>OX387182.1:17937351-19290989 GCA_947561395.2 Buxus sempervirens
TCTACCCTTGGGACTTTATTACCCTTGCTTTTGCCTATAAATAGAGGGCCTCCCCTCAAGCAAATGGCCAGAAATTGGAGATTGAAGAGCTCCAAGTGAAGAAAGGAACCCTTGCCTCTCTGCTTTCAGAAATCCAGGTAAGCCTCTAACCCTTTTTCTTTTTGTTTTTAAATTCTAGGGTTAGTCTCTTCTTCTACATTTCTATAGTGTAAAGCATGTATGTATTTGAAACCCCAAACCCATCTCTAAGTACCTCAAGACTTTCTCTAGCCGTAAAACGTGAAGAGAGAGCTAGGGGAAACGAGAACGAGAATGGAACCCTAGGTATAGAACCCCTTTTGAATGATGTACATTAAGATTCATGTGTGTTGATTAATCTCATGAGTTTGATTTCATTTTCTGGAGAGAATACCAAGATCCATGCTCTTTATAGCATTGGATTTCTATTCTCCCCTAAAAATCTGATTTTTACACAAACACACATCTTACTTGTTTTGGTGTAATATAGGCTTATATTTTAGATTTACCATGTTCACTATAAAAGATCTGAGACTAATAGCCTTAGATCAATCCTTTAGAATTCCTTGAACTGATTTCAAGTGATCTCATCTTCGAGCGGGGACTTTCATTGTCTAATCTCTTAAGTTGGGATTTTTGTCTCAATATGGGTATATTCAATTCATTCTCTTGAATCAATGAGATTTATGAACTGGATCCTTACCCTAAATCTTTCTTGAGTATTTTCTAACTGTTTTTTTAGAAGATTAATGATCTCATCTTCGAGAAGAAACTTTCATTGTCTAATCCCTCAAGTTGGGGTTTTTTTTTATTTATATCAATACAGGTATATTCGGTTCATTCTCTTGAATTAATGAGATTTATGTACAGGGTCCTTACCCTAAATCTTTCTTGAGTTTTTTTTATAATTGTTTTTTTAGAAGATTAATGATCTCATCTTTGAGAGGAGACTTTCATTGTATAATCTCTCAAGTTGGGGTTTTTTTTTTGTCTCAATACGAGTATATTCGGTTCATTCTCTTGAATCAGTGAGATTTATGAACCGGATCCTAAATCTTTCTTGAGTATTTTCTAACTGTTTCTTTTAGAAGATTAATGATCTCATCTTCGAGAGGAGACTTTCATGGTCTAATCTCTCAAGTTGGGGTTTTTGTCTCAATGCGGGTACATTCGGTTCATTCTCTTCCATTAATGAGATTTGTGAACTGGATCCTCACCCTACATCTTTCTTGAGTATTTTCTAATTGTCTTTAGAAGATTTTAATTCATATCCATTGAATCAAGTGCACATACTCACAGTTTAAGCTAGGTTTTGCTCTAGGTTTTCAAAATGGATTATCTTTAGGTTAAACTTTTTAGATTTGATTTAGTTGGATTTTACCCAAGTTTTCTTCTCATTTTTATCTGATTATTGAGTCCAGGAAGCGATGTATTCATAAGGAGAACCCAAACTCCACATGAAAAATTTCACATGTCTTTGTCCTTTTCTTCAAACACTTTTTGTGCATTTGATTAGCAAGCCTTTTTAAAGCATGAGCAATACTTGGCAACCACCTTGCGTAGATGAATTTGGGTGCCTAACACCTTCCTCTATTCATAATCTAATCCACTTACCCATCTCTAGTTATTATTTTAAAGTAGATTTATTTTTACTCTAGTTTTGCCCTTTTGTATTTTTATTTGATGATTTTGGTGTCCATTCACATCTAAAAATTAAATGGTGGCGACTCCTCTTTTGTCTTAATCCTGTGTAATGATAGGGAATCATTAGATTGATTTTCCATGTCTCACATATATTAAAAATATACCTAATAAAATTAAATTATTTACATATACTAAATTATTTAAAAGAGTATTTAATTTATAAATGTTAAATTAAATTTAGTATAGATATACTAAATAATTTAATTTATTATGAACATTGTGGTGTATATAAATGTATACTAAAATATAAATTGCTTGCATATGCCAATGATTAGAATATATGTATTTTTAATATTCATTACTAAATCTGTTGTATCTACCTATTTTCCAAGTATTAGGAAAGACATTGTTTTAAAAGACTGCAACCGCCAGAGCATTTATTGCTCTTTTGCATCTGCGACATCTACAGTAGGGGTGTAAACGGGTCGGATTCGGACCAGATCTATGCTTATCCGAGTTCGAATCAGATTATATGTAGGGGAATCCGTTGTTCGATTAAAATTCGACGGATCTTTAAAATGGATTACTGAGTTTGAATCCAATTATATTTATACAAACCGTATTCGAATTCATTTAATATTCGAATCCGTTAAATCATCCGAATGGTTCTGAAAGGTTTGAATTCGTTAAAATATCCCAAATATAATTTACTAATTAAAACAAATATCAGAAATTCAAAGACAACCCTCCGCGTAACTGAGAGAAATACCTAAATGGAGTGAGTTTAAGAAGAAATTGGTCAAAATATTCACTTGAAAAGATGGACATCTATGATCTATCTGTATAAAAACAAAGAAGAAATGAGAAAATCAGAGAAATTGGCAACCTTGTGCGTTAGCTAAAACTCAAACAACTAGTTCACAGGTAGAATCCCCGCCCTGTTTAGAGGAAGAATCCCAACTTTCCGCTTCAATATTTTAATGGCTTGAAGAAGATGCCTTTGTTCTCACTGAAAAAATATGAGGCGAGAAGACAGAGAAGAGGCTATCACGATCGAAGAGGATTCTTTTGTTCTCATCAACAAAGTAGAAGGGGAGGAGAGGGAGAAGACGCCATCACGAGTTAGGAGGATACCTTCGTTTTCACTGGAAGTATAGAAAGGGAGGGGAGGAAGAAGACGCCATCACGCTTTTAGCTTAGGGTTAAGGGTTAGGAATAAGACCCCATCATTACTCTTTACGCCATCATTATTTAATTTTTTTTTAGCCAGCAATGATGCAGCCGCTCAATGCCTTGAAGTATTTATTTTTTTATAATATATACTTAAAGCAGAGGGGAGGAGTGGGAGAAGACGCATCATTGCTTTGCTTTTAGTCCCATGGATTTTGAAAACTTCTTCAGAATTACATGTGTACCCTTAAGCCTTTAAAAATTACACTTACTTGTATAATCTATTGGGATTCCGATTTTAGTTGGACAGATAAGACTAAATCTGAATCTGTTTATAAACGGATCCAATTATTAGATCCGTATTTGGTCCACCGAACATTTAATCGAATAAAAAGACCGATTAAATTGGATTATTTAATCGAAATCGGACGGTAATCGAATCATAATCCGACCCATTGACAGCCCTCGTCCACAGCACAAGAAAATTGGTTATAGTGCTACTCTTTTAAAATAATTCAGATTCAGTCACAAAATTCATGGTAATTGCAATACTATAATATTTTTAATTCATTTTAATGTTCACAAAAGGTTTCTTTCAAACATTCCGTCTAAAAGACTTATAAACCTTATCAAAACCAAAATATTTATCAAAAGACTTTTAACAAACAAGAGGTTCACATGTCGTCTTTAAAGGAAGGTGTGAGACATGAGAAAAAATCAATCTAATGATTTCCTCAATCATCACACGGGATTATATAAAACAAAGAGTCGCCACAATTCAATTTAGGTGTGAATGGACACCAAAATATTAAATAAGCACAAAAGGCAAATTTTAGGGTAAAAATAACCCTCCTTTAAAAACAACCAGAGATGGGTAAGGGGATTAAGTTATGAACAGGGGAAGGTGTTAGGCACCCCTATTCATCCACACAAGGTGGTTGCCAGGTATTGTTCATGTTTAAAATAAAGGAAAAAGCTTGCTATAAAAATCACACAAAATCACAAAAAAGGCAAAAATATATGGTTTTTTCATATGAATAGTCTGATTGATCCAGAACTATCAAGCATGATCATACCATTCCTAGGGTTTCATAATCAAAATAAAATTGAGATAAAATCCAATGAAATCAATTTAAAGTGAAAAATCCAAAAATCTGGCTTCAAGCTAAATTCTAGAAATCTAGAAAAATATGATTTTTATAAAATATTTCAAAATTGAACTTGAATAGTCCAGGACATAGATAAAGCCCAAATTTCACGTTAAATCTGAAAATCAAAACCAAAAATACCCACGTTTATGAAAAACACCAAAAGGGGAGAATTTAGACCGTAGGGTCTTGTCTCAAAAGTGAAAAAACAATTTAAAAACCATATCATGAAACCCTAGAATTTATTTTCAGGCTTCTGGATTCAGATCTACCATATTGATCATGATAAATCCAAAATCCTAGCCTAAAATCACAAAAATCACGAAAACAGTGCTGTAGGTGCAAATATGTGGAAAATCCAAATTTTATCAAAAAAGTGGGGATCTCATGCTATAAACATCATGGATTCATGTCATTCATTCAGATTCATCATAAAAAGCATTAAAACATGATCAAGATATTTAAAACAGCCACATCTCACAAATTAGAGCATATGGGGGTCTACCCTACGGATCCACCTGTTTTCTTTTCCCCTAGTTCTCTCTTCACGTTTTACGGCTAGAGAGACTCTTGAGGTACTTGGAGATAAGTTTGGTTATACAAACACAATCACAGGCTTTATTCTATAAAAAAGAGAAAAACAGATATGGGGTTCTATTCTAGGGATCCACCTGTTCCTCTTTTCCCCTAGTTCTCTCTTCACGTTTTACGGCTAGAGAGACCCTTGAGGTACTTGGAGGCAAGTTTAGGAATACAAAAACAGATATGGCCTTATTCTACAGCAATAGAGATGATCCTATTACTTCTAGAATTGAAGACAGAAAATAAAAAGGGATAGGGGACTTACCTGGATTGAGCAGGCAGGCAGTAGGAGTTCTTCTCTTCTCTTGGAGCTTCTTAGAATTCCTTGGACTCAAAATTTCGTGGCCTTTAGCTAGAGGAGAGAGCCTCTATTTATAGACACACCCAGGGGCAAGGCTGGTCCAGAAGGATATATCCTGATTCTCAGGATAGAGTGAAAATTGGAGATAATGCCTATCCATAGCCAACCAAGGTGGCTTCAGCGAATAAAATACTTAATTCGCTCATTTAAAGATATATTGGACTAAAGATAAAGCTCGGAAATTGAGAGAAGGACAGAACTCGCACGAGTCTAAAGTGCCCGTAAATGATTTACGGTTCCATGATGTCCGTATATGTATTACGGGCGCTGCGTGCCCGTATTCAAATTTCGGGTGCGCTTAGCCCGTAGATACAATACGGTCCAGGCTCAAATTATCCATTTTCATACATTTTTGGCCTGTTTTAAATCCCAATTAATATTTTCAATTATTTTCTCATTTTTAGTGCAATTTGGGGTGTCTACAGCTGCCCCCTCTTTGCTGGTAATTGGAACCAATTACAAGCAGAGAGAAAAAAGACCCACTAATTGCACTTTTTGAGATCTTTGTCTAACCAATTGCACTTTGCAAGGATCAAATGGATGATTTTATAAAAAAAAAAGAATTGATTGTGGAAGATTTGCTAAGAAGTCCCTCAGCTTAAGGGCCAAATCCTCCTCTCTCCTCTCACTGAGCTCTCGTGGCTATGAAGTGAGATTTGAGACAAAATTTTTAAACAAAAGTGAGTATGGTGGCAATCCTTGCAACTTACAACTAATATGGACATTAATCTCCTAAAAAGTGTGGAGAAAATGATGAAAAAGACAATTTTTCTAGGTGGCCTGCAGTTGTAGCACAATGAACAGCAAATAACAGACACAACTCAAAATTACACATTTGAAAAACATCTCATTAATTGAACTTGCTTTGATCAAACAAAGAAATGATAAAAACATGGATTCGAAGATTGCCAATGAAACCCCTGCTTGAAGTGGGGTGGCGTCTCTTCCTTATCTCAGATTTCTTGGAGCTCTCGTGGCTATGAAAAGAAATCTGAGACAAGCAATTTTTGAAAAGAATGTGGATTTAAAATTGACCACTGCAAACTCAATTGATTTTGATGGTTTTCACTTTTTGAATTTTCCTGATTGATTTTCTTATTTGATATACCTGGGTGCCATTTGATGCCCAAACCTGTGCTTGAATATTCTGCAACTTGCTTCTGCTTCTTCATCTTCTTGCTCTCTCAATAACGATGTATGTGCCCTTACTGCCCATAACCTGTCTTCATGCTTTTTAATTGCCCAAGTGAATGCCCTCATCTTGATTGATGGATCATGATCTGTTGATCTAATCTCATGCCTGTACAACCCATGATCTGTCTTTCATGCCTTCTTGCTACCCCAGTAAAATCCTTCTTCATGATTGAAGAATTGGGAACCTTTGTTTAACATGCCATTGCTTCAAAGCCTTTTTTTTTATTTCAAATTCGAAGACTAAAGTTTGATTGCTTCTTCCAGATGTTGGAATTCATTCCAATGAAAACCCAGAAGGAAAGACACTGAGCATGCCCTGGTTTTGATTGTTTGAAGAAGTATTTGCCCCTCAGTAGAGATGATCCTCTTTTTTCCTTTTTCTCTCTTTTTTTTTTCTTTTTTTCTTTTTCTTTTTTTTTTATTAACCTTTGCCAAAAAGAAACCCTAATAGAAGAATGCAAATGCAAACATAAGAAAATATGTTTTATACTAGTGGTCTCAGAATTCTCTAATGCTTGCAAAACCAATGTTTTATGAAAAGAAATAGATGCTCATCACAGGCCAAAAAATATTTTTTTGCTTTTTTTTGTGTTTTTATTTTTTTATTTTTTTGAAAAATGATCCAATCACTTATTAGCATATAGTCCAAAAGAATTAAAATCAAGTTGAATAATGAGAGGATTATTTCAGAAAATGAAGAAAGACCAAAATCAACCTTTGGAACCTTTAGAGTCATCCCCATAACCATCGGCTTGTCAATTGATGCTCCAGATATGACGACTCTTTCAATCTGACTATTTTGCCCCAGTCTTGGAAAAACATTTTCCTTCATCTAATTGAAGAACAATTGTTTCTCCATTGTATCCATGATATGGGAATTTATGACTTCAACTTCAGCAATAATTTCCTAATGGCAATTTTGATGGCCATTAACTTGTTCATAGATGATTCATATCACAGTTCTGATTATGTTGCTTCAATCTTGAAAAGAGAATTTTCTCAATCACTTGAAGAGTGGATGTATCTCAAAATAACCACCAACATGAGGACTTCACCTGGATCTATGCCAATTCTGGACTTTTCCTCTCTAACGATTTCCTTCTTGTAGATAGCTGATTATTTGCCATGTAACGCCCTTCTAGGTTTTCACTACATTTTCTCCATTTTTTCCTTTTTCTTTTTTTTCTTCTTTTTTTTTTTTTTTTTTTATCCTTCATCACTAGCAACCATGTAGTCAAAACTGCCTTAATTCAAAATATCTTAATCAAAGAGGACTTATGAATAGGACGAAACGAAGGCTTGGTGTTAGTTTAGAAAGAAAAGGAATAAAAGGCTCAAATACCATATGATCAAATGGGTTAACTGAAATTGTAATTTTTAAGGCATTTCTTCCTTTGGAATGAATACAAAATTGCTCCCAATAATGAAGTTCTTCCCTCAATTTGATTTCTTCATTTGAAACTTATTCTCCAGTATTTAACTTCTTTTCTTTTTTTCCATTCTTTTCTTCACAATTTTGAAGACATTCTCCAAATAGCATTTGATTTTTTTTTCTTCCTTTTTTTTTTCTTCATTTCTTTTTTTTTCTTTGCCCCATTTTCTGAAAACATATTCAAAATCCCTCTTGAACTTCAATAATTGTCCCTTCATTCCCTTTTTTTTATGCCTTAATAAATTTGCCCCAGTGTGGGGTTACAATTCTCAGTTTAGGTTACTTGGAAAAATGTATCAAGCTCAAAGGGTTTAACTAGGGATTTTAAAATTTTTGGGGATATAAGAAAGAAAGGCCTCTTATCATTTTAAGAAAAATTGAATTTTTAGACTTGGTAAAGTTGTACTACATGACTGGCTCAGGATTTTTTCTTCTCTTTTTTTTTCTTCTTAATCACCTTCTGTCAAGATAAAAGCATCTTCAAATAGAACCTCTGTTATGAACAAGCTCTTCACCTTTTGATCAATCTTTTGAATTTGGATTCTTTCCATCAAATGATGCCCAATTCTATTTCCAATGAAAATGTCAAATCTTCTCCCATATTTTCAAGTGCAAAGCCCTAAAATTTCTTCAAACAATATTATCAACTTCCCTTTGAACGAATCAGCAAGTGGTGCGATTCTTTCTGTATTCTAATGAAGAAACTTCAAATCTTCTTCTATCTTTTCTGTTGAAGACTGTGGGTCATTTTTGGTTCCAAAGGCCATAAAATTGGTCACTACATAATTTTGCAGAATATTCTTCTCATGACACTTAAAAAGATTTGAATTTTCATATAAAATGTCTTTTTCTTCGATTTTGGTCTCAAAATTGAGCCCAATGTCAAAGTCATATTCAACTCAATAAAATTCAATAAGAGATATGATTCATAAGTAAAAGGACCTTGCTGAAAAAACTTTTTTTTTTCTTTTCTAGAAAAATGTTAAAGGGAAAAATCTTTTTTTTTTTTTTTTTTGAAGAGCCTTTATTAAAATCACTTCCTGAGAACAAGGCTCCTTAGGATCCTCAGGAAATGTGCATTCTTCTTATGGGAGTTTCTTTTCAAAGAACATGGGAGTTCGAAAACTGCCCCTGTTCTTAAAGGCAAAAGTTGACTTTTCTCCCTTTTTCAGATAATTTCTTTCTTTTGCTGAGTGAGGCAAGCCTTCCTGCTCATAACCAGGAGCATTTCTTTCAAGATAAACCATGACTGTTGGACCAATAGGAGTGATAAGCTGAGAAGGGTCAAATCTTCTTTCTCCAGAGAAAATTGCCCCTATTGCATTTGAGCTACCTGCCCCATTGTTATCGGTAGGTGGGATGGGTGTGACTGAATTGAATGATAAGGAGTTATTATCCAACAAATCCTGGATTGCATGCTTTAGGTCCAAGCAACGATCAGTGGTATGCCCTGGAGTGCTCATATGATACTCACAGATTGCAGATGAATCATAATTCTTCCCTTTGCTTGCATGAGGATTTGGCAACTTCAAAGCCACATAACCCTTCTGAAGTAAAGTAGGCAAAAGCTCAGATGGTCTCATAGGCAGTTTAGAAAATTCCCTTCTTTTCCTTACTTCTGTTTCCTCCTTCAGAGATTGTGCGGAAGGGACATTAATTTGGATAGGCAGCAAAGGAACTTGATGGGTTGGCTTGATAGGAGGTGGATGGACATTGATTTGAAAGGGTTCCCTGAGAAGTTGTACCATATTCACTTCTGCTTCTCTCCTTTCTTCATTCTTTATTCTTTCATTACCATTCTCCTTTTTCTGTGTAGAGAAAGTGGTGGGAGCTTCCTGGTTTAACACTGCAGAGTAATCAGCTATTTTCCCAGACTTGATCCCATCTTCAATTCTGTCTGACACTTGCACTAGGGTAGCAAAGTTGGTGGTAGTTTGACCCACCAAGTGACTGTAAAATGGTTGCCCCAATGTCATGATGAAAGTTGAAATCATTTCTGGCTCCAGCATAGGTGGCCTGACTTGTGCAGCTAACTCCCTCCACCTTTTAGCATATTGCCTTATGGTCTCATCATTTCTCTTTGTCATCCTCATCATGTCATACCTATCTGGTATAATCTCAGAGTTGAACCTATATTGTGCCAAAAATGAATCTGCTAAATCCTTCCACCTTCTTATTTTCCCATGATCCAAAGTGGTAAACCACTTCAAAGCAGCTCCAGTTAAACTCCTCTGGAAGAGTTGAATTAGTATGCCGTCATCCCGGCCAAACTGGCATAAAGCCCCGCAATATAACTTCAAATGGCTCATTGGGCAGCCAGTGCCATCATATTTATCAAAATCCGGACACTTGAATTTGGCCGGTAAGCATACATTAGGGTATAGGCACAAATCTTCAAAATTGGTGCCCCCAAAGTTACGTATCCCTTTCACCTCCCTCATTTCATCATGGATCATCTCCAGCTTGTGCATGAATTTTCTTTCTATTTCATCCCTCATCTTTTCTTTTTCATTCTCTTTCTCAGACTCAACCATCTCCTCCCTGATCAGTATAGGTTCAGGGGTAGGTTCAGAAATGGGTTCAGGAATAGGTTGAACCGGAGGTGGGATATTGGTTTGAGGTGGAGGTGCTGGGTTGGAATTGGATGCTTGATTCTGGGCTTGCACTTTTTGGGCCTGCACCGATAGTATGTTCTCTAACATTCGGGCTAGTCCTGCCACTTGCTCCTGAAGCAGGACAAGATCTGGGTGAGGAGCATCAGCTTCAGTCTCAATGGGATTCATGGTGTGAGCTCTTGATCTGGTTACAGGAGCTATGATTGCAAGTGTATTGGTACCTGGAAAAATAAAGAGAAAATATCAGTGCCAATTTAATCTTATTCACATGCCTATGTGCAAGCTGGGTGAACACGAGTTTGGATTTTTTTCTTTATTTGCTTCTTTTTTTTTTTTTGAATTGAATTGAATTGTTGGAATATTCTAGGGCTTCCAACATGTCCCACAAAAAGAGAAAATGATCTGAAATTCAAAGGCTTTCAGAGGCCCGAGGGGGATTTTTGAAAAAAGTGTGAAATTCAAAGGCTTTCAGAGGCCCAGGGATATTTTTTTGCAAAAGGTCTGAAATTCAAAGGCTTTCAGAGGCCCAAGGATATTTTTGAAAAAAGTCTGAAATTCAAAGGCTTTCAGAGGCCCAAAGGATATGTGTCTATAATTCAGAGGCTTATAGACGGCCAAAAGAAATGATTTGTCTAAAATTCAGAGGCTTTTAGACGGCCCAAAGGAATGATTGTCTAAAATTCAGAGGCTTTTAGACGGCCCAAAAAAAATTATTTGTCTAAATTCAGAGGCTTTTAGACGGCCCAAAGGAATGATTGTCTAAAATTCAGAGGCTTTTAGACGGCCCAAAAAAAATGATTTGTCTAAACTTCAGAGGCTTTTAGACGGCCCAAAGGAATGATTGTCTAAAATTCAGAGGCTTTTAGACGGCCCAAAAAAATGATTTGTCTAAAATTCAGAGGCTTTTAGACGGCCCAAAAAAAATTATTTGTCTAAATTCAGAGGCTTTTAGACGGCCCAAAGGAATGATTGTCTAAAATTCAGAGGCTTTTAGACGGCCCAAAGGATATGTGTCTATAATTCAGAGGCTTATAGATGGCCCAAAGAAATGATGTGTCTATAATTCAGAGGATTATAGACGGCCCAAAGAAAAGGTTTGTCTAAAATTCAGAGGCTTTTAGACGGCCCAAAAATGATTAAAAGTCTGAAATTCAAAGGCTTTCAGAAGCCCTAGGAGTTTTTGGGAAAAAGTCTGAAATTCAAAGGCTTTTAGAGGCCCAAGGAGTTTTTTGAGAAAAAGTCTGAAATTCAAAGGCTTTCAGAAGCCCCAGAGTTTTGAAAAAGTCTGAAATTCAAAGGCTTTCAGAAGCCCAAGGAACCTTTCTCTCACATTTTTTTTTATTCAATTATTTTGTTTTTTTTTTTTTTGAAGCATTTTATTCAAACTTGTTTCCCTTTACTATTATTTAAAGGTTAAAGGAAGATTTTAGTGGGAAAAACTGATTAAAGTTGAATATTCCGAGAAAACCGTATACACAGTACGGTCCAGCCCTGCCCGTATTCAAATTACGAGCAAGCCGTGACCGTATGGAAAACACGGGCGAGCCTAGCCCGTATGACCAATACGGGCAAGCCCAGCCCGTGTACCAAATGCGGTTTTACGGAACTCTGTTATATTTTTCCAGTTTTTACATGGTTTGATCACTTTAATTGCTCATCCAAACATACGGTTCACCTAGTGTAGGGCTTCTAAACTGTCCCAAAGTGGACCTTGGCCTTCTTGCTAAAACACATGTTTAGGAAGGCACATGTACCCTCCAAATTGACACCATACTCAAGAATTTGGTACCCTTTTGTTGCCTCTTGTGTGTACATAGGGTAGGATTGATTCTAAACAGAGTTAGAGACTCTTCCTATGGGCTGCACCAATTTTAGAAAATATGCATATTTTGGGACCATTTTTATCCCGAACCAATGGGCACTATGACACCCCTATGACATGAAAATAATGCAAAACAATAGGACTACCTTATTACCTTGTTTACCTTCAATATGGCATCCGCATTATGCCCTGGTTTGTAAGCCATGCACATGGCTTTCCCACAATCATACAAACCCATATTCCCACGTAATTGTGTACTTTAGCCAAAAACGTGTAACTCCACCTTCCAGCGGAGGGGTTTTGGGTTTTGGCTTAATGACAACTTAGCACTCAAGCCTAGTGATGATCAGAATCCCAGATCCACATTATCATCACATCATTAGCTCAAAGTTCTAAGGTGAATGTTTTCACTTTCGCTTTCCGAAGTATCGACCTCGTTGCGCCAAGCTACACACATTCGGGTTCAACTTCCTATAGGTTAAGGGTAGGCTGTGTAAAAGTAAAAGGTGCACAGTGCGTTGTAAAAATAGGGTGCATTCACAACGTCCCAAACCCGTGCCACTCTTTTCGCAGCCATGCATAAACAAACCAAGGCATAATAGGAAAGCATATTTAAAATAAACAATTAAATAAAGCAATCCTATAGCACCTAAAACATGCTCATAAAAAATCATCTAATCATGCAAACATATGATCATGTTATACACCCAAAAACCATCATGGAGATCATGCTGAAAATTAAAACATGCTATCATAAAAGTATAGCAAAAAATAAGCATAGTTCATTAAAACGGACCTCCCCTACGCATGTTTGTAGAAACAATCCTATATATCAAAATTAAGCATGTTTCTACCCCCATGAATTCTTAAGCAATAATTCAGATTTAAAACATACCCAACATGCTTAAGAACACAAAATAGCAAGCAACTAAAAAAAATCAAAAACATGAACAAACACCAAAAGGCTCAAATCCACAAGTCCCCAGCAGAGTCGCCAGTTGTGAGACATGAGAAAAAATCAATCTAATGATTTCCTCAATCATCACACGGGATTATATAAAACAAAGAGTCGCCACCATTCAATTTAGGTGTGAATGGACACCAAAATATTAAATAAGCACAAAAGGCAAATTTTAGGGTAAAAATAACCCTCCTTTAAAAACAACCAGAGATGGGTAAGGGGATTAAGTTATGAACAGGGGAAGGTGTTAGGCACTCCTATTCAACCACACAAGGTGGTTGCCAGGTATTGTTCATGTTTAAAATAAAGGAAAAAGCTTGCTATAAAAATCACACAAAATCACAAAAAAGGCAAAAATATATGGTTTTTTCATATGAATAGTCTGATTGATCCAGAACTATCAAGCATGATCATACCATTCCTAGGGTTTCATAATCAAAATAAAATTGAGATAAAATCCAATGAAATCAATTTAAAGTGAAAAATCCAAAAATCTGGCTTCAAGCTAAATTCTAGAAATCTAGAAAAATATGATTTTTATAAAATATTTCAAAATTGAACTTGAATAGTCCAGGACATAGATAAAGCCCAAATTTCACGTTAAATCTGAAAATCAAAACCAAAAATACCCACGTTTATGAAAAACACCAAAAGGGGAGAATTTAGACCGTAGGGTCTTGTCTCAAAAGTGAAAAAACAATTTAAAAACCATATCATGAAACCCTAGAATTTATTTTCAGGCTTCTGGATTCAGATCTACCATATTGATCATGATAAATCCAAAATCCTAGCCTAAAATCACAAAAATCACGAAAACAGTGCTGTAGGTGCAAATATGTGGAAAATCCAAATTTTATCAAAAAAGTGGGGATCTCATGCTATAAACATCATGGATTCATGTCATTCATTCAGATTCATCATAAAAAGCATTAAAACATGATCAAGATATTTAAAACAGCCACATCTCACAAATTAGAGCATATGGGGGTCTACCCTACGGATCCACCTGTTTTCTTTTCCCCTAGTTCTCTCTTCACGTTTTACGGCTAGAGAGACTCTTGAGGTACTTGGAGATAAGTTTGGTTATACAAACACAATCACAGGCTTTATTCTATAAAAAAGAGAAAAACAGATATGGGGTTCTATTCTAGGGATCCACCTGTTCCCCTTTTCCCCTAGTTCTCTCTTCACGTTTTACGGCTAGAGAGACCCTTGAGGTACTTGGAGGCAAGTTTAGGAATACAAAAACAGATATGACCTTATTCTACAGCAATAGAGATGATCCTATTACTTCTAGAATTGAAGACAGAAAATAAAAAGGGATAGGGGACTTACCTGGATTGAGCAGGCAGGCAGTAGGAGTTCTTCTCTTCTCTTGGAGCTTCTTAGAATTCCTTGGACTCAAAATTTCGTGGCCTTTAGCTAGAGGAGAGAGCCTCTATTTATAGACACAGCCAGGGGCAAGGCTGGTCCAGAAGGATATATCCTGATTCTCAGGATAGAGTGAAAATTGGAGATAATGCCTATCCATAGCCAACCAAGGTGGCTTCAGCGAATAAAATACTTAATTCGCTCATTTAAAGATATATTGGACTAAAGATAAAGCTCGGAAATTGAGAGAAGGACAGAACTCGCACGAGTCTAAAGTGCCCGTAAATGATTTACGGTTCCATGATGTCCGTATATGTATTACGGGCGCTGCGTGCCCGTATTCAAATTTCGGGTGCGCTTAGCCCGTAGATACAATACGGTCCAGGCTCAAATTATCCATTTTCATACATTTTTGGCCTGTTTTAAATCCCAATTAATATTTTCAATTATTTTCTCATTTTTAGTGCAATTTGGGGTGTCTACAGAAGGGCATTTTGGGCAATAAACATTCATGAACAGTAAAATAATGCCCATTCTAGCTTATATATTTTGAAAAACTATCACTAATTTATAATGGCTGAAATTTTTTTGACTGAATTTGAATCAATTTAAAAAGCATTATTAAATTCCAATTTCACATTGGAAAATTTTGTTTTTAGTATTACTTTTTAAAGAACAATTTCCCCATTTTAAATGCATAAAGGTGATTATAACAAGATATCTGCATAAGGTTGCAACCAATCTTCTCCACTAATAATGAATCATATCCTAAATATGATTATTTTTAAAAAGTATAAGTGACTTTCTCTATAAATCACTTAAACTAAACACAATTATTTTGAACGTTAACGAGATGCGTCCTCAGTAGAGCACTCCTAGCAAATAGCAGCCGAAAATTAATGCATATTCGAAGTTCTTTTATTTCTTTGATATTAATTAGTTTATAGAAGAAAACCAGCTTAAAACTGAGGCTTAATTTATGATTAGGGGTTAAGTTTTTAGTTTTATACTATATATAATAGTTTCTAATACGGTATATCCATACTATTAATAAAATCAACGCTGGGGAATATTCCCCATAGGATGGATATCATTAAATCATTTTTTTTTGGTAAACGGATATCATTAAATCCAAGTGAACAAGGATACAATAATTCCAAGTGAGCCGACGTCATCTTGGTTGAACCAGGACGTAAACAAATGGGATGATGCTCTTTAAAAATAATCTAAAATTTAATCGCAAAATTCTTTATAATCTAAAATTTAATCAAATTTTTAGAAATAATTGTGAATTAGTGTCATTTTATGTTATGAACAACTTTTCCAAAAATTCCCTATGAAGACTTTTAAGAAAAATTGTTGTTAAGGATTTTTCCAAGAATGCCCTCAACAGAATTTTAAAAAAATTGTTTAATATTATGTTTTAATGAGGTTAAGAAGTGCTTTAAGGGCATTTTTGGAAGAATTTTGATGTAAAGCCATAAAATGAGAATTGTAGGTTATTGTAAAACGAGGTTAAGAAGTTTGATGTAAAGGGCTGGCCCCTGAAAGAATTTTTACTGACATGTAGGCTCTATTTGTTTCACCGGAAAATATTTTTCCAAAAGAAAATTTTCCAAGAAAATTTTCCAAGTGTTTGGATGTAACATGGAAAAAGTTTTATAATTTTATTCTTTTTTCTTTTCTTATACAAATGCAACTAAAAATACCTCCTCTAGGAACTAAAGTGGCTTGAGCACTTACTTTCCATGCAAATTTTAAACCTTTTACTTCCATAGAGTTTCTACCCTCTTATAAAAACAACTCTTATCTAGCTCCAGCAAGTTCGAGCATAATCTTATCAAATCCTTCCACCTTCATTACTTCTCCATAAAGAAATGAAATATACTCTTGCTGAGTGTTGGTCTTCAATGCCTTGGCCACTTAACTAATTTGATCTGCTAATTTATCTATCTTCTCATTTATATTAGTAGTGGTGCCTGAGTTGGATTAATTTGTTGTACTATAAAACATAAAAAAGCATTTTTGTAAATATAAATGTAAATTAATTATATATTTATTTATAAAATCTATAACTTGTATGTACATATGGTTTATGAGAGAAATATATATTTTAATGTATTAAAGTTGGGTTCAGGGTCAGTTATGGATGGGTTGGGCTAACTAACCCATTTAGAGTTATGGTTGGGTTGCGCTAACTAACCCATTAGGGGCGGGTCGGGGCGGTTTACCAACCTATTTGCCAATCACCATCATTACTTAAAACGGTGGAAAATGTAATTTTATTTTTTATTCGATTTTTATTTCATTTTATCTGGTTCGTATACGTTGAATCCGTAAACCCTATCGCGCTTCATTCAAATCGCCTAAATTTTCCGGGAAAGGTCGTTCTCATCAGATTACTGTGAATTTTCACACCATCAAATCAAATCATGAATGACGAAACCCTAGTTGACGAAGATTTCCCTAATTTCTCCAAGAGATTCACTGCAAACTCCTCTTCAAAACCCTCACCGGTCTCCGAAGATCTTCACGTGAACTCCCCAAAACTCGAAAAATCTACCAACCCAACCTGTAATTCTTTCGCGTTCTCCAATCCGGGTCTATCCGAATGGGCAGTTCAAACTTGCAAAGAGCTTGGAATGAAGAAACCGACTCCGGTGCAGCAACACTGCATCCCTCGAATCCTCGCCAGCAACGACGTTCTTGGGTTAGCTCAGACCGGTAGTGGAAAGACGGCAGCTTTTGTCGTGCCCTACAAAGAAGAAGAAAACACGACGCTCCCATCTTCGTCGAAGTCATTCGTTGTGCCCTAGGAAGAGGAAGAAGAGAGGCGCAGTCGAGGAGAGAAAAAAAATCGAAACACGAGATTTATCTTCGAAATGCCCCCGACGGAAAATAACTTCCGCTAAAATTTAACGGAAGTTATTTTCCGCCGATTTTCTTTCAATTTAGAAAATGTTTTCCGTCAGTTTTCTTTTTTCCTGATACAAACGCACGAAAAATTACAAAATTCCAGAAAATATTTTATTTTTCCTATTTTCCGGTGAAACAAACAGAGCCGTAGAGAACCTTTTACAGTATTAACCTAGTGATGACCTGATTTTCTTGCAAAAGGTGGACATGAAAATAATTAAACTTCACTTCAAAGAGATAGCATTAGAAACAAATATATTAATTAATAATAATGTTGTAGATTACACCACCAACATGTGCCTACATCCAAGCACTTAATTACTTCTCTTATCATGGAGTAGTTTAATTAATCATAGTTGTACATCACTACACCCTTGCCATTATTGATGCCCTCACTCGTCGTACAAATATTATTTGATCATGCATGCATGCATCATATATATTACTATACGTAATACTCAGAATCATACATGCATGCCATGTATGCTTATGATCAAGTGGTGGCCGGTTCAGGTTGAGCCAGGAAATACGCTTCAGCATTTTTATCACTGCAATACAAGCATGGGTGTTGTTTTCTAATCCTCGCCCCAGCGCGAAGGACCAGGTCTATGTTAGCAATAGGAGCTCGATGCCCATCCAAAACAGTCATGTCAGTATTGGTGATCCAAGGCTCCATATGTCTTCTCCCTTGTCCTTGCACAGTCACATCGATTTCGTTTGAATTCTCGTCTGCCTGGCAGGCGCTCAGTAGTATTCCGGCATCAGGCTGATATGGAACCGGCTCATCCAGAATGGGAATTTGCTGTTTCTCCCCTTGAATGAGGCCACGACTGTGACTACAATCTGCAAGGACGGTGAAGCTCGCTCCCACGAACCCGCATCTTCTCCTACGCTCCCTCTTCTACAAAAAGTCATGGAAACTTACGGCGTTTGGCTTTTATTTCTCCGTCTCCGTCAATTTCTAACGAACCTTTGACTAACTCTCCCGGGTTAGTCTTTACTCGTCCTCCTCAAGACCCAAAAAGGACCTTCAAAACTCAAAAAAGAACCCTATCCCACATCTTGTCTTCTTCACCGCGGAACGTACAAACCTTACCTGTAAGTTCCAGCTTTTTCAAAACAGAGAGTTCGGCCCAGGAGAGTTAGTCAAAACGTTGAAACCTAATTTAACGCAGTGATTTGGCTAAATTTTAAGAGACATGTTGGATTTCGATTTTTCATAAATTTACATCTTTCATGGCTAATGATCTGGTATTATGTCTGTGATTTGAGAAGGATTATTGCAAGAAGAAACTTATCACACTGGACTGTCGAAGCTGTCCACTGTTTCTAGAAGATGTTCGTAATTTTTGCGAAATGTTTTATATATTTTCAGAAGAGAACGATCTTTGACTTCATTATCCATAGAAAAGAAGAAAAGTGAATTATCTTTCACTTTATTATAATCAAGAGAAACTAATCTGTTTTGAGGAGACATAAACTGTAACTTGTGAAAGATACGTATTTGAGCAGGTTCTTTGTTAGTTAGTTTTGTGATTCTATTTATAGTCAACAAATGGCACTGCAATTCGATGGCATCAGAATGAAGCCAGTGTCTAGTATCATGCTCAAAGCCTTGGATGAATATTTGACCATTCCTTTCAGTCGAATAATGAAATAATAATACTTGGAGTGTAATTTTAGCAACATGTCGAAGTTTAACCTTAGTACAAATAATAGTAGAAGCGAAGTAATGGTAGGAATTGAGAATCTAAGGCTATAAATTTGTTTTATTGGATCAAATATTCATAAGGATAGGAATATTCACACATAAAATTTGAGTTGGATGGCTTAATGGAGAGTGGTTTCTAGAATATTATGTGATCAACACATTTCACTCAAATATGAGCAAAATAATACAAGATTGTTTATATGCTGATGGATGAGAAAGTTAGGCAAACAGGAAAAATCATATGCATAGGCTGAGTGTTTATAGGATGCAGATGTTGATATTGATATGCACGAAGACTAAGAAAGAAAAGGTACATGATGAACCTATATGTGAATTGCTATTTGCTTCCTCATGGGAGATAAAGAAAAGCAAGTTAAGATGGTCTGGGTGTGTAATGGAAGACAGAGAGAGGCAGCTGTGAGAAAGAATAGGCAGACTTATTGAAAGATCCAAGAAAGAGACAAGAATAAGGAACAGAATTTGGTTAAGTCAGATAGAAAGTAAGTGGATGCTTATAAGCTGACTGAAGATATGGTTTTTGGATGGAGGAATAGGTTTTGTGTTGTTGATCCCTCTGAGTAAATTTAAGGCATTTTGTTTTGTTCAATTTTATTTTTGTTTTTCCTAAGCTTTTAGCTTCCTTTCAGAAGACCTCACTGCTTGCCTCCTATACGAGCACCAACTAAGGATGCTATCAAAACATTTCCTTCTGCTTGTTTTTTTCATTATAACTGAAAAGTTGTTTGATGTATTCTTTTTTATAAGCAACAAATTTATTAGATTATGGAAATGAAGAATGTATAGAATGATAAGCAACAAATTTATCAGATACAAATCTGCTGTTCAAATCAGAAACAGCAGAACAAGAAAAACTGTAAACTGAAGCAGCGTGCAGAAACAGAAACCAACAACTAAAGAGAAGTCAACCTAGTCCTGAGTTGCAATTGGAAGGGTATTGCCTACACACAACTCAGTTCTCGTAGCCACCGCTATCGCTTGGGCACTTTTCAAAATGTAACTCAATCTCCAAGCCCCTTCTTGCTTCCTTTTCATCAAGTTAATGAATGTTCTGCAACTAGATTAGAATTCCTTCTCGTTAGTGATATGTAATTCTGTTAGAAGTGCAAAGAGTTCAGCCTTGTTGGAGGCGGCTTCCCCAAGGGGTCCACTTTAAAGGGGACAACTTCCCTGCTACGGCACCCAACATGCTGCACTGAATTTGCTAGTGATTTGATGTTAGTGAATATTGAGATAACTTCCAGTGTCCCTAGAAGTTATAATGCGTAACTTTTTGTGTTTTGAGGAGGACGAGTAAAGACTAACCCGAGAGAGTCAAAGGGTTCATTTGAAATTGACGGAGACGGAGAAATAAAAGCCAAATGCCGTAAGTTTTCAAAACTTTTTTGTGTGGACACATGGCGTTTAATTATTGACACTGTAATTTTGTAGCAGAGGGGGAGTAGGAGAAGATGCGGGTTCCGCTCCCACGGGTATGCCGTCCACGACATTTCGCAAGTCTATATCTGCATAGGGCAAATTATATGTTAAACAATAGTTGCACCTAGAAGCTAATTAATTAAGCTAATAAGTGAAGGTGTAACTATCTATAATATATATCTCAACAAGCTAGTTCCATCAGTTTATACCACAAAATCACAATAGTCAACTCGCATTCAGTTGATAAAACCAATTAACCGCTACATACATACGTACGTGTGTATAGATATATATATATATATATATATATATATATATATATATATATACCTCCTTCCTACAAGTGCATCTCTAGGTCTCTGTTTGTTTCAACAAAAGAAAATTTTAAAGTAATTAATTTATTGACTTCCCCTTACGTACCAGTGATGAGTTTGAAATCAAATGAGACAATGCTAATGAGACCGGGATCAGATGGGACAATAGGTCGACAGGATGATGACAAAAGTGTCCCGTGCCCACTGAAGTGGAAGAAGAAGACATCACCTTCCGCAGCCCCGTTAACCATCTCGTTCAGCGCGTTCGTGATGTTGTCACGTGTGGCATCGCCATTCTCATCCTGTGTATCGGTCAGAAGCGTGATATCCTCACGTTCGAATCCGAAACGCCTCACGAGCATCTCACGGCATGCGAGGACATTGTTTATAGACCCACCAGTAAGGCCAACCTCTTCGATGCCATTTTCAAATCTCTCACCAAATGCTTAATTCTCTCACTCTTGATGATACATCCCATGCTTCATGCTACCATCCTTATATACAAAAATTTACGTCCCTGATTTCCAACGATACCCATTTCCATTGACATTTAATAATACCATTTACTTGCAAGTGGTTGTGAATGCAATTAAAGTCTTCTTCATTTGTGGGTTATAAGTTCCAGCTGTGTGAAAGAGAGTGCATGTATGTACATGATAAGTGCCATGTTATCTTATCAATTAATGCTTGATAACTAGACCTAGCTAATTTGTTGGGCTATTACCACTACAAAAAATTAGGTTTTTCACGGGGTTCATAAGAATGCCGTGAAATCTAAAATAAATGTCGCTATAGCTATTCGCAACGAACATTGCGGCAATTTTACTTTATAATAATTATATTGTATTATACGAATTAATGCTAATATGCATTATAGTATATTACAATATGTTGATTGTAATATATTATTATTAGTTTGTAAAAGCTTATAATATTTAGTTTAATTTACGTAAAGGTATAAATTTGTAAACAATAAAATATAAATATATAATTTTTATAAATTATTCAGTATATAATATTTAGTTTGTATTACTAATAATTTATTTTAATTATATTTATAATATAATATAATATTTTAATAATGAAAATATAATTATATTAGAGTAATTATATTTCAGGTGCATGCACAAGGATACAATAATGCCAATTGAGCTGACGTCATCTCGGTTGAATCAGGAACTAAACAACTGGAAAAATTGGCTTTTAGTGATGCTCTTTAAAAATAATCTTAATTCAGTCACCAAATTCTTTATAATTTAAAATTTAATCAAATTTTTAGAATTAGTTGTGAATTAGTGTCATTTTATGTTATGAAGGACTTTTCCAAAAATTCCCTATGAAGACTTTAAAAAAAAATTTTGTTAAGGATTTTTCCAAGAATGCCCTCAACAGAATTTTTTAAAAAAATTGTTTGATATTATGATTTAATGAGGTTAAGAAGTGCTTTGAGGGCATTTTTGGAAGAAGTTTGATGTAAAGCAGTAAAATGATCGAATTGTAGGTTATTGTAAAACGAGGTTAAGAAGTTTGATGTAATGGGCTGGTGGCCCCTGAAAGAATTTTTACTGAAATGTAGAGAACCTTTTGCAGTATTAATTAACCTATTGATCGAAGACCTGATTTTGTTGCAAAGGGTGGACATTAAAATATATAATTAAGAGCTTCACTTCAAAGAGCTAGCATTAGACACAAATCTATTAATTAATAATAATATTGTAGATTACACCACCAACATGTGCCTACATCCAAGCACTTAATTACTTCTCCTATATCATGGAGTAGTTTAATTAATCATAGTTGTACACCACCACACCCTTGCCATTATTGATGCCCTCCCTCGTCGTACTAATATTATTTGATCATGCATGGATGATGATATATATTACTATACGTAATACTCAGAATCATACATGCATGCCATGGATGCTTGTGATCAAGTGTTGGCCGGTCCACGTTGAGCCAGGAAATACGCTCCAGCATTTTTATCACTGCAATACAAGCATGGGTGTACGCGTTGTCTTTCAATCATCGCCCGAGCGCTAAGGACCAGGTCTTTGTTAGTAATCGCATTTGGATGCCCTTCCAAAATAGTCTTGACAGCATAGGTGAAGGCTCCATATGTGGGATTCTCAACGTGTGAAATCTCGTTTGCCTGGCAGGCGCTTAGTAGTATTCCGGCATCAGGATGATATGGAACCGGCTCTTCGGGTTTGGGACCAATTTGCACTTTCTCCCCGTAAATGAGGCCGCCACTGTGACTGCAATCTGCAAGGATGATGAAGCTCGCTTCCTTGGGCACGCGGTTCACGAGTTGTTGGAAGTCCACATCTGCATGCATGCATGGGGTTTATATATATATCATAGCGTAGAAATGTGTGTTTTGAATAGAAAATCAACTCAAGCAAGTGATTTCTTATGTACGTACCGGTAATGAGACAGATCAGATGAGACAATAGCTGGATCGGGATGGGGACCGCAATAATCGGATGACAAATGTACCCCCAGCCCACTGAAGTGGAAGAAGAAGACATCACCTGCCTTAGCCCCGTCAATCATCTTGTTCAGCGCCTTCAAGATGTTGTCACGTGTGGGCCGCGGGGGTAATGAATGATCGGGATCATCAGTCATAACCATGATATCCTCCTCTTGGAATCCGAAACGGGGCTCCAGAGCATGTCATGCCATGCGCGGACGTTGTTGAAGGACCGCCTTAAGTGGTACGGGGTTCCTGGGTAGTTGCAACCCGCCAGTAAGGCCAACCTGCTCGGTGCCATTTTCAAATCTGTCACCAAATTCTTAATTCTATCACTCTTGATGATACATCCCGTGCTTCGTGCTACCACCCTTATATACAAAAATTTCCATACGTGATTTCCAACAGTACCCATTTCCATTCACGTTTAACAACACCATTTACTGACAAGTGGTTGTGAATGCAAGTAAAGTCTTTTTCATTTGTGGGGTATGATAGGTTCCAGCTGTGTGAATGAGATTGCATGTACGTACATGATAAGTGCCATGTTTTCTTATCAATTAATGCTTGATAACTACATATATTGACGTAGCTAATTTGGCAGGTTACTACTTTCACATGCATCACGCATCGGAAAATTAATGTTTTCTTATCAATTAATGCTTGATAACTACATATATTGACGTAGCTAATTTGGCAGGTTACTACTTTCACATGCATCACGCATCAGAAAATTAATGTTTTCTTATCAATTAATGCTTGATAACTACATATATTGACGTAGCTAATTTGGCAGGTTACTACTTTCACATGCATCACACATCGGAAAATTTTCTAGAGTCTATATTTTATAAAATCTAATTCTAAAATCTTATAATAGTACTTGAAACACCTTTTAAATTCTAAATCAAATATAAAATCATTTTATATCACAATTAATAGAGTATAAGAAGAAGATAATGCTTTAACATATAATTAATAAAATTCCACATAAAGGACCTTGCTAAGTAAGCGTGATTGGACAGTCACTTATTAGAAGGGTTGAAATCGATCCTCTGCTATGTTTACATGAATTGCTCTGTGTTTTGTCCTTGATAAGCTAGCATTTGGAGCATCTCCTGATCGGGGTTTTTCATGTGTGACCCACTTGAAACATTTATGACCATGAAAAACATTGACTGGCCGTGAGATGCTTCACATGGTAGCATCTCACGGCTAAAGCGGGGGGCAATTCAGTTAAAAATATATAGCAGCTGATGTCTAGGCTTATTCAGTACTCCAAGCACCTATTTGGTTCATGTAACTAAGACATTGATTACATAACGACAAGTTTGCGATACCATGAATTATTAATGATGAATTGTAGATGGTGTGAAAAGAAAGACTAAATATATTGAGATAAGTAGTAAAATTCCATGTAACGAAACCCTGCCAAGTAAGCACGATTAGAGAGTGACTTATTAGAGGGTTGAAATCTGTTGCTTTATTTACATGAATTATTCCCTGCTTTGGCCTTGAGATGCTGTCATGTGGAGTATCTCACAGTCAGGTTTTTCCATGCGAGACCCACTTGAAACATTTATGACCGTAAAAAACACTGACAGCGAGATGCGGCACATGATAGCATCTCGCGGCTAAAGAAGGGGCCAATTCAGTTAAACATAGCAGGTGATGTTCAGGCAAGTGCATGGTTGTGAACGCAAGTAAAGTCTTCTTAATTTGTGGGGAACGATAGGTTCCATCAGTGTGAAGGAGAGTGCATGTATGTACATGATAGACGCCATTTTACCTTATCAATTAATGACCTAGCTAGCTAATTTGGCGGGTTACGGCATACACATGCATCACGCATCTAGCTAATTTGGCGGGTTACGGCCTACACATGTATCCTGCATCGATTGCAAATATATATAAAATCATTTTATATCACAATCAATAGAGGATATGAAGAAGACAATGCTATAACATACAAATAATAAAACTCCACATAAAAGACATTGATGACGTAACCACAAGTTTGCAATGCTATGCGTCACTAATCAAGAGGCTACTTGCACATGCACGCACATAGGTGTCAAAACAATTTAAGAGTCTCAAATAGGAATGACCATGTCCACATACTAGATTTTTGTCATACCACTCCCTCTCCTTCTCAGCCACTTTTCTCTGCCCTCTAGTCTCTTTGATCCAGCAATAAAGAAAGGGAGCTATCCAGATTTTAAACGAATAGATAGAGTTTTGACTATTTTAGCCTTATGTGCGCGCATCGGAAACGCGGCACGAGAAAATTTCGTAGGCGCCACTGCTTGATAGGGTGCAGGCGGACACCTAGGTGCCTAAGTTAGTCTATTTTGGGCTTTGGTCTGCGGCTTGAGTTTTTAAGTAGGGTCTCGGTTGTGGTCTGGGGAAGTCCGTAGACACCCCAGTCCACCCCGTCGGATGACGGG
The DNA here is from genome assembly GCA_947561395.2 of Buxus sempervirens. Taxonomy (NCBI): domain Eukaryota; kingdom Viridiplantae; phylum Streptophyta; class Magnoliopsida; order Buxales; family Buxaceae; genus Buxus; species Buxus sempervirens. Next base: position 17,962,968 of record OX387182.1, read on the forward strand.
TCCTGTGAGTTCCCTGGTTTGAGTCATCTTACTTTGGTTTCTCACCCGATTCCTAATCCGATATGCAACTTGGTTAAGTCTGGTGGGACCACCTGAATGGTGTGGGTCCCTTTAATTGATTTTATCTTATTTAGTTCAGGTTATCTGAGTTTGACTGGGTGGGTCCCGTTGGAAGGCCCACGATGTCCTTGGTGGGCTTGGTTAAGCCCACGTGCCTTTGGTGGGCCTCCGCCTAAGCCTAGGAGGCCCTTTGGGCTTTGGTTGAATGATTTGGTTTTACTTGATTGTTTAATTTGGAGTTTAAGTATTTTTCATGAGAAAGGTTAGTCTGCATTGGTTTGCGGGCCCCTGAGTGGGCCCCCATGATGGTTGCCAAAAATACTTTCAATTTATTTTATTTAAATCTGCCAAGATGACTTGGGCACTAGGCTTGGGGCCCGTAATCCAACTTTGGGCTTGAAAGCCCGATTCTTTGAAGTGTAGGGTTTGCACCCCAACTTGGTTGATTAGTGGGCTTTGGCGGGCCCGATAGGCCCTAGCCCTTGGTCTCGGCCAAACCACGCAATTCACATCATTCCACATATCAAGGTCGGGTGGGCCGCATTGGGTTTGGCCCACCCGGTTCGGCTAATTAATTTTGCTTAAGTTGTTTAATTGCATGCACAAGGGTTTGTCAGGCTTGGTGGACCTCGTTGGAAGGCCCACAAATGTACCGAGTTAGACCGGTGTTCCATGTCCCAAGCTGGGTTTCCGGGTGACCCGGAAACCCTATTGGTTTGCTTGGTTTGGTAAAAGTCATTACAAAATTCGATAAGGATCAACAAAAAAACATAAAAGCTGCATTTTTGTCGTGTATCCGGCCTTAGTTGCCGAATACACATAGGCCACAGGTGATCCGGCCTGAGTTGCCGGATCACCCTGAAATGGCCTTTTTTGGAGTTTTGCCATTTGGGGTTGTTTCCAGGGGTTCCTAGGGGTCTTCTATAAGTCATGTGGGCCCCTGGGGAGGCCCACATTGGTTCAGGTTTGAGGGAGGAGCCTTATTTGGCTTCTTTTTGGGACTTCTTGGCTAAGGCAAGGGGCTAGCCATGGGTGCATGGGGCATGTTGCTCCCCTCCTTCCTTCCCAACAACTACAGTTGCAAGGTAGGTATCTTGGCACCCCCACCTGAGTGCTTTCACTTCACCCGTCAAATGACATACCAAATCCCAGCAACTAAGCATCCTGTAATACAATGACATAACACCAGCACCAAAATACAGGACCATGGAGCAGCAAAAATAAAAAATAAAAAAAAAGTAGCTAATAGGGGAGGGCTAGGCAATTGCTAGGTGAGTGAGGGACACATGGGGTTTGCGAGGAGGGGCTGCCTTCATGCAAGGTCCTGATGGGTTGGTTTTAGGAGCCTAGACAGGTGGGTAACCCAGCTAGGAACAGCAGCTGTTCCAAGGGACTTATACACACAAAATCAGCAAGCATAGAGGAGGTAAGGGGATCAATCTCTCATGCTCAATACAGCAAGTCACATGAAAAAGAAAGCATGCTCTCATATCTGAAATCAGAAAATTAGCATAAGTGGATGATGAAAACATGGCTGTGGGTTAATGGGCTTGGCTTGGTGAGTGAAATAAAATAAAATGGAGCTAGGACTCAGGCTCATGGGGGGTGCATGGGGTCAGCAAACTTGCTGGGAACAGCGGTAGCATAAGGGCTTGCTGCTATTCCCAGCAGCAGCTCATATGGACTAGCATAAAGGGGGTTGTGGGGGTGAAGGGAACACATGCTTGGCATCTCTTAGCATTAGCAAAACAGGAGAAGAAAAGCACCAAACAACACTAATTGCATGCAAGGATATGGAGTCTAACTTACATCTAAACATATCCACAAGTTGGCAACCAAACTCACACCAAAGCAAGGACATGTGAGAGACATGCATGTTACAACCACAACCAGAAAAAAAAATACAGCAAACACAGGAAGGATACGGCCAGCAACAAAAATACCAGAAATCCTTAAAGAAAAAGTGAGAAAAGGGGAGAAAAGAGAAGGGAAATGGGGGCCATTATAGGGATACATAAGAGAAAGACTAAGAAGGGACATGCTCCTTCTTTCCATGCATAAAAAAAAAACTGCTGTAAACCCAAAATCCAGCAACCTTTCGGGACATTTGAGCCTACTTATACCAACTAGATGTGAGACAAGGAAAAAATCACCCGAAGATGACATCCCTCCGTCAACACACGGGCTCAACGCAAAAATGGGAGAGTCGCCACCATTCATTATTTTGGGGTGAGAATGGACACCAAAAGATTAAAGACAAGCGAAAGGAGCTAAAAAGCACATTCTAGGGTAAAAATAACCCTACTTGAAAATCAAATCCAGAGATGGGTAAGGGGATTAGATTATGAACGGGGGAAGGTGTTAGGCACCCCCATTCATCCACACGAGGTGGTTGCCAAGTGTTCGTTCATGCTAAAAGAAAATAGGAAAGCTTGCTAAAATCATTAAAAACATTGGAAAAGAATTAAGCCAATGTGTGATATTTTCACATGAGGAATCCATAGGGATTCTAGTTCCTCTTTTATGTCAATATCACTTCTGGAATATCACAAAAAGATGGAAATCAAAGCAAAAGTTGTTCAAAACCAAGTTGAGGCAAATCCGGAGAATTTGGTAAAAGTAATGCTATTTGTCTAGAAATCATTCAAATCCCATTTTAAATTGATCCAAACCAAATCCATTTGAAAGATTATGGTAAATAAGGGACTCATGCAAAATTTCAAGTCAATCCGGTTGAAATCCTAGGAGTTATGCTCCTTTAAAGTTGCCGCTGGGGATTTCTACTCCATAGAAATCCGTGAAATTTGGTGTCAATGACGTCTGTATTGCCATCTTTCAAAACAACCTAGCCTCATACAAAAACTCATTCGGATGTGCCTTGGGTGGTCTCCCGAACAGGCCCCGAAGATCACAGATTTACCCAGAAAAGTGCCATTGAGCAGTTCTGAGTAAATCTGTTACAAATAATTCAAATGGAGTCAAAAAATTATGAAACCAACTGAATTTAAAAATAGACTCATAAAGTAGTGCTCAGAAACAAAAATCATTCGAATCGGACTTAAAACGAACACATGACGCTCCGTCGAAGTGACAAGTTCTGTATTTGAACCTGAACTGTCCAATCAACTTCGACAAAGAGGTGTCAAAAATCAGCTTGATAGAAATTAATGAAATTTGGTGGACATAAACTAGACGGCCTCACCTTTCCCATGGTTCTAGAATCGCTCTAAAATTCATCCGGACGATGAAGTTATGAGCGTCCAAAGTAAGGGTACAGTTGCTGTCAAGCTAAGCCACTTTTGAAGAAAACCAAATCCGAAAAGTGATAAAAATGTGTGATCCGTGCAAGATGAACACAAATACTTTAAAAATCATTCAAAGAAATTCCAGAATTGATTGAGGCCATTTATTTGAGATTTATCACAATGAATGTAATAAATCCCCAAATGTGAGCCTATCCCGCCAAAATAGTGATATGTATGTGCAAGTGTGAAAAACCAAACAAGATCAATAGCAAGCATACATATTCATCAAAATAAGGTTCTAAAACAACCTAGGGTTCCGTTCCATTATCGTTTCCCTCTGTTCTCTCTCCCCGTTAAACACGGTCTTCAAGATAATCAAGGGTACTTTGAATATGAAACGGTTTACAATCAATCAAAAGGCTTTATGCTACATAGGTTCTAGGACTAAGTTCAATCTCCAGTCTCGTTTCTCCTAGATCCCGCCTTCACGTTTTACGGCTAGGGGGAGTCTCGAGATACTTTGAGCCGGGGAAGGGTTTTCACACACAAAGAAGGCCTTACTCTACAGAAAGGTAGAAGAAGAGATCTAGATCTAGAAATGTAAAGATAGAAAATAAAAGAAAAGTTTGAGGCTTACCTGGGTTCCGGATGCACTTCCGCAACGGTTTCCCTCTTCTCTTGGAGCTCTTCTTGGCGAGAATTCAAAACAAGAGTTAATGGCCATTTAACCGGAAAAAGTTTGACTTTGCACAAAAGAAGAATTTGGGCCTTTTCCTTTACGGCTTTGGATTCAAATGGGTTAAGTATCTCAAACCCAATGCAAAGAATTGAAAATTCCAATAAAATATTTCTCTCCTTCAAGATTTATCAAAAATCATGCAATTTTAGGGTGTCTACAACTGCCCCTCTTTGCTGGAGTTGTAGCACAATGAACAGCAAAGAATAGACACAACTCAAAATTGCATGTTTGAAAGACACCTCATTAATTGAACTTGCTTTGGTCAAACAAATGAGTGATAAAAAACATGGATTTGAAGATAGCCAATGAAACCCCTGCTGTGTATAGTCTAACGGGGTGGCATCTCTTCCTTATCTCAGATTTCTTTGAGCTCTCGTGGCTATGAAAAGAAATCTGAGACAAGCAAATTTTGAAAAGAATGTGGATTTAAAATTGACCTCTGCAAACTCAATTGCTTTTGATGTTTTTCAACAATAAGGAAGGAAATATTTTATTGAATTTTCCTGATTGATTTTCTTATTTGATTTACCTGGGTGCCATTTGATGCCCAAACCTGTGCTTGAATATTCTGCAACTTGCTTTTGCTTCTTCATCTTCTTGCTCTCTCAATAAGGATGTATGTGCCATTGCTGCCCCTAGCCTGCCTTCATTCTTTTCAACTGCCCAAGTGAATGCCTCTTCTTGATTGATGGATTTGAAAATTATGATCTGTTGATCTAACCTCATGCCCTTACAACCCATGACCTCTCATTCATGCCTTCTTACTGCTCCAGTAAAATCCTTCTTCAAAATTGGAAACCTTTGTTTAAAGGAGGAAACATGCAACTGCTTCAAAGCTTCTTTTTTTCTTTCAAATCCGAAGACTAAGGCCTGACTGCTTCTTCCAGATGCTGTAATTTATTTCAATGAAAACCCAGAGGGAAAGGCACTGAGCATGCCCCGGTTTTGATTGCTTGAAGTAGTATTTTCCCCTCAGCAGAGATGATCCTCTTTTTTTCCTTTTTTTTTTCTTCTTCTCTTTCTTCTTTTTTTCTTTTCCTTTCTCTTCTCTTTTTTTTTTCTTTTCTTTTCTCTTTTTTTTTTCTTTTTTTTCCTTTTTTTCTTTTTCTCTTTTTCCTTTTTTTTTTTGCTTTTTTTTTACAATATACTGAAATATCCCTTCTCCTTTGCAGCTTTGGTTACTTGACCACTTGAGTCAGATTGAGGAGATCAATTGACATTTCTTCCCCAGCTTCAAGGTTCCCATCTTGATGTGCAACCGGGGGTGTCCTAACACTCCATGAGGTAAACAGGGCTGGTTTACTTTCTTCCAGGTTGATCAAGTGAGGTGGCCTGGTACTTATCAGCCCAATGCAGAGACTATGATCAGCTTCCGAGATCGCAACTTTCTGGTTCTGACTGGCCTGAGACATGCGGTGCTTTACCTTACTTTGCGGGTTCTTCGTCAGTTCAGAGCAACCCAGGGGATTATAATCCCACGTGGATATGAGGACTGCCTTGGGCCACTTTCACCAGCCACCATGAAGCTGAATGCTTGGTTGATGAGAGAGTGGTCCTATGTTCGCTTCATGCGTGGCCCCATCTTCTCAGAAGCCCATGTGAAGGATCATCTCTTCTGGATCAGGGAGCAGATACAGAGTCAGGCTCTAGTACCCGAAGAATCTCCTGCCGTCTTGGCCCCTACTTATGAGGATATTTTAGAGTCTGAGAGAGCCTCCCACAGGCGCCTTCAGCAGATTTAGGTACGAGAGGCCCAGGAGCTTAGGATGGAGAGACAACTTGCGGAGCAGGTATCTCGCCGTTTAGCTATGGAGAAGCAACTTGAGGAGCATAGGCAGGCCCGCTGTCTTGAAGTGCGAGCATTGAGGCAGAAGCACCAGGATGCTTTAGCTGACCTTAGGAGCATGCGGATTAGGCAGACTCTTTCAGATGAGGTCATTTCCTTCTTGAGTGATCCCGCTGCAGAGGGGGCTTCTGGAGTTATCGCAACTCAGGTAGCTCGGATTCGGGAGCTTGAGGAGCGGCTAGGAGACAGAGATTAGCTTTATTTCCTGCACATTTTTCTTTCATACCTTTGTACGAAATTGAACTCCAATAGTGGAAAGCCAAAGGATTTAATTCAAAATAAAATTTTATATTATTGGCCTCAGAATGCTCAGATGCTTGTAAAAACAAAGGTTTTATGAAAAGTATTTGATTTATCATCACTGGCCAAAGTATAGTTTTTCCTTTTTATATTTTTTTTGTTTTTTGAAATTTGGTCCATGCACTTAATCACCTATAATTAAAGGAATTAGGACCAGGTTAAATAATAAAGAGGGTAGTCCAGAAAATAATGAGGGATCAGAACCGTCCATCTTAGGACCTTTAGAGTGCATCCCCAAATGCCTTTTTTCCAGAATTGACCGTATTACCCAATCTGCTCAGTCTTAGTACTTGTGCTGATTTTTCTTCAAGCTTGGGTTTCCATGATCAACTCAACCACTGATTTTTCCTTTATATTTTTTTTTCTTTTTTTCCCTTTTTTTGCCAATATTGTCCCTAGCGCCAGTTACGGTTTTCACTAGGGCCAGCTTCTGTATTCCGTCATCACCTATCTTACTCCGACATTTGAATGAACAAACTAAGATCACCGAGGGCTTAAAAATAGGACGAAACAAAGGCTAGGTTTGGTTTATGAAAGAAAGGGTATTAAAGGCCCAAACATTTTCAAATGTGGAAATAGGTTAACCAGACTTACAGTCATGATGAATTTAACCCTTTTTCCCTAAATTGCCCTTTTTGCATCTTTTTCACACTTGGCTTTCATTTGCCAATTTTCATTACTCTTCCTCTTTTTTTTTCTTTTTTCCTTAACTTTGCCCCAATTGGCTTTGCCCTAATTTGCTTTGCCCCAATTTGACTGTAAATCCAGTTTGGGTTTATCAAAGAAACGAACCGGCTCAACTTGGCTAGACTAGGGATTAAAATTTTGAAGGAAATAAAGAAAAATGGCCTCGGATCATTTCTTAGTAATGTTCACTCAAGGAAAATACCTTTTTACTGCATCAGAGTTAATTGGCTCAGGAAAATCTGACCCATCCATTTCTGCTAAGATGAGTGCACCCCCTGACAAGACCTTCTTGACGACATAAGGCCCTTCCCAATTGGGCTTGAACTTACCACGAGGGTCTTCCAAAAATGGTAAGATTTTCTTTAGCACTAAGTTTCCTTCCTGGAAAGTTCTGGGCCTCACTTTCTTATTGTAGGCCCGAGCCATTCTCCTTTGGTACAATTGGCCATGACATAGTGCTTTCAATCGCTTCTCTTCTATCAGGTTGAGTTGATCATGTCTTGACTGTATCCATTCAGCTTCTTCCAATTCTGCTTCCATGAGCACTCTGAGTGACGGGATTTCTACTTCCACTGGCAAGACTGCTTCCATTCCATAGACTAGGGAGTACGGGGTTGCCCCAGTTGAAGTCCGGATTGAGGTTCTGTAAGCATGTAGAGCAAGTGGTAGCATTTCATGCCAATCCTTGTAACTCACTACCATCTTCTGAATGATTTTCTTTATGTTCTTGTTTGCTGCTTCTACTGCCCCATTCATCTTTGGCCTATACGGAGCTGACTTATGGTGGGTGATCTGAAACTGCTCACACATTTTCTTCATATCCTTGTTCTTAATATTTGAAGCATTGTCTGATACTATGGCACTGGGCAGTCCATAGCGACAAATGATATTGTGCTTCAAAAACTTAATAACATGGTTGCTTGTGATATTTGCATATGATGCTGCTTCCACCCATTTAGAGAAGTAATCAATCGCCACCAGGATGAATCTGTGCCCGTTCGATGCCTTAGGGGAGATCATGCCAATGACATCTATGCCCCACATGGAAAAGGGCCACGGTGATGTCATGTTGTGCAACTCACCTGGGGGTGCATGCTTGTTATCTGCATATATTTGGCATTGATGGCACCTCCTGACATGTATACAGTAATCATGCTCCATGGTCATCAAGTAGTAGCCCAACCTCAAGATCTTTTTTGCCAACATGTGCCCTGTGCGTACCCGATTTCGGTCGCACGACGAGGCACACGCAAAACGATGCGTGCCTCGGGATTTGTTTGGAGTCGCCACTGCCTGATGGGGTGCAGGCAGACACCTGGGTGCCTAAGTTCTTTTACTAAGGCTTGGTCTGCGGCTTGAGATTCTAAGTAGGTTCTCGGTTGCGGTCTGGGGAAGTCCGTAGACACCCCAGTCCACCCCGTCAAGTGACGGGTCCCATAAGTTTCCCTGGTTTGAGTCCACTCAGTTGGTCTTTCACTCACCCGATTCCTATTCCAGCATGAAATTTGATTAAGTCTGGCGGGACCGCCAAAGTGGTGTGGGTCCCTTTACTTGATTTTATCTTTTTAATTAGGATGATCTGGGTCTGACAGGGTGGGCCCCGTTGGAAGGCCCGCGGATTCCTTGGTGGGCTTGGTTGAGCCCACGTGTCCCTTGTGGGCCTCAGTTTAGCCTGAGAGGCCCTTTGGGCTTTGGTTAAAATGAATTGATTTTACTTTAGGGTTTAAGTTGGATTATTTAAATGGATTTCATGCCAAAGCAGGTCGGGATTCTTAGGCCTCTTGGGGAGTTCGGCAATGGGACAGGGACTCAAGTGTCCCTGTCTTGGCTCTTCACATTCCACATAATAACAAACAATCATGGCATAGGGGAACCTGGAACCAAATCAAAATGTATATTTTTGGAACCATTAAGCACATGCATGCATTTCTACAGATTATGCTCATGAACAGTAGAGTACATGCGAGTGCTCCTACGCATGAAGATCAAGTGACACATGAACATAGGGATAGCTTAGCATGATTCTAATGATGATATGCCAGTATGAGGATGTATTTGAGGCATGTGTACCCATATATGTAAAAAAGATGAGCATGCTTATTACACATGGCAGCAATTATAAGGCATTAAGATGGGGGACATGGTGGGATCAAACACTCAAAGAGACTATGCATGCAATCTAACCTATACGAACCAACCAACTCCATCATCAATCTTCATGCTCAAAACAACCATAAATTCACCTAAAAGATATCCATTCAATGAAGTGGAAGAGGGGGGGTTAAAAATGGGATACAAAAGATGGCATGCGCAAGAGGAACATGCTCCTCTTTTTGATGAAAATAGAACAAAAATAAAGAAAACCAGCAAATTAGTGGCTGGATGGGGGGTACATGACCACCTTCAAGCCGTCAAAATACCTCCCATTCTCTCTTTATACTACCAACACCTCACCTCTCTCGCCATGTGGGAGTAACCATTCTCAAAGGGGCTTACAAGAGACTAGTGGGGGAAGGAGACATGCAATATCCCATAACAAAACATCATATATGCAAACATACTTCAAATCACTCTATATTCATATATGTTAAACAAAAGTCATGGGGAAACCATACCTTAGGGTTGGAATCTTCCTTAGAGATGTGCTTGAGTCCTCTTGTGGCACAACAATCCTTGGGCAGCACCTCCTCCTCTCCAAATGATCTCCAGGACCTCCTTCTTCTCACTTGAATGTGGTGGTGGAAAGTGGTGGTGGGGGGTTTAGGAAGCCATGAAGAGAGCTTGGGAGAGATGGGAGAGCTTGGGAAAGATGGGAGACTTTGGGAAAGATGGGAGACTTCCTTAGATGAAGAGCTTCCCCCCACTCTCTTATTTATAGCAATCAACATAAACAAGTGGCAAGGGCAAGTAGACAAGTGGGCAAGTGGGCAAGTGGGTAGACAAGTGGGCAACTGGACAAGTGGGCAAGTGGGCAAGTGGGCAAGTGGGTAGACAAGTGGGCAAGTGGGTAGACAAGTGGGCAAGTGGACATTATTATTTTTGTTTATTTAGTGGTTAAGAAAGAGAGATGGGGTGGGTGACAACCATGTAGTGCAGTTCGCCATGTGGGCAGCTTTTTGCCACGTGCGCAGTTCGCCGGTTTTGCTGCTCGGGAATTTCGTCAGCTCATATTTTCTTCATCCGGGCTCCGATCTGGGCAAACTCAGTGGCGTTAGAATCGTATCGGAGCCCTCTATCCCATGACCTAGGGGTAGGCCTCTGGATCTGATTTTACCAGAAAGTCAACTTTTGGCTTCGCCCAAGTTTGACCGCCCGCAGAACCTTCATCCGAACTCCGATTCCTGCACACCCAGTTGTGTTGGGATCGTGTCAAGATTCTCTATCCAATGGTGGGAAGCATGGCAACTGATTTGCACCAGATAAAAAGTCAACTTTTTGACTTTCTCAAGTTTGACTTTTTTTAAGTTTGACTTTCTCAAGTTTGACTTTTCAGCCGGGTTTTGCATTTCTGGCCTTTTTCGGAGCGCAAAAATGAGGTGCTTACAACTGCCCCTCTTTGCCGGAGTCACCTTGCGGATGAACGGCAAAGAGAAAAAGAATCTCGTTTTTGCGCCTGGCATTTCTGTCGACATGGCTGACGAGCTTAGTCCTTTGAAGTTTTCATTTTGAGAGGGAAGCGGCCAATGATGTGGAGTCACTTCCTGGCTTCAGAGTTTCCTTACCCTTTGCTTTTCGGGTTTTTGTAGGGCAACTCTTCAGCGTTTAATTTAAGTTTGAAAGAGATTAGATTGGACTTGAGCTCACCAACCTGTTTCGGCGTTGATGCCAGACACTTGACAATATTCTTTTCTTCTTGTTTGTTCCATTAAAGCTTTTAGGTGGTTTCAGACTTCTGATTTAGGATTTGATTTCAGATTTTAGATTTTTAGACTTGGGACTTTTAAGGACAGTTTTTTTTTTTTTTTTTTTGGATTAGGGACTGGAAGGAACGAAGAAGGAGGAGATGCTCTTGGCGAGGAGGTGCTCACAGCGCTGCTCGGTGCCTCAAGGGAGCTCACACACCTGTCCTATTCTATTTACAAAAGTGGGAAATGGAAAATTTACAAAAGGGGCCATCTTGCCCGGAGATTTCTTCTTTTTGTCTTCTTCTTCTTCAGAGGTTCTTTGTCTCTTTTTGCTTTTCCAGAGGGGAGGGTGCTTTTGCCAGTCCCCGTTTTAATAAGGTAGGGGCTTCCTAGTTCGAAGTAATTCCACTAGGGGTTGTTGGGAGTCCCTGCCATCTCACTTTTTGCATGACTCAGCTCCTTCTTGTCGAGTGTGAGTTGATCGGCCTTCCGGCTCTTGTCTTTCTGAGTGGAGGCCTTCTCTGTTCTGAGGAGGAGATCATCACTTAGGCAATCATTGGGGCTTCTTTTGAAAGGACTGTTCCACTGAGGTTTTGCGGAAGCCTTCTTGCATTTGTCTTTCTTTTGCAACACCAACCTCTTCTGACTGGGCATGGTCTTGACATACAGCTTCAGGTTTCTTGGACATTCCGCTGGGGAAAAGAACCAGTTTTAGGGACAGAGGAAGTCTTCGCCATTCCCCCTGCCGGCATATTACCGCATCGGCTTTCCACTGTTTTGCCTTTCTTTTGTTCTTGGCTTCTTGACATTTCTTGACTCCTGGTTCTTTTGCCTTGCCTGGGCCTACAAAATTCTCACAAAGCAGAGAGGTATCTGAAATTTGAACAGAGGTAAGCATCCGCGGTTTACTTGCTTTTAGTGTGTGTGCCAGTGCACATGATTGAAATGACACAATTTTCAAAAGTTTTTTTTTTATATACAAGTGATTTTTAAAAGAGAGGCGAGACCAACGGTCATGGTGAATTGCCTTGTTAGCTCGAGGTGTTTCGGGATGGTGTGCTCAACACACAATCCCATGAGACTCTTGGCTCGTGCCAACAAAGGATGAAAAGATGAAGGGTACTTCAAAGGGTGTCCCCCCTTTCCCAGTTTTTGCTTTTCTCTCACCTTGACCCAATTCTTCAGGGTGATTTCAGGATCTTGCAATTGAGGGTTTTTCTCTTTTCCTTTTCCCTTAGGTTAGTGCCAGTCCCAGTTTATGGATTTTGGCCGATTCGTACATCATGTCTCATAGATCAGAGAGGTCTTTACATTAGGACGAAACATTGGCTTGGTTTTAAATCTGAGAAATGAAGGGATATAAGGCCCAAACTCGTATCTTTTCATTTTCAGGTTTTGCTTTGTGTCTTGCAAAAGCTCATTCTTCTTTTTAGATTCCTTCATCATAGATCTGCATGAATCCTGTTGTCATATTTTCTGCAATCAGAAAGGACTTTTTGATAGGATGAAACGAAGGCTGAGGTTTTTAGTTTATGAAAGAAAGGGAATAGGGCTCAAAGTCTTTTGTAAATGGGTCGAATCATGTTCCACCATTTTCTTGACTGCTTGGGCTTTACCAGTGCCTTTTTTCTTTCCTTCATTTTTCTTTGGGAGGTCTTTTGTGACCTTCGTTTTTTTCTCTAGCATTTTTGCCTTTCTTTTCCTTTGCTCTGGGATTATCTTAGCTTTTTGCTTTGATTAGCAAGTCCCAGTGTATTTCCTGCTTTCTTTTTCTCTTCTTTGTTTCTACTCATTCAGGTCTTCTTTTCTTTACCCAGCGCCAGATTTAGGGCTCATGACTTAGTGGGTTGGAAGAAAGAAAATTAGGCTCAAGTGGTTTGACTAGAGATATGACTTTGAAAACTGGGGAAATAAAGCAAGGATGGCCTTTCATCCTTTTGCAGAAGTTGTGACAACTTGAAATATTCATGCAAATTTACTCAGGAATCAATTTATCCTTTTTATTTTCTTTTGTAGCTTTGCCCCAGTGTGGGGTGGCTAGACACAACGCGGGTATTCGAATAATACGATCAAGCTCAAAATTGTTTTGACTAGCGATTCTTGCAATTCAGGATGCATGAAGGATGGCCTCTCATCCTTTCTTAGAGACATGATGTTAAAGCCAGCATCGGCCCTTAACTGGTTCTTGCACTTTCTCTTTCTTTCTTTCTTTTCTCTCAAGGATCACTCTACCCAATGTGGAGATAGGTTTTTAGGAAGAAAATTATGGTCTGGATCAAGAAGGAATTGCCTTTAGCTCAGCCAAGGTTCTCATGGGACAGTATACTGCACCCAGCTGAAGACACCTTTGAGCAACTCAGCATTTTTCCATGATCGTGGTCATTGCCAAAAGAAGTGTGGTCTCAGAGCAGTGTCATCACCGACCACTCACTTGTATTTTTTTCAAAAGATATTTTCTTTTCTTTTTTATGTTTTTCAAAAGGTTTTTTACAAAGCTTGCATGAAAGTAAAAGGCATTTAAAATATTTACAAACACGACCACTCCTACCAAGGATGTATGGTGCAAAAAGTAGAGTTCAACTTATTCTGGTCATGGTAGACCTGAAGATTTTGGATTTTGGGATTGCTCTCTGCCTTGCAGTTTTACCAACTTGTTCAGTTGGTGCTACTTGAAGACGCCCGATTGTGGTCCGGGAGAGGATTCGTGGTAATGGCCGCGGGAGGAGTCGAAACCGGGGGATCGACTGAGATGCGCTTGTGGTCGATCAGGTCTTGCACATCGTGCTTCAAGTCCCAGCAGCGGTTGGTGTGATGCCCGGGAGCTCCCATATGATACTCACAGCACTCATTGGGGTTGTAGGAGCGACTATTGGCCGGTTGGTGAGTTGGCGGCTTCTTTTGCAGGTATCCCTTCTTCAGCAGCGTTGGCAACAGCTCTGTCAACGGGTAAGGGAGAGGTGTGAACACCCTATTCCATCTTGCTTGCATCTCTTCTCTGGACCGCCTCGGCTGTCCTGCAAATTGTGCTCCCTGGCCATTGTTCTGATTCTCTCTTCTATCTGGTGCCGAAAAGTGGAAAGGCCGATTCTGTTGGACGTAGTTGACGGCCTCGTCCTCTCTCTTTCGATCCATGCCCCTTCCAACGACAGGGTTCCTTCTCTGTTCGGTTGCAAAGCCAGCCACTCTGCCAGACTTCACCCCATCTTCTATTCTGTCCGCTACCACAACAAGGTCAGCAAAACTTGCAGCGAACTGCCCTAGCAGCAAAGTGTAGTACGGCTGCCCTAGCGTCGAGATGAACAATGTCACCATTTCCTTCTCCAACATGGGTGGTTTCACCATACCGGCCATTTCTCGCCATCTCTTTGCATATTCACGAATGGATTCAGTGCTCTTCTTTGTCATTTTTTGCAATTCCATTCGAGTGGGCAAGACCTCTGTGTTGAACTTGAAGTGTTCAAGGAATATGCTGGCCAGGTCGTCCCAAGTCCTGATCTGGCTTCTGTCTTGACTAGTGAACCATTTCTGAGCTGAGCCTATCAATGAGCGCTGAAAGAACTGAATCATGATTCTTTCATCGTATGCGTACTGGCACATGTAAGAGTAGAGGACTACTCTTAAGGTCCACGATCTATAACAATTCAGAATTTAACAATTGCGGAAACAGTACACAAAGAATTATACGAGGAAACCTGGATCCAGATCCAGGAAAAACCTCGAGTCTATATGAGGCGACTAACCCTTCAAAATCCACTATTGAATGAGAAGACAATTACAAAGGAGAACATACTTAACCTTTACAATTTGACTCAATCAACAGCAATCCACAGTTCGAATCCACGAACTGCTATACAGCTTGAATCACCAAGCTGCAGAACACGATCAGTCCAGATCGCAAACAATCACTCTCCAGTGATCCACAGTTCGAATCCACGAACTGCAACACAGCTTGAATCCACAAGCTGCAGGACACGATCAATCCAGATCGCAGCAATCCTCTCAGAATCCACTGAGACGATCCAATGCAGTAGGAATCCACCTACGCATCAATCAAGGTCGATCACCAGTCCAGGCGATCACACGATCGGATGAAGTTCTGAATTGAAGAAGAATCCTCTACCTTCAATTCCAGGTGATCTATCTCAGATCTCCCCCTCACTCAATCGCCGACTCTCTAAAGACGATTTGATCGAATCTCGAATCTCTCAAGATCCGAATTCAAAAACGATCCAAAGAAAAATCAGAATTAAAAATTACAACTCGTCTATTTAAAGAATAAAACACACATCGCGTCGAGCGCTGGTAGCGTCGTGAAGCGATCGAAGTAGACGGCTGGTAGCGAACTCATGTCCCGCTCAGATTGAGTTGAGTCTGTTAAACGCGCGCTGCTAGCGAGCTGTTAGCGGGAGAGTACGCGGCAGGTGCACTATCCATGCTTTTGACACACGAAAATCCTTATGCGCTGCCAGCGGGGTGGCAGCGGCGTGGTAGCAGTGTGGTGGCACCAACTTCTTCTTCTTTACTGAAATTTCTGAATTTTCATTGTTTAATCTGCACATCTTGAAGCTTCATTAGAAACATAATTTGTCAATCATTTGCCATACCAGGAGTGTGAGTTTTCACACTTACAATCTCCCCCTTGGCAAATGCCTGACAACAACCTTACATCAGATTTTAAAATCAACCTTAGTTAATGATGATATCCATTCAAAAATGCACTCTTAACATCCATTTGAAATAGTTTGAACTTCAAGTAACATGCAATAGACAGCAGTAATCTGATTGATTCTAACCTAGCTACAGGAGCAAAGGTTTCATCAAAATCTATTCCTTCTACTTGAGTATACCCCTGAGCAACAAGCCTAGCCTTATTTCTGGTTACTATCCCATTCTCATCAGATTTGTTTTTAAAAATCCACTTGGTTCCTATCACATTCAGATTTGAGGGTCTTTCAACCAATTCCCAAACATTATTTCTAGTAAATTGATTCAGTTCTTCATGCATAGCATTCAACCAAGAATCATCTAACAATGCATCTTTATAAGATTTTGGCTCAAATTGAGAGAGATAAGAAGAAAATCTTACCTCATTATGTACCTGATGTCTTGTTCTTACACCATCTGAAATATTTCCAACAATTTGCTCAGTTGGGTGGTCTTTGAGAGTTCTAGCCAGAGGAACCACTTCAATGCTTGAGGAAGCATCTCTGATTTCATCCTCTTCATCTACAGCCTGCATAAATTCACTGTCATTACTTTCATCATCTATTAGCACATTAATAGATTCCATTACAACTGATTTCTGCAAATTGAAAACTCTGTAAGCTCTACTAGAAGAAGAATATCCTAGAAAAATTCCTTCATCACTTCTAGAATCAAATTTTCCTAGATTTTCTCTGTCCCTTAAGATATAGCATTTACTTCCAAATACTCTGAAATATTTCAAATTTGGCTGTTTTCCTTTCCAAAGTTCATAGGGAGTTTGTTTCCATCCAGATCTGATATAAACTCTGTTACTGATGTAACAGGCAGTGTTTATAGCTTCAGCCCAGAATTTTGTTGAAATTTTCTTGGCTATCATCATGGTTCTAGCCATTTCTTGTAAAACTCTGTTCTTCCTCTCCACAACTCCATTTTGTTGTGGGGTCTTAGGGGCAGAAAATTCATGTTTGATTCCATGTTCTTCACAGAAATTGGAAAACATTTGATTCTCAAATTCTGTCCCATTGTCAGATCTGATTCTTACAATCTTTCCTATTTGCAAGTTCTTTTCAACTTGAATTTGGCAGCACAGATGTTTAAAACAATTGAAACATTCAGATTTTTCTCTTAGAAAGTCTACCCAAGTATATCTGCTGTAGTCATCTACTGCAACAAATATATATTTCTTTCCTCCCAGACTTTCAGTCTTTGTAGGTCCCATTAAATCCATATGAATCAGTTCTAATGGTCTTGATGTTCCTACAATGTTGGTTTTCTTATGTATGGCTTTGATTTGCTTTCCTTGGTTGCAAGGACCACACATTCCTTCCTTTTTATTTTTCCCAAACTTGGGAATTCCTCTAACCAGCTCAGACTTAGAGATTTTTGACAAATCTCTGTAGTTAATGTGGCCAAGTCTTCTATGCCACAAATCAATTTCATTGCCTATGGAGGATTTTAAAGAGCACTCACTGTTTCCAATAATCCCATAGCAATTATCACTTGTTCTTTCACCTACAAGAACAGTCCTACCAGATTTATCCAGTATTTTGCACTCTTTTCTGGTAAAATTAACAAATAATCTGGAATCACATAATTGGCTAATACTGATAAGATTTGCCTTCAAACCAGATACAAATAGAACATTTTTTAAGCAGACTCCATTTGGACCTGTAACAGTTCCTTTACCTTTAACTTGGGAAGTGCTTCCATCACCAAATGTAACACTTCCACCAAAATATTCTTCAAAGGTACTGAACATAGCCTTACTACCACACATGTGTCTTGAACACCCACTGTCCAAGTACCACATGTTGACATCATGAGCTTTTAAAGCTACATGAACCACATTAGCAACCAATGAATCTTTTCTTACCCAAATCTGTTTCTCAGAAGTCTTCTGAACAGTACCTTCATCAACTACTTGAGTTTTTGAAGGAAGTTTCTTGGACAAATTTGAGACTTCCTGATTTAATGTTTCAGTCAATTTTAACAGAGAGTCAAATCTGTTGTATAAGTCCAGGGACTGACTTTGATTTACCTTTCTCTTATTTTCAAAATATCCATCAGGGAAACCATACAATGCATAACACTTTGGTCTTATATGACCCTTCTTATTGCAGTGATGGCATACAGGTATAAATCTATTTTCAGAAAAATCAGAATTTCTAGACTTGCCAGCATTTCTAAACTGTACAGATTTAGATTTCTCAGAAGTTGAAGATTTACCTGTTGATCTTACTTCTCCAGCAGAGATTTTCTGTGAATATTCCTTGTTTTGATTACTTACTCTCATTCTTTTTCCAGCTGAATTTGAGCTTTCAGGAACTTCCTTTGAAGTTGATTCCTCAGTACTTTGAAGATTTTCTGCAGAAGAATTTGAAGCATTAGATTTACTTGAATTTGAAACTTTCTCAAATTCAATTACTTTACCTTGTAGTTCAGAAATCTGAGCTTCCTTTTCTTTTATTTTTTCAGTTTTTTCAGTTAGAGAAGTTACCAGAGAATTTTCTTTAGCATGTTTTTCAAGTAACTTCTGGTTTATTGAATCTATTTCTGCAAGAGCTTTCTTATTCTCTGTTTCTGATTCCTTCAATTTTTTACTCAGTTTCTTGATTTTTTTCTGAGCTCTATTGAATTCCTTATAGAGCTGATTGTATGCTTCTTGTAGTTCTTCTTCATCATCTGATAAAGCCTCTTTGTTATCTCCTGCAATTCCAGAAATTGAACTACCAGAGGAGGATGAGTAAAAAGAATTGAAAGCAGTAAAATTAGCAGACATATCCTCATCAGATTGTGAAGAATTATCAGTGTTACTGTCATCCCAAGTAACCTGATAATTAGTCTTTTTCTTTTTATCTTTTGAGGGACAATCAGAGGCAACATGTCCAAATCCTCTACATTTGTAACATTGAACCTCATCATTCTGAGAAGATTTCTTCTCCTTTCTTGGATCAGACATTTTCTTATCAGATCTCCTATTAGATCTGTCCATGGATGATGAAGAATTGAATTGTTTCTTTTTAAACATTTTCTTAAATTTTTTGGCTAAGAGAACAAGTTCATCCATATCAACATCAGAATTATCTGATTCTACAGTATTTACAGATTTTACAGAATTTAGAGCTATTCCTTTATTTCTTTTTGGAATAATCAGATCTAGCTCATAAGTCTGTAAAGATCCTACCAGATCTTCAATTCTCATATTATCTACATCTTTTGCCTCTTGTATAGCAGTTACTTTAGGTCTGAATCTTTCAGGCAAAGATCTTAAGATTTTTCTAATCACCTTTGATGTAGTAATCTTTTCTCCAAGATTAAAACTAGAATTAACAATATCTGAGAGTTTAGCATAAAACTCATCAAAAGACTCATCATCTTTCATATACAAAGTTTCGAAAGATGTAGTAAGTCTCTGAAGTCTGGACAGCTTGACAGCTGAGGTTCCTTCATGAGTGACCTCTAGGATGTCCCAAGCTTCCTTAGCGACTTCACATGAGGAAATTCTCCTGAATTCCTCAACACTAACAGCACAAAATAAGGCATTCATTGCCTTGTTATTCCATCCACATTGATCAGATTCAGTTTTAGTCCACTGATCATGAGGTTTGGAAATCACAACACCTACATCTGTTGTGATCACAGGTGGATGATAACCATTACAAACCGAGAGCCAGACACGCTCATCGATTGACTTCAGATAAGCTCTCATTCTAGCTTTCCAGTAAGAATAATTGTTACCTTCAAATAAAGGAGGTCTAGAGGCAGATCCTCCTTCTTTTCCAAAATCCATGCTATAGATCTAGATCACACTATGTATAGCAATTCAAAGTGAATAGGCTCTGATACCACTTGTAAGAGTAGAGGACTACTCTTAAGGTCCACGATCTATAACAATTCAGAATTTAACAATTGCGGAAACAGTACACAAAGAATTATACGAGGAAACCTGGATCCAGATCCAGGAAAAACCTCGAGTCTATATGAGGCGACTAACCCTTCAAAATCCACTATTGAATGAGAAGACAATTACAAAGGAGAACATACTTAACCTTTACAATTTGACTCAATCAACAGCAATCCACAGTTCGAATCCACGAACTGCTATACAGCTTGAATCACCAAGCTGCAGAACACGATCAGTCCAGATCGCAAACAATCACTCTCCAGTGATCCACAGTTCGAATCCACGAACTGCAACACAGCTTGAATCCACAAGCTGCAGGACACGATCAATCCAGATCGCAGCAATCCTCTCAGAATCCACTGAGACGATCCAATGCAGTAGGAATCCACCTACGCATCAATCAAGGTCGATCACCAGTCCAGGCGATCACACGATCGGATGAAGTTCTGAATTGAAGAAGAATCCTCTACCTTCAATTCCAGGTGATCTATCTCAGATCTCCCCCTCACTCAATCGCCGACTCTCTAAAGACGATTTGATCGAATCTCGAATCTCTCAAGATCCGAATTCAAAAACGATCCAAAGAAAAATCAGAATTAAAAATTACAACTCGTCTATTTAAAGAATAAAACACACATCGCGTCGAGCGCTGGTAGCGTCGTGAAGCGATCGAAGTAGACGGCTGGTAGCGAACTCATGTCCCGCTCAGATTGAGTTGAGTCTGTTAAACGCGCGCTGCTAGCGAGCTGTTAGCGGGAGAGTACGCGGCAGGTGCACTATCCATGCTTTTGACACACGAAAATCCTTATGCGCTGCCAGCGGGGTGGCAGCGGCGTGGTAGCAGTGTGGTGGCACCAACTTCTTCTTCTTTACTGAAATTTCTGAATTTTCATTGTTTAATCTGCACATCTTGAAGCTTCATTAGAAACATAATTTGTCAATCATTTGCCATACCAGGAGTGTGAGTTTTCACACTTACAGCACATATCCCCATAGTATGCCCTGAGGTGTGACAATGGGCACCCACTTCCATCAAACTTCACGAAGTCTGGACATCTGAACTTTGGTGGAAGCTGCAGATTAGGGAAGATCCTAAACTGTCCAATGAGGCTTCCTTCGGCATAGGACCTTGTTTCACATTCCGCATCTGTTCTTTCAGCATTTGCACATCTGCTTGCACCTGGGCTGAGACACCTATTGCCTCCCGTGCTCGGTACCACTCTTCTTCTTCGTGCCCCATCCCTTGTGGTATCACTTGCTGTGGTGGTACGACCAAGGGTGCCGGAATCTGTAAGGGCCGCTCTGGTTGGCCTGGCAAACGATGTGGGATCTGTGGCTCTGGTGGCTGTAGGTTCAACTGCGGGAGAACTGGTGGTGGCTGTTCTAGTTGTGGCTGTTGTACCGGAGGTATCGGCTGCTGTGGCAGAGGTATCGGCTGCTGTGGCAGTGGTACCGCTGGTGGTGGCTGTACAAGCTGCTGTGGCGCTTGCATTCTCTCCATTTGCTGCATCATGGCAGTCATCATGGTGGTCATGTTGGCCATCTACTGATTAAGGCCAGCGATCACAGGGTGGCCTTCCAAGTCCTCCTGCCCATGAGGCGGGGGAGGTGGCGCTTGCTCGAGTCCTTCAGCAGGATCCATCTGTAATCTTCTTCTTGAACGTAGGAGGTATGGACTGCGAAACGCAATCTTGGTACCTTAGTTAAAATGTACAAGTCAGTATAAAGAATACACATTATAATGAAATATAATGCATGTCTGTGCAGATTAACTGTGATGATTTTTCTTTATTTGATTCCCTTTTTTAACCGCCGCTTCGGAGGTTAGGGAAGAAGATTTCTTTTAACCGCCACTTCGGAGGTAAAGGAAGAAGGTTTTGAATCCCCACTTCGGAGATAAAGGAAGAGTCCCTGTTTTGATTTTAGGACCTATGAGAATTGATTTATGCAAATTTTGGAAACTGCAAGAGTTGATTTCCAAATATTGGTACATGTCCATGGGACAGTCCCTGTGTTTGATCTCCAGGAACTGCAAGAATTGATTTCTAAAGTTTTCGGAAACTGCAAGAGTCGATTTCCAAGAAACTCAAGGAGTTGATTTCCGGGAAACTCCAAAGAGTTGATTTCTGAGAAACTCCTAGGAGTTGATTTCTGAGAAACTATAGAAGCCGATTTCTGAGAAACTCCGAAGAGTTGATTTCTGCGAAACCGCGAGAGTTGATTTCCGAGAAACTCGAAGAGTTGATTTCTGGGAAACTGTAAAAGTTGATTTCTGAGAAACTCCGAGGAGTTGATTTCTGAGAAACTATAGGAGTCGATTTCTGAGAAACTCCGAAGAGTTGATTTCTGCGAAACCGCGAGAGTTGATTTCCGAGAAACTCGAAGAGTTGATTTCTAGGAAACTGTAGAAGTTGATTTCTGAGAAACTCCGAGGAGTTGATTTCCGAGAAACTATAGGAGTCAATTTCTGAGAAACTCCGAAGAGTTGATTTCTGCGAAACCGCGAGAGTTGATTTCCGAGAAACTCGAAGAGTTGATTTCTAGGAAACTGTAGAAGTTGATTTCTGAGAAACTCCGAGGAGTTGATTTCTAAGAAACTCTAGGAGTTGATTTCTGAGAAACTCCGAAGAGTTGATTTCTGCGAAACCGCGAGAGTTGATTTCCGAGAAACTCGAAGAGTTGATTTCTGGGAAACTGTAAAAGTTGATTTCTGAGAAACTCCGAGGAGTTGATTTCTGAGAAACTATAGGAGCCGATTTCTAAGAAACTCCGAAGAGTTGATTTCTGCGAAACCGCGAGAGTTGATTTCCGAGAAACTCGAAGAGTTGATTTCTAGAAAACTGTAGAAGTTGATTTCTGAGAAACTCCGAGGAGTTGATTTCTGAGAAACTATAGGAGTCGATTTCTGAGAAACTTCGAAGAGTTGATTTCTGCGAAACCGCGAGAGTTGATTTCCGAGAAACTCGAAGAGTTGATTTCTAGGAAACTGTAGAAGTTGATTTCTGAGAAACTCCGAGGAGTTGATTTCCGAGAAACTATAGGAGTCAATTTCTGAGAAACTCCGAAGAGTTGATTTCTGCGAAACCGCGAGAGTTGATTTCCGAGAAACTCGAAGAGTTGATTTCTAGGAAACTGTAGAAGTTGATTTCTGAGAAACTCCGAGGAGTTGATTTCTAAGAAACTCTAGGAGTTGATTTCTGAGAAACTCCGAAGAGTTGATTTCTGCGAAACCGCGAGAGTTGATTTCCGAGAAACTCGAAGAGTTGATTTCTGGGAAACTGTAAAAGTTGATTTCTGAGAAACTCCGAGGAGTTGATTTCTGAGAAACTATAGGAGCCGCTTTCTAAGAAACTCCGAAGAGTTGATTTCTGCGAAACCGCGAGAGTTGATTTCCGAGAAACTCGAAGAGTTGATTTCTAGAAAACTGTAGAAGTTGATTTCTGAGAAACTATAGGAGTCGATTTCTGAGAAACTCCGAAGAGTTGATTTCTGCGAAACCGCGAGAGTTGATTTCCGAGAAACTCGAAGAGTTGATTTCTAGGAAACTGTAGAAGTTGATTTCTGAGAAACTCCGAGGAGTTGATTTCTGCGAAACCGCGAGAGTTGATTTCCGAGAAACTCGAAGAGTTGATTTCTGGGAAACTGTAGAAGTTGATTTCTGAGAAACTCCAAGGAGTTGATTTCTGAGAAACTATAGGAGTCGATTTCAAAGAAACTCCGAAGAGTTGATTTCTGCGAAACTGCGAGAGTTCATTTCCGAGAAACTTGAAGAGTTGATTTCTGGGAAACTGTAAAAGTTGATTTCTGAGAAACTCCGAGGAGTTGATTTCTAAGAAACTATAGGAGCCGATTTCTAAGAAACTCCGAAGAGTTGATTTCTGAGAAACCGCGAGAGTTGATTTCCGAGAAACTCGAAGAGTTGATTTTTGGGAAACTGTAAAAGTTGATTTCTGAGAAACTCCGAGGAGTTGATTTCTGAGAAACTATAGGAGCCAATTTCTAAGAAACTCCGAAGAGTTGATTTCTGCGAAGCCGCGAGAGTTGATTTCCGAGAAACTCGAAGAGTTGATTTCTGGGAAACTGTAAAAGTTGATTTCTGAGAAACTCCGAGGAGTTGATTTCTGAGAAACTATAGGAGCCGATTTCTAAGAAACTCCGAAGAGTTGATTTCTGCGAAACCGCGAGAGTTGATTTCCGAGAAACTCGAAGAGTTGATTTCTAGGAAACTGTAGAAGTTGATTTCTGAGAAACTCCGAGGAGTTGATTTCTAAGAAACTCTAGGAGTTGATTTCTGAAGTTTTTGGAAGTTGAATTAATTTTCACTTTGATCTCTTTTTAGCCGCTATCTGGGGGCAAGGGGAGAGTCCCTGTTTTTGGTTCCAGAAACTGCAAGAGTTGATTTCTGAAATTTTTTTGGGAATTTGCAAGAATTTAATTTTCACTTTGATCTCTTTTTAGCTGCCATTTGGGGGCAAGGGGAGAGTCCCTGATTTTTTGGGGGTAGTCCCGGTTTTCGGAAGAAGTCCCTGTTTGGGAGAAGTCTCAGTTTTTTGGAACCACCAAATGATTTCCTCTTGTTGTAGAAGCACAAAATGGCCCTAACTGAAATTTGGGATTAGCAATTGGGATTTTGCCATATTTGGTCTTTACTGAAACATTTTTTCTTTTTCAACTTGGCTGATGGTCCTCAACAAGGGTTAGACTCATCCTTGATTTTTCTTGACTTGTTATTTTGGGCTAGGTCACAGCCCATTTATTTCAATGATTTTTTTGATTAAGCTAAAGCTGATTGAGGCACAGGGAATTGGAGCCAGTCCCGGTGTAACTTTGATCTTTGGAAATTTTTTTTTTTTTGCATTATTTCTTTTGAAAATGATTTGATATATATAAAAAAAAAACTTGTGCAAATGATTTTGAAGTGTGTGCATTCAATGCATGAAGATGCTTGCACAAAATTAAAGCCGAGGCTAAATGGCATTACCATTCAAAAACCTATATCCAAAATTGAATATGAGAAAATTACATCGAAAGGGTGTGTGCATAGCCCTAAAAAGGTTGGTGCCTCGCGGGGCACAACTCCTAGACACACTTGTGTATGGAAGCACAGCTGAGTCCTGATTAGCTTTCCTTTCATTTGTTCTTTCATCTGCTTTTGTCTTCAGGTATCAAACCAAAAGAATTTATAACTTGCCAGCGAGGGCGAAAATTTACATGATATTCCCAAAAAATCTGCAAAGGATTCATCCTTAGGCTGTTGGGAGCCGAAAGGAAGGGTACAATTTTGCTTCAAGGCGGGTAAGCCAAATTCCTAAATCTAGGGTTTGGTGCCCCTGCTCTGATCTGGCGTGCTTTCATCTGATTATCTGATCTGGCCGGCTTTCATCTGCTCAAAAGGCTGACCCGGACTCAGAGTGCTTCCAGCGGACTCAATGGGTCGAGGCCCACAGCTCGCAAGACTCCGTGCATGGATCTGGGGTGGTTCCCCTGATCAAAATTTGGTTGGCTTCCTAAATTAAGGCCAAGGTAGCCCATGATCTAGGGTTTACTCCATTTGACGCAAAAAGTGGGGGTTGCTACCCCTGATGGACTCTTGGGTTTTAATTTGATTTTTTTTTCTTCTTATTTCATCATTCACATCACACTCCCTCACAATCACAAGCGCGTGGTTCATTCAGAAACACTAGGTGGGGAAGGATACCCAGCCCGAGACATAAGCCTACAAGGGTCTGGACCAGTACTGGATCCTCGCGTGCCACGGCAAGAAACCAGTGGTGCTAATGGACTCCAGAAAACTGGGGGGATGGGTTTACCCTGCTTTCCCTGGCGAGCCACGGGAGCGTAGGTGCTAATACCATCCCAAGAGTCAGTTCATAGGAATCAGAAGGGTAGGCTGCTAGATAGATCTAGGTTTTGGAGAAGAAGAAGCAATATCCGCATTCACTCAATCATTCAGGGTCGGATCATTCACGCATCCTCCCTCGTGCGTGTCACCCCACGCAGTTTATCACAAAACTGGTAAATAAATCCATCCACGTTGTGGTGGTGTGCCCGTATGTGCATTTGGGCTGAGTGCGGTGTCTAACCGGGTGAGATTTGATTGGATTTTGTTGATAAAGGAATTTTACCATCTCGTATAGTAAGGTACAGAATTGGCACGCAATACGAGGTTCCAGGAGAGTCCCCAGGTAAGTGGAGGGTCACAGGGGACCGCTTAAATTCCACTTTCCTTAGGCAATTATCATGTCCTTGTGACAGGACTCCCCAGAATACGCAGTTGCATGTATTCCGCATCTTACTAAGCAAGATAGCAAAACCCTAAAATCAACTAAATCCCACTTAGGTTGACTCATTCTAACCAAGGGTCCTATTGGGCTGAGAATTCCCCAGTGGAGTCGCCAGGCTGTGCGCACCCGATTTCGGTCGCACGACGAGGCACACGCAAAACGATGCGTGCCTCGGGATTTGTTTGGAGTTGCCACTGCCTGATGGGGTGCAGGCAGAACACCTGGGTGCCTAAGTTCTTTTACTAAGGCTTGGTCTGCGGCTTGAGATTCTAAGTAGGTTCTCGGTTGCGGTCTGGGGAAGTCCGTAGACACCCCAGTCCACCCCGTCAAGTGACGGGTCCCATAAGTTTCCCTGGTTTGAGTCCACTCAGTTGGTCTTTCACTCACCCGATTCCTATTCCAGCATGAAATTTGATTAAGTCTGGCGGGACCGCCAAAGTGGTGTGGGTCCCTTTACTTGATTTTATCTTTTTAATTAGGATGATCTGGGTCTGACAGGGTGGGCCCCGTTGGAAGGCCCACGGATTCCTTGGTGGGCTTGGTTGAGCCAACGTGTCCCTTGTGTGCCTCAGTTTAGCCTGAGAGGCCCTTTGGGCTTTGGTTCAAATGAATTGATTTTACTTTAGGGTTTAAGTTGGATTATTTAAATGGATTTCATGCCAAAGCGGGTCGGGATTCTTAGGCCTCTTGGGGAGTTCGGCAATGGGACAGGGACTCAAGTGTCCCTGTCTTGGCTCTTCACATTCCACATAATAACAAACAATCATGGCATAGGGGAACCTGGAACCAAATCAAAATGTATATTTTTGGAACCATGAAGCACATGCATGCATTTCTACAGATTATGCTCATGAACAGTAGAGTACATGCGAGTGCTCCTACGCATGAAGATCAAGTGACACATGAACATAGGGATAGCTTAGCATGATTCTAATGATGATATGCCAGTATGAGGATGTATTTGAGGCATGTGTACCCATATATGTAAAAAAGATGAGCATGCTTATTACACATGGCAGCAATTATAAGGCATTAAGATGGGGGACATGGTGGGATCAAACACTCAAAGAGACTATGCATGCAATCTAACCTATACGAACCAACCAACTCCATCATCAATCTTCATGCTCAAAACAACCATAAATTCACCTAAAAGATATCCATTCAATGAAGTGGAAGAGGGGGGTTAAAAATGGGATACAAAAGATGGCATGCGCAAGAGGAACATGCTCCTCTTTTTGATGAAAATAGAACAAAAATAAAGAAAACCAGCAAATTAGTGGCTGGATGGGGGGTACATGACCACCTTCAAGCCGTCAAAATACCTCCCATTCTCTCTTTATACTACCAACACCTCACCTCTCTCGCCATGTGGGAGTAACCATTCTCAAAGGGGCTTACAAGAGACTAGTGGGGGAAGGAGACATGCAATATCACATAACAAAACATCATATATGCAAACATACTTCAAATCACTCTATATTCATATATGTTAAACAAAAGTCATGGGGAAACCATACCTTAGGGTTGGAATCTTCCTTAGAGATGTGCTTGAGTCCTCTTGTGGCACAACAATCCTTGGGCAGCACCTCCTCCTCTCCAAATGATCTCCAGGACCTCCTTCTTCTCACTTGAATGTGGTGGTGGAAAGTGGTGGTGGGGGTTTAGGAAGCCATGAAGAGAGCTTGGGAGAGATGGGAGAGCTTGGGAAAGATGGGAGACTTTGGGAAAGATGGGAGACTTCCTTAGATGAAGAGCTTCCCCCCACTCTCTTATTTATAGCAATCAACATAAACAAGTGGCAAGGGCAAGTAGACAAGTGGGCAAGTGGGCAAGTGGGTAGACAAGTGGGCAAGTGGACAAGTGGGCAAGTGGGTAGACAAGTGGGCAAGTGGGCAAGTGGGTAGACAAGTGGGCAAGTGGGTAGACAAGTGGGCAAGTGGACATTATTATTTTTGTTTATTTAGTGGTTAAGAAAGAGAGATGGGGTGGGTGACAACCATGTAGTGCAGTTCGCCACGTGGGCAGCTTTTTGCCACGTGCGCAGTTCTCCGGTTTTGCTGCTCGGGAATTTCGTCAGCTCATATTTTCTTCATCCGGGCTCCGATCTGGGCAAACTCAGTGGCGTTAGAATCGTATCGGAGCCCTCTATCCCATGACCTAGGGGTAGGCCTCTGGATCTGATTTTACCAGAAAGTCAACTTTTGGCTTCGCCCAAGTTTGACCGCCCGCAGAACCTTCATCCAAACTCCGATTCCTGCACACCCAGTTGTGTTGGGATCGTGTCAAGATTCTCTATCCAATGGTGGGAAGCATGGCAACTGATTTGCACCAGATAAAAAGTCAACTTTTTGACTTTCTCAAGTTTGAATTTTTTTAAGTTTGACTTTCTCAAGTTTGACTTTTCAACCGGGTTTTGCATTTCTGGCCTTTTTCGGAGCGCAAAAATGAGGTGCTTACATGCCCACTCATATGGGGCCCACAAACTCCTCCATGTATAGTTTCAATCAGCCTTTCCGATTCAGCCTTGGCAACACATCTGAGCAGAATGTCGTTATGTGACCTCTTGTACACATGTCCACCACTTAGCAGAAATTGACCAGCCAATCTCTGTATTGTCCTTTTCTTAGTAGCAGTGGCATTTTCTGGCAGACTCCGATTGTTCAAGAAATTTTTGATATCTTGAAACCACGGTGCTTCTTCTTCTGGTGCTCCCTCTAGAACGAGACAGTAAGCCGGTTCATCTCTGACTTCAATTTCCAGTGGTCTGATGTCTACCCCTTCTGGTATGTTGACCATTGAAGCCAAGGTTGCTAGAGCATCCGCAAACTGATTCTTGGCCCTTGACATATAGTTGAAGGAAATTCGAGTGAAATTTGTGCTTATTTCTTCCAAGTACTGGTGATAGGGGATCAATTTGTGATCCTTGGTTTTCCACTCACCAGTTGTTTGGAAGATGATAAGACTCGAATCCCCGTATACGTCAAGTTCCTCTACTCCATGATCCATGGCTGCTTGCAATCCAATTATGCATGCTTCATATTCTACTATGTTATTGGTGCACTGGAATCTCAGCTTTACTGCAATTGGGATATGTGAACCATCTGGTTTAACCAAGACTGCCCCTATTCCGTTTCCATTCATATTGGCAGCCCCATCAAAAAACATCTGCCAAGAACTCTCACTGTCCTCCTCAGTGTATAGGATTGTCTCATCGGGAAAGTTGGTCTTCAAGGGTTGATATTCTGGCAGAGGATGTGCAGCCAGGTGATCAGCTATGGCTTGACCCTTGATCGCCTTCTGGGTGATGTATGTGAGGTCAAACTCGGACAGTAGTAATTGCCACTTTGCTGTCCTGCCAGTCAGTGCCGGTTTCTCAAATAGATATTTCAGCGGGTCCATCCAGGATATCAATAGTGTGGAGTGGCTAAGGAAGTAATGCCTTAGCCTCTGGAGAAAATGTAGTGAAAACCCGGAAGGGCACTACATGGCAAATAATCAGCTATTTACAAGAAGGAAATCGTCAGAGAGGAAAGTCCAAAATTGGTATAGATCCAGATGAAGTCCTCGTTTTGGAGGTTATTTTGAGATACAGTCACTCTTCAAGTGATTGAGAAAAATTCTCTTTTCAAGACTGAAGCAACATAATCAGAACTATGATATGAATCATCTGTGAGTTGATGGCCATCAAAATTGCCATTAGGAAATTATTGCTGAAGTTGAAGTCATAAATTCTCATATCATGGATACAATGGAGAAACAATTGCTCTTCAATTGGATGAAGGAAAATGTCTTTCTAGACTGGGGCAAAATAGTCAGATTGAAAGAGTCGTCATATCTGGAGCATCAATTGACAAGCTGATGGTCATGGGGATGACTCTAAAGGTTCCGAAGGCTTATTTTGGTCTTTCTTCATTTTCTGAAATAATCTTCTCATTATTCAACTTGATTTTAATTCTTTTGGACCATATGCTAATAAGTGATTGGATCATTTTTTCAAAAAATATAAAAACACAAAAAAGGAAAAAACTATATTTTTGGCCTATGATGAGAATCTATATCTTTTCATAAAACATTGGTTTTGCAAGCATTAGAGAATTCTGAGGCCACTAGTATAAAACCTATTTTCTTATTTTTGCATTTGCATTCTTCTATTAGGGTTTCTTTTTGGCAAAGGTTAAAAAAAAGAAAAAGAAACAGAAACAGAAAAAAAAAGAGAAAAAAAAAGAGAAAAAGGAAAAAAGATGATTATCTCTACTGAGGGGCAAATACTTCTTCAAACAATCAAAAACGAGTCATACTCAGTGTCTTTCCTTCTGGGTTTTCATTGGAATGAATTCCAACATCTGGAAGAAGCAGTCAAGCTTTAGTCTTCGAATTTGAAAGAAAAAAAAGGCTTCGAAGCAATGGCATGTTTTCTTCATTAAACAAGGGTTCCCAATTCTTCAATCATGAAGAAAGATTTTACTGGGGCAGTAAGAAGGAATGAAGAAGAGATCATGGGTTGTAAGGGCATGGGATTAGATCATCAGATTATTGTTCTCAAATCCATCAATCAAGATGAGGGCATTCACTTGGGCAATTAAAAAGCATGAAGACAGGTTATGGGCAGTAAGGGCACATACATCGTTATTGAGAGAGCAAGAAGATAAAGAAGCAAAAGCAAGTTGCAGAATATTCAAGCACAGGTTCGGGCATCAAATGGCACCCAGGTATATCAAATAAGAAAATCAATCAGGAAAATTCAAAAAGTGAAAAACATCAAAATTAATTGAGTTTGCAGTGGTCAATTTTAAATCCACATTCTTTTCAAAATTTACTTGTCTCAGATTTCTTTTCATAGCCACGAGAGCTCAGCTTTACTTGTCTCAGATTTACTTGTCTCAGATTTCTTTTCAAAATCTAAGATAAGGAAGAGACGCCACCCCATCAGACTTCAAGCAGGGGTTTCATTGGCTATCTTCGAATCCATGTTTTTATCATTTCTTTGACCAAAGCAAGTTCAATTAATGAGATGTTTTTCAAATGTGTAATTTGGAGTTGTGTCTGTTCTTTGCTGTTCATTGTGCTACAATTGCAGGCCACCCAGAAAATTGTCTTTTTCATCATTTTCTCCACACTTTTCAGGAGATCAATGTTTATATTAGTTGTAAGTTGCAAGGTTTGCCACCTTATCCACTTTTGTTTAAACATTTTGTCTCAAATCTCACTTCATAGCCACGAGTGCTCAGTGAGAGGAGAGAGGAGGATTTGCCCCTTAAGCTGAGGGACTTTTTAGCAAATCTTCCGCAATGAATTCTTTTTACCAAAATCATCCATTTAATCCTTGCAAAATGCAATTAGTTAGACAAAGATCTCAAAAAGTGCAATTGGTGGGTCTTTTTACTCTCTGCTGGTAATTGGTTCCAATCACCAGCAAAGAGGGGGCAGCTGTAGACACCCCAAGTTGCACTAAAAATGAGAAAATAATTGAAAATATTAATTGGGATTTGAAATAGGTCAAAAAAAAGTGTAAAATCTAGCCAAACTGGTCATGACCATATTTTGTTTACGGACTGGTCATACCTGCAGTTGATATACGGTCACGGTGTGCCCGTATTAATAATACGGGCAGGGCACGACCGTAATATATATACGGGCACGGGGGTCTTTGTGCGAATTTTACCTTTTTGATTTTTGAGCCTTATCTGCACAAAAATATCTCTCTTGGATAAGCGAATTCTCTTATTTATCTATTCGAATTATCTCATTTATCCTTGTGGATAAAGGATTGGCATTATCTTGTATTTAACTCAAACTGAAACTCTATCTTGCCAAACCTTGGACCAACCTTACCCCTGGGCTTGCCTATAAATAGAGAACCTTTCCACAAGCAAAAGGCCACGAAATTTTGAAGACTCAAGAGCTCCAAGAGAAGAAGAGGAACCCCTGCTGCTTTGCTTGCTCAATCCAGGTAAGTCCCTTTTCCCTTTTATTTTCTGTCTTCAATTCTAGAAGTAATAGGATCATCTCTATTGCTGTAGAATAAGGCCATATCTTTTATCTTGTATTCCTAAACCTGCCTCTAAGTACCTCAAGGGTCTCTCTAGCCGTAAAACGTGAAGAGAGAACTAGGGGAAAAGAGAACAGGTGGATCCCTAGAATAGAACCCCATATCTGTTTTTCTCTTTTCTTCTAGAATAAAGCCTGTTATTGTGTTTGTGTACCCAAACCTATCTCCAAGTACCTCAAGAGTCTCTCTAGCCGTAAAACGTGAAGAGAGAACTAGGGGAAAAGAGAACAGGTGGATCCGTAGGGTAGACCCCCATGTGCTCAAATCTGTGAGATGTGGTTGCTTTGAATATCCTGATCATGTTTTAATGCTTTTTATGATATATCTGAATGAATTACATGAATCCATGATGTTTATAGCATGAGATCCCCACTTTTTGATAAAATTTGGATTTTTGCCACTTTTGCACCTACAGTACTGTTTTCCTGATTTTTGTGGTTTTAGGCTAGGATCTTGGATTTATCATGATCAATATGGTAGATCTGAATCCAAAAGCCTGAAATTAAATTCTAGGGTTTCATGAAGTGGTTTTTAAATTGTTTTTCATTATTGAGAGAAGACCCTACGGTCTAAGTTCTCCCCTTTTGGTGTTTTTCATCTATGTGGGTGTTTTTGGTTTTGATTTTCAGATTTAATGTGAAATATGGGCTTTATCTATGTCCTGGACTATTCAAGTTCAATTTTGAAATATTTTATAAAAATCATATTTTTCTAGATTTTTAGAATTTGACTTGAAGCCAGATTTTTGGATTTTTCACTTTAAATTGATTTTATCTCAATCTTATTTTGATCATGAAACCCTAGGAGTGGTATGATCATATTTGAAAGTCCTGGATCAATCAGAATGTTCGTATGAAAAAACCATACATCTTTGTCTTTTTTGTGATTTTTCATGATTTTTATAGCAAGCTTTTTCTTTTATTTTTAACATGAACAATACCTGGCAACCACCTTGTGTGGATGAATAGGGGTGCCTAACACCTTCCCCTGTTCATAACTTAATCCCCTTACCCATCTCTGGTTGTTTTTTTTAGGAGGGTTATTTTTACCCTAAAATTGCCTTTTGAGCTTATTTAATATTTCGGTGTCCATTCACACCTAAATTGAATGGTGGCGACTCTTTGTTTAATTTAATCCTGTGTGATGATTGAGGAAGTCAAAAGGAAAATTTGATTTTTTCCCATGTCTCACAGTGTGGAAGCGGAAAATCATCCTTATGGCTTGCCTTATTCAGGTCTCTGTAATCCACGCACATTCGGACTTTCCCGTCCTTCTTTGGTACCGGCACTATGTTTGCGAGCCACTCAGGGTACGTAGAGACTGCCAAAAATCCGGCTTGAAATTGTTTGACCACTTCGTCCTTGACCTTCAAGGTCCATTCTGGCTTCAATCTTCTCAGCTTCTGCTTAGAAGATTCTGGCTTCAAAAGTAAGGGGAGTTTCCTCCCAATTGTTTAATACAAATTTTTCGGGAGCAGGGGAAATAGGGAAATCCTGCTCCTCAAACCCAAAATCCGATGCCATCATCACCGGGTGGGTACTGCCCTTTTCTGCTACGGGGCCCCGTCCAGATATGACCTCATCTGGGATTTTCACTGCGGCCCAGTCAATGAATGGTAGCTTGTTGTCACTACCAGCTTTTTCGCCTTCAGTCATGGCGAAGAAAGCCCCCACATCTTCAGAGAAGTCTGTCCGCTGCTCTGGTTGTGGCCCAGGCCCATCTGCTGCTTCCAGTATTGGGGATGGGTTGTATAGTTGCAAGGCCGACACAAAAGGCTTTTGAAATGGGTTAATGTTGTGGTATGGAGGCTTGGACTGATCCATAGGAGGAGACAGTTGGATTATACATGAGGGTCTTGGAAAAATTTTCCTTAAGTGAGGGAATTTTCCTTTACTTCTTTCCTCTCCTTCTTCATGCTTCATCCTCCTCCAGCCTCGGGGTTTAAACCCCAGTCCCACTTTAGGAACCAGTTTCCTAGCCGTGATTGGCTCCACCATTCCCTGCAAATTGACTCCCAAGCCTTTCCCCGGGTGAAAGTGGTATTTTTCCATCACTTTCTTCACCATCTTTTCTGCAGTGGTCCCCTTTTTCTTCTTTTTCTCACACCCCCCAGGTATGAAATTTACTGTCTCAAATTGAAATGAGTGAAATGTAATCTTGTCGACAGTCAAGTCCACATTGATTAAGGGTACATCAGGTGATACGATGGGCGGCACCAAGTTTTCGGCTAGGACTGTTATCACCCTTTGCCCTCTTACATATTTCATCCTTTGGTGGAGCGTGGATGGTATTGCCCTAGCCGAATGTATCCACGGCCTCCCTAGGAGTAGATTGAAGGCTGCGGGTATATCCATCACCTCAAATGTGATGTTAAAGATGTTCGGCCCAATTGTGACCGGCAGTTCAATCTCCCCTAGGGAGTGGGTCTTGGAGCTATCAAAAGCCCTCACTATCCGCCCATTTTGCTTGATTTTTGACTGGTCCAGGCCAAGCTTGGGAAAAGTGATTAACGGGCAGACATTTAATGCCGACCCGTTGTCAATCAAAACCCGTGCAATCATGCAGCCCTTACAAAGCACTGTGATGTGCAAAGGGTCAACGTGATAGCACCCACCTGGGCTGATCTCACCCTCAGAGAAACTTATCACATTATGTGACAAGATTTGACCAACCATTTTGCCAAGCTGGTCTGGATCGATTGTCTGGGATACGTGCGCACTCTGTAGCACCCTTAACAATGCATCCCTGTGCTTTTCAGAATTCAGCAAAAGGCCCAGTATTGAAATCTGAGCCGGGACCTTGTTTAGCTGATCCACAAGATTGAATTCACTTTTTTTGATTATTTTTATGAGGTCTGATGCCTCATTTTCTGCACCCTGGGGGGTGTCTTCTCCTACTTTATTTTTTCCTTTTTGTTTTCTTTTTTCATTTTCTTTTTCTATTTTTTCTTTTTCTGCTTCTGTCTCCTTCTCCTTCTCTTCACCCCCTGCGCATCTCCCTGACCTCATCATGAGGTTCACCTCCTCCTGGTTCTGGTTTCTAACCTTTGGAACCGTAGCCATGGTTCCCTCACTGTAATTCCATGGTACAGCGGCCTCAGAATAGGCTAATTTAGGGATGTTAACCACTAGTGACTGGAGTTTGGACCGGGATGTATGGGCCGGTTTAGGGATAGTTTGGGCTGGTTGCACATTCACGACCAAGGGTTGAAGTTTGGATTTATTGGGGACGGAAGAAGTGATGGAGGCATTGGTGGGGTCAAGGTTGATGACCAGTGGAGCCTTGGACGGCTTAGATAGTGAATAGATGGGTGGACTGCAATTAAAGACCAATGGAGGCCTTGCAGTATTCATCTGGGCCATCAGAGCAGAGACCCAGTTTAAAGAGGAACTTATGTCCTCAGCAGCTGGATTGTTTTTCTGGGAGACCATGTTGATCCCCTCTTCTTCTTCTTCTTGGAAAAAATGGACCTGGACAGTGGTCCCTACTGGAGCTATGAGCTGTGATGGGTCAAAGGCCCTTTTGGTGGTGGATATGGCTGTGATGGAGTTGGATGGGCCTGCCCCATTATGGTAAGGCAGAGGGTTCTGCCCAATATCATTCCCGGAGGAGGCCGGTGCAGCAGTGTTGAACACTAAGGCCTTCTGGTCCAACAAGTCCTGGACCGCATGCTTCAATACCCAGCAGATATCTGTAGAATGCCCCGGTGCACCCATGTGGAAGTCACAGGTGACCGACGTGTCAAAATTTCTTCCCCTGGTGGCATTCGGGTTGGGCTCTTTCAGAGTCAGGTATTCACCCTTCAGCAAAGTTGGCAGCAGTTGGGAAAGAGATATTGGGAGAGGAGTGAAAACCCGGTTCTTTCTATTTGCTAACCAGGCCTCTCTTTCCTCCCTGGTAAAGGCCCTCCTTGAGTTTGCTGGTACGGGGGGGTGAAATTGACATTCAGCGGGGTCTGGTACGATTGCTGGGCCTACTGTGCCTGTTGGGGTGCCGAGATGTTCACATGAAGTGGCTTCTTGGCTGGAGGAGCCTGGACCAGGTTCACCTCCCCTTCTTTTCGGGCCCCTGTCTTCTTGAACCCGGTTCCCTTCTTCTGGGCCATGGAGGCCAAGGAATCAGACTGCCCAGTCAGAGTAGAGTAGTCTATCAGCCTTCCTGACCTGACCCCTTCTTCGATCCGGTCCGCCACCTG
Organism: Buxus sempervirens; assembly: GCA_947561395.2. Classification (NCBI taxonomy): domain Eukaryota; kingdom Viridiplantae; phylum Streptophyta; class Magnoliopsida; order Buxales; family Buxaceae; genus Buxus; species Buxus sempervirens. The sequence goes on from OX387182.1 coordinate 17,998,829, forward strand.
CACCAGGGCTGCAAAGTTGGTGGTGATCTGACCCACCAGATGGTTGTAGAAGGGCTGGCCCAGTGTGCCCATAAATGTGGAGATCATCTCCGGTTCTTGCATAGGTGGCCTGACCTGGGAGGCGGCCTCTCTCCACCTCTTGGCGTATTGCCGTTGTGCGCGCCCGATTTCGGTCGCACGACGAGGCGCACGCAAAACGATGCGTGCATCGGGGTTCGTTTGGAGTCGCCACTGTCTGATGGGGTGCAGGCAGACACCTGGGTGCCTAAGTTCTTCTACTAAGGCTTGGTCTGCGGCTTGAGATTTTAAGTAGGTTCTCGGTTGCGGTCTGGGGAAGTCCTTAGACACCCCAGTCCACCCCGTCAAGTGACGGGTCCCATAGGTTTCCCTGGTTTGAGTCAACTTTGGTCTCTCACTCACCCGATTCCTATTCCAGCATGCAATTTTGGTTTAAGTCTGGCGGGACCGCCAAAGTGGTGTGAGTCCCTTTACTTGATTTTATCTTTTTACTTAGGTGATCTGAGTCTGGTTGGGTGGGCCCCGTTGGAAGGCCCACGGTATCCTTGGTGGGCTTAGTCAAGCCCGTGTACCCTTGTGGACCTCAGTCTAGCCTGAGAGGTCCTTTGGGCTTTGGTTAGTTCAATTGATTTTACTTTAAGTTCAGATTTGAAGATTAAGTGTTTTTCATGCACAAGTGGGTCGGACCGGTTTGTGGGCCCCTAAGGTGGGCCCACATGGTGTCCAAGTATTTTTTATTGGATTTATCTTTTTAATTTTGCCAAAGTGATTTGGACACTGGGCTTGGGGCCCGCAGTCCAAATCTGGGCTTGTAAGCCCAAGTTACTGGAAGTTAGGGTTTGTACCCTTCCTTGGTTCGGTTGGTGGGCTTTGGTGGGCCCGGTAGGCCCTTGCCCTTGGTCTCGGCCAAACCACGCAATTCATGCATCAATTTCGCATAACAAGGCTCGGGTGGGCCGCATTGGGTTTGGCCCGCCCGGTTCAAATTGTTCATTTTACTTAAGTTATTTTAATGGCATGCTCTGGTGTTTATTGGGCTTGGTGGGCCCCGTTGGAAGGCCCACTAGGGTTTTCATTTTCAGCAATTCCAGGGGTGCAAAAATAAGGTGCTTACAGCAGTCCCTCTTTGCCGGAGTCACCTTGGGGATGAACGGCAAAGAAAAAGAAGAACCTTGTTTTTGCGCCCAGCATTTCTGTCGACGTGATTGATGAGCTTAAATCCTTTTGATTTTCATAAAAGGGGTGTAGACAACAAGCGTTGATCTCCGAAGTAGTGAAAACACCAACTTGTTTCCGCTAAGATATCGAAGTTTGCTCACCCACTCCGGGCTTCTGGGAGCAACTTCTAATTTTGATTCAAATTAAAAAGGATGGGGCTGGACTTAAGCTCATCAACCCGTTTTGACATTGATGCAAGGCACTTAACAGTTTTCTCTTTCTCTTGTTTGTTCCATTAAAGTTTATAGGTGATTTCAGACTTCTGATTTGGGATTTGATTTCAGATTTCAGATTTTTAGACTTGGGACTTTTGAGGACAGTTTTTTTTTTTTTGAAGGGTTTGGATTAAGGACTGGAAGGAACGAAGAAGGAGGAAATGCTCTTGGCGAGGAGGTGCTCTCAGCGCTGCTCGGTGCCTCAAGGGAGCCCACACACCTGTCCTATTCTATTTACAAAAGTGGGAAATGAAAAATTTACAAAAGGGACCATCTTGCCCGGAGATTTCTTCTTTTTGTCTTCTTTTTCTTGAGAGGTTCTTTGTCTCCTTTTGCTTTTCCAGAGGGGAGGGCGCTTCTGCCAGTCCCCGTTTTAATAAGGTAGGGGCTTCCCAGTTCGAAGTAACTCCACTGGGGATTGGTGGGAGTCCCTACCATCTCACCTTTTTGCGTAACTCAGTTTCTTCTTGTTGGGTGTCAGTTGATCGGCCTTCCGGCTCTTGTCTTTCTGAGTGAAGGCCTCCTCTGTTCTGAGGAGGAGATCATCATTTAGGCAAACATTGGGGCTTCTTTTGAAAGGACCGTTCCACTGAGGATTTGCGGAAGCCTTCTTGCATTTGTCTTTCTCTTGCAAAACCAGCCTCTTCAGACTGGGCATGGTCTTGACATACAGCTTCAGGTTTCTTGCACATTCTGCTGGGGAAAAGAATCAGCTTAGGGACAAAGGAAGTCTTCGCCATTCCCCCTGCCGGCATATTACCGCATCGGCTTTCCACTGTTTTGCCTTTCATTTGTTCTCGGCTTCTTGACATTTCTTGACTCCTGGTTCTTTTGCCTTGCCTGGGCCTACAAAATTCTCACAAAGCAGTGAGGTATCTGAAATTTGAACAGAGGTAAGCATCCGCGGCTTACTTGCTTTTAATGTGTGTGCCAGTGCACATGACTGAAATGATACAATTTTCAAAAGTTATTTTTTTTATTTTTGGAAATTTGTACAAGTGATTTTAAAAAAGAGGCGAGACCAACGGTCATGGTGAATTGCCTTGTTAGCTCGAGGTGTTTCGGGATGGTGTGCTCGACACACAAGCCCATGAGACTCTTGACTCGTGCCAACAAAGGCTGAAAAGATGAAGGGTGCTTCAAAGGGTGTTCCCCCTTTCCCAGTTTTTGTTTTTCTCTCACCTTGACCCAATTCTTCAGGGTGGTTTCAGGATTTTGCAATTGAGGGTTTTCCCCTTTTCCTTTTCCCTTGGGTTAGTGCCAGTCCCAGTTTACGGGTTTTGGCAGATTCGTACATCATGTCCCATAGATCCGAGAGGTCTTTACATTGGGACGAAACATCGGCTTGGTTTTAAATCTAAGAAATGAAGGGATATAAGGCCCAAATTCTTATCTTTTAATTTTCAGGTTTTACTTTGTGTCTTGCCAAAGCTCGTTCGTTTTTTTAGATTCCTTCATCATAGATCTGCATGAATCCCATTGTCACATTTTCTGCAATCAGAAAGGACTTTTTGATAGGACGAAACGAAGGCTGAGGTTTTTAGTTTATGAAAGAAAGGGAATAGGGCTCAAAGTTTCTTTGTAAATGGGTTGAGTCATGTTCTACCCTTTTTCTTGATTGCTTGGGCTTTGCTGCCACCTTTTCACCTTCCTTCATCATTTTTTCTTTTTGAGGTCTTTTGTGACCTTTGCCTTTTCCTTTTGCTTTTGCTCTATCAGTTTTTTGTTGATTTTTCTGCCCTTTGCTCTGGGATCATCTTGACCTTTTGCCTTGATTAGCAAGTCCCAGTGTATTTCCTGCTTTTTTTTTCTATTCTTTGTTTCTACTCATTCAGGTCTTCTTTTCTTTACCCAGCGCCAGATTTAGGGCTCATGACTCAGTGGGTTAAAAGAAAGAACATTAGGCTCAAAATGGTTTGACTAGAGATGTGACTTTGAAAACTGGGGAAATAAAGCAAGGATGGCCTTTCATCCTTTTGCAGGAGTTGTGACAACTTGGAATGCTCATGCAAACTTATTCAAGAATCTATTTATCCTTTTCATTTTCTTTTGTAGCTTTGCCCCAGTGTGGGGTGGCTTGACACAACACGGGTATTTGAACAACACGATCAAGCCCAAAGTGTTTTGACTAGCGGATCTTAAAATTCAAGGATGCATGAAGGATGGCCTCTTATCCTTTCTTAGAGACATGATGTTAAAGCCAGCCTCGGCCCTTAACTGGTTCTTGCACTTTCTCTTTCTTTCTTTTCTCTCAAGGATCACTCTACCCAATGTGGAGATAGGTTTTTAGGAAGAAAATTATGATATAGATCAAGAAGGAATTGCCTTTAGCTCAGCCAAGGTTCTCATGGGACAGTACACTGCACCCAGCTGAAGACACCTGTGAGCCACTCGGCATTTTTCCATGATCGTGGTCATTGCCAAAAGAAGTGTGGTCTCAGAGCAGTGTCATCACCGACCACTCACTTGTATTTTTTTCCAAAAGGTATTTTTCCTTTCTTTTTGTGTTTTTCAAAAGGTTTTTTACAAAGCTTGCATGAAAGTAAAAAGCATTTAAAATATTTACAAAACAGACACTCCTACCAGGGATACTTGGTGCAAAAAGCAAAGTTCAACTTATCCTGGTCATGGTAGACTTGAAGATTTTGGATTTTGGGATTGCTCTCTGCCTTGCAGTTTTACCAACTTGTTCAGCCGGTGCCACTTGAAGACGCCCGATTGTGGTTAGGGAGAGGATTAGTCTGGATCCCTGCAGCAGGAGTTGTCATTGGGGGATCGACTGAGATACGCTTGCTGTCGATCAGGTCTTGCACATCGTGCTTCAAGTCCCAGCAGCGGTTGGTGTGATGCCTGGGAGCCCCCATATGATACTCGCAGTATTCATTGGCCTTATAGGTGCGACTTTTGGTCGGCCGGTGGATCGGTTGCTTCTTCTGTAAATATCCCTCCTTCAATAGGGTTGGCAGCAATTCTGACAATGGATGAGGCAGGGGTGTGAAGACCTTGTTCAATCTTGCTTGAAATTCCTCTTTGGTCCACCTCGACCGCCCTAGTGCAGTTGGCAATGCTTGAGGAACCAACTGTTGCAACAAAGGTACTGGCTGTCGTTGCTGCGGTGGTACAAACTGTTGTGGTGCTTGCAGCCTTTCTATCTGCTGCATCATGGCAGCCATCATGGCTGACATGTTGGCCATCATGGCTGATGTGTTGGCCATTTGCTGATTGAGACTAATGATTACTGGATGATCTTCTAGCCTTTCCTGTTCTCGGGGTCGAGGCGGAGTTTGAGCTTGTTCTTTGGTAGGCTCCATTAGAAGTCTTTTCTAGGAACGCCAAAAAAGGGTACAGGCTTTGCTTCGAAATCTTGGTACCTGGGAAAATGAAAAGACACAAGTTAGTATAAAGAATGCATGTTGCAATAATGCATGCCAGTGCAAATTATTTGTGATTATTTGTTCTTTATTTGATTCTCCCTTTTTTTTTTTTTTTAACCACCCCTTCGGAGGTAGAGGAAGAAGGTTTTGGACCGCCACTTTGGAGGTAAGATTCCTTTTAACCGCCACTTCGGAGGTAAAGGAATAAGAATTTGAACCGCCACTTCGGAAGTTGACCACCACTTCGGAGGTAAGATTCCTTTTAACCGCCACTTCGGAGGTAAAGGAAGAGTCCCGGTTTTGATTTTAGGACCTGCGAGAATTGATTTATGCAAATTTTGGAAACTGCAAGAGTTGATTTCTAGATATTGGTACATGTCCATGGGACAGTGCCTGTGTTTGATCTCCAGGAACTTCAAGAGTTGATTTCTGAAGGGTAAGTGATTCCTACCGAATTTGGAGAAATGCGAAATGATTTCCAAAGCAGCAGAAGTTCGAAATATGACTCCTACTGAGATTTGGGGAAGCGCGAAATGGCTTTGATTTGGATTTTGGAAACGCAAAATGGTTTCAGAGTAGTGGAAGCTCGAAATGGCGTCAATTTGGAAACACGAAGTGGTTTCAGATTTTGGGGGAAGCACGAAATGGCTTCAGATTAGCGGAAGCACGAAATGGCTTCGACTAAGATTTTGGGAAACACAAAGTGGTTTCAGATTTGAAAACACGAAGTGGTTTCAGATTAGTGGAAGCACGAAATGGCTTCAATTTGGAAATACGAAATGGTTTCAAATTTTGGGGAAGCACAAAATGGCTTCGGATTAGGGAAACACCACATGGTTTCAAATTTGGGGGAAGCACGAAATGGCTTCGGGAGCAGCAGAAACACGAAATGGTTTCGGAGTAGCGGAAGCACGAAATGGCTTCAGATTTGGAAACACGAAATGGTTTCAAATTTGGGGAAGCACGAAATGGCTTCAGGTTTGAAAGCGCGAAATGGCTTCAGATTTGGGAAACACGAAATGGTTTCACGTTCGAAACACGAAATGGTTTCAATTTTGGAAACACAAAATGGTTTCAGATTAGCGGAAGCACGAAATGGCTTCAGATTTGGAAGCGCGAAATGGCTTCAGATTTTGGAAACACGAAGTGGTTTCGGATTTGGAAACACGAAGTGGTTTCGGATTTTGGAAACATGAAGCGGTTTTGGATTTGGAAACACGAAGTGGTTTCAGGAGCAGCAGAAACACGAAATGGTTTCGACTAAGATTTTGGGAAACACGAAATGGTTTCAGATTAGCTGAAGCACGAAATGGCTTCAAATTGGAAACACGAAATGGTTTCAGATTAGCGGAAGCACAAAATGGCTTCAAATTAAGATTTTGGGAAACACGAAATGGTTTCACTTTGGAAACACGAAGTGGTTTCAATTTGGGGGAAGCACGAAATGGCTTCGGATTTGGAAACACAAAATGGTTTCAAATTGGAAGCACGAAATGGTTTCAATTTGGGGGAAGCGCGAAATGGCTTCGGATTTAGGAAACACGAAATGGTTTCAATTTGGAAACACGAAATGGTTTCAATTTTGGAAACACGAAATGGTTTCAATTTGAGGGAAGCACGAAATGGCTTCGGATTTGGAAACACGAAATGGTTTCAATTTAGAAGAAGCACGAAATGACTTCGGATTTAGGAAACACTAAATGGTTTCAATTTTGGAAACACGAAATGGTTTCAATTTGGGGGAAGCACGAAATGGCTTCGGATTTGGAAACACGAAATGGTTTCAATTTAGAGGAAGCACGAAATGACTTCGGATTTAGGAAAAACGAAATGGTTTCAATTTTGGAAACACGAAATGGTTTCAATTTTGGGGAAGCGCGAAATGGCTTAAGATTTGGAAACACGAAATGGTTTCAGATTAGTGGAAGCGCGAAATGGCTTCCACTAAGATTTTGGGAAACACGAAATGGTTTCAGATTAGCTGAAGCACGAAATGGCTTCAAATTGGAAACACGAAATGGTTTCAGATTAGCGGAAGCACAAAATGGCTTCAAATTAAGATTTTGGGAAACACGAAATGGTTTCACTTTGGAAACACGAAGTGGTTTCGGATTTTGGAAACACGAAGTGGTTTCGGATTTTGGAAACACGAAGTGGTTTCGAATTTGGAAACACGAAGTGGTTTCGGATTTTGGAAACATGAAGTGGTTTCGGATTTTGGAAACACGAAGTGGTTTCGGATTTTGGAAACACGAAGTGGTTTCGGATTTTGGAAACACGAAGTGGTTTCGGATTTTAGAAACACGAAGTGGTTTCGGATTTTGGAAACATGAAGTGGTTTCGAATTTGGAAACACGAAGTGGTTTCGGATTTTGGAAACACGAAGTGGTTTCGGATTTTAGAACCATGAAGTGGTTTCGGATTTTGGAAACACGAAGTGGTTTCGGATTTGGAAACTCGAAGTGGTTTCGAATTTGGATACACGAAGTGGTTTCGGATTTTGGAAACACGAAGTGGTTTCGGATTTTAGAAACACGAAGTGGTTTCGGATTTGGAAACACGAAGTGGTTTCGAATTTTGAAACACGAAGTGGTTTCGAATTTGGAAACACGAAGTGGTTTCGGATTTTGGAAACACGAAGTGGTTTCGGATTTGGAAACACGAAGTGGTTTCGGATAGCAGCAGAAACGCGAAATGGTTTCGACTAAGATTTTGGAAAACACGAAGTGGTTTCAATTTTTGTGGAAGCACGAAATGGCTTCATATTAGCGGAAGCACGAAATGGCTTCGATTTGGGGAAACACGAAATGGTTTCAAGAGTAGCAGAAACGCGAAATGGTTTCAACTAAGATTTCGCCATTCCGAGGCGAAGGGAAGAGTCCCTGATTTTGTGGGTAGTCCCGGTTTGGGGAAGAAGTCCCGGTTTTCGGAAGAAGTCCCTGTCTGGGAGAGTCCCCGTTTTTGGAAACACCAGATGATTTCCTATGGCTGGAGAAGCACAAAATGGCTTTAACTGAGATTTGAGATTAGCAATTGGCATTTTGCCATATTTGGTCTTTACTTGGTGTGCGCACCCGATTTTGGTCGCACGGCAAGGCGCACGCAAGACGATGCGTGCCTCGGGATTTGTTTGGAGTCGCCACTGCCTGATGGGGTGCAGGCAGACACCTGGGTGCCTAAGTTCTTCTATTAAGGCTTGGTCTGCGGCTTGAGATTCTAAGTAGGTTCTCGGTTGCGGTCTGGGGAAGTCCGTAGACACCCCAGTCCACCCCGTCAAGTGACGGGTCCCATAAGTTTCCCTGGTTTGAGTCAACTCTGGTCTCTCACTAACTCGATTCCTATTCCAGCATTCAATGTTGGTTTAAGTCTGGCGGGACTGCCAAAGTGATGTGGGTCCCTTTACTTGATTTTATCTTTTTTAGTTAAAGTGATGTGAGTCTGATGGGGCGGGCCCTGTTGGAAGGCCCGCGGATTCCTGGGTGGGCTTGGTTGAGCCCACATGTCCCTGGTGGGCCTTTAGTCCAAGCCTGGAAGGCCCTTTGGGCTTTGGTTTAATGAATTGATTTTACTTTAAAGTTCAAGTTGAAAATTAAGTGATTTTGCATGCAAAGGTGGGCCGGGATTTGTTTGTAGGCCCCTGGATGGGCCTCACAAGGGATGCCAAGTGATTTCTGAATTATCTTAATCAACTTCTCCAATTTGGGCTAGTAATGGGCTTGGGGCCCGTAGCCTAGGCTTGGGCTTGAAAGCCCAAGACTTTCTGGGTTAGGGTATTGGACCCTACCCTTGCTTGATTGGGTTCAACGGGCTTAGTGGGCCCGATAGGTCCTGCCCGTGGTCTCGGCCAAACCACATCTTACTTTAAGCATGCATGGCCCAACTAGGGCTTGGGTGGGCCTCAAGTGGTCTGGCCCACTCAAATCTTTTATTTATCTTAGTTAAGCAAAATAAATTGGTCGGGCTTGGTGGGCCCCGTTGGAAGGCCCACCGGAAATCAAATTGGGCCGGGTCGGTCCATGGCCCATCTTGGGTCTCCGGTTGACCCGGAAACCCTTCTGGTTTGCTTGGATTGGTCAACAAAGCATAAAAACTAAGTGTCCCCATTTAAGGTTTCCTTAGCTGCAAAGTCCATTACCTAACAGACATACGAATAGGAATTGATCAAAAGAAACTAATAAATAAATTTCACCTCAAAGTGTATGCATGTCCCCTACATTTAAGTGCTGAAAAATACTTTTATGAACACAAAAATTTTGATATATAGGATGAGTAAAGCATGACCTAACTATACTTTTAATGATCAAGCATGTGAGCATGTATATGAAATTCTTAAGGAAAGGTGGTGTAGCTGATCTCATATGGACAAAATAGTAACTAAAACGAGATAAAGTCATGTTATGAATGTACAAAATAGCAACAAAACAATTCATGATTTCGTTCATACACAAAATAGTAAGAAAAACATGATTTTCTTCATAAGCATGCTTCAAGTGACTAGTGAAGATGTTACATACATACTCAAAGGAAAAACAATAGCTAAGCCATGTATTAAATAAGCAAAATTAGTCCTAACATACAACATCCATGATTCACAAAATAAGATAAGGAAGTATAAACCACTCATAAAAAACAACTAGAGAAAGGATAAGGGGGATTACACAAGGGATACAAAAGACTCACACAAGAAAGGGAACATGCTCCCTTGGAATAATGGTTAGACAAGCAAAAAGAAGCATGACAAGTGCTTCCCAATGGGATCCTAGAAACACTTGTCAAGGCCTCTTGTCTTCCCATTCAGATACTAAACCTTCCTCTTACCATGGGAGGCCATCTTCATGACGAAAATAAAGGAAAGATGGAGGAACAACATGCTGGAGAACATCTCATAGCAAGACAAAATAAAACTTTCCAATATGCTCAAAATCACTTCATTTTTACATATGTGGAGTAAATGGTGGTGAGGAACAATACCTTGGTGTTTTAACACCCTTTTGAGGTGTGTGGAGCTTCCTTGAAGTGAAGGAAGCAGCTGGAGCCTTCCTCTTGCACCACTACCAGCAGCAAACCTCCTCCTTGCTTGGATAAAAAAAATGGAGAAGAAGAAGAGAAGGAAGAAGGGAAAGCTTGGCCTAGGAGGGGGTGTGGGGTGCTTGGGAAAGATGGGAGAGAGGTTGGAGCTCTTGGAGAAGAAGAATGGTGGGAGATCAAAAGTGTGCTCAAAAATGAGAGAGCCCTCCCATACGTATGGGGCTTGGGGTTTTTATAGTGGGGTGGTATACCATGTTAAGAAAGAAAGTCTAAGGAAGAATAAAGAGGAATCTCATCTCATTCATTAATAGGAATGGTGATTACATTGTTTATATAGAAAAGAAAGCCTAGAATTATGCCTAGAATTATGCATTATACAAGGAAAGTGGATGTCCTAGAATTATGCATTATACAAGGAAAGTATGCATTATAAAAGGAAAGTGGATGTCCTAGAATTATGAATTATACAAGGAAAGTGGAGGAAAGTATGCATTATAAAAGGAAAGTGGATGTCCTAGAATTATGCATTATACAAGGAAAGTGGAGGAAAGTATGCATTATAAAAGGAAAGTGGATGTCCTAGCATTATGCATTATACAAGGAAAGTGGAGGAAAGTATGCATTATACAATTGATATGGAAACTTTAATAACATTAATCATTAGGGGGGAGAGAGAAAAAGTATGCATGATGCATGCATGTATGATGGTGATGATGCCCATGTGGGAGAGAGAGGGAGAGAGAGATGTATGAGGGGTGGCATGCATGGGTGATGCCCATGCATGCCCATAGGGGACAGCAATCATGATCAAATCCTAATATTTACGGATTGGTCCCTGAGATCTTTTTGCTCTGCTGCCTGCCACGTGTGCAGACTTTTGCCACGTGTGCAGCTTCCGGCTTTGCTGCTTGGAAACTTCGACAGCTCATATCTTACTCATCTGAACTCCGATTTGAGCAAACTCAATTGCATTGAACTCGTATCGGAGCTCTCTATTTAATGACATAGGGCTGAGCACTTGGCACGGGGTTCGAGGAAAAGTCAACTTTTGGCCCTTCCTTAAGTTTGACTGCCCTTCGAAGCTTCATCCGGACTCCGATTCCTGCAAACCCAGCTGCATTGGAATCGTGTCGAGATCCTTTATCCAATGGTATAGATCAAGGTATTTGGCACGGAAATCGAGAAAAAGTCAACTCTTGACTTTTCCTCAAGTTTGACCGCCTGCAGAACCCTCATCCGGGCTCTGATTCCTGCAAACCCAGTTGCGCTGGAACCGTGTCGAGATTCTCTATCCAATGACATAAAGCGAGGTGGCCAAATTTCTCTTGATCAAAAAGTCAACTTTTTGTCCCCTCAGGGTTTGACTTTCTGCCAAGGTTTTCATTTTCAGCACTTCCAGGGGTGCAAAAATAAGGTGCTTACACTTGGATTTGAAATTTCTTCTTTCTTCTTTTCATCATTTTTTCTTTGTACTTTCAACTTGGGCTGCTGGTCCCTAGCAAGGGTCAGACTTGACTTTTTATTTTGGGCTAGGTCACAGCCCATTTATTTCATGATTTTTCTTATTAAGCTGAAGCTGAGTGAGGCACAGGGAATTGGAGCCAGTCCCGGTGTAGCTTTGATCTTTGGAAAAAAAAAATTTTTTTGCATTATTTCTTTTGAAAATGATTTGATAAAAAAGCTTGTGCAAATGATTTTGAAGTGTGTGCACTCAATGCATGAAAATGCTTGCACAGAATTTAAGCCAAGGCTAACTGATATTACCATTCAGAAATCCAGTATCAAGAAATGACTATAAAAGGTACACCAAAAAGGGTGTGTGCACCATCCTAAAAAAGGTTGGTGCCCCGCGGGGCACGACTTCTATACACACTTGTGTATGGAAGCACAGCTGAGTCCCGGTCAGCTTTTCTTTCATCTGCCCTTGCTTTCCATATGTCAGACCAACAAAATTTACAACTTGCCAGCGAGGGCGAAAATTACATGATATTCTCAAAAATCTGCAAAGAAGTCACCCTTAAGGCTGTTGGGAGCCAAAAGGAAGGGTACAAGTTTGCTTCAAGGCGGATAGGCCAAATTCCTAAATCTAGGGTTTGGTGCCCCTACTCTGATCTGGCCTGCTTTCATCTGATTGTCTGATCTAGACGACTTTCATCTGCTCGAAAGGCCGACCCGACCTCAGAGTGCTTCCAGTGGACTCAATGGGTCGAGGCCCATAGCTCGCAGGACTCCATGCATGGATCTGGGGTGGTTCCCCTGATCAAAATTTGGTTGGCTTCTTAAATTAAGGCCAAGGTAGCCCATGATCTAGGGTTTACTCCATTTGATGCAAAAAGCGGGGGTTGCTGCCCCTGATGGACTCTTGGGTTTTAATTTTTTCTTCTTACTTCATTATCTCACAATCCCAAAACGCGGTTCATTCAGAAGCGTTAGGTGGGGAAGGATACCCAGCCCGAGACATAAGCCTACAAGGGTCTGGACCAGTACTGGATCCTCGCGTGCCACGGCAAGAAACCTGTGGTGCTAATGGACTCCAGAAAACTGGGGGGATGGGTTTACCCTGCTTTCCCCGGCAACCCACGGGAGCGTAGGTGCTAATACCATCCCAAGAGTCAGTTCATAGGAATCAGAAGGGTAGGCTGCTAGATAGATCTAGGTTTTGGAAAAGAAGAAGCAATATCCGCATTCACTCAATCATTCAGGGTCGGATCATTCACGCATCCTCCCTCGTGCGTGTCACCCCACGCAGTTTATCACAAAACTGGAAAATAAATCCATCCACAGTGTGGTGGTGTGCCCGTATGTGCATTTGGGCTGAGTGCGGTGTCTAACCGGGTGAGATTTGACTGCATTTTGTTGATAAAGGAGTTTTCACCGTCTCGTATAGCAAGGTGCAGAATTGGCACGCAGTACGAGGTCCCGGGAGAGTCCCCAGGTAAGTGGGGGGTCACAGGGGACCGCTTAAATCCCACTTTCCTTAGGCGATTATCATGTCCTTGTGACAGGACTCCCCAGAATACGCAATTGCGTGTATTCTACATCTTACTAAGCGAGGCAGTAAAAACCCTAAACTCGACTAAATCCCTCTTAGGTTGACTCATTCTAACCAAGGGTTCTATTGGGCTGAGAAGTCCCCAGCAGAGTCGCCAGGCCGTGCGCGCCCGATTTCGGTCGCACGACGAGGCGCACGCAAAACGATGCGTGCCTCGGGGTTAGTTTGGAGTCGCCATTGCCTGATGGGGTGCAGGCAGACACCTGGGTGCCTAAGTTCTTCTACTAAGGCTTGGTTTGCAGCTTGAGATTCTAAGTAGGTTCTCGGTTGCGGTCTGGGGAAGTCCGTAGACACCCCAGTCCACCCCGTCAAGTGACGGGTCCCATAGGTTTCCCTGGTTTGAGTCAACTTTGGTCTCTCACTCACCCGATTCCTATTCCAGCATGCAATTTTGGGTTAAGTCTGGCGGGATCGCCAAAGTGGTGTGGGTCCCTTTACTTGATTTTAACTTTTTACTTAGGTGATCTGAGTCTGGTTGGGTGGGCCCCGTTGGAAGGCCCACGGTATCCTTGGTGGGCTTAGTCAAGCCCGTGTACCCTTGTGGACCTCAGTCTAGCCTGAGAGGTCCTTTGGGCTTTGGTTAGTTCAATTGATTTTACTTTAAGTTCAGATTTGAAGATTAAGTGTTTTTCATGCACAAGTGGGCCGGACCGGTTTGTGGGCCCCTAAGGTGGGCCCACATGGTGTCCAAGTATTTTTATTGGATTTATCTTTTTAATTTTGCCAAAGTGATTTGGACACTAGGCTTGGGGCCCGCAGTCCAAATCTGGGCTTGTAAGCCTAAGTTACCGGAAGTTAGGGTTTGTACCCTTCCTTGGTTCGGTTGGTGGGCTTTGGCGGGCCCGGTAGGCCCTTGCCCTTGGTCTCGGCCAAACCACGCAATTCATGCATCAATTTCGCATAACAAGGCTCGGGTGGGCCGCATTGGGTTTGGCCCGCCCGGTTCATTTTACTTAAGGCTGTGGTGTTTATTGGGCTTGGTGGGCCCCGTTGGAAGGCCCACTGGAAGTCAAGTTGGACCGGGAGTCCAAGTCCCATGTCGGGTTTCCGGGTGACCCAGAAACCCTATTGGTTTATCCGGTTCGGAAATATCATTCACATCTAGCAATAATCACACAAAAAATCACAAGATAGACACTCTGTCAGAGAAAAAAAACTGGCTCATTGTATTAGGTCCAAGGGGAGGGATTTATCAAGGTAAAGGGCATTTTCGGGATTTTTCAAGGCAGAGGGCATTTTCGGGATTTTTTAAGGTAAAGGGCATTTTCGGGATTTTATTTAAGGTAAAGGGCATTTTCGGGATTTTTCAGGGTAAAGGGCATTTTCGGGATTTTTCAGGGTAAAGGTGAAGTGGGCGCACCCAAAAATCGAGGTGAGCGCGAGGTGAGCGCATCCAATTTTAGGTGAGCACGAGGTGAGCACGAGGTGAGCGCGAGGTGAGCGCATCCAATTTTTGGTGAGCACGAGGTGAGCACGAGGTGAGCGCGAGGTGAGCGCATTCAATTTTAGGTGAGCATGAGGTGAGCGCGAGGTGAGCGCATCCAATTTTAGGTGAGCACGAGGTGAGCGCATCCAATGTTAGGTGAGCATGAGGTGAGCACGAGGTGAGCGCGAGGTGAGTGCATCCAATTTTAGGTGAGCATGAGGTGAGCGCGAGGTGAGCGCGAGGTGAGCGGACCCAAGCTAGGTGAGCGCGAGCTCAGCGCGAGGTGAGCGTGAGCTCAGCGCAGACCCTGACTCTCTGTTTTTTTCTCTCCAAACTCCATTTGCGACTGGTTTTAAGCTCTGTAACTGGTTTCTGGGGATCCTTAGAACCCCAGCAGACCTCTAACATACTTGGAAATTAATCTAACCTAAGTTGTGAGGATCAAACCTCTTTGCAAACCTACAAATCCGAACACCCAAACATTACAGAACATGCATAAAACTTTGAAAACAAAACACTAACTAACAAAACACGATTAAGGAAGAAGGGAAAGGGGGGTTTTATTGGGATACAAGAGAGCTGCGATCACAGGGAACATGCTCCCCTTCGAATTCGAATCAAACAAACAATGACAAACAAGATATCAGAGATGCATGGGAAGCCTGATTTATACATATATTGAACAAAAGAAAATGGAGAGCTCACCTTGGTTCCAGGTCTTTGTAGAGTAGGCCGGAGGGTTCCTTGGAGCCAACGAGCTGCACCCGGAGCCTCCTTCTCACACCAAGAGCAAGATTATCTTCGGGTTTGACGAGGAAGAAGGGGAAGAAAGGGATGGCCAAGAGTGTGGTTTCTTTGGGGAAGATGGTAGCCCAGACTACCTTCGAGTGCCGAGGGACAACAGAATCTCCAACCCCCAAGAAAATGCCGAACCAAAAAAATGCAGAACCCCAGAATGGCAAAGCCAAAGAATGCCCAGCCAAGAAAAAATCTGCGAACCCCAAAAGTCCGAACCCCTCTGCACGAAGTCTCGCGCAGCTTATATAGGCAAGGGAAAATGGGTATCCGCTCACCTTGGCGCCCAGCTCAAGGTGAGCGCACGCCGCTCGCCACGTCCGCTCGAGCGGCATAATCATGACAAAACAATAAATGCCGCCGCTCGTTTGTTTATAAAATCCAATAATTAGGATATGGTCCCTGGGATATTTAGATTTAATATTATTTTATTCAGATATTTTCAGATACTTGCAGATTGGTCCCTAGGATATTTTGAATGTTTGGATATTTACGGATTTGATCCCTGAGATATTTTCCTGCGCAACTCGCCACGTGTGCAGCTTTTTGCCACGTGCGCAGTTTGCCGGTTTTGCTGCTCGGAAACTTTGTCAGCTCATATTTTCTTCATCCGGGCTCCGATCTGGGCAAACTCAGTTGCGTTAGAATCGTATCGGAGCCCTCTATCCCATGACCTAGGGGTAGGCCTCTGGATCAGATTTTAGCAGAAAGTCAACTTTTGGCTTCACACAAGTTTGACAGCCTGCAGAACCTTCATCCGGACTCCGATTCCTGCAAACTCAGTTGCGTTGGAATCGTGTCGAGATTCTCTATCCAATGATATAGAGCAAGGCGGCCAAATATCACTTAATCAAAAGGTCAACTTTTTGTCCCCTCGGGGTTTGACTTTCTGCTAGGGTTTTCATTTTCAGCAATTCCAGGGGTGCAAAAATAAGGTGCTTACAGCCGTACTGGCTCATCTTTCCCCTTGCTCATTCTCATCATGTCGTACCGGTCTGGCACGATCTCAGAGTTGAATTTATATTGGTCTAAGAAGGTGTCGGCTAGGTCCTTCCACCTCTTGATCCTTCCATGGTCCACTGTAGCGAACCACCGAAGAGCTGACCGGTCAGACTCCTTTGGAAGAGTTGGATCATTATGCCGTCATCCCGGCCAAATTGGCACAAGGCCCCGCAGTATAACTTCAAGTGGCTCAATGGGCAGCCCGTGCCATCAAATTTATCGAAGTCCGGGCATCTGAACTTGGCCGGTAGACATACGTCAGGATACATGCACAGATCTTCAAAGGTGGTGCCTCCATGGCTGCTTCCCGCCTTCACCTCCTTCAGCTCTGCCTGGATTCTTTCTATCCTGAGCAGCATTTTCTTTTCCATTTCTTCCCTAGCCTTTTCTTTCTCCAGCTCTTTCTCAGATTCTGCTGTATTTTCCCTTATCAGAATGGGTTCAGGGACCGGTTCAGAAACGGGCTCAGGCATGGGTTGAGCCGGAGGCGGAATATAGGCCTGAGGTGGTGGTGCCGGATGGGAAGTAGAGGCTTGATTTTGGGCCTGAGCCGCCAGTAAGTCTCCCAGCATCTTGGCCAGACTGGCCACTTGCTCCTGCAGCTGAGCAAAATCTTGAGCGGGTACGGTGGCTTGGGCTTGGTTCTCTTCAGTATTCATTGCTCTGGCTTTGGATCTGGTCACGGGAGCAATGATGGCAATTAAGTGTACCTGGGTTGCAAGTAAATGTACCTGGAAAAATTAACAGAACATGTTAGCTTCCATTTATCTTGAGTCACACCCCTATACATGTAAACAAGTAGGTTAAGTGAACACCAATCCAGATTCATTTTTTCTTCTTTTTTGTTTTTTATTTTTTTGTTTTGTTTTTTTTTTGTTTTTGTGTTGGAATATTCTAGGGCTTCCAAGGGTCCCGAAAAAAATTTTTTTTTTTTTGACTTGATTGGTAAAAAGGAGACCAACCAAGGGTTCATGGAATATTCTAGGGCTTCCAGAGGTCCCATTTTTTTTTTTTGACTTGATTGGTAAAAAGGAGACCAACCAAGGGTTCATGGAATATTCTAGGGCTTCCAGAGGTCCCAATTTTTTTTTTTGACTTGATTGGTAAAAAGGAGACCAACCAAGGGTTCATGGAATATTCTAGGGCTTCCAGAGGTCCCATTTTTTTGACTTGATTGGTAAAAAGGAGACCAACCAAGGGTTCATGGAATATTCTAGGGCTTCCAGAGGTCCCATTTTTTTTTGACTTGGTTGGTAAAAAGGAGACCAACCAAGGGTTCATGGAATATTCTAGGGCTTCCAGAGGTCCCATTTTTTTTTGACTTGATTGGTAAAAAGGAGACCAACCAAGGGTTCATGGAATATTCTAGGGCTTCCAGAGGTCCCATTTTTTTTGACTTGTTTGGTAAAAAGGAGACCAACCAAGGGTTCATGGAATATTCTAGGGCTTCCAGAGGTCCCATTTTTTTTTTTTTTGACTTGATTGGTAAAAAGGAGACCAACCAAGGGTTCATGGAATATTCTAGGGCTTCCAGAGGTCCCATTTTTTTTGACTTGATTGGTAAAAAGGAGACCAACCAAGGGTTCATGGAATATTCTAGGGCTTCCAGAGTTCCCATTTTTTTTTGACTTGATTGGTAAAAAGGAGACCAACCAAGGGTTCATGGAATATTCTAGGGCTTCCAGAGGTCCCATTTTTTTTGACTTGATTGGTAAAAAGGAGACCAACCAAGGGTTCATGGAATATTCTAGGGCTTCCAGAGGTCCCATTTTTTTGACTTGATTGGTAAAAATAACCAACCAAAGGTTTTTTCCTTTTCTGAATTTTCTTAGTTTTCAAGTTCAAAAGTTTGATTGAAACATGTTTGAATTGAATTGGTATGAAAAAATATGACATCTTGGTTTCTTCTTTGAGGTTCAAAATTAGGTTAAATCTTGAAAGAATATATATATATTTTTTATTATTTTTTTTTGACATTTTTATATTTTCTTTGGGGTGCCTAAGGATTATTTACAGTGTTTAGGCATTTTATTCTGAAAATTCGGACTAGAAAAGCCAATTTATTCATTTTCTGTGTGTATCCGGTATTAATGGCCGGATAAGGACATGTCTTACTGTATCCGGTAACAATGACCGGATACACGCATAAGCCTTTGTATCCGGTGATATATACCGGATATGAACAAAGTTCTTCTTAACCGGCCTGAGTTGCCGGATAATGCCGAAATGGCCATTTTTTACTCATTTTTTTACCAGATTAAGTTTTTTTCATTCCCACTTGATGTTCACCTTAACTTGACCTTAAAAACTCTCCCCAAATTGGGCTTGGACATCATACTTGCAAACTTCCCCAAATTCATGAAAAGAACATGGCTTTACCTTGCCACCTTGTATTACCTTCATTCAATATGGTATTCACATTATATCTTGGCCTGTAAAACATGCAAACGGCCTTCCCACATTTACACCCAATTCCCCAAACGCAATTGTTTGCTTTTAGCTGAAAACGTGTTTCTCCACCTTCAAGCGTATGGTTTTTGGGTTTTGGCTTAATTGGCAACTTAGAACTCAAGTCGCCCGGAATCGAATCACAGATCCCATTGTCATCACATCATTGATTCAAATTCTAAGGTGAATGTTTTCACTTTCGCTTTCCGAAGTCACGACCTCGGTGCGCCAAGCTACCCACATTCATGGTTCAACTTCCTATAGGTAAAAGGGTAGGTTGTGCAAAGTGTTTATTGTGCTCAAGTGCATTTGAAATGGAGGTAACATTCACAACGTCCCAGCCCCTTGCCACTCTTTTTCGTAGCCATGCATTCAATTTCAAGCCAAGGTACATATGACAAAATAATGAAGCTAAATACAAGCAAGCAAGAGAACCAAAGCAACTAAATATGCACAAAAATATTACATGCCCAAAAAGTAGTATACAAATATGTTGTTTGTGCAAACAACAATTAAATCATGGAAGCATGCTTGAAACCCAAAAGCATTCCCTAAAATTCCAGATTTTCATGCTCAAAGTGTACCATTTCTACCCAAATTGAAGCCTAAAATTTTAGCACTACTTGACATGATACAAGAAAGGTTTTGATGATTTAAACATGCTTGAAAACCCCCAAAAGATACACTGAAATATCCAGAATTTTCATGCTCAAAAGTGCATCCCTTATACCCCAAATTAATGCCTAAAAATTTAGCAACTACTTGACATGGTATAAGGAGAGTTTTGATGATAAAAGCATGCTTGAAAACCCTCATGATGGCTACTGAATTTCAGATTTTTGCTCATTGTTTTCATGCTCAAGTCAAGTCATCCTATACCCCAAACCCAAAGCATGGCATAAGGCAAACATTAAGCACCCAAAAAAAACTTTATTCATGGGGAACATGCTTGAATACCCAAAACAAACACAAAATTTCCAGATTTCAAATATTATATTTTTTTTAGCTCATGGCATTGAAACCCCAAAATAACATATGCTAACACATAATATAGCAAAATCATATAACAATATGGGTTTTTTCAAAAATCAAGCAACATGCCCATGCCTTTATCCATGTGAACTTTCTAATCATACAAATTAGATTTGAGATTCAACATACACAAGCAAAATAAACAAAGTAGCAAGCATTCAAAAGTAATGAAAAAGCATGAATCTACACAAAATGGCTTAAATCCACAAGTCCCCAGCAGAGTCGCCAGTTGTGAGACATGGAAAAAATCACCCGAAGATGATCATCCCTCCGTCAACACACGGGCTCAACACAAAAATGGGAGAGTCGCCACCATTCATTATTTTGGGGTGAGAATGGACACCAAAAGATTAAAAACAAACAAAAGGATCTAAAAAGCACATTCTAGGGTAAAAATAACCCTACTTGAAAATCAAATCCAGAGATGGGTAAGGGGATTAGATTATGAACGGGGGAAGGTGTTAGGCACCCCCATTCATCCACACGAGATGGTTGCCAAGCGTTTGTTCATGCTAAAAGAAAATAGGAAAGCTTGCTAAAATCATTAAAAACATTGGAAAAGAATTAAGCCAATGTGTGATATTTTCACATGAGGAATCCATAAGGATTCTAGATCCTCTTTTATGTCAATATCACTTCTGGAATATCACAAAAAGATGGAAATCAAAGCAAAAGTTGTTCAAAACCAAGTTGAGGCAAATCCGGAGAATTTGGTAAAAGTAATGCTATTTGTCTAGAAATCATTCAAATCCCATTTTAAATTGATCCAAACCAAATCCATTTGAAAGATTATGGTAAATAAGGGACTCATGCAAAATTTAAAGTCAATCCGGTTTAAATCCTAGGAGTTATGCTCCTTTAAAGTTGCTGCTGGGGATGATTAAAAGTAACAAGTAGGCAACTTTGGAAAATCACCCAGAAAAATCTACTTCATAGAAATCCATGAAATTTGGTGTCAATGAAGTCTGTATGGCCATCTTTCAAAAGAAACTAGCCTCATATAAAAACTCATTCGGATGTGCCTTGGGTGGTCTCCCGAACAGGCCCCGAAGATCACAGATTTACCCAGAAAAGTGCCATTGAGCAGTTCTGAGTAAATCTATTACCAATAATTCAAATGGAGTCAAAAAATTATGAAACCAACTGGATTTAAAAATAGACTCATAAAGGAGTGGTCAGAAACAAAAATCATTCAAATCGGACTTAAAACGAACACATGGCGCTCCATCGAAGTGACAAGTTCTGTGTTTGAACCTGAACTGTCCAATCAACTTCGACAGAGAGGTGTCAACAATCCACTTGATAGAAATTAATGACATTTGGTGGACATAAACTAGATAGACTCACCTTTCCCATGGTTCTGGAATCTCTCCCAAATTCATCCGGACGATGAAGTTATGAGCGTCCGAAGTAAGGGTACAGTTGCTGTCAAGCTAAGCCACTTTTGAAGAAAACCAAATCCGAAAAGTGATAAAAATGTGTGATCCGTGCAAGATGAACACAAATACTTTAAAAATCATTCAAAGACATTCCAGAATTGATTGAGGCCATTTATTTGAGATTTATCACAATGAATGTAATAAATCCCCAAATGTGAGCCTATCCCGCCAAAATAGTGATATGTATGTGCAAGTGTGAAAAACCAAACAAGATCAATAGCATGCATACATATTCATCAAAATAAGGCTCTAAAACAACGTAGGGTTCCGTTCCATTATCGTTTCCCTCTGTTTTCTCTCCCCGTTAAACACGGTTCTTCAAGATAATCAAGGGTACTTTGAATATGAAACGGTTTACAATCAATCAAAAGGCTTTATGCTACATAGGTTCTAGTACTAAGGTCAATCCCCAGTCTCGTTTCTCCTAGATCCCGCCTTCACGTTTTACGGCTAGGGGGAGTCTCGAGATACTTTGAGCCGGGGAAGGGTTTTCACACACAAAGAAGGCCTTACTCTACAGAAAGGTAGAAGAAGAGATCTAGATCTAGAAATGTAAAGACAGAAAATAAAAGAAAAGTTTGAGGCTTACCTGGGTTCCGGATGCACTTCCGCAGCGGTTTCCCTCTTCTCTTGGAGTTCTTCTTGGCAAGAATTCAAAACAAGAGTTAATGGCCATTTGCTTGAGGAGGAGCCTCCTATTTATAGGCAAAGGCTAGGGTTGTTGGTAGACACAACTTAATGTCTAGAACCCACCAACCTTAACCCTAAGGCTGTTTCCGAGATTTCCCCTCATTTAATGAGGGATATGATGGTAAAAAGTGATTTCTCTCGGAAAACCCTAATTTTTGAGCAAAACTTATGTATCCGGCATATCAGGCCGGATACACAAGGGCTTTAATGTATCCGGCCTATGATGCCGGATACACTAAAGCTTCCTTGTATCCGGCCTTTTCCACCGGATACAAAGAGGAGTACTTGTATCCGGCCTGAGTTGCCGGATACAAGGAAAAAAGCCTTTTTTTCCAAATTTTAACACAGGCAATACTTATTTACATGTAATATCGTTTAAGTAAATGTCCTCGTATTTTTTAATCTCCATTTACTTAAGATATTACATGTAAATAAGCAAACACCCCCCCCCCCCCCATTTGAATCCATTAAAAATAGTTCCAGACCCAAATTCCAAGTGAATAAAAAGTCAACTTTCCAGTTCTAGGCAAAATTCTGATTTTTCAGGTCTGGAAAAAAGGTTCAATATGTTAAAACCAAGGTATTCGTCAAGATTTAAAATCTCAAAAAATTCTTTTATGCAATAACATGGCTAAAAACCTGATTACCGGGAAAAATTATCTTGAAATCTGGCTTTAAAAAATATTTCATTTTCTGGGGTCAAAAGTCAACAAAATTCAACCGGAAAAAGTTTGACTTTGCACAAAAGAAGAATTTGGGCCTTTTCCTTTACGGCTTTGGATTCAAATGGGTTAAGTATCTCAAACCCAATGCAAAGAATTGAAAATTCCAATAAAATATTTCTCTCCTTCAATATTTATCAAAAATCGTGCAATTTTGGGGTGTCTACAACTAGAAAACTTTCCCTTCCCTACGTCAAACCACCGGAGGCCTACCTTTCTTACCATAGAAGAAGCATGTCCCATGGACGACAAGAAAAAAGTAATGAAGAAGGAAGGAAAACTCGCTTTCATGCACAAGGAAGTGCTACACCATGCATAGGGACTTACATGCTCCGAATGGAACAAAACTCATATATATGAAGTAAAACAATGCAAGGATGCTCACCTTGTGCCTACAAATGGTTCTTGAAGTGTGCTTCAACCCCTTTTGGCTTGGGTGGCTGCTGGAGCTCCTTCTCTTGACAACTGCAGCAGCGGTTCCTCCTCTTGTTGAGGTGTGAGCAAGGAGGAAGAAGGGATGGAAAGGATGGAAACCACCTAAGGTGGGGTGGGGAAGTGATGGAGGGCAAAGGAGTGCTGGGGAGGGAGGATTCGGATGGGAAAAAAGTGGGGGGAAGAAGATTGAAAACCAGCAAGAGAAGCCAACCCCCGGCCAGATGTGGCTACTGTGCTTTTATAGACAAACTTAACGTATCCGGCATTAAATGTCGGATACACTACATGTCCTTTGTATCCTGCATTTAATGTCAGATACACTGAACCTCATTTGTATCCGGCATAAAATGTCGGATACAAACAAAATTATTTCAAAAATTTAATGCCGCCGCGAATTTGTCAGGGAATCGGCGAGAATCTCTCCAAGCAAATCTTTGTATCCGACATTTGAGTCCGGATATGAAGAGGAGCAAGTGTATCCGGCATATTTGGTTGGATACAAATCGAAAAATTACGGATTTGCCCCTCGACTTGACCGATTCAACCGATTTGACACTTTTAGATATCTACGGATTGCCCCCTGCGAATTTTTGCTTTAAACCCTAGGATATTTTGCATGTTTGGATATTTACGGATTGCCCCTCGAGATATTTTCTTGCGCCTGTGCGCACCAAAATCTGGCCTAGATCGCACACTGGGCGCACTTTCAGTGCGTGCCACGGGACTTTTCGGAGTCGCCACTGCCTGAGAGTGCAGGCAGACACGGGTTTGACCTAACCGGGTCTAAGTCTGGTCTGCGGTTTATTAGAGTTCTAGATAAGTCCTCGGTTACGGTCCGGGGAAGTCCTAAAGACACCCCGGTTCGCCCCGTCAGTTTGACGGGTCTCTCGGGTCTCCCTGGTTTTGAGTCAGTCTCACCCTTCCTAAGCCAGCATACTGCTTTTATTTAGTCTGGTGGGACCCTCTGGTGGTGTGGGCCCTTTTTATTTTATTTTATCTTTTTATTTAAGTGAAGTGGGTCGGACGCGGGTCCCGTTGGAAGACCCGTGGGTTGCCAAGGTTGGGCTTGGGGCCCAATAGGGTTATTGGGTAACCCCTTTTGGTTTATTTATCTAAATTATCTACAGATGCCATGGGCTTAATGGGCTTGGAGTTGGCCCATTAGCCAAAGGTCAAGGGGCCTAGGCCTATTTATTGAAAACAGGCCTGGTATAGGCCAATCAAAATGTGGGCCACACATGTGGGCCCGGGGTGTCCTGTGGGCCCATCTAGGCCCATGGTCTGCCCATATTTACTCTACGGTTTGGTCTGAACCATAATTTTAACACGGTTCAGACCGGACCGTATATTGAATACAGGCACGCCTGGACCGTACATAAAATACGGGCTTCGCCCGATTTTACAATTTTGCAACATTTTCAGTGGTGATCGATTTGGATGTCTTCTATTGTCATTCGGCAACCTCTGCTGGTGATCCTCGCACAATCTTATTGTGCAAATATCTTCACTTGGCTGCCAATCTTCATCTTTCCTCTTTAACGCTCCATTGCTTGTAAACCCACATGCATGAGGACTTTTAGAAGGGATAGAGGGAGGAAATTTTATGGGTTACAACAGATTCCCAAGGAGGACAACTCCCTCCGTAATGAATAGCTAAGATGAGAAAGTATCAATTTATAGCTTAAGTCCTGTACCCAAAAGACATTTTCTTTTCACCTCTTAGTTGGGTACCTTCACCATGGGGAACTCAATGCCGCGTACAATAAGAGCAAGCCGATGAGATAAACGTAATGAAACAAATAGTAGATAAAGATGATTTAAAAACAAAGTCAAATTTAAGACATGTTGAATATTACATTACCAGAAACATTCTTTTGCTATTACCTTCTTCTTGTTGATGTGTGACAGTTTTCCGAGAATTTTGGCAGCGCTTCCGCACCTCCGTTGGATTTCACGAATTGATTTGAACAGGGCCTCTCTTGCTTTAGGTAAAAAGGGATTAGAGTTGAGGAGAAATTTGGGCAGCGCTTCTGCGCTCCTTTAGATTTCCAAAAATGGGTTGAAAAGGGGGTTCTCCTCCTTCCTAGATCGAAAGGGTAAAAGGGGAAGGGATTAGGTATGGTTGAGGGGCAAAATGGGAAGGAAAATTATGTCTGAAAGTGAAGTGGGGATTTTGGCAGAGTATGGGATGAGCAAAAACACAAGAGAGGAGAGGGGGAGTGAAGTGGGAGAGAGCAAAAGGGGAAGAATAGAGGGGTTTGGTGCTTAATCTTTGGAATGGGGGGTGGCCCCCTTTATAGTTGAAAAAGTAACCAAAATACAAATATTCTTTATATTATGTCTTTTTTTAAAAGAAAGCAATGATGGCTTAGATTCCTTTCTTATTCTCCAAGCAAGTGTTAGAGATAAGAATGGATTCGTCCATTCTTATCTCTAACATTTTTTTTAATTTAATTACTTAGATATTTATATTATATTATTATTTTATTATTGGATTTTTATTCTTTTGTCCTTTCTTTAATTCTTGCCACATGTGCAGATTTATTAAAATTTTGACTGCTCACAACTCTTTTATCTGATATCCATTTTCAACAAACTTAGTGGCGTTGGAATCAGGTTGAGATTCTCTATTCATTGAGCTAGAGTTTAGCAGCAAATTCGGGCTTTTTAGCAGAAGTGCAAAGTCGCGTCCCGGAGCCAGTTTTGCTCATATCTCCTTATCCGGGACTCCGATTCCAGCAAACTCAATTGCGTTGGAGTCATGTCGATGCGCTCTTTCTGCTGATGTCCAATTGAGCAGCTAATTTGGAGTTTTGCAGAAAGCCGATTTCTGCTATTTCCAGACTTGACCAGCCCATAACTTCTTTATCTGGACTCCGATTTGAGCAAACTCAGTTGCGTTAGAATCGTATCGAAGTCCTCTTTCCAATGGTATAAAGTTTGGTGGTCAATTTGTACCCGATCAAAAAGTCAAATTTTTGACCCCCTTAGGTTTGAATTTTTATTTTCTTCATTTCAGGGGTGCAAAAAATCAGGTGTCTACAGCGACAACTCATTTTTGACCCTCCTTACCTTCTTCTTCATTTTTGACCCTCTTTTTGCCACGTGTGCAGCTTTCTGGGTTTTGCTGCTTAGAAACTTCGACAACTCATATCTCTTTCATCCGAACTCCGATTTGAGCAAACTTAGTTGTGTTAGACTCGTATCGGAGCCCTCTATCCAATGCATAGGGCTAAGCACCTGGCACGGGTTCAAAAAAAAGTCAACTTTCGGCTCCCCCTTTAAGTTTGACCAGCCTGCAGAACCTTCATCCGGACCCCGATTCCAGCAAACTCAGTTGCGTTGGAGTCGTGTCGAGATTCTCTATCCATTGAGATAAAGCAAGGTGGCCAATTATCACTTGATCAAAAGGTCAAATTTTGACCCTTCAGGGTTTGACTTTTTAGCCGGGTTTTGCATTTCCGGTTCTTCTGGGAGCAAAAAAATGAGGTGCTTACACCTTATATTAATTTTGCTTTATCAATATGTAGGCATGGAAATTATGCAAGGCCCAACCCAAATTTGTAAATGGGCTTGTAAAAGAACAGCTTATTAAGCCCAATTTTGAGCCCATATCTCATAAGATAAATATGGGTTATTTTAATTTAAAATCTTCTTAGTTATCCTTAAAGGGTAAGTTTGTCAATTCTTTGTAATTTTAACTCTATAAGTAGAGGGCTTGGTTACAAGAGGATACAAAAAAAAAATCAAATCAAGGAGGTCAAAGGCTGAAGCTCTGGAGAAATTCTCTTGAAAAGAAAACCCTCCATTTGAATAGAAGCAGATCAAATAAGTCCTGGAGAAATTCTCTTGAAGAGAAAACTTTCGACCAAAGGCAGAAACAACTCAAAAGTGAGAGCAGAACCTCCACCCAAAGAAGGCTGGGGCACTTCTCTAAAAAGAGAAAACCTCCTCCCAAAGAAGAAAGGGGCACTTCTCTATAAAGAGAAAAATCCCCTTCAAGCCAGCAAACAAGCTGAAACAAGAGCAAATTCTGGAGTGTGAAGCATCTGTAATTGCTTTGAAATCCAAGAACGCCATTTGGCATTCATCTTCACCAAACTGCTCATCAATTAGAGGATGCTCACGTGATCGAGCACCCAAAGAGAGTACAACTCCTCTTTTTATCAAAATTTTCATTATTCTTATTATTTGTAATCAACACATTTTGTAATGAAAGGAAATACATGAAATTATTTGTGAGTACAAATTTCTGGCACGCCTGGTGGGACCCACTATTTCTATCATTCTTCGAGTTCAAAAAAGAAGTTATCGCTATAGAAATGGCATCCAAGCAAGCTATGGATTCTGTGTCCCGTAAGACCTCTGGTGCTGCTGCTAAGTGTAGACACCCCAAATTGCACTACAGAATAAGAAAGCAATAAAAGCATGTAATTAAAGCTTAAAACAGGTCAAAATGCATAAAAATTGACAAAGCAAGCTTTGCCCGTATTTCATTCACGGGCCGGTCGCGCCCGAGATCGCTCTATGATCAGGCGCGCCCGTATTGAAAATACGGTCATCGTTGGACCGTAATTCATTTATGGTCACTAAAGACTCGTGCGAGTTTTATTCTTCTCTCGATTTCCGAGCTTTATCTTTAGTCCAATATATCTTTAAATGAGCGAATTACGTCTTTTATTCGCTGAAGCCACCTTGGTTGGCTATGGATGGGCATTATCTCTGTCTTTCACTCTATCTTGAGGATCAGGATATATCCTTCTGGACCAGCCCTGCCCCTGTGCTTGCCTATAAATAGAGGTGAGATTCTCAAGCTAAGGGCCACGAAAATTTGAAGTCCAAGAAGCTCCAAGAGAAGAAGAGGAATCCCTGATGCTTTGTTTGCTCAATCCAGGTAAGTCCCTTTTCCCTTTTATTTTCTGTCTTCAATTCTAGAAGTAATAGGATCTTCTCTATTGCTGTAGAATAAGGCCATCTTTTGTATCTAGTATTCCTAAACTTGCCTCCAAGTACCTCAAGAGTCTTTCTAGCCGTAAAACGGAAGAGAGAGGTATGGGAAAAGAGAACAGGTGGATCCCTAGAATAGAACCCCCTATCTGTTTTTCTCCTTTTTTCTAGAATAAGGCCTTTGATTGTGATTGTATAACCAAACCTATCTCCAAGTACCTCAAGAATCCTCTCTAGCTGTAAAACGTGAAGAGAGAGCTAGGGGAAAAGAGAACAGGTGGATCCGTAGGGTAGACCCCCATGTGCTCTAATCTGTGAGATGTGGCTGCTTTAAATATCTTGATCATGTTTTAATGCTTTTTATGATGAATCTGAATAAATCCATGAATCCATGAGGGTTATAGCATGAGATCCCCACTTTTTTTATAAAATTTGGATTTTCCACATATTTGCATCTACAGCACTGTTTTCGTGATTTTTGTGGTTTTAGGCTAAGATCCTGGATTTATCATGATCAATATGGTAGATCTGGATCCAAAAGCCTGAAAATAAATTCTAGGGTTTCATGATGTTGTTTTTAAATCGTTTTTCATTATTGAGAGAAGACCCTACGGTCTAAATTCTCCCCTTTTGGTGTTTTTCATCAATGTGGGTATTTTTGGTTTTATTTTTTTGATTTAACGTGAAATTTGGGCTATATCTATGTCCTGGACTATTCAAGTTCAATTTTGAAATATTTTAAAAAAATCATATTTTTCTCGATTTCTAGAATTTGACTTGAAGCCAGATTTTTGGATTTTTTACTTTAAATTGATTTTATTTGATTTCAACTCAATTTTATTTTGATCATGAAACCCTAGGCAAGGTATGATCATATTTGAGGGTTCTGGATCAATCAGACTATTCATATGAAAAAACCATATATTTTGTCCTTTTTTATGATTTTTCCTGATTTTTATAGCAAGCTTTTTCCTTTAATTTAACATGAACAATACCTGGCAACCGCCTTGTGTGGATGAATAGGGGTGCCTAACACCTTCCCCTGTTCATAACCTAATCCCCTTACCCATCTCTGGTTGTTTTTTTAGGAGGGTTATTTTTACCCTAAAATTGCCTTTTGTGCTTATTTAATATTTTGGTGTCCATTCACACCTAAATTGAATGGTGGCGACTCTTTGTTTTATTTAATCCCGTGTGATGATTGAGGAAGTCAATGGAATATGATTTTTTCCCATGTCTCACAACTGGCGACTCTGCTGGGGATGTTGAGGATTTCAGCCTTTTGGTGTTTGTTCATGTTTTGATCTTTTTATTTGCTTGCTATTTTGTGTTCTTAAGCATGTTGAGTAGGTTTTAAATCTGAATTATTGCTTAAGAATTCATGGGGGTAGAACACATGCTTAATTTTGATATATAGGATTGTTTCTACAAACATGCGTAGGGGAGGTTCGTTTTGCTGAACCATGTTCATTTCTTGCTATATTTTTATGATAGCATGTTTTAATTTTCAACATGATCTCCATGATGATTTTTTGGTGTATAACATGATCATATGTTTGCATGATTAGATGTTTTTTTATGAGCATGTTTTAGGTGCTATAGGATTGTTGTATTTACTTGTCTATTTTAAATATGCTTTCATATTATGCCTTCGATTGTTTATGCATGGCTGTGAAAAGAGTGGCAAGGGTTTGGGACGTTTTGAATGCACCTTATTTTTACAATGCACTGTGCACATTTTATTTTTTTACACAGCCTACCCTTAACCTATAGGAAGTTGAACACGAATGTGTGTAGCTTGGCGCAACGAGGTCGATACTTCGGAAAGCGAAAGTAAAAACATTCACCATAGAACTTTGAGCTAATGATGTGATGATAACATGGATCTGGGATTCTGGTCATCACTAGGCTTGAGTGCTAAGTTGCCATTAAGCCAAAACCCAAAACCCCTACGCTTGAAGGTGGAGTTACACGTTTTTGGCTAAAATACACAATTACGTGGGGATATGGGTTGGTATGATTGTGGGAAGGCCGTGTGCATGGCTTACAAACCAGGGCATAATGCGGATGCCATATTGAAGGTAAACAAGGTAACAAGGTAATCCTATTGTTTTGCATTATTTTCATGTCATAGGGGTGTCATGGTGCCCATTGGTTCGGGATAAAATTGGTCCCAAAATATGCATGTTTTTTAAAATTGGTGCAGCCCATAGGAAGAGTTTCTAACTCTGTTTAGAATCAATCCTACCCAATCTTCATACAAGAGGCAACAAAAGGGTACCAAATTCTTGAGTATGGTGTCAATTTGGAGGGTACATGTGCCTTCCTAAACATGTGTTTTAACAAAAAGGTCAAAGTCCACTTTGGGACAGTTTAGAAGCCCTGCACTGGGTGAACCGTACGTTTGGATGAGCAATTAAAGTGATCAAACCATGAAAAAAAATAGAAAACATAAAAGTGCTCTGTAAAACCGTATTTGATACACGGGTTGGGCTCGTCCGTATTAGTTATACGGGCGGGGTTCGCTCGTGAAGTTCATACGGTCGGCTCGCTCGTAATTTGAATACGAGCAAGGCTGGACCATACTGTATATACGGTTTTCGTGAAAAATTCAATTTTAATCGGTTTTTCCCATTAAATCTTTTTCCTTTAACCTTTAAATAATGATAAAGGGAAATGAGTTTGAATAAAATGCTTCAAAAAAAATAAATGAATAAAAACAAATGTGGGAGAAAATCCTTTGGGCCTCTGAAAGCCTTTGAATTTCAGACTTTTTCTCAAAAAATCCTTGGGCCTCTGAAAGCCTTTGAATTTCAGACTTTTTCTCAAAAATCCCCGGGCCTCTGAAAGCCTTTGAATTTCAGACCTTTTCTCAAATTATCCTTAGGGCCTCTGAAAGCCTTTGAATTTCAGACTTTTTCTAAAAACTCTTTTGGGCCTCTGAAAGCCTTTAAATTTCAGACCTTTTCTCAAAAATGTCCTTGGGCCTCTGAAAGCCTTTGAATTTCAGATCTCCCGGGCCTCTGAAAGCCTTTGAATTTCAGACTTTTTTTTGGGCCTCTGAAAGCCTTTGAATTTCAGATCTTTTGGGCCTCTGAAAGCCCTTGAATTTCAGACCTTTTTCTTTTGGGCCTCTGAAAGCCTTTGAATTTCAGATCTTTCGGGCCTCTGAAAGCCTTTGAATTTCAGACCTTTTTCTTTTAGGCCTCTGAAAGCCTTTGAATTTCAGATCTTTTGGGCCTCTGAAAGCCTTTGAATTTCAGACCTTTTTCTTTTGGGCCTCTAAAAGCCTTTGAATTTCAGATCTTTGGGCCTCTGAAAGCCTTTGAATTTCAGACTTTTTCTCAAAAACTCTTTGGGCCTCTGAAAGCCTTTGAATTTCAGACCTTTTCCAAAAATATCCCTGGGCCTCTGAAAGCCTTTGAATTTCAGACCTTTTCCAAAAATATCCCTGGGCCTCTAAAAGCCTTTGAATTTCAGACCTTTTTCAAAACCCCCCGGGCCTCTGAAAGCCTTTGAATTTCAGATCATTATCTCTTTATTGTGGGACCTGTTGGAAGCCCTAGAATATTCCAACAATTCAATTCAAAAAAAAAAAGAAGCAAATAAAGAAAAAAAATCCAAACTCGTGTTCACCCAGCTTGCACATAGGCATGTGAATGAGATTAAATGGTGTAGACACCCCAAATTGCACTACAGAATGAGAAAGTAATAAAAACATGTAATTAGAACTTAAAACATATCAAAAATGCATAAAAATTGACTAAGCAGGCTTTGCCCGTATTTCATTTACGGGCCGGTCGAGCCCGAGATCTCTCTACGGTCAAGCGCGCCCGTAATACAAATACGGTCACCGTTGGACCGTAATTCATTTACGATCACTAAAGACTCGTGCGAGTTTTATTCTTGTAAAACCCCGTTTATTTCCAGGTTTTATGAAAAAAAGAAAATTAATTAAAAATTTATTTCAATAATAAATATCTACTAATAAGGTGTGGATTTAGGGGTTTTTTTGTGGTCGCGCTCGCACTATATCAGAACTAAAAGGATTCGTCGAGCAGCAAGCGTCCAAGCGTATTGCGGAAGGTATAAATAATTTAAGAAATTAGGTTTTTGTTTTGCCCTGAATACGCGTATAGTATATTGAGAAGACTGCGGCTGCGGTTTTTCGTTTAGGGCTCTTCGAGAGAAGGAGTAGGAGAAGTGCTGTGGGAGAGTCGAGATGGGGAAGACTTACTGCCAGTAAGTTTAGCTGATCAGAAGTTCGAAAGAGTTTCTTCCCTCGCGAGCAGAACCTCTGTTCGACCAGAGCAAGCCGACGGCTGAAAGAGTTTGGGGTTTTTCTGGGTTGCTCGTTTCCCAGACTTGGAAGCATAAAAAGGTGAGTGGCACTGTTTTAAAACCTGGTTTAGTTTATTCGTGGATTTGGTTTGAATGAATGCATGGTTATTGAATGAATTGTTCTCTGTGTTTCTGGGCAAAGACAGTCCGAAGGGTTTTGGTACAATAATTTGGGGATAACTGGAAAGTATGTTAGATTAAATCCAAAATAGGTTTGAATGTGTTCTGGGGGTATTGGGAGACTAGAGAAGTAGTTACAGACCGGAAAAATTCAGCCAGAGTTGGAGTTTTGGAATTAACAGAGACTTGAAAAACGTAGTGGGTCACCGCTCACTTGGCGCCCACTTGCGCCCACTTCGGGAAGTAGGCGCCTAAGAAATTTGACCCGGCGCCGAGCTCGCGCCCACTTGGCGCTCAGCTCGCGCCCACTTAGAACTCTCGCACCTACCTCGCGCCCTTCTCGCGCCCATTTGGCGCCGAGCTCGCGCCCACTTAGCCTCGAGTGAGCGCCAATCCTAATTTTGATGAGATAAGCATCGCTCACTCAGCGCTCACTTAGCGCCCACTTCAGGAAGTGAGCGCCTAGTTCATTTTCTTGCTGAATCTCATAATTTAGTAAAACAAAGGGGTTTTTGGATGCTAGAAGGTCTTCGACCACTTACCAAAGTATTTGTTTACAACCTTAGAGATAAAATTTTACTTATGAGAACATTGAAGATAGATCCTTGGATTTTGTAAAAGCTTATGAGGTAGATGTTGGGAAATAATTAGGTGATGTTCGGGATATCAAAACACTGGGGCTCTATTTTAGTTCTCTTGAATTATACACTATATGGTTCTTGATTGAGATTTATTAAACCCTGTTTTGATGGTAAGTTTTAAATTATGTTGCAAAGATTATTTACTTGATTTTTGGTGGAGATTTGATGTTCTGGTTGGAACACTTGTGTGAGTTGATGCTCTGGTTGGAACACTTGTGTGAGTGGATGTTCTGGTTGGAACAACGGGTGATGTGTACTAATGCAGAGTTTTAAACGGTTATTTATCGGTTTGGGTTTAGCTTCCCATGGATCCTTGTTAAGCTTAGTAATGTGATGGTATGTGTTTGTTGGTGTAATTGCATGGCCTTGTGTGTTACCACGACCAGTGTAGAGCAGCCAGATACCCTGAGTAGGCCTGGTTGTCAGTGCCGATACCCGGAGTAGACCGGCATTGGATGACGATACCCTGAATAGGCCGTCATTTCAGAGTATCCGATACCCTGAGTAGGCCGGAACTGTGTACATGGAGGTGTGGAGTGTCTACTTGGCATGTAAATTAATCAATATAACCATACGCATGACATTGACCTGGTTTTGTGTTGTTATCGGAATTACGTTGTTATTATCGTTGGTTATTTGTCGAAGCATATCTTATAACTGTGTTAACTATTTCTGCATGCATGTGTCACTCGCTGAGATATTCGTATCTCATTCCCTCGTTGTTGTTTTGTTTTCAAATATTCGTGGTGAGGTGCCTACGGGGGTAGATCCGGCTGATACATATAGGGAGGAGGATTATTACTACCGTCCTTAGTCCAGCTGGTTGTTTGGCCTTAAACTTGTTAAGTTGAATTTGTGAGGATTGTAATAAGGTAGTAAATTTGGGCCCATTTGATGTATTTGACGATGTCATAACTTGCCTAGATAGGAATTTTTAATTGTGCACTCTAATGTGATATAAAATGTGGGTGATTATCCAGCGATCACCATTATTGAGATCCTTAACTAACCCCTAGGAGACGTGTTATATCTTTAATGAAGAACACGGATCCGGGGCGTTACAATTCTTCTCTCGATTTCCAAGCTTTATCTTTAGTCCAATATATCTTTAAATGAGCGAATTACGTCTTTTATTCGCTGAAGCCACCTTGGTTGGCTATGGATGGGCATTATCTCTGTCTTTCACTCTATCTTGAGGATCAGGATATATCCTTCTGGACCAGCCCTGCCCCTGTGCTTGCCTATAAATAGAGGTGAGATTCTCAAGCTAAGGGCCACGAAAATTTGAAGTCCAAGAAGCTCCAAGAGAAGAAGAGGAATCCCTGCTGCTTTGCTTGCTCAATCCAGGTAAGTCCCTTTTCCCTTTTATTTTCTGTCTTCAATTCTAGAAGTAATAGGATCTTCTCTATTGCTGTAGAATAAGGCCATCTTTTGTATCTAGTATTCCTAAACTTGCCTCCAAGTACCTCAAGAGTCTTTCTAGCCGTAAAACGGAAGAGAGAGGTATGGGAAAAGAGAACAGGTGGATCCCTAGAATAGAACCCCATCTATGTTTTTCTCTTTTTCTAGAATAAAGCCTGTGATTGTGATTGTATAACCAAACCTATCTCCAAGTACCTCAAGAATCCTCTCTAGCTGTAAAACGTGAAGAGAGAGCTAGGGGAAAAGAGAATAGGTGGATCCGTAGGGTAGACCCCCATGTGCTCAAATCTGTGAGATGTGGCTGCTTTGGATATCCTGATCATGTTTTAATGCTTTTTATGATGAATCTGAATAAATACATGAATCCATGATGTTTATAGCATGAGATCCCCACTTTTTTATAAAATTTGGATTTTCCACATATTTGCACCTACAGCACTGTTTTCGTGATTTTTGTAGTTTTAGGCTAAGATCTTGGATTTATCATGATCAATATGGTAGATCTGAATCCAAAAGCCTGAAAATAAATTCTAAGGTTTCATGAAGTGGTTTTTGAGACCTTTTTCATTATTGAGAGAAGACCCTACGGTCTAAATTCTCCCCTTTTGGTGTTCTTCATCAACGTGCGTATTTTTGGATTTTATTTTTTGATTTAATGTGAAAGTTGGGCTATATCTATGTCCTGGACTATTCAAGTTCAATTTTGAAATATTTTATAAAAATCATATTTTTCTAGATTTCTTGAATTTGACTTGAAGCCAGATTTTTGGATTTTTCACTTTAAATTGATTTTATTGGATTTTATCTTAATTTTATTTTGATCATGAAATCCTAGGAATGGTATGATCATATTTGAAAGTTCTGGATCAATCAGACTATTCATATAAAAAAACCATATATTTTTGTCTTTTTATGTGATTTTTGTGATTTTTATAGCAAGCCTTTTTCCTTTATTTTAACATGAACAATACCTGGCAACCACCTTGTGTGGATGAATAGGGGTGCCTAACACCTTCCCCTGTTCATAACCTAATCCCCTTACCCATCTCTGGTTGTTTTTTTAGGAGGGTTATTTTTACCCTAAAATTGCCTTTTGTGCTTATTTAATATTTTGGTGTCCATTCACACCTAAATTGAATGGTGGCGACTCTTTGTTTTATTTAATCCCGTGTGATGATTGAGGAAGTCAATGGAAATTGATTTTTTTCCCATGTCTCACAACTGGCGACTCTGCTGGGGACTTGAGGATTTCAGCCTTTTGGTGTTTGTTCATGTTTTGATGTTTTGATTTGCTTGCTATTTTGTGTTCTTAAGCATGTTGAGTATGTTTTAAATCTGAATTATTGCTTAAGAATTCATGGGGGTAGAAACATGCTTAATTTTGATTTATGGGATTGTTTCTACAAACACGCGTAGGGGAGGTTCGTTTTGCTGAACCATGTTTATTTCTTGCTATATTTTTATGATAGCATGTTTTAATTTTCAGCATGATCTCCGTGATGTGTTTTTGGGTTATATAGCATGATCATATGTTTGCATAATTGGATGATTTTTATGAGCATGTTTAAAGTGCTATAGGATTGCCTTATTTACTTGTTTACTTTAAATATGCTTTCCTATTATGCCTTGGTTTGTTTATGCATGGCTGCGAAAAGAGTGGCAAGGGTTTGGGACGTTGTGAATGCACCCTATTTTTACAATGCACTGTGCACATTTACTTTTTTACACAGCCTAGCCTTAACCTATAGGAAGTTGAACCCGAATGTGTGTAGCTTGGCGCAACGAGGTCGATACTTCGGAAAGCGAAAGTGAAAACATTCACCTTAGAACTTTGAGCTAATGATGTGATGATAATGTGGATCTGGGATTCTGGTCATCATTAGGCTTGAGTGCTAAGTTGCCATTAAGTCCCACAAAATTTTGAATTTATTTGCAAAATTTCCTCTGTTTTCAAGTTCAAAAGTTTGATTGAAACATGTTTGAGGTGAATTGGTATCAAGGAATATGACACCTTGGCCCTCCCTTTAATGTATCTTCTTTAAATTTGTGGGAAAGAGTAGGTTTGTGTTCCAATATTAGGTTAAATCCTTTGTTGAATCACTTGAGCACTTAAATTACTTTTCCATACTCTCATTGAGGTGCCCATAGGTTATTTACAATGTTTTTGGCATTTTACATTCAAAAAGTTTGGGATAGCAATCAATTTGTACATTTCCGGATTGTATCTGACATATCAGGTCGCCTAATATTCTAAAGAAAGGAAGAAGAAGAAAACTCTAGAATTTAAGAACAGAAAGAAAAAGGTTTAAGGCTTACCTGGATTTCTGGGAGCAATGAGGCAGAGGTTCCCTTCTTTACTTGGAGCTCTTCAATCTCCAATCTTCTGGCCATTTGCTTGAGGAGAGGCCTCTTATTTATAGGCAAAGGCTACAGCAAGGGGTGCCCTAATGGTAGAGACAAGGATGTGTCTAGAATCCTCCCACTTAGCCATAAGGCTATTTTCAGGAATTCCCACCTCTTAGATAGAGGTAAAACAGTAAAAAAAAAATTGAAAACTCTTGGAATTTTCTAAGTTTGCAGCAAAACATTAGTATCCGACAGCTCAGGTCAAATACAAACAATAACCCTTGTATCCGACATTATCTATCGGATACGAACCAAATAATTTGTATCTGACAATTATTTTCGGATACACAGGAAAAAGCTTTTATCCGAACTTGGACTTCGGATACAAAAGAAAGACTTGTTTTTTACGATTTTGGCCAATTATTCATCTCTTTATGCAGTGCAAATTTGGGGTGTCTACAACCTATTGCTGAATTCATCGAAAGATGGAGAAACCTTGTTCTAGATTGCGAAGAACGAATAAGCAAAGCGTCTTCCATCGACATGTGCGTCCAAGGAATGCGTTGGGGATTTTTGTACAGACTGTAAGGAAACATGCCCTACACCTTCAACCTTGCAACTCGAGCCCATGATTTGGAAATCCAAATTGCTAGAAATGGAAGTTACATTCCAAGTGATCCACGAGACAAGAGAGACCCAAGTAAGACGTAAAAAAGGCTGCAAGGCCAACTGAAGGAAAGGAGGTTATGGCAACACTACCTCTGCAACCATGGCTCATCTAGCTCACATTCCACATCAAAAGAAAAGAGCAGAAAATGGATGAACGATAAGGGTTTTTGGGAAAATGATGCATAATTGTTGGTGTGATTCCCAAGGGGCACCTCCCATTATATACAATATAGATAAGAATGGGAATTACCTAAAACTCTAAAAAATATTAAATAATTGATATGATAAATTAACAAATATAGTGTCTGTCAATTAGGACAACACGTTATGATATATATGGATTTGGAATAAATGCATCCCAGCCCCTACACAAACATGCATAGATTTCAAGTCTGATTGCAAATCAGATGCGACACAAGAGGTGCAAGGGTCCCGTATTGGGATGAAATCGTTTGCCACAGTGATCCTGCTACAGATCCTGCAACATCCGTGGGATGCTGCCATGTGTAGCATCCCATGAATGCTGTTAAACGCACATTAAACAATGTGAAATGTCAGTTGAAGTGATATTTCACATTTTTTTTAATGTGAAAAAGGCAGCATTTGTGGCATGCTACACATGGCAGCATCCCACAATGCTATAAGGTTTGCCACAGGATCACTGTGGCAAACGATTTCTACCCTCCCGTATTAGCTGACCTCATCAAACTCACGAGCACATCATGTGTGCTTGATGAAGTGGTACTTGAGTTAGATGAGGTGGCCCCCTTCACCTACCCATACCACCAATTAACAAATGCATTTCCTCTAGAGCCAAAATCCGGTGGTTCAGTGAAACCACCGACTGGGATAGAGTATGGATGTATGGGGCCCCCTAATGACATGGGCATCCATTTGTGTGTTTCATGCTTGTTCCACGAGTGGCAACAAACAAAATGCTCTCCCAATTAGCCTATATTTTATCTGCAAGGGTTGACGCGAGAAAGCACTTCAGCATTCTCATCAATACAATACGGCTATTGTCCCAATAATTTGTGGTTTTTTTATTTCATTTAATTTTTAATCTATTAGTATTATTTAATTGAGGTATTTATGTTTTTTTTTGTTGTTATTTTAACTTTTTCTTTTTTGATTTTATCTTTTTTCTTGATTTTCTGTTATTCTGTTATTTTACGAAGTGGCAAATGCGTGCTTTGCACATTTTTGCCGCTTCACACATTTATGATTTTATTTATATTTTTTGGCCGTCTCTCTCATTTGGAGTCTAATTTTAGCAAACTCATTGGTGTTTGAACCGTATCAGAGCCCTATTTCTGATGATACAAAAATTACAGTCCAACTAATCTCATCAATAAAGACCATTTTATGGATTTTCGTTTTCAACTAGTGTAAGCACATCATTTTTTGCGCTCCTAGAAGAGCCAGAAATGCAAACCCTAGACAGAAAGTCAAACCCTAAGGGGTAAAAAGTTGACCTTTTGATCAAGTGATAATTGGCCACCTTGCTTTATCTCAATGGATAGAGAATCTCGACACGGTTCTCACGCAACTGAGTTTGCTGGAATCAGAGTCCGGATGAAGGAACTGCAATCCGGTTAAACTTGAAGGGGAGCCGAAAGTTGACTTTTTGTTACACCCCAAATCAGGTGCTTAGCCCTACGTCAATGGATAGATGGCTCTGATACGGTTCTAACGTAATTGAGTTTGCCCAAATCGGAGTCCGGATGAAGAAGATATGAGTTGTCGAAGTTTCCGAGCGGCAAAACCCAAAAAGCTGCACACGTGGGGAGAAACACAGGAAAATATCTCAAGGGGCAATCCGTGAATATCCAAACATGCAAAATATCCCAGGGATTAAAGCAAAAATGCGCAGGGACCAAATCTGTGAATATCCAAGTGTATCGGGTGAATCTACGAATATCTGGGGACTAAATCTGTAAATATCCGGTTTGTATCCGATCATAAATGTCAGATACACATATTTTTGTGCATATCCGAACTCAAATGTCGGATACAAAAAATTATTTGCAAGATTCGCGCCGATTCCCTGACAAATTCGTGGCGGTATTAAAATTTTGAAATTATTGCATTTGTATCCGACATTTTATGTCGGATACAAGTAAGCCTTAGTGTATCCAACCATATAGGTCGGATACACTTAGGATTAGGTCGGATACAATAAAATTTTCTATTTAAAGGCCAGCAATCCCCCTGGCCGAGGGTTGCTGGCCTTGCACCTTTTTCCCTTCCCTCACCCCTCCGAATCCCTCTCTTCTCAGCCCTCCTTGCCTCCACCACTACCCTAGACCACCTTAAGTGGCTTTACCCTTGTCTTCTCCTTCTTGTTCACTTCCTTGCTGAAGCAAGAGTGAACTTGCTACTGTTGGTACTATAAGGTGGTGCTCCAGCTCCATCCACGCCCAAGGGAAGTTGCAGCACACCTCCAAAAACAACTTGTAGAAGCAAGGTAAGCTTTCTCATAAGGTTCTATTTGACATATATAAGTGTTGGTTCGTTTGAAGCATGTAAGCTCTCCATGTTGTTGTCTTGTTGTGTTCTGCATGAGGAATGGTCTTCTCTTTATTTTATTGCTTATTCATGTCCTCTTTGGGTCATGCTCCTTCCACGGTAAGAAAGGTAAGCCCCGGAGGCTTAATGTGAGGGAGAGGAGATCACGTAGCTGGTTTAAGGTGATGTAGAGACCACTGTGGAGCTGCTGTTTGTTTTTCCTTTCTTTTGGTTTCCAGCAATGTTTCATCCATGAAAATAAGGAACATGTCCCTTCTAAGTCTTCATTTAATGTACCCTCATAATAACCCCCCACTTCCCTTCTTGATTTTTCTCTTTTCTCACCTCTTCCCACAGTTTTCTTTTTGTGTTTTGCTGCTGGCCGCACCTCTATTTGCTTGTTGTTCTCGTTTGTAGTTATAACATGCTCCATAATCTCCCCTTAAAATGTTGCTATTTTACACATCCACGTGCCCCCATGGCTAATGCATATCCATAGCATGCCACTGTCTAACTTTGCTTGCTGTTTTTTGTTGTTGTGTGATTTGCCATGATTGCTGCACAACCATAACTACTGTGTTTTTTTTTTCTTATTAAACCAAGCTTGCTGCTGACTGTGTGCACTAACCTTACCTTTGTTCCTTGCTGTATTTTTGGTAATAGCATGTGGTGAACCATTGCCATGCCCCCCCCCCCCCCCCCCCCCCACGCCATGACCGAAGTGAGCTGCTGCTGGAAACAGCAGCAAACTCTCCCTGTTTGCTGCTGTCCCAGCAAGTCTGGGAGCCTAAGACCACCCCTGGTAGTAACCCATAAGAACCATGTATGCAGGCCATCTCCCTTCACTTTCATTCATACCATCCCTAGTGTGGTATTTGAGTCCCCCACCTCTTTATAGCTGCTGTCCCTGCAATGTTGCAGTAGGCTCTATTGTGTTTTATTTCTCTTTCTATTTCTATACCTGCCGGGATGTTGCCACCCCCCTTTACCCCTTATCAATCCTTGTTCTAGTGTGCATAAACAATGCTCCCCTAACCCCTTATCATTTATTGTTTTTATGTGTCAATGCATGCTCCCTTTCACCCCCCAACCCCTTCGCAAGGATACATATAGGTTGCTAT
Source organism: Buxus sempervirens (assembly GCA_947561395.2). Taxonomy (NCBI): domain Eukaryota; kingdom Viridiplantae; phylum Streptophyta; class Magnoliopsida; order Buxales; family Buxaceae; genus Buxus; species Buxus sempervirens. Next base: position 18,039,838 of record OX387182.1, read on the forward strand.
TGGGGACAGCAGTAGGCCTTGGTGCTATTGCTGTTCCCAGCCGATTTGCCACCGCATGCAAGCTCCCCTAACCCCCTCACCACTTGCTGTTTTTTTTTATGTGTGCGTGAGCATGATCCTAACCCCTGTCCCTTGCTGTTTTGGTGGTGCAATAAGCATGCTCCCCTTACCCCACAACCCCCTTTGCAATGACTCGTTCAGGTTGTTGTTGGGGACAACAGTAGGCCTTGGTTCTACTGCTGTTCCCAGAAAATTTGCCACCACATCTGAACCCCCAGGGCAGCCACACCCCAAATGCCAGGTGGGAGTGCAGTCCCCCTCATCCCCTTGCTCAAAAGTGTCACCTTGTTTGGGTTAAATGTATGCTTAGGTTCAGATTCGATTTTTCTGGTACGCATATAATCTCTGTTTTAGTGTCTTTATTCTTATTCATTTCTGCAGTAATTGTCAAGCATGCTCCCATCACCCCCTAGCCCACTATGAGGTTCCACCTGAGTTGCTGCTGGAGACAGCAGCAGCAGCACCTCCCTCCCCTGGTATGCAGTCCCTTAGCATGCTCCCGTTACTCGTAGCTCCCCGACATGTTCCGCATGAGTTGCTGCTGGAGGCAGCAGCCAACTATTGCTATTTGTTGCTGTCCCAGCAGTCTCTCCACCGTGTTCATACCCTCAATCCAGCCCCTAAAGGTCGTGCATGAATGCCATCGATACCCATGCGATATCCAACCCCTTAGCATGCCCAAAGCCCACCTGAAATCCCCTCTGTTAGTTGCTGTTTTCTTTTTTTACAGCAGGTTTATTTGCTCTTGTTTGATTGTTTGTGCATGTGCCTAGCCCTTGTATTTGCACATTGTAGGCACACAAGCCTCGCAGACTTCATGCATGAGAAACCCCTTCTTTTAGGTAGTCTCCACCCCCCCCCCCCCCCACCACCTCCTTGTATGCCATCTCCAGGCACGGCAGGCATGTTAGTTCCATGCCTAGCTGCTGTTCCTCTCCATTTGTTACGGCATGTTCTCTTCTCTTGGGTTTTGTTTGTTCATGTTCAGGTTTGCATGTCTGGCCTTCATGTTTGCACACACACACTACGAGCACACACGCTCCACTCTAGGATCAAGTTAGACTCCTTTAATGGCTTTGTTATTTTCCTTTAGCATGAGTTGAATGCATGCATCGATAATTCACATGCATGGTATGTGGAAATGTGCGTATTGAGTTTGTAGGTCCTAGGCATGCTTCAGGTTCTTGTTTGCCTTTTTTCTTTCTTTCTTTCCTTGAGCTTGCTGTTTCATGCCCTTCTTGATGGCATGTCCATTTAATGCCACTATCAACCGAGCTAATCGAGCCAATAGGGTTTCCGGGTCATCCGAAAACCCAACATAGGACTCGGACCATCCAGTTCAATTGGATGCACACATGGGCCTTCCAATGAGGCCCACCAATCTTGACCTACGCAAGGGAATACAAAGCATTCAAATAAGCGTGATAAGTAAACTAACTAACCAATCCGGATGGGCCAAACCCAACGCGGCCCACCCGATCCTGTTTTGCGGAATGATGTGATAAGTAGCATGGTTTGGCTGAGACCCAGGGCAAGGGCCTATCGGGCCCACCAAAACCCACTAACCGAACCAAGGAAGGGTGCAAACCCTAAACCTCAAGGAACTTCGGCTTTCAAACCCAAATATGGACTACAGGCCCCTAGCCCAATGTCCAACTCATTTTGGTAAGGTTAAATAAGATAATCTAAAAACACTTTTGGCAACCATCATAGGGGCCCACCCAGGGGCCCGAAAGCGATGCCGACCCACTGTTGCATGAAAAACACCTAACTCTTCAAATTGAACCTTAAGATAAAATCGATTCATTAAACTTGAACCCAAAGGGTCTCCTAGGTTAGACTGAGGCCCACTAAGGGATATGTGGGCTTAATCAAGCCCACCAGGAACACCGGGGGCCTCCAACGGGGCCCACCTGATCAAACTCAGATCACTTAATTAAGCAAGATAAAATCAATTAAAGGGACCCACACCACTCAGGTGGTCCCGCCAAACTTAACCAAGTTGTATATCGGATTAGGAATCGGGTGAGAACCAAAGCAAGTTGACTCAAACCAGGAACCCACGGGACCCGTCATCCCACGGGGTGGTCTGGGGTGTCTACGGACTTCCCCAGACCATAATTGAGACCTTTCTCAGAATCTCAAGCCGTAAACCAGCCCAATAGACGAGATTAGGCACCCAGGTGTCCGCCTGTACCCCATCAGGTGGTGGCGACTCCAAATTACCATTTTACCCTCCCGAAGGCACGCACGAGAATCCGTGCACTATGCCGTGCCGCGATTTCACCGTGCGCACAACCGGCTTAAGGTTTTTGGTTTTTGGAAAATTTCTAATGGTACAAGAATTGGATATTTACAACAATGTGTCAAAATTATCTTTGCGGGACCTCCTAATAACCACTAGCTTAAGAGTAAATCAGTCCTAGGTTTTAATTACTATAACTGCACGTATGGCAGGCACACGGTGCGTCATAACTAATTGTGGTACATCCTAAAATGAATTTATGGCGTGCCAAAATCAGCAAAATTCAAGTTTAGGGTTCTCAAATTCAATTAGCTTAGATTATAACATATGTAACTTCTTTACTTAGTTTAACTCTCATAAATTAAGGTGAAGTATTTTTTTATTTCAATTAATTTAATCAATAGCTAAATATCCTAACATATATATGCCTAAAGTTTATTAAATCTATTACTCAAAAAATATACTCCTTGACTAGTTACCCAAAACTCTAAAATTATTAAATCGTTGATATGATAAATTTTGTCAACTAGGACTAAACCTTATGATATATACTTGATTAATGGTAACTCTTTGTTTACACCCTCTGTAGCCCGCTGGTAGAATGGAGTCTTATGTGGCTACAAGTCTCCCTAAGTTAGGGAATTGGGGTCCATTAAGAAATCCACAATTATGTAGGAGTTTGGGAAAAAGTCCACAAGATAAGGACTCTCTAAAAAACATGGGAAGTGGGTCCCCCACTTTCTAAGAACGTGAAGTGTTTGTATAATGTGGGGTTCAACTTCCTAAAAGTGGGATCGTTGAGAGACTTGTTGATCAAGTAAAATAGCTTATAAATACGGACCTTCAGGCAAGGGAGGAGGATCCCCCGATCAACACACAACACGTACTACTACGTCTAGCTATTCCGGTCTCCTCAAACCACCCTACTCTCATGCTATCTTCATAGCATGAAGTAGCCTATCCCCTTGTTGCTTCCTGTCCCAACAACACATGGAGATCCCCCTTTTTCCTAGACAAGGTTAAGAAGATACACCCTACTCCAATCATGGCTAGGTACGATCTTGCTTACTCCTTCAACTAAGGCTAAGGGCAGTCACTATGTGCACCCCGAAACCAGTAATCTTCAAGGCGGCCCCTGATCTCTTCCCTCTATACTTTGATTGCGGCTATAGGGAAACAGGCTGCAGGTACCGAGATATTGTTGGTTTTCTTTTTATCTTTTATTGATTCTCACCACCATCTATCCTTGAAATGGCCGTCCCCCCACATGACCCTCAATTTCTACAGATTTTCCATTAAGCGGCCACCACCAATGTGGCCAACATCCATGTTGCCATAAAATTGGAGGAAGAACCTTGGAGGACAAACCCCAATCCTCTCAGCAATCACCAGATTAGAAGTCTTCAAATCTACAGGCGGCTGTGTCGTATCCGAACTGCAACCCGTCCGATTCGGCATGCGATCAGCGCCGGGGTCAAAAGTTTCCGACTCCTTGTATCGGTGTAGATGCTGGCACACCCGCACACTCACGCATCTTGAAGTCGAGCCAAAAATGATGGGAACACTCTCATTGAAGATGCCATCGCTAGATCGAAACCCTAACTTAATTTCTATCACACCAGAAAATCATAACTAATTCAACCAAATCTAGAATTGAAATTAATATGTCCAAAAATTCCATACAAATAATTGGGACTGAAGAAAGGTTTCGGGAACTTTACAACATTAAACATCATTGAATACCCTTATTGTAGGTTAATCTCTAGATCTAGGGTTTCCAAAAGTAACCAAAAATGGAGAAATCACATACCTTGCATTTTCATAAATTTGTTTCTAGAACTAATATCCACAAAAAAATTATATTTTTCTATCCATTTTACAAAGCTAGATGGATGACTCTTCTCTCTCTCTCTCCCTCCCTCTCTTGCTTCAAATCTCGTCACCTTCAAAAGTGATTAATAATAAAACACAAACCTTTGTATATTATTTGTAATTCGGTTTCCTGCTTTAATTCGGTTTATATATCAGTACACCCTTAATATTCCATACATTCCAACCCTACTCTCCAAGTTCTCAACATCAAAAGCATCCTAATTTGGATAATAATAATGTCAAAAAAAATTATTATTATAATTATAATTTGTTTAGGATTAGGATTTCTCTAATTAAGTATTTATCGAAATATGCTTTGTCCCACATGTCCAAATCACTTTCTCCAAATTCCACATGTTTAAGCTTCTTATAAAAATTATTAAAACAAGGAATTAATAGTGGAAAACTTAAAATTTGAAATTATGAATAAAATCTCCATAAAAATACCAAGTTTTTGTAGGATTAAACTAGTTAGTTGGGCTTAAGTAGAAGTCATATACCCATTAATTTAATGGGCTTTTTGCATCAATATCGCTCTATTATAATATATTTGTATCTATATCCTTTTGTTTTTATGTTTGTATTTATGCCCTTTCATTTGGCATAATCGTTGCAGCTACACCCCTGAAGCTAAAGTCGGTTAACTTTTGCAGTTTATTTTTATTAAATGACTAAAGTAACCTTCTGTAAAATAAAAATATTTTGCTTTTAACTTCTTACTTTACATTATATTTTCATTTATGTTGTTATATTATTATATTTAATGCATTTATACATTAGTTATTGATATTAACTTGCTCAATTGATAATTATTTATTGAAACTTAATTTAGCGATATAGTCATTTGGCTGTTTAGTACTTTTTTTTATCTCATAAAGATTACTTTAGTTATTTTATAAAAATAAACCGCAAAAGTTAATAGACTTTAACTTCAGGGGTACAGTTGCAACGATTACGCTAAATGAAGGGACAATACAAATACTAAAAAAAAGATCATATAGATGCAAATTTATTATAATATAGGGGTATGGATACAAAAAGCCCCAACTTAATTAGACCCTTTAACACTATTAGAGATCTTAAGTTCATTAGAACATGTCCAAGCCTATTAAAATTCCAAAAAGCCCCTAGGCAAAATTTGGGTCATCATATGGCAAATCCAAGAAAAGTGCATCTAAAGGTTACAAAGCACATTGATTTTTCATGACGGTGCTTCTTGGCCCTGGACCAAGGAAAATTGTCTAATTTTAGCATATGCATTGGTTCCTAAAGTGGGATGCTTCCACGTGGAGCTAGAGTTTCTTATCGGGATGGGCCGGCTCACACTTAAAGCATGCTCATGCCTGGCCCGTGCGTGGGCTGGTACTGTAAAACCCTAAATTTTCACATAATAAATAAATAAAATAAAATATGAGTTTAAGTCCTAGTACACATAAAAAAGTAAAGATTTAGAGGATGAGTAATAAGTTGTAAATAAAGAAAGAATTTTGAGGAAATTAGCCTAAAAGGGTAAAAAGGGGTATTTTGGTAATTTTCAGAAAAGGGTAATTAATATAGATCATTAAATAATAATTAGGACTAGAAATTAAAAGGAAATAATTTATTTAGACAAGTTAGGAATTAAAAGGAATTAATAAAAGCCCTAATGATGAAAAAGGGTAATTAGGAGATTTCAAGTCTTAATTTGGAGAAAAAGTAACATAATAAGGTTTTAGATGATATTTAGAGTTTTAAGTAATTATTATGCACGAAATTAGGCTGTAAGGAGTGTTTAGATAATAGGAGTTCTGATTAGTAATGTTTAAATGGAAAAATAAAAGGTGGAGAAAAAGTAGGATTTAATTAGAAGAAGTTAGATTTTAATTAGACCTTGGTTGGGTTAGCCCAAATTAAAGGAACCTATAAGGGTTAATTTAGGACTTCTAAAGCCAAGTATAAATAGGAGATTAAGGTGAGAAAAGAGAGGATTTTCGTGGGTTTTATATTGAGAGAAAAGAGGGAGAGAAAGGAAGAAGGCTGTTAATGGAGTTGTCCGACCAGCCATCATCAAACCTTGATTGGAGAAAATCCGTACGGTGGATCAACTTTAAATTTGGAGGTTTTGATCTTCACTCATGGAACTACAATGTGAACGGTAAAGATTTGAATTGGAGAACTCTAGCTTGGTGCATTTGGGAGCAAAAGTTGGGTCCAGAATTAGAAACTTCAAACGAAGATGGATTTTAGCGTATAAGGCAAGTAGTAACCCTTGGAAAATTGGAGGAACTGCATGATTTCGTTTTCTGTGATTTAATATGGTTTGAATGGATTAGTCAGAACTGGATTTACATGGAATCAAAAGGTTTATATTTTAGAATTTGATGTTCTTGAAGTATTTGTTAAAGTAAAGAAGAAAACTTGGTTTGATCATGCAAATAATCGTAGGATGGTATTTAATTGATAAGAATTAATCTAGAGGGCTTTAGATATGATTTAGAATGTTAGTAGATTAAATTAGACTGATTGAACATATAGCAAAAGCCTAAAAATCCGAAATTGGAAAATCTGGAAATTTATAGCATAAATTTGCACTAGTGCCTAGGACCGCCCAGGATTGCCTAGCCTGCAGAGGTAGGCGCTCTCTTCAGTAATTTCAAGATTTTGGGGATTTTGTGCTACAAATAAATATCCAATAATGTTTCTGATAAATTAAGCATACTAGCATCTTTAATAAGACCTAATTAAAGTATAAAAATTTATAAAATTATATTTTGTAAATAAACAAGTAATTGGAGGTTTTTAATGATAAGTTAGAATATGAAAGGGGCTAAATTGAAGGTGAAACAATGGGAATAATAATAGCTTTTATTTATGAATTAAAATTACCTTCTAAATTATATTTTAGGTCTATAGAATATGCTGGAGGATAAATATACAGAAAACTTAAATAGAAACTATTTTAGGTGTTAAGATGGGAAATTGGATTCTAATAAAGGGATTAATAAGGAAAACTCTAAGCAAGACTTGAATTACTTTTGGTCCGTACTTTAAATATGAATGTTGGTTTCTGGAATTTCATAAACTTTGATTTCTATCGAATTTATGATACCTGAGCTTTATTTTGAATATAATTAAGAAATTGCATATGTAATTATGAAAAAGGCTTTATTTGGATTATTAAGGATTGAATCATGGTTTTCCCTTGGAATTGAATACTTTAGTATGGATTGGTATGTGGTATGATGTTCACTTTACTTTTATGATTGGGTGATACGGCTTCTGTGGTTGAGTTGATACTAGCTTTTACGGCAGAGATGGGTAATCCTCTGCGTAGAGATGTGTAATCCTTTACAGGTAAAAGTGTGTATGCCTCCTACAGTAGTGTATCCTCCCGTATGTGGTTTTATTGTGGTTTATGTCAGTGCGCTTAGCTAGTTATGGATCCATAATTTGGTTGGTTAGTTAAGTGGTATTTCGTTTAGGTTGAGATGTACTCCTTGTGCGAGCGGGCTTCCTTTGCAAGTTAGTTTGCTCTGGAAGGTCCTATTGTCTGTAGGGTCATTACGAGCTTCGCTGGTGATTCATGTACATGTGGATAAGCAGTCACCTCCATGTATTGATTTCTGTGCTACATGCTAGTAGTACATGCCAACTCTACGGAGTTCGTGCACAATTAGTCGATGACTACGACTTTTATCTAAAGTGTGCTGCACAGGTTTGAGTGTCTAAGTAGCATTGCTATCAGTCGTACGGTGGTATAGCATTTGTTGAGTGTCATCTCAAATACTTATTATCTTTGTGAGTCCTGCAACGGCACGTGGTTTTATCGCTTTTGATGGTCTACCTCGATAACATCTAATTGTTGGTATTTATGCTTTATTATCTATTTAATCGCTTATTTGGAGTGCCATTGATAATTTGAACTCATCGCCTTATCGTTGATTAATCGCATACCCCATGACTATTTGCTTACATTAGACTGATTCTAATTGCATGCACTTGCTACTTGTTGAGATGTAAATCTCAATCTGTTTTCTCCTATTTTTCAGGTTGCTTGGAGAGATCGCGAAGATGGGATTTTTAAATTGATGGGTAGAATTGTAATTGGTATTAATGTCACATGTTGATTAGACAAACTTTATTGTGAATTGATTAAATTGAATAAAGAATAGTTTTATTGGCCACCAGAACTTTGATGTAATTAAATTAATTAGGTTAAAATTTATTGTGATTCTTCATTTGTATCTGACCCCAGCTTCGTGGTAACACCTCCAGTTTGGTTGTTGAACCAGACTTGGGTTGTTACAGTAGCGAATCGGGTTCGGGTTGGGTGTCAGTTTGCACTGACCCGGGTTCGCGGCGTTACAAGTACGAAATGGCCCATGACCCCCTAGTGGCGCCTAGGGGGAGGGCAAACAACCCAATAAGGCATGGCCCGCTGAGCACAATGGTTCGTAAGGTCGTGGCCCACGAGGCACATGGGCAGGACACGTGGGCCTACTCGGGGCATGCCTGCGTGCTAGCTAGCCATTCCCCCCTCCCTCCTCCCACCTCCACCAAAAGCGTTTTTTTCCAAGTTTTTTTACAATTTTACCCCCCACAGCCATATTAGAGGGTATACTTATAATTGACTCTAAATGACCATTTCTACCATTCCAACAGCTATATTTGAGATAGGGATGGTAAAAAGCCACTTTTAGTTTTTTATAAATAGGCTTAACCCTTCTCATTCCAAACCACAACTTTTCTCTTCTTACTTTCTTAAAGTCCTGTTAAGAGATTTGGTCAATGACCAGCAAACTTGGCAGAGTGCTCACATGGGAGCGTCCCTAGGCCGATCATTGGCAAATCTCTTAACAAAACTCTAAGAAAGTTACCAATTTTTTATTTTTTATTTTTGTTCTCAAAGTTATGTTCAACAATTTTGCTAATGACCAGTAGAGACACAATGCTCACATGGGCGCATCCCTGAGCCCAACCGTTAGCATATTGTTGAACAAGGTTCTTACAAAGTTTTTTTTTTTTTTTTTGTAACGAGGCTCTTACAAAGTTATCATTTTGTTTTCTTTCTTCATGTTTGCCTCTTCACAATTAAACATGAGTTATAAAAATGTTATTTGCTTCAATTATTACTTAGGGAGTCTATTTGCTTCAATTATTGCTTGGGCAGTTAAACGGTAATTGAAGCCCTTCAGTCTCATCCAGAAGAAGAAATTTCTTTTTCCTTTTGGAACTCACCTCGCAGAAGTTCGTTAGCCAAAACCGAGCAAAGTTGGCTTTCGCCATTTTCAGCAGCTCTCCCTTCGCTAGGGTTCTTGACTTCCGTTGCCGGAATCCGGTCAAGAGAATATCGTAAACTCCATCTGCGTCCATATTTTCTGGTCATCTCCGAATGCTTACCCGGCAGTAATGGGTGGCGCGTCGACGTTCTTCATGTTACTAAGCACTCCGTTTCCCCTGCTCTGTCCACGCTCTTCAGCTCTCCGCCTCGCTCGTCACACTAGGGTTTCTCTCGCCTGCCTTTCTTCTTCTGGTCAGACTTGGAGATTCTCTTATAGTTCAAGTTCTCGGTCGGGGTTCAGAATCAATGCTTTCGAACAGATTCATACGCATAACAGTACTGTCAGGGACGATTATTTTGGAGAATCAGTAGGGGTTTCGTCAAATGCTAGGGTTACGCAGTCGTGGCCGGAATGGATGAAACTAGTGGGTAATCTCAGGGAAGGTGGCTACTTTGACAGTCGAAGTTCTTTGTGCGGTGACGGAGAAGCGCAAGGATTTGGCGATGAAGATGCCTTTTTGGTGGTCGAGGAATTGCCGGATGAGTTTGCTCAAGCTGCAAGAGCGTGCCTGACATTTGCTTGTGAACGATCGGAGCTTTTGCGGTACGTTGTTACAATTATCAAGTGAATTCGTTTTCGTGAAAATTAGTAATAAAAATTTTAAATTATTCTCTGCTGGCTCAGTTTCCCAGGCTTCGATTTTTACAGATTGCTTTCAAGGAAGGATATCGAACTTCTTGTTGACAATGGATCACCATTTTTGTTTAAAAATTCAGTGGATTCGGCTAGACGGATGAGAACATTTTTGGACAGCAGTGGAAGAGATGTAAGCTTATCATTTACGCTTTTAACATGAAGTTCCATCCGTCAAAATTCAATATTAATAGGATTTGATCTTATCTATATCTTTCTATAGACTATATCTATATCTTCTATACTATATATAACGTGAAGCGCCCCCTTGGGAAGCGTGCCCAAAACAATTTACAACTTTCCCAAAATGTACATCCCTTGCATGGTTTGGTTTCAATAATATAAGGCTATACCCGTCTCAACTCATCATTTTCGTTCAAAAACAGTTTGTTTGTAACTGCCCCACCTCTCCTCTCTCCATTACCTCTCTCCACGTGCAGTCTTGCACGTGCAACCCTAATAGTTCATTAAAAGGAAAGAAACATTTACTGTAAAAATGAGTTTTCCCGGAAGAAGGCATGAATGGAATTGGTCAGAAGTTTTTGAATTTACATAACTTGATCACAATATGTTTCATTGACAAAGTAAGATAGTGGAATGGTAATTGTGTGGCCAAACATTACCGATCAAAAAAAATTGTGTGGCCAAACATTGCTAGTTAAGATAAGTTATTTTGCTGTTGTATCTTAAACACAATATAAGCTTGTGGATGCCTTTGGACTCCATATATCGAGAGCACAGTTTCACTTTGTGATCTTTTATATTGCAGTATAAGAGGTTCATCATCATCATCAGCCTATGCTCTGAATTTAAATGCTCTATTGGAATTATTTTTTGATGTCTTCATGTTATCAATTTATTACTCCTAAGAAGAACAAGGGCAGTTTAAAGTTAACTTACCCATCCTTAATGTTGCTAGCTATTCAAATCTCTTTTGAAAGTATGTTCTTACTAGTGAAAGCTGTTGCACACTCATTTCCCTTCTCTGTTTTCTGCATAGTCTCCTTCGTCATGGAATTTATGATGGCCTTACCTTGTTTTCCTATGTTCCACTTGATTCACTATTTGTAATTATTCTCTCCTCATGAGCTTCTCAATGTTTTCTATTAACACTATTTGGTTTATATCACTATTAATACTAATAATCTCCTCTATTATTCCTTTTCTTATTTATTTGGGTGTTTTAGATTCATGGCTGATGAAGCAACTCTAACATATACAACTCAAAACAAAGTCTATGATGAAAAGAGGGAATCTAAGCTGCATATGTAAGGCTAGACCTCTGACTTTAGATATTGTATATACACTGTCCATATTTTGTGTGTAGTGTATTCATAATCTAGTTTCCATATTCGAGTAATGGATATAATATAGCAAAATCATGCATTTGAACAATGTGGCAAATCATGCATTTGAATATCTAAATTATGTTCATTCAAACCATTTGATGACTAGTGTTCAGCAGCTTTGAGTGTTCAGAAATGGTGAATTGACAATGAGTGTATGACATGAATGACAGTGAATCGGTGATGTCGTAATTGCGTTAATTTTGTTCAGAGATGGGTAAAGTGTTATGCTACTTTGTTAGTCTTCATGAAAAGTATTAACATTTTTAGAGCTTCGATGATGGAATGTGGAGGTCTCTTTGTATCTCAAAGTTATCAGGGCTTTTCTGGAGCTTCTTGGTTCTTGATGACAGGGAAGCTAGGTGGTTTCCTGATAGTATTCAGGGGATTGGTAAAAAGAAAAGCTCCATAGGATGCCTAAATACACTTAGGACCAAAATGAGGATTATTATGTTGGAAATAAGAAGAAACGTGAGAGGGGATTTCTTTCAATCAAGGTTTACCGTTTTAGTGCTGTTAGGCGTGCCTGCGTAGGGCACGAAGTGAAATTTTGCTGAAGCGTTGGAAAATCGAAAGGAGCAAAAAAAGGGGGTGTTTCCAAGGCGAGTGAAATTTCGTTTTGTGTTGCCCAAAAAAATTAATTTTTTTGTAAAATAAAAAATTTGCGTTTCCCCCTGTTTCACTTGGTACGCTGCTGCATTCCGTCGATGTGCCACTAAAAATCGTCCAACACGTACTCTAGCAATGTTTACCCTGTAAAACGCATCGCTATGGGATCTTGGAGCGAAACAGCGTGCCGTCAAAACAGAGAACACTGCCTTCGATAGTGGTCATACTTAGAAAGGAAGTTAGTTAAACCAGAGAGGGTTGATGTTGTTACTGCTTGCGCATGGAGAAAACAAGGTTGGAGTTACATCTACAATGCATTAAAAGTGGTGTTAGTGGAGAAAGTGCAGACGGCAACCAAGATTTCAATTGCATGTAAGGAGGTTTTAGGGACTAGGGGAAGGAGCTTTTCTCCCCCAATGATGTAGTTGGGTCCGTGAAAAATTTTGTGTGGTCCTTGGTGGTGGCAACCTCTCCGTGTCAAGACCAATGGTGTTGCCAAGATTACTGTTCCAACCTTCATTTATATTTCCTTAGGTGAACATTGAGACAGAGGTGATGAAGATGATTGGATTAAGTTGCTTCAAGCTCTTTCCTATGTCCCCTAAGAAAGCTTTACTCTTTGCCATGTTGGAGGATGAACCTTGTTGGATATACGTCTTGGGGCAGTCTTATGTTTGCAGAAATGTCAAGTCTAATTGTCTTGTCTTGTGCTGATTAAGAGCTTGGTGATAGGAGGTTTTCATCTTTGGGATACCTAGGTTTCCATTGAAGGAATTCTGATGCACTTACTGGCTCACAAGACTTTGGAAGTGGTAGGAGAGGTGGGAGGAGGCTTAGTGGAGGTGGGTTTGATGGTTTTGTTGGATAATAATGTTGCTAAAATAACTATGAAAGCATGGGAAGAACTGTGAAGCTGGATTCTGCATATGGCATTCTCATGGGAGGGGTCAATGTTCAATGAAGTTGCAATCAAGGTGGTGGAGAGTAGGGGAGCATAAGTTGTTGCTCTTGGCTTGGGTGGATTGGAAAAGGTGGAAGATGATGATGTGGCAAGTGGAAGGACACGTGTACAAGGTGGAGATAAATTTGCAAAATATAAGCATAGGAGCTTATGGAACACTACCTGAGCATCTGCAGGCTAGGGTGACTGCCAGTATTTGGTATGGCGGTATTCCTGTTCAAACTTGGATCAACAAGGTGAGCCTTGCTTGGGGCCTAGCGAAGGAGGCATTGGGTGGTGAATGTTAGGGGGAGAAGATGGTCCCTGCTCAAGGCCTGACAAAGGATTCTTTGGGTAGTATAAGCCATAAAAGCGTGTAAGAAAAAAGTGAAATCATTCATGCAATTATGGTGATGATGATGATGTACATTTCTATTTTCTATACAAGAGAATATTTTAATAGCTGCTGACATCAAATTCTTGTCAGTCTTATGGATATCCGCTATCTAGAACTATCCAGATTTTTCTGGAGATTGTCATCGGATCACACTTCATTAAACAATAGGGGTTAAATTATCCCAGTAATCCATGTGTGCATCCTGGGGTTTGGGGCCGTTGGCCATTTTCCCCACAGGTTCTGATAGCCCTTAATTATTTCTTTTTCTTTTTCTTTTTTTCTTTTCATAACTCAAACCCCAGGAGCCATGTGCCATTGACATTTTGTCATAGATTATTAATTTTAAATTTATTTTGGTTTCCCATCTCAATGGGATTGTACTGAGACCTTTATCCTTGATTGTTATTGGTTATAGTATTGGTATATTTCCTGCCTGCATTAATGGACTTCTAAATTTAATGTTTTGTTCAACTGCAATTTGATTATTACTTGTTGGCCTAGTGCCTTAGTAATGTTTTGATGTGTCGCTAGTACACCTTATTTTGTATAGTGGGGATCAGGGCGTTACAGTGACAATGTGTTGATGGTATTATTCTTATATGTATAAAACATTGTTTAACATAATAATTATTGTTTAGAAATAAGGTTTTATTATGTAACCAACATAGTATTTTTACTAGTAGCTTAATATGTTGTTATTTTATAAAATAAGTTTGATAATTGAGATAATAAAATTCAGAAGTATGTATATAATTAGGTTGGGTGGTTTGCCTGGTTCAAAATCATGTTTAAGTCATTGCCTATGTGATGTTTGCTCAGGGAACCATCGCCTAGGTCTTCAAGCAACTCCTAGTCTTTTAGGCAATCAATTTTAATGACATTGCCCCACCTTTTGATTATATGTGGTTTTCCTAGTACAATCTTTTGAGCTAAAAAATATTAATATATGAATGGTTTTTTCTCGGAACTTGTCTTATTGCTGGCCTATTGTCTCAACCGTACAAAACGAAAACCTCGTTAAGGAGGTTATTTGGTTCATTTTAATACTCCTTTCTCTCTCTCTCACAAGTTTTTTTTCCTTTTTTGGTGATCAGTCCATTTACATTCCTCTTATTCACGTGAAAGTTGAGCTCTAGATTCTTTTAAAAGTCTAGTTCTTTCTCTCCTTTAGCATATAAGCCAATTATGTGATTGATTCTTTTGGTGATGGAAGGAGTATTTGAGGATGATTTGCTATTGTGGTTTATCGATCTCAATGTTGTTTTTCCGTAATGCATTTATCTTTTGAATTTATGTTCTCTGTTCACTTTACTCTAATGGCAGTTCAAGTGAAAACATTCTTTATGCTTGGTATTGACTGGCTTTTGGTTTATAGCCATTGTACCGAAGCCTATCTTTCTCTAGTACAAGTTCTACCTCCCCACCTTACCACATCTGTGGACTTTATGACTAGTGGATAGCATTGGGTTATTGTCTGAAACCACAACTTAAAAATTTTTTTTTTGCCTGGTGGTGAGCAGAGAAGTATTATTTGTAATTTTTTGTCATATAAATTATTAGGATTTGGATTGACAGTGTAACACTTGTATATCAATATCTTGTAATCTTGAGGATTATAGAAATTTAAAGTCACTAGAAGGGAAGAATTTCGTCAAATTAATGGCGGCCTATGATATAGCAATATCCAAGGCACCCCATTTGTTACCCAAGTATATTGTCGTCAGTTGACTGCATGGAGATGTAGATACTTGGCTGCATAGTTATTATATATACTCAGTTCACCCACCCAATAATCTCTGTACAATTGGATTTTGTACCATGCCCTAGGTTTATACGATGCTTATGTCATGATTGTTGCTGACCTGGATTCTGTTGCCCGTCTGGATTCTGCATAGGCATTCATAAAGCAACTAGGAATGTGTTTTGTTGTGTTACATTTTCCTTTCCCTATGCTCTTGTTATTTTTTCTCTTATTGAATTAATGGCACTGCTAGTGTATATTGCCCACCTTTGGTTCAATTCCTGTAAAGCCCATTTAATTTTCTACTCTTATTTTGAATATACCTGAGTTAATTTATTTAAAATGGCAACAGAAAGAATTTTTTTTTTATATTAATTTTATCAATCCATGGCCAAATTTTAGGTGTCAGAAAATGGAAGACCACACATGATTGATCTGATGCGATTCTTGTTGAGCTATGCTTTCAATCCCACTAATGCTTTAGACAGGAACAACCTCAGTAATAGAGAACTTGTTGAATCATCTATCCGTAATCTATTGAATGAATTGGCTGAGGTGAGCAAAATGGGTGAGGCTAGCAGAACTGATCCATGGCCAGATCTTCTGGGTTCAATGCCAAATAGGTTCCCAGACACACAAGGACAAATGGCGAGGCCTCTTGGGCAGAACATTGAAATGAAGAGAGGTGATTGGATTTGCCCCAAGTAAGCTTTATTGTTTCTCTCTGTAAACATCATCCTTCTCTTTTATCTTCTTTACACTGGACTGGATAGTAAAATTAGTTCTTTGCTTGGTTTCCTCTGAAGGTTGGAAGGTGCTTTGAGCTGTCGTTTTCTTTTTGGGCCAGAAAGTCTGCTATCATTTGTCTTTTTTTTTTGTATATATGAATTATCCTGGTTACATAGTCTATAAAATAATCACAATTAGGAAGTGCTAGCAGTTTGTAAACACTATCTAGTGTTAAAATTATGATTTATTAGTTTCTCTGAATTCGCAATGGAATGTATATTGATCTGTTCAATTGTGTCATAGCCTGTTTGTGGGTAGCAAAAACAAATCCTATGACATTCTACATTCTATTTGTTAAGCACCTTGCTGAAGGCTTTAATCCATATTGTGACATGAATTTAATGGAGGAATGTGTTTTTGGTGCACTTGTGACCTACATGTTATTTTCAAGCCCTGGTATTGAAGTATTTATAAAACATTGTAGCCAAAACATTTCTTAGCTGGCAGCCAACCCATCAGCAAATGCATTGGGGCCTGGGTGGGTGATGTTTGTTAGGTTCTCACAAGGTGTGTCCAAGTGATGTGATCAGGCACAAGCCACTAAAATTTTCATTTTAGTTTTGAAAAATCAAAACGACTTCTAAAGATTTTAGTTTCAGTTCCTTTTCTGGAGATGTATTGTAAATATTCATGTATTGGTTTTGAAAAATCAAATCCTGTTTTTTTTTTCTTTTTATTGTTCCCTTTTGCTTAGGATTAGTTTCACTTTGAACCATTCCTGACATTCATTCTTTCTTTCCTTTTTTTTTTTTTTTTAAAATATGCTAACTGATAGTTTACTAAATTTATTTTTGTCCAAAAAAAAAACCAATTCTGGTTTTTATTCTTAGGCATCCCTTAGATGCTCTGAATATCCTGCATTATATGCTGGATTTTGAGGATGCTAGTTTGCTTGATTGGTGAAGTCACTAAGTATTGAACTCATGACCTGTGGTCAAAACTCATCCTCCTCGTCATTAACCGGCGAAGCCACTTTGCATATGCTTTGACTACTAAGATTGAGGACCTATTTCATGTGTATATTTAGCAATGTTATGTAGCATTTCTGTGACCTTGTTGCATGATATTTGTTAAACAGGTGTAGTTTCATGAACTTTTCGAGGAACATGAAATGCCTCGAATGTAATGAAGCAAGACCAAAAAGACAGCTGACTGGTGGGGAGTGGGAGTGCCCTCAGTAATCTTCGTGTCCTTAACTTTTTCTTATATAACCAGAGTTATGTGTCTCCCTGGGTTCTTGCTGCAGAATTGTGAAATTCACTTTCTTCTGCTCAGGTGTGATTTCGTCAATTATGGTAGAAACGCAGTATGCTTAAGATGTGATTGCAAGTGTCCTGGAGGGACATCATTTGGTACCAGGTCTACCTTGGGCTACAGTAACGAAAACTACCCAAATAAAGATGATACTGAGCGCAGGCTGGCTGCCAATGAAGAGAAGGCAGAGAGGTGGTTCAGCAAGGTTTCTCAGGTGGATAATGGTTCTGGCTTAAGCAGTTCGGTGGCTGATGAAGATTTCCCTGAAATCATGCCTCTGAGGAAAGGAGTTAACAGGTTTGTTGTGAGCACAAGGAAGACACCACTGGAACGGAAGTTAGCTGATGCCCAATTCCGAAGGAATTTGGGTAATGATGGCACCCCTGAGGAGAATGATATCAAGGCTGGGGCTGCAGGTCGTTTTGGTCCAAAGAGGACCCTGAACTCATCAATCAGTGAAAGTTTGGATAGAATACTTGGACGTTCGTCAGCTGTTTCTGGGGCTACTAGTGTCACTGATGCTGGAGAGAGCAATAATGAAATGAGCAAACCCCAGATGCCGACTTCTACAGAATATGGACGTTCAGGAGGGAGAAATTCTGGTCATGTTCCATTTGTGCCGTTGCCTGCAGATATGTTTGCTAAATCTCAGACATCGAAGATGGAGGATGAACGGGTGGCAGACAACTCTGGCTCTATTGCTTCCAGGGCCAATGATCAAGCAAGTTATTTTTCTGGAAAGATTGACAGCTAAATCTGGTGATGATATGCTTCTGTCGGAGAAGCCTGCAGGCAAGGTGGAGGGCAAGGACATTAAAGAACAGGATGAAAAATCTGAGAGATGGTTTAAGAAGGTTGCGGAATTGCATGATGTCACAGATCTTCCGAGTGCAATATCAGATGAGGATTTTCCAGAGATCATGCCAATGCGTAAGGGTGAGAATCGATTTGTGGTAAGCAAGAAAAAGGATCGCTCGTTGACCTCACCTCTGCATAAGAGACGCATGGCCATGGAGCAAGCCAGTAACACAAACTTTGTGCCATTTGTCCCTTTCCCACCTGACTACTTTGCTAAAAAGGACAAGCAGCCCGAAGCTGGAGGTTCATCAGAGAAAGTTAAAGGTGAAACTGCTGCTGCTACTGAGAATCTTCCAGGTGTGTATGAGAAGTCAGATGGGAACAATGCAGGGATGCCTGAAGGGGGAGTTTCTGAGAGTTTTTCAACATCACAAAGATATCAACAGACCAGTACAGATAACTGGAATGATGGATTTTCTGAAAGAAGCTTGGGTGAGAGCAAAATGAGTGCTGGTGATGGGCCATCAATGGAAACTAAAACCCAAAAATTGAATAATCTAGAAACTAGTGAGAGGGAGGGGTGGGCTGGAGGATCTTCTTGGAAGGGAATTACAAATGCCACAAATTCTACAGGTAATTCATCCCAACAGTCTGAGAACCCAGAAAAAAGTAGAAAGGCCTGGAGAGGGAAGACCTTGGAGCGATCAGCTGTGAAGAAAGAGCCTGATCCTCTGGATATGTCTGAGGAAGCCAAGACAGAAAGATGGTTTCGGCGAGTTGCTCAGATCAAAGACATCTCTGAGCTAAGCAATATACCTGATGAAGACTTCCCGTCAATAATGCCGATGCGGAAGGGAGTGAACAGATTTGTTATGAGCAAGAGGAAAACACCACTTGAGAGGAGGTTGACATCTCCTCAATACAGAAGGAATCTCTCAATTGTGACCTCTGACCCGATGAAGAAAGATAATGACACGAGCTGAATACGTCGGAGTACAATGTAGTACTTCACTTGAAATCTACAGGTATCAAGTTATCTGAGATGAATTTTGTCGTTTGGATTCAAGTTATGAGATTTCTTGTTGATAATGACTTTGTAAGTTGTGAATTATTAATACTGTTAGAAAGCAAGTATTGTATTTCTTGTAAACCCAATAAATGATTTCGTGGTATTTGTCTTGAGACGGGTGATAGGGTGAAGCTGAAGGTAGTTTTCATTAGATCAGAAAAATAAAAGGGCAAAGGAAATACATAGTCCATGAGATGATGGACACAAGGATACCAAAAAGAAAGCAAAATAAAACAACTAGATACATAGCCACCAAGCTAACGGTAGTTTTCACTGGTAAAGGTCTATCCAAAGACTCAGAATAGAAAACCCAAGCTTCATTTATACAGAAAGCCTTATACATCTGTAGTCCATGAGAACTAGGGTAACTTATTACTTGATTTTCCTTGTCCATTTTATGGTAGATGTGGTTTTGTACTCTTTATCAGTGATGTTTTAGTTTTATCTGTTCCAAATTCCAAATTAAGTTTGCAGTGAGTCTACTTGTGCAACTGGGGAACACTTGTATGCACAGGATTATTTGCCAGTAAAATTGATGGGTATTGCTAACTGTTAAGAATATAATTAAATATATAAAAGTTCACCGTTACTATTAGCTTGAACTTTTAATAGGATCGGTGTTCTATTTGTTATCAGAGACTTAGGCTAATGCCAAGATTCTGGATTCAAACTTCCTTTCCATCCGTTGAGAAAAAAAAAATATTCCAAGTGTAGGGTCTTCCTAAAATGCGTTTTAGTTTGGCCCACACTTGAGGGCGAGTGTTAAGAATATAATTAAATATATAAAAATTCACCCTTACCATCAACTTAAGCTTTTAGTTGGAATAGTGTTCTACTCTAATAATGCATGACTCTTGGGATGCTTAAGTATGCTTGTGCTAACGGCCCACGCAAGAGCAATTATTTTTTTGTCTATTTAACCGTGTGGGCACCCAGCAGGTGATGTGAATCCATTACTATTGGTTGTTTTTATACCAGGTTTTGTCATGTCTGTGATCATCTATTATTTGAATATATTATTTATTTTGTACAAGGAAAAGTGCTAAAAAGCTTTTTTGGTCTAAATTTGGTATGTGATCTGAGATTAGTTTATAGTAAATATAAAGCAGAGCTGTCCAAATAGGTTTGTTTTACAGGTTGAGAAGTGGAGTTGTCCAACCAGATCTCCATGAGAAATTTACCTTATATTAGGTAACTTGTAACTAAACTTTGTGATATGATACTGCTTGAGGAAAGGCTATGTCATTGCAGATTGAAGTAGAAAAGAGAGGCTAAGTAGCCAAAAAAAGAATGTTGTCATTATAAGAAAACTTTCACCTTCATCTAGAAGAAAAACATTTGGAAACGTTTCACTTACAAAAAGAAAGGCTTATTCGTTAAAGGAGATTCCAAAATCATCATTGAATTGCGGTCGAATTCTTTTGTCAATATTCCCTGGTATATCAAAGGTATTTTATAATACTCGAAGAATTCATTGCCATAAAAGTTTTGACCTACAAGGTTTGTTATGTGTAACAATTTGCCCCTTATAACTTACAAGGTTTGTTATGTGTAACAATTATAACCTACAAGGTTTGTTATGTGTAACAATTTGCCCCTTATAGAAATTTGATTGCACTACAAAAAAAAATGATATAGCCACACCTCATTTTATAGAAAAATGCCACTATAGAGTAACTTATTATGACATTTATAGACAAATGCTGTTATAAAAAATTATTATTAAAATACTTATTACGGCATTTTAGAGAAAAATGCCACTATAAGATTAATTATTATGGCATTTTCTATACGATAATTTATTGAAATGCCGTATTAAGGTATTTGTAACGGCAAGTGCCGTTATAGGAGGCGTGGCTATATCACTTTTTTTTTTTTTAGTGTTGAAGAGGTAGTAAGAGAAAAAAAACATATATTGACAAAATTTTCCTTTTAAATACCACGACTACCCCTTTAGTGGGTTAAATAAAAAGGGGCAAAGTTGTTAATATAATTTTCTTATCTTGCCACCTGATCAATCACATATCAATAGGGAAAATGGGATTGTTTGAAACCTGAAGGGGTTGTTAAACTGTAATAATCTCAAAAAAATTCAAAGAATGTTTATGGAGAGAACTTTTCTTGAATCTCTTATCTTTTAAATAGAAATAAACCAACCATAATCTCATTGTAGCAGGGCTGCAGGATTTGGTGTGTGGAGCCACCAAGAGGATAATACCTGTACCATTGGGTTTGTGGTGATGGATAGGCCGTCATAAACATCGGAAACATGATAGAATGTTATAATCCTAAAAATTACCAAATAAGTTTTTGTAAGTCTTGGGGCACCAAGTGAGAAACCTCCAATAATATGCTTTAACGAATAAGGAGAAGAATCTCTAGACCACACCATTTTAAAGCAGTCTCAACTCTCAAGAGCAAATACCTTTGCATGAAATGCTTCTCTCACACAAAGCAGACTTCAGAACATATGAAATATCTCTCTTTTAAATAAGATAAAAGTTGCATTCTAATAGAATACATAATCCAAGGTCCACTAAGCTGTTTGATAAGATTTTCGAAAGTTGCATTTTCAAATCAGATGTTAAAATCTGGCCAAAAAAACACAATCCATTGTTTATGGGTTTTTTTATAGACTTTTTACGGTGAAAGAATAAAACATATTCACAGTGATAGGTCCCACTTAAACAAAGGAGCTCTAATCCAAAGTATCCAAATTTTTTATTTCAAAAAATCAGCATTGAGAATCTAGTTTTTCAAA
The DNA here is from genome assembly GCA_947561395.2 of Buxus sempervirens. NCBI lineage: Eukaryota > Viridiplantae > Streptophyta > Magnoliopsida > Buxales > Buxaceae > Buxus > Buxus sempervirens. Next base: position 18,061,673 of record OX387182.1, read on the forward strand.
ATCCAAATTATAATCCAGAAACCAAAAACCCTACCAAACGGAACTCTTAGAAACCCATCTTATCCCAAATTCATCTATAGTCACCAAATGAACATCCATCAAAGACAGTTTGATCATCCTTTAACACAAAGGTAGAAAAAGAAGCCACCATAACCCATCCTTCAACGATCTCTCATATGGAAATTAATTAGTGACCACTAAATATAAAAACTGAATGATCCCTTGTTGATTGTATTGAACAGACATCATAGTACAGTCCAAATTTGTGAATTTAAAAGACTTAATATGACAAAAATGATTTATACTCTTTCATCAAGTCTACTAGGCATCTGAATGTGCCAAGTCAGATTGAACGTACTTAAACTTTTTTTTTTAACACCTTAATAGACTGATAAAATCATTCATTTATCATACTAAGATATATCAGTTTAATCTGTTCAATATGATAATAAGGTTTCATCTAAAAATCATTTACCTTAATCTTAATCCAGGCTGAGTTTAATTTAGAATTCAGAATGTGAAAACCCAAACCCATTTATATTTGATTTTGATCAAATGACCCATTTATATTTGAAGTTACTTTGGTGAGTTCAGCTAACAGATTGGATCTGAACTCAAATTTCACATAAAAGAATATAAAATAAAAAATTGTTTATTCAACCCGGTCTGACCATTTATCCGGGTCGGTCTGCCTTAAGTGCAGGCGAGTCGGCCGGCTCATGATCTTTTAAAAGCCATTATTTCCAGATTCTAAGACGTGGCCTTCGGGACATCGCAAACTCCAGGCTCTCTCTGTGCAAGCTACAACATATATACAGCATCGGCTCCATTTTCTGCTCTGAACCACTAAAATGATCCGGAATCTGTCCATTTTCGCCGGAAAATGGGCGAGAAAGGCCGCCGGGATTGCTGTTACAGGAATTGCTTCGGTGGTTTTTATGTTTTTGGATTTTTTGGACACTTTTCTGTGCATATTTTACAGACTTGTCGACGAATTCATGGAAGTTAACGCCTCCCCATGTTACTGCGAGGACAGAGGAAATGAGGGGAAGAGAGCAAATGGGGTTGGAGAAAATGAAGTTTCAGAGACTTTGTATCTGAGGAAAAACATTTTCAGGGATCTGAGTATTCTTAAGTTGGGTAGAAAGAGGAGAAAGCATGACAGAAAAGGTGGCTCTGTGGTGAATATTTGGTCTGATTGTGGGTGTGAATCATGTCTTTCATGGCAGCAGAATGGAGGCCAGAAGCTTCATGTTGTTGCAGGTGAACCTTTAGCAGGTATTTCAGTTTAACAACCTTTTTCATCTGTTTTTGATATACTGATTGTCTTTTCCTCTCTGGGCAGATGTTCATTTTTGCTGTAATTCTACTTTTGTTTGGTGGTTGATGTGTATTACTTCCATATAGCTCTATATGGTCTCTGTTTCCTGAAAATCCAGCAAATATTTTTGTTGTTCTCTGATTGGTGCACATGAACTTTGACCATGATGAATTCTTTGTTTGGAATTTCACTCATTTTTCATCAAATTGGGGAAGCTAAACCTATTACCAATCAAAGGACCCCTAACAACTTGTAGGTTTTCACTATTTTATTAGTTTCTCATCTCTTTGCATTAGCATGAGTTGAATTCCCTTCTGCTTATGATTTGGAAGCTCAGATGCTCTACTGAGTCTAATTTCTTGGGATTTTCCATCTTATATTGTTTCCTGCAGCCCAAAATTTCCAGCTAAATGAAGTAAACCTTTGGCTGTTATCTATTTCTGGATTTTATTTGTTCTTATATTGGTTATTGGATTGTTATCAACATTTGTGTCATTGTATATTTGACAGGCACCAATGAGGATCGCAGGGTATCAAAGCCAGCTGAAAATGTGATATTCTTGCATGGGTTCCTATCATCTTCATCCTTGTGGACAGAAAGTGTGTTTCGGAATCTTTCTGAATCTGTAAAGCAGAATTACAGGTTGTTTGCAGTGGATCTCTTAGGTTTTGGAAGAAGTCCAAAGCCTCGAGACTGTTTGTATACTATGAAAGATCACTTGGAGATGATTGAGAAATCTGTCATCTACCCATTTCGAATAAACTCTTTCCATTTAGTTGCTCACTCCATGGGCTGCATAATAGCATTGGCGTTAGCTGCAAAGTATCCAAAATCTGTCAAAACAATCACCCTGATAGCACCGGTAAGTTTGTGGAGCCATTTAAGAGATACGATGTTGTTAAGTGTGAGTAACAAACGAAAGACAAAGCTAACACCAGAATCCATCTATAGTATTGCCCTAATTGGTTGCATTATCATTTGACATATTTTGAGTTAGTCAGTGAAACTCCTTTCATGGATTTGACTGAATTGACCGTGGCCTCTGGTGTTTTCTAAAACTAAAGGTGAATTGCATATGGGGTACTGGTTCAACTCCGGCATAGTCTATATCAGTTAGGATTTTTTTTTCTTGTATGACAAAAACCAGTTCAATATTATGTTTTGATGTTATGGGATTTTGATCTTCATTCTTCATTAGCTGGTTTTGCCACCACTGTTGATCAATTTTGCCTCAAGTTCCAACTTTTTTTTCTTTTCCTCTTTACGGTCGTAGGTCAATTAGATCTTTATGCTATGTTGTGTTGGAATAGAATTTCAATCATCATTATTAATTACTTGGTTTTCTTGCTAATATTGGGTTCCATCTTCACATTTCATGTCAAATCTAGTAAGCTCTCTGTTTGCTCTGATGGCATTGGATTCAAATTCAATCATCACAATTCGTTACTTGGCTTTGTCACCACTGTTGATTCACCTTGTCTTGGATTCCATTTTTGCTCTTCTTGTCTAAGCTAGTAAGCCCAAGTCTCTATGTTATGTTCTGATGGCATGGAATTATAGTTTTCATTGTTGGTTACTTGGTTTTCTCACTAGTACTATTGACCTTTCTTTCCTTCAGTTCCATTTTCATTCTTCTTTTTGGTGCTAGTCAGCTCACTCAAATCTTTTTATCCTTTATGCTTATTCTCAGCCCTACTTTCCTTCGTCCAGAGAGACTGCAAGTTCAAATGCATTTAACAAACTAGCAGAGAAGAAGCTATGGCCACCATTGATGTTCGGCGCTTCAGTTATGTCATGGTACGAACATGTGGGTAGAAGTGTATGCTTCCTTGTTTGTAGAAATCACAAGAAGTGGGAATGGATTCTGAGGCTACTATCATGGCAAAGGTAACATATCTGGTTACTCAACATTGGTAGAGACTCTTTCAAATGTCACTTTTCTTATTTCTATATGTTTTGTGCATGGCCAGTTCAAAGCCTGGGTAAAGTGTGGTTGCATTAGATCAGGAGCCAATTTAAAACTTTGCTAAACCCCATATTTCATTGTTCCTGGACCATTATTTTCATGTTCAGCTAAATAAACAGCTTTTGGCAAATTGGGATAACAGAACAGGATCCATACTCTCAATCCCAATTAGATGGAATATGCATTCTGTTGTTGATTAATAACTAGAGTTTTTCTTTCAGGGATCTTCACTTCATGGTTGTGGATTTAACTCGGCACACGCATCATTCGGCTTGGCATACCATGCATAATGTGATATGTGGGGGAGCAAAATCAATGGATGAGTACTTAGAAATTGTGAGCAAGTCAGGAGCAATAGTCAAAGTTTACCAAGGTGACAGAGACATGTTGGTTCCATTGGAATGTAGCCAGAACATCAAGCTAAAACTGCCCCTTGCTGAGGTTGAGATCATCTCCGGTGCTGATCACAGTGATGTAATTATAGGTAGAGAGAAGGATTTTACAAGGGATTTAGAACAGACATGGTCTTCTTTTAAAGAAAGGGACAAGAAGGAAATAGGAAGCTTGGGCCTGGAAGAAGGTATTGGTCCTGTTTAATGGGTTCCTTTCATAATAGCATTCTTTTAGCATCAAACTCAAAAAAGTAATTAATAAAGCATATTTCAAATTCTTTATCCCCTGAACAGATGTGGTGAACTGATCTCCCTAATGCTTTTATGGTTTGCTTCATGTGAAATTAATCAATGTTTCCTTGATTGAAAAGAACATGAATTCTAGTGAGAACTGCCTAGGCTGTTTCAAAGAAGTTTCAATTAATAACAATGCATCAACATGGAAGGGAAAAAAAAAAAGATATGCTTCTGGTGTCATCTATTTCTCAAACACCTGACCACCCAATTTTGAGTAAGGACAGGTCAATGACACATACCTGTGGTAGGCTAAAAAGGGGCCCACACCTGAAATCATATTTTGCCTGTATTGGTAGTTGGATACCTGGGAATGCTCAACCAATGCAACCAATAACAAAATACCTTGCCCCAACTAGTTGAGGTTATAACAACATAGTGTCTTATTCCAACTAAATACCTTGTCCCAACTAGTTGAGGTTTTAATAACAAAATGTCTTATTCCAACTAGTGGGAATGGGTAGCTAACATGAATCTTGTTTGTTCATCCCAACCTATCAAAGCTCATATCTTTAGTTATACCATCAACCAGTTAATCAAAGCTAAATGCTAAATGCCTTAACCCAACTAGTTGAATGCCTTAACCCAGCTAGTTGGAGTTACTAACATGAATTCGTTTCCTTCGTCTTAAAATTTGTCAAAAATTATGTCTAGGTACAAATATGAGTTTTTTAGGTCCATTTTAATAGACTCCATCCAATCCCCTTTTGATCTTTCAATGAATACTCTTTCATGCTTGGAAATCATCATATGCACCAGCATTATGATTGGTGCATATAATTTATAAAATCAATTTCTCTTCCTTGAGGTTTTTTTTTTTTTTAAAAAAAAAAAAATTTGAATGCACCAATCACACTATTGGTGCACATAACGGTGCATGGTTTTGGGTGCAGATGACACACACTCCCTTCTTGCACCTTTGGACAATTAGAATTTATTTTATTTATGTTTCTTTTGGTCTCCAGTAATGTCATAAATATTCAAAACCTTATCCTACTTATTTTATCCTTACATCATTTTTGGCCTTTCCCTCACCATGTCAAAATTTTAGTCATCACTTTAGGCCCCGATTGGTTTAAGGAATTGAAGGTGAAATTCATGATAAGAATTGGAATTGGGCTCTCAATTCCAATTCTTTTGATTGGTTAGATATTTTAAAATTGAAATTAGAATTACGTCTTAATGCTGTAGAATTGGTTTTACGCTATTTTTAAGATTATCTAATTCCTGACTCAAGAGACGAGAATTTGGGATTTATTATCAAGAATTAGCAACTCGATAAAATAAAAAAAAGCCTCTGGAGTCTGTTCTCTTCCTTCGGCTCGTGGGTTGCTGCTCTTCTTTCAGCTGCGCTTTTTTGGTGTTGATTGCTCTCTCCCGTTCCTCTCTTCCCCTCCTCTCTCTCCCTCTCTCTATCTTTGTTTTCTCGTTTTTTTTTTTTTGGTAAAACTTTGTTTTCTAGTTGTTGTTTATAGCTTTTCATTGTTGTTGGGGTTGCTGCAAACGAACAGACTAGACAGTTTCCCTTTGTATCCCTCTTGCTCCTCTCTTTCTCTATCTCTCTCTATCGTTTTCACTTCTAAACTGACGTTCTCATTTTTTCTTTCCATTGATTTTGCGTCTTCTATGGCTCTTGATTGTGCTCTGCCTTACGAACCCTAGAACAATCTAATTTGCCCTACCTTAGGAACCCTAGGAAATTCTAAACATCCTTGTGCCCAGTTAAGTAATGGATTGGAGTAGCGCACAAATGTACTCGATCCTGCTGTTTTGATCACAAATCATGGGCATTAAAACCCAACAGGTCAGTTTGGATCCGTCTGTTCTTGATTTTGCCAAGTTGCAACCCCAGCCAACATTAACTCATCAAGAAGGGATTTTACTTTTATTACCGACGGAGTTTTTTTTTTCTTTTTACTTTTTTGTCGTTTTGGTAAGATATTGATGGAGCTTCAAGTCTAAGAGACTAATTAATTGTTTCTTGGTCATCAGATGCTACCCTTGCTTATTATCTTCATACTGTTAACTAGAGCTACTCCACCTTATAGACTTGGAACATTGATAAACTTGCATTCAAAATCTTGGGCATTTAGTCTGAGTGCTTATGGTTACAAGAAAGGCATTACATGAGTGGGATTGGAACTTGTTAATTGAATTTTCTATGTTCATCCAATCAATAGAATTGGAATTTAAACCAATTCTTTATGAATTCTAATTTTAAATTAAGATTCTCTTGTCATCCAATCACAAGAATTTTAATGTCATCTAATTTCAATTATCAATGAATTGGAATTGAAATTAGAATTCTCAATTCTAATATCAATGAATTACTGTTTTTCACAAAATTTGGCTTCCTAAAATTTTGCTTTACATAGGCAAAACTATTTGATGGAAACTGGCTTATGATATGGGCTTTGGTTTGGTTCATACAATTATATTATACTAATTGTGTGTGTGTGTGTGTTCAAAACCCTCTTTTATCGCTAACATTTCATATCTAAAATGTCCACTATTTTTTTTCAATTTAATTCTTAACCCATTTGTTAATGCCACGTATATGACTTACTAACTGTCTAACATTGTGTACCCAAAACGCCTTCTTTTTTCTCTTTTAATTTGCTACACACATAGCGTATGCATTCCCTTAGAGTATATATATATATATAAACACACACATAGCCATAGGTCTGGTTCATTTCAATTTTGTAAAACTAGGGGACTTCATGCACTACACACTACACACGTAGTAAAATCCTAATTTGCAAATATTTATATGGGCCCACTTAGAAAAACACCTTATCATATCATCCCATTTGGTTAGTTATGCTTGCATGGCATAACATCGACACAAAACCAACTGATTTGGTTAAGGTTAGAGATCTTGGAAACAAAACGAACCAAATACATTGAGCCCCAACCCAAATTAAGTTGCACTCTTTATTAATCATTTGCTATATATTGGTGATTTCCTTCTCTTTGGTTGAGCTTCTTTTATGAATGCTGCTATGGATACATGTTTATTCGTTAGATAATTGTATATTTAAAAAATTATACGAGTTTATCATACATACTGATCTTAGATCTAGAGAAATTTTTATGAAGAAAATGAGAGGTGAAGATTGTTATACATAGCATGCCAGAAATTTATGTATACACCATCAAATTATTATTACTAGAGGATGCATGTACACTAGTATACATCGACTAAGTAGTTAATATGGGACCTAGTTTTAGGTATGTCTTTTAGGGGTTATGCATTTACGTAGGTAGTTATTATTGGACAAAGAAGTCTTTTTAGGATTTTGGGAAGACTTGTTGTGACTATGAAAGAGGTGGGTCAGAATCCCGAGGAAATATACCCTAGGGTTTGTAATCCTCACTTAAATGCTTATATGAACGATGTCATGTTACTGACTTGGATTTATAGTTATTTACCTTATTCTTTTGGAAGTTCTTTTGCTCTAGTTAATGAGACAAACATTCTTCCCATTTCCTAATGCAAATTTCAATTCTAATTAAGCAATTACTAGTATAGAAAGCCCATGCGCTTAATCTAGGTGATTGAGTATAGAGACGGCAAAGCGGTAGGTTTGAGGCATGTTTTGGTAAATCCGAACACGCACATATAAGGGTTTGGCCTATACCAAATCCTCACCCAACCCTATTGGTTTGGTAACATGGGGCAAATAGGCCCAAAAAGCTCTTATAAAATCTCCAATTAAATATATTTGTTAAGTTTATGGTTTTTAATTAGGCTACTTTAAGTCTTTAATGTGTGTAATTTATATTTTTTTGAGCAAAATCTATCCCAATAAGTGTAAAACAATTTTGTGAATGATAAAAATATTTTTCAGAATTTTTTGTGATTTTTTGGGATTTTTCTTTTTTTTTTTTTTTATAAAAAAAGAGTTTTAATACCCTGGCCCGCTAGGCCTGGCACGCCTGCTGGGGCGTGTTGTGTCGGGCCAGGGGTCCCGGTTAAACGAGCCGCGCGTGCTGCTTCCCGTGGCCCGCTAGGCACGCCTTAGGCGTGCCAGGCTGGCCCGAATATCAACCCTATGTTTTGGTAAATCCGAAAGCGCACATATAAGGGTTTGGCCAATACCAAAACCTCGCCCAACCCTATTGGTTTGGTAACATGCGGCAAGTCGTAGTTGACCCATTTATACTATAGAATGCAAAAAAATAAAAGAGTTTTTTTAAATAGAATATATAAATTAGGGGTGCGACTCGGATCGGTTTGGGTTGAGGACAACCCAAAACCAAACCGAAAATATTTTTAGTCAAACTGAACCGAATTGAAAACAGAAAACTGAAAATATATAGAAAAACCGAAACCCAAACCGAATTACATGAGATCAATTTAGTTCAGTTTGGTTCGAGTTAAACCAATACATTCTTTGGTCTTTTTCATAATATCCTCAAAGTTTAAAGGTAAACTTTCAAAGTTTAGCATATATTATATTATATACATATACATATATAATATAGATTATATATTATAATCTATATGAATTAGGTTCAATTTTGGCTCAGTTTAGGCGAACGGTTCAGTTCGGTTTAACCGAGCATCCAACCCAAAATCGAACTAACTTAGTCGATTTAGGAATTTTTGGATCAAAACATAACCGAACCACTATAAAAACCGAACCGAAGTCGGTTTGGGTTTGGTTTTAACTGGACTCAGAGTTGCACCTCTAATATAAATCAATAATATATTTATTAATAAATTATGCATTTTTTTATATGAGATATATAAGAAAATAACGTTTTGACATACAAATAATGTTTTAAATTGAATAGGTTGGGATAAATCAAAACCTGTTTGATAATACCAAACCCTAACCATTAGAGGCAGCGCAAGACAGTTGCCCATTTAACCCACCCATTACCATCCCTAGTTGAGTACTCGTTAGTTTTTCAATGACTCGACTAATTAACCAGGTTCTAAACAAAAATACCCCAAATGATTAAATGAAAACTTGAGCCAAGTTATTGGGTTATTTACATATAAACATTTCACAAGTTAATTTGCATATTCGAGTTTTCAACTTTTATCTCCTACCTTTTGCTGATGGCTTCCACCATATTCCTCCCTAATTGGGTTCTTAAAATGTTGTGTGCACAATTCATGTTTTTTTTAAGATTTAGTGGGACCCATTTTTATGATGAATTATAGGTGAGGAGGAGTTTTAGACGTGTTCCGCACGCAACCATTCTCATTTGAAAATTATTTATTCAAAACAACGTGCGGTTGGGCAGGGATTGAAACTGCCATTTGCATACTTAAAGAGTACTTTTACTTTTTACCGTGCATTTATGGGCCTTTTTTTGCTTTTGGAATTATGAATGATGGGAGTTTCATTAAGAGAACAGTTTTAAGGAGCAAAAAGATCGAGAGCTTGTATATTTGACTCTTATGTAAGGAATAATTAATATCAAGTAATATTGATATAAAAATATTCTACATATATATACCTTCAACCCATTAGGATTAAGAATTGTTTGTAGAAAAAATCTCTAAAAGCCTCTCACTTTCAATGTGTTCTCCTGCATGTTCAATGCCTTTATAGAAAATAATAAAGTAAACGCAGGGAGAAGTTTCTGATTTAGTTTTTAACTGGATGAACCAGATCATATATGTGATCTAGGCTTCTTATTTATATTTTTGTTTCGGTAAAAGGAAAACATTAATTTAAAAAGGTTGCATATATATAGAATCCAACGGCTTTCTCTCCAAGAATCTCTCTGGTACATGAACCTTTCTTCAAATAACCCATCATCATTTTCATGAGCTCTATTAGCTAACCTATATGTGGCTTCTTATTTATACAAATCAAGACTAATCGCATTATAACTAGAATTCATACTTTTTTTTTATTCCACCATCAATAAGATTAGACAATAATTAGGATAAGCCACTTAAGTTTCCTTAGTGGGTATTTCACTATAACCCACTATCAAGTTATTCAGGAAACCAAAACATTACGTGTTTATATAGCATTGTGCCAAAACATTAAGTGTTTATATGGAGACTACCAATTGGGAAAAGATAGAGAAAGAGTAAAGATAAAGATCAAAGACAACAAATAGAAGAGTATTGTACTAGTAGTATCAATTAGGGTTTTCTTACTCTTTCCTAAAAGATAATCTTAAAAAATTAATTACACCGAAATTTCGGTTTCGATGTTGTTGGATTGAGAATGGGACAAACCATACTTATATCTTATCTTACTATCAATAAAGGGAAGAGGGGGGAATATTCCCCCCAAATTCGTGCCTCGCTTTTTTTTTTTTTCAACTATTGCACTTCCCAACTAAAATAATCCAAAATTATAACCATCCACTAAACTTTTCATATTTGAATTTAAACCCCTACTTATATGCTACAGTTAAGGGCGAAGACGTGCAGTATGCACGTGCCGCCACTAATTTAAATTTACTAGAGGAGGCATGTACACTAATGCATGTATGTATAAATGGGAAACACACGGGTAGCAGGTTTCTCTAGTAGATGTTCGGGTAGTAGAATTTTATGGGATACACACATGTAGTTATTGGATGAGATAGAAGATGAGTGTTTCTATAATAGTGGGGGTCTTTCAAAGAGTTTCGAAGGACTATTAATGGCAACGAAAGAGGCCGGCTAGGATTCTAGGAAACGTTCCTTAGGCTTCGCTTAAATAATAGTATAGATTTTATCCATATTTAAGGAATCCTAAGATAATTTGAGTTAAATTAGAACCTATATTTGACTCACTAATCGCCCTAATTTTTATCACATCAATCTTTGTAATAAAAGGGAAAAACCTAGAAAATAGGAAGCTGTCGCTTGAAAGGAATTGCGAATGAAAGTCCTTGTGGGTTTTTGTGTTGGATATATGTTTGGAACAAGTCAATTATGATGAATACAATAGCATGTTCTTAAGGATTGAGGATAATGAAGGAGAGAGACTTGGCAGTCGGATTTGACATTAAGGATTGCAATTTAAGAAACAAGCTCAAGGTCCATGAGGAGTTTAAGTAGGAAAGGAACTCCTCGATAATTTTCAGCATTAAATTTCATCACTATCATCATAAAAGCAAATGAAAGATAAACTGGCAAGTCAAAGAAATTGATTTTCACTCTACTTATGGTTGTGTAATCCATTTAATTCTAGTTCAACTACTTAAGACGAGGGTATTATTGGTTGGATTAAATTTAGGCCTCGTTTAGCATTCATTTTGGGAACTCATTCCATTAAGCATAGCAATTAATCACCCCAAATGGTTAGGTCTTGGGGTTGCCAAAATTGGGTTAGGGGCAAATTAGGGTTTAGCCCAACCAGCCTTGAACACAACCTTAGTCTAGTAAAGTATCAATTTTATATGCTTAAAATACTATTTTAATGTATGTCATAAATAAGAATACATGTTTAATGAATTAATATATTATTAATTGATATATTTTATTTAAAAATATAAATTGTTTTCTTTTAACATTTCCTTTACAACTTAGTCAACCTCGATCTGCCCTATCACCAACCCGATAGCGGTGGGTTAGGATTTGATATTTGGCTAAACCCTTACAGGAGCAAGTTCGGGTTTACCAAAACCTGCCTTTAACTCAACCGGTTGTCATCCCTACCATTCCATGGCTTGGAATGAGCTCCGGTCTTAGAACTCTTTTCTATAACAAAAGGGGTGTTTGATAGGACTTTGGGAATGAGATTTTCACAAATAAATTTTTTTGAAAAAAAAATACACTATATTGAAAAGAGGTATCAACGAATGAACCGTTTTTGGTTTTGAATGTAAAGTTCAGTAGTAAAATTTGTATTAAAGACTTATTTACGAAGTATAGATTTGTCATTTAAGGAAAGTTCTTTTAAGTTAGAATCATAGCAAACTTGTAACACTTATAACATTTAAATCAACTTACCAAATGTTCAAACATAACTTCTCTCAACCCAAGCAAACCCATCGCAGGGAGAATGAATACCAAATGAGCCCTAAAAAATGCTCAACTATGAAATCTAATATTAGAAAAAAAAGAAAAAAGGTAAAATATATAGCCAATTGAAAGTGATCTTCTTGGCGTCAACCACCGCAACTAACATTTTAATAAATAAATAAATAAAAATTCACAGTGCCTGGTTCATTGACCCGGTTCACACTTGTCTCTCCTTGCCAAATTGGCATATTGTTCTTCTTTTATTCCATTTAATGAATTCCAAGTTGAAATGTCTATGTCAAGTTGAAGTTGTGATCAATCCATCTGTTTCATGTGAGCATTTCTTCTAACCGTCCAGATTTTATTGGTCGTGTCTGTACAGTTATAAAACGTTACACAAAACAAGCTCTTTTGATTTGGCAGGGTTAGCCTTGTCTTTTCTTCCAGATTCCAAGCTTCAAACTATAATCCAGATTTCAACACCATCAACCCACTAAGAACAAACAGCACGTGGGTAGGTGCACCAGATACCGCGCCTCCTGCCTCACGCTCTTTTTTTTGGGTGGAACTCCTGCCTCACGCTCTGTTTTTTTTTTTTTTGGGTAACGTCCTGCATCACGCTCTTGTTCTCCTTTTTCTTCAACTATCCATCTATTGCTGTTTTTGAATTTCCTATTGCCTTTCTTCTTTTCTATTGTTATTGTCGCCCCAAAAAGAATAAAAGAATAACTTTCAGGAACGAGAGAAAGAGCAAAAGGGAGAGGAGAGGATCTACTCTCCCCATTTTGAAGATTCTAGTTGATCCCAGGTTTGTAGGAATGGATTTCTTTCAGAGTCCCAGAATTGAGATTCTGAGTGTAGCTGTTTCTCTCGTCGCCATCGGTGCTGGGGCTGTTTATTTCTATTGCAGCAAGAAATCCAAAGGTTTGGGCTCTGTTGAAATGTTTTTTAAGCTTTTCTATTTAATGGGTTCGATTTTTTTTTTTTTTTGGGTTTCTGATAATGGGTTCAGGAGTAATTGATTTCATTTCTTCTCTGCACCCTTTTATTGGTAAAATTCAATTTTTAATTTAGTTATTTATTTCTTTGACTTGTGTTTTTTGAAGGGACGCAGCTTACTATCATTTCATAATTTGATGATTGTTAGTTCTTGCATTTGTGGATAATGGCTTGTTGTAATACTGAAATGGAGATATGGTTTTCTACTTTTTCTTTTCTCTTTTTTTTTTTTGTTAATGAAAATATGGTCTTCTAATTTTGGATTAATTACCTTTTTTGTCCTTCGTTTATGCCTGATTTGATATCTTTACCTTTTTTTTTCTGAAGACATTTGTTGTATGTGTATATTTTTTTCTTTCTACAATATGTCAATTTTGGTTTTATTTTTTCTGTTGCTTATTTGATTTTTATTGGGTGTTTAATTTCTTTCTTCCTACAGTTTACCTTTAACTCTACATTTGAATTTCTGTTGGCATTAGATTGTTGTTTGGAAATTGAATAATTGTGTGGATTGTATTTATAGGTTGCTTAGACCCTGAGAACTTCAAGCAGTTTAAACTTGTCAAACGCACCCAGCTTAGCCATAATGTTGCAAAGTTTAAATTTGCCCTTCCCACGCCTACTTCAGTGTTGGGTCTTCCTATTGGACAACATATAAGTTGCAGGTTTGATTGACTGGCTTGGTATTTTGTTATATTTTTCCATTTTCAACTCCTTATTTCAAATTTATCAGCTTTATGCTTGGAAGTGTACTTAGTTCAAGAAATCTATGAATCTAACATGTTTGATGGGCCTTATGTACATGCTGTGTGCCAGGCTATTTAGTACTATCACTTGACAAACTACAGCTTTGGGGATCTCCTGTGCCTTAACTTGAGCTAATTGAGTGGGCACAACAGCATGATCCTTAGACTTCCTTGTTGCGATTAGTGCCCTCTCATTGCGGCTTTCAATTAAAATATTGTTTTGGATTGTGTATATCATGAAAAAGTTTACTTAATGGGATGCTGGCCTAGGACCATTGCATATGTTTACCTGAATGATGCATAATGTATTAGATGGAAGTGTGAAATCAGTGACCATCCTTTTAACATTTTTAATATTCTCAATTAGGGGAAAGGATAGCCTTGGTGATGAAGTTCTCAAACCATATACCCCAACTACCTTGGATTCTGATGTTGGATATTTCGAACTTGTTATAAAGGTACGCATGTCTGAAATCTTATTGGATATACGTCATATTTGTTCTTAATGTGAACTTTTCTCTCAATTCTTCTTTTTGTTCCATTTTTATTGGTTTTATCTTTTTGGTTTGCTTCCAAATAGATGTATCCACAAGGAAGGATGTCCCACCATTTCCGGGAGATGCATGAAGGTGAATACCTGGCTGTGAAGGGACCCAAGGTACATATTATTCTTTTATTGAGATGGATTTCATTTAAGGCCATTGTACTCTTGCTGTATGATGGTTTCCAAGACTAAATGATAAGGGACCCAAGGTACACATTATTCTTTTCTTGAGATGGATTTCATTTTAAGGCCATTGTACTTTTGTTGTATGATGGTTTCCAAGACTAAATGATACCCTTTCACATTAGATAGAGATGGTAAGCATGGTAAATAAAGTCATGGGCATGGCTTTATTTTGATTTTCAGTGCATAAACTTGATTTGGTGGTATTACATTAAGGATTCAGATCATCTACAGTTGAACCCGTACGGGTTCAACTGTATCTGGCAAGCAACCTCAATAAAAAAAAAGTGAAACTTTTCACTGTCCTTTCTCTCTCCTGCTTTGAAAAGTGAAATATTGCTTTGAAATGTGGCAAGCAACCATTGCATACAGTTTAACCCTTTTACAGGTTCAACTGTAGATGATCTGATTCCTTACATTAATTAACTTATTCACTTGATTACTTGGAATTTTAGAATATAAATAAATGAAAATTGATCATTTCTAATAAAGATGGTATCTAGAAGAATATTGACATCTTTTTTTTTTTTTTGGAAAAATAAAAAATTCTTTGCAAAGTGGTATCAATTTATTTGTGTTTTCGTTTATCCCTTTTATGAAATAAATTGTCCTACAGAAGCTTAGGAAAACCAGTCAGCTTCTTAAGTTGACCAACCTCTTGCCATCCAAAAGTATTAAGATTTTTTTATGTAACCAACTTTTTTTTTAAAATAATGCTGATATTATTTTGAAGGGCATCCCAAGGGACCTATATTTCATCTGTACAGGTAAAAAAGTAAGGATGTTATAACCTGACATGGGTATTTTACATAAGATTTGGAAAAATATGAAAGATTCAGCATCATATCTAAATAATATGTAGAAGTAGCTTACTATTGTTAAAGTTTCTAATGCCAATTTCTGTATAGAGACAATTATTCAGCTTCACAACATAGGTTAATGATGAAAGACATACACTAAAACGAACCCAAAAAATAAATGGTAGAAGTTAAAATGAGAGAATTTATTAATTATTAGGAACAAGTTAATGCATAAGGCCAATTGGGGCTTGTGGGTGATCTGAATAGGATATGAAAAGAAATGCCCAATTGCATCACAGGATTTGGGAAGGAACTCTTAGTAGAATCGCGAGGTAGTATTCCATCTCATAGTGAAATTTGGTAGTGGAGTGATATAATCTAATAAGCTATTAAAGAGAAAATACTTTATTTAAAACTTGACAAAAGAGTTAAACGCAAGAAAGCATAGAAAGATATAAAAATTTTAAAAAAAGAAACCAAGACAAAAATTAGTGAGGCTAGAAAATTTTTATGAAAGCTTGTATGATAATTTAGGTAATAAATAAAGGGAAAACTTTATTTATAATTAGCAAGATTTAGAGAGAGGAAAACGAGAGATTTAGATCAAGTTAGATGTATTAAAAAAAGGTAGAGAGAATATTTTATAAAGTTATTAAATAGGGATGGTACATAGAGATCTAGATTCTGCATAGATGACAACGTTAAACGGAACTAGAAAGCAGATCTATATTCATAGGGTTCATGTTGTAGAAGTTAAATATGCTCTAGTCAAGAAACGCCTAGAAGATGGGAAAGCCTTGGGCTCAGATGGCATCTCTATACAGGTATGAAAGTACATGGGAAATATTGGTGTCTATTGTAAACCATTTAATAAAATTTTAAGGACTGGGAAAATGCCAAATACTTGAGTCCTAGGACTGTAATACCAATATATAATAATAAGGAAGATGTACAAAAAGTGTGCTAATTACTGTGGAATTAAACTCATGTGTCATGCTATGAAATTATGGGAGAGTGATTAAACATAAATTAAGACTAATAACTAGAGTGACAGAAGATCAATTTGGATTTATCCCTAGAATGTTCAGAAGCTATTTTTTTTACTTAGATAGTTAACAAAAAAGTCTAGAGAAAAGAAAAAAGATCTGCATATGATTTTTTATTTATTTGGGAAAAGCATATGATAGGGTTTTGAGAGAACTGATTTGGTGGACTTTGTATAAATAAGGTATACCAATGAAATATATTGATGCAATTAAGCACATATATGAGAGTGCCTTACTAAAGTAAAAACGGTTAGAAGTGAGCCAACTGAGTTTTTAGTTCAGATAGGCTTGCACCATGGTTAAGCTATTAACCCTTCTCTATTTGTTTTAGTTATGGATGAGTTGACAAGTCATATCCAGGATGAGGTGTCTTGGTATATATTATCTGTAGACGATGTAGTCTTGGTAGGTCACACTAGAGAAGAAGTAAATATTAAGTTGGAATTCTGGAGAGATACTTCAGAGTCAAAGGGTTTTAAAATAAGTCATACGAGAGACAATATATGAAATGGCCTTTTAATACAAATAACAGTATAGCTAATGAAACTATTGGAATTGAAAATCAAGATATCCCTTTAAGCAATAAATTCAAATATCTTGGATCAGTAGTGCAAAAAAGATAGAGAAATTGATAAAGATATAGCAAGAAATTGATAAAGATATAGCACATAGGATTAAAGCTGGTTGGCACAAATGGAGGGTTTCTTCTAGGGTATCTAGGGTATTATGTGATAAGCATGTTCCTTCTAAATTAAAGGGTAAGTTTTACAATACAACAATTAAGCTATCTATGTTGTGTGATACAGAATGTTGATCAAAGAAACAAAATGTTTAGAAGCTGAGTATTACCAAGACGGGGATTCTAAGATGGAACTAGAAAAGGCAAAGTAAGAAATTCAGATATTTGAAATGGTTAGGCATAGTATGCATTAGGGATAAAATTGAGGAGAGCAGGTTAAAGTGGGTTTAACATGTAAAATTGTCTTTGAGATGTATTTGTAAGAAGGTGTGAATGATGCATATTGAAGGGCCTAAGAGACAAGAGGAAAACCTAGAAAGACAAGTGGAGCTAACAAAACAAGACTCACATAAACATATATTAACTGTAGAATGGATGGAGAGACAAGATTCATATCCCTGAACCCACTTTGATGGGAACTGACTTGTGTTGATGATATATACCTAGACCTGTCACTTTGACTGTTATTGCTGACTCCCAATCTTCATCATTGCTGCAATCACTGCCTTCACTGATGTCATTGCCACAATCTCTTGGTGTCACCACGACGTTAGCTCTATAACATTTTGTTCCTCCTTGTTGAGCAACTTTTTTTGCTGTACCACTTCCTCTAGCTCTCTTTAGAAGTTGGCATTAAAAATTTTAACAATGTTGCTTAAAATATTTATATGCATACATGTGTTTGTGGTCACTGTGTAGATGAACACAATTCAACAGATTTTGCTAATTTAGTACTTTTTACGGCGTGCTGTTAATCCAAAATTAATACTGATATGAAAAGAATTCATATATGGGAATTGAGTTATCGCCTATTGATGCTTCTAGGGGCGTTTCAAGTATCAACCCGGACAAGTTAGAGCCTTCGGGATGCTGGCTGGAGGTTCTGGCATCACTCCCATGTTCCAGGTTTACATCTGAGATCTTGAAAAGCTGATCAATTTCTGCTTACAGGCATTTTGGATCATTTTCGTGCTGCATTTATCTTCTGCTTGATTTTGAGATTAATGCCTTTGTTTCTTTTTCTGGCTGAAAATAGGTTACAAGAGCCATACTAGAAAATCCAAAAGACAAAACGAGAGTACATCTTATTTATGCCAATGTCACATTTGAGGACATTCTTTTGAAGGTAAAATTGCTCGTTTCTCTCATGTATTTTGTGTATCTATGCCTTTGAGGACTCCTGATTCTATTGAGGAAAATATGTCCTGAAACCCAATGCATAATTGGTTTACATTGCCCAAATGGACCTGAAACTGTAAAAGCCTTCCTTCTGAATATAGTTTGCTGGGATCACCATGGTACATTCAGGTGGGGCCTTGACTGTAAAAAGTGTTATTCCGCTTGGGGCAGCTTTTCTGTCACTGTAGTAGCCTAAAGAATTTACATTCTTCAAAACAAAGATTGAATTCTCTGGTCTGGTAACCTAATTTAAACATATTAGCATAATCTAAACATGTTAGAAGAAATTAAAGCAAAAAAATGTGTAGAATGCTAAATTAATTAATGGTATGCTCATGAACCGCAACTGCTATGTGGAACCTTCTCAACCAAATCCTTGTATCTTTAGGTTCCGGGATTGCACAGTTCCTAAATTTAGGTGCATATTTGTAGTGTGTGCACATGTTCATATTGCACATCCATGGTGTTGTTTTGGTATGTCATGCAGGCTATATATGTGGGTGCATCTGTGTGTGTGCCAGTGTTTGTATGGGTTTGTTGTGTCT
Organism: Buxus sempervirens; assembly: GCA_947561395.2. Taxonomy (NCBI): domain Eukaryota; kingdom Viridiplantae; phylum Streptophyta; class Magnoliopsida; order Buxales; family Buxaceae; genus Buxus; species Buxus sempervirens. The sequence goes on from OX387182.1 coordinate 18,080,361, forward strand.
TAATTTTTGCTTTTCCGTGTCCAACATATGGTATCTGAGTTGATTCTTGAGTCCTTGTTCATGAATACATGAGAAAGGCATAGGCTTCCATAGTTCCACCATGTCCCATTCTTTGGATCCTTGGTATTTAGATTGGAATCCAACCTCCTGCCACGATAGGGGACTGATGAGACTGGAAGAGCTTCTCTCAATATTTCAGTCTACTGTCAACCAAAATTTGTCAGAGGAGCTATGGGATCTTCTGGACAAAATTTACTTTTAAGCAATGTTAGTTCAACTGGCTTGGTAATCTTTCCTATAAATAACTTGTGGATTTTGGCTCCTTGATGAATCAATAAATAGAACATACTTAAAAAGGAGAAAGAGACACAAAACTACCTCATGTTTGTAGAACGTGAAAATTACAGATATCCACCATTTAATTCTTTCAAATATGAATGGAACTGAACTTGTTTTCTGATGAGGTACAACTATTAGTCATGTTCCTTGTTTTGATTCGCTGCTCCTTGAATAAATTCTTCTGTAGGCTATCATTGTTTCTTCTGTTGATTATGTGTTACGATTTTATTTCTATACATTTTTTTATTGGTAATTTTCTTTTTATACATTAATATTCTGTGGAATTAATACTAAAAATTTAGTAACAGAAAATTTATGAGGATTTACGTAGAAAGAATTTATGAAGATGAGAATTCTGCGGAGAGAATGAAATGGACTTGGACTACTGGTTGATTGAAATGGGTTGTACTAATTTATTATATGATAATTACTAATTCATTATATACTTGCAGGAAGAATTGGATGGTCTTGCTCGTAATCACCCTGATCGCTTCAAGGTCTATTATGTTCTGAATCAGGTTTTGGCCTTTCTTCTGCAGAATCTCTTAGTTATATGGCTTTCTACTGTTCCTTTTTCCTGTTCATAAGTTTGGTTCTTTTAATTTTTATCATATCTGTATAATCTTGGGAATATTTGAATTTGAATTATTATAATGGGAACTTTATATTTTTAAATTTCATTTTTTCTAATTACTTGTACTTACTATATATTATCTTATTTTATTTTTTGATGTAATTTAGTATTTTTTTTATTGTTTTGTAATTTAGTACTGTAATTCAGACATTCTGGATCCAATCAGTTTATATGCTGTAATTTGTCTCACTCATATGTCCACTCAAAAAGAGGTTGGTGCAAAACGAGCCATAGTATTACAATAATTACTTGTTACAGTATTTTGACTAAAACATCATCCACAACATATCAGCGTTTCCAAGTCTTAAAGGAATCTATCAATAAATGTAGTAAATCCTTTTTATGTATCATTGTTGGTTCAAAGTAAGAAGGGTTCTTTTCAGGTTCATCTAAAAATCTTTGACATTTTATTTATGGAACCGTTAGTCAATTCCTACCTTTGCCATGCACATGAATGATGTAAAAAGCCATTATCCTTTTTTAATTGGTCCTTAAATAGCATAATAGTTGCATTGGTGTGGTATTTATAACAATTCCATTCAACACAAATATTTGAATTATTATCAGAAAATGTATATGGTGGAGAGTCCAAAAAGTAAATAGTTAAACAAGACATGCAAGTCAGCTAATTAAAGTTATTTTGGGTTCTGGGTACCTCCTTGATTGCACCTATTCCTATCATTTCACAGTGAGCCATCTGTGTCAATTGGCTTGCGTGAGGTGGAATCCTCTAGTGCCATTATTTTCTTAATGGTTGTAGTTGTCTCTTGCTGATAGTTTCTCTTGATAATTTCTGATCGCATTTCACTTAAAGATAGCTTCTCTTGATTATGTAGTCATGGAGTATATATGAGGTCAATTTTTCTGTAATAAATCTGCTGCTGCTTGGAAATGGCTGTTCAATGAATTTCCCTGGTCTCAGAATTTTAGAAACAATCTGCTTAATATGGGTTTTTTTTCCTCTTATTTTTCTTTTTATAGGATTTGTCCTTGTAGTCATTAGAGATGCCTCAAATTATCTCCTACCATTATATTTTTTATTTGATTTTAAACCCATTATATCTTCTCAGGTGATCCCCATGCAAACTTAGTGCATGTCTACCATCTTTTCTGTTATTTTTGTTTATTCTAGTTCTGGTTGCTAATGTTTCTCTATTTGTTGGTCTAAATGTCATCATTGTCAATTGTTTACCAAGTCATCTAACTTCTGCTTTTAATTTATCTTCAGCCACCTGAAGTATGGGATGGTGGCGTCGGGTTTGTATCCAAGGAAATGATTCAAACCCACTGCCCAGCCCCAGCAGATGATATCCAGGTAAAAATACTTGTGTCATCTTCTCTTTTGATTCCATGAATATGAAACTTCAACTGCCCTCTTATACTTGATTCCACTGTTAAGTTACTGAATGAAACTTTACTCAGCTTTTATTTATGTAATTTGCAGATTCTGAGGTGCGGTCCACCACCAATGAACAAGGCTATGGCTGCTCATCTTGATGCACTAGGATACTCACCGCAGATGCAATTCCAGTTCTGAGCCTTCAGATATCTTCTGTCTGTCAACACCCCCTTATACACTGCATGGTTTTGAGAAGACATTTTTAGTATTTAGATGGTTTGGCGGCTCTTATGAGTGGACTGTAACACGAGCAGGTGAGCAATTTCACCTTGCTTCGGCTTAGTGGTAAAGGCTTTCCTATGAATAAATGTAGCTTACATGGTGACCATTCCATCGGTACTGACTATATAGCCATGGAGCAGTTTGTTGAGATCCCGTAATTTAAGACATGGAACCCCAGAACCATGGGACAGCTATTTTCAGTTGAAGCCATTGTCTCCTAAATTTCTATATAACGAGCATGCAAGAACCAGATTGGTTCCTTAATATTCCTGAAATATGGTGGATTGTTCTCAAGGAGTCTATTGTTTGGTAGCTTTATGCAGCTCTTCTTATAAAGAAGATAATTTGCTTGTGATTATGAGTAGGACTTGCAGGAACCAAAACCAGGTAAATATTTTTCAAATTACAGAAACATGTGCCCAGTCAGGCAATGGTCTAAGATACAGTGAGATGTCTTTCACCCTATTGAATATATGCATATGACACAAGCTCTGCAGAGTTATGAGGATGATCAATTTATTATGTTATTACTAGAGAAATCTAGTCTTGAAATGGATATCATTTCCCTTTTTCTTTTTTTTGAAACTCAGGGTATCCAGGCCCGCTTACGCTCAACCGACTAATCCTTGAGGGCTCATGCAAGACCCTGCAACCCATATGGCCCAGGTAAGTCTAAGGCTCGTAGACCTTATGTAGGTGGTTCTAGGAGATTGTGCCTAAGAAAGTTTGAACCTGCTCAGAGGGAGCATACCTCTAGGCCTTAGGTATTGACCATCAGGCCAACCCGCTGGGGATATCATTACTTGATTGAAACTATGGAAGTCATATGAATTTTTTAGTTAATGCATGATAATTTTGGGGAAGGTTCATGCCTCTCTGCTTTCTTTGAATTCCATCTAGCTCAAAGTAGGGAATTAGAATATTACAAACCAAACAAAAGCATGGTCATGAGCTATATTACCAGAAAAAGGGCATCAATAAAAGGTCCCCAGGCCAGAAAATTTGGGATGAAGTTTAAAACTTATTGCATCATCATGGAGAAATTTGAGACAAAAACTCCATAACCAGAATAAAATAGGCATTATTAATTCCCTTGAACTTTTGAGAAAATAACGGCCTGACATGTTGTTACTGAAGGCTACAAGAGTGCCTGGGATGGATATGCAGGCTTTGACTGGATTCAACATCTTTAGTTCTCTCTCTCTGAAATTCTTTAATTCTTGAGATTCGGTCGCCAAGCCGAATCTCAAGAATGTTGTAATTTATTCTCTGTCAAGTTTACTGCACTGCCAAGCCTGTCATGAGCTGAGCAACTGAACCACTGAAGGGTTGGGAAGCTTTTCCTGGTTGAGTACAAAGCATGCTAACCTTGGCATTGTTTAAAAGCTTGAGTAGCTCGGAGAAGTTATTGAATCGACTCAACTGATTAACCTGGTTTTAGACTAGGGTACCCATGATTTCACTTACCCCCTTTGGTATAAAATCTATTTATATGGTGAATTTGGCTGAGTTATAGATTTGGATATGATAGACTGATTCTCCAAGTTACCAACCCCATGAGAGTTTTTAAACACTTGAATCATGGAAACCATGGGTGAAACTGGATATGATTTGGTTCAGGTGATTGTAGCTGAAAACAGGATCAATAAAGAACATAGTTAACCAGTTTTTGGAATCAACCTCCCATACCCATAAACCAAATTGATCATTTGGAACAGAACTAGTAAAGAACATAACTAAACAGTATCATTTGGGATATAATTTGAAGGTACGTAAAAGTCAGTTTTGCAGGTGAAGTGAATTTTGTTGGAGAGAATTATCTGGTTAGTGAAAAGATAATGACTTCCCTTGGGATGAGAATGTTTAAAAAAAAAAAAAAAGAGGCTTCTTTGTTTTTCTAAATCAACCATTTGAGATCTGAGCATAGCTGGGATGTTACCTTCCTTAGTTGTGGCTGAAATTTAGATGGTGACCTCCTAAGTGGAGACTTTGTATTAAAGATTGATAGAATTGTATTTTAGTTTATCCTTTTCTAGACAGCAGTTATGGAACTTGGAAGAGGAATAAACCATAGTTTATTCTTTGAATGCTTTTGGGTTCTCCAACCAAAGGACCCAGACCCTATTCAAACTTTCAGCCAATTAAGGGTTGACACATGAAACCAATGTGGGAATATGTGATACACGTGGGCAAGTACATTTACTTTTTGTTGAATGTAGCATTGGATGGTGGAGCAAGTCAATGATCCCATGTGGGGCAGAACCCATGTTGGGTGGACTCTGTCTAGTGTGTTAAAGGAATTCAAAGTTTTTCTTGCTATTCTATTGGGAGGATTCAAATATGAAATTACCCTTCAAAAGAGGTTGGTAAGTCTTATTGGGATAGGGTGCAATATCCTAAGTATTAAAGATCATATGACTTTAAATTAAAGAATATCCCAAAACCTTATTTCCCACCCAGGTAAATCAAAGAGAGATCTGCATTGTGCCTACTTGCCTTGAGCTTTGGGTTGTAACTTTGAATGGATCAATGCAAACCTTGTGTTAGGTGGAAATTTAGCACTTTTATGACCAAGTATTCTCATACAGTCTAAAATTCAATTTGTATATTTTTGTGATCACTAAGGAAATTATTAGACTTGGATCAAGGAACATTGGTGTTGAAGAAGCAGTTTTAAGGGCTTAATGATTTTTTTATAGAAAATTAATGGCAAAGATAAAACTCACTGAAGTGATTGAATGATGATAATTGATGCTCTTATATAGATTAGACGAATGCACACACTATGCGCATAGCAAATTTAAAAGAGAATTGAGGACGTCTTGGGTATTAAATTGTTAGGTAATTAGTTATTGTTACACGTGGTATTAACAAATGGGTATAGGAGTTAATTTGATAAACAAGTGAAGAGTGTTTTTGATATAAAATGTCAGCCAGAAAACAAGGTGTTTGTTTTATAATAGTAATAAGGAAATATAAAAAGGTAAAAGCAGAAATTTTAGTAAGAAAGGGAGAGCTTGCCTTGGATTATTGGAACCAGAATTAACTCTAAAGTTATTTTAGATTAGATGACAAACAAATTTTGATTGCTTCTTTGAGACCGTATAAAGCTTTCTTAAACTCGGCATAATGTCATAAAGACTTTAACATCGAGTTGATGCATAGACAAACGAGACAAATTGCTATCACTAGCAAGAAAACAAACATGACTAATAAGCTTGACCATAGGACAAAATTTTTCTTGATTGTCAAATCCGTCAATTTTTGCGTAATTCATGGTGATAAAACACACTTTTTAATTCTTGATTGATTCTTGAGAAAAATATTTGACTTTCTTATACCCATGAACAATTGAAACTTGTTTTACTTGGTGACCCATAGACATAGGATTTCCAAAAGGGTGGACGCATTATAGACCTAACTGTTAAGAATTTTTCCAAAGTCATATATATATATATATATGGGAATGCATGCACTATGCGGGTAGCAAATTTGAAAGAGAATTGAGAGCGTTTTGGGTATTAAAATGTTAGACAGTCAGTTATTGATACACTTGGCATTAATAAATGGATGTATGAATTAATTTAATTAAAAGTGGAGGGCGTTTTAGGCAGCTCTCAAATCGCATATGATTTCATCGGTTATGATGGTGACGTCGAGTGTCAAATAAAAAAAAAAGGCGTGATGAGATAATAAAACTGTAAAATGGGGATTACTTGGAGGGCATTTTCAATCCAAAATTTCAGCCAGAAAACCCCCTCTTCGCTTTATAATAATAATAGATATATACACACACATATGATGATGGGTTGACATATGGTGATGGGCAACTCATCTATTTAACAAGAAGATTTAGATTTACTAATAAGGGTGGCACACTTGCAGTCTTAAAGGTAGACAAGAGTGAAAGCTGGGGATTGAGTGAAGAAAGTCATCATTGTTCAAGGATACATGTCAAAGAGAGTGATTTTTCATTTTATTTCATTCCTTTCTTTTATAGAATGGATACCATTTTAGACAAAGAAAATATGAACAGGTGATTGAGTGAAGAAAGTCATCATTGTTCAAGGATACATGTAAAAGAGTAATTTTTCATTTTATTTCATTCTTTTCTTTTATAGAATGGATACTGTGCGCACCTCGGGTGCGCGGAAAAAGCGTGTTACAATCTTTTATGGAGTCACCACTACCTGAAATGTTGCAGGTAGACACTTTGTTGATTTTCAATCTGCACTAGTGATTCCGAATAAGTGACCCGATTACAACCCAGGAAAGTCCTTGAACACTTTGGGTTGCCCCACCGAAGTAGGTTCCTTTAAATTAGTTGGATAATATTTGAGCTGATTTACTATTATTTAATTTTTTTATCTTTTATATATTTTAAAATTTTTTTTTTATGATCACATGTGTAAAAACATTGGAGGAATGGAGATTGCTATGCTGCATCCTATACAAAATATAATACATATATTAAAAATCCAAAATAAAGAAATTTAAATCAAATATTTCAACATGAGGCAATGTACTTGGTTATTTAAAAAAAATTTATTTATTTATTTATTTTTATTATTATTTTTTATTTAACCTAGCCACATCATTTAATCTTTTATTTTTTTTTATTGTTTTCTTATGTTTTTTTTTTCCCTTTTTTTTCTTATGATAATTTATTTACATAAAGCATGTGTTAAAAAAACTCAATCATATTTGGTCATTGAAAATTACACTTTATTTTCCATATTTTTTTTACTCTTATTTCAAAGGATTTGGAGGCAAGGAGAGGTGTTATAAAAGTGACAAATGTTTAAGCATATGATCTAAAAAATAATAAAGAAAAAAAATAAATATGTTAGTTAGGCATATTATCTAAAAAATTAAGAAAAGAATAAAAAGTCTAATTATTATAATTAAGTATGTTAATTAAACATATTATCTAAAAATAATTGAGAAATTAAGAAAAATTAAGCATGTTAGTTATGCATATTATCTAAAAGGAAATTAAGAAAAAAAAATTAAAGAGATAACATGAAAGAAATAAAAGAAATAACAAATGAAAACTAGAGTTATTAAAAAGGTTTTAAAGAAGGACTAAAACATGAAATAAAATAAGCTCTTTTTAAATCCTTCAACTTTTCAGAATAACAAATTAGGCACCCTAGTTTATCAAATTCTCAAAATTCAACCCACATATCCATTCGTTCAATAGATTCAGCCGGATAAGAGACATGCTTTATATACTTTCATTTGTCAATTTAACAACACTGAAAAATTCAGATTCGGCTATAATAGTGCATGCTTTGTATTATTTTCATTTGACAATCTAACAACATAAAAAAAAATATTTGATTAAAGAATCAATAAACAAAATAATGAAAAACCTGGTATGGAGTCGATTTCCCGGAAACTGATGTACTCAACTCCAGATGTTCCCTCCTTTCTCTTGCACAACTTCCTTCTACCTCTTTTTCTCACTTCCCTCTTTGCTTTTTCTTAAGAACTTTCTTCTTTTGATCCTCTTCCCTCTTTGCTCCCAACTTCAAGCCTTTTTATAGAGGATTCTCACTCCTTCAACTTCTTAACCCTAACATTTCCTCTTCCTCTCCTAAACCTCTCATTTCCTTAACTTCTCCTATTCCTCTCTTAAACAACTAACCCTTCCTCTTCCTCTCTTAAACCCTTAACTCTTCCTCTTCCTCTCTTAAACATCCTCATTCATTTAGGTTTGGCCAAAGTCTATTTTGTCATACATTTTTATTAGGCTTATATATATATTTTTAAGCTTTGTCTCAATATCTCAAGAGAATATGAGTTGGACCAATTCTTCCATCTCATTTCTCTTTGTTTATTTTTATTATTATTATTTTTTTAATCTTAAACTTTTATTAACTTTGTTATTTATTTGCATAAGAAACCCCATTAGGAAGCTTACTTATTTACTAAAACAACCCCACAAAATTTTAATTTATCATTAGTTACATAGCAGCCACCACGGCGTACACGTGGCTGCCATGTGGCATCCAATTTCGGTTTTGTAAAAAATCCCTAAACTACCTTTTATTTCTTTTATTCATAACTTAGCCGTTTGAGATCCGATTTGAGCACAGTTTGGTGCATCAGAATCGGCTCAGAATTCTCTTTAATATGGGCTTATTATTTAAGAAAGATGGGTCCATTATAAAAACCTCGATTTACGTGCCAACATATATCCCTGTTTAAGATATACTTCTTGGACAATTTTATAGTGCAAAAATGGGGTGCTGACAGATACCATTTTAGCCAAAGAAAATATGAACAGGTGAGTTTCTCCAAAGCTTTTTCTTTTCTTTTCTTTTTTTTGTTTGTTGGTAACAAGCCAAGCTATGCACTTTCATTAAGAAGTTAAAATAGTACAAGAGCAATGGCCATTGGCCAAGAGAAACGCAAAAAACCCAAAAATATATTGAAACTATGAAAACAGAGAGGATGTAGGGTGATAGGATAACCATAAACCCGAATCAACCTGTTGTAATCTTTAACCAAATGTCAGACTCATTACCAAAGCCACATAAAACCTCCTGAAAAACAAGGGTAGAGTGTGAGACATGGGAAAATCACCGGAATGATCATCCCTCCGTCAACACACGGGCTCATCGCAAAAATGGGAGAGTCGCCACCATTCAGAATTTTGGGGTGTGAATGGACACCAAAATGTTTAAAATCATTAAAAAGTGCAAAAATGCCAATTCTAAGGTAAAAATAACCCTACTTGAAAATCAAATCCAGAGATGGGTAAGGGGATTAGATTATGAACGGGGGAAGGTGTTAGGCACCCCCATTCATCCACACGAAGTGGTTGCCAAGTGTATGTTCATGCAAAAATAGAAAGCTTGCTAAAATCATAGAAAACCTTGAAAAAGGACCAATGTATGATATTTTCACATGAAGATCTAAATGGATTCTAGATCCTCTCTTATGTCAATATCATTTCTGGAATATCTCAAAAGATGGAAATCAAAGCACAAGTTATTCAAAAAACCAAGTTGAATCAAATCCGGAAAATTCGGTGAAAAGTCATGCCATTTGTCTTGAAATCATTCAAATACAATTTTAAATCAAATCAAACCAAATCCATTTGAAAGATTATAGTAAATAAGGGTCTCATGCAAAATTTCACTTCATTCCGATAAAAATCCTAGGAGTTATGCTCCTTTGAAGTTGCTGCTGGGGATTTTTAAAAGTGATGAATGGGCAACTTTGGGAAATTGCATAGAAAAATCCACTCCATAAAAATCCACGAAATTTGGTGTAATTGAAGTCTGTATGGCCATCTTTCAAAAGAAACTAGCCTCATACAAAAATCACTTCGGATGTGCCTTGGGTGGTCTCCCGAACAGGCCCCGAAGATCACAGATTTACCCAGAAAAGTACAAATGAACAGTTCTGAGTAAATCGACTACCAATAATTCAAATGGAATCCAAAAATTATGAAACCAACTGGATTTGAAAATAGACTCGTAAAGGAGTACTCAGAAACAAAAATCACTCGAATCAGACTTAAAGCGAACACATGGCGCTCCGTCGAAGTGACAAGTTCTGTATTTGAACCTGAACTGTCCACTTAACTTCGACAGAGAGGTGTCAAAAATCTGTTTGATGGAAATTTATGAAATTTGGTGGACATAAACTAGACAGCCTCACCTTTCCCATGGTTCTGGAATCGCTCCAAAATTCATCCGGACGATGAAGTTATGAGCGTCCAAAGTAAGGGTACAGGTGCTGTCCAGTTAGGCCCTTTTTGAGTAAAACCGACTCAAAACTGTGATCAAGTGTGTAAGATTCGTGTGAGATGAATCCAAAACCTTAAAAACATTTAAAACATTCCAGAATTTGATTGAGGCCATTTATTGGAGATTTATCACAATGAATGTAATAAATCCCCAAATGTGAGCCTATTCGCCAAAAAAGTGCTATGTATGTGCAAGCTTGAAAAAACATACAAGATCAATAGAACAACATAGCATGCATATATCTTCATCAAAATGAGGTTCTAAAATAGCCTAGGGTTCCGTTCCATTATCGTTTTCCTCTGTTCTCTCTCCTCGTTAAACACGGTTCTTCAAGATAATCAAGGGTACTTTGAATATGAAACGGTTTGCAATCAAACAAAAGGCCTTATGCTACATAGGTTCTAGTACTAAGGTCAATCCCCAGTCTCGTTTCTCCTAGATCCCGCCTCCACGTTTTACGGCTAGGGGGAGTCTCGAGATACTTTGAGCCGGGGAAGGATTTTCACACACAAAGAAGGCTTTACACTACAGAAAGGTAGAAGAAGATATCTAGATCTAGGAATGTAAATACAGAAAATAAAAGAAAAGTTTGAGGCTTACCTGGATTCTAGAAGCACTCCCGTAGCGATTTCCTTCTTCTCTTAGAGTTCTTCTTTGCGAGAATTCAAAACAAGAGTTGGTTGCCCTTTGCTTGAGGAGGAGCCTCCTATTTATAGGCAAAGGCTAGGGTTAGGGTTGAGAGAATGGTAGACACAACATAATGTCTATAGCCCACCAACCTTAACCCTAAGGCCATTTCCGAGATTTCCCCTCATTTAATGAGGGATATGATGGTAAAAGTGAAAAGCTCTCGGAAAACCCTAATTTTGAGCAAAACTTATGTATCCGGTATATCAAATCGGATACACAAGGGCCTTAAGGTATCCGGTATATAATACCGGATACACTAAGGCTCACTTGTATCCAGTATGTTTCACCGGATACACAGAGGAGTACTTGTATCCGGCCTGAGTAGCCGGATACAAGTAAAAACTTATTTTCTTCAAAATCTGTGCTGGTTTTTAAGGAGATGATGATTTTTAGTGATTATTGATCATTTTGATAGTGCAATTTGGGGTGTCTACATAGAGTCTTATGGAGGGTCTCTCAATTTAGGCTAATTATTGAATTTTGTTAACTTTCTTAGCTACGAGAAATCTATTGAAAAATGGGGATATTTGATATTGGCTTAGGAACCAAAAAAAAGGGGGGCAAAAAAAATTAGAAATGCTCCTCAAGCCATATATATATATATATATATATATATATATGTATGAACAATTTGGATGCATAATTGATATATTAATCCACTTATAAGAATAATGATTCAATAAAAAAAAATAATTTTACAACTTTTTACCGGAAAAAAAAAAAGAATTTACAATTTTGGATTGATTTGAAGATATAAATTTTTAAATATTAACTTAAGTGTATCAATAGTTTTTTGCCATCCAAAAGAACTAAGCGATGTCAAATGGCTAAAATGATTTGACAAGCATATGATTGATATCCTTCATCCATTTAAATGGGCCCATAGAATTGTACCAATTACTTTCAAACCCCGGAATCGCGGATACATGTCTCATTCTAGTAACCAAAGCCCTATATTTTTCACTTTTTTCTTTTATAAAATGATAAAATAAAAAAAATAAATTATATTATTAATGAAACTTGGTACTAACGGTTTGACAAGCATACGAGTGAAACTTGTTAATAATGTTGGATTGTTGTCCCTTATGAGGACAATAAGGAACTTGCTATGTCAAAATACTTCCAAGAAGTTACAAATTGTCTCAAAGAAAATGAGTTGGTTCCTTTTTTGTTTTAGTTTTTATATATTATTTACGGATATTACCCGCCTAGCATGTAGCCAGTACACACATCCATTATACATGTAGCCACAACTCAAGCGACTTTCAAAGTTTCAATTGGAGACAAGCTGTCGAGCACTCTCTTTGATTTGTTTAAGACACAAGGTTTCGAATCCCAGTTGTGGATGTAAACATCACAACGCATTACCAGCACCCTAAAAAAATACCTCTTTCTTGCAATCTCTATAATTTGTTGTTGTTGGTACATTTTATTTGTTGTCAAACAAGATGAGCTTTTATTTCTTCGATTGTTAATTGTTGACTCTCGCTATTATTAATTTGGTCTGTTCTAACCAAACTTTATATTCCATTTTACTACCAAAAATTAGATCGTGGATGGTGGACGATAATATTAATCTACCAGCGCCAATACATTACTAGGGGTGGCCCATCAAGTTAGCATGCTTTAAAGTGTTGCATGGGACACAAATGAGTGAATACAAAGAAAAAATCATGCATGGAAGTTTCATTCTTTCTAAAAAGAGCCGATGATGATTAAGTTAAACCAAAGCAAAGTACCAAGCCACCTAACAGCCATTAAAAGTTGTCATTTTACCTTATTTCTTATTTTGTACTTAATCACATAACATAAGCCTCTCATTCATTTAAGGTAATGGAATTTTATCCCAAAAAAAATAATAAATAAATAAAGGGAATGGAACCAGATCTCTTGTGTACGATTCGAATACATTTTTGGATTAATTGTGTTCGTGTGCATGCGCTCGTGCGCATATAAATATGTGTGCACGTATGCATCTGCATATACGTGGTACCCATGCAAGACAATAAGTCTAAGTCCCGTAAACCTTATGCAGGTGGCCACCATACCAACCTGCTGGGGTGTATAAGGTGATAAAATATTACAAGCGTTTATTAAACTTAAATGCAAAGGTCAATTACAAGCCTGTTGCAAGATTCTTGAACTCATTACTTTGATAGGGATGCTGACAAGTGGGGCATATAACACTTATGGAAAAATCTCGTTACATTTATGGAAAGAGAAAATTCCTAACATTGGCAAAATTTTTCCTCAAGGTACACAAATGAGTGTACGAGAAAAAAAGAGTGATGAGGTTGTCAAACGGAAAGGGCATATCTTCTACTGTACAAATAATTCAGATTCAGTAACCCAGCTCTTGGTAATTAGAAAATAATAGTACTTTTTAGAATATTTGAACCTATAAAAATGAATGCTGTTTCACAGATATTTTCTTTCCAAAATGCCCTTAAACTAATTACTAGTACAACCGTTGGTATATGCCTTTTATATGTCAAAAAAATAATTATTGGTGGTTTGCAACCCTTATACATGGTTTAAAAGCTTGTAAATCAATTGTTGCAAGTATTTGAACGAGGTTTACAAGTTAGTTTATAATTTTGACAACCATTTTAGTGAGGTTTAGAGTTCATTATGAGGTTTAGAGTTCATTAATTAAATTAAGGGCAATTTTATCGGATATTTTTTAAACTGTAAGTAAAAATTTTTGAAACATTTAAAATAAGGTATACAGATAGTTTACCATGGGTAAAACTATTACCAGATCTTTAAAACTATAAGTAATCTATCTATATCTATATCTACACTATATATAACGTGAGGCACCCCCTGGGAATTGCACCAACGAAAATTTGCAATTTTCCAAAAAAACCTTACACATCACTGTAAAGATTCATTAATAAAAGGGTAAAATAGTCAAAACTTCCTTAATATTTTAAAAACTTAATAACTAGTTGCAAAACCGCCTATTTACTTCTTTCTCCATACGTGCAGTACTGCACATGCACCTAGCTAATTATATATATGCGAGGCACCCCCATTGGGAATTACGCCAAGCAAAATGTCAAACTTTCCAAAATAGCCCTTACACAGTATTGTGAATATCTATTAATAAAAGGGTACAATAGTCAAAACTGCCCCAATTTTTTAAGAACTTAATAATCAGTTGCAAAACCGTTCTCTCTCTTGTTTACATGGGCATAGCCGGGGGCATAGTGTCACTTTGTCGTACTTACATGGAATACGAGCACCATGGTTTACCAGACCGGTCCATGTCTGGACCAGCCGGTCTAGTATTCCAGTTCGGAAGGGGGTGCTCTAATGAGAAGTGTGGGACTTGGGCGGTCCAACTCGCAATAGAAGCACGGCCAAATCAACTTTTGTTTTTTTTCAAAAACTTTAGAGTTTGTTTTTTTCAACAAAAAAAAAAAAACTAAAAGAAGTGAGAGCCTACAAAGTCTGCAAAGTTAAAAAAACTAAAAAGAGTGAGACCCTTCTCAAGCTCTTGCTCTCGCAGTCGCCAACGCTAAGAGATAGACTCAAGAGAGTTAGAGAGAGAGAGAGAGAGGGAGAAGAGGGTGAGACTCAATACAGAGAGAAGGAGGGAGAAAGGGGAGAGAAAGAGAGAGGGATGGAGCAGGGGAGATGTAATGCCCTAGATCCGTGTTGTTCAATAAAGATATAACACGTCTCACGGAGTGTTAGGTATGGGCCCTCGACTCATGTGATCGCTGGATAATCACTTAAGATCTACCATATCAGAGTGCACAAACAATTATCAACTAGGAAGCCCAAAGAAAGTGTTTGGTTATAGACAAGTCGACCCACCATCAATCCACTTTATTACATTTCCAAAACAACAAGTCAAAATTTCCAAATCTAGAATAACCCTACTAGTCTATGGAATGTAGTAATAATCCTCCTCCCTACAAGTGTCAGTCGGATCTATCCCAGTAGGCGCCTCACTATGTGTATCTGAAAACAAAACAAAAACAAACGGAATAAGATACGAATATCTCAGCGAGTAGCATATGCATGCAGAAATAGTTATCATCAGTTATAAATATGCCACGATAAATAACCAGTACAATTCAGTCAATAGAGATAATCCCGAAGTAGCAATCCAAAACTCCAATAATAGTTTCCCATAAAAGACAAATAACAACTCACGATAAATCAACAAATGGTCAATGTCATGCTTATTTTTTCAATTGGTTAATTGACATGCTAAGGAGACATCCACACCCTCCATATACACAGTTCCGAGCTACTCAGGGTTTCAGAACTCTGAAATGACAGCCTACTCAGGGTTTCACCATCCAATGCCGGCCTACTTTAGGTATCAGCATTGACAACCAGGCCTACTCAGGGTTTCTGGCTGCTTTACACCGGTCGTGGCAACACACAAGGCTATGAAATTATGCCGATAAACAATACCATCACATTATTAAGCTTAGACTAGGGTCCAGATGTAGCTAAACCAAAAATAGAAATACCAAATGCATAAACTCACCACTGGCAACACAATAACCCAACCATTGTCGTCATCATGTATAACCCAATACAAACTCATCACAGGTCACTTCGGACCAGAATAGTAACTCATGGAACCACAGAAGAAATTCTAACCCAAAACACAAATTTAAACCAGTAGTACAATCGTTTACTCACACAAGGACAATACTCATAAATCTGGCTCAACACTTGGCAAACTGCTAAAACTCAGGTTAAACCAGTTCACAAAACTGAAAAAAATCTATAAAACATGGATAAAACAAAATCACTAACTCATGGTATCAAGTATAGCCATTAGACTACAAACAGTCCTTCAAACTCTACTTTTGGGAACTCATAAATCATACCAATAATTGACCCAAATATCTCCGTAGGTTTTAAGCAAATTACAATACTTCGAGCATCCTAATCTAGCCATTGGCTAAGAGGTTTAAGTCTTAAAGAACAAGAAATGAGCTCAAATTGGTTAGCCGCACATCATCTGGAGAATTGGTGGGTGCGCTGACCTCGGGCCCCTTGGCACCAGGTCGGCGGACCCTAAGTTTTTCTGTGCGCTAAGCTCGGGCCCCTTGGTGCTAGGTCGGCGGACCCTAAGCTTTCTATGCGCTGAGCTGCCGCCAAGAAGAAACAGTAGGCGGCAACCCCAGCGGACACTCCCCTGTTTTCTCGGTAATATTTTCACTCACTGATTCCTCAATCTAGCTATAACTATCCTAATTTCAAGCCTCCACAACAGTTGTTCTACACTCCTACCACATTCAATAGACGTTTAAACTCAAATCGAAATTAATCCGAACAACTTTCATGTTACGCCTCTAAAATCTCCTCGAAAATTCCAGTTCGAAACTAACAATTTCTACAATAATGCATTTCGGCTAATCTCGGGTAATCAAATCCAATACGCGGATTAAAACGATGCTACTCACCTGGTTCGCAACTCCTCTCACTCAGAGACTTCAATCCCTTTTTAGACCTCACACGGCAGCAGCTCAGAAAACCTCTTCGATGGACGATCGGCTCCCAATCACAATTCCTACATACATTTTATTGCAGATTTAGTTAGGTCTGATCAATCTGGATTTTCTCTAACCTTTCGCTCGCAAATACCTGAGGTAGCACTGCTTACCTGATCCGACCTTGATCGCACAGCCAAAATGACAGGTCATAGCAACCTCCGGCAGTTTCAACAACTTCCGATAGGATGATCTCTTACTTCTGAATAGCTTCCACAAAGATCCAGCACTCTAATCCGCCTTGCCCTAGCTTCTTGAGCCAACTGAGCAGTAGCCGCAATTTTTTTCCTCAAGCTCAGTGGTGCGAAACCTATGCTCTGAAAATACGCTGAGTATTTATACTCGCCCTACTTTTGCACTTGCCCAACTAAATTCATGGTTCGCTGCATGCTCGCCCATGCATCTCCCTACATGCGCAGCCTTCCAAGCCATTTGATCTACTGAATTTCTTCTCCACCTGATCACTCGTATATATATATATATATATATATATATATATATATATATATATATATATATA
Organism: Buxus sempervirens; assembly: GCA_947561395.2. NCBI lineage: Eukaryota > Viridiplantae > Streptophyta > Magnoliopsida > Buxales > Buxaceae > Buxus > Buxus sempervirens. Next base: position 18,097,453 of record OX387182.1, read on the forward strand.
TATATAATTTTAAAACAACTGAATTCAAACAGAAAATCACTCTAATTATTATCAGCACATTACTAACCTTAATTATCTCGTTTGTACACTTAATGTCTCGAATCCCCAATATACCCCTGCTTTACAGATCTCTAAAAATTTCACCCATACAGACTTGTTAATTTCTTATAAACAATAATCACTAAAAATTTTGGGGTTTTACAGGAGAGACGATAGAGAGGGAAGAAGAGACTAGAGAGAGAGAGAGGGAGAAAGAGAAAGAACTTGTAGTAGTCTTCTTCTTCAAGTTGGAAAATCTTCTCATAGTCTCACCTCACGATTTTCAGGTAGTAGACAAAGTAGGGTTTCATAGTCATTCTTTTTGATCGGCCAGGACCGTCCACTCCTACCGGATTGATCTGGTACGATTTGTACCGGGAGTGAGCAAGGCCATTCCCTGATCCCTGGTCTCGGTACAAAAAAACCTTGATGAGCATTACTTACTTGGAATACAAGCACATTGTACGTGGGATATGAGCTTCCCTCTATGGAAAATAATTGCAACCAATGCGGGCACGAGTGCCTCTTACATGGGATACGAGTGCCTCATATGCTCGTATCCCATGCATAGTGTATTCGTGTCCTAAGTAGGTTGCTCTTGTTCTCATATAGTTATAATAAAGTTATCCTATAGTTCCAACCTTTTTTTATTTTTATTTTTAAAGTGACCCTTTTATGGAAAGAAGTTTCTTGATTGACTACTTTTATACATAGCGGCCAAAACTGACCCATTTTCATAATTTTTCTATTTTAAAAAAAAACTTTGAATATTAATGTGGTTGAATTTATTCTTACTAATTGTTTGCCTCTCCTGAGTTAATTTTTTGGCTCCACCCTTGCTTGTTTACCTCTTTCTTCATTCGTGCAGTACTTCACATGTCCACCCCATTGTTACAAAACCATTTCCACTCCTTCAAAACAGTTATGTAACTATTTACTTCCTACATTTGTTCTAACAAATTACACTTTGCTTGCTCTCTTTCAATATGAGAGAAACAACGAGCTTCCACTCATTGTCAATGTATATCTATATCTATAACCTATGTAAAAAGGCCTTGCTCCAGCTTGCTCGATGACAATAGCTTTTAAGTGATACTTTTTAAATATAATTCAGATTTAATCATACTTTTGATATTTTTTTGTTTTATACGGTGCCATATTATTTTAAGTGATACTTTTAATACAATTCAGATTTAGTCATTCTTTTGATTAGTTTTTAATGTAATTTATTTAAAATAATCTTGATTAAATCACCAAATTCTTCAAATCAGTATTACTTTTTAAAAATAAGTGAGAATGAGTATCATTTTATTGTTCACCTAAGACTTCTTCCAAAAATTCGCTCAAAACACTTCTTATCCTCATTAAAACATGATAATAAACAAATTTTTTTACAAATATGTTGAGGGCATTTTTGGAAAAAAGTCTTTGATAAACAATAACACATGTTCTCAATTATATCTATAAATTATCACTAATTTTTAATTATCAAGAATTTGGTAACTGAATTAGGATTATTTCTTAAAAACATTGCTAAATAGCCATTTTCTCTAATTCTTTTTTTTTTTTTTGTTTTATACGGCGCCGTTCACTATGAAAGCAACCCGTGTTTGGGTACTAAAAAGGCGTTCTCCAAGTGCGGTGAAGGTTATATGTGTGTAATATCCTTGTCTTCCAAGCTTTCGATGAATACGTTTTTAGCAAATCTTCTCTCTTTGCCCTTCTTGCATTAGTTATTATACTCTAATGTTTATAAATGTGAAATTTATTTATTAGAGGATAAGTAACAAAATTGTGTTAACTAAGGTATTGTTTGGTAACGCTTTTCAGAAGTGTTTTTTTTACAGCAAAAAATTGCTTTCAACAGCAAAAAATTGCTTTTAAAAGCAAAAGTGTTGTTTGGTTATGTACACATGAAACAATTTATAATAAGCAAAAAAAGCAATTTCATTGCTTTTCAATAGAACCATAGAAATGTTGCTTCTCACTTGAACCATAAATTTACTTTCTTGCTTTTAAAACCCTCGACACAAAACTAGACCAGAAAAAAATTGACCCATCATGTCCAATCCAACCCGAATAAGAGAGTTCAGGTTGACTCGTGTAATTGTTGGGTCGGCTTCAGGTTGGGGATTTAGTAACCCATTCGTATTCGAGTCAATTCGAATCTAGCCCGATAATAATCCGTTTAACACGATAATGACCCGTTTAACCCAATAATGATCCGTTCAACCCGATAATGACCTGTTTAACACGATAATGGCCCGTTTAACACGATAAATTGATCGTTTAAACTGATAATGACTCGTTTAACCTGATAATGACCCGCTTAACCCAATAATGATCCGTTTAACCTGATAGTGACCTGTTTAACTCAATAATGGCTCGTTTAACCTGATAATGACCCGTTGAACCCTAAATTGTATCACTAATTCACGTTGTTTTCTATTGATGTATTTTTTATAATTAAAAAATAAAAAATTTTAATCGAGTTGGTGGGTTGAATCCGATTATTAGTGAATTGGGTTTGGTTTTGTGTTTTCCCAACCCACCAATAAACAGATTCAACTTTAACCGACCCGTTTATTGCTCAAGCCGTTACAATATACGTCAATTGACACTTAATCGACCTTTTTAATTGTCTGCCTACAAAACTCCAACTGTCACTCGCTAAGTTCTTAACCAAAGGGTATTGAACAATAAATTGACACTTGCTTGAAATATTTTATTAAAAATCATTTCTTACAAATATTTTAATAAAGTATTGTGACTGAATTTGAATTATTTTTGAAAATTTCACTTAAAACCAATTTACTGGGTTGAAACGGGTTTTTGCCACGTGCTATCACCAGAAACCCCGCTTCACATACAAGTGCAAGAACCCCAAGAGCCCGCTTCAACCGACAGACCCGAATCCTTCGCTTTGTTGTAATGTTGCAGATTGGCGAGAGAAGGAACGCTTTGATCGTTGAATGCTTCGTATGTCTTGCCTCCTTGGTGAATCATCAAATTTCAAATGGCCCCACTTCCTTTTTGATCCTTTATTTTTCTTCTCTGGGTCGCCAAATCAAGCTAGGAATAGGAATAATCCTTTTCTGTTTCTTTCGTTCTCCTGAAAGTGTCTCTGTAGAAGGGTTGGGCATATTAGATTCTGTTTCAGGTGGTTATCATATGGTTAGTGTTGTAAGATTGTTGTTATGATATGGTTGGATTTTGTCTTTCCTATTTTCTGAAATCTAGAGCAGGAAATGCAATTTATCCGAGCAACATGGAAGTTTAATCGGTTCCTATTTTCTGTCTGTTGTAATGTGGCGTTGTTGTTGAATTTCTTCTGAAATCTATGAGCAAGAATCAATGCTATATGTTTGCAGTTTCTTCCTTTATATATTTTTTCTCAGCCTCCCATCATTTTTCTCTGGTGAGACAAAAATGATTTTCACTAGCAAATAGTTGTGACTCTAAAGTTATTTTAGATTCGATGACAAACAAATTTTGATTGCTTGTTTGAGACCATATAAAGCTTTCTTAAACTCGGCATAATGTCATAAAGACTTTAACATCGAGTTGATGCATAGACCAATGACACAAATTTCTATCACTCGCAAGAAAACAAACATGACTAATAAGCTTGACCATAGGACAAAATTTTTCTTGGTTGTCAAATCCGTCAATTTTTGCGTAATTCATGTTGATAAAATACACTTTTTAATTCTTGATTGATTCTTGAGAAAAATATTTTACTTTCTTATACCCATGAACAATTGAAACTTGTTTTACTTGGTGACCCACAGACATAGGATTTCCAAAACGGTGGATGCATTATAGACCTAATTGTTAAGAATTTTTCCAAAGTCATATATATATATATGGGAATGCATGCACTATATGCGGGTAGCAAATTTGAAAGAGAATTGAGGGCGTTTTGGGTATTAAAATGTTAGAGAGTCAGTTATTGATACACTTGGCATTAATAAATGGATATATGAGTTAATTTAATTAAAAGTGGAGAGCATTTTAGGCAGCTCTCAAATCGCATATGATTTCATCGGTTATGATGGTGATGTCAAGTGTCAAATAAAAAAAAAGGCGTGAGATAATAAAACTGTAAAATGGGGATTACTTGGAGGGCATTTTCAATCCAAAATGTCAGCCAGAAAACCCCCGCTTCGCTTAATAATAATAATAGATATATACACACACATATGATGATGGGTTGACATATGGTGATGGGCAACTCATCTATTTAACAAGAAGATTTAGATTTACTAATAAGGGTGGCACACTTGCAGTCTTAAAGGTAGACAAGAGTGAAAGCTGGGGATTGAGTGAAGAAAGTCATCATTGTTCAAGGATACGTGTCAAAGAGAGTGATTTTTCATTTTATTTCATTCCTTTCTTTTATAGAATAGATACCATTTTAGGCAAAGAAAATATGAACAGGGAGTTTCTCCAAAGCCTTTTTTTTTTCTTTTCTTTTTCCTTTTTGTTGGTAACAAGCCAAGCTATGCACTTTCATTAACAAGTAAAAATAGAACAAGAGCAATGGCCATTAGCCAAGAGAAACGCAAAAAAACCCAAAAACATATTGAAACTACGAAAATAGAGAGGATGTAGGGTGACAGGATGACAAGATAACCAGAAACCCGAACCAACTTGTTGTAATCCTTAACCAAATGTCAGACTTATTACCAAAGCCACATAAAACCACCTGAAAAACAATGGTAGAATCTTACGAAGGGTCTGTCAATTTAGGCTAGTTATTGAATTTTGTTAACTTTCTTAGCTAGGGGAAATCTATTGGAAAATGGGGATATTTGATATTGGCTTAGGAACCAAAAAAAAAGGGCAAAAAAATTAGAAAGGCTCCTCAAGCCATATATATATATATATATATATATATATATATATATATGAACAATTTGGATGCATAATTGATATATTAATCCACTTATAAGAATAATAATTCAATACAAAAAATAATTTTACAACTTTTTACACACAAAAAAAAAAAAAAAGATTTTACAATTTTCGATTGATTTGAAGATATAACTTTTTAAATATTAACTTAAGTGATGTCAAATGGCTAAAATGATTTGACAAGCATATGATTGATATCTTTCATCCATTTAAATGGGCCCATAGAGTTGTACCAATTACTTTCAAACCCCGGAATCGCGGATACATGTCTCATTCTAGTACCCAAAGCCCTGTACTTTTAATTTTTTTCTTTTAGAAAATGATAAAATACAAAAATAAATTATATTATTAGTGAAACTTGGTACTAATGGTTTGACAAGCATATGAGTGAAACTTGGTACTAATGTTGGATTGTTGTCCCTTATGAGGACAATAAGGAACTTGCTATGTCAAAATACTTCCAAGAAGTTACAAATTGTCTCAAAGAAAATGACTTGGTTCCTGTTTTTGTTTTTGTTTTTATATATTATTTACGGATATTACCCGCCTAGCATGTAGCCCGTACACACATCCATTATACATGTAGCCACAACTCAAGCGACTTTCAAAGTTTCAATTGGAGACAAGCTGTCGAGCACTCTCTTTGATTTGTTTAGGATACAAGGTTTCGAATCCCAGTTGTGGATGTAAACATCACAACGCATTACCAGCACCCTAAAAAAATAACTCTTTCTTGCAATCTCTATAATTTGCTGTTGTTGGTACGTTGGTACATTTTATTTGTTGTCAAACAAGATGAGCTTTTATTTCTTCGATTGTTAATTGTTGACTCTCGCTATTATTAATTTGCTCTGTTCTAACCAAACTTTATATTCCATTTTACTACAAAAAATTAGATCGTGGATGGTGGACGATAATATTAATCTACCAGCGCTACTACATTACAAGGGGTGGCCCATCAAGTTAGCATGCTTTAAAGTGTTGCATGGGACACAAATGAGTGAATACAAAGAAAAAATCATGCATGGAAGTTTCATTCTTTCTAAAAAGAGCTGATGATGATTAAGTTAAACCAAAGCAAAGTACCAAGCCACCTAACAGCCATTAAAAGTTGTCATTTTACCTTATTTCTTATTTTGTACTTAATCACATAACATAAGCCTCTCATTCATTTAAGGTAATGGAATTTTATCCCAAAAATAATAATAAATAAATAAAGGGAATGGAACCAGATCTCTTGTGTACGATTCGAATACATTTTGGATTAATGGTGTACATGTGAATGTGCTCGTGCGCATATAAATATGTGTGCACGTATGCACATGCATATACGTGGAACCCATGTAAGACGATAAGTCTAAGTCCCGTAAACCTTATGCAGGTGGCCACCATACCAACCTGCTGGGGTTATATCACATATTACTAATAAATGGTATAACATTAATGTGCGGCCACGGGTTCGGAATGTGATAAAATATTACAAGCGTTTATTAATCTTAAATGCAAAGGCCAATTACGAGCCCGTTGCAAGATTCTTGGACTCATTACTTTGATAGGGATGGTGACAAGTGGGGCATCTAACACTTATGGAGAAATCTCGTTACATTTATGGAAAGAGAAAATTCCTAACATTGGCAAAATTTTCCTCAAGGTACACAAACGAGTGTAGGAGAAAAAAAGAGTGCTGAGGTTGTCAAACGGAAAGAGCATATCTTCTACTGTACAAATAATTCAGATTCAGTAACCCAGCTCTTGGTAATTAGGAAATAATAGTACTTTTTAGAATATTTGAACCTATAAAAATGAATGCTGTTTCACAGATATTTTCTTTCCAAAATGCCCTTAAACTAATTACTAGTACAACCGTTGGTATATGCCTTTTATATGTCAAAAAAATAATTATTGGTGGTTTGCAACCCTTATACATGGTTTAAAAGCTTGTAAATCAATTGTTGCAAGTATTTGAACGAGGTTTACAAGTTAGTTTATAATTTTGACAACCATTTTAGTGAGGTTTAGAGTTCATTATGAGGTTTAGAGTTCATTAATTAAATTAAGGGCAATTTTAGCAGATATTTTTTAAACTGTAAGTAAAAATTTTTGAAACATTTAAAATAAGGTATACAGACAGTTTACCCTGGGTAAAACTATTACCAGATCTTTAAAACTATAAGTAATCTATCTATATCTATATCTACACTATATATAACGTGAGGCACCCCCTGGGAATTGCACCAACGAAAATTTGCAATTTTCCAAAAAAACCTTACACATCACTGTAAAGATTCATTAATAAAAGGGTAAAATAGTCAAAACTTCCTTAATATTTTAAAAACTTAATAACTAGTTGCAAAACCGCCTATTTACTTCTTTCTCCATACGTGCAGTACTGCACATGCACCTAGCTAATTATATATATGCGAGGCACCCCCATTGGGAATTACGCCAAGCAAAATGTCAAACTTTCCAAAATAGCCCTTACACAGTATTGTGAATATCTATTAATAAAAGGGTACAATAGTCAAAACTGCCCCAATTTTTTAAGAACTTAATAATCAGTTGCAAAACCGTTCTCTCTCTTGTTTACATGGGCATAGCCAGGGGCATAGTGTCACTTTGTCGTACTTACATGGAATACGAGCACCATGGTTTACCAGACTGGTCCATGTCTGGACCGGCCGGTCTGGTATGCCAGTCTGGAACGGGGTGCTCTAATGAGAAGTGTGGGACTTGGGCGGTCCAACTCGCAACAGAAGCACGGCCAAATCAACTTTTGTTTTTGTTTTTTTTTTTAAACTTTAGAGTTTGTTTTTTTCAAAAAAAAAAAATACTAAAAAAAAGTGAGAGCCTACAAAGCCTACAAAGTTAAAAAAAACTAAAAAGAGTGAGAGCCTTCTCAGGCTCTTGCTCTCGCAGTCGCCAAAGCTGAGAGATAGACTCGAGAGAGTCAGAGAGAAAGAGAAGGAGAAGAGGGTGAGACTCGATACAGAGAGAAGGAGGGAGAAGGGGGAGAGAAAGAGAGAGGGAGGGAGGGACCAGGGGAGATGTAACGCCCCGGATCCGTGTTGTTCAATAAAGATATAACACGTCTCACGAAGTGTTAGGTATGGGCCCTTGACTCATGTGATTGCAATATAATCACTTAAGATCTACCATATCAGAGTGCACAAACAATTATCAACTAGGAAGCCCAAAGAAAGTGTTTGGTTATAGACAAATCGAACCACCATCAATCCACTTTATTACATTTCCAAAACAACAAGTCAAAATTTCCAAATCTAGAATAATCCTACTAGTCTATGGAATGTAGTAATAATCCTCATCCCTATAAGTGTCAGTTGGATCTACCCCAATAGGCGTCTCACCACGTGTATCTGAAAACAAAACAAAAACAAACGAAATGAGATACGAATATCTCAGTGAGTAGCATATGCATGCAGAAATAGTTATCATCAGTTATAAATACGATGAATAACTAGAACAATTCAGTCAATAGAGATAATCCCGAAGTAGTAATCCAAAACTCCAATAATAGTTTCCCATAAAAGACAAATAACAACTCACGATAAATCAACGAATGGTCAATGTCATGCCTATTGTTTCAATTGGTTAATTGACATGCCAAGGAGACATCCACACTTCCATGTACACAGTTTCGGGCTACTCAGGGTTTCGGAACTCTGAAATGACGGCCTACTCAGGGTTTCGCCATCCACTGCTGGCCTACTCCGGGTATCGGCATTGACAACCAGGCCTACTCAGGGTTTCTGGCTACTTTAGACCGGTCGTAGCAACACACAAGGCCATGCAATTACACCGATAGACAATACCATCACATTACTAAGCTTAGACTAGGATCCAGGTATAGCTAAACCAAAAACAGAAATACCAAATGCATAAACTCACCACTGGCAACACAATAACCCAACCATTGTCGTCATCATGTATAACCAAATACAAACTCATCACAGGTCACTCCGAACCAGAATAGTAACTCATGGAACTGCAGAAGAAATTCTAACCTAAAACACAAATTTAAACCAGTAGTACAATCTTTTACTCACACAAGGACAATACTCATAAATTCGGCTCAACACTTGGCAAACCGCTAAAACTCAGGTTAAACCAGTTCACAAAATTGAAAAACATCTATAAAACATGGATAAAACAAAATCACTAACTCATGGTATCAAGTATAGCAATTAGACTACAAACAACCCTTCAAACTATACTTTTGGGAACTCATAAATCATACCAATAATTGACCCAAAGATCTCCATAGGTTTTAAGCAAATTACAATACTTCTAGCATCCTAATCTAGCCATTGGCTAAGAGGTTTAAGCCTTAAAGAACAAGAAATGAGCTTAAATAGGTCAACCGCACATCATCTGGAGAATTGGTGGGTGCGCTGACCTCAGGCCCCTTGGCGCCAGGTCGGCGGACCCTAAGTTTTTCTGTGCGCTGAGCTTGGGCCCATTGGCGCTAGGTCGGCGGACCCTAAGCTTTCTATGCACTGAGCTGCCGCCAAGAAGAAACAGTAGGCGGCAACCCCCGCAGACACTACCCTGTTTTCTCGGAAATATTTTCACTCACTAATAACTCAATCTAGCTATGACTGTCCTAATTTCAAGCCTCCACAACAGTTGTTCTACACTCCTACCACATTCAATAGATGTTTAAACTCAAATCGAAATTAATCCGAACAACTTTCATGCTACGCCTCTAAAATCTCCTCGAAAATTCCAGTTCGAAACTAACAATTTCTACAATAATGCATTTCGGCTAATCTCAGGTAATCAAATCCAATACGCGGATTAAAACGATGCTACTCACCTGGTTCGCAACTCCTCTCACTCAGAGACTTCAATCCCTCTTCAGACCTCACACGGCAGCAGCTCAGAAAACCTCTTGGATGGACAATCGGCTCCCAATCACAATTCCTACATACATTTATTCCAGATTTAGTTAGGTCTGATCAATCTGGATTTTCTCTAACCTTTCGCTCGCAAATACCTGAGGTAGCACTGCTTACCTGATCCGACCTTGATCGCACAGCCAAAATGACAGGTCGCAGCAATCTCCGGCAGTTTCAGCAACTTCCGATAGGATGATCTCTTACTTCTGAATAGCTTCCACACAGATCCAGCACTCTAATCCACCTTGCCCTAGCTTTTTGAGCGAGATGAGCTGTAGCCGCAATTTTTTTCCTCAAGCTCAGTGCTGCGAAACCTACGCTCTGAAAATACACCGAGTATTTATACTCGCCCTACTTTTGCACTCGCCCAACTAAATTCATGGTTCGCTGCATGCTCGCCCACACATCTCCCTACATGCGCAGCCTTCCCAGCCATTTGATCTACTGAATTTCTTCTCCACCTGATCACCCGTATATATATATTTTATTTTAAAACAACTGAATTCAAACAGAAAATCACTCTAATTATTATCAGCACATTACTAACCTTAATTATCTCGTTTCCATGCTTAATGTCTTGAATCCCAAATATACCCCTGCTTTACAAATCTCTGAAAATTTCACCCATGCAGACTTGTTAATTTCTCATAAACAATAATCACTAAAAATTTTGGGGTTTTACAGGAGAGACGATAGAGAGGGAAGAAGAGACTAGAGAGAGAGAGGGAGAAAGAGAAAGAACTTGCAGTAGTCTTCTTCTTCAAGTTGGCAAGTCTTCTCATAGTCTCACCTCACGATTTGCAGGTAGTAGACAAAGTTGGGTTTCATAGTCATTCTTTTTGATTGGCCAGGACCGTCCACTCCTAACGAATCGATCTGGTATGATTTGTACCGGGAGCGGGCAAGGCCAATCCCTGATCCCTGGTCTCGGTACAAAAAACCTTGACGAGCATTACTTACTTGGAATACAAGCACATTGTACGTGGGATATGAGCTTCCCTTTATGGAATATAATTGCAACCAACGTGGGCATGAGTGCCTCTTACATGGGATGCGAGTGCCTCATATATATGCTCGTATCCCATGCATAATGTATTCGTGTCCTAAGTAGGTTGCTCTTGTTCTCATATAGTTATAATAAAGTTATCCTATAGTTCCAACCTTTTTTTTATTTTTATTTTTAAAGTGACCCTTTTATGGAAAGAAGTTTCTTGATGGACTACTTTTATACATAGCGGCCAAAACTGAACCATTTTCATAATTTTTCTATTTTAAAAAAAAATTTGAATATTAATGTGGTTGAATCTATTCTGACTAATTGTTTGCCTCTCCTGAGTTAATTTTTTGGCTCCGCCCTTGCTTGTTTACCTCTTTCTTCATTCGTGCAGTACTTCACATGTCCACCTCATTGTTACAAAACCATTTCCACTCCTTCAAAACAATTACGTAACTATTCACTTCCTACATTTGTTCTAACAAATTACACTTTGCTTGCTCTCTTTCAATATGAGAGAAACAATGAGCGTCCACTCATTGTCAATCAATGAGCGTCCACTCATTGTCAATGTATATCTATATCTATAACCTATGTAAAAAGGCCTTGCGACCTGCTTGTCGACATGCTTGCTCGATGACAATAGCTTTTAAGTGATACTTTTGAAATATAATTCAGATTTAATCATACTTTTGATATTTTTTTGTTTTATACTTTGCCATACTATTTTAAGTGATACTTTTAAATGTAATTCAGATTTAGTCATTCTTTTGATTAGTTTTTAATGTAATTTTTTAAAAATAATCTTGATTAAATCACCAAATTCTTCATAATCGGAAATCATTATTACTTTTAAAAAATAAGTGAGAATGAGTATCATTTTATTGTTCACCTAAGACTTCTTCCAAAAATACCCTCAAAACACTTCTTATCCTCATTAAAACATGATAATAAACAAATTCTTTTACAAATATGTTGAGGGCATTTTTGGAAAAAAGTCTTTGATAAACAATAACACATGTTCTCAATTATATCTATAAATTATCACTAATTTTTAATTATCAAGAATTTGGTAACTGAATTAGGATTATTTCTTAAAAACATTGCTAAATAACCATTTTCTCTAATTCTTTTTTTTTTATACGGCGCCGTTCACAATTTTCATATGATTTTTTTAAATGATAATTTTTAAAAACATTTCAGATTCAATCATGTTATTTTCAATAACAGGTGAAATACTAATATTTTTGTTATACATGGGGCAATAGTTTTTTTCTTTTATATACCGTATTTACTCCTATTATATACAAAGGAAAATTGATTTTAAGTGATACTTTTCAAAGAGGGACAACAAGAGAGGCTCAAAAAGCTTGCGACGAGACTTGTGGTTGCCCTTCTCCATGCCCTGGTGGCATTGCTTGCAAGTCTCTCTTTGCATCTACCTTCCTTTGGTAATGAAGATTCTTTGTATTGAGTAACTCTACTGAATAGTTTCACTCCAAGCGAGACTTTCAGTGTGGAAGGGCCTAAGATGCAGCACATGCGTTATTCATGTGGTGATCGTTGTGGATGCAACCCGTGTTTGGGTACTAGAAAGGCGTTCTCCAAGTGCGGTGAAGGTTATATGTGTGTAATATCCTTGTCTTCCAAGCTTTCAAGGAATATGTTTTTAGCAAATCTTTTCTCTTCGCCCTTCTTGAATTAGTTATTATACTCTAATGTTTATAAATGTGAAATTTATTTATTAGAGGATAAGTAACAAAATTGTGTTAACTAAGGTATTGTTTGGCAACACTTTTCAGAAGTGTTTTTTTTTTTTACAGCAAAAAATTGCTTTCGAAAGCAAAAGTGCTGTTTGGTTATGTACACATGAAGCAATTTATAAGAAGCAAAAAAAAGCAATTTCATTGCTTTTCAATAGAACCATAGAAATGTTGCTTCTCACTTGAACCATAAATTTACTTTCTTGCTTCTAAAACCCTCGACACAAAACTAGATCAGGAAAAAATTGACCCATCATGTCCAATCCAACCCGAATAAAAGAGTTCAGGTTGACTCGTGCAATAGTTGGGTCGGCTTCAGGTTGGGGATTTAGTAACCCATTCGTATTTGGGTCAACTCGAATCTAGCCCGATAATAATCCGTTTAACATGATAATGACCCGTTTAACCCAATAATGATCCGTTCAACTCGATAATGACCCGTTTAACACGATAAATTGCCCGTTTAAACTGATAATGACTCGTTTAACCTGATAATGACCCCGCTTAACCCAATAATGATCCGTTTAACCCGATAGTGACCTGTTTAACTCAATAATGGGCCGTTTAACCTGATAATGACCCGTTTAACTCTAAATTGTATCACTAATTCACATTATTTTCTATTGATGTATTTTTTATAATTAAAAAATAAAAAATTTTAATTGAGTTGGTGGGTTGAATCCGATTATTAGTGAATTGGGTTTGGTTTTGTGTTTTCCCAACCCACCAATAAACAGATTCAACTTGAACCGACCCATTTATTGCTCAACCCGTTACAATATACGTCAATTGACACTTGAACCGACCCGTTTAATTGTCTGCTTACAAAACTCCACCTGTCACTCGCTAAGTTCTTAACCAAAGGGTATTGAACAATAAATTTACACTTGCTTGAAATATTTTTTTAAAATCATTTCTTACAAATATTTTAATAAAGTATTGTGACTGAATTTGAACTATTTTTGAAAATATCACTTAAAACCAATTTACTGGGTTGAAACGGGTTTTTGCCACGTGCTATCACCAGAAACCCCGCTTCACATACAAGTGCAAGAACCCCAAGAGCCCGCTTCAACCGACAGACCCGAATCCTTCGCTTTGTTGTAATGTTGCAGATTGGCGAGAGAAGGAACGCTTTGATCGTTGAATGCTTCGTATGTCTTGCCTCCTTGGTGAATCATCAAATTTCAAATGGCCCCACTTCCTTTTTGATCCTTTATTTTTCTTCTCTGGGTCGCCAAATCAAGCTAGGAATAGGAATAATCCTTTTCTGTTCCTTTCGTTCTCCTGAAAGTGTCTCTGTAGAAGGGTTGGGCATATTAGATTCTGTTTCAGGTGGTTATCATATGGTTTGTGTTGTAAGATTGTTGTTATGATATGGTTGGATTTTGTCTTTCCTATTTTCTGAAATCTAGAGCAGGACATGCAATTTATCCGAGCAACATGGAAGTTTAATCGGTTCGACTTTGAGTTTTAATCTCGTTTTCTGTTTGGGAAAGTGGTTTTGAGGCTCTTCCGGTTGATGGGTATTCGTCATCTTCTCGGAAAATTATTCACGCTGTATTTCTCCTGTGTTAGCCGCTAGGTTTTGTGTCTGTTCCCTTTTCATTCTCTTCATGGTGAGATTAATTGTTAATCATGGATGATTTTGGTAAATGGGATGGAGGTTGAATTGTTTTTTACCATACCCATTTGAACTTCTGTGGGAAATTGTGGCCTTCGTTTAAGCTTTGTTCATGGTTTGACTTTATTCAGTTTCTTTTTCAGTTCTGTCTGTTGTAATGTGGCGTTGTTGTTGAGTTTCTTCTGAAATCTATGAGCAAGAATCAATGCTATATGTTTGCAGTTTCTTCCTTCATAGTTTTTTTCTCAGCCTCCCATCATTTTTATCTGCTGAGACAAAAATGATTTTCACTAGCAAATAGTTGTGACTTTACTGATAGTGTTGCAATGGCGGATAGGAATTCCTCCTCTTTCAGCCTTATTTCTCGAAAATTTCTGTTCTGTTTATTCACAATCTCGACCTTCCTTTTTATTTTCTCGTGGTTCTTTGTTTTGCGTTCCACGGGCCGTCCTCACTTCATTGATCATAGCTTGTTACCCAATTCAAAAATATTTGCTGTGTTTGATGACGGGAATGCGGAACCCCAAAATGAAATTAGCATTCAATCCTCAATCCCTGATCCATCTGTTGTTGTGAACGAAGAGGAAGAAGTAACCCCAGAAAAGGAATTGTTAAAATGCAGTACAAGTAGGGCACCCCTGAAAGTTTTCATGTATGATTTGCCCCCTGAGTTCCACTTTGAGCTCTTAGATTGGAAGGCAGAAGGGGAAAATGTGTGGCCAGATATTCGAACCAAAGTTCCTGATTATCCTGGTGGGTTAAATTTGCAGCATAGCATAGAGTATTGGCTTACTTTGGATCTTCTATCATCAGAATTTGCTGAACCTGGTGATGCTCGTAGTGCCATAAGAGTCCACAACTCCAGTGCATCTGATATTATATTTGTCCCGTTTTTCTCCTCATTAAGCTATAACCGGCATTCAAAGGTGAAGCCACCCGAGAATCAGAGCAGAAATAAGTTGTTACAAGAGAAGCTGGTGAGATTATTGACATCTCAAGATGAATGGAAGAGATCTGGAGGTAGAGACCATATAATTATGGCACATCATCCAAATAGTCTGTTAGATGCAAGGATGAAGTTATGGCCTGCAATGTTCATTCTGTCAGATTTTGGGAGGTATCCTCCTAATATAGCTAATGTTGAGAAAGATGTGATTGCACCTTACAAGCACGTAATTAAAAGCTTTGTCAACGACTCTTCCAGCTTTGATGACCGTCCTACTTTATTATATTTTCAGGGAGCCATATACAGAAAAGATGTACGTAGTTTTCTTTCTGGCCTTCTGTTGTTATTAATATTACTCAGGTCAATATTTTTTATTTTTGTTTTGCGGAGGGGGTGGGGATAAGTGAATTAGGAATTTTAGGTTCTGAATTAACTTGTTTTCAGCTATATCATCATTTGTGTTACTGCTATTTTTCTTTTGCTTCTAATTTTCTTTCTTTCAGTTACATTTCCTTTTTTTTTTTTTTTTGCATTGATCCAATTATGGTTTTCCTTAAAATAATTCTCTGCTTTAAGCTTTTGATAAATCTTGGTGTGATGGTAAGGGCCTTAGACTAGCGGCATGAGAACTTGGATTCAAATCTGAGGCAGCCACTTTGCATAAAGATACCAAAAGTTAGCTCTATTCGCAATCTGCCCTCCCTGGACCTTGCTATGATGGAACCTACACCAGGTTACGGTCCTTTATAAGACTTCTATTTTCTCCTGCAGTTTTTAGTTAGCTTGATTAAGAAGAGTCTATTGCCATATATTTATCATGACTATGTTTGATCATTAGTTATTAATGAGATTTGTTACTTCTAAGGCTCACGTATAGGCAACTTGATACTTTAGAAACTTTCATTTGAGTTGGTAAGTCGTTTTAGCTTCGTCTTCTTTGTTGAATTTTCAGCAAAGAGACATTTTTTTCTCCAACAGTATGTTTCCTGGCCTGTGGTAAATATAAGAAGCTATTGCAGCTTCATCAGATCATACCCTATGTTGCCATTCCTCTTTAATCAATTCTTGATCGTGACCTGAGACATCAAAGGTAGACCATTTATTTCCTTATTTTTCTCTTGGCTAAGGTTTATAACGCAGCAAAACTCTTTCCATTTTAGCCAGTCTGCTGCTGATGATTTTATATATGTCCTTTTCATTAATCACTATTTCTGGACTACGTATAGTTATTGTCTACAGTTCTTGTCACCAATTTTGGATCTCAGAGCTTTCTCTAGCATTGCTAAAGTCCATTTTTGCACCATAACTGTGCATTTAGACATCTTTTTCTACTTTTATGACGAGTCACCAGGTTCGAACTGCTTGCTCTCCTTGATTTCAGGGTCTTTTGAATAGGTTTTACTTGGTATTGAAATTTTTGAGTGATGGTTGATTTATTTTTGACGGTTGCAATTATGGAATCAATTTTGGTAAACACGAGAGGTTCACTAGCTGTAATTATATTTCTAATAAATTATGGAATCCTTTCATGTTGTCCTTGGACTTGAAGCACTGCTGAATTGTTTGATTCTTCCTATGGTATGAATATTGATTTTTATTTTCTTTACGTCTAATTATGGTATGTTTGGGGCTCAAGTAAACCAATGTTTCATTGTATGAGGTTTTTAGTGTTGCTGGAACTGCTGGTAGATATTGATGGTAACACATGTGGAAAATGCAAAACAGGTAGAACTAGAAATGATGGCATAAAGCATGCCTGACTATCTACCAGATGGAGCGGCGCATAATGAGATCAGTGAGGTGACGGACAACAGAATGTCTGACAAAATTTGAGAATTTGAATATGAATTCCTGGACTATTAAGCTATTTTGAGGTTGGCCTCTGAATAGAAGAATGCTTAAATACGCTGGAACATATAAACACATTCAGCATAATTATTAGTCAAGCACAGAATGGGAAAATGAAAAATCTGAGATTTACCCCCCCGGGGGGGGGGGGGGGGGGGGGGGGGGGGGGGGGATGTACCGCGGCTGAAACTGAGAAGATAATGATATCAAATGTTATTGGTTACATGAAAAGGGGCATTAGATGTTAAGGGAAATGTCAAAACCATCACATATGTTTGGATTTTATTTTGTAAAGAATTTGGCAGATGCCAGGCTTGTCCTAGAGTTAATGAAATCCTTGCTTTTTTTTAAAAAAATAAAATAAAATCTGTTTGCTTTAGTTATACAGATAAAGGTGGAAAGCCACTAGAAGGGAAGGTAAACAGGTGTAAAGCTTGAGCATAAAATATGAAAAGTATATAAGCTGTGAAGTAACATTATTATATCCACAGTAATGGTTGTCATGCCTTTACTATCCGTCTTGGATGATATTAGTCTGTGGTACATGAGCATAGGACATTAATAGCGTGACATGACGGAAGTTTACAAATGGAAATTACTTAATGCTAATCAAACCTGCAAGATGGGTTACCTCATCTTGTAATGCAAGATTATATTTGATTATAATCTTGCATATATGGGAAAGAAGCAGGAGTCAGTTTTATGAGTTCATTTCGTAAGTGCAAGATTATATTTGATTATAATGATGTTGGGGTTGGGGAATGATATCACTTTGAATGATGGAAGCTTTTCTCTGTGTAAGTTCAGGAGATGATTACTTAAGGTGTGAGTTCATCTTATGAAGAGAAAAATAAGAAGTTTTCACTACTTTGAAGTGGTGGCAGTAGACACTGAAAAGCAGATTGCAAGACATGTAGAATACTTAGTTCAAAGTTCAAACAATGAATGGTTTCTAGGATTAAGGATTTCACAAATTCTGAGAAGATAAAGGTATCATTTGGGAATTGGGATTATGTTGCTCCAGTTACCTCGCATATTAGGGGCTCTTTTGGAAAGAGAATGGGGTTGAATACAATATTGCCTGGGAGTGTGTAAACTAAAGCATTGGCTGTGGATTTTTATATTATAAACAAATAATCATCCACAAAAATTGATTTCTGTATTTTAGTGTAAGTTTTGAAAGAGAAGATGCTAAGTTACTCCCCTCTGAAAATGTTTTGTTTTCAACCTTTTGATTATTTACATGGCTCATAGTGATTGGAGTTGGAAACCAAGTTCAGAGAGTGCATATTTTTCATGGCTTAAGTTTGAAGATTGATATGACAGGCCATGTAATGCCCCTGGAAACAGAGGAACACTGATACCATCAAAGAAGTTAAGAGAAAAAGGAGACATTTGGATAAAAGATACAATTTTTATGAATAAAAGTATATTTTGATGGTGGTTTAGATATGTTTACAACTAAATAATCCAAATCATTAGAAAAAACAATGAAGGTTTGTTGAATAAACAAGGCTTTTATAGCCAAGTAAGAAACTTATTGTTGTATGTATGTTCATTAGAACTTCATATAATATGCATGGAAGGTTTGTTGACTAAACATTATTGTGCATTACAAATCATAGGTATATTACAAAAGAAGCTAATGATGTATTCATAATATGGTCTAGATTGGAGATGTTCTTATTTCACAGTTTTAACTTTTATTAGGTATAACTCAAAACTACACACATTGGCACAACCTCTGGCCAAATGCTCTTTTAGTTTAGTTATCCGGCACATCCTTGAATATAAATCCAACAACTATTGTTTATTCTCTCTTTTTACTCCTAGAATTCAACCAACTATATCACCCACTTACATTGAATTGCCTTTTTCTATCTCTGAATTCTTCCAACCTTCTATCTCTAATTTATTGTTGGGTACTGGACAAACTATAGGAACAAGGAAGCAATGATTAAATAATATATAATAGAAATAGTATCTTTGAGAAATTTCATATTTTATTGATTTTTTTAAATTACTAATAAAATATGTATTTTCAACTACAAATTTGTAATGTGACCTAATGTTTGCATAAGCAAAATGTTTTGTGAATATTTTTTTTAAAATTTTGAACGAATAATTTACTGATATCATTTTGGTAAAATGTAAGTGAAATAGGTTATTGTTTTATGGCACATGAAGTCGAAATTTAACCAAGTGAAAATTTCTTACTATATAATGTATGTTTAATCATAAAGCTATTAAAGTGAAAAGCTTTTTTTTTTTTTAACATGTAAAATGGCCTTTCATCTAACTTATACTACAAATCAATAGTATAAAGTTGCTTTATTTTTTCTAGTCCCTAAAATTTCAATAAATAAGTTAATAGATCCAAAATAGCGTGCAGAATGTGAAATCAATCCTTAAAATTTTATTAAGAGTTTCTTTTAAAAAGTTTGAAATATGACGGAGCTTTTTTTTAAGTTTGTGATCTTCTTGGCTGAAATTAACAGAAAGAATTTGTACTCGGGTCCATATATCTCTTATTTTAAGCAGAAAACATTCCACCAAGTGCATATATTGGAAATATTGTGATGTATGATTACGTTTAGCTGCATAATTGGTGATATTTAAAAAAATGAAATTTCTCCCTTGTTTTATATTAGTCTTTTGGGGGAAGGGGATTCATCAAGGAATATATTGCAATGTACCAGATATTATGAACCATTCTCATGGTTACAATCAATTGGCTTTAGTTTCTTTTAATTTTTTATTTTTTAGAAGAAATGGATGAAATAGAAATGAGGTATTTAATGGGCCTACATTGTATATGAACAGGAAGGATGAAAATAAAAGTGGATATTTATTAGCGGTCATCAGTAGATTAAGGTGATAATTGGTCATGTTATATGGTTTGCTTTCGCAGCAAAAACAAAAGCATTGTGGTAGAGCAAATACGAAAGAAAATGTGCCCACCAAGAAACAAATGTATATTGTTTTAGAGGCATATCTTTTCGGTATTAATAGCTGGTGATGGATAGTCATCTCCTTTTCAGTTGTTGGTATGAAGAGTAATGCACTAAAGCCTTGGTGGAGAGATGAAGTAATCCCATGAGAACTACAGAAGGGAAAGATGACTATTGAAGGCAATGAATGTAAGTAAAAAGAAGCATTATTAGAGAACAAATGTGAAAATTGCTAGGATAAGCCAGTAATAGTACATCGTTATTAACCAAAATTGTGGCAAAGGACTAAGAGTAGAACAACTTAAATTGATATTGGCTTACAGTCTTCATCTTCAGGGATTAGAGAAGCAGGTCAGCATGAAATGTCTTGAGGGGTTTTAGGAGAATTAGGAAGAAGATTACATCTTTGTGGTGAAGAAGCCATTTTCTGTCTGAAGCAGCTTTCATGGCAATTAGGGATGGCAATGGGTAGCCCGCCCCACCCCACTTTAGGGTTCGGTATTGCCATTTTCGGGTTAGGGGCGGGTTTGGGTTTAGCCCAACCCGCCACGAACCCGACCTTATTGTATTAAAATATCCTTTTTTAATTTTTTAAATAGCATTTTAATATACATCGGTTATAAAATATATATATATATATATATATATATATATATATATATATATATATTTATATTTAATGAATAAATGTATTATCAATTGATATATTATATTTAAAAAGGCTTTTTTTTTTTTTTTTTTGCATGTTTTAATATAACCAGGCCAACACCGACTCGCCCCGTTACTGATCCCATAGGGGTGGGTTAGGTTTGGTATTAGCTAAACCTCTTTAGGTAGGGGCGGGTTCGGGGGAAGCCATTCCTAATGACAATAATATGAGAGCTTCAATTGCTTCGTGATAAAAAATATTTATGACCAGATGTAAGTATGATTACTGTGATTTTGGGTTTGATGCCAATTTAAATAAATTGGCACCAGCCCAAAATCAGAAAGCATTACATGTAAACAAAAAGTGTACAGCAGCTCACAAGTTGGACGTAAAACCTTTACAGGCCATGAAAACTTTCACACATCATAACTTTCTGTAGCTCCAATCCTTTGCAGGATTCCTTAATAAGAGACCAAAATAACCAATATCTGAGAGCTGACTGAAAAAAAAAATCCTCTTGTTTTTCTATTTCTATAAAGGCCAAATACTTGAAGCCGGTGTCAATCCCCAAAGCTCATCCTTGTGAGACACACAGTATTGTTAATGTTGCTTGTAAAGGCTCTTAGTTGGGTGCCTAGGTAACTTGCATTTCTTTCTGAAGACCAAGTGATATCAGGCTGGTGAGTTTGGAACTTGGAACTAGGCACCTGCCTTGGTTTTCAAGGAATGCGCAGGATAACTAATTTCAATCATGGGTTTTTTTTTCCAGGTAGCTTCAGAATACAAGCTAAGTTTGATGTTGTCTTGTATTTTACTGAGTTCTTGTTGGGAGGTGTTTCGGTCTATGGTCCAAACTTGGTCTTGGGTTTTGAGAGTGGCAACGAGAGAAGTTATGTGACATTGTTCTTTCTGTTAATGGACTTCATAATTTATATGAATGTAGGCACATTTTCTACATAATTGTGGCCTTTTTGATTGTTTGCGTACTAGTTTCTTTCCAGTGATTGATCTGGGATTTTGTTCACAATAGTTGCCTACTATTTGTTCACAATTATTGGCAGTTTCTTGACACAGTCTTTCTTGCATAGGTTGTGATGGTAGTTGCTATTACACCTATGTGGCTTTAACGTCATGATAATTTTTGTCAACCATTGGCCTTTTCTTCACTTCATGGTTATCATCATTATTTCTTGCCCTCATTCTTATGCAATTCTCGTCTCTTGAAGCTGTTGGAGGAACACTTGGATCCATATAGGTGTTTTTTGTTTCTTCTGGTCCATAGAGGCCATCTCTTAGGTGAATCCTGATGAGGCTAACGGTTAATTCTATGAAAATTGGCTTAATGTCCTTAGAGAGCCATTCGGCCAATTTATGACCAAAATAGGTCAGGTGAGCCTTTTGTCTGTGTGGTATCATTTAGAGCTTGATGAATGCTGAACTGACCATTAATCTACTGGCCGCCATCAGGGAGAAGTTTTTGTATATTTTTGCTCACATGACTGAATATTTTTGACAGTCTCCTAGTGCCCAGTTGGATATGCAACAAATATGGTGAACCTCTGTGAATGGGTTCCAGTAGATTTTCTCTTGATCAAAGAATTTACCCAACAGCAGCCCACTAAAATTCATAGCTTTCCTTGAAAACTGTTTATAATATTGTCAGGCAATCTGAAAGAGCATAGAGATGTTTGATTTTTAGTTCATGAAACCATGCAAATTCCATACATTTGAAATCTCTTGTTGAAAGACATTAGGTGGCAGGTTCTTCTCATCCATCCTGGTAGAATATTGTAGCCCTATTTTAGCATGTTAATTTTTAAATTCTGCACCTCTGGTTTAGTTACTCTTCATTTGTCACACATTGTATTGTTTTTATTTCCTTATATAATCTTTCTTTTTCTTCATCTCGTTTCTTGATCCTCAGGGTGGGTTAATTCGACAAGAGTTGTTTTATCTTTTGAAAGGGGAGAAAGATGTGCATTTTTCCTTTGGGAGTGTACGTGGGGACGGAATCAACAAAGCTAGCCGGGGAATGCATTCCTCGAAGTTCTGCCTCAACATTGCTGGCGATACCCCGTCATCCAACCGATTGTTTGATGCTATAGCTAGTCACTGTGTTCCTGTCATAATCAGTGATGAAATTGAGCTCCCCTTTGAAGACGTCATTGATTACTCTGAGTTCTGCGTCTTTGTTCGCACATCTGATGCTCTTAAAGAAAAGTTCCTCGTCAAGCTGATTAGGAATATCACGAAGGAGGATTGGACACGGATGTGGAATAAACTGAAGGAAATTGAAAGATACTTTGAGTTTCAGTACCCTTCAAAGGAGGATGATGCTGTCCAAATGATCTGGCGGGCTGTAGCCCGAAAGGTGCCTGCCATTCGAATGAAGCTACACAAGTCCCGACGATTCTCTCATTATGGACCCCAAGGAGGGAGGGGGCTGGTATCAGTTCCATCTCCAATGAACTTTTGGAGATAAATGAACCAATTGAAGACCAGAAATTTCCCTCCTAATCCGCTACTTTGCGGTTTCTGAGAGGCTTCTTACCTGATAAACCATGCTCCTTTGCTGCTTGGGAAGGTGAGGAATACTGTGGTATTCTCACTGCAGATTTTGGGCCATTTCACTTGTCATGTTAATGGAAGGGGATAACTTTTTGGCAATGTGACTTGCATGTCTTTCTTGGCGGTTAGAATTTTTGTCCTGGGGCAAAACACTGAGTTTTGTTGATCAAGAAATGTGGGAAATGCATTTGTTTCTCATTGTAGGGATTGTTTCTACCAAGTCATGCTGAAGGTTCAACCATTCAAGACTGTTACTTGGTACTTGATTTTGAAATGAACTGCTTTGTGCAGACTCTGTGATTGGCAAATGCTGTAAACATAGCTGTTCTGGATGCTTGTAGGAATGTCTGGTTAAAAATTGCTTGTGGGATTCACTAAAAAGAATGTACAACAGCTAAAAGAGTCTTGAAACAAGCCATTTACAAGAAATTTTGGGGAAAAAAAACAAAAACTTTGGTCACAAAAACTAAGCCTAAGAGATTAGAATTACAAGAAATGATACCCATAACGTGGTGGGTCCAAGTCATTTTCAAAAATAGTTCAAGTGTAACAAACCGGCAATGTGAAAACTTGGGCACTAAATTTTTAACTTACCAAAAGTTTTTAGAACATTTGTGAAAGTTTAGTCGATGTATGATAACAATAGAATAGTAGAATTGGTGCATAGATGAGAGGTGATGGATATTTATTAGCAATATTTTGGAATTATTAGAAGAGTGAAAATTCACTCACTAATCGGGATTTCTTGATTTTGTTTCTCCTTCAACGAAGTGTCAAAATTCCATAAGGTCAAGTCTTATTAACTTTGATTTAAACCTAAAAAGGATTCAGTCTTGTGCTTTTAGACTTTGCTAAATCTCTAATTTTGTTTCCTTTTTTTTCTTGTGCTTCTTTGTCTAATAAGCACATTAATTGTTACAACATTAAGGAATGTATTTCCTTTTGGAAAATTCCCAAGGTCATGCTTCAAGCCAGGATTTGATTTTGTCACTCTCCTCATTAACACTTTCGAAAGACGTACTAAATTTGAAGTTGGTAGTTAGGCATGGTGTGTTCCTATAAAATCAATAGATCCTGGCTTTCAATGGACAAAATCATTTATGTCCTCCAACATAGGAAGCTGAAAAGTATTATCTTCATTAAAATTAAACTTATCATCCATATTCAATGCTAATTAAGGATGGTAATTAATGACTTTGAGAACATTAGTTAGGTTCTGTCTCAAATTATTTGTCCTTAATTATTTCTTCTTAAGGAATGTTAAAATGTTAAAGAGTAACTATATATATATTTGGGTTGTAAAATTATTTTTAAAATACTAAAGAATATTTTTAAATCTTGTTACCTTTTTGAGAGGAGGAGTTCATACTTATGATTGAAAATATTTTATGGGAAGAAATTTTACATAGCTATGTGCATGACTGCATTTTGTTATTGAGCTTTCAACCAAAGTGTGCTTTCTTGGCGGTAACAGTGATTGTATGGGTTTTATTGTGTTGAACTTTATTGTGGTGTTATCTTATGGTTTTGTTCTTCAGAACTGGTTTTGGAAAACACATTCTTATCTAAGATCTTCTTTATAATGAAAATTGTTTTTTAATCATCTTTTTCAATGGGTGTAGCCTTGCTTGGGGTGAATCACCTAAATTCTTGTATTCTGGTTTTGGTATTCTTTTGTTGCTTCTTTGAAGCTTCATTTCTTTTCATAATAAAAAAGATCATGAAGATCGAGGACTTTAACTCTTTTAGGGTGGACTAAATAGGCATTCCCTGTACTTAGCAATAATATATACTTTGAATGCCCCCAAAGTATTAGCATTTATAGTTGCCTCTTAGGGTTTCCGACTTGACTTCATATATATACACATATATATATTACGGGAATGCATACGCTATGCGCGTAGCAAAAGAGAATGTTATGTGGATAGGTAGTTATAATACTCATACAATTGGCAGTAACAAGCCTTGGTATTGGAGTAAATTAAGAAAAAATTGAAGGGCGTTTTGGGTATAAAATGTCAGGTAGAAAAGTAGCCATTTGAATGATAAATCATAACCATGCATTTTATGGGCATTGTTGTCATCATAAATGTACTTAGTTGATAGTATCCGTCATTCTCTACAAATACCAAACCAATATTCTTTTGAACTATCCAAATTAAAGAACTCATTTCCAAACATACATAATCATTACCATTCAAAAGGAGAAAAAAAAAATAAAGTAATATAGATATCTTAAATCATTAGACAGCTTGAGGGTTCATCTACATGGTGTGGTCCCATCAACTTTTGTCTCAAACCATTATAGTAGCATGCTAATGTCAAAATCTTGGCCCAAGGAAGTGAGGAACCTTGTACGGCTCTTCAAGCCCCAAAACTTGTATACTAACCATACGAAAATTTTATTTACTTTTCAGAATGCAATATACATATCAAATTTCATAAAATCCCCAAAGCTAGCTCTTCAATGAAATAATTCCAGCCGAAGAATTAGCTCACCAGTTTGGTCCTTGTCCAACACCAAAACTTGGCAAAACCCTAGTGATATAAATTCTGGTGTGTGACTGTATTTATGGTGGGTGACAAAATAGCCATTGGTGGTGACAAGAGGTCATGGCACTTTCCTTCAATTCATCCACCGATTCAATTCAACTAATTCAAGAGAAACATTAGCAATCATCTCAGAGCAATAAGCAATCCATTTAGATTTCATTTCATGATTCAAAGGATCATTTACAAGTTTTATCACAGTTCAATAGCAGTTCTTGCAATCAGACACATCCATCTACCTTTCTGGAAGTCTCCAAAGTCCAAACAAATTATGTTACAATCAACAAAACAATTAACATCTTCTGTCACTTCATCTTCTGAAATCTGAATCATCTTCAAGATCCTGCAAAGCAAAAGATGTTAAAGCAAATCCTTGATTATGGCAGGGACAACCATGGACAGTCACAAACACATCAAACCTATGACAGTTATACATAGATCACATAACAAGATGATTTAACAGAGAAGATCACAGATACCCATTAGTCTCCCTGTTGCATCGAGTTACTTTCGAGTGCTGGAGATCGACGAACAATCGTAGCAGCAGTCGTTCTCCACCTCCCTTCTATGGAAATTCCTGTGACAGCTACAAGCGGCACACTTTAGGCTGGCACTGGTTCCTTCTTCGCCGGCAGCAATGAATTCTCGACACCCATCAACCGCATAGCCACCGATACTAGCTGCGTGGTTCTTCCTGCACTCTTTGTATCTGACCACTTTTTCTTCCTTCAACAAGGAAGAACCGTTTGAAACCTTCTTTGGTTCCTGTTGGGGCTTCATGTTGTTGTGTCTAGACCCTGGAGGAGACTTCTTTTGTATAACAAAACAAGAAAATTTGAGGAGATCAGATAGTCTGAAGGGGCAAGTTGGAATGGATGACCAAACTAAGAGACCACAAGGAGCTCCATTTGTTCAACCCTTGAGGGTGATTTATAAGAGCATGTGAGTTGAAACTTGGGTCCTTTTCTTTTTGGGTATTATGAAATATTGCAAAAGAGTTCCAATTTATCAAATAAACTTCAATTATTCTTCTTCTCATCTCATTTCTCCCGATATATGCATTTCGACATCTTTCTTAGAGTGATTTGATTAAACTATATTATCTCTCTCTCTCTCTCTCTCTCTCTCTCATAAACATATACACTTTGAGAGATAAGAGTTTCCTCAATGTGATAATATAAAAATACTTAAATCTAATAGATATGGATTCAATAGTATAAAGAGGTTGTGAATGCATGATTCAGTTCTGCTTAAATTAAAGAATATGTTTTCAATATAAATTGCTGGAGAATCCTACATATATATATGAAGGCATATATAGAAAGAACAGAATTTTTTGGTTCATGTGTGCTTAAATTTTAATTATGTCTAAAGGAATCTAATTAATGAGAATTTGATCCTCATGAGTCTAAGCTAGAATATTTTTTTATTTATTATAGAATTGAAGTCTGCTTCCTACTTATTAATTATGTATACTTAGATGTGAAGTGAATTCCACTCAAAGCTAACATGCGAAAAATACCCTTCATATCATTCATTGCACTAACTTTTCTGGATCCTTACCGAAATTACATATACCTCCCCTCTCATTCTCGAAATAGCAATAATCTCCCTCCAGATTTTTTGCCTGTAATTTTTGCACCACTTTTTAAGTTGTAACTGAAGCTTTTAATCAATAGGAATTGGTTTGCCTTCATCAAGTTCCTTATTTAAGTAAATGCTAACTTTGTAGTTTGCAAAAAGAAACAAAATTATTGAATGGGTACCTAAATTATAAAAAAATTCAGCATGTATACTATTCATAGGGAAAGATTAAGGGCAATGTAATATACGTTGACTTACTTCAGTCAGCTTATTATTGGTTACAAATGCAGGATGACATGAAAGATTTTAGGTGGATTAGTCATATTTATTAACATGACAAGGTGGTGTAAAACATTCATGAGAATTACTAGAATCATTAATCATCATTGAGAGATATAGGGAGGTGTTTTAATGAAATTTATTTTAATGGACTTTATCTCTGCCTTACCTAAGTCTTAAGGTTTCAAGTTAAGTATGATGGTGGTGAAAAGGTTTTGTGATATGAAACCTCTTTTGCTGTACTTATAGATTTTATGGGTAATAGTGAAGTTCCTAACTTAATATGGTTCAAGTCACAAATTAAGGCACTTAAGAGATTGCTACAATAGTACAACCTCTTTTGTTGTACTTATAGATTTTATGGGTAATAGTGAAGTTCCTAACTTAATATGGTTCAAGTCACAAATTAAGGCACTTAAGAGATTGCTACAACAGTACATGTCTTCTCTATTATTAAGCAAGTAGGCAAGGTATCTTACAATGTATATTAATTTTATAGGCTAAAGATTCATCTACTCTTGTAGATATCCCAAAATTGCACGATTTTGGATAAATCATAAAGGAGAGAAATATTTAATGAAATTTTCTACTCTTAGCATTGGGCTTGAGATCCATAACCCATTTGAATCCAAAATCACAAAGGAAAATGCCCGAAATCCACTTTTTGCACAAAGTCAAACTTTTCCTATTGAATCTTTTGATCACAAATGAAATATTTTTTAAGATAAGAGTTCAAGATAATTTTTCACTAGAAATTAAGGTTTTAGCAATGTTTGGTATAATTGAATTTTTGAGCTTTTAAAATTTGACAAATACTACCTCAGCATTGAGATAGTAAAATTTTCCACCGGACCTATAAAACTGGATATTCCTTTGGAATTTATGTCTGAAACTATTCTTGGGTATTTGCTTATTTACATGTAATATCTTAAGTAAATGGATAATTACTTAAACGATATTATATGTAAATAAGTATTGCCTATGCAGATAAGGGTTAGAACTGTGCAGACTTGTGCTAAACTGTCATTGCACTGCAACATAAATTTGCACCATCTTTTTAAAACAGTGCTGAACTATTTTGTGTTGCACCGTTCTATCTGAATGGTGCAATGTAAAATTCATCATTCGCGGATTTGGCTGAGATCTGCTTCTTTATTACATGAAAACCTTTCTCTACCAAATATTATATGCCCAATTTATCCCTAGATCTCAATCAATTGACACTTAAACCATGCTTTGGAGCTCTTAGGAAGGATCTAGACCAATATTTGTGCATGCCCTTGGGACAATTTTGTCCCTAATTTTCCCTATAAATAAAGGGCTTTAGCTCATTTTTAGAGGCTACAAAATTCTGGAGAAGAAGCTCCTACTTGAAGAAGGGAAACTCTGCCCAAGTGTCTACCCTTGGATCAAAGGAAGGCTCTTCTTTTATAGGTATATTTCTATTTAAATTATGTAATTCTTCTTTAATTTCAATAAGCTCTCCTTCTACTCCTTTCACTAGGATAGAGCTTAATTGTATTTGCAGCTCCTATCTAGATCTAAGTAACTTAAGCTCTTCTTTAGTCGTAAAACGTTAAGAGAGGGCTAGGGGAAGGATATAGAGATGAAACCTAGGTCTATCTCCTTTATAGATGAATTTACTTGAATTCGATTTGATGTCATTACTGATGTGTTGTTGCTTGAGTTTTCTTCAATTCGGGAGGGTTTTGAAAGTCTAAATCAATAAATGATCTCGTATTTGAAATCCTTCATATATAGATCTATATAATTGATATTTTACATGCATTTGTTTATACACTCATGTAATTTCTCAGATCTACCATGCTCAATATGGCTAGATTTGAGAATCAAGCCTTATAATAATGTTTCAAACCCTTTGATATCATTTTTAAAAGAAATTGATCTTACAGAAAAGGTCCTATAGCCTGATTTTTATAGATCCATAATTCCATATTGAATTTGAAGTAGGATTTGGCATATTCTCCCCTCTATTTGAGGAGATATAAGCCAATCATGGTCCTACACATTCCTGAGATTTTTCAATTTCATTTTTATTGTTTTGAGATTGATTTGTAAGGATCTATGCTCAAGTCTTAGCAAATTTGTGTTAGTTTACAATTTTTCTTTAAATCTAGAATGTTCTTGAATTGGATTTTAAGAACTCATAACTTCATCATCTGGATGAATTTTTGAGTGATTACAGTTACATATGAAAGTTATATGCATCTATTTCAGTTTTATTAATTTTCATAATTTTTCATTAAGCCAAGCCTCTGCTATGCTTGATTGAAGAAGGAAAGATCTGCAGAATATCAATTGCAAGACTTGTCATGTCAAATAAGCATAGGCAATCCATTTGAAGCAAAGTTCAAGTGATTCCAATGTTTGAATCTTTGTTTATGAGTGTATTTTTAAATGGATTTGATTCAAAATTATTCGAATATATATTGAAGGCTGAGTGGCTAATTGACCTCGTACTGTTCTGTAGCATAACACAAGGTCAATCTGTAATGATTTTGGAGGGTTGGTGGGTGCACACAACTCTCATATAGATGAATCTCTATATAAGGCCTATGTCATCTGAAATAGGGTCATCCTACTCCATTCAAGCCAATTTTTAAGGATTTATATGGAGTGGATTTCCACGAATAGACCTTGGAGGTAGGCTTGGTCTGGACTTTCACTATTACAGTACCAGCCACTTCATTCAAGCATATCTCTTAGTTCAATTTTTTTATGATTTTTTACCTTGATTCAAGCATATCACTTAAACTTTTAGATCGGAACTCCTTGGTTCAATTTTTTTTATGATTTTTTACCTTGATTTTAACTTGATCAGAGGGCTCTGAAAGTGACAAATCAATGAGGAGCATCCTAATTGATAGGATCTTTATTGATGGTCACATACCTTCTTTATTGTCAAATTTACTTAATATGTGTTTATTTCATGTGCAAGCAATGTCAAAATGATGAGAAACTTGGCAACCATCTTTGGGTGGATGGTACTTAACACCTTCCCCTACTCATAGACTAACCTCTTTATCTTGAAATATGGTGCAAACCTTAATTTGAGCCTAGTTTGGCTCCTTTTTATAAATTTTGCACACTTTGGTGACCATTCACACCAAGACTCCTTTGATGGTAGCAACTCTTATCTTTAAATCAAGTCCCATGTAAGATGTGTACCGCTCCAATGATCACTGTGGTTTAACAACTCTTTCCTAAGAGCAACTTGTAGTTGTATCATGGGGATTTGAAACATTTGGCCTAAGCCCATGGCCAAGTTGAAATAATGTAAAAGGTTGATTAATTATAGTGTGATTAATTATAATACGTTTTCTTTTGAGATAAGGACAAGGTAGAGACAAAGATTAGCTTATTATTTATTACTGTTTTTTTCTAATTTGAGTAGAAAGAGAATTTGATTAGAAGTAGTGACCTATGATTATAAATATAGATGTAATCTTTAATTTTGATAATGAATGTAAATAGACTTTTTTGTTGTGTTATTGAGGTTAGACTCATGTTCTGATAGTGGTGAGACTTTTTCATCATCACCTTCTCTTTGATTTCTCAAAAGGTCTTAAATAAGAATATATTTTGAGATAGAGAAAAATATGGTGGCATCAGTCTGTTTGCCAACCTACCTCTATTCCTTAACCATAGTCTACCTTCCAAGCATTAGAGACTCTAGCACCTAACTTCATGGGAAAAACCGTGTCATTGTAGTTTAGGCGCACGTTGAAATTGTCTCTCCTATTTAGATCTTAAAAACCATACATTAGCAAAATTTACACGTGGATGTATAGACAAAATTGACACTCATAAATTCTATTGATAAATTTCCTAAATTTATTAGCAGACTAACATGACGAAAGAATAATTTAGGAGAAAACTATTATCATATTGATATAGCTAGCCATAATGCTCTTAAAAAATATTATACTTTTTGTTCTATTTGATTTTACTATAGTCCTATATAGGGAGTGCACATGCTATGCACGTAGAAAATTTAAAAAAAAAAAAAAAAAAAGGAGGACGTTTTGGGCATATAATGTTAGGTAGTCAATAAGTATAACGCCTCGGATCCGGGTTACGTAGCGGAACCATAAATCATACCCGAGGTGTTAAATAATTAAATTGCAAGATCTATATTAGAGTGTAAGAAGACATGAACTTGCATTTATTAATACCAAACCATCAACATCAGAGTCTACTATTAAGCCCAATCACCAATCCACAATGAAATGAAAGAATTACAATTCAAATGTTTACTCACTAGATCAAAGTAATCAACAGTCAAATGAAATCTCTAGAATCACTTTACAATATAATCCTCTCCCCTATACTCAAGAAAATCTGCAACTGGCTCAACCCCGCCAAGATCGTCCTCACCAGGATCTGAAAACAAAACAAAACAATACGGAATGAGATATGAATATCCTAGCAAGTAGCACATGCATGCAACAAATCATTTATAACAGTTCTAAAACATGCTTAGTAGTAAAACATGCATCAGTAGCGATAACCAACCTTGACGAGTAATCCTAGTAATCTAAACCCAACATATATTCTGATAAAAGAAAATACCGATAATCATTGTGTAACAGAAATCCATAACATGCAATCATCAGAAATAAGTCCACGGTGGACTCATGAAATAAACTGCCTTTAACTAGTGTAAAAACCAAGCTCTCTATGCCACCTCCCGGCTTATGTGCGAAGCCAAGCTACACGGTCATCAACTTATTGCGGGAGAACCCATCCAGATACAATAATGGGTTGGCAAGAACTAATCCGGTCATAGTCCGAGATACACGATAAAATGAGGGATAGCCGCAGCCAACCAGATACTGAGAATGCCTCATCGAGCTACACGATGGAAGTGTGTGGGTGAACAAGGTATTACTACTAGCAAAGAACAATCTATTCCACTACCTAGCTTTTAGTTTGACAAATGTGGATCCACACCGAGCTATGCCATGCATCTAGACTCAAGGCCAACGATTAAAATAACCAAACCAATCCCAATAGTGCCTATGAAAACATTATCACCCTCCAAGACACATGGGGGAAAACAAATCCTCAATCCAAGGTACATGGAAAGGTTCCAAACTCATCCTGAGATACACGGGGCCTCTCCGAGTTCACGGAGGTAAAATAACCATCTTCTCATCAAAACAATAAAACCTATCCTCCAAGTATATGGAGAATTCCAAACAATCAGATTTATCCCAAAATAATTTGTCTAAAGTCCTTTTTCCAAAATATTGCATAAAATCCCCTTTTTAGTCAAAAGTTTGTAAAACTACTCAATCTCGATGAAATCGGCAATTTAGAAAAGATAAAATCAAACTTTACTTCCTCTACTGAATTTAGTCACGTGTAACTGGTTTTATGCCCAAATAGTAGCTCCTTCATATGTTTTATACTCCAACCATCTTTATTTACTTAAGTCCTCAATGCCTACCTTTAACTCTTCTATTTATTTAAAATTCCTTATTTATGCACTTACTTCAGCAACCCAAGATTCACTCAATCCTATTTGTTTATCTCTAGATAATCCTTTAAGTGCTTTCCCAAGT
Organism: Buxus sempervirens; assembly: GCA_947561395.2. NCBI lineage: Eukaryota > Viridiplantae > Streptophyta > Magnoliopsida > Buxales > Buxaceae > Buxus > Buxus sempervirens. The sequence goes on from OX387182.1 coordinate 18,130,669, forward strand.
TTAGTTTTGCAATGTAAAAGATGTACGTGCTGGAGAAGTTTCAGCACCTAAGAATACCCAAAAATACCTATCTAAATAGGTTTCAGATTTCAATACTTAATACTTTAGTATACCCCAATTCTAGCACCTACCTTTCCTCCAAGATACTTTAATTACATATATTTAAGTTCCCTAAGAGATCATTCCTTCATTGAAATTAATAACAACCACAAAATCTAAAATAAGAGAGCTGGCGCCAACCTTTGAGGAGGTAGGCACCACTCAGCTGCACCCAACGCATACCCAATTTCCAGCAACCTTGATATTGAATTCTAGTTCAGCACTTCTTGTTTATCCAAGGTAATTCAATTCTCATTTAATTTTGTTGACAAGTTAATCTCCAAGTAATACCAAAGTAGGTCTAAACAGAACTTTAAAAGGATTGAAATAAGTTGGCAACACCACTTGGCAGCACTCAGCGCCAAGTTAAGCTCTCACATGAACAGTACTTCCTATACCTTTTGATCAACCAAAGTATTTCAATTTTACTCTCCCTTAAATTCCCTAAGAAATCCCCAAGTTAGATTTTAATAGTAAAAAAAAAACTGAAGGAATATGCTGGATTTCATCTGGGTTCTAACCTGTGGCTAGGCTGGCTCTAACCTTTGCCTAGGTTGGTGCCAAGACAAATTCTCCAACTCCAATGTGGCTAATGCAAAATCATCAGGACTGACCTGATATTTTGCATTCGAACCACTTCCAGGATGATCTCACCCCTCCCAATAGTATAATAAACCTCTTTCGAATTTAATTAAGTAATAACAACATTTCACCTGATCTTAGACGCCCATTGAAATCTTCAAACAAAGTTTTAACATAAACAAATGTATATCAATCTCCTTAAGATTTAGGGTAAATTACACTTACCTCCCTTGAGGTATGCTATAATTACACTTACCTCCCTTGAGGTTTTTGAAATAACACTTTCCCCCTTGAGATTTGTGTATGGGTCACAATAACACTCTTTCATTGAAGTTTCCGTCAAAACAGTAATGATAGTTAGTAAAATAATTTTAACTGGACAAGATTACCCCCATTTAAGTTGAATGATAGTTAGGCCTTAGACCATTAAAATATTTGTTCTCATCTTTATGAAGGGATAATCTTGTTCAATTAAAATTTTTCTAATAACTACCATTACTGCTCTGACAAAAACTTCAATAAATGGTTGTCATTATAACCCACGCAAAAAACTTGAGGGGGAAAATGTTATTTTAGAAACCTCAAGGGAGATAAGTGTAATTATAGCATACCTCAAGGGAGGTAAGTGTAATTTACCCTAAGATTTAATTTGATTTTTCTCTCTGTATTTACTTCCAACACACTTTAAATCATCCCAGAAAACAGCAACCTACTTCTAAATTTGATTGAAACACATTCCTACATTGCTCCAAATCTAGACGCCAATATATTTTATAAAACAGAGGTGCGGCAGAATTTTTGTTCAATTGAAATTCTAGTCTTCAATTTAAATCATCCGAAACAATTTAAATCTATGCTACTTACTTGATTGGAAGCTAATCCACAATTCAGAACCTCTTAATTCTTCCCGAATTCTCTGAAATTTGCCTCCCAAATTGAATTCACAAACAAGTCATGAGCAGGTCTCTGCAGACATCCAGGTCTTGGTCAGATCTACTTGGATCTGCATTTCTTTTGATAATTTCAACTAAACATCACCTAAATAACTAATCCTTACCTGAGATTTGGATTAAATCACAGAATTCGCAGCTCCAGAACAGATCTGAAACTGCCGTAGGAGTTCTTCAATATTTCTTGATCAAGGATCAAACGACCAGCAAACAATTCTCTTTGATCTCTTGAAACCCTCCACTTCAGATCCAGAAACCCTAGTTCCTTCTCCTTCTTCTCTCTGAGATTTAGTTCAGTCGTTCAATTGCTCAAACAAACCAGCGAACTCAAATGTCCTGGTATTTATAGTTGCCGCCTTCAGCAACTCAATTCATGATCCTGCAATACACCACTACACTAGGTTCACTACATCAGCACCATTGGTTGCTTATTACATCAGCACCATTGGTTGCTTATTAAAACTCACATGCCACTTCATTAACCCAACTTTAATCATCCAAATACAATTAAAAAAATTCCCTCACCTTTATAAATAAATTTTTTTCCAAGTTGGTTCACTCGGAACCTCGATCAAACCCCCCTGATCTCGGAATCTGCATAGTTTTGCCAAATAACCTTAATTAATAACTAAAATTAATAATTTTAATTATATTAAAATTAGGGATTTTACAGTAAGTCATGCACATGGCATTAACAATATACAATGTTAGCTAGCCATAATGTTCTTACAAAATATTATACTTTTTGTTCTATTTGATTTTACTATAGTCCTAGGGAGTGCACATGCTATGCGCATTGAAAATTAAAAAAAAAAAAAAAAAGGAGGGTGTTTTGGGTATATAATGTTAGGTAGTTAGTAAGTCATGCACATGGCATTAACAAACGGGTGTAGAAGTTAATTTGAAAAAAATGGAGGACATTTTCAATATACAATGTTAGGCAGTTAGTAAGTTATACACATGGTATTAACAAACGGATGTAGAAGTTAATTTGAAAAAATGGCGTTTTGGGTATGAAATGTCAGCGAGAAAAGAGGGTCTTGACTTTATATAATAATATAGATGATACAATATCCTAATGGTCATACAAAATTCCATGTTCTTTTGTACTCCCCTTTAGTTGATTCTAAATTTCTAGATTGAGTAAAAGCATAAAAATAGGACCTTACCAATGGCTTGGCTGAAGTTTGTATAAGCTGAAATCTTGATGGCATAACATCATAAATAAAGTGCTAATTTCATTTCAAAGATTATTTTTGGATGTATGACATCAAACCTTAATAGGTTTTAAGGTATATTTGGCCTTGGACCACTATACGGGAATAGCTTGCTCGAAAGAGAAAGTATATTGATTGTTGCTTAATTTGGTCTTTCATTAATGCTTCTCTTTGTCTCTCTCACTCTTAGACTCTTAGTACATCTTCAATGGACTTTGACTACGTGGTGCATAAATACACACATATTGAAACAAGCATGCACATATCCACACACCATTGTATGAAAGAAGTACTCATATATATACTTATGGTCCTAGCTTGATACATAGGGCAAAATATTAAGGAACTTCCTTTTATTGGTGAAGAAGATTTTAAACCTAATTCTTGCAACTCTATGACTTTAACAGCTTCCTTTCTCTCTCTCTCTCCTTTCTTGATTCTTTGTTGTGAGATTCACGAACGGAATAACAAAAATAATTAAAGAAAGCGCAAATCAAGTAAACACATAAATACAAATTTACTTAGTATAGGTGAAGTTGACAAGAAAGTACTTCACTACAAAACAAAAGAATTTTAGAGAGCTTTCCAACAAGTAATAAATAACCTAACTTGTACCAAAAGCTAAAAACGCCAAAAGTCTCTTTCAAAGTCTTAATAAATTGATTGACTTTCAACCTCTTCATCATCATCAAAAACCAGTTACCACCAAAGTGGGGCTAGCTACACGAATCTTGTCTCTCTATCTTGTTCTGTAAAAATCATATCTTTAGTTAATTTACATTTTGGTAATTCTTGTTTCATTAAATCTATCCATGTTTGTTAGGTCTTCCTTTTGATTTCTTGGGCCCTCCAATATGCGTGCTCCCATATACCTTCCTACATGTGTATCTCTAGGTGTCTGCTTTACATGTCCACGACACTTCAAGCTACTTTCTTCCATTTTATCCTTAATGCATGCAATGCATGACACTTTTTAATGTATTAATTTTTTATTTTATCTTTTTTAATTTAGCATAAGTTCACCTTATTGCTATTTTATAAAAATTACTCTTTAATTTAAGTGAAGCACGCTTATCACACAATACTATTAAAGCACCCCTTCACTTAAGCCAACCAACTCTACTCCTATGTGTTGAGTCTTCATCAAATTTTCCATGTTTTTGTACCACTAATCCAAGATATTTGAATTTTTTGCTTAAAGGGATATCTAACAATTTCATTAGTTATATTGTTATTTGTATTAAAAATGCATTTTCAAAAATTCAGTCTCCACATGACTTATTTTAAAACCCTTTGATTTTAAGGTATCTCTCCACAATTGTAACTTAACATTTTCTTTTGCTTTAATGTAACCTACCAAAACTATTTCATCAGCAAATAACATATACCAAAGCACCTCATCCTAAATATGAATTTCATCCAGAGTGAATAGATAAGGATTAATAGCTTATCCTTCATGCAAATCTATATTACTCAGAAATTTAGTGGTCTCACCATTGACAGTTTTCTATTTAGTTAAGGCTCCCTCATTCATATTTTTAATTGAATCTCTACCTCAAAATTGAGAAAAAAAAAGAAAGAAAGAAAAAGAAAAAAAGAATTGGGAAATCAAGTTGGATACTAGGCAGAGTGATATACAAGACACCGATACAACATGCTTTATGCACGACTCCCACTAAATTCAAATTTTCTTTCGAGTTCAACATTATCATCCATGGGCTCTACCTGTCTGGAACATAAACACTCACAATTGTACACTATATACCATTTATTGCCCGTCCTAGTTCGTTAGGGGGAAATTAAGTACTCCATTTTATTGGTGAAGGCTGGTTTTGAACCCAAGTTTGGCAACTCTATGACTTTTATCTCACTTCCTCTTTATGTTTCATTTATGTCATTCAGAAATTTCATTCGTACTCCACGAATCATTTAATCCTTTTCTACAAGATTTGTATTAGAAACAAGGCAAAAAGTTTTTCTCTAAAGAAGTAAATTGTTGTGAGTGTGACATGACCATCTTTCAAAGTAGAAGAATCATCTAGTCAATCTAAAGTCTTTATTATAAGACCCTCTAGATTAGCCATGTCATATCTTAATCCATATAGACCCTCATAATTAATATATTTGGATTATATCTTTCATTTGTATAATATGTCAAATTTTCTAATATTTTAAAGTCTATAAAAGTTAAATTTACGTGCACCCTTTATGCCACACTAAAAGTTACTTATAGTTAAAAATTGAATATAATTCCTTTGTGTCACCAGCCCAATTGAATGATTCTGAACTTTGGATTGAGCACATATTTTCTTCACATGAGAAAAATGTATCAATCCCACAAATAAAAATTGCTTTTGAAAGAAAAAGCAGTTATTTATGACAGAAAACAAAAATAGTTAAGAAGAAGAGGGAACAAGAAACACAAATTTATAAATGAAGAGCCAACAATCTTGTTCATCAAAAGGGATGGTGACCTAAAAAGGAGGCTAAAGCCTACTTGCATGCCCTTTTGAGTACCCCATTTATTAAGTTACAATTCACGAGAGAGAGAGAGAGATGTGCAAACCCCACCATCCAAAGTAGGAATTGAAACTTGAAGGGCCAGATACGGACACCACGCCTTGAAAAGAACGAGGACCAAACGATTTTTGTACTTGCCATGAATGGCTTGGCATAGTGCAGAAGTTGGGTATTTAATTTGGCCAAGCCTCATCCAATGTGCCGCCATTGTAGAGCAATGAGCAATTATTAGAGGGATCTGCCTCCAACAAGAAATTCTTTGAAACTTAAAAATGCCAATTAATTTACAAGATCCCAATTACTATATATAACCATATATAAAGACATGACAAACTGAACCATGATGGGAATTGCAATTTTTTCTAAAAATCATGTCTTGTTGCCACACCAAGGCTCATGGTAGAGGGTCTAGGATCCTCTATGAAGTGGATCCTCTGGGAAGCGCAATCCAACGGACCAAATTAATTTGGTCCGATCCTCTTTGTAGGGAGGTACCTTCGGCTTATATTAGGGTACCTTCGACTTTTATTGGGGTACCTTAGGCTAATTTTGGTGACTGCATATGGCTTACCATGGGGGGTACGTTAGGCTTATATGGGAGTACTTTAAACTTACACGAGGGCACCTTGGGCTTACAGTGGGGTACTTTAAACTTATTTTGGAAGGTACCTACCACGATTTAGGGAGGTAGCTTCGGGTTATAGTGGAGTAGCTAAGGTACCCTGTATTTGATAGAGGTACTCCATTGTTAGGCCGAAGGTACCTCCATGAAGATGATCAGGTACCCCCATGTTTGCCTAAGGTATCACAGTATTTGACAGAGGTACCCCATTGTTTGCCTGAGGTACTCTCATATTTGATAGCCTTCATTTAATTTGATCCAACGTTTGGACCATTGGATTGTGCTTCACAGAGGATCCGTTTCCATGGTAGAGTTGGCTTCATTTGCTAATTTTTTTCTCTTGTTCTAACTTGTCATAAGCCATGTTTTCGTTTAAATCCTCTCTTTCTTTTCTTTTTTTTCATTTTTCTTTATTTCAATCTTTTGTATCCTTTAATTTGTACGAATTTGTATTTTCTCATAGTTGCCTCTAATTATTTTGTCTTGTGTTGAGTATACTCACACTTAGTTTAATATATTTATTCCTTTGCTTTGTCTTTTTTTATTGTGGAAATCGCGAATGAGATTGCAAGAAATAAATAAAGATGGTGTACAGCAAGCAGCGCCCCCTTGGGAATCACGCCAACAAAAATATGGAGCTTTCCACAAAAGCCCTTACATAGCTGTGAGACATGGGAAAAAATCACCGGAGTGATCATCCCTCCGTCAACACACGGGCTCAACGCAAAAGTGGGAGAGTCGCCACCATTCTTGATTTTGGGGTGAGAATGGACACCAAAGATACAAAAGTAGGCAAAAATAGCCAAAAGACAAATTCTAGGATAAAAATAACCCTACTTGAAAATCAAATCCAGAGATGGGTAAGGGGATTAGATTATGAACGGGGGAAGGTGTTAGACACCCCCATTCATCCACACGAAGTGGTTGCCAAGTGTATGTTCATGCTAAAAAGAAAATAAGAAGCTTGCTAAAAAGAAAATAAGAAGCCTTGAAAAAGGAACAATGTATGATATTTTCACATGAAGATCTAAATGGATTTTAGATCCTCTCTTATGTCAATATCATTTCTGGAGTATTTCAAAAGATGGAAATCAAAGTAGAGGTTGCATAAAACCAAGTTAAATCAAATCCGGAAAATTCGGTAAAAAGTATGCCATTTGCCTTGAAATCATTCAAATCCAATTCTAAAATGAACCAAACCAAATCCATTTGAAATATTAGGGTAAATAAGAGTCTCATGCAAAATTTCACTTCATTTCGATGAAAAATCTAGGAGTTATGCTCCTTTGAAGTTGCTGCTGGGGATTTTTAAAAGTGGTAAGTGGGCAACTTTGGAAAATTGTCTAGAAAAATCCACTACATATAAATCCGTGAAATTTGGTGTGATTGAAGTCTGTATGGCCATCTTTCCAGAGAAACTAGCCTCATACAAAAATCCCTTTGGACGTGCCTTGGGTGGTCTCCCGAACAGGCCCTGAAGATCACAGATTTACCCAGAAAAATGCAAATGAGCAGTTCTGAGTAAATCGGCTACCAATAATTCAAATGGAATTCAAAAATTATGAAACCAACTGGATTTGAAAATAGACTCATAAAGGAGTACTCAGAAACAAAAATCACTCGAATCGGACTTAAAACGAACACATGGCGGTCCGTCGAAGTGACAAGTTCTGTATTTGAACCTGAACTGTCCACTTAACTTCGACAGAGAGGTGTCAAAAATCCGCTAGATAGAAATTTGTGAAATTTCGTGGACATAAACTAGACAGCCTCACATTTCCCATGGTTCTGGAATCGCCCCAAAATTCATCCGGATGATGAAGTTACGGGCGTCCGAAGTAAGGGTACAGGTGCTGTCAAACTAAGCCACTTTTGAAGAAATCCAAATCCGAAAATTGACAAAAAGTGTGTGATTCGTGTGAGATGAATTCAAAACCTTTGAAAAACATTTAAAAACACTCCAGAATTTGATTGAGGCCATTTATTTGAGTTTTATCACAATAAATGCAATAAACCCCAAATATGAACCTATCCCGCCAAAATAGTGATATGTATGTGCAAGTGTAAAAAAACAAACAAGATCAATACAACATGCATATAGATTCAACAAAATAGGTTCTAGAATAGCCTAGGGTTCCGTTCCATTATCGTTTCCCTCTGTTCTCTTTAAGATAATCAAGGGTACTTTGAATATGGAACGGTTTACAATCAATCAAAAAGGCCTTATGCTACCTAGGTTCTAGCACTAGGGTCAATCCCCAGTCTCGTTTCTCCTAGATCCGCCTTCACGTTTTACGGCTAGGGGAGTCTTGAGATACTTTGAGCCGGGGAAGGATTTCCACACATACAAACAAGGCTTTACACTACAGAAAGGTAGAAGAAGAGATCTAGATCTAGGAATGTAAAGACGGAAAATAAAAAGAAAAGTTGAGGCTTACCTGAGTTCTGGAGGCGATTCCACAGCGGTTTTCTTCTTCTCTTGGAGTTCTTCTTTGCGAGAATTCAAAACAAGAGTTGTGTGCCATTTGCTCAAGGAGGAGGCTCCTATTTATAGGCAAGGGCTAAGGTCATTGGTAGATACAAATTAATGTCTAGAACTCCTCCAACCTAAACCCTAAGGTTATTTCCGCGATTTCCCCTCATTTAATGAGGGACATGATGGTAAAAGTGAAAAGCTCTCGGAAAACCCTAATTTTGAGCAAACTTAAGGTATCCGGTATATCAGGCCGGATAACAAAGGGCTTTAAGTTATCCGGTACATGGTACCGGATACGCTAAGGCTCACATGTATCCGGTATGAGTATCCGGATACGGGAAAGGGTATTTGTATCCGGATTGAGTATCCGGATACAGATAAAAGTTTATTTTCTTCAAATTCTGTGCTGGCTTTCCAGGAGATAATGATTTTTGATGATTGTTTGTGCAATTTGGGGTGTCTACAATAGCAAAACCAAGATTCATTAATAAAAGTATAAAATGGTCAAAACTACCTCAACTCTTCTAAAACCTAGCACTTAGTTATGCAACTGTTCCCTCTCATCCCATGACATGTAGTGCCGCACGTGCACTCTGCTAGTGTGGTTTAACTTAAGGCCTATGTCCATAAGCAGAAATAATGAGAAGCTTCACTAAGTGACAAAAGGATTCTTACGGAGCTATTTTGTCAAATAATAAATACTCTAACTTGACTAGCAAGCCAAAGAATCCCAAAAGCCTCACTCTCAAGTCACAACAAATCGATTGACTCTCTATCTTATATAATACCCAAAAGAACACTTAATGGATATTGAGTAGAATGAAATACATAGCATTTACATAACATTTTCTAATCTTTTTAAAGATTCATCGACATCACCTAGTTTCTAATTTGTTATGCTTGTATTATCAATATGCTTCTTAACTATTACCCATTAATATTCTTTAATTTAATTCAGTATGATTGGTATAATATGTCTTATGTGATTACTTTTCTTTTGTGTAAGTTAAGTCAGATTTACTACAGCATTAAAAATTTGTCTCTTTTCACTTAGTCCATCAAAAAAAATTCTATTTGCAACATAGTTTATCTAAATTTCTCTGGATGATTGATCCTAGTCAATGGAAGTAGCAATTTGTGATAAATTTACATTTTATACTTATTAGCTTGTCTCAAGGAATCTCTATATAATTCTAGTTTAGTTAGCATTTACTTATGGTCCACTAGAAGACAGCTTCATCAAATAACATGAAACAAATTATCTACTCTTGAATATATATATATATATAGGATTACCCTTCATTCATTAAAATATAATAAAATGAGGAGTCAAATATAATTGCAGAACCCTATTATCATTGAAAGCTCATTGATTACCTTGTCAATCTCTCTTGTACTACTTACTGTTCCTATATGTTTACGTTCTAGATTTTATATTGGCTTAATTCCGTGCAAAAAAGTAAGTGTTCAATGTGTTTGGGATAGGTTGTAGGAGTCTTGGTTCAAACGGCGTATGAGTCGGAGTCATATTGAGGAAGTTATAGTGTTCGTTAGATAGTCGTTTGATGTGTCATTCGAACGCTCAGTGCAAAGTTCAAGTACAGTAAAACCAGAGAGTTGCGTTCGAGAAGACAGGACTTGCCGTTTGACCGTTTGGTGCATACAGTCAAACCCGGGAGTTGCGTTCGAGAAGACAGGACATTCCATTCAACCGTTCAAGGTCTGCAGAGAAACCCGAGAGTTGCGTTCAAGAAGGCAAGACTTATCGTTCGAACGTTCAAGGTCTGCAGAGAAACCCGAGAGTTGCGTTCGCCAACATAGGATTCAACGTTTGACTGTTCATGTTATTTCAACTCAACGTGAGACTTTCGTTCGAACGAGAAGAAGTGAAGCAGTTCTTCATATTGAACGTTAGAGGCGCGTCAATGAACGTTCGAACGTTCAATACAGAAAATCTGTTATAAAATTCCGATCTTTTCTTATTTGTTTCCTATTCTTTCTCCACTTCTTTCTATCTTATATAAGGATCGTTTAGACGCTCCTTAGGGTCACCTAAGACATTTTTAGAACCCTAAAATCGTGTGTGTTAGGAAGAGAACTTCTTCTCCTTCCCTTCTTCCTTTGAGCTATCAAAACCTTTCTTTCTTTTCTCTTTTCTTACCTTGGAGTTCCGGGTTGGAAAGCTTGCTCGTGGGAGTTCCTACGGTTGCTGAGCAAGTTTGTTTGTCACTTCACTAAGAAGATATTCAAAGTTCTAGATCGTTGCAAGGTTACATATCTGAAGAATTCTTCAGATACTTACACTGTGAGTCAGAGTCTGTATTAGGTCGTCTGAACCACTTTCTATAAGTCTTCTTCTTATAGTGAATTTTTTGAGGTGGCATCTAATAGCTCGGAGGATTTTTCTCTTTGAGAGTTCTCTTAGAGTTTTCCCTTCGTCACCAAAATTGTGTGTGTTATCTCATTAGTTTATTTGCAATTTTGTGTGATTGTTTGCTATTTGTTCAAGACTTGTGCAGGCCTATTAATTACAAACTTGTCTTTAATTAGTAGAATTTTATTCCGCAATCGTTTACACCTATTCACCCCCCTCTAGGTGTGGTTAGAGTCTAAACCGAGTTTTTCACTATATAGATGATCTCCTTAGTAGCATCAATATGTCTTCTGAATATTCATTCATTACACAAAAATCACCATATTAGGACTATCTTCTTAAATCCTATGCCTCTTCTAGATCGATGCGGAAATATGTGAAATGCTTTAGTCCACTCTCAAAGCTTCATTCATTAATTTATTTTTTTATAGAAAAAAATGCCTTACTTTTTGTTCTATTAGGATTTCATAATGTTAAGGTATGACTCACTCTTAATTCTATAATAACTGATACCATGAAAGAATTTAAATTTTTGTGGTCCTTAAAATTTTTTTTGATATTTCTTTTTTCTTTTTACAAACCAAATAATCTTCTTATTGCAGCATTTCATATCTATATGTTGCAGTTCTCAGTTTGATCTCTCGACAACAAAGCTGTCTTTAATGGATTCCAACTCTTTCTGATATCTATCTACTTTTGAGATCATGATATCTAAATTCTTAGATAATTTTTCTCCTTTTCTTCTTCTTTTTATTTATTTATTTTTGTGAGAGCTTGTATGTACATGATTGTATTTCGCTTATCTTTTCTTGCATATTTTGTTTCAGTATAAAACTATTAATCAATTATAAGCATATCTCAAAAGTAAGATATAAGTGATGAATGTTGACAAAATATTTAAGATAGTTTCAAATGCAATGTCAATGGCATCACATGTGCCTGTTTCCAAGGTTAGTGGAAAGGAATAATTGATATGTGGAACAAGTTGCAGAAGAGTACAGAATGGGAAGACCAGAAGAAGATGAGATGAGATATTAAAAGGTGCACCTTAATGTCAAAAGGGCTAAATCTGGTTCTGGTATATTAAGATATATCCCTATTATAATATGCAGTTAGATTTGTAACAGTGAGTACTCTGATGGGGGTGGTGGAGAAGAACTTATTAAGTTAGATTACAGTTTAACAGAAAAAACAAGAAAAAGTACTTTCTGAGGATGAAGATATGGTCTTCACTCCAAATTATGATTATAACAAAGAGGTCAATATCTCTTCTCACTCTAGGCAGCCAAAAGTAACTCCCTCTTTCTCTCTCTCTCTCTCTCTCTCTATAGATCTCCTCTTCTTGTAGAGAGATTCTTTTTATTCTTGTTAGAGAGCAAGAGAGGGACAGTTAATAAATCAAATCCAACTGATATATTGTTTGTGGAGAAAGAGAGGGACAGTTAACAAATCAATCCAACTGTTATGTTGTTTGTAGGTAGCATTGTCTCCTCAAAAAGCTTGACAAGATGCCACTGGCACTCTAACTTTATTTTTTTTTCTTGTTACCAGACAAAATAATTGAGTATCCAAATTGAATTGTGTAAAAAAAAAAAAAGATTATTCTCTTTGTAGTTTTGTATCATAAACTATTCCGAAATGGTTGGATCATTCAGCTCCAAGTTGACAAAATATATAACTCCGTTGTTCGGAGAACTTCCACATATATCAGCCAGAAACCAATGCTTGAACCTTGGCTCCTGAAATAAAGATAAGAGGGACAAGGATGAGGATTGATTTGCTGTTTGCTTTTGGAAGTTTAATGTGACATGAGTTTTCAATCATTTCTTGTTGCCTTTATAAGAATAATAAAAGAAAAAAGAAGCAATTTTAGGAGACACCCCATCAGCTAGAAGCAACCAAAATAAAAATAGAATAAAAAAATGTAGCAGGATATGGTTATTTTTCTTCTGGTTCTAAGGAAATAAAAAAAAATAGCAGTATGATGTTATCCTTGATAAGAAGTATTTCAAGGCTGACCTCCTGATGTCGAAACCATCCGATTCGCCTTGTAATCAAATGCAAGTACCCACTTGATATAAAATTTTAAAGTAACAATTTTGTATTTGATATCCAACTGTCCAAATTAATTAAACTGATACGTATTGCTTCTAATTATTAACGGATACTTGTCAGTCATAATATTAAGAGATTAATCAAAGTTTTTGGTATGTATTGGTCAACACTTTTATCATTATTTTTGAATTCGCCATCCAGAAAACCAAGATGGTTAGTCAATACGTAGGTAACAGTTAAGAGTGTCATTTCTAGGAATAACACCTATACAACCTTTTAAAAAGAAACCAATAAAAACTGGCTGTGATGATTTGCAAGTGAACTAGATGATATGGGTTTTAACTGTTCTCGTCAGAAAATATATATGGGTTTAGAAAACAAATTTCATGATCTTGACATCAGAAGGAAACAGAAGAGGTGGAGAAGGCACGTAGATGATGATAATGTCAGATTGTAGATTGTTTGAAAAGTTATGGTAGTGAGGTAACAAATCATTTTGGGGAACCACGAACTTGGACTTCTTAATTGTCAATCCAAAATGATTGAGGAGGGCAGACTTCATATTCCTTAGCACCTTTAATCTTCATAATCCTGCTTTTGGACTATTAAGTTGGGAAGACACAGTTACAAGCTTGGGAACCCTATATTATTAGTGCTCCACAATGATGGATTTCAACTTCAAGGGGATGCAGGAGGGCAACTTGGGTTTGGCTTGTAGTTGGAAATAGGGCTTTGTGCATACAACTTCTCTTTTATCATGAAGTTCTAATAGAAATAAACAAATGGAAGTGGGTGTGGAATAAAGGTATGTTAGATCAAAAGAGGGAAAATATATAAATCAGTGAGGGAATGGAAGGCCTAAAGCTTGTAAGATAAAAATTATTACCTTTGCTTCATTTTAGTAAAGAGAAGCTATAGGGTTCTTCAATTCTTCTTTCCTGGCTTATAATAAACTAAAACATCAGTTATGCTTGTCCTTTTGAACTTTTCTTCTGGAACTTTTCCCATGTTTTGATCTAGCCAATAATTGAACTGATTTTGTCCCAAGTTTGTGTGGACAGAACTGAACCACTATTTTCTTACTTTATTTATATTATAATTTATATCAAAGACATAACTCTATCCTCCCCACTATAAGCATTTTTTTAAAAATTTTTCAGTAAAAATATACCAAAGGAATAGTTGATTCTCTAACTTATTTCAATAAATCCTATATCTTAAGTGATTTCTATCTCCTTTTCCTTCATGGTACTGGACCAAGGAGAATCAGATGCTTTAAAATGGGTCCAAGCCCTTTCTAGAAAAAGGTCCTTATTCAATGAATTCAATTCCGCACATTCTCTTGGGCTAATAGACTGTAGACCAATTCATATTGTTTGCCAAAGAAAGTTCAGCTTCCTTAGTAAATCTTATTCAAATCATAACAAGCAAGCAGGATACATGGTGTCAGGATGATCAGAAAAGACAGAGTTAATCAGTGTAATATAGCCTGCTTGGGTAAGTAAGAAGGCTCTCTACCTTATAAGCCATTTTGGAGCTTCAGTCATCAAGGAATAGTCACAATCCAGTTTGGGTGGTTGCCACCATCATTGGACGCGGCCAAGTGTGGCATTTATCAATGTCCTGTACTGGTCACCACCAAGGCTCAATTCTCTGCCTGTCAGGACCAAAATGAATAGAAGATTTAGATGAATTAATGCTTTGCCCCATTTCTTTGATAAGCATGGTATTAGCTCTCCCAAATACCAAAATCTTGTTATCATATGTTAAATGTGTTGCCACACAGGCATTCCAATAGCTCTAATGTCATTGATAAGCTTTTTCTGCCATCATTTTAAGTGATATTGATCAATGATCTCCAATACTCCTAAAATTCTTAACCCTCAGGGTCAAAGGTAATAGAAGTGTGGTTTAGTTGTGTAGGAAAATGACCAGCAAACATGAAGAATTCTTGAACAAGATTGGTAACATCCAACTCAACTGTACAAAATGGTTAATCTCAAATCTCTTCAGTGAGTAATAGGCCTAGAATTTTATTACTACTATGATCATATATGTTGGGGAGAAATCAGATTATGAATTTTGGGGGTCATCTAGATTATTAATTGTTTTAAATAACAGTTCGAAAAAATTATTTACAAGGATTCTTTTAACTGTCCGGCCGGGATCAAACATTAATTCCTGCTTTGTCATCATTTTCTTTGAAGATGATAAAGTTCTTTTTCCTTATTATGGTGGTTAAGTAGAAGAATTATCCAAATCAACTTCCCTTAGCCACTTCATACTTTTTGGTCCAAAGCAATTCTATTTGAAACTTTATAAGTGCCTAAATCTTTTTTTCAATTTTAAATTTACCATTGTAAAATCATTCTTGATTCAGTGCTAAGTAATAGCCAGCTCTTTACGGAGGAACTGGGCTATTAAAATGACATCTCCAACCAGCTAATTTGTTTCACTTTCCAATATCCTTAGCTATTCCATCAACACACCACCAATTTTGTTGGCATTAGAACTTTTTATCATGTTTATGAATTGCATTCCTTTCTCTTCTTTGCAATCTGAATAAGCCTTCCCTATATGAAAAAGATTATTTCAAATAATTTGGTGTCACATAAGAACTAGGGGAAGGCAGGCGTGATGCACAATGCAGAAGAATTATACTTTATCCAACTTGTCGTGTGGTTGTAAACTTCGTTTGAATATTCAGTTGAAACTACCCGATCAATTTGTAACTAATTAATATGTTCAAATAAGTAACTAACCGAGAGATAAAAGTTAAAATAGAACTAAAAGGAGGGTATTTCGGGTGAGAAATATCAAACCCGTATCTCCACAGTTTATAGAAGATTTCAATCAGCATACTTAATTTCATAGACAATTCATAACCTAAAAGTTTGAATTATAGCTATAATAGGATCGAATACACGAAAAAATTTGGCTCCTTCATGATAATCATTTTAGCAAGAATAATTGAATTAACTGATAAATTTAGAATTTTTTTAATTACCTATCTCCCATGTTTTGAGAAATTAGTTACAAAGAGGCTGCCTGTTCGATAATGTTTTTGAAAACAATTTTTTTTGTTTGTTTTTTACAACAAATCCTGAAAGTTGCACTTATTATCGACAGTTTTCATTTTTTTTTTTTTTTTGGTTTTAAGAAAAAAAACCAATTCAAAAAACAAACTTGTTTTTAGAAGCTGAAAATTTCAGCTTTTAAAGACAGATAATTATTTGCCTCTAAGTGTATTTACTTTAGTTTGCCATGTGGCAAATGTTCGATGTGCGCATTGATTAGGGTTTGGTTTTGCAACAATTGGACTGGGATTGGGTTTAGCCCCATGCTCCCCCACCCTAACCTTTATTAAAATATTATTTGCATATATCATCACATATAAAATAAATATATATTTTATTAATAAATATATTATTATTTATATATTTGATTTAAAAACACATTTTTATGCATTTTATAGTATATTCGGGGCAACCCGACCTTCCCCATTACCAACCTGATAGGGCGGGTTATGGTTTGGTGTTGGTTAAACCTTTAGGGTTCAGGTTAAGTTGGTTAACCGAAACACCACCCCGAACTTGCCCAATTTGCCATCCCTAAATGTGAGTGCGCCTGTGCGATCTATGCACAAATCTTAAGGGTGATAACGTTATTTTAGTAATGTTAAGGGAGGTATTTAAGATTGGCGCATACCTCAAGGGTGATTTCTGTAATTTATCCTTAATTATATGAAAACCGGATAGACACTCTCTAGTTGCCGTTCGTAACATTTGTGCTAAAACCTTCAAATCTCTTCAATGGCGGTATCTCCTCTTGTTACTCATCTTCCTTCGTCATTCCTCCCTCCTTCGAGAACTCATCTTTCTTTCTCTTCTATGTTTCCTTCCCGTTCGCACATTAGTAGGGTTTCGTATAGAAGTTTTGGCTCGTTCGTTTCTGCGAAAGCCGTTTCCTTGTACACGAGGGAAGAGCTTGAGACTGTCAACATTGCGGAAGATGTAACGCAGGTACTTTTCGTATCTGAATGCTCTGACATGAAGGACATCTAGTTCTATTCTTGTAATGCTTGATTCAAAATGTTATTCTCTGCTTTCTCCCTCTTTGTAGTATTACTGAACTCTGTTTGTCTTTGCTTTCTTCATTGTTCCTTCCCACCCCCCTTTTACCACTTGGATTCTTCTACACGCTAGGATATCATATGGGTACCTGAAAATTGTCCAATGATTAAGGAACGATAGGTGGGATTGTTTAAGTTTTGGGGTGGACTTACTTTTTAACCTGGTCTGACGATTTAAAATCATTGAGAATTTTTTTTTTTTGATATAAAAAATCATTGGGATTTTTCGAGTGGGTATCTGAAAATTTCTGTGTAGGACTTGAGATATGATGTATAGATTTAAAGGGTGAATTGATTCTTCCATAACCGAGGCATATTTGTTTTTTCCAAAGATGATCCTATTTGTCAGATACTATTCCAAACCAATTCAACTGACTTTCACTTATTTTACCATCTCTCTGTGCTGCTTCTAAACTCTCTCAGATATGCCCATGCTTTAACATATCTTTTATCATCCTATTCTACATGGACTTAGGTACAGGTGCAGGGGTATGTATCTGACTTTTCTCTTTTCCAAAACTTATGATATGGGAGTTGGCCCATGTATCATATAATCTGAACGTATTTATGCTAAATAACTCAAAAATGTGATACTGCATTTGCACGATATCGATTTATATTCATTTTAAACTTGCCAACTAAACATAGAATGAAGATAGAGGAGGAATTTTCTTTATCTTTTTCTTTTATATATATATAATGGGGGAAACAATTGTTGAAGAAAAAAGCTCAACATGTTATGTTTCTTTGACTGATACCTATGTATGTGTTTCTAACTGCTTTTTTGCCAAAACATGCCAAATTAATTCTACAGGTATCTATGTTGTACTCTTGCCATATTAATAACAACCATTTGAAGGTCTCTTTTATCCCTTAACTTGTTCAATGATTCTCTGTGCTCAAGTAATGTTAGACATTGCTGCTGTGAATGTGAAATTTCTTTTATTGTGTCATACTTATTTGTCTTAACCTTTGCTCCATCACTCTTTCCAATAGTTACATGGTGTTATTTATTTGCATGGGTGATCTAGTGCCCCTCAAGCATTGGTTTAAATTTCTTCAAAATTTAGCAAAATTTCCCTTCAATCAACTCTTACTGTCTTGAGTATTTTCTGGATTATATTCTATTGGAAACATGGCGAAAAGTTAAAATTTCTTTCATGTCTTGCCCTGAAAATTCCTTAGTTTGAAGATGTACGGTGATTTGAAATGGAAATTTGAAACCATGTCTCCCAGATTGCGGCCTATTTCTATTACTTCAAAATTCTATGAAGTAATTTGTTTGACCAAGATATATGCATTGCTTCATGCATGTCCACTCAAAAGTTGGTATATTATGATTATGTGATCCTAACTTACAAGTATAACAATGTTCTGTTGTGTATCTACTATAACAAGTTCCACCTAATCTGACCCTCGGATTAAATTACTGTAATGTGCCCTATAGCCAAGGGCATAAATTTTAGGAAAAAAACAGGGGTTCAAAGTATCTGGGAAATAAAAAACTGCCTCTCTTTTCTTGGAATCATATCTGGTTCTGGTAGTCAATAACTTTTCTCGTGTAACCAGAATCTCACAGATAAAATCCAGGAACAGGACTTGGTTGAAAGAATAATGGAAAATTAGCTTCCCCCAGTCATATAACCTCAAATGAGAGACTTTACAAACTCTCTGAATGTTTCTTTGGCTTTTGTATCTTTGATCATGGTACATCTTAAAGTCACGACACATAATGGTAATGAAGTGATAGACCTACATATGAGTCATTGAGAGGCAGTTCCTCAATGAACCTGTGTCTTTCATCCTTTTTCTTGGAGATAATCATTGTCTACCTCATGTAAATTTCAACCTCAATAATTTTGTAGAGGTTTTGTTACTAATACATGCAGTTTGCTACTGGGTAGTTGATTGGAAGGACACCAATGATATATCTCAACAAGGTTGTGGATGGTTGTGTGGCAAACGTTGCTGCCAAGCTTGAGTCTATGGAACCGTGCAGAACAGTCAAGGATAGGTAACATCCTTTTTTTCTTAAATAGATATGATTAGCAGGGTCCACGTGCAGTACTGCACATAGAGCTAGGGAATAGTTTTGCAACTGTCCAGATTTTAAATGAATAGACAGAGTTTTGACTATTTTAATCTTATTAATGATGCCAACAACAAAAGGTAAAGGCTTTTTGGAAAAGTCGTACATAATTGTTGGCATGCTTCCCAAGGGGCCTATTCTCGTTATATATAGTACAGATTGCTTTCTCACTTGTTTTATGAAGGCTTTGCTGGATTATTTCAATATATAGAAATAGTAAATCTCGTTACTCATTGTGCATTCTCTATCTGGCTGAAATTGTGTAACAGTTGAACCGGTTATTAGATCATAGCTCAAAATTAGCTGTATTTCGATGTTCTACTTATTTATTTGCTTGAACTTTTTTTTTTGGGGGGGGGGGGGGGTTGTGGTGGGGGTGCTAAACATAGGGTTATGATAATTTTGCTGATGCCATTTGATATAGATAACCATAGTGTATGCAAGATGGTGAACAACTTCAACACTTTCTTTTTCCTTTTTTTTTCTGCATATGCATGATTCTCTTCAAGTTAAATGACATTTTTATGCTTTATAAATTGTAATGAAATCTTCTGTTTGGCAATGATTTTCTCAGAGTTGGTTATAGCATGATAACTGATGCTGAAGACAAGGGAGCAATTTCTCCTGGGAAGGTTTGCAATGTCATTCTTTAGCTTTATGTTAATATTTCTTGTTCTAATTTTACATTCTAAATGGAATTTCATTTTTTCTGTCTCATGCAGAGTATTTTAGTCGAACCAACGAGCGGAAATACTGGAGTTGGTATTGCTTTCGTTGCTGCAACTAAAGGTTACAAACTCATTGTTACCATGCCTGCATCCATAGACTTGGAGAGGCGGGTCCTTCTTCGTGCTTTTGGAGCCGAAATTGTGTTGACAGATCCAACAAAAGGAATAAGAGGAGCTGTTGATAAAGCTGAAGAAATAGTTCAGAAGACACCAAATGCATACATGTTTCATCAGTTTGATAACATGGCTTGTACGAAGGTATTTGTATTTCATTGAAAGTCTATGCATAGTATTTTGTTTTACTGATTTATTTATTTATATATTTCCTCTTGAGGATTTGCTTGCATGAGACAGATCCACTTTGAAACTACAGGCCCAGAGATATGGGAGGATACTATTGGTAGAGTTGACATACTCATTGCAGGAATCGGAACTGGTGCTACTGTAACAGGCACAGGACGCTACCTGAAAATGATGAACAAAGATATCAAGGTTATAATCATTGTCTTCTAGATAGATCTATATGTCTTGATATTCCATGGATCATCTTATTTGCCCTCTTTAAGCAGTTTGCCCAGTGAGTAAAGGAATTCTAGTTCACCAGCAAATGAAATATGTACATCTCTATCAATTGTTTTAAAAAAAAAAAAGTAGTATGACTTGATGAAGGTGGACTCCCATCATATGTAAAACCTGAATATAACTATCATGATATTGTCTTTGTGAATTTTGCAAGTTGAAAGGGAACTATTTCACTTTAATCAAAGTTAAACTCATTTTCATTTGTTTAGACTTGAGATGATTTTCACATTAAATGGACAGTTTTCAGCAAGAGTGCTGGAAAATACTGCTTTCTTTAGAGGGATGATTTTTTTTAGGTAATCTTAGATTTTAGGAATTGCGGAAATGATTATCATTTTTGTCTTTGTGTGAACTTGCATACGCATGTGCATGTTGCTTACTAGGATTCCATGTCTCATTCTATTATTTTTCCATAGCCTGTGTTGATCCAGATCCTACTCTTGAGCTAGTTGATCCAGTTGATCGTGTAGATGACTATTGGGTAGATCTCAAGTGAGAGGAGGTTGATTTCAGACCTGGGTGTTTGTTGCCATGTGCTATTTAATAGGAGCTTTTGATCTTGGTAGTTTTTTTGTGTAGTTGAAGTCTTTTGATCCTGGTTTTCTGTATATATTGAGTTGTAGTTCAGATATGTATTTTAGATTATATATATTTCAGTGTTGTCTATATTTATTTTTCTTTGGTTACTCTGATTCTGAAATGTATATCAGGTAAATATTTATCAGGATATGATATCCTTGGGAACGATGTTGCATTTTGACTTGGATTTTGGGTTTCTTTATTCAGAATCTGAGTTAGAATGTGATATTACCCGTCATGACAATCCTGAGGTAATTATCAGGATTCTGGGTGTGCCACAAGTCCTATTTAGCCCGAGAGATTGATGCAGCAGCATATCAAAGAATAAAGACGTATTTAGTTTAATCTCTTAATGCAATCCTATTATAGGATCCTCATTTTTTTTAACGAGTCATGATGGTCATGTGAGTACTTTGAGTTGAGGGTAGTTCTGTGTTTTCTTTGATTAGGGTAGCACAGTCTTAATAGGTATAAATACACCTTTTGAGTTTTAGTTGTTACTTTTTTTTATTTATTAATAAAGAAATCAGAATCAGCAGATAGGAGATTCCTTTGGTCTTAAAGAAACACTTGAGTGTGTTATTTTTGAGTTCTGATTTAATCTACAGCTTTTTCTATATTTTCTGTTCCCCACGGTTTCAATTATTATTATAAATTTTTGTTCTGCACTGCACCAGAGGTTCTGAAACGAGAACATCACATACTTCTGCAGGGGTTGGCAATTCTTTCCCTATGCATTCTTCTAACCCTAGAATTATCTTTGACTAACCATTTACTTTTCATGTTTTGTATCTATTTCTATTTTCTTTTCCGGGGAACAATTTTAATTGTGTACATATGGCCAAAGCGGAGTCAACAAAGTAAACAAATAGCTTATTGGATATTTTTCTATGTATAACTTGCATGTTGTAAATTGGATATTTTTTCCTCCTTGTAAGTTATAACAAAATAATAATCATGCTATTTGATCTTCTAATTTAATAGAATCCTTACTACCCAAAAAATAATAATAATAATAATAATCATGCACAATCATTCCGAGTTGGACATGATCAGACTTAAATCCTAAAAAATGGAGAGAATAATAGGGAATCCCCCTTCAAGTCGTTTTAAGGAGATAAAAAAAATTCATCTATAATTCTTTTTGCAATGAAACAATGCTTTGTCTCCCTAAAAAAATTCATTCATAATTTCTATTGCAAGGAAAAATCCTTTTGCCATTCATAATGGCATTATTGGCAAAAAAAAAATATGGCCATAAATAAAACTATTTAGTCATCCTTGAAGTTTACTCTGAATCTAGATGGCAACCATCCCATGAATGTTGGAAACGCATTAGATGAATTTGTTATTTAGAACTTCTCTCATGGACACATTTGCAATGCCCTGAAATTAGAGATCATTTGTTAGGCTACTTTCATAGCTCAGTTCATATATTTATGCATATTTAAGTTAGTCAATATAATAGTAAACTAAGGGTAATGTGTTCCTTTTCCATACGATTTCATCTGTTCTCTTTTCTTTCACTTTTTATTTATTTTGTTTGTTGAATCCATGTTGGTAACCACAAAGGATATATTACTTAGCTACAAGGTTTTAAATTTTGGTACGGGCATGGCATAAAATTTTACTTCAAAAGGGAAATATAGGGAAAAACTGAAAATTATAAAAAATTCTAGGAGATATAAACTTGAATAACCTAAGCAAACCTGAAAATACTTACATACATACATATATACATACATACATACATACATACATACATACAGATATATATATATATATATATATATATATATATATATATATATATATATATATATATATATATACATACATACAGATATATATATATATATATATATATATATATATATATATATATAACACTTGTATATGTCTAAATGGTTGAATTATATTATAATCTTTTATGAAGGTATAAATAAAAAATAATGATGGAAATAACCCTAAATATTGCAAAAAGGATGCATATGGTATAAATCTACGTGGATATGCTGAAATTCCATTGACATAAATCATGCATTCATGCAAGAATAAAGCACAAACATTTTCTAGAATTTGATAAAACATAAAAATAAATCCAATGAAATTCTATCCGAGTAAAATAATATATGGAATCTAATGATCCACTAACACTTTCTAGCATTTTTCAATTTTGAATATTTTTCAGAAAAAAATATGTTCAATATTATGGTATTTTTATAATTATTTAAATTAGGAAATGTTTCAAGCATTCACACAAGAATAAGCCGAGTTGGAAGAATTGATGAACTCTTTTCGCGATGAATAGATGGTTCTAGCTTCTGGCTAAAGATATTAAGAGGGCCCTACTTCACCTTCTTGTAAGGCTTCACTCACGGATCCTTTCTCCCTCTATCTTTAGGTGGGAGATTCGAGCTCCTCCCTATACTCCAGATATTGCCCCTAAAGTGTTGAGAATCCTGCATATATAACTCTTCCTAACTTTCGCGTACTAGTTCTCTCCCTTAGAAGAAATCCTGCATATATAACTCTTCCTAACTTTTGCGCACTAGTTCTCTCCCTTAGAAGAGTTCTTAGGAAACTGCTTGGGTGGGCAATGAGCTAGTAACCTTTTCTATCATTTTTTCCTGTTTTAGAATTTCCCAGAAGTTTTTGTATTTTTTTTGAAATTTTAATACTTTTTCTTCATTATTTAAATTGAGAAATGTTTATATGGATGAATGGTTGACTGCTTGAATTGGTAATTGGCTATTAACCGTTGTAACATTTTATATTTCATATTAAAATTGTAATACTTTTTTATTTTTTAGTACTATTTTATTATTACTAAATGAAGAAATGATTATATAGTTATAATGGCAAATTATTTTTTTGATAAGTAATAAAAGCATTTCATTAAAGGTTAAAAGCAACACATTGGTACATCAGCAGTAACTAGCCCCAGATTTGTACAAGGGGCGTAGGCTACCCCTCTCCACACACTAACAATTCAACCCAATCAATCACAAGTGAACCATTTGAACAAAGTACCTGTTTTTGCAAGTTTATCAGCCACTTCATTAGTGGATCGGGGAACTAGATTGAACAAAGTATTTAATTCTAGTGCCAGAGACGAAGTGTTTCTAATGACATGTAACAACTTCCATGAGCATCTTTTATTTGAGGAAATCCATGCCAAAATAGTAGCACAATCCCCTTCCAACGCTAATTCCTGAAAACGTTGTTGCTTTGTAAACTGAAGACCTGTTAAGCATGCCAATGCTTATGAACAGAATTTCCAATTCCCATGGGTCCAGAAAATGTAAAAAGAGAATCTCCTGCTCCATTCCTACAGCAAGAACATTTATAATGGCAAATTATTGTATGAGCAATTGGCTAAATTAACTTTTTATTGTGAAATATAACCATCTTAATTTTCTTTACTCATTCTATATTGATTTATGTATGATTATATGTATGTTTTAATTGAATTTTACACAAAAATTAAATAAGTGTGTAATAATATTAATGGAACCCATAGGTCAGGTGTTTTATGCGACATATATAAATTTTTTGTTCTCATGAAGCCAAATGTTGGCGATATGCAAGTGGCTTGGTATAACCACAAATTTTGTATTCTTATAGGGGAGAACGACACAATTTAGAACATTGGTTGATGGGGACATATGATAAGACATCATCCATGCTTGCCCATAAAGTCATGAGCCATACTTGCAGTCAGGGTTGCCTTTTAATCTGACTTCCCTAGAAGGTGGATAACTTAAGCTACCTGGTTGAACAATCCTACATGTCCACTTAGTTGCATACTTTTTCATGGCCGGAGAAACAATGATGAGTACTTTTAATAAAGTTTTCTTAGTAATAGTTATCTTATTATAATATTTTTGACTTAGACACCCTTGATGTGACACATGGAGTGGTAGATTCTGAATACCTTCCTTCAAAATGCAACTTGTATGGAGCAGGTGGATGATCATCTCCCTTTTAATTATTCTAGTAAAAAATTATCATTCCTAATTTCCCAACTCTTCATCCTTTTCTATACAGTTTCTCTATCAGGTTCTGTCTAATCTTTTTGAAATTTAAAATGCTTCTTTTAACTTAGGTGGTTGGAGTAGAACCTGCAGAGACTAGTATAATCTCTGGAGAAAACCCAGGTGAAAGGAATCATCTTTGATCATTGTTTTTTACTTCATTATTCTTCTTCTTGCACCTTGTTTTCTGAAGAACCTTTTACTTTGTATCATTACTTAACATGTAAGACATTGCAGGTTACATACCAAGCATTTTGGATGTTAAGTTGCTTGACGAGGTCATGAAGGTAAAATAATATCAATCGCCACTTTAATGATAGATTATTTTTGCATTTTTGTGGAGTTCTTGTATCTTGCCAGAGGTTTGTTTGATCTTTTGCTATGATTAATGGTTGTATAAGATATTTCTCTTCTTCAAATTTTAATCATTAGATTATGTTATCCATAGATTTTTAGTTTTATTGTATATTTTACAGTTATTAGTTTTCATTGGAAGTCTTTATTAAAAGGAATGATCACTAAATTTCATGTATAATTTTTTGGAAAAGATTAATAGTCCAATCTTCAGGTGTGAATTGAGAACCAATGGATTCCCAAAAGTGATCATAGTCACTCGCTTGGATAAGGGCCATAAAGGAGATATTTCTAGGGATAATACACACAATATAAGAGCTGAGTGATTCAGTGAGAGGTGATTTTCAGAGATTGTCTCAAAATGGACTCCACTCATGCTAAAATAAAAGTTTACAATACTTGCTATGATGCATGGTAGAGAATGTAGGACAAGTAAGAAATAACATAATCATTAGATGAATGTAGCTGAGGTAATGATTGAAGTAATACTAGGAAAGATAAGGTAGTGAGCAAATATGGTTGCTGGTGTGCCTAATCATCTTTGATTAGAGATACCCATGAGAAAGTGTGTGTTGAAGGCATTATTTCTGTATCATTGATGGTTTATACCACAAAGTGCTTAGGCACACCTAGAGGCTTCAAGGTATGCCATTAGAAAGTTCCAAGTGGCGTATGGAATAGCATGTGAAACCTATGTAGTATACATCTTTTTTACTGCCATTGAAAAGATTAATGCCTCATTTATAATGTGTGCACTACATTAGCACTCATCATTCAAGAAAAATTAAGAAATAATTTAATTATTAACTCTTGTTAACTTTTCCTTTGTAACTTTGTCGAAGTATATGCATTAAAAAGTATAAAAGTTAATGGAAATCATTCTACTACAAGGACCCAAAAAACAAAAAAGGAGGGAGAGAGAGAAAGAGAGAAAGGAAAAAGGAGCCAGAAAGCATAGAGAATTTCTCAAGAATTAAAGAGTGAGAATGAAGAATTAAAGCTAGTGATGACTGAACACTGAAGATCAGGCCTCAAAATCTACAATAGGTTTGCTATTGTTTCTTTTTCTTTTGAAATCTCCTCTCTTTCTCTTTTAATAGGATTACGAATATTTTTTCATTTTCTAAAATCTTTTAACCTCTTTCTTTTAGGGATCATCACTTAGCATGATGGTAAAAGCCTTGGGTTGCTAGTGTTGGAACACAGGTTTGAGTTTGAGTGCATCCACTTTCCACAAAATATCAATGATTAAGTTTGCTGTCAGTCCACCACTCCTTGAACCTGCTTTGTTGGATGTAAACTGGGTTATGGTCCTTTTTAATTTCTTTCCCTTTTTCCTTTATGTTTGTGGTTCTTTAAAGCCTACTCAATATGTTTCTTGGTTTTTTATTTTTCACTTTGTCCCATTTCTAATCAATTAGAAGGCTTGAGTTCAGTGAAAATTTTTTAGATTTTGGTTTTTAGAGACTATTTTAATCATTTCTTTTATTCTTGCTTCACACTTTTCTCATTTTAATGCCATGCTTTTTCTTTCATTTAAATTTAATCAGGTATTAATAGATTACAAGTAAAATAATGAAATAAAATTATCACATACATTGGAATATAATATACCAACCTGATTACTTATAATATTATTAGTGAGAATGTACAAAGTTCTACCTAGTCATAACTCCATGGGATAACACATTTTCTTTTCCTCTTTTTTTTTTTCCCTTTTTTATATTCTTGTTTAATTCAATTTATGAATTCTAAATCTTTTATGTGCTTCCAATTTTACTCTTATGGATTTGTTGATTTTGTATTTTTCATAATTTCAACTAGTTGTCGTACAATTTGTTTTTCATTTTAGGTTTATAGCATTACAGTTCTTATTTAGTGTTTGGATAATTTATTGCTTTATATGCATTGAACAATTGCAAATAGAAGGTATTTTGATTTGTTATATGATGACAACATGGGAAAATCCAATGGGTTTTGAATTAAACCGATCAAAGCTCCGTATATCTAGGATACATCATGAGATAAGTCAATGTACAAAGTGTTCTAAAGACATGAAGTAAAAAAAATTGCGAAATTCAAATGAAGGTGAGATTGTATAGGAGAAAAAATTAGGAGCTGATTTGTGCTATTAGAAGGATTAGAATCGCTAGCAATGATTCAAGTCCATTTGTAGCTAGAGGAATGAATAATCAAGAAAAGGTGGGAGGAATTATTGGCACAGACCAGCACAAAGAGCCCATCTAATGAATCTCTTTGCGGAAAAAGACGCATGAAAAGCTACTTTAAACTTGGGAGAAAAAAAAGATATGCATTTGATGCAAAATAGGGGGGTTTTTGTTTACCAGTGAACTTCCTTTTAGACTATACATTGTAAACCTTACTTTCCTGGTGTCACAGAGCACATGACCCATGACTTGTGTCATTGCCTGTATTTATTGTAAGTATTGTAAATATTTTAAAGCATAATTGTTTCATCTATATCACTTGCATGTAGCATGTTTTGGTTAGCCATGTACAAACAGTGTTTGGGAGAATGGGACCCACTAAGAGGGTTCTATATGCTCTGTGACTAATTGATGTTGAAGTATTAGTCCTTACTGAGTCCATAGAAGAAGACTGCTCGTGAAAATTCAACTTGTAGCTCCCAAAAAGGGAATATGCTTCCCTATTCGGGCATGTTTTCTCCTATCAATATCTTTAGTATTTACCTTGAGAGGAGGTGAGCAGTAGGTGGTGGCAAAGGGAAGATGATGCACGTGTCTAGACGAAGTGCTTTCCTCACTTTGAGACCTTTACATACTTCCCTTTGGTAGTAATAAAAGCTCATTTTGGTTGCTTCATGAGTTTCTTTTGGATGCTTAATTGCTCCTATTTCTTGCTTACAGTGTGTCTGTGACCCCCCAAAGAAAGTATTGCTGAAATTTATCCAACACCTTGCATATACCCTTTGGTACCTTAAATAAAGACAAATAGTAAACGCGAATATGTGCTAGAGAGGATTTTATCAATACAATTCTCTCCCCAAAGATAAATATCTTTTCTTCCATAACTCTAATATTTTTTCAATTACTGGATCCCAAAAAGATTTTTTCTTTTGCTTACCACCCAATGGCATTCCAAGGTATCTAGTTGGAAATTCCATCACTTGACACCCTAGTGTAGAGTTTGGGACAAATCAACATTCACACCTGATACGCTGCTTTTACCCCATTTAAACTTCGGTCCGGACATTTAAGTTACGAATGATTCAAGCAACCCAAAAAGCATATTTTTTCAAGGCTTCTAGGAGCAAGAGAGTATCATCCACGAAGTGAAGATGTGACACCTTCACCTTATCCTTCCCTACCTCAAATCCATTGATGTACCCCAGCTGTTTAGCACTATTCTCATTCGGCTAAGCACATCACTTACAATAGTAAAAAGAAAGGGGGGCATAAGAACCAAAGAGTCCATTAACTCCCCCGTTCAGGATAAACGAAAAATGCAATTTATTAAGACATCCTTTGATCAACCGACACCATGTAGCCGCAAAACCCTTCCACCTCAACACCTCCATAAGAAATTCCCATTCTACATTGTCGTAAACTTTCTCGAAATCAAGCTTACAAACCATCCAGGTCTTTGAGACAACAGTCTCTCTGCAACACACTCATTAGGAACTAATATACTGTCCAGATTTTGATGTCCTTGAAAAAAGCACTTTGAGATGTCGATATAATGCTCTCCATCACCTTCCTAATTCTTAGAGACAGCACCTTGGCAGTGATCCTATATAAGCCAGTAGTTATCCTAATAGGGTGATACTCTGTAATACTGCTCGTCCCATGATGCTTTGGGGTCAAGCAAAGAAAAGTGGCATCAGTAGCTTTATTAATCACTCTATGAGGGTACAACTTCTTGAACACCTCCACCATGTCAACCTTTATAGTCTCCCAACAATCTTGATAAAAAGCCAAAGAGAAGCCATCTGGCCCTGGCGCCTTATCCGTGCCCAATTTACATACTTCTTGCTTGATTTCTTCTTCTTCAAACGATCTCTCTAATCACGAAGAATCTTTCCTATTTAAATTAGGACCGTCCAAACTTCTAATATTAAATTCAAATATCCAATCAGGTCTGTACAGATTTGAATAAAAATCAGTTAGAGCTTCAGATATCTGCATAGGATCCTCTTATTTTCCCCATTAACCTCCAAAGAGTGGATTTCAGTTACACGCTTCCTCCCATTTTTATTCAACTTTTAGCGACACTTATCACCATCAAGCTGTGAAATATCAGAAGGGAGGATAGGATACTCCTCTATGATCCACTTATTATCCAAGTTAATTTGTTCAACAAAAATGAGATCAACCCTTTTATTTGCTTTCCTCATTATTCCTTTTCACCTTAGCTTCAAATTGTAGATAATGAACACAAAACCATGTGGCAGCCACAAAAATTTCCTTTTTATTAGGAACAATATATTGAGTTGAAGGTGGTAAAATGAAGGGTTTGTCTATTACACTCAAAAGTAATGGCTTTAGTTAAATTTATGATTCTTTAATTTCTGGTAATTTGCTTAGTCACTGTATGTTCAAGGGTTTTTTTTTTGGTGGTAAAGCTTGTATGCTCAAGGTTATGTTGGGTGTTTGTATGGGAAATTTTATATATCTTCCTGCTGATCAAATGTAGTCAGCTGTGGATTTAGTTAATTAAGAACTATGATATATATTTCTTTTGATCTTGCATGTGTAGGTTACCAATGGTGAAGCAGTTGAAATGGCAAAAGAATTGGCATTACAGGAAGGCTTATTGGTACTATTTTATATGTGATTATTCTGTCAATTTCTGTTGTATTCCATATATGATGACCTAGCAGCCATCTCCTATTTCTATCTCTGCTGTTACTAGTTATTCGGGATGGAACCTTTGGCCTATAAGTTTATGACTTTAGTCAACTAGAATATCCATAGAGGAATTTTCTTTCACTGTTTTGCGCCAGTTTTGCAACATTTCATGCTTGTGGTTGTATCCAGTTACACAAAACTTCGAATGTCTTCTTCCCTCATACAGGAGCCGACTTCAGCTTTGAAAGCACATCTGCTTTTCTCCCTCCTCGCTGCCTAGTGTAGAGGCGTGGAGGCTGATATTCATTAGATCCATTGTCTGTTCACCAGTTGAGCCTAGTGGTGAGATAGTGGGGTTGGGTTTGGTATGGCTGTGGGAGGGATGATTTGGCCAGGTTATCATTAAGTTGTTTTTTAATTGTAGCCCTGGTAATGTGTTAATAACCCTAAAAAGAAGTTAGCATATCATGGGAAGAAGTGATTATGACTATTGTAACTCTTTTTCCTTCTCTATTGCTTCACTTATTTCTACCGCTCCGTGAATTTTTCCAAAAATAGTTTCCTTATATTATCTGCTTGTCTTTTCACATTTGATCTTTTCTGCCACATCTAGTAACTCTACCACATCCACTTTTAACATTGCCTATTTTGTATGTGTCCTTTTGTTTGTAATATTTGACTCTGTATTTTGTAGGTGAATTTAATGGCATACTTGGATTGTTGCCTATGAATATTTTGAGTTGGTTGTGTACCCCAACTTAACTTTTATAAACTTCATCAACTTCTCTTTTCTTTTCCTTCTAATTTCTATCTGTTTCCCCACTTCAAAAACCAAAACGTGCTACATTCTCTTCTTTCAACTGTTAATAATTTGTTAAGGCCAAGGAATACAGTTTCAGCTAAATTTTGCCCAAGCTGCCGAAAGTTTGCCTATGCCGCTGGAAAGCGACACTGAAACCACTTGGTTTTGTTTTGCCACCAATTTCGGGTAAAAAATGGGAGAAATTTCTTTCGCCCTTTTCTCTTACGAAATGGGAGGCACGTGCCACCCGTGATGCCCATTTCATAAGCGAAATGGGAGAAATTTTGAAATTTCGCTTATGAAATGGGAGGCACAAGAGGCACATTCTGCCCATGCCCCCCAAATCTTACTCAAAATGAGAGAACATTTGAAATTTCGAAATTTCTCCCATTTTGGTTAATTGTTTTAACTAGAACAAGCCAAACTTTGCCCATGGCATTAAAAACTTAACTATTTTAACATCATAGGCTTTAAATTAATGGTGTCACTTACATAATAATACATGTATATGAGTGCTTGATTTATATATCATTGTCCTCAATTTCACTTTTTTGATTGAAAATAACTTTTATTAATTTGGGGAAAACATTAAAAATTTATAAAAAAATTGGCAAAAATATGGATTTATATTTCACATCGCCCTTCTGCTCCTATCAACCTCTTTTCATCACCTTGTAGCTTCAAAATGAAGCCTTCAGTCAAGAATGAGGGACGCCCTTATTTTATAGAGGAAGGGCATAATAATATAATAATAACAATAACATACATGTAAAAATTTGTTTTGAATTGAAAAAAGGCTTACAAATTATACATATAAATTTAAAATTATAAAGAGTTATTGTTATGAAAAAAATTATATATATAGTTAATAAAATATTATATATGTAGAAGTATTATAACACACACGCACATGTATATGTATGGGTTTTAAAACATCTAAATCTTTTGTTGCTTGTTATGTAATAAATTTAAATGTTAATGTTTTTCCTTTTATTTGAGTTTCTAAGCCATTTTATAAGACACTGAAAGGTTGAATGAGTGTTAGAAAAGGCATTCCTAGAATAACTTGTTTACTTAAATCTTTGAATAAAATAAATGGTGTTTTAATACGAATATTACTATTGCTTGTATGAACATTTGATAATTTAGAAATTGTTAAGGCTTTTGGAATTTCATGTGGTTTAAAAATTGGAGTATTTTTTATGTTGCAGGTGGTATATCATCTTGTTTTGAAATATATATGTGTAAAAAATTAATAAAATAAAATAATAATATTATAGTCATGTTATTATATTCCTAATAATATAAGTTTTATATTCACACACGTATATGCATGTATAGTTATTATGAATGATAATACACACACATGTATATACATATATAGTTATTATCAGTAATAATATATCATTATAGAAAAAAATTAATAATAATTTTTCTAATATATTATATGTTTTTTATAATTTGTTTAGATTTTTTTAATTTTTAAAATTTTTAGACACCATGGCACAAAAAATGCAGTGGCAAGAGCGGCGTGCCAGCATAATTTCGGCGAAATGGCACAAGAGTCCCTCACCAAAACAGCACACAAAACGGCAGGTCAAACCTTGGTTAAGGCATTTATACAAATTTCAGAAGTTCTTTTGTAATGGGAGGAAGTGGAGTAAACGTTTTCAATTGATTCTATACACACCCATACTCTTTACATTTTCAATTGATTCTATACACACCCATATTCACTCACATGTATACATGTATACATGTATATATTAGAGGAATTTGTTGCATCTTCCCTTTTTGTTATTTTTTCTCTTTGATGGGTTGGATAATTAATTAACCAGCACTTGTTCTCTAGGTTGGTATTTCTTCAGGAGCTGCTGCGGTTGCTGCCCTAAGCATAGGCAAAAGGCCTGAGAATGCGGGAAAACTTATCGCAGTAAGGAAAATTTTTGTAGTTTCTAATTACTCATTGTCTTTCTAATTGGGGGAGAAACAGTCTGTAGTTCAGATCTGGTTGGAATTTTATTGTCGATTTATTGCCAAGATATGGAGAATGCTTATGTAGGACAGACTCCTAAACTCCATTAGTCAGGTGGAAAATGAAACTAAATTAGAAAAGAAGAAAAAGGAATAATTTGGGATCTGCGTGACAAATAACTATTGGGAAACAATTGAATAAGGTTTCTATGCCTTGCTAGCTGCAATGGACATCCAAAGTAACATGATGGGAATCAAGTAGATGCAAATAATTTTTTTTCTTCTTTTTGCTGATAAATCAAGTCCTGTTGCACATCTGAAATGCAGACCTTTTTCAAGAAACTGGGACTTAAATCCTGAATCAACTAGAAGATGAGACTAATGTTGAAAGCTATACTTTCCCTGTGTCTTTCAAAATATGTTGAAGCATTCTTTATTGTAATAAGAAGAGTGGTATGCAGTATAAATCAAATAAATGGATAGCCGAGGAAGATGTTCAATGATAAGAAACCTAGTGTGACATGATCTTAACAAGTGCGGATGAGTTAGTGAGACTATGTTCATCTTCACGATTTCCACCTGACCCCTCCCCTCATGCATAGTTTAGAAACTTGCCCAATACCAGATGGTGTGAGTTAACTTGGTATTGGCTTGTACTGAACCAATACTGAGTCCCGAGAAGAGAGGTTTCATTGGAAACCCCTCATCTTGGTTGAACTCAGGAAAGTCCTGCTGAGACCAATACAACTCAAGCGATACGGAGTTGGTATCGCCTAGGAGCATGGACATAGGTGATATCAATTTGTTACTGCCCGAGACCTTTCAGATAATAGAAAGTGACAAAAATAAAAACCAGGAAAAAAAAACATAAAAGAAGAACAAGAAGAAATAGAATGAAGCAGAAAGGAAAAAAATTAGAACGGAAGAAGAAGATGGAGTGCCTGATGGCTCCAGCCTAGGGGATTTATTGTATTAAAAAAAAAAACAGGTATGAACAGAGGAAGAAGAAGACTCAGGTACTAAACTGTGTCCCCATGAACAGGCAGCGCAAACATGAAATCTGGTTCTTCTCCACAAACGTTTCTCTCATTATTCTTGGTTTTTGCCTTTTCTTTTCTTCTTTCTTCTTTTCTCATCCTTTCCTTATTTTTCCCTTTTTAAAACTTTCTGGGCTCATTGGGTCGTCTCAACCCAACTCGACCAATACTACCATACTGCCCGAGTCTACTCAGTATCTGCCCTAGCTGATACTGAGTTCTTTTTAACTTTGCTCACACCCCCACATCTTAATACATGTCATTTGGAGACAAAGTGGCCTTAGTCATTGTTTCTGACCATGAAAATCATATCTGCTTTATAGGTGTCCTATTCATTTAGATTTGATGATGATTTTCATTCTTAGATCCTTAGTCATTTGGAAGATCTTTCTATGTCAATAGCACTAATGGAAGTTGATGGATCTACTATGCCACTAATTGAGGTTGCCAGATCTAGCATGCCACTTTGGAGGTTGCTGAATCTAGTATGCATACAGAACTGGATGTCTTAAGACATTGTACGTGATTCAAGGCATCAAAAGGTGATTCTTAATAATAGATTAAAAATTATTTGAGTTCAGCCTATAGAAAGAGGATCAGGATACATTCATTAACACCATTGAGAGACACAGGGGCTTTATCAGCTCATCAAACTTTTGAAAGAGGAAATTTCCTCGTTCATTAGATGTATTGGCACAGTGCAAATCTAGTATGCCCACAGAGCTGGATGCGTAAGGACGTTGTACTTAGTGTGGCAGAATTAAAAGCAAATTCTTAGAGATAGACTCAATGGTGTTCGAGTTTAATCCCTAGAAAAAGGACCAGGAAACATTCTTTAATACCTTTAAAGGACATAAACACTTTTGAAGCTCAAACTTTTGAAAGTAGATATTACCTAGTTCATTAAATGCATTAACAGTGTAGAAATCTGGGACAAAAAAGGTTGCCCTCAGGTTGAAAGATTTTATGGCCATTTCTTATTGCTGGAAGTTGCACGAAAAAGAGGGGATGAGAAGGTGAATGGATGGTAACTCCCTTTTAATACATTTTATTGGCATCTAGGGACTCAACCCAGACATTGAGTCAAGGGAGACCATCTGTTTGATTGATGAAACACGTCTAGCAGGGTATTGCAAAGAGGTCACAATTGAAATTTTGAAATATGAAGCATAACCAATGAGTTCTAATTAGGTCCTCCAAATTGATGCTTCTAATAGGGTTGAAATTGATATCTTTCCAAGAAGGGTGGAATGCAATGCAAAAGCTTTTGCTTAAGTAATACGGCGAGACTTTCTGTCGTTCCTCTTCATCTTTGGCATTATAGAACCTTCAGATCCATCAGAGGCTTATGTAGTTATGAGTAGCGGTAACAAAAGCAAACTCCAATGACCTGGCATAATCAGAAGGTAGGAGCAGTTTCTTGCTAATTATATAATGCAATAACCAAATGCCTTATCCTAGCTAGTTGGGGTTAGCCATATATTTGCTTTGCATCTGATTACTCAAGTTGAAAAAACTAATTTAAATTTTGCTTCTTTTAGCCCTGTGATTGAAGATATATGGTGCCTGCTGACTCATTGTAGACTTTCTTTTCTTGATTTTTCCTATTATATTGGAGATGCTTAATTGTCATTTTTAATCATTCTTAACATTCTCTGCCTGGTTTTGGCATCGCAGGTTGTATTCCCAAGTTTTGGTGAGGGATATATCCGAACTGCTCTATTCCGTTCCATTTATGAGGAAGTCCAGAAGATGGAAGAAATATAGTAGCATTTGATATGATTTAACACTTGCAGACCAGGGATTCTTCTTTCACTACCATCAACAATTAACAGACTACCCCAGAATGGTCAGAGTGCAACGTAAGTACGAAAAGCATGCATGTGCTGTAAATTCCTTTTCCTTCAAAAATTTAATGGTGTCTCATGGATGGTTGGTGGATTAGTTTATGTTCCTGCTTTCAAGCACAATTTTGTCATGCCAAGATTCAGGAACCGGAATTTTGAAGATTTATATTAACAAATTTGGGAACATGCAAGAAATTGTATCATTGGTCCTTGAAAACATGTTCAGTTTGTAAAAAATTCTTACTCAGAAGGTCCTGTTCTTATGTTTGCATGAGTTCAAGGTTTGTGATATTGTTGCCAAAAGGCATGTTGCTTCTTGTGCATAGCAATATACCGTCAGCATGCTGTTGATATATTGCCGGCACAAAAGGAAATCTTTCAATGTAAATTTTCTTCAAATTCCACTGGAAGCTTTGATGGGAATATATCACCTGCATGCAGACTAAACATGATTATGAGTTCCTATTGTTTGTGTTCAGAAGTTACAGTTGACATTGAATTTATAGTTGGGGAAATGAATTTACGATGAATGATGCAAGATTCATTTTTTTTAATGAGCAGTGATACACATAACTAATCTGTGCAGATAAAATGTTTGGTCCGTCAGTGAATGGATTTTGTAGCTTGAAGTCATGAAGATTAGTCCTGTTATTTCAACTACTGGGACTATATGAATCAGATTTATGGCTTAACTTTCATCATAATTCTTTTATCATTAGAGCAGGAATTGGTCAAATATCTACAAAGTTTATATTGAAAATTAAATTTTGTTCTCTTTCTCACTCTCTCTCTTTATATCCATGTATAAAGATTAATTAAGCTCAAGTTTATATGTGTGTGTGGGGAGAGAGAGAGAGAGAGAAGGCAAAATAAATATAATAAGAAAAATGATGGAATTGAAGAAGGCATCTCATTTTATTTTTAACATATAACTTGTACGAATACAATGGTTATATGCATGTAATCAATAAATGGTAAGAAGGATTGTGTATTTTATTGAATTTATTTTATTAGTTGCATGAACCGTGATAAAAAGGTTAGGACATGTATGGGATAAGAAATTGTTGAAGGGCGTCTTTTGGAAAGTGGAAAGTAAAGGACAAATTCAGTTACCCGTATAAACTAAATATAATGGACAAAATCACATTAGAAGGTTATTATTGGAAAAAAAATGTATATTTTTTAGCATGCTTCCCAAAGGAGCTGGGTTTTATATATAGTATAGATATAAAATTGGAGATCAATGTTAATCAGGCTGGCCCACAAGTGGGATGACCCTATTAACATCCCTTACATAAGTAAGATTTGAAGAATGACCAATGGTCATGGTATAATTAAAATGAGCAGTATGAATTATACACAAAGTGATGATATACTCCGCAATTTTTGGCTGAATTGTTTCATGTTGTTGAAGTGAAATGCTCCCACGTGAAGGATCCCATGGTTATTGTTTTTTACTTTTTTTAAATGTTTTATATAGATTTACTTAGAAAAGATATTAATTGTGGGATGCTTCACGTGAGAGCCTCTAACGTCATCAACCACACGAAACATCTCAGCCAAAAATTTCAGACAATTTTGCCTCATATACAAAAATCAATTTTTTAGACAAAAAAATAATGATTAAAACAATTCTATGACTGTTCTCTTAGATATCTACTAGGGGATTGCATGCGCTACGCGCGTAGCAAATTTGTGGTACCCACTTAGATAAACAATCTAGGGTTGGCAATGGGTCGGATATATATTCGAATCCGACCCGAATTTGATCCGAAATTACCGAATTCGGATATAAGATTTAGATCCACGGTTCAGATACGGATCTCGAATTTCGGATCCGAATTTTTTCGGATTCGGATTTACATTTATCCGATCCGAAAAAGATCCGAACCTAAAACATACTTATAATATGTATAAACTTAGCCCAAAACATGGTTCAACCATAAGTTAAAAGGGTTAAATCATCATTTGATCATTAGACACTTGGATTTGTGTTAAAATTTATAGTTAAATTTACTTTAATTGTTAAAATTGTTTTTTAAAGTTTCAAGTTCAAACAGGCTCGAATTCGGATTTCTGATCGAATTCGGATTTCGGATATTCATTGAATTTCGAATTTAGATTTAAGTATTAAAGATCCGTCGGATATCGGATCGAATTTGGATATCGGTAAATTTTTTTCGGATTGGATTCGGATCTTAGCAGATCCGTACCATATTCAACCAATTACCACCCCTAAAACAACCCACTCTAAAAATAGATAGCATGCCATTCTAAATAGGTTGTTACAACGTGTTTAAATTTGAATTAACCAAAAGCACTGGTGGGATAGTTATAGTAGGGGATTGTTTTGTTTGTGGAGCATAATATTTGAAAAAAAAAAACGGAGGCCAAAATTTGGGGGAATATTCCCCCTTGTTCATTTTACTAATAGTACAGATACTAGTCTATACTAGGAAGTGGTCCTCAAAGAATGTGCCAATATAATGTTTATTTCCTATGACAACCTGAAGATGCTCTATCTATAGATTCTATACTATATATAACAAGAATAGGCCCCTTGAGAAGTGTTCCAACAACTATGCACGACTTATCAAAAAGCCCTTACAGTTCATCATAAAAGGCATCATTAATATAAGGTTAAATAGTCAAAACTCTGCCTATTCATTTAAAATCTAAACAGTTCCAAAATTATTCCCTCCCACTACGTGCAATATTACACATGCACCCCTCTAGTTACATATATTACTATTTGGTAACTTGATCCTTTTTATCTTTCACTCTCCAAAAGTTACCCTATAACAGTTTTTAAACCCTTAAATATCCTAAGAATTACTTATTATTCCTTTTTCAATTGCATACGCCTAGTATTGTAGGTGCCATCCTCCATTTTGTTCATATTCTTGCCACCAGTAGACCTTATACCATGAGACATCAATTCCTTTGGTTGATAGTCTAGTGTTCTTGGAACATATAGTCCTCTCATTTGTCTTTTGAGCTTATTCTAAGCCTTTAATGCTCTCCTTTTCTTTATAGCACTCGTGGTTAGGACTGGATCGGATCAATGTTTGAATTCACAAGGATTTGATCATAAAATACCGAATATGGCTCTAAGTTGAGGATCTATTCTTCGAATATAGCTATTGATACGTGAATCCGACTAAATTCGAATACAAATATGAATTTGCTTGTGTTCTTTTTTTTTTTTTGGGGTAAAGGAAACATAAAAGATATTTTATTGATTCATATCATTATCTTTTTGAATAGGTTGTAACATTCTTATTATAATAAAGTTATGTTAGTATTTTGAGAATGAGTATACAAACTCCAATTCTTCCACTATAAAACAAGCAAAGAGAAATGTGGATCATTGGTTTTTATGCTCACCATTAGGGATGGCAACAGGGCAGGTTGGGGATGGGTTTTGGTGAACCTGAACCCGCCCTTATAGGAGTTTAGCAAATACCAAACCTTATCCTGCCTCTATTAGGTTGGTAACAGGACAAAGCGAGTTTGTCCTAGTTGGTGTATAAAATGCATAACAAAAGCTTTTAAAGTATAATATATACATTAATAATATATTATTAATATTAAAAGAAATAATATTAAAAACATATTAAAATATTATTATAATATATGAAGGTCGGGTTCAGGGTAGGGTCAAGGCCGGTTGGGATAAACCCAAACCCGCCCCGAACCAAATTTTAGTCATACCAAACCCTAACCATTAGGGCAGGGCAGAGCACCCATTTCCATCCCTACTCATCATTTTCGAATTCCAGACCTCTAGCTAACATGGGAGATAATCAATAGCTTTAACAATGCTATTGTAGCATGTCCCCTTTCTTGCTTTCCTTCTTTTTCTCTTTATTTCCTTTTTCAAATCACTCTCTTTGTTTGTGGGTATTTGTGCTTGTCGTCTCCTTTTTCAAATCTCTCTCTCTCTCTCTCTCTCCCTCCATTCTTTCAGCCTATATTGACAACTACACTAATAACAAGTGTGCAGGTTTTAAAATAATTTAGTTCTTCAAGAGTCTGAGTACCATGAAGAAGGGTGAGTCTATCAATTTGAGCATCATGCAGAATTTGGATCGAATTCGGATTATAGATAATTAGTTGACTTTGAATTGCTAATACATATTTGGATCAGTATTCGAATTATGATGTACAAAATCCATTGGATAGGGATTAAAATTCGGCTGGTCGGATTTCTTACTTGGGATCAAATTCGAATTACATGGATCCACATCATATTCAACCACTTGACACGACAGCTCTACTCATGACTAGTGAACTTGGTCCTATTTTCCATTTTCTATTTCTTTTATAAATTTATTTAGTCCATTATACAGTCATCATTTGGTTATAGATTTCTCTTGTAATCTTAAGTGAAAATTTAGATACTTCTGTGACGATTAAAGTTTTGACAGTTTTATTTGATGCAACTTGTTTTCTAAGGCTCCGTTTGTTTCGATGTAAAATGTTTTATTTTTGGAAAATATTTTATATAGAAAAATATTTTCAAGAAAATTAATGTATTAGACATACTCGACTGAGCGCGATCCATTTTCCGGAAAATGACATACGGAATTTTTTTACGTATGTAGTTTTTCGGAAGATGGCTATTTTTAGGAAAATGGTTTATACATTATTGTATTTTACATAGAAACAAACACTTAAAAAACATCATTTTATTCCCAAAACATTTTCCGGATTTGATTTTATATCAAAACAAACGGAGCCTAAGTTTCAATAAACTTTTTAGACATTCGAACCCATAATACAAAAACCCTAAATTTTGTCAGTCGCTTGGCTATGTATCACTTAGGTGGCCAACCAAATTACCATTTGTCAAATTGGGTTATCAAGTAATTGAGCCCACAACCTCAAGTAAATTTAAATCTCCAAATTCTAATTATTTCTTATTTAAAAATTGAAAATCCCATTCGGGTTCATTGGATTTTGGAATTTGTTTATATATTCTAACTAAAATCTAGAATCTCATTTGGTAGACTTTAGTTTTTTATATAAATTTTGTAATTTCTATTTTAAATAAAACAATATATACATATACTTACAGCCCTAATTTCATCAGGCAGCGAGACTTGTTGACACAAGCTACAGTACCTTTTGCCCATGCATTCTTTTTTGGGCAAAAATCATTCCGCAGGGGTAAAACGGTAGATTTAAAAAACATTTATAATCGAACGTTTAAACCCGCCAGATGTTGGCGGTCCTCGGAAATTTCAAATTTTCATTTACATTTCAAAAAATGCGGAGACTTGAACTTCAAATATCAAAATACAACTCTCTCTCCTAAGTCCTATCTATCTCTCTCTCTCTCTCTCGCGTCTGGATTTTGACCTGATGGTCCAGATCTCTGCTGATCTCCGGTGCCCGACTATCAGAGGCGAATGAGAAGACCGACAATCTCATTTGAGCAGATACCCACTAAAATTTCATACCTTTAACAGGTACTCCGATTCCTTTATTTGCGTGACTCCTCTCCTCTCATTTCTTAGTTTTTGCAGTTCTAAAACTGATTTCTAGTTTCGAATCCCTTTCTGTTTTGATTGTTTTTGAATTGGGTTCGTTGGAATCCACTAGTTTTCCACTCCCACTGACCTAATGACGCAAATTCTGATACACCAGTTGTGTAATTAACTCAAATGAGATAAATAAGATGTTGAATTTTGGTCTGATTATGAATCCTTAGCTCTCGATCATGTTTTGTAGATTTTGCTACAAAAATTTATCTCTTTCCCGCAAATTAGGATCCCCAATTTTGAAACTATGGTGAGGGAACAAAGAGTAGAATCCTTCTATACACGGTTGCGTGAAGCAGTCTCTGCGTCGCCTTCATCTCCTTTGATGATATTCCCATCTACATCAGATGTTGACTCCCTTTGTGCTCTTAAGGTCATCTTTCATGTCCTTGAATCTGATTCTATTCGATATGCGTGTTACCCCGTCTCCTCATTTGAGGAAATTCACAAGTACACTGGTTCTAATCTCTCCACTTCCGTGGATGAGCAAGTCTCAATCCTCCTCATAAATTGGGGTTGCCACCGGGATCTACAGCGCGTTCTGAATCTGGGCCAAACTGCTCGTGTTTTTGTTGTTGACAGTCATCGGCCTATTCATCTGCACAACCTTAGTGATCAGAATGATAGGGTAGTTGTCCTTTATACACAGGATGATGAGCAACAGGCTGATTTGGGTTATCATTTTGATGTTTCTGCTCTGGCGAATGCATCGGATTTGAATAGTGATGATGAGTTTGATGAGCACTCGGATAGTGAAGAGGAGAGTGAAAGTGAGGATGAAGATGGTGGTGGGTCTCGGAAGCGAAGAAAGGTGTCTGAAGAAGCAGAAACTGATCCAGTTAAGCTTTTCAGGAAGCTGAAAAGAGAGTACTACCAAATAGGTACATTCCATGGAAGGCCTTCTGGCTGTTTGATGTTTGATTTATCACATTGTCTTCGGAAGAACACGAATGAGTTGCTTTGGTTAGCTTGTGTATCTTTGACTGATCAGTTTGTCCATGAGAGATTAACCAAGGAGAGGTATCAAGCTGGGGTGATGGAGCTTGAACAGCATATTAACAGTTCGGGTAATTTGGATAGAATCACTTTGGTCACCCTAAAAGATGGAACGAAGATTCGAGCACCAGATGCTTCAAGAATTGCATATGAAGATGAACCAAGGTTGATGCTATTACGAGAGTGGAACTTGTTTGATTCAATGCTGTGTTCTTCTTACATTGCGACCAAGCTGAAAACTTGGAGTGACAATGGTTTGAAGAAGCTCAAACTTCTTCTAGCTCGGATGGGGTTCGCCCTTGTTGACTGTCAACAGAAGTTCCAGTACATGAACATTGAGGTGAAACGAAAAATGAAAGATGAGTTTGAAAGGTTTCTACCTGAATATGGGCTTACAGATTTATATTACAGGAGTTTCTTGCGCTTACATGGATATAGCTCCAAGGTTTCTGCAGCAGATGTGGTATATGGTGTCACTGCATTGCTTGAATCATTTGTAACATCTGATGGCTCCTGCATATCTGAACATTTTGCAATGGCTTATGATGCATTGTCCTTGAGCAATCTTGATAAATTGAGAAAGGGGATGCAAAATGCAATTATGATACAGAGGGCGATCTTAAGACAAGGGAGTGCAGCTATAATGAAGCCTGGGTGCATAAGAAGTGGGAGAAAATTCAGATGGGTGAAGCTTGAGGATTCTGCAGATGCCAAGCTACTGGGGCATCCCCAAGCTTTAACCAAGCTATGTTATTTCTTGATGGATGCTTTGCGAGAGAAGGGAGCAAAAATGAAGCCCTTGATATGTGCTTGCTTAGTGGAAGAAGCAAACAAGGTACTGATTGTTGGGGTTAATGGGAAGCCACGTCTTGGCGCCATTCAAGGAAATGCATTTGGAGTTGCATTTAGAGCAGCAGCTGAGGAGACTGAAAAGGAGTTCTTCCACGAGTTGTTTGAGTCTTCCTGGATAATTTTGGATGCAAGTGCTGTAAATTCATTCATGCTGAGGATAACTGAGAAGCTCTGAAGCAGAGCTTTTTGTCCAAACTGTAACACATAAAAAGAACTGGGTTTTGATTGAATTTCAATGCAGTTTTCATTGCATCCATCTCTCTCTCTCTCTCACACACACTTGTGCTTTTACTGTGAGGTATGAACTTAGAGCTTCTGCCTGCTTTATCTAAATATGAATCTTACTGTCATTAACTGTCTAGTATAACGTTTGCTGCAACTTCCTATGCCTGGCACTATAACACTTTGGATTTTGGTGAAACTTCTGAAGTTGCTTTGAACGGAAGTGTTTCTTTGGATAAAACGCTTCATATCAAAGCCCTTCCATTTGTAAGAATATCTGCCAAACAAAACCTCAAACTCAATCACTGAACACTAGTAATAGCTAGTTGCTACAGAATGGATGAGAGAAACAAGCAAATAGTGATAAGAGAATTTTTTTTTTTTTTTGGTAACCAAAAGTGAATTGTATTAACGAGAACGGACATACACAGCGTCTCTCCTCTCATCAAAAAGAAGATTCAGAAGAAACAGAGGAGGAGACCTTCTCCAAACACAACTAAAATTATCAAGAGCATAATTAGCTAACGAATCTGCTGGTTTGTTTGCTTCCCTAAAAGTATGGGAAAACGAAACAGAGAGAAGTTGACAGCAAAGACTCCGAATGGTACCGACTGCAGCGCTTATGCTCCAAGGAATGGACCTGATTTCAGAAGAAAGGATCCTTATCAGCACTTGGGAATCTCCTTCAAAAACCACCGAAGAGAAACTTAAAGCAATGGCCATCCAGACAGCTTCCAGGGCAGCAATAGCTTCCGCCTGAAGGCTTGAAACAGCATCCACTTGTGTAGCAAAACAAGCAAGGAAATTGCCATGTTCATCACGAGCAATACCACCAGCAGATGCAAGAGACAAGCTTCGTCTAAAAGCACCATCAAAGTTGATCTTTATGGAGTTGGCAGCTGGCTTCCTCCAAGAAACCTGCAAAGAAACTCCAACTTCAGCAGTAAGGTGTTTCATGTTTTCCAAAACACAGGAATCATCTTGAAATTTTTGAAGAAAGATACACGTTCTATCCACTGATGGTTGAAGTCTTTCAAAAATTCCTTCATTTCTTGCTTTCCAAATGGCCCATACAAAATTTATCACAAAGGAGAAGAACAAACTTTTGCTAAACTGATGTGGACTCGAAGATGGAGATGGCATAGTGAGTAAATTGGAGAACCACAAAAGGAAGGAAGAGGATGGACCGTAGCTTAGGGTGCTGCCTCCAATCCCTTTAATCCAAACAGCCCTTGAGAAGGGACAATGAAGAAACAAATGTTCAATGGACTTTGGCTGTTCTTGGCATAGGATACAAGTAGCATCGAACCCTCCAATCCTCGAGTTTAGTAAATCCACAGTAGGTGCAGCCTTTGAGAGACACTT
Source organism: Buxus sempervirens (assembly GCA_947561395.2). Taxonomy (NCBI): domain Eukaryota; kingdom Viridiplantae; phylum Streptophyta; class Magnoliopsida; order Buxales; family Buxaceae; genus Buxus; species Buxus sempervirens. Next base: position 18,175,535 of record OX387182.1, read on the forward strand.
CCACATGAAAAGTTTTAGTCTGTTAGGACAGAAAAGATGCCACATTGATAACCAGATTGGGTTTGATGGGCTTGCAGATATATCCGTGAGAAATCGATAAGCCGAGGCAACAGTGAATTTACCGGAAGCGGTATTGGCCCAGAAATGGCAATCTTGTCCACTAGCCAGATCGATAGGGGTGCTCAGAATCTTCCTTGCCATGTCCGGCTCCCAGAAGAAGTTGACAAGTTGGACATTCCATGTGCCTGCATGTTCAATTAACTGGCTGACTGTTAATAGAGTAAAGTGATCATGATTCTTTTGTATCTGAATATTTTCTGAGCACGCTTGAACCCACTTATCATGGATGATGCTAACATCTACACCTGTGGAGATAGTCCATGTACTTCCTTGGATGATCCACTTCTTCAAAGCATGCAGTTGTCTCCATCCAAACGAATGGTTAGATCTGCACAAGGCATGCAGAAACTGAGATTGTGGAAAGTAAGTGTTTTTCATAAGCTTCCCCCATTAGGTGTCCCTATTAACCGTGAGATGCCAGGCAGATTTGAGGAGAAGAGCTTGATTCATTGCCTTGGATCTCTTGATGTTCAGGTCGCCGTTCCTCCAAGGAAGCGTCATCCTCTCCCAACATATAGTATGGATACCTGATTGAGTCGATTTTTTCCTCCAAAAAAATTCTCTTGCCATTTGATCCAACTTGTTAGTAATCTCAGATGGGAGGAAAAAACAGCTCATATAATGAATTGGCTGAGCACTTAAAACTGAATTAATCAGGGTTAGTTTACCCATTTGGGAGAGAGTTAACGCCTTCCATCCTGCAAGCCGAGACTTCATTTTCATGATGAGTTCTGCACAATCTCCAGCCCTTATCTTTCGTCCCAATGCTGGCATACCCAGGTATTTGTGAAAATCTTGAGACCAAGGGACTGTGAAGATTCTATGAATTTGAGCTCTTCTGATCCGGGAGGTATTGTTGCTGAACTGTAGTGAAGATTTCTCTTGGTTAATTTCTTGTCCCAATTCCACACAATACCGTTGGACAAGCCAAGTAAGTGCATTTGCCTCTCTTTCAGAAGTGTAGCCATAGAAATTTATATCATCAGCATACATTAGGTGTGAGATTTGCATACCTCCACTTCTTAATCTGATACCGTTATACCGACCATCAGTCTCCGCCCGATTGATAGCACTTGATAAGACTTGCTGACAGAGAATGAATAGGTACGGGGAAAGGGGGTCGCCCTGACGCAACCCTCTTTCAGCATCGAACCTACGCAACGGGATCCCATTTAGTAACACACTATATGAAACAGATTTGACACATACCATGATCAAATTTATAAAAGTGGGACTGAATCCGAAGGCCTGCATCACTTTCTGAAGAAAGTTCCAGTTTAGTCTGTCATATGCTTTAGAAAAGTCAATCTTTAAGGCATACATTCCTTTGTCCATTTTCCTGTTCGATCTGGATTTTGCAGCCTTCTTCTTCTTTCTCTGGAAACAATGTAGGACTTCATGATGGATCATAATATTTTCTCTAATGGACCTTCCAGGCACAAAAGCTGCTTGCACAGGGGCAATCAAGTTGGAAAGAGCAAGTCTTAAACGGTTGACCAAGATCTTAGAAATGATTTTGTAGATGAAATTGCATAAGCCAATCGGTTGGAAATCTTGTATCTTCCTTGGATGATTCACCTTGGGTATAAGATACATATATGTGTGATTCAGCTCGGCAGGCATCAAACCATCTCGGAAAAAACTTTGGACCGTATGAATGACATCATCAGCCACGATATCCCAGAAAGTGTGGTAGAATATTCCCTGGAAGCCATCCGGCCCAGGGCTCTTGTACAGGCCCATGTATTGTACCGTAGCCCATATTTCTGCAGGTTGGGGAATGTGACAGAGGGAGTGGTTCTGCTCGATTGTGATTTGATGAGAGATGAGGCCGGGCATATCCATTTCACACCATTGTAACGGTTGAGAATAGGCTTGACGAAAGTGGGATTCGACCAATCTCTCCAATTCAGGCTTTGTCGACACCTCTCGGTTATCAGAGTCTAGCAAAGAGAAAATGACATTCTTCTGTCTTCTGAAAATTGTAGACTGATGGAAAATTTTGGTGTTTCCATCTCCAAATCGTAACCATGACACTCGAGATTTCTGGAACCATAAGATTTCAATCTGTTTTAACACATTAGCATAATCCCTTTGAAGCTTCAATTCTAACCGGATGAGGAAATCATCAGCATGTGCCTGGATTCTGTTCTGGATTTTCTGAATCTTTCCAAATAACACCTCCTTCCTCTTAAAGAGATCACCCACTATGTCCCTGTTCCATATTCGCAGATCCCTTGATAAGGCCGAAAGCTTGGATCTAATGTTTCTGGTATTGTCTGAATTTGCACCCTGTTCCCAAGAATCCTTGATGGTACCATAACAGCTGGATTCTTCTACCCAAAAGGCTTCGAATCTGAAAGGCCTACCCCAAGCTTTGTTTGAAGGCATCAATTCAAGTACCAGTGGACAGTGGTCTGAAGCTATAATTGGTTGAGAAAAAACAACTGGATTGGGGAACAAATGAAACAAATCAATTGAACCAAAGACTCTATCTATTTTTTCAGATATTCTTCGATTTCCCTGTTGGCCATTGCACCACGTAAAACGAGGCCCCTTCATCTGAATTTCAGTTAAATTACAGTCTTCAACTAAATCTCTGAACTTTTCCATTTGACCTCTATTTGGAGGAATCCCACCACGTTTTTCATTGCATGCAGCAATGCATTGAAATCCCCCATAAGAATCCAAGGTTCTGAAAAGGTTCGAGAAAGTTCTTCAATGGAACGCCATTGATCAACTTGGGTTTGAATTTTGGAGCTTGCGTGGATAAAGAAGACAAGCCAGGTTAATCCCTTGAAAGAAATCTGCAACAAAACCGCCCATTCAAGAGTTGAGACCACATCCACAGAAATATCCATGTTCCATAGAATTATAAAACCCTCTTTTTGATCGGCAACAGGTAACACAAAGGAGTGTCTAAAATGCAATTTACGAATGACTTTATCAGCCTGCACTTGAGATGCAAAAGTTTCAGACAAAAAAACAATGTCTGGACGGTGTTTCAAAAATTGGTCTTGTAAGTGACGTTGTGTCACGGCTTGACCAATGCCATGACAGTTCCAGATAAGGAATTTCATCTAAACAGAGCCTCCCTCCAACTTAGGTGAAGGGGAGAAACAAAGGTGATTCAGATCAGGCGAGAGCTTTCATTTTTTCTTCTGGTTTAAATGGTTGTCTTTGGGTAACTGCTGGTCTGTCTCCATCTCAAAGCTCTCATTCTTTTTTCCCTGGGTTGGCCGCCTGAGCATGTGAGGCTTTCTTCTAGTCTTCGACTTAGGTACCTCTAGAATCTCTGATAAGGAAAGGTGTGGTGAAACTGAAAGACTTAACTTATTCGGACTCCAAGGAACCTGAGATTCAGAAGGGAAAAAACTCAGATAATAGGAGATTCACAACTTTCTTCTCTTTTGACAGACCAGGGTGGCAAGCTGAAGTAAAAATAAAGGAGGATAACGGAGGGGAGGAGAGGCCCTGGCGCAGGGGGCTAGGCTTAGAAGACCAGGATGGTTCAAAAGATGAGGCCCCACTTGCAGTGCCCAAACACCCATCTTGGAAATGGGCTAGGCCACCATGGTTCTCATTGGGTGATAGCTGATTCCAGGCCATCTCAGAAACTGATTTCTCTTGGGACAAACTTGGCACTACAAGCCCATCAAATGTTGAAGCCCTCTCTGAAATAGATTCCAGGTTGGAGCCCGATTGACCATGAGATAGGATACCCGAGAAACCCTGCAAAGACGCTGGACGACCCGAGAACTCCCTATTCGCATCGCCTCGACCCGCATCGATTTCTGTTTCCGGAGTCTGAAAATACCGTCGCCTGCAGGATGACACCCGGTTACGATCTGAGTACAGCGATGAATTGTCCTTAGGAGGGACACTAAGTTGGTCACCCGGATTCAACTTGGAGCAGCTGTTTAGGTTATGCCCTAACAGACCACAAAAAAAGCAAAACTCCGGTATACCCTCGTGTGCAAATGTGACCCAGATCTTTTCTCCCTGCAGATCTTCAACGAAAGAGCCAGCAGGGATGGCTCCTGAAATAGGCAGCGACCACTTGATGCAAACATAAGGACTCTCAGGCAACATAGGGAGCTCCACAAGAAGAGTCCTTCCAAATTCATTACCAAGGCGAGAAATGATCTGAGAATCGTGAAACGCACGCGGAAGATCAATAAGTTGGGACCATATGATGAATTCAGATAAAATCAGCGTATCAGCTATTTCTGGGTTGGAAATTTCTTCAATGATGCATAAGGACCCATTAATGAACCACGGTCGAGCTGCCAACATATTATGAAGATCCTTCTGAGTACCAAAAATGACCAGGAATCTCGAAACAGTCACCGGGGAAAACGACATCACTCGAAATGGTTTCCAAGCCCTTTTGACAAAAATTTTCATTGCATTGAAAGAAGGGACCACCTTAACACAATCGACAATAGCCAGAAACTGCCATTTTTCACGAAGGCGGGTCTTCTCATTTTCCAGCAAAGAGAAAGCTTTAGTCGGACGAGAAGGGATGAGAAGATTTTGAAGTTTATTTTCAATATCCTCCATCTGACCTAGAGGGAAGAAGAACAACCAGCAGAAAACCCAAAGAGCACTACGCTGAGTTCATCTAGGGGGCAACGAGCTGGGAAGCAAAGAACACCAACAGGAAGGCAGGGGAGACAGCACAAGACGAGAAGAGCGGGGGATAATCCGCAAGCCGGAGAAGAGGATGAAAATCACAGAGCCAGATGAAAATAACACAATACCAAGTGATAGCTAGAAACCAGAAAGGAAACCACCCTAAAAACTCAAGCAAAACAGCTCTCAGCAAGAGACAGGGAGAGAAACCGACCAGACTAGAGCGAAGGTAAAATGAAAATCCACCTAGAGCCACGCAATGTCAAACCACCTCGGGACAAGTGAAGAATCGCCTCAAAAGTCGCCTCAAATGTGTACCTGAATTGGCAATAAAGCCTTTAGGACTTGGCAGGCTAATTCCTGGCAGTTTTGTAGCTGAATGAGGAAAGCTCATGTCTTAGGCCTAAGGGTTTTGGGCAGCAACTTGGGTGGGTTGATTTTTCTTTGGTGGAAACTTGAGCCCACAATTCGCCATGAGCCAAATCCAATCCAACATTAAACCCAAGCACCTAAACCCAATCTGAGCCAAAGAGTTGCAAGTGGGTTGGACTAGACTGGTCCAACAGGTGAGATGAACCCTTTATTTTTTTTGATGGAAGAGATGAACCCTTTATGAGAAAAGCTTTGGGAAGCTTAATATTAATGAAGGGGTGTAAGTTAGCTACTTCAGTCTAGAATTTTGCCCTAAATTCAAACCTAGGCTTGACTTGAAGCTAAAGACCAGTCCAAGTAGTTAGCATTGATGGTGGGCCTGAGTTCTTCTAATTTCAGCCCATAATGTGGGCCGGTAAGCTTCAGTTTATATGGATCCAGCCCAATTTGTGTCCATGTGCACTCCCACAAACTAATGACGAATTTTTTGAAGCCAAGTCGAGTCACCGAGTTTACTCTATTCAATAAACTCTATTGTCAAATTTTGAGATTTTGAGTTTTCAAATTAACTATAGTTTTAAGTGGGATAACTGAGTTCCTTTATTTGCTTTTAGTAATAAGTTAAATATAAATGATACAATTTAAATGATATAATATTGCAAATATGTACACAAATTATCATATCTTCTATCAATGATCATACATTAAAGTAAGATCAAATCTATCCTTACAAGTTCCAATTCAACTCCAGACTTCACCCTGAAGATTTCTTTTGCAAAGGAAATTCAAAATCAGATTTTTTTGGGTGAAGCAAAATCCATCAAAATCAGATGGATTCATTTCTTAAAGCCAAATTCAAATTTGACCATCATGCAAGGTAGCTTACAATTTTCAGTTTTATTATTATTATTTTACAAAATTAGCTTGGACACACTGGTTAGAATGAGAGGTTGGGGGTGTTGCTTTTTTCTCAAGCTATATATGTGGGATATGGGAAACACTGAGCTGGTTAAGTGTTAAAATTATTTTTATTCTAAATAAAAACTGTAAAATAAAAAAAAATTTATTTTATATATAATGTCTATTACTATTATAAAGCCAACCTTGCTTTTTCTGGCTAGCATTCACTTCCCAAAAAGCCCTTCAATTTGTTGTTGCCATATGTCATAACTAACTGCCCACCTCTTCATTTCTAATTCTTTTGCTATGTAAATAGCGCGTGAATTCCCCCAATAAATAAAAATTTAAGCTATACTTGATCCATTAGTTGCATAAATACATTAATATTTATAAATTAATATCCGACCCATTGACAGCCCTAATTACACTTCTTAACAATGGCATATAGTACCCATATAGAGTCCTTATCAAAATGAAGTGTCTTTTCCACATTATTTAAGGGCTCTTTTAAATCCATTTCTCTTACACTACAAGTTTATTTAGGACCACGTGGCCACTAATCTTGTTCACAATTAATCATGAAATGTTGTGGTAGCAACACATCCACATTTCCAGGAAAACAAAGGCACCAAGTCATTGACATGACCTAGCACTGTATCAATAATTGACATGGACATATCTACATGAATAGCTATGTAAACATCGAAGTTAATGATATATAATATATATTTTATCCACTTGTACTTGAAACATAACTTCTTACATATCAGAACCAATTCACATTGAAGAACATCTTCAATAATTGTTTCTCTTTGTTCCCATGGTAGAAAGGGTTTTCTTCTATAAGTGACACTTCACCCCCTCCTTATTTTATCTTTTGACATGGATGTATGTTTATCTAAGGTCAGATGCATTGAGTTTATATTACCCATGTTAAAGAAAGTTGAGAGGTTGTCTACCCAAGATGGCCCACACATCTTGCCTAAATTGAAGGCCATAAATAAGGGCACTAAATGCAATGGACTTATGGTAAGCAACCCTTTGTGTGTTCATAAAACATGGATGTTGATTTGCACCACAGAAAGGAGAGAGGAATTGAAAACAGTGAGATCAAATAAAAAGTCAGGCAATAACTAGGATTTTATAGCCCCAGCTAGTTGTGGAAGGGTATGGGCCAGTTCATTACTTCCAGTGTTTTAGCATTTACTTAGATTCTACTCTTAGAGAATCATTAAGTAGAACAGATCTGCAGGTCTTATGGGCTCAAGATGGTGTGCATCTGTTCATCTGTAAATTCAATCACTGAACCCCTATGATCACCTTTACTCTTGAAACCTTTACTACTATGTGTTGTGGTCCATATTCTGGATTTTTTTACTGAAAAAAAAAATTAATAATAAAATGGGTTTTCATTAATGAGGATCGTCACCATGGGTGATGGCTTTAACATCACATGACAACCCATGCCATGCTGGTAAAGTTGATGGTAATTCAAGGAAAGTGATGGTGATGGGTTTCATCTTAGTTTTTAAATCATGTTTCAATCAGCTACCCAAAAATAATTCATCTCAGAACTTGAGGTTTCCATGCCAGATGCCTCTCTATGAGAGTCTACAATTAAATGAGTTGTGTATGAGAAGCAAAGGAGTGGGTCACACAGAGTCTATTAATATCTTGGGATTGTATTAGGTTAGAATTCTCATGGGTTCACCCAACACACAGCCTATATCATGAATGGTTCAACCTTACATGCGCTATGGCTGACACATTGCAAAATATTTGACCATGTCTCTTTAAATTGGTTTTATTTTTTTCTTGCCTTGTTCAAATGGTATTGGTTGAGCTGTCCCTGGTTTGACCATACTGTCAAACCAAAATGGCCACTTCATCCAGTCAAAACATGGTCCATATATGTGTGTGTATATACACATACATATATCAAAAAGAATAAAAAAAATTTATAAATCTAAGGCATGCATTAGGGAAAGAGGGGGATAATATTTAAACTTACTGAGTTAAATTAATTCACATTTATATGATTTTGATGTTTAATTTCTGGTCTCCAAACCCAGTTAAAGAGGGTTGTGTTAAATTAAAAATTGGGATAAAAACCTTATATAAAAAGCTTTTCCTAAATTCTTTTGACATGATTCATGATCACATGAGAGAGAATTTTATTGACTAGTTGATTCATGAGCAGGCATTAATTGGGTTACCAAATTAGGTAACATTTAGTGGATTTGCTAATAAATCTTATGCCCAAAAGTATGGATCCAAACCCCCATTGAATGTATTCTTGTATAACTTGGCAGCCCTTATAATTAAGGGTTCATTAATAATAAGGGCATTCTTATATGTATATATTATAAAAAATTTATTATATTCTTTTTATGAGATGCATTTTTCCACTATTCATTCAAGTAAGTTTTTTTCTTTTACTTTTAGAGTAAGCTCACATGCCCCCACCTCTATTGACTCCTCCCACTATTCAAAGAAGAAAAGAAAGCAAATTACAGCTTTCAGAAAAGAAAGAACAAGGAAAATATGTACTCTCTCTCTCACCTTTTTGCATGGTAACCATGCAAAGGGAGAACCAAGCTCTTCACACCGAAAGGTCAAGCTATCACGCGCTATACTCCACTCACTTTTCCCACAAAAGAAACCCTCAAAGCTACCAATTTACTTCATTTGGTCTCAAGACTTGCGTGACTCCAACCCTTCTCCTCATATGGCTATTATTCTCCTCCCCACACCCTCACAAGTCTCTCCCTTCCTTCATGCAAATGGCAAATATCCTTATAAAACACATCCCCCTCACATGGTAAAAAGCCGAACTACGCACGTTATCCATCTCCGGCTCAACCTCATCATCAACATACACCGTCGATCGGAATCTGACCCACATTTCAACCGTTGCACATAAAAGTTTAAAAGTCAAACACAAGACTTCCTGCTGTGATACTATATTGAATTGAATAATCGTTGCACCTAGAAGTTTAAGCTGATAATTAAATGACGGTGTAACTATCATATGATCGCCGATTGCCGGTTATAAGTTGCAAACATGTACGGACATTTTTTAATGTGGTGTGAGGTGTAAGGGGACCATTGTCCTTGTGTTATTTTTATTATTGTTGCAGAGCTGGAGAGTCGGCCTTTAGATACGTATGATTTATGATTTAGGCCCATGATAAGCTGCCAATAAATGATAGCTTTTATTTCATGTTTAATACGTGTGTCAGACTCCTTTGGGGCTCCGACGGCGACGTTTTCGCCGGTATCTGACTCACAACCGGTGTAATGCAGAAAAGTGACCATCTCCACCTAGTGCTACCAAATATTTTGTTCTAGCAGCAGCAGGTGCAGATTTATGAACAAAATCTAAACTATATTGTGTTTTTTGTTTTATTTTTTGGTTTTTTGACCTCAGACTTCCTCTACTTGATTCTTTTCCCATTTGAGTGTAATCCATCATGGCATGTTTGAGCATCTGACAACATTGGTTAGAAATTTTTTTTTCATACTTGTCAGCTTATGTGGCAGTATATAATAGGTCCACCTGTTCCCCCATGTCAATCAAACCTCCCAAAAAAGAAGTTTTAGTCCAGTGGGACATCATCAATCATACCCATATCTGTAAACTCAACATGTCCTATGTTAAATGTTATCCAGATACATGGGGCCTTTTTTTTTTCTTTTTCTTTTTAAATTAATGAAATGGGGATCCCAATTATGATTTTTTTAATTGTTTTTTTAAAAAAAATTATTTAAAAAATTGGGCATTTACTATTTGACAACTGGCAAAGATCCACATGGCAAATACCAATCTATATTCAAGATGGAAAAATACAAGAAAAACTTTGTTTATTTCAGATAATATATAGAGAAATACTAACACTATGTTACATTTGGTGAAGAGATCCCAATTTTCAGAACCTCAACATTAGAGTAGACCATAAAAAGCTCATGCAATGGATTCTGTTTTTCTTTTTTCTTTTTTTCTTTTTTTTTTCTTTTCTAATTCATAGCTTACACACATTAGATGGGGATTAGAAATTATCAGAAAATTGGAGATAATCCCAAGATTTCATCTACATGGCCTCCTGTCTCATCCAAGAGCCATTTCTCAATGAAAGATAGTGGGGGTTGGTTCTCCAATCTGTGCTTCCTCTCAGTCAAGACATGGAGCTTGTCATCAGTTGAGGTGACTTGTGACCCATTAGGAGTAGAATCAGAGGAAGACTTCTCCCATGCTATACTGCTCAAATTCTCAAAAGATAGAAGAGATTCAATCTCTTCATGTGAAATAATGTCACAACCTTCTTCCTCAACTTTTGGTTGGTAGCACTGATGAACAGAAGCTGTCCCCACTGCATTGCTGATGCTGTTGTTGTTGTTACTGATTTGGTTCTGTGTCTGCTGTGAAATTCTCTGAGAACTACCCTTTGGGGAGGATCTCATCCAACCTTCTAAGAGTCTTGAAATGTTTTCTGTGCTTGATGCATAAGTGGAGGTTTGGTTTAACCTGAAAACTGGGGAATTCTGGCTGGTGTCTAGGCCCTTTTTGTCCCCATTGCTCTTGGAAACATTCTGACAAGTGGTTGATTCTGATGCCACATGAGGTTCCAAAGCTGTTTGGAACTTCTTGATCTTCTTCTTCAGGTGGGTGTTCCAGTAGTTCTTTATGTCATTATCTGTTCTCTGGGGAAGATAGGAAGCTATTGCTGCCCATCTTTTTTGAAATTAAGTACTCAAAGTGAGTGGATTGAAGAACTATCACAAAAGAAATTACACAAGATTCTAAATTATATTTTCTTAGTTTCTTCAACTTCCTCTACAAAAATTAGGCTTTTCTTATAATGATCTTAATGATCTATGTTTGACTCATGTTGTATCTCACTATAACTAGCGAGAGAGAGAGAGAGAGGGACAGGAATTATCTGTGAGAGATTTGGGTGCGGGTAACATATCTGAATTGAATTGAGAATCATACAGGAGAATTACTTACTTGTTACCCAGAAGAGCTTGCAGATGAATAATCATTCCTTCTTCATGAGGGGTGAAATTCCCACGCTTGATTCCTGGTCTGAGGTAGTTGGTCCATCTCAGCCTGCAGCTCTTACTGCACCTCAGCAGACCTTTTTATTAACAAGGAGATCAATTAATAAATCAGTTAGAAACAGCAAGTAATTCACTAAAAATTCAGAATTCAGAAAGGAGAACCACAGAAAAGCTGTTTTCACATAAAAGCAAAAACCCCAGATGGATTAATTCATCTAAACTCCCTATCACCTCCCAGTTGAAATGAAATTCAAAAAGAGAAGGCCAAAAGGACTTCCCTGGATCTTTTCTTAACACCGACCTGTATTTGTAGGCACTGATCTCCAATTCCCTGGTCCATGCTCTTGGATGTAAGAGACCAAGATTATGTCTTCTTCAGGTGTCCACGGCCCTTTCTTCACACCAACCTTATCACAGCAAGGAGGCCTTCCCATGGCTGACTTCAGCCCTTCTCTTCACCCCCAGCACCACCTCCCTATCTCTCTCTCTCTCTCTCTCTCTCTCTCTCTTGTTCTTCTCTGGACCTGACAAACAGTACCATGAACATGTGACTACTTATATACTTGGTGACTTGAGAAGAGAGGAAAAATCTTTTTTCACCCACTGATCTACCAAGCTGACTCACTCCCCCTTTTGTTTTAACCCTTTAATTTTTTTTTCTTTTTCTGTCTTTTGAATGAATAGTCAAATAACAGAACAAAAGTCAGCTGTGAAGTTGAATCTCTTTTGCTGTCCCATCTTTCCATTGTAGCTCACATGCATAACCAGTTCATCATCTCAAAAAAGTAGAAACCCCTCCATTGTCCCAATCTTTATTCCTCTTCTTGACTCTCTTAATTGAGTTCAATTGGGGTTGATGAGTTTGTAAAGAGTAATAAATCCACCATTAAATAGTGTTTCTCTACATGCTCTTATAGATATTTCTTCTTAAGACTACCCTCATGCACAGGGTAGAAACTAAATTCATGTTAAAGAGTGTGGGGTGGTGGTTTTCTGCCGGGCCGGCCAATAAAGAATCATGAGGCAGCTTAATTTGGATCTTTACACCTGGCACCTCCTATTTTTGACGCCTCGTATTGATCACATCTTGCCACGTCATCCTCCATCACGTGAAAACCTTTTGGGCCAATTAGTCTATGCCATGTGTCAAAAGAAAATCTCTCTTCAGAGGCATCTATCAAGTGATATACCTCCTATGTAAGGTTGTATTCGCATTTTGGACTTGAAATATCTCACAGTCAGTGTTTTTTTAGTGGACCCACATAAAATATTTACAAAAATAAAAAAAAATATTAACTGTGTAGAAGCATCTCGAGCAGGACCAATGCACTTTTAAATTGCAGACGATTCTATCACTGAAAAGCCATACTAGGTCTCATAAAAAGGGGATGAAATCTTCTGTAACGTCGGTTCACATCCTATGGAGCCTCTGTCTACCCCCTTATTTAGAACTTTTCATAGGATTGTGCTGAGTGTAATTAAAAATTTACCGTTATAACATTCAGGTGATTTTTTAATACGCGTGGTATGATCCTAACGAAGGCTTCCAAATAAAAGTACTGATAGAGGCTCCACAGGATCTCAATTGTTGTAACGTTTACCTGTGTTGGTTTTGTTACAGGCATGAGATGCTGTTATGTGCATGCAGATATGATTTTTGATAGAACCGAATGGAGAGATAAGATTCGTATTGCCGACCCAACTTTGATAGTAACTGGCTTGTAATGATGATGATGATTTTACGTGGAGCCCACTTGAAGAAACACGGACCATGATATGCCCAATGGCAGCATCTCACGCTTCCGGTAACACTAAATTCAGAAGATTTCAACCCTATAAAAACCTATGATGTCTCTTGGGAACCAATCACATCGTGCCACGCAGTTGCGTATGAGACTAGTAACCTATAGATCACCTCCAAGTCATAATCAACACTAAACTGGCTTTCACCTCAGCCGGACAGCAGCCAATATGTTTCATCCATGTGTTTGCAAAAATCAACCCTTAACCGGCTTTCACCTTAGCCTAAATATTGTCGGTTTACACTTTTATACATGTGATTGGAGCGGCAATTATTGCTCAAAACCTTTTCGGGGAAATTGGTTTAGATTCAGTCGTCTAATTCTACGTAATCAAGAATTAGTGATATTTTTAAAATAATTAAAAATCAGTGTCCGTTCATAAAAAATTTCTTCCCAAAATAACCTCAAAAGATTTTGAAAATGGTTTTAATCATTTTGTTACAAGTGAAGTTTACAAGTCTTTTGAGGGTATTTTAGGAAGAAATTTTCCATGAATACTAAAATGAAACTTATTGTCAATTATTTTAAAGAAGTTACACTAATTCTCAATTACCAAGAATTAAGCCACTGAATCTGAATTTTTTTGAAACAGTAAAAACCAATTTTCCCAATTTCTTTTGCCATCCCCGGTTGAATGTACTAGATCACTTCCCAGAGAGAAAAAAAAAAGGAGATTTTTTTGCCACGTGGCATTGTTGGAGAGGCTAAGATTGACAGCAAGGCCAGAGGGTATATAATGGGCCGCAGCTAGCTGCTAAAAGTGGGCCAGTTTGGAAATCTTCTGCTGTGTCTTACTGGAAACATTTTTCACTGCGAAGTGGGTCTCACCTTCTCTATTAGTAGCCTACGATTCTACAAAGATAGCCAAAAAAAGGGCTGTCTTTAAATATGGCAAAGGCAGAAGGGTTTGCGGGCTTATAACTTTGCACAAAAATGGGTTGCCATCGAGTGCCCAAATATCAAATTTTTTCACCACAAAAGAGTCGGTGGGCCACCTTCTTTATTGATTTTTGTTGAAAGTTAGGCTTGTAAAACAGGCTGGCATGCCCCGGATAGCCTCGTGCCAGCTGTGCCATGGGCCGGGCATGACCGTGCCATGCCCAAATCCAAAAGGCTTGGCACAGCACGGCCCGTGTCTTGCGGGCTATGCCATTCGGCGATGTGCCAGCTCATCCAGACCATTTTTAAATTATTAAACTAAAAACAAAATAAAAATAAAAAGGATTAACTAAAAGATAAGTTAACAACGACCAAAAAAAAGTGAATAAAAAAATCAAATTTTGTTACATTATGGGCACATCCCAGTTAAATTGTATATATAAAAATTTTATTACATTACATATAGCATCATGGGCACATCCCAATTATGGTGGGGTTGTTAGGTCGGTGGGGTGAGGGAGGGATGGTGTCCCAACACATCAAATCTGCAGGGTACCGCTGGATCAACAACAACAATGTAGCTAATGGGCTCTAGTAATACCATAAAATTGAACTACTAGGTCCAAATGGTAAAAGGTACTAGTGCTTTTAGGGTTGCATAAAGGGCCGACCCAGCACGGCACAAGCACGTTTAGCCCGTGCCTGGCGGGCCACGGGCCGTGCCGTGCCAGGCCTATTACTGAAAACCCTAGGCACGGCGAGCTGACGGGCTGCCCGCGGGCTTGGGTTTTTTTTTTTTTTGCAAAAAAAATATATAGAAAATGAAAAAATAATAATAATAAAACATAAAAAAAAATTCTGAAAAAATATATTTATTATTCACAAAAATTTTGTACACAAATTGGGATAGAATTTGCTCAAAAAATTTAAATAAATTAATTATTACAAATACAACTTTGCAAATGCAATAATACTTATACATAATACGCTTGCACAAATAATATTGCATCACTATAGTATGAGCATATCCCAACCAGGTTGGCACCCACTCATCTATCTTTCATTTGCAGTTTTAGAAAAAAAAAAAAAGAAAGTAAAGTTTCTAAACAGAAACTTTTACATTGATTACAAAAAATATATTAAAACTTAGACTAATCTGGAAGACTAAATTCGTCAAAATTCAAACCATCGAAGTCTCCAGCAAGTTGATCATCCACATATTTCTGATCTCTCAGTTTTGCCCTTAGCCAAGCTATCAAACAGACACATACTTACACCATCTCCGGCGTTAATCTGCTCCTATAATCGTCCACAGTACGTTCGTCCACCTACACTAAAAGCTGATTTCGATGCAACTGTAGACATCGGAACTATTAGTAGATCATGTACCATGAAGGAAAGCACAAGATAACTAACCTGATTTTGCTTCCACCATGTCAAAATACTAAAAGAACTATGCTCATCCATAGTATTTAAATATAGTGGGGGGCTTTCTAAATAAATCCTTAACTCAGATGATCCCCCACTACCAAATGCTGATTGTTTGCTCCTTCTACCGCTTAAAAAATTCCAAGGGGAATTATCTGGTAGTGTTTCTTGGGTCTGAGTTAGATCATGTCTGATACTACTAGTATCATATTCAGAAAAAAGTCTTTCTAAAAGGTTTTTTATTTGATTTATATCTATTTGAAAAGATCTCTTAATTTGATTTATTCCATCTATTAAATCTTCTACTCCTAATTTAATCTTAGGGTCTATTACAGTAGCTAAACAAGATAAAAGGAGTACTTCTTGCCAATATTTTAAAATTTTACATTCTATTGTAGAGCAAATATCCTTAGCAATGGGCATTTTTCTATATTTTTTAAAGCAATTACTTATTTGATATAGTAGGTGGTAGGGAAGACAATCCCATTTCTGTGAGATCTTAGGGGAAGGGAACTTGAGATCATGATCTTTGATGGGAGGGTCACTATATGGGGGTTGGGTCTCATCAAAATCTTCAAAAAAAGGTGGGCCAGAATGAGGTCTAAGATACTCCATTTCCTCGGTGTTAAAGTAAATAGACTGCCTAGGGTCCATTTTCAAATTTGTAAAAAAAAATTGCTTAATAACTAATATAATAATAAATTTTTTGGTAATACACTGGCTAAAGTTAAGTAAGGAATAATGTATGCAAAAATGTACTAGGAAAATTCTTAAGTAACTAGAGAGGTCACAAACGGTTCCGCTTAAAACCCAGTTTCCTTAGACAATTATCTCGTCCTTTGTGACAAAAATTTCCTAAAGATGCACTTAGCTACACAGTACGTCACCCACTATATTAGGCTTTTAAATAATAAGAAAAGTATGAGAGACTTTCTTATATATATAATATTTATAATGATTTTAAAATCAGAAAATTAAATAAAAAAAATACCTCTTGAGAATGAAGCTTGAATTTTGCAGTTGAAGCCTTCAACCTCCAAAGTCCACTTCCCACTTTTGATGCTTGAGCAATTTAAAAAAAAAAACTATTACTTGATCGCTACAGAGATGAAGAGAGTAAGAGAGATTGTAGAAGAGGTGTGGTTTGGAGTAGGAAGGGTTAAGCCTATTCATATAAAACCAAAAGTGGCTTTTTAACACATCTACCCTCAAATATGACTATTCTATGACTATTGGGGGTAAAATTGTAAAAAAAAAAAAGCACTTTTAGAGAGGAAAAACAGCTAGCCGTTTTTCGTGCCAGGCGGACTAGCACGACAGGCCAATATGCAAGCACGGCCCAAATGGCCCCCTTAACGCGGGCCGTGCTGCCAGAGTGCTTGTCGGGCCACCCGCCATGCCTGACGGGCCGTGCCTTGAAAAGCCGTTTGCCCCACCACCTTAGCACGACACGGCCCACTAGGGGTCACGGGTCATGCCATGCCGGCCCACTAGCAAGCCAAACCGAGCATGGGCACACTTTAAGTGTGCTAAGCCATGTCGCGCCCGTGCCGGCCCGATAAGCAACCCTAGGTGCTTTGTTCATTCATTTTGTTGTTTCTCCTCTTTCAATTTATCATAAGAAATTTGTAGGGATATCCTTGTAAGGCTTGGTGATATTGCCTAAGCTGGTATGCAGGTCCTCTGCCCCCTTTCCTTTTTTGTATAGCTAACAGGTTTATAACTTGTACAGTTCCGGTTTACTGCTATGGCCTAGCATCTTGGGCTGAATCTCTCATGTAAATTTTTTGTTTCAAATCAATAAAAATTACACTCATCCTCCAAAAAAGAAAATTTCGTATAGAACTCAAGTCTCCTCATCTATAATTACATTTACAAATCCAACAAAAAATCAAAAATTAATGCAAACAAACAAGGAAATCACCGGGGAACGCGAGTCACTATGTAATGTCCTTTCTCTAGGTCATAAATTGTCTTCAAGTGCGGTTTCCGCCCTTTTGATACAAAGAATGCAGCAAAAACTGTAAACAAAAGAATAGCAAAAATTGAAACGTACGTAACCGAATTGTTCCCAACAATTTGGCCCAGGTCATCTGGTTCTGATTCAAGGGGTTCTGTCACTGTTTGGAGGATGAAAGCGCCTAGCGTCCAATCAAGAGGCGTGCTTCCTGCCTGGTTTGCAAATCCAATCCTGCAAAAATTGATTCTCACCGAGTTAAAACATGTAACCATTCTCATTTCCTGTCAATTTTTTGTCTCAAGTTTGCTTTCCACTCCAGATGTGATTAAATTTATATAAAACCAACGAAATAAGGTTGCAACAGAAATCATAAAAAATTGAGTTATTGGCTTCATACTATTGACGAGGTCACAATGCAGAGAGTAGTTACTCTCAATTGACCATTAATAGCAGCAACAGATGTATAGTCAGGATTCTTTAACTTGAAAAAGAGTCGCCATTGTTCACCAAAGCATTTTTAGTCAATTGATTACTCACCCTATTTGGATCATTATGAAATTCACATATATTTTAGTGAATATGTGGAAGTAACAAAATACCCCTTCATAAAAGATCCTTATATAAGTCACGTAAAGATCCCAAAAGGGAAGGTAGAGACATTTTCTTCCTTTCTCAATCATTTCCATTTTACAGTTAAGCTATTCCAGAAATTTGCTTTTTCATGTTTATTTTGCATTTATTATGTCATTACTCATGAGTAAACAATATCTTTGTTATCTGCATGGAAATTCCGCTCCTTTCTATAATTCTTCCTAAACTCTAATCTTTTACTTCAATAGTATGAGAATATATTAATTTATCTAATATTAACAGCTAAAATGAATATTTGTCACCCATGTATTATCTAAGCAACATTTGGACTAATCTCACTAGGAGAATGCATTTCTACTTGAGCAGCCAGCACCTATTGCATAAGGAACTTGTGAACACTGTTAAATAGGAACACACATGAGTTCTAGAGCCTGACATGGTACAATATGTCATATTTGGTGACCTGTTGTAGATATCCCAACTTTGTTGTGGGTTAAGGGAGACCCTTTAAGATGGATTTTTGAAAGGTAAATATTAAACCTGCTGCATGTAATCCATGCCCGTGAAACAAAGGCAGTAGAACAGTCTTATCCTATATAGAAGGCTGCCTACAGAAATCATACCAAAATCAGAAAATTAAGACTAATGTGTAGATGAAATTTAGTAAAATGGTGCAAATAATAAAGCTTCCAAAACTTTTTAAGAGACAAACACTTAAATATAATGTATATTTAGCACCAATGAAATGCGCACACCTTTTGTCATCCATAGGGATTCCCAGACTATCGTGTAATAGTGCCAAAATGTATGCAGAAGAAAAACAATATCTCAACAGATCTTCCTCATCAATGCCATGATGTTCATCTTTAAGTTTATCCCAAGAATCTTCACAATAGTGCTGTCCAGCCACCTCCAACTCTGACAGAGATGCCTTTGGGACCAAACCAAATAACTGTAAATGGTTGAAAAAAACCAGGATTACTTATTCAGAAGAAATTAACAGAAAAGTGCTACCTGTAAACAACATCAAATCATATGCATAACCAATAAATGAGTAGACCACAATCATACACAAGATTCTCAGCTACTCAACATACAGACTTTTTATTAACTAAACAACAAACAAGTTTTCAGTTAAGCCATCAAGGAAAGTAAGTCTAATTTTTATTCTTAATATTATTAAGACTATATTAAGAGCTAAAGCTCTGACAATCATGGAGAGGTACAGACCATGTATTGGAAATTGCCCAAAAAAAGAGAAACACATATGAATATGGATACAAACATACATGTGTGTGTGTGTGTCTGTGTGCATGCATTGCATGTGTGTGAGTATAAATCAATAGGCACACCACCTTCACACTATCCACAAAAGTTAACACACCTTTCCACAAATCTAAATTCCTGATAGATCTGACACTATTGCATCAGATGTTCCACACAAGTAACATTGGTGCACATCCAGGGGCAGTGGCCCACCATAAAATTGCAAAACCTTACTATCTAATTAACATATGTACAGTTTTGCCCACCCTAAAATATTTAATTTGCCTCCACTATCCTTCTAATATCAACCGTTTATCTTCCATGTTTAGTTCAAAGATTTACTTTGCCCACCCTAAATGACAATCCTGGCTACACCACTGTACATCAAAATTAAGGAAGAAAAACTCATCACCTTCCATGGACAGAATTATAGCCTGAATAAATTTATTGAACTTGAGATATAAGTACATATACTTGGTCATTATCCAACACAATGAAAATATGGAAAAGATAAAAGAAAAAAAATGGTATTCAAAGACATGGCACTGCAAACCTCTGAAATATAGTAGAAGTTCTCAGGAGGAATGGGATTGCCTCTTAACTCAAGCAATTGAGATGAGACAATTTTACAAGGTGGATGTAAGCATTTATCTGCAAAAAATTCAAGCATATAATCAAACAGAAAACCACTATTTTCTTCACGATAAAATATAGCAATTCAAAAACATATTGATTTTCAATGCATGGAAAAGGTACTTTCTGAACCAATTGATGAAGCATAGACGGGAAACATATAGGAGAGCCAAGAAAAATAGAGATTGAAGAACAAGAAAAATATCAGCAAAATCATTGCACATTATACAAATTAATTACAATCATAATTTATTTCAAATGCATGATTTTCTCTACGAAAAGTTTTACTTTCTCCATTGTCCTTTATCTAGAGACTAGAAAGGCATGCGCATCTCTGACTAGGACAACCTATTGCCCTAGACTGTCCTTACCTATCTTATTTTTAGTCGACAAAAAAAGGTTTTGCCATTTTTCATGCAACTTAATATTTTTCTAATATCATCTTTAATATTAGTCTTACTTGACTTCCCTTCTAATTCTATTAACATAAAAGTTTTTCTCCTCCTCTTCATCATCACCATAATCCTAGCATTGTCAAATGCAACAGAATTAATATATACGTACATCTAAATTTTACAAAAAGCACCTTTAATGGATTAACTATAAGTTATAATTAATTTCATCATTATACAAATAAAATATACTAGCATAAATAGTTCTATGTGTACATAGTTTCCTTTAGAAAATATATTACCTTGTCTATTCTGCGTCAGCCATAAAGATGTGCACATTTATGAGTAGGAGAACCAATTGCCGTAGAGATGTTCTTCACCTCTTGGAACCTCTGGCCATTTTCTAAGAATCTAAAAATTTTTCCCATTTTTTTCAACATTTATCATATCATATAAGATGAATGATGCTTCTTCCCATTATGGGTCCACATGTTGGACATTCTTCAACACAACACTTGCATCAACCCATGTACAACACCAGGTTATTTGACTATTTACAATGCCCAAGGATACATTTGTCACATAGTTTATGCATCATCATTGTGCAAATCAATGTATGTGTTATGCATTATCATTGTCTTATGATGACCAAATTATCACATTATTAATTATTTGACTATTTATGATGTATGAGGATACATTTGTCAAGTAAATATTGTGGCCACTTAGTTTTATTTTTTTATTACCGTTCTTGTTGATTCATGCTATGCTAACAAAACATATGCACATGCATGTACACATGTATCCATATGCCCACAACCCCAGCCACACACATCCGCACATTGCAAACACACATAAGTATATCTATCCAACACCACATGTCCACGTCAAAAAACTTGACATATACATTCATGTCCATTGATTATATACATATTGTTTTCATTCTAGAATATGTCCAATATCACATATCCACATCAAAACCTGACACCCATTCATGTCTATAATATATATACATGTTATTTTCATTCCTCAATTTTTTGGAAAATTGACAAATAGTTCATCATCATAGTGATCCTAAGGAAGGAAATTTCACATTAAATTTTGCGCCACTTTGCCTAAATTTCGCAGAACGCAAGGAAACTGGGAAAATCTTGTTTTCCTCAGTCATTTCGTGTCGCTGACTTGGTGAAAACGAAATTTTGCCAAAATGTTGTAAAATTGCAAACCATAATCCTAAAACCATAACAACCATTTAAGGCCAACAAAAAAAAATGAATAAATCAAGGTTATTCAATTCACTGCATTTTATGTTCAAATGTAAGCTTTCTAAGTGTTTTTAACTCAATCCACATCTTTTTTGCCCATAAATCACTTCTTTTGAAGCAATGCAGCCCGAAGAGAGATCTTTCCAGTCGCTTTCTTTTCTGGTGCTCTTTGAAAAAAAAAAAAGAAAACCCTTAATACTTTTTTTTTGTGCATGCCTTATCATTTGTCAACAATGATTTCATCAAACATAATCAAACATCTCAAGCAACTGTATTTGTTTTATCACTTGTTTTAGATAATCTAGGTTCCTTTATGCATTAATTTATACTTTTTCCTTCCTAATATTTCCACTCACGTCCATCAAAAGACCACAAACTATGATTTCCAAACATAGGAGGACATAGCTTGTGATCCCTTCTACTATTATATGCAACTTATAGAAGGAATGAACTAGGAGAACCAAGTAAAAAGTGTAACATTATTTCATATACAAAGGGGCATTGGCTACTTGTTGAATGATTTCCAGCCCAGAATTTTAGGGCTTTCTTGGAATCCTTCTTTTGGAATAGATATGACATGTAGAAATGGCTTCTATGCCTGTTCCAGTCAATACAAGCTTCTTTGGCTTCTTTCTTCATGCTTTTAAGTTTAAATAAAATTTTGGAAAATCCCTCTACAACATGACTTTTAGGTCCATCCAATTCTCCCTAATATACATCTATGTTATCTGAGCTTCAAATTCTCTTGTCTAATATTTTTTATAACCTTCTTTCCAAATTTTGATGCTTTAAAGGAGAAAATTTTCAATCAAAAGCCAAATTTGTAAACTTGCTTCTTTAGCCGTATGTCATGTTTGTAGACCTTCCTTAGGCCAGTGGTAAATCCTCTTTGTAGCAAACTAGGAGAATCTTCTCTATGATGACCAACGAAAAAAAAATTACAGAAACTCACAAAAGATGTCAAAGAAATTTTTTTTTTCCAATAAATATAATGAAAAAGAGACTGAGCATTTTATGGTTTCAGTGTCGGGGGGGGGGGGGGGGGGGGGGGGCAGTGGGGTGGGGTTTATGGGGGTGTGGGCGGGCGAGGAGAGGAAAGATGTGGGCTCTACACAAAAAACAACCGGAGAAATAAAAATTTTTATGCATTTATGAAAAATACTGAGGAAGGGTGAAATCAAACTTGGAAGTTCAAGAAGCGTTATAGCTGATAGATTCACTTGTTCCCTTATTCAACTAAGCACAAAAAGATAATCTAAATAAGAAAAGAAATAGTCAGAAAAGCTCAATCACAGTTTTTGATATGCAAACATGGTAAAACAGAAAAATAAAAATAAAAATAGATAATGTGTGTGTTGTAAATGCAACAGCAGCTAGTGGTCCAGTGTCATAAAATTTATGGGAGCAACAGAAAATAAGTGTTTTCTTATAACTCTAGTCTACATCACACAGGCATTATAAGCTCGCATCTCTTACATCAGTGTAGTCAAGCATGCACTTGAATGATCTTGCCTCACCTTGGGATCATGGAATCAAAAGCACAAATTTAAATTTTGGCACAGTACGAGTCATGAGACTGTCCAAATAAATGATTCACAACTAAAAATGCCCTCAATGGTTAATTTTTCAACAAAAGACTCCAAAATCAATTCAATCCTGAGCACCCATAAATTTTTTTATTTTTATTAAGTGATGAAATTATACGGAATAAAAAAGAGAGAATGATACAAAGAGAAACACAATGGAAACAGCTAGATAGAAATAAAAGGGGTGTCAAAAACATGGAAGCACCACTAAGATCAGAACATACTACACATCTAAACAGGATGAAATATCATCAAAGACTAGAGAGGGGCTGATAGCTCCAGTATTGGCTAATCTGTCCGCATAATCATTAGCAGTCCTAGGTATGTTCAAATCCCACTCTAAGGAACATGCTAGACAAACCAAATGCAAGTATCTCCATGGTCCTGAGACCTCTCTACTCATCCACATCAAAATGTTGGCTACACACCTCAAAATGTTGGCTGCATCCCCTCAATAGCAATCCTGAGCTCCCATCATGAAACTCTCATATTGAAAATAGAACATGAATTCATCAAAACTGTCAATAATTTGATCGATGAAAATGTGATTGCTATCTATTTGACAAGGTATAAGTTAGCCACTGCCACAAGCATTACTATCTTAGCATGAACTTGAATACTTGCTCAACATCTTGCAAGCTTTGCCCTAAAAATCAGAGAACCTAAACTTGATACAAGCATTACAATCCTCTTCCTGACACTTCCATCTTGATTGTTTTTCTTAAGACCACTGAGATGCTCAATTTATCCTATAGGATATCATAAAGGGATTACTGTTCATAAACTTCTATTATTAAATCCTCTCTACATGGAACTTGTTGATTAAAAAAAAACAACAGGTTTCTCATGCATTGTAGAATCCCGAATTTTAGGAAATAATAACATAATTGTAAATCTAAATATTAGAAGAAATAAAATAAATGAATTCGAAATATTGGAGGATAAATATTTAATGTAAGTATTTGGGAAACTGAAATTATAATTCATACTCATATTACAAAGAGAAATAATGAGGAGATTAAATCGGGAAATTTAGAAATAAATCTAATGGTCAAATATAATATAATAAAGAAAAAGGGTATTTTAGTCTTTTCCCAATGGCTAATTATTAAATTAATAAAATAAATAATTATTAGAATTGAAATAAACAATTAGATTTAAGTTAGATTCAATTTGGATTTAAAAAGCTTAATTTATAGTTTAAAAGATAAGAAAAGGACCTAATTGTAATAATACTTAATTAGGGGTCTTAAATTTGAGGATAAGATGAGTTTTGGGGTGTTTTAGTAATATTTTAAAATAGGGAAAGTAATTAGCACGAAAATTAATTAAATTAGAAGTTTCTTATGAGTTAGATTTAAAAGGGAATAATTAGAAGGAGATATAAGATAGGAAAGTTTTTCAAATAGAATTAGAAATCCTAGTTAGAAAGTTTCCTAATCCAATTAAGATTTGTATTTGAGTGAGTCTATAAAAGGAAGGCATTAGGGAAGTTTTGGGGCTTCCATTAATTCAATCGTGTGATGAAAAGAGGAGAGAAAATCTGTGCATAGGGCTGAGAAAAATAGAGAGATAATAAGAGGCTTTAGAGAAAAAGAAAAGCTACAGAAAATTCCGACCAGCAACCATCAAACGACGATCTAAAGAGTTTCAACCGTTGGATCGATGTTAAATTTGGAGGTTTTGTTCTAGACTGGTGGTTCTTCAATCTGAACGGTCGAAATTGTGTTTGGAGATCCCTAGAGTTGTGCAAAAATTTTAGAAAAACGGCTATACCTTAAGGTTTATTGAAAAGAAGGATTCTGCGTTTTTAAGGCTAGTAACCCTTTACATTGGAAACATTGCATGGTCTATTGTTTAGCCGAGAAATATCATGTTATTAAGAAACGTCTTATGATGTTTTGAAAGGATTTGAATGAAATTTAAAGCATGGAAAATATATATTATTCCTTTCGTTTAGATTTCCGTTTACTTTTATCTTTGGATGAAAAGCATGATTTTGATGATTAGATTTGTTAGTAATTGTTTTAGAATGGTTTAGGGTATATAGAGAATTATTTTAGATGTATTAGAAGTTATCTTGAATGACGGAAATAAGTTTTAAAAAAAGAAATAGAGAATTCGCAAAATTTTGTAAAACCCATATTTTCAAAATTTTATACCGACGCTTGCAATCACGCTCGTGCGCCATGCCAGGCGCCGAGGTGACTGTACAGACGCTCGTCAAAGCTCGAGCGCCATTGAAGGCGGCCCTGCTTGTGTTTTTTTTTTAAATTTCAAACTCGAGAGTTATCAATTTTTGTAAGCCAAGCGCTCGGTAAAACGCTTGAACGCCATCCCAAGCGGCCAGATTCTAGAAATTAAACTTTTCTCGAGCGTTTGCAATAGCGCCCGACTACGCTCAAGCACCTATGACAGAAATTTTGTATTTTTGAGATATACCTAGTTTTTTTATTATAAAATTGTTTTTATTGAATTCCAACTCATTTACCAATAAGATTAGGATGTTCTGAGAGTGTTTGCATTGGTCGATGATTTATTTGGATTTTTATAAAGAATTTGGGTACGTTCTACTAAAATGACTTTTATTTGAGTTTATCGTTCCAAATCGTTTTCTTTTCAACTTAGTTTGATTTTATTGGTTCCTACACTTGTATTTGACATATCTAAAGATGTTTCTAAAGTTTTTATGACAGAATTGTTATTATTTTCCTCCGTATACCTCGGAGTGATTATTCTCACTCATGTAGCTTGGGTTTGAGACTTGGATTTCCTCCATGTATCTTGAAGTTGACTTATAGATTATTGATGATGTTTTTGGTATCTAAAATAACATGTTTAAGTATTTGTTTGCCTTGTGTCTAACGAGCATAGCTTGTTATGGATCCTTAGTTTAGCTAGATAATGAAGTGGGTTGTTCTTTGTTTAGTCAACCCCTTGTCCATTTATGCATTTTAATCCGTGTATCTCGGCAATCCTCTTCCTTTATCCGTGTATCTCGGTGGGAAGTTGTGGTTGTACATGCCAACCTTAATCCCTGTATCTGAGTGGGTACTCTCCTATGTTGTAGTTTGTGTATCTCGGCCAGCATAAATCGGGATGTGGCATTTGGAATCGGGATTTTAACTTCTCAAAGATGTCTTATTTCACGAGTCCTGTGATGTCACAATTGTGCGGTGTGCTGATTGTATTATTGGTTTTACTTTGAAATTATGTGGCTTTGGATTCACAACATATTATTCTTGGATAATTAGTATTTGGATTTATCACTAGAACCTCATGGAAAATGATTTCAAACTGTATAGGCCGTTTTCTTTCATGCATGTTGCTATTTGCTGAGATTTTATATCTCATCCTTATTTTTAATGTTTTGTTTTCAGGATTCATTGGAGAGGACGCTATTGGGATTAATTGTTAGTAGTTTTGAAGACTTGGGAGTTCTAAAGATTGTGAAACAAAGATATTAACATAGGAGTTTATTTTCTTAGAATAATAATAGATGATTTAGTAGCAATTTGAGAGTTGGTGAGTTATAGTTGACCCTTTAATTTGAGTACTTGATGTAATAGCAAATTAGAATTTTAATGAATAAAATAAGTATTCTTGCATACTCTGATTACCTTTATCCTATTATGCTTTGTTCTTAATTGATTTATTATCATTCAAGTAATGCCGTGATCCGTATGAATCAAAAAAAAAAAAGTAATGCCGTGATCCGTTAAAAAAAAAAAAAAACTACCGGATCTGGGGCATTACATGCATCATTCTTGTAAATAATAGATTAGAACACCCTTGTGATCAATCAATCTGTTCTTTCAAACTCATCATATCTACTGCAATATAGGACCACCCCAAAGATCTCAGAATCTCCAAAGATTGATATGCATGAACAGGCTTATATTTTGTCATAGAAGACTAAAGTGACCAACATTCATAATCAACAAAAGCTAAAAGCTAATATTAACTATGATGCTCATCCAAATTTTGTCCATTTTGCAGTAAAGAGTAAGCAAATACAACCAAAGTGAGAACAAAGTGAGTAGGATTAGTGATAGAAAAGTGACTGAGAACCCACTATATAAAACAATCGTGCTTAAGAAGAGTTCAGGTTCATAGAATAATATATTCATTACATGGTTGAAGTTTAATCACCATAGACCTGATACTATAGAGAGAGAGTCAAAAAATGAAACAAGAAGACTCCTAGTAGAAAAGAAACTACTTATATATAAGTTTTGATAAACTTCTGGATTATCCATCTACAAAGAAAGAAACTACCTCCACTTAAGTTTGATAAACTTCTGGATTCCCAAATCGACATTGACTTTGCCCCACAGAGAAAAGGTAACTAATTCTAAAAGTTCAACCATCATGAACATTATTCACTCCCTTTAAAATTGAACAAAATTTAAAAGCAAGCAGCTTCCCCTATGCTAACCATTCTGGTAAAATCCAGGTCTACAGGACAGTTGAACAGAAATCAAGTTCATTGCAGCTTCTGAAATCTAGCATAGAAGACGCATTATAGCCATCTGTGTTTGACCAATTTTTAATTAATGTAGGCACAATTCTCATTCTCTGAGCAAGTGCAGGTACACAACAAATGAAGGGGTGAAATTACCATTAAAATAGATAACGACAATGTTAACAAAATATAAATCTTTTAAAGGGTGCATCTCTTATATGTTATTGGTATCCAAGTGCTCCAACGAGCAACAATTGCCTTACTTCTGTTTCAGACTAACTGATTGTTATCTATAATTTACAATTCAACCATCAGTATTTTGGTGTACTTCAAAAAGTAACACCCAACAGGAATCATCATAATTAACTTTCTATGTTACTGCTAGAAACTAAGCAGCTTGAAAATTAGGGAACCTCTGTGGATACGTACAACACAGCTAAATGATATTATGCATCCAATGTTGACTAAAGCAGAGCAGACACGACAACTGATGGATAACACAAATTTCTCATTTACTCGTCTGATTAAAGTGCTAAAAAAAATGATGCTCGTGAAGTGATTACGAATAGTTAAAGCTGATAAAACTCATTAGAATCTTCATCAAGCTATTCTTGATGATAGTAGGAATAGATAATGTGCAGTAAAAGAGGGTACTTTTTCATAATTTCTTCTCCTTTTCACATCATAATCAATTTTAATATGAGTCCCTACATGTGCTAGAGCCAACCATGCAATGAACTTTTATTATACCATGAGAGTCCATCTTACAGAGTATACAAACAAGAGAGATATTTGGAAAAAGATAGCAAGAACTGTTGAAAATTAAATTGTGGAGAAGAAGCATTACCTTCCCTCTTATTTAAAAATGCCAAAGCTTCAGATCTGCATGAAGAAAAGTTGGCCCCCATATAGGATGCAAGAGGTTGCCCATTTCTGGAATTTGAAGAATTAGACGCAAGTGACTCATGGCCATACCCTTTCGGAATGCAGGGACTTGATACAATCCTCTCACTCGAGCTTGAAACTGCATGTTTATTGGCAAGTCCTTAATATAAAGCCCAAGTGCTCAATCAAATTAGTAAAGATGGAAACAAGAATAACACATCCATGGCATCATCATTGAGTAGAAGTGAATAAGTTCTATGGATGCAATATGTTTGGCAACAACAATGGGAAGACAAGCATTTTGCAGCCAAAAAACCCCTCCCCTACCACCCCCACAAAAACAAAGAAACAAAAACCACCTACCCTACCCACACATTAGTTACTAATTTAAAAATTCTTATTCTTTGTGTGTTTCTTAATATTCGTTTTTACCTTTCTGCAATATCAGTATGCTTCTTCAATGGCTATCTACTGATTACAGATATAAGTATACAACTATTAAATCCTATCTCATATTGTTGAATGGATACGAACATTTTGCACACTCACCCATGTAGGAAGATTAGGAAAGATAAGGAATGAACATATCCAAGAGTGTCTAGGTGCTGCCAAATAGGAGATAATATAAAGCAAAGTAAATTAAGATGGCTTGAACATTTAAAGCTACACCTAAGGAGGCAACTCTGAGAACATGTGGGAGGATTTTCTAACTGAAGGACCTAAACAGGATGAAGTGAGTCAAAAAGAAGTTAGATGCTCATAAACTGATTGAAGAATTGTTTTCAACAAATTAGAATAGAGTAACAAGATCCATGAGATTAACACCAACTAGATGGGATAAGGTATTTAATTCTTGTTATTTCTTTATATACTAATCTGTATAAGTGCACAAGTAGCATGAATAAGAACATTACATGCTGTATCTATAAGTTGGATGAAGATAGATTCTCGATCTAAAATCTTCCTAATGCTCAATATGTCCATCGTAGGAGTATGTCAGATCATATTAGGCATTTGTATGTCCTAAGCCTAGTCTTTTTGGTTTAAAATATGGAGCTAAACATTAAATCAGTGAACAGTGATTACAACCAAAACATATGATACACAAACCACCAACATAATACATGTCATTAAAATGCAACATGAAGAAAACTATCACCTATCAGTAAATACAATACAATGTATCATTTGAAAAAAAAAAAAATTGCTCGATTACACTTTTAATGAATGACCTAGTCTGAAGGTTCTTGAAGTTTTATTTGGGGCAAATCAACAGCTTTAATATGTGTTGAATTGTCTGGATTTCTAAGCTCCCAAATTGAAGATCAAATGAAAGATGGAAAAAGCTGGAGTCACTTACATGGTGGTTGATAAATCAAAACAATCGATGAAAACACTCTGAAGAATTCAATTGACCAAGAAGAAGAACAGATTAGTAGAAATGAGATGCCTGTCCTCCCAATTGAGAAAGTGGAGAACCGTTCTCTCTACTCTACTTCTACCAGCATTCTCTCATAACTAAAGCAACTTGAATGGAGGATCAAATAATAGCCTCTCTTTTTTCCCTTTGATTATTCATGTAAATTTCATTAATATCATAAAATGAGAGTACAAGGACCTATGAGATATGGTTAAGGAGAGTGAAAATATAAACTTAAGACCCATATGATCACACCAGCCCACAACAGACCTAGAGCTAGTCCAAAACTAACATACTAGACCAGTTCCAAATTAGCTCTGTTAAA
This sequence comes from Buxus sempervirens, assembly GCA_947561395.2. Classification (NCBI taxonomy): domain Eukaryota; kingdom Viridiplantae; phylum Streptophyta; class Magnoliopsida; order Buxales; family Buxaceae; genus Buxus; species Buxus sempervirens. Next base: position 18,205,520 of record OX387182.1, read on the forward strand.
CAGAAACAGATCTGAAGTCTGAATTCCAAATGAAGGCACACCCACAATGATGCTAAAACCAAAATATCCTCTCAAAGATTCTGCAGTTATAACAGGTGGAGGGTTCAAAATTACTTCAGTTTCGGGTCAACCAGATTGCCCATGTGGTAGCAAGAATTAACACTTGAAAGAATATCTTCCCCTTCTTACAGAAGAAAGGAAATCACCATTGTTGTGCAAGATCCATTAAGTTTCTTGGAAGAACCCAACTCAAACCAGCTCCCTCCAACAAAGAACACAACATGAATTTAGCCATTTCACAATGTATCATCAGGTGATCCACCAATTCTCCAACTCTTAAGCACAAGAAACACACATGGGGGGTGATAGCTATCCACTTCCTTCTCCTCTAGAGATTGTCTAGAAAGTTGATGTTATTATAGAGTGCAGTCCAAAGGAAGGTCTGTACCTTGGGAGGGAATGTAGACTTCCAAAGAAACAAAAGTGGGAATGGAGATGAAGCATGGTCTACAAGAGAACAAAAAGACTCAAAAAAAGAGCTGGACGTAAAAGAGCCATGTGGAGACAAGGCCAAAAATACGATCTGGAAGGTCAGGCTCAAGAACCACAGAACTAAAATCAGCTAGAACGACAATCTGGAAGATCAACAAGTCAAAGGTCATGGTGAAACTTGAGATTTCAAATGATTCCCGTAGGGCTCCAAAAGAATGTCCAATACAAGGGGATTCATAAGCAGCCTAATATGAAATAGTCTGAGTAAAGAAAGAAAAGTCAGGACCGCCACTCCCACCCCACCCCCCACCCCAAGAAAAAAACCAATGATCTGACAAAAATAATATAGAGGATCCCGAATGAATTTTGAGAGAAACCAACAGTGGAAAGGCAAGGACAAGGTCAGATTTAGCTTTGCAGGCATTGGCTCGGTGTAGTTTAATCTTGGGGTTGACATCCCACCCATTTTTATGAGTTACATATTTGCTTGCAATAATCTTCTACCACAAAAACCCCTTTTCCTCCCCAAACCTTGACAATCACCTTACTAGAAGGGATGAGTTCCTATGATGTAGATTTCTCAGCCCCAATCTGCCTAGTCTTTTTCTCATTCAAACCCTATTCCATTGGACTAAGTGATCCTTCTTCCCAACTTCCCTTTCCCGTAGCCATGTTGTCTTCTATGATGATTAATCAATAGAATATGATATCTGAGGTCAAAGATTGGCTAACAGAGTTTAGATTCCTGAGTACTGGAGTGATTTTGGCAAATATGTATTGAACCAGATTTGATACAGAGAATTTGGAAGAGATAGATGGATGATTCCAGACTTGTTGAGAATCTCTCTGACACTTCTCCAACACCTTAATGAATCTAGTGGGGCCCTGAAAAAGAGAAGAAATAAACTGGAAGACCTGTTAATAAAGATATAATGCGAGTAATGCCTCCTTTTGTACCTTGCCAGATTCTTGTTCATTTTTTCAATGACCAGGTCCCAAAAACAACCCTTATTTGGCCTTGCCCCGATGGGGAGACCAAGATAAGAAATGGGCCATTCTTGGAATTTACATCTCAACATCTCAGAATACTCATTTAGGACTTGGCTATCAACGTGAATCCCTAATAAAGTGATTTTGTCCATGTTTACTTTGAGGCCTGACAAGCATTCAAAACAACTGATCATGCACTTCATCCAAAATAATTGAGCCTTAGATGCCTCTACGAGTAGGATTGTATCATCAGCAAACTGACGGTGGAAAACTTGGATCCTAGATCACCTTACCTAAATGCCTCTAAGAAAATTCTCACTTCCCCCTTTCATCACAAATCAACTGAAGACATCACTCACCATAGTAAATAGAGGAGGGGATAGAGGATCCACCTGCCTCAAACCTCTGGAAAACAGGAAATGACCTACCACACAAACATTCAGAATGAAGGAAAATGATACATTATTTAGACAGCCTTTAATCCATTTACACCATCTGTCTCCAAAACCCTTCCAGCAAAGAACTGATTGTAAGAAACTCCATTCCACCCTGTCATAGGCTTTTCTAGATCTAATTTGAGGACGAATCCTGACCTCCCTAAAGTAAAGCAATCATTCACGCACTCATTAGCCACTACGACACTATCTAAGATCTGTCTGTCCTTGATAAATGAACTCTGGTTTTCCAAAATAAGCAATCCCACACCTCCCTCAACCTCAAAGAAAGTACCTTACAGATGATCTTATACAGACTAGTGGTCAAACTGATCGGGCGGAGATCTTTCACCTCACTACACCTTGACATTTAGGAATCAAGCTCATAAAAATGGCATTGGTGATTTTATTGATGATCTCATATGTCTAAAACACGTTAAAGACAGATAAAACGTCCTGATTTACAACCTTCCAACAGTCTTGGAAAAATGCCATGGTAAATCCATTTTGGTCCTAGAGCTTTGCCTCTTCCCAGCAACATAATAGCTTTTCTAATCTCGTCTATTTCAAACTCTCTCTCCAACCAAACCTTGTAGTTTTCCTCCAGCTTTGGGACCTTCAACCTAGCTAGGCTAAATATGAAGGCCTCCTCAGATCTGTACATTTTTGAATAGAAGAATGTGAAGCATTCTATAATCTCCTGCTCATCCTCAGTGGTCCTTCCATCAACAAATAATCTATTTATCTCATTCTTCCTCCGCCACCCATTTGCTAACCTATGAAAGAATTTAGGACTACCATCTCCCCCTCCTTAATCCATAATGTTCTAGATTTTTTGTCTCCAATTAATCTCCTCCATCCTAATCACCTCCAACAACTCAGATTTAGAAAATTTCCTTCGTCTAAACTCATCCTCGTCTAATCCTCTAGTCTCTTCCATTTGATCCAAGTTGTCTATGATTTCAAGTAAGCCTTTTTTTTCCTTTCAATGACACTCCCAAAGACCTCTCGGTTCTATTGTTTAATTAAATCTCTCATCCTTCGAAGGTGTCTCATGAATGAGAACCCCTTCCAGTGATATTTCCCTTTGAAAGGCTTAGAGCACCACCCCCCAACCAAAGATTTGAAAGATTTCTCTTGAAGCCACACGCTGGCAAATCGGAATGGAGGGGATCCATATCTAGATCAAGTATTTGTGGATAAAGAATAAGACAATGATCGGAGACCGGGCGGGACAAATCAGATAGGGACATAAAGGGAAACATGTCCTCCTAGACGGTGTTTACAGTTTCAGCGACATGCTGCGGTGTGTCACTGAAATTTTGCTCCAGATAGCCCCAACTACATGTTTCGTGGGGTTATTTCGCTTTTTATAAATCAAGCAAATTTTGAGACACAGGCAAAACGGAGGTGGCGAAAAGGGGAAACATTACATTTTTAAACAAAAAAATTAATTTTTTTTGCCATTTAAATTGACGAAATATTGTGAAATTGCGAAATTCCCCTCACAGCCCAAAAATAAAAACCCATTTTTCGTGTGTTTCGATTTTTCCAGCATTTTGGTGGCATGCCCAACAGCACTAAAACAATAAACCTTGCTCCCAAACACCTAAAATGAGGGTCTATCCAACTTAAAACAAATTGGATCTGGCTACATATTAGACCATGTAAATCTAGCTCCCAAGAGGGGAACATCTACTAACTCATTTTTATCAATGAACTCCGAAAATTCCTTTATGTTTCTTGTCAAGACCCCAATTTTGGGGGTTTATCTTTTCTTTCATTTTCTCCCATATCTCATGGGTTTTGTAATTTTCTCTCCCTCTAAGTTTTAATATATCTTTCATGATTCATATCAAAAAAACTTTGGGGGCTTAAATTGCAAAAACAGAAAAAAGGAGTTTTGGAAATAAAAGTTGAAAATAGGGGAAAAATGAAAATTCTAAAATTAAAATTATACCCCTAGACTTTTAAATATATCAGAGTTGGAATACAATCTTCCAAATTTACAAAATATAACCCCAAAAGTTGTGTGATCAAAACCAACTCTTGGTTTTGATCGTACTTACTATTTTTCATCCAAACTTCTTAAAATCAAGGAAACAAATCCCATGACTAAAGAATAGGATTGAGACAGAAATTAGAAAGTTTCCTTGCTTGTTTTGTCAATTTCTTCTCTTTGGAAAATCACGATTGAAACAGAAGGTATTTCCCTCTGACAGCAGCCCCACTCTTACAGATCCTCCCTTCTCAACCTCTTACCCTAAGATTTTATGATCTCAAGATTTTATGATCTCTCTTGAACTGGAATCTTCCAGGGAGAGACTTTCCTTTCCATCGCAGTAGCCCTCCCTTTCTCTTGGGAAAACGGCAACCAGACTCTTTAAAAGGACTCTCTTCTTGGACCCTGGGGAATCTTCTTCTGTTGGGGAATTTTTGGAACCTCTCAGACACAGAGATTTCTTCTCTAGCTCACAGCTTCTCTCTCACGCTCTCTCTTTTCAGACACTATCCTCATTCTAAGTTGCTGCTCACTGCCGCACCTCTCCATCACACTCTCTCTCTGTTGCAGCAGCACATACCCTACCTTTTAGTCGCATCTCCCTCTCACGCAAGCTCTTTTCTCGGGCAATCTTCAACAAGCTTTCACTCTCTGTTTGTCTGTGTGCTTTGGATTTCTGCTGTTGCCTCCTCCTTCTGTAATAACTCTCTCATGCGACGCTCTCTGTGAAGTTTATTCGATAACACATTTCTCTTATTTTTAGTTTAAAAAGTGTTGGTGGTTTCTGCTATTGATTGATTGTAATACATATAATGTGTAATGAGATTGTTTAGAGCAAATAAAAATGTCCTTTTTTCAACTGTGAGTAGTTTGTTTCTCTTATTTGTAATGTGTAATCTGCTGCCATATGCTGTGTAAATATCATGGTTCGCTAACTTCCATCTGTATATTTGTTTCTTTTACTTGTAATGTGTAATCTGTTGTCACATGCTGTGTAAATATCATGATTCATTAACTTCCATCTATATGTAACATTAATTTCATGAATATAAAATAAATGTTCAACATTTGAGTTTTAAGCTTATTTGAAACATTAATGGAAGAAACTGTTGGGTTTTTCCTGCATGGCTTGAGATAACAAAATGTTATATTAAGTAATTCTAGTATCGGATTGTTGTTTATCTGCTACAGTAACCAATAGTCTAAGCAAAAAGCAAATATTATTATTATTAACTAAAACAGAAATAACTATTTACTGATTTTAATCTCTTCTTTTTAACTTTAATTGTGAATTTTATAAGCAACCATATTTCAGATTTTTAAAGGGGATTGGGACCATGTCATATTGAAAATATCATTTTATGTGATAAACCTAAAAATCCCACATTATTTATTTATTTATTTTTATTTGTAAATACTTAGATTTAAATTATTGAATGATTTGGAATTTTTAGAAATTTAGGATTTAAATTTAAGAATTTTTTTATATATGAAATTCTAGATTTTCTTTTCTTGCCATTTTAAAACTATTTCCTTTGTATAAATTTAGAATTAGAAATTTCCTTTTTGTAAATATTAGAATTTTTAGAAATTTTGCCACCTTAGGATTTTAGAAATAGTTTTTTTTTTTTTTAGTATAAATTCCAGTTAAATTAGAAACTTGTAAATATTAGGTTTTTTATTTTAGGAAATTGTTAATAAATAATTTTTTAAATAAAAAAGAGAAAAAAAGAAGAAAATTTCAATTGCTTTAAGAATTGTAAATTTATCCTGTTTAAATTTTTAGAAATTTGTAATGATTAGGATATTAAAAAATGTTCCTCTTGTGCAAAATTTAGTAAACTTAGAAATGTTTTTTTTTTAGATTTGTATATATTAGGAAATTTAGAAACACTTAGAAATTTAGAAAATTTCCCTTTTTAGTAAATTTAGAAACTTTCCTTTTAACATTTAGTAATTTGTAAATATTAGGATTTTAGAAATAATCATCTTGTATAAAATTTAGCAAACTTAAAATTTTTTTTTTTTTAGATTTGCAAATTTAGAAACACTTAGAAATTTAGAAACATTCCTTTTTTAATAAACTTAGAAACTTTCTTTTTTTTTTTAAAAAAATTTGTAAAGATTATGATTTTTAGAAATATTCCATTTGTATACAATTTAGCAAACTTAGAAACTTCCTTTTCTTTAGGATTTGTAAATATTTTTCATTAGAATTTTAGAAAATTGTAAATAAATAAATTTTTTTAGGGTGAAATTTATATAAGGTAACTGGTTCATTGAACCAGGGGTGGTTGAGTGCCTAACACCTTCCCAACCACTTAATTGAACTCCCTAACCCAAAATTTGGTTGAACCAAATTTTAAATTCTCATGTGATTAATTAATTTTCTTGGTGTCCATCCATACTGAAAATTGAACCATGGATGGTGGCAACTCCATTGACCCGAACCAACCCCACGAGCTGTGTTCCCACACTTCTAGTCAGCCTACTCCCCTTTCTCTTCTCATAACCTAATCTAAGCACATTAAAGTCTCTGATTATGCACCAAGGATAATGCCATTCACTTCTGATTAAGTCCAACTCCTTCCAAAACAATCCCCATGATCTAGGCCTTACAAGGCCATATACACCTTATGCCATCCATTCAATGTTAGAGTGCTTGCCTATAAACAAGATTGTGATCGAGAAATGATGTATTCTACACCTCACAAGAACTAGCCTATTTGGATCTCAAATTACTACTTAACCCTTTGAACTTCCAATATATAGCTTGAAAGCCCAACATCAATTATTGGTCCCCCCACAGGTAGGCGATCAACCTTTCTAAAACCGCTTCTTTTTAGTTTCCTGTAAGAAAATTTCGCACTCCTGCATAACTCCTTGACAACTCTTTTCTTCTCCGGCCCTTGTAGACCCCTTATATTCCAACTTAAATTTTTATTGCATATTTGCAGACTTCCCAACCCTAAAACTGGCTCTACGAACATAAATAATGACTTGGGGAAGGCCTTTACTATTCTGATCCTGACCACATTTGCTATTTTCAATCTTTCAACTTCCTCTCTTATAAAGACCCTAACACCAGACTTATCCCTAACCTCAACCTGGAGCATGTTCATGATCTCCTTCATTCAGACCACTCTTCTAACCCCCTTCTAGGACCTCTCTCTTCCCAAGGATCAAAAGACCAGGGAATCAAGTTCTGATTTCCATCTTTATGTAAGGGCTCATTCCCAACATTAGGTAAGGCGTATGGGGTATCAAACGTAGGAAAAGGCAGAATCCTTGTAGCCCCAAAAATCCAAGCATCAGAAAGACATGGATCAAGGCAAGAAAACACCTTTCGAAAACTAAAACAATGCATAGTTGGCAGCTTAGAAGAGTAGTAGAAGTTAGGAAGTACGTATAGTAAAGAGGATGATAGAGAACGGGATATGCAGCCTCTTTGCACCTACTCTTTTCTTTCTCCAGCTGGCGTTAGGAACTTTGGAAGCAATCTCACCCTCACGTGGGATATTGTCAATGTGACAAGTAATTTTGCATGTTGTAACGATGCTCCTTTTGTTAACTCCCTATGGCGATATATGAGATCGTGTGATTTCACCACCCTCACAACTCTCCTGTAGTGTTGACCCCAATCCAAGAGGCTCTTCATCTGGGCCATCCGTCAGAGAATAGCAGAAGTCCTCCAAGTCATCATTAACCGAGGACAAATGAACACGTGCTAGAAAATCTCCACCATCAACGGTTTTCCAAAGGATCTGATTAAGCTAATAAGAGAGGATTGTGCAACGTTTCCTTCCGACCTTACTTTCAAAACCCAGTCGGCACAAACCTCTCTATGCTTCTTGTTCTATTGTGCAAGAAGTCGGAGACGAGGTGTGACATCCTAATCCCACATTGAAAGAACACTCTAACTAGTGGGGCGCCTTTTGGGGATAAAACCATGCGGGCTTAGGCCCAAAGCGGACAATACCTTGCTGGATTGGGTTGTTATAAATGGTATCAGAGCTAGATCTAGGTCCAGTAGTCCATGGCTGGTGTGGGTCCTAGCGTTGCCCGTAGGAGGTGGTTGGACCAACAAGAACAGGCTCATGAGGGACTAACAGGCTTCTAGGTGACCATTGCAGGGAGACGTGCAGCCCTGAAGGGGGGAGATTATGACATCCCAATCCCACATCAAAAACGGATGAGGTAGCTTTCGCAGATAAGGAGAATGTAGGGGAAACATTGGGAAAAAAAAAAGGTTAAAAATGGTGCATCAGTGGTCCATCACGCACATAAGATTTTTTTATTTTTTTTATTTTTGCTACATTTAGTTATAATTTTCTTGTTTATTATTTTTTTTTTCAAAGAAAATGAAAGCAGATTTTTTGGGCCATTTCCAAATTACAAATCCAGGTACATCCATCTGGATGCAAACCCTAACACATCAGCCAGATAAAATCTGAATGTCTACACATCTAATGAAAAAAAGGGGCTAGCTCAAGTACACAAGTAAACAATAGTCCAAAACACAAAATAGAAACAGAAAACAGAAGCAATATGAAAATATATTTTCCCATTCAATTACTTCAAAAACAGAAAATCCCAATCATCCACGAACTCTAAAAAAGACATGTCTTTGAACTTGGGAAGCACATATGCCGAATGAAAGTATTCAACTCTAGCATGTAGCTAATATTTGGAAAATGTTTAAATAAAGCATGGTAAGTAAAAATTTCCATTCCATATCATTTCATAAAAACCAACTCAAAGACTTACATGAAGTCAAAACCCTAGATTTGTGAAATTCATGCAGAGATTCCCAAGCTTCATCCTGCATAATAACTAAGAATGTTAATAACTACCAGAAATTTAATGAAAGTCATCTGTTCAATCATGAGACAAAAGAGAAACAAGGCTCAAATTCCATAACAACAAAGAAAATTGGTACCACAGAAATAATGTTCAGCTGCAGTATCCTAATTCATGACATATACTAACCTATTATATATCTAAAACTGGAAAACGAAAAAAGAAAATACTGGAATAAAGTGAGAGAGAGAGAGGGGGGGAGGGGGGACAAGGAACAATGAGAACATTCACAGATTAAAAAAGCTTAAATTGTAAGCATTCAAAAGACGTCTTAAGAAATTAGTTTTTCTAAGGAACCACGAAACTGTAAAAAAGTACCCTTCTGATAGAAAAACCTCTAGTAGCTTATTTTTAAAGGGACAAAATACCATAGTTAAAACCTAAAATTGAACTTTCCCAGAAAACAATTTTCTCACGATTGCATTGATGTTTAATACTAAGAAGACTATGGATGAAAAGGCAATCATAACTCAAATGTGCTTGAATATTAGCAATAAGGAATTTTATGCGGGAAACACCTGACCGAAATAAATGACGCTTTGGGCATAAAGATTGTAAGTAACACCAGCCACTTTTATCATTCGGGAAAATTCAATTGGTGGTGGTTCTGTTGCAGAAAATGCAACCTGCACATGGAAGCAAACTGGTTCAAGACCGACACAAACCAGCAAACAAGGAAAAAAAAGGTAAGAATATTTATAGAGACCGATAAGAACAAGCGGTTTTGCATAATAATGCTCTAAAAAGAGTTTTCCCCAGTAAATTGTACATAATTGGACAGTCTTACGTCTTTATATAAGTGATTCCCTAAAAGATAACACCAATTCATACTCAGTACGTGCTAAATTTCTGGCTTCCTATCTCGAACAAGATTAAAGAATTTGTAATTACCTTCCAAAAGTATGATTATCCAGATGATTCTTTTTTTTTCCTAACATGGAACCTACACTAGGGCAGTCACCTGCCAAACCACATCATCAAAACATAGGTCAATCAATCAAACTTTTGACTGTTGAACAGTGTTTTGTCAAGAGTCCTAGAAATTCAGTAACAGAGATCTTATTCAAAACCATACTTAAATCCATAACAACGTCAGCTAAAACAAATCATCAAAGGCTTATTTACAGCCCATCAAGGTTGCTGCAATAAGTGTGATGGCAGTAGCTTCCTGGACCACTTTTTCAGTCAAAGGTTGCCTCCCTTTCTGTTTAAGATACTTTCCTTGCCAACATTTCTAGGCTTTTAACTTAGATTGAAACCGCTCCTTCTACCCGCCTATCAAACAACTCACCCTCAAGTTCAGGCTGTTATCCCCTGTCATAGTTGTCTTTTCGTTCTTTGAACTTCAATTATCCTGATTTGCATAGATCTTAATGCCAGAAATAAAGTACATTCTCCATCATCTGCTTTAGGCCAGTCATTGTGGTTCATGGCACAAACATGACATGTCCATTTCTCCAGAACATACTTCTGAAGAAGAAGAGAAGGATTTTAGAAACTGCACATCTCTATAGGGCTCATAAAGATAAGTTTTCTTTCTAAAAGTTGTTATTGAAGGAGATTGAAATCTTAATAAATAAACCATCCATGACCTGGCAATCATTAATTGGTTGTTACATGTTATAGACTTCTTTCAATTAAAAAAGAAGTCTAAAATTCCAGGAATTGAGGACGGCAAGAGAGAAGCCTCTCAATACTTTCGTCTTCGCCCCATGATTCTTTTATAGTCACATACACGCACACAAAAGCACACACGCGGCTTGCAGTAACCTTCTCAAAATGCTTCTAGCAAACAAAATAGATCAAAATGGACAACACTGACAAGGGAAACAAATAAACCAGCTTATAAAGGCCCATGCACGAATCTCACAAGTTCTAGGAAGGGATTGAATTGTCCCATTAAACCAATTCCCTATAGGATGTCAACATTATCAATGCATGATTCTTCATAGAAAAGCTAAAGGCATAAAACTAACCACAAATCAGTGTATTTAAACTTTAAGTAAAGTTAGAAATAGGGTACATACACACACATATATACTCTAATTTAAACACATACATACATAAATATATAATGATATACATACATACATATATATTCATATACACATATGTGTGTGTGTGTGTGTGTGTGTGTAAAACTTGTTCAAATACATTGCCGTTTAACTCAATTCGCTTCAGGATCAAGACAACCAAAAGCATTCCAATCAAGTGTGCTCAGCCCCAGATACTTCGGAACCCAACCCTTAGAAGCATATGAAAAACAATTTCCCAAATAGAATAATTATCAAATTATATGTCAAGGAACAGACAATAAATTAGTAAAAGGACCTGCATTGAAGCCCCACCAAGTTCAATTATCCCAGTGGTTTCTTGAGGATCACCCCCCAAGGTTCCAAGAGCATAGTTGGCAGCCACCCAAGCATAAAGACCTCTTTCTTGACCTGCATCAAGATCCATGTTACATGAGCTCCTGTAGAAGTGTGGCATATCCTAAGATAGGGGAACTCAATTAAGAATGATCCCCTTGTCAAATATGTGTACATGGGCATATCTGTTAGAAAAAAAAAATATATATATATATATATATATATATATATCACTACTTAAAACTAATTAAGAAAATTTAAAACATCTATACAAAATTTTACAAGCAAATAATAACGAATTGATCCTCTATACAAAATTTTGAATCATAAACTTTGAAGATAACATCTATCCAAAATTTTACAAGCAAATAATAACTATAAGCAATTGATATTAGGTGCATTTCCAGGGATCCAGATACCTACCAATTCAAAAAAATTTCCATCAACGATATGAAGATATTGTTTTCTACTTGCTAAGTCTGATGTTTGTACACAACTAAAATCTGGATCATGCCCAACATATGACTAATTACATCATTTGATGGAACTAGGAAAAGCACATTCCAAGTAAAGTGCAAGTGGGTCTTTCCCAACATATGATTAATTATGTCACCAGACGGTACCAGAAGAATCCCAAGTAAGGACCTATATGTGCTATAAAAAGCTCCCCAATCATTTACGAAAGATGATAAAGTCACTTCTGCGATTTCTAAACACTTGCCCAAATGAAAAGGCCCCAAGCTTACTTCTTGAAGATTCCAAAACCTTTCTCTTTCCCCTCAAAAATCCTCCTATTCCTTTCCTTGCACACAATTCAGCAGATCACATTGGATACAGATTCCATAAGGCAGCTCATTGCCATTTTCTTTTTTCCACCACCATCTTCCCAACAATTTAGAAAAACCTTCCAAATTCTCATATAAAATCGAAATTCCCAAGCAAAAGACGAATCACAGTGCCAACCAGTGACTCACTCACTTTCAACTTACAATTGAAGCACCTATTTGGGATAGTCAAATTTCCAAAGAAGACATACAAGGGATAGAATTTTGTTACTAGATACAAAAATAACAAAATTTCTTATCTCATCTTGTTCTGGTTGACAACGCAAACCCTGTTCCTTTATGACAAGTCAAAATTCACGTATTCAATTATATAAGTAACCAAATGTTTGATGAATGACTCCATTCAGGTTCTTTTAGGTCTTCTTCTCACCCTCCTACATCTTTCAGTCCAAGTAGCACCCTCCCCCTTCCTCCTCTCCTCCGCCTCCTCCTCGTCCTCCTCTTTGCAACTCCTCACAATTGTCTCCTTAGGTCTTCATTTTACATCAGCCAACTATCCTAACCTACTTTCTTTTATCTTATCACTTATTTGGGCGTCAACTATTCACTATCAAACATATTAATTTTTTCTACCTTGTCTTTCCTAGTCTTTCCGCCTATCAGTGGCCGCCCCATGCATATGTTGCTTCTTTATTAACCAGCATTCTAATCCATATATTAAAGCAGGCTAAAAGAACTTCCTATAAAATTTTCCTTTTAATTTGAGTAAAACATATTAACCACATAACACCATAAAGGCCGTCTCTACTTAAGTCATCCAACTCTATCTCCGTGCAACACCCTCACCAATATAAGCCTTCTTATAAATAATTGATCCATGACAACAAAATTGATTGCTCTTAGGTATGTCTTGATTCTTGATTCTTACCACTAGTTTACCTCTAATACTATTTTTGTTGAAGTTACACTCCATATACTTGATCTTAATTCAACCTACTTTAAAACCTTTTATCTCCAAGAAATTCCTCTATAATACAAGTTTTTACATTTACTCTGACCCCATCCGCTCTGGTTCACTAAACATACATTGTCTGCAAATAGAATAAACCAAGCCACCTCCTCTTGGGCATGAATATTTAATTTATCGACAATTAAAGCAAACAGATAAGGGCATATCTAAAACTTGATTAAATATATTTTTTACTAAAAGCATATTAAAACTATTTCTTACCCTAGTTAGCGTTCCCTAATAAATATATTTCTTACCCTAGTTAGCATTCCCTAATAAATGCTTTTAATAATCTTAATGTATCTCAAAGTACTTTTTCCTGCTCAAATATACCATTAACTCGCCAGACTCTACTTTATGCTTTTCCAGGTCTATTAAAACTATTTGAAGGCTTCATCTCTTCTCTCTAGAATGATTTGGACAAAAGAAATCTACATAGGAGGAAATTGGTGCTTAACACGGCCAACTTCAAGTAAAAAGGGAAAATTTTAAGAATGAAGGAGAAGCGGAATAAAAAATTACCACACCAAAATATCTCACTCCTCTCCCATGAATATCATATCCTGTTAGGGTAATCCATAAAACTAGTTGTTTGAATTATTGACAATAAAGAAGTCAAAAAGGCAAGTTTCCATTGAATGAAGATCTTATCAACTGTACATTAAAACCTATCATGTCATTATACCTTTAAAACATGTTACAAATCTGACTGCCTCTACGTGTGGATACTAAAAATAAATTCCTAAACCAGTGAACAAGAGGAGTTTACCAACAACAAACATTATCTCAGAATTTTAACTTAGCCAGCATCCTACTTTAAATTTGAAACCTTTAATGCAATTGGTCAACCATACTCACAATTGCTTTCCATAAGCCCATGCCACAAGGGACCTAGTACTTCTCATAGAGCTTCCATATTTAATTATTATCTCTTCCCACCAAAGGTTACTTCTTTCCTCCCAAAATCATTAGTCATTTTTTCCGTTAGAACTCTATTAAAATCTCTAACCTTTCTCAGGATGATCCTTCTACCTTTCAAGAATTGCAAACTAAATCCCACTTCAGTATATGGTAAATATGTTATGCCTCCTTACTAAAAGACAGTTAGTTCCATTTAAGGAGCTCAGTTCTGTTTACTACTGATGCTAGGATCAATAATACTGAATAAAGATATGAATGAATAGTTACTAGCAAACCTTTCGCGAGTATATGCTCTTCCACGTGGCCAAACTCACCTAAAATTCTTTCAACCGCAAGATTCCATATAGATGTAGTTTCATAATTAACTCCTAAAAGAGATTTCCAAAAGTCCTGTAATCAGATTTCCCACCTTTAATCAAAGATTGAGATCAAGCAACTACAAGCGCTCAATGCCCTCTACACCAAATATTTCACTCATGCCCGTGTTTCCTTTCATGCCCAACACTGCTTCTAAACACACAGAACAAGCCTAAGATAATGAAAAGCACCACAAAAAACCAGGGTGTCATCAGCAAACTGCAATCAGGAAAATCATCACCAAGCCTCCTAGCTTTAAAAGCCACTAATAAAGAGATGGGGAAATTTTTTACTCCTACAATTAGAAACAAACTAATCACATTACCTGTAATTTGAACTTTATTGCTAATATCTTTTATCCGTTACATAAAAGTGATCGTCTTCTTCAGCAACCAAATTCAGTAACTTAAGCTATGAAATGAGAATTTTACGGAAAATCTCAGTAATAAAACAAGATATAAACCAAAACCAACCTGCTATTACAGATGCCCACTCGTTTTTGAAAAGAAATCCCGAAGATCTCAATGTTTGCCTACAAGACTCCAAAATCGCCTTTCTTGATTGAGAAGTGATCTTACCCAACCTTCCAGTAGCCATTAATCGTACCTTCGTGTGCTTCCATTCATTGTTCGGAATTCTCGCCTTAGCAAACTCCAAAAGACTCAAAATCGAGCTCCCAGCTCCCTCGGGATCAGACTCGAACTCTGACAATCCAGGGCGAACCTTCAAGGAATTCGAGCCCTTCCCATCAAACCCCACAAACGGAATCCTTCCTTCGTTAAGAAACTCGAAGATGTGGATTCTCGATCCGATGCTACCAGCGTCTATGATAATTCCAAAGCCCTTGGCTTTCGGTGCATTAAATTTCGAGGACTGGTGGATTCCTCGGCCAATAACAAACAGATAGAAGAGAAACGGGACAACCAAGATGGATGCAGCAACGATCCACCATTTTTCTCGAGACTGAGGTGAGGGTTTCGGGTTCAGAGAAGCAAAAGAAGAGAAGGAATGCATTCGAGGGTGAAGCTGCGTTCTGTGTGGAGGAATGTAGCCTGAAGAAGCCCTGGATTGGAGATTCGAGAAATCCATGGCGATGAAAAGTAGTCGGGTAGTAGTGGTAGTAGCAGAACATGTGGAAGTCTGAACGGCGAGCTCGATTCACATTTTTAGGATTGCTGATTCTGATTTCTCGTTACGAGGACTCGACAAAGCATTCAAGGCTCTTGAAATTTCATTCAGACTCAAATTTCTCACTCTACAGCCTCTTTGATCTCTCTGTGTAAAGAGAGAGAAGGGAAGTCATCTTTGTGGAACGGAAGATTTCGTATACGTGAACGTTAAAGGTCGCAGCTGAGGTGGCATCTTGCATTTTTTTTTTTTTTTGACCAGTTGTTTCAAGTCAGAATTTTGAACCAATAGCAACGTACCAAGTGGCAAAATAAGCAGGAAAAATCAAAATAGAGAAATTTATACTTACCTCCCTTCATATTTCTGATAACCGCACATATCTCCACTAAGATTTCTAAAATGACACCCATTTCTCCCCCATTTGAACAAATATTGTTAAAATCTTATATATTTTGATAAATATACCCTTCTTTAACTACCAAAAAGTGTAAGATTTTGATTTTTTTTTTTATAATAAAATATATATTTTTAAGGTTTAAAAGTTTTAATAATCTATTCAAAAATTATGGGTGATTTTATCACTTTGATTTTAAATTTTTATGATAACAAAGAAAATTTTAATAAGGGATAAAATATTCAAATTATATTTTATAAGTTTGACAAGGGAGGCAAGTATTATTTCAGAAATCTCAAAGGAGTTCTCTGTAGTTGTTAGAAACCATAACGAAGGTAAGTATAATTTACTCAAAAAAATGTTTGTTGGTTGTGTTCCCATGTAGCAGCGGAGTAGTGGAAAAGACTGAAAATCCACAAGCCGACAATCATGATTTTGGAGTCCTTCAACAGTTAAGCAATTTATAATAAAAACAAAAAGCAAAACGAGAATTGGGTCCTAATTACAAAATTTTGGAATATGTATGTGCTCTAGATAGGTTCTTTTAGGGATGAGTACTGGCCCGAGCACGGCACGGCCCGTTTGGGCACGCGAGCCTGCGCTCTGCGCGGGCGCGCGTGGGGCGCCTGTGCCCAGGCGGGCTAGCCCGCTGGGCATGCCCCAACGGCAGGCACGCCTGGCCCGCCAATGTTGGCTAACTCTCTTTTCCCTCCATAAAAGTGGTTTTTAGCTACTTTTATGCCCATTTTACCCCCCCCAATAGCCATATAACAGTTATATTGGGGGGCTGTAGTTGAAAATTGATGATTAAAAGACCTTTTCTACCCTTCCAACTGCAAAATAACAGTCATATTGAAAGGTAGAGGTGGTAAACAGCTACTTTTAATTTTCTATAAATAGCCACTCCCTTTCCCACTCCAAACCACACCTCTTCTACAATCTCCTACTCTCTTATAATTGATTATCAAATAGTTTATTTGCTTTAATTGTTGTAATTGGAAATTGGTGATACTCGATCTCTTCTAATTGTTCAAGCATCAGAAGTGGGAAATTGGACTCTGGAGGTTGAAGGCTTCAATTTCAAAGTTCAAGATTCATTCTAAAGAGGTATTCTTCTATTTAATTTTCCGATTTTAAAATTAGTATAAATATTATTATTATAAGTAAGTCTCTCCTTCTACCTTTCTTATAAAAAAAATTAGTATCACCAAATATTTATTATAATATTATTTATTAAGGATTTTTTTTTCCAAAAATTTGATAATGGACCCTAGGTATCCTATGTTTTTTGACACTGAAGAAAGGAAATATCTTAGACCCCTTTCTAACCCAACATTTTCTGATGATATAACCCAACCCAATATAATGATCCTCTCATCCAAGATCTTGAAACTGAATTGCTTTCGCAAGATATGGGATCATCTTCCCTACCACCTAGGAGCACCAAAAGGAGTAAAACCTCCGGTGTTTGGCTCAATTTTACAATTGAAAATGTAGTGAGTGAAGAGAGGGCAGTGTGTAACTATTGCAAAAAAAATTTTAGTTGTAAAGGAAAAGGTGGTATAGGCCACTTGCAACGGCATTTGCAGAAATGCCTTCCAAAACATGGCCAAATTGACCCTAGGCAAACACAAATTTCTACTAGTAGTGTTACTATGAGTAATTTTGTTTTTAATCAAAAAGAAACTAGGCTTGAAATAGTAAAGTGGATAATTTAAAAAGAATTACCTTTTAGATTAATAGATTCTAAAAGATTTAACCGTTTAAAAACTAAATATTTAGCACCACAATTTAAACCTTTTTCACGCTACACTTTAAGAAAAAATGCTATAAAATTATATGGAAAAATAAAAAATGCGTTAATAGAAACTTTTTCAAACAATACCTTTAAGATAACTTTAACCTCAGATATTTGGACAAGTAGACAACAAATAAGTTATTTAGCTATAACTGTACATTATATTGATGAAAATTGGAATATGGAAAAAAGAATAATAACTTTTGAACCACTAGATGCTAGCCATACTGGGCTAAATATATCAAATGCTATAAGTAGAAATCTAAGAAATTATAAAATACACAATAAAATAATGGCTCTAGCACTTGATAATGCAAGTGCTAATAATGTTGCAGTAGAAATATTAAGACAACAATTAAACTTAAATATAGATGGAAGTTTATTTCATGTTAAGTGTGCTTGTCACATCCTTAATTTAGTTGTGCAAGATGGATTAAAAATTGTTCAACATCATTTAATAAATATTAGAGATGCAGTAAGATATATAAAATAATCTAGCACAACCGCTAGAGAATTTAAATATTATAGTGAAACTTTAGGAAAACAATATAAAAAAATTACCCTTAATGTTGAACATAGGTGGAACTCAACATATTTAATGCTAAAAGCTGCACTAGGATTAAAACAAGAACTTGCAATATTTTATAAAACTAAAATGCCTGAAAGTGAATTAGAGGATCTTGATTGACAAATAGCCGAAATTTTAAGAGAGTTTTTAAAAGTTTTTTATGATGCAACAAGATATTTATCAACGGTTTATTACCCAACATCCCCAAGTATTGTAGCTTATTTATATCAAATAAGTATTTGTTTTAAACAATATAGAAATGTACCCATTGCTAAAGAAATTATCCCTGCAATGGAAGCTAAAATTTTAAAATATTGGCAAGAGATGCCTAATTTATATTGTTTCGCTACTACAATGGACCCTACGATTAAATTAGGAGTTGAAGACTTAATAGATGGAATAAATGAGAATATGAATTCTACTTTTCAAATAGATATACGTAAAATAAGAACCCTATTAGAAAAACTTTTTTATGAATACGATACTAGTAGTAGCATACAAGGTCATACGCGAACCCAACAAACACTACCAGATAATTCCCCTTGGAATTTTTTAAGTGGGAGAAGAAAGGGAAAACAACCAGCATCTAGTAGTGGGGGATCATTTGAATTAATGATTTATTTAGAAAGCCCCCCAATGAGTTTCAATACTATATGTTAGCACCTGATTTTTGCACCCCCAAAAATGTAGAAAATAAAAATTTCAATTAAAAAGTCAAACCTTGAGGGGCCTGAAAATTGACTTTTTAATTCAAAGAGAATTGGCCATCAAACTTCCTCTCATTGAAAAAGAGCATTTCGACACGATTCTAACGCAACTGAGTTTGCCAGAATCGGAGTCCGGATGAGGAAGTTATGAGCCGGTCAAACTTTTGGGGAAGCGAAAGTTGACTTTTTGCTCAACCCCAATTCAGCTGCCAAACTTGATCCCAATGGATAGGTGGTTCCGAGCCGGTTACAACGACACCAAATTTGCTGAAATCGGATATCGGACGGAAAAGTTATGGGCAGTTGAAGTTTTAAGAAAGCTGCCCATGTGGCAAAACAGCAGCAAGAAGCAGAATAGATGAATTAAATAAATAAACAAAATATTTTTTAATAATATTTTAATAAAAGAATCTCGTTTTATAATATAATAATCAAAAAATCGGGTAAAAATCTTTAAATAAATCAAATTTAATAAAGCATTTGAAATCCAACATTTTAAAAACGTGCTGGACCGTA
The DNA here is from genome assembly GCA_947561395.2 of Buxus sempervirens. Classification (NCBI taxonomy): domain Eukaryota; kingdom Viridiplantae; phylum Streptophyta; class Magnoliopsida; order Buxales; family Buxaceae; genus Buxus; species Buxus sempervirens. The sequence continues at coordinate 18,224,850 of OX387182.1, forward strand.
TTTAAAGTACGGGCGAGGCATGCCCGTATTTCAAATACGGGCAAGCTTCTAGAAGGGGACACGTGTCGCTGTACGACGGGACACGCGTCCCGTACGGCCGATTCTGCGAGATTTGAAAATGTGCGTTTTTCGCCCGTATTTGAAGTACAGGCAAGGCACGCCCGTACTTGAAATACGGGCAAGGCATGCCCGTACTTCAAATACGGGCACAAAAATTTTGCCTATAAATAGAGAGGCCACCCCTCTCATTTGAAGAGGTAAGTCCCCTAGGCCGTCCCCCCTCTCCTTCCTCGACTTTCCTGCATCCAACCCCTGCCCAAGTTCTGTCGGAACCTTACCAGCCCGAAATAATGCCCAAAATACCCTTATGCTGTCACTAAACTCTGATTAAACCTTTTCTTTCATCCCTTAAACATAGGAACCCAGCAAACCTCTTTCAAAACCCAATTTGGAAACTCAAGGAGACGCGGGAGTGCTGCCAAAATTCTCGGAGAAGCCTGACATCCTCAAATCAAAGAATTAATAGTGTGGTAACATTTCTTTTTTCAATATACATATGTGAATTTCCTTAGTTATACAACTTTGAATTTCTCTTATTTTCTTATATCTCCACTAATCTGTTTGTCCACTTGTGCCAAAGATCCTCCCATATAAATAAGTGTTTCTTTACGGAGAAGGTAAAGAGTGGATCCAAAGACAACATGGGAACTAACATATTTTAATTTAAATGATTTTATTTGTAAATACAAGAGGGGTTTGTCCTCTTTGAATAATCTCATGTAACCCTATCCTCTTCCCTCATTCCATTCTCGTTTTACCAAAATGAAAGAAGAAGAGAAAGTGAATTGAATACCATTGCTAAAGAAAGAGGAAAAATGGCTCTCCAAGCCAAAATGAAGAAGAATGGAGAATATTGAAGGCACTGGAACCACTGCAGAGGTCACCGGAGCACCCAAGAAGTTCGCTGGAAAGATACCAATCGAAATCGAAGCAAAACGGCGAAATTGAACACAAAACCGTATACTCAGAGCGGTCCAGGTGTGCCCGTAGTTAATCTACGGTCTGGCCTGAACCGTATTAAAATTACGGTTCTGACAAGACCGTGAATTAAATACGGTCACTCGATAAGTAACTTAAAAAACCGTTTTTCCAACCCGGTTGGACCTAATCCGACCCACTTTTGCATAATCTGACCCATTGGGCTTCTTGGACTTTTCCAAGCCCATTTTGAGACTATGGGCCTAAGTGGGCCCACCAAGGCTTCGTGGGCCCTTCAATAGGGCCCACATCCCGTCTGGCCCTACCAAAGCCCGTTTTGACAAATGGGCTAAGGCCACTTGATTGAATTGCCCTTGGGCCAAATCCAAGCCCAATGGGCCATAATAAAAACTTAAACTCACTAACTGTGTGAATATTCAATAAACCTTCAAATCAAACAGCCAAAATCCAATAAGGGTTACCCAATAACCCAAATTGGGCCATGGGCTTGACTTAAGCCCAACTTGGATTCCTCTGGGCCTTCCAACAGGACCCATATCAGATCCACTTCACAAATTGATAAAAAGATAAAATCAAATAAAGAAGGGACCCGCACCATCAATGGTCCCCACTCAGACTAAATAAGTGTGCATGCTGGTCTAGGAAGGGTGAGAATTAAGTTGACTCAAGACCAAGGAGACCCACGGGACCTGTCAATCGACGGGGCGGGTTAGGGTGTCTTCGGGCTTCCCTAGACGTAACCGAGAACTTGCTCAAGATCTCTAATAAAGCCGCAGACCAAAATAATTAGACCCGAATAGGTGCCCCTTTTGTGTCTGCCTGCACCTCTCAGGCAGTGGCGACTCCAAATCAGTCCTGAGGCGAGCATCACTTCGCGTGCACCTCGTCGTGCGGCCCGAAATCGGGGTGCGCACACTATAGAAGAGCATAGTGCTTTTAACATTTTGACATGGTGGAAGCAAAATCAGGTTAATTATCTTGTGCTTTCCGCCATGGCACGTGATCTACTAACGGTTCCGGTGTCCACAGTTACATCGAAATCAGCTTTTAGCGCAGGTAGACGAACCGTGGACGACTACAGGAGTAGATTAAATCCGGAGATGGAGCAAGCATGTGTCAGTCTTACAGATTGGTTAAGGGCGGAACTGAGAGATTAAGAATATGAAGATGATCAACTTGTTGAAGACTTTGATGATTTGAATATTGATTTTAGTCAATCAGAGTAGTCTAAGTTTTGTTATAATTTTTGTAATCAAAGTATATGAATTGTACTTTCTCTCTTTTTTGTTTCTTTTAAACTGCAAATGATAGATAGATGAGTGGGTGCCAACCTAGTTAGGATGTGATTATACTATAGTGATGCAGTATTATTTGTTCAAGTAGTTATGTAATTTTTGCAAAGTTGTAATTGTACTTGTGATAATTAATGAATTTATATTTTTTTGAGCAAAATCTATCACAATATGTGTAAGACAATTTTGTGAATAATAAAAGTATTTTTCAGAAAATTTTTAGGATTTTTTTGGGATTTGTTTTGCATTTTTTTAAGTTTTTTTTAATTTAAAGGGGTTTGGCCCACCGGCCCGGCGGGCTCGGCCCGGCAAAACGGGTCTGGCGTGTCGCGGCCCGCCGCTCATCCCTAGGTTCTTTAACAAGTTTGACAAAATAAATCTGTAAGAGGAACTTTATAAATCGAATGGGAAGATAGAAGGTTTAATCCATGTTGAACGAATTTTTTGAAAGACCAATAGTTTCTCATAGGTTGTGTTTGGATTGAAAGAATCTATAGAAAAGCAAAGGAAATTGAACTTTCCATGTATTTGGTTCATGAGAAAATGTGGGCTCGGAAAGTAATTTTTCCCAAAAAATCCCGTTTTTCAACTAATGCTGTCTTTGTTTCATTTGAAATTCAGGAAAAAAAAAAATTTCCAGGATTTTAAATTTTTTCAAATGTTTGTTTCATAGGAAAAAAAAAAAGTAGGAAAAAATATTTTCGAAAATGTTAATAAAAGGTCAGAAAATAACTTCCGTCATTTTTGTGGCGGAAGTTATTTTCTGTTTTAGAAAAAGAGAACGCGAGAGAGAATTCGAGACCTCGATCCAAGACTGCTCTCTCATCATGGCAAGTTTCTCAACAGTTCAATTGGTAAAACGTGTTAAAGGATTATAGGAAGTAGTCTTCGAGCTCGTCCATGGCCGATCTCTACTTGAGAAAGCAACCCCAATGATTCAATGAAAGTAGAAATAGAGAGAAGTATGACAAGAGAGTTGATACAAAGTGCAAGATAGAGAGGCTCCCATTGATAAGAGCGTTGTGAGGAGTGAAGTTTAAGAGTACTGCTTCTTTAGAGACAAACTAAAGCCGAGTCTCTCTCTCTCTCTCTCTCTCTCTCTCTCTCTCTCTACAATGGCTTTCGTCCTATCTTAACTTGGCTTCTAAAGCAGGGGAGAAGAAATGTAGTTTGATCTAGAGAACCCAATCATGGCCTTCAAAGAACTCACCTTTGATAATATTTCTGCTGTGTTTGCCAATGAATTAGACCACATGCCCTCCAAAAATCACTTTCGCAGCATCAAAGCATTAGATTATGATGTTTCCATTCAACAAGAAGCAATCTCTTTGATTCTATAGGTAAGTAGAAAGCAGAGTCGAAACCTTTTGTTATTCTGACTAATTAGAGAGTTTTGCGATCTCAACCTCTCCTCAGAGCCAGGGGCCACTTTTTGTAAATTTGATAAAGTTCCAAATCATTTTTGATATATTAAATATTAGAGGGATTAAAATAAATACTAAAATTTCATCTTTCTCCTATTTTTCACTTCTATTTCAATTTAGACCTCTTTAATAAAAAATTCCTAAAAACTGTCCATTTTACATCCAAACAAGTTAAAAAAAGGAAAAAATGGAAAACTTTTTTTTTCTCTAAAAAACCTTTTCCTAGAAAATATTTTCCAATATTTTTCTCAATGGAAAATATTTTCCATTAAAACAAACAGAATCTAGAAGGCTCTCAATGTTTTCCTCTCAAGACGGGGGGAAATCAAAGAAAAGAAAAATATTCTTTTATTTTCCTTTCCATTGCTTTCCATCAAACCAAACATATAGAGAAGGTAATAGGGCTATGTTATTGTGTTGGAAAATAGTTAATTATGTGACGGAGACTAATTCTCTACCTAAGTACATTGCTGAGTTAGTTAAAGAGAATGCAAAGCATCATTGTGCAACATGCTTTTGATATATTAGTATTAGTATTAATGTGCTAATCTGTTACCAACAAAAAAAACAAAATAGCAAACTTAAAATCTTTGTTGTTCCCTTTATAATAGATATCGAAATAATTATTAATTATTTTAAGCAAAAGTTTGTTGGTTTGTTACATTAGCTTTACTTTGTCATTACAATAAACTATAATATGCATGTATACACCATTTTAGGCTTGTATTAAAGTAAAAAATATTAATTTGTTATGTAGGAATTTTGTATATATTGATGGGTTTTTTGTTCATTTAAAACATACTAGGGGGCTGCACGCGCTACGCGCGTAGAAAACGTGGGCCCACTTTGATAAACAGCCAAGGTAGTTACAATAGTGGGGGGTTTTTTTTGTTTGGGGAGGGTAATGCTTGGTAAAAGAAAAAGGAAGGCCAGAATCTGGAGGGAATATTCCCCCCTCTTCTCTTTATAGATAGTATAGATAGATGCTTGCTTCAAATAAAGTATTCATTACTCTTTTCTAAGCAAGGTTTGACCAAGATGAAAAATATGAATTATGGCTTCTAAAAGCAATAAATCTCCAGCTACTCATGTCAGAGAAAGGTGTAATAAGATAGAAATTTGGACTCCTTGGAGAAATAACCCTCCAAATAATCGAAATAGTAAGATTGAAACCAATCTTTGCTCCTACTTGTTAAGAATATAATATTTATTGATTATATTTATTTTCCTATACCATAGGTTTTTCAATATCTAGAATTTAAAAAGATTATAAAAATCAAGTATTGATATTCTCTCTTTTTCTATATTGTATGTAGTGGTGGGAAATTGTGCCATCTAAGAAAATCTTATCAAGTAATAGTTACAGATAGGAATGAAATGCAATGTGCATAGAATCTCACCTTGATCTCGTCACATATTTGTTTGGTCCATTGCTCATTAACCCACCGTAATTTCGTCATTTGTTTGCTTGGTACCATCAAGGTGTTGCCACAACGGCAAGTGTATTTCTAATCTCTTGTAACGAGTGGCGCGCCACCTAATTTTTATTTTTTTCTCCTTTTTGCTTTCTTATAAACCGTTTAATGATATCTTTTTTTTTTGTTGGAAAAACCCACTATTTCTAGCGGCACTCCATCGGTGGGAGGAGGGTTAAGGCAGACCCTGACCTGTAGATTAATTAATCAAAAATCAGATACACCTAGCTGGGGGGGGGGGGGGGGGGGGGGGTAGAAAACCTTACCCCTCAAAAAGATGCTAAAAACAAAGTAAATCACACAACTAAATCCTGAAGCTATAAAGACCTGTTCGATCATGAAATAAAGACACTTCAGCATTAACAGGAAGTAAAGAATCTAAATAAAAAATCTGTAACTGAGTGTTATAACATCCTTCATTAGCAAGAGCATCAGCCACATTGTTAGCTTCATGATAAATATGCTGAACACTTCTGTTAAACTTTGATAACCTTGTGAGAATTTCTTTCCACCAAAAGGAATACTTCCAATGCATGGAAGTGTTGCAATTTATAGCATCGGTGATAACTTTAGAATCAGATTCAACAATAAAGTCCTAAAGACCTTCATTATCAGCCAATCTGAGCCCATCTCTTAAAGCCAAAATTTCAGCAGTGGTATTCGAAGAAAACCCATAATGAGTAGAAAAACCCATGAAGAATTTACCAGATAAATCTCTAAAAACACCTCCTCCTCCACTTACACCAGGATTACCTTTGGAAGCACCATCAATATTAAGTATAAGATTACTTGAGCGGTGTCTTTTCCACTTTACGAGTTTGGGATGAGGGCTGCTAATATGAGGGCAGTATATATGAAGAGAATTAAGAATAAGCTTTCTTGAAGAAGAGCACTGAACTTTTGGTTTAGTAAGATAAGCAACTTCTTGAAGCCTATGAGTAATCTTGTGAATGATGTTTTCTACCTCCTTAACTTGATCATCAAACCTATGATTGCATCTAGCAATCCAAATTTCCCAAATAATAATAAGAGGCATAGCAAGAAGAATTAAACCCAGCTGATCTTTTGTACCAGTTCGTCCAAACCAAAAAGACAAACGACTATAAGAATCATGCAAAGGATGAAATTGAATGCCTACTCTTTGAGAGAAGTGCTGCCAAACTCTTTGTGCAATATCACCAAATGAGAAAAGGTGATCCAAACTCTCTTCCTTGGGCTGCTGCCTACAGCAATTACACTTAGAACACAAAAGAATACCACACCCTTTTATTCTATCATCAGTAGGGATGGCTCCTTTAAGAATTCTCCAAGCAAAAGTGCAGATCTTTGAAGGAATAAAAGTTTTCCAGAAGTTATTCATAGCCGAAATATTAGCCTTGCATCTAATTTGTTCCCAAGCTAAAGAAACCGAGAATTGCCCACTTGGAGAAGGCAACCAGATTGCTTTATCTTGAAAGGAATTGACTTGGGGACAAATGGATTCAATGGATCTGCATATATCAATAGGAAGCAAAGAAGAAACATTATCTAATTTCTAGGTGTTATTCTCAATAACATCACATACCTGAAGATTATGATTAGAAATGCTTTGCTCACTCACATAATCGGCAAGGGTACCATGTAAAGACCATTTATCATACCAGAAATTCACCTTTCCTTCTTCAATAATCCAACCTGTGTTGGAGATAATATCCTGTTTCACTTTCAAAATTGCCTTCCAAATCTTTGAAATACCAGACTTAAAATCAGCATGCCTAAAAGAGGAAGAGGAACAATACTTGGATCTTATAAAACTTGCCCAAAGGCCGTTATCATGCATAGCTCTCCAACCCAACTTAATATGAAGACTCTTCATGATATCCTTTATAGATTTGATGCCCAAACCACCTTCTTCTTTTGGAAGACAGATTTTATCCCAATCAACCCAATGCCGTTTATAACCATAATCTGCACTTTCTCCCCAAAAGAAATTGCTGAATAAATCCTCTAATCTTCTTATGACACTTTTAGGAACCGGTAAAGAAGAAAGCAAATGAATAGGAATGCTGGATAGAACATTCTGAATAAGTGTTACTTTACCTCCATGCGACAAAAGCTTAGCCTTCCATCCACTAATCTTCTTCTGAATTTTCTCCAACAAGTCTTGAAATAAAGATGCGGAAGCTCTTCCCATGAATAAAGGAACTCCAAAATAACGCGTAGGAAGATTTCCTTTAGAAAAACCAGTAACTTGCTGAATCAAAGATATCCTAGAAGATGTAGCTTTGGAGGAAACAATGAAGCAACTCTTGCTTTTATTAACCTTTTGACTAGAAGCTTTCTCATATAAATCAATAAAATTTATGAGATAAGATAGAGAAGATTTGGTCCCATTAGTAAAAATCAATATATCATCCGCATATAGAAGATGAGATACCTGAATAATGTTTCTTCCGTAGCAGTACCTTGCAATTTTTCCAGAAGAAACCAGATTTGAAATACCTTTGCTAAAAACTTCTTCTGCTAGGATAAAAAGAAGAGGAGATAAAGGGTCTCCTTGGTGAAGACCTCTTGAGGATTTGAAAAAACCACATGCTTTCCCTTGCATCAAAATACTAAACCAACAGTTAGAAATGCATCGGAATATCAAATTGCACCAAGCAACAGAAAACCCAAACCTTTTGCAAACTTCAATAATAAAAGACCAGTCCATACGATCAAAAGCTTTAGCCATATCTAGCTTAAGGATAACATTACCACCAATGTTCTTTCTATTAAGATCCTGAAAAATTTCATGAGCCAGACATATATTATCTGAGATCACCCTGCCTTTGATGAAAACACTTTGTTCCGGACTAATAATTTTGGGAAGAATAAAAGCCAATTTGGAGGCCAGCACCTTAGAAATAATCTTATAGGAAAAGTTGCATAAGCTGATTGGACGAAAATCAGCAATGGAAGAAGGTTGATCAATCTTCGGAATTAGAGCAATAAAAGATGCTGAACATGAGGTACAAAGAAAACCTCCTTCAAAAAATTCTTTAACAGCATTAAAGACATCAATCTTCACAATGTCCCAGCAACCTTGAAAAAACCACCCAGTGAAACCATCCGGACCTGGGGCACTATCAGGGCATAGCTCAAAAACAGCAGTGGTAACCTCTTCCATGGAGGGGATTTTAGTCATCATCTCATTTTCTTCTTCACTAACCAACACAGGAATATGATTAAGACACTCATTAAAATCCAACGACTGATCTTTAGCAAATTGATTAGCAAAATGATTAACTGCTTCTTCTGGATTTAATAACACCCTTGTCCCATTAAGACCATTTAAAGCTTGATGCCGACGCACTTGTAGAGATGCATGAAAAAATTTTGTATTTTTGTCTCCTTCCTGAAGCCATTTGATTCTTGACTGCTGGCGGTAAAAGGTTTCTTGATTAGTAACCTGAGAAATGAGGTTAGCTTTGCATTGTTGCAGATTTGAAGCTACATTCAAATCCCATGAAGATGATAAAGAAAGCTCAAGAGCATGCACCTGATTAGTAAGGTCTTCAACTTTTCTATGCACATTACCAAAAACTTCCCAATTCCAAGATTTAAGAACCCCTTTTAAAATTTTCAGCTTTTTTCCAAGAATACTAATATGTGACCCAACCAACAAAGTATTCCAACAAGTGGATACAACATCTTTAAATTCATTATGGGACAGCCACATTTTTTGGAATTTAAAAGTTGAAGGAGCTGAAAAAGAACCTAATCTTGAGGTTAGAAGGATAGGACAATGATCAGAACATATTCTTTCCAAGTGGAGGACTTGAGAAGAAGACAAAATTCCTTGAGAATTTGTAAGAAACCTATCCAATCTTGCCCAGATTCGTCTGTTCCCTTGCTGTTCATTACTCCAAGTAAATTGATTTCCAGAAAATCCCATATCATGTAAGCCTGCTTGCTGAATAAAATCCTGGAAATCATGCATTGACCTTTGATCTGAAGATCTACCCCCTTTCTTTTCCATGGAAGAACCAATAGCATTAAAATCGCCTCCAATGTACCAAGGCAAAGAAATTGAAGAAGATATTGCAAGAAGATGAGACCAAAGAGCTCTTCTTTCTATCATATCACACTTAGCATAGACAAAGGTAATAAGATATGGTTGAAAATTAGAGGAGCTCACAGAACTTATAATACCTGTTATGCTTTGATCAGTAGAATGAAGAACCTCCATATTTATTGTATCCGCCCACAATAGCCAAATTTTACCACCAAACTCTTCATTGCTAACATGGTTTTTCATTTTAATTCTTGCAGCAATATTCTTGCATCTATGAAAAGGAACCATCGGCTCAAAAATAGCAACACATTGAACTTTATGATTAACTAAAAACTTTCTTAGCATGCTTACAGATTCTTTATTAGCAATTCCACGAACATTCCAAGCTAATGTAGGGATCATGACAAAGATGTCTCTGAGAGATCAGCAACGGTCTTAACCTTAGACCTGGTTATAATACCCGAGTCTTTACCATTCACCACCAATTTTTTAAGACTTGAACCAGTCTTTTTGAATGATTTCCTTGGTATGCATTCGGTAGATAAACTATATGGTTCAGCAAATGAACCCTTACTCTTGGAGAAAGTATAATCAAGTTTTCTTGAAATGTAATCACAGTCTTTTTTCAATGAGTTTTTAGCATCAGCTAAAGAAGTATAATGATTTTTTTTAACCACAGTATCCAAGGTTAGAGCTTGGATGAGACTGTCATGGTCAGAAAAATCTTGAACGTCTATCTTTTCAAAACTTGCATCTGCCGATTTAGTATTTTTGGATGCAAAAATCAAATTATTGGGAACTAAACAAGAAAAATTAGTTACCTCCTTCTCCACACGAGCAAAAGCTCCACCAATATTAGAAAGATCTCCAACAGTTGCTAATTCTGTTGCGTTTTTAGAAAGTTCTCCAACATTGGACGTTCCTTCTAAACTCTTCTGATTTGTTTATGAACTTGTTATTTTCAAAACATCTCTGAAGGAAACTTCTTCGTTTGAAGGATCCTGAATTAGAGGAGACTCTTCTTCTGGGCTGGGCAATAAATCAAACGTATTTTTCATTGATGGACAAACTGAGAAATTACCTTTAATTCGATATTGCATGTGCTGAACATCTTTTTGTTTCTCAACAGATTTCTGTGCAACTCTATTGCTGATGGTTTTGCAAGTTGAATGATGATGACCATGAGTAGAACAAGCCGTGCAATACTGTGGCACATTTTCATATATAATTTTCTGCCATCTCCCATATTCTGAGCCCATCCCCAGCCAAATCTTATTTGGACGATTATTCAACAGATCAAGTAAAACACACACACGAGCAAGGTTTGGCCTGGTTAAATTCTTAGTGGGATTATCCATTGTAAGGGGCTTTCCAATGGCTCCTGCAATGGAAAAAAGAAACGATTGTGAAAAATATTGATTGGGAGATACGGTAAAGAGATCCAAACTGGAGCAAGGGAAGATTCTTTTGCAGGATCAAACTTGTATGTCCATTGAAACAATATGAAGCTGTACCCCTTAATAATAAAAGATTCACGAGTCCAAGACTTAATGAAATCACTTTCTTCCTTAAATCTGAGCAGTAAGTGTCTTGAGTCCAAAACCCCAACATGAAAATCTCTGGTTACATTCCAGAACCTCTTGATATGCTCTTTGACAATATCCACAGAAGGACGGCCATATGAAAATTTTGCAACAAGAGTAAAACCCAACGGATGAGTAGATTTGTTTATTTCTGCATCCGAGAACATTACAGCAGGCATTCCTTGATGATGAACCGCTTGCTTTCTTGGAATACCAGCATCTTCCACACGTAAAGATGGATTTATTGATGAGACAACATGTGCATAGGACTTTTGATGATCTGGTGGAATAGAAGAAGATCCACCTTGGATCGGATTAGCAGCCATAAAACTCACAAACTTGAAAAACCCTAGAGAGCCTCAATACTCAATAAAGCTGCAAAATCTGAACTCCAACGACCTGTTTAACGATATCACACCCATCGTTTTAGGTTTTTGTAGAGACAGCAATTGACTAATATATTCTATTTGTTTAAAATGATGTTGTGCTAATATGCTTTTTCCAAGGGATAATTATAGTTTACCCCCTTGAGTGCATTATAATAAAAGGGTCAAATTTGTCAATATACGTTATTTTCTCTTGCTACCTTATCAGTCAAATCCTTAGAAAGGAGGAATTGTTACATACAGTAAGCCTCAAGATGGTAAAATAGTATTTCAGAAACCTCAAGAGGGAAAGTGGAATCCTATAAAACCTCTAGGAGGTAAACTATAATTATCCCTAGGTTCAACAATAATAGAGAAACAAATGTTAGAATTTTTTTCCTTTCATGTGGGCTCACATTAATTGTATTTTTTGTTTTATTAAAAAACAGGTTGAATATATAGTCCGTGATAATATTACTAGTGACCCAATATTATGAGTGATCAATTTAATTGGGTTTGGTGCACCTTATTCTGTATTTTGATATGTGATATAAGTTGTATGTAGACTAGGAGATTATATTGGATTAGGAGTCTCCATAGAATCCTATTTGGGATTGAAGTCTTTAATGGGAGGACTCTTGAATTATAAATAAGCTAGGTCCCCTCTCCTATCCTAATTAATTGATAGAACATAATGTACATCTCCCATTTGACGGGTTCTGATAAAGAGGAGCAAAGAGAGGAAGAGTTAGCCCTAACCAGTATTATTTTACATAAAATAAATCAAAGTAAGCAAATCAGCCATGTCTTCCACAGTAGGTAAGCCTAAAACTCAGTTTAAATTTTATTCTAGATTCATGCATGAGAATAATATAGAAATCTAACAATTGGTATCAAAGCTTGTATTCCATGTTTGAATTTAGAATTTTCATCATTTAATTAAAAAAATTAAAAAAAGACCAGAAAAATAGTGCTTTTTCACAAACTAAGCATTGGCCAGAATTTAAAAACTTTATTCGCCGGATTTTGGCCATCCACCGGCCGGATATTGTTAGGGGTTTTGTGTAAGACCCTGGATTTTGAGAAATTTTAATTAAGAGTGAATATTTTGATTAAGGGTAAATAAGGGATTAAAAGATTTAATTAGATTAATTAAATCAAAATTTTAAAAGAAATAAATGGTTTGGTTCAGTGCGGGTTTAGTTGATCTGGGTTTGATTCGGGTGGATCGGTTCATTTCAGTAAGAACTAGTTTAGTTGGTTTAGTGGGGAGTTGGTTCATTTAATTTAAACCGGTTTAAGTGGTTATTTAAAAATATTATATATATAGATAGGTGTGTTTGAAGAAAGAACCCGAGGGTTCTTCTGTTCATGGAGAAATAGGGAAGGTCGCAGGGAGAGAAGGAGAGGAAGAAGGGGAAGAAGGGGAAGAAGTAGAGGAAAGGGGGATTTCTAGCTTGGATTGCGCATTCACAAGTAAGTAGCACCCTTCTTCCTCGTTGTTTACAAGGAATCGCCGTTTAAACGAGAAATATGATTTCGTTGGATTCATGTGGCTTTGGGGTTTGTTGTTTGATTGTGAGAATCTAGTTGTAAATGGTTAGATTATATTTCTTGGGTGTTCATTGATGATTTCCAAGCTTAATGTGGTTGTAAATTCGAAATCTAGTGGTTTGGTTTCCATATTTGGGGATTTTGGGGTTATTTGGATAACACAATGGATCCATCATGATTCGTAAGTTAAATTGTTATAGAATCACTTAAAAAGTATTCTATAATGTTTATAAAGCTATTCCCAATGTTTTAGAGTCATTGGATTAAGGTTTGATAGTGAAAAGTGAGAGAAAACCCCCAAAAATCGCAATTGTTCGTCACCTGTGTGAAACCCTGATTTTTGGCCTGGTGCCTGAAGCGTGGCTCGAGTGCCCCTTCAGGCGGCCAGCCAAATTTAGAGCTCAAGCCCGACGCCTGAAGGGAGGCTCGAGCGACTGTTCGAGCGCCCAGCCTGTGTCACTGTAACCCGAAAGTTCGAAATTCAAACAAAACAAACACTTGATAGGCGGCTCAAGCGACTGTTTGAGCGCCTAGCCCAGAAAAATGTCATTTTGACAAATTTTCACCCTTTTCTTTCCCAACCTTTTCCCAAATAACCTGAGCCTTCTACAAAGCACCCTTATTACATGAAAAACATTTAAGTAAATGTCCTGTGTATTTATTGCTCAATTTACTTAAGTCTTTACATGTAAATAAGGTTTTACCCCCATTTGGAACCAATAAAAATACTTCCAAGGTCCAATTCCCAACCAATAAAAAGTCGACTTTTCAGTTTATGCCTAAATTTCCAGTTTTCCCGATTTTTTTTTTTATCAAAAATCCTGTTTTGAGTTTGGTACCTAGATGAGTGATTTAAAAACCCATAAAATTCTAGAAGATTTTTTTACCCCTAACTAGGCTATAAAACCAGAATTTGAGCCAAAAACTCCTCGTGGATTGGTCTAGAAAAATTATATACCCAAAAGTCAACGTTTTTAACCAGACTTGGAATATTTTTGAGGTCCGAAACTTTTTGTTTCGGAATCGATTGATTTTTGGTATGGTAACCTTATTGGAGATCCTAAGACTATCCCACTCATCCACCAATGCGTTGCCTCCATGAGGGAGAGGCCTTCCATGAGGGAAGTGCTGCAAGTCTTTGTCTTGAAAGGCATGAACGTGTGATCCTCCATGATGGAGTGAGTTTGGTCTTGAGTGACCCATGATAAACAGATTGGTCCGGAGTGACCCATGATAAACACTCCAGCATTCCGAAACCCTGAGTAGGCCGAAATTGGTCTTGAGTGACCCATGATGAACAGTTTGGTCCTGAGTGACCCATGATAAATAGATTGGTCCGGAGTGACCCATGATAACACTCCAGCATTCCGAAACCCTGAGTAGGCCGGAATTGGTCCTGAGTGACCCATGATGAATAGTTTGGTCTTGAGTGACCCATGATAAATAGATTGGTCTGGAGTGACCCATGATAAACACTCCAGCATTTTGAAACCCTGAGTAGGCCGGAATTGGTCCTGAGTGACCCATGATGAACAGTTTGGTCCTGAGTGACCCATGATAAACAGATTGGTCCGGAGTGACCCATGATAAACACTCTAGCATTCCGAAACATTGAGTAGGCCGGAATTGGTCCTGGGTGACCCATGATGAACAGTCTGATCTTGAGTGACCCTTGATGAACAGATTGGTGTAGAGTGGCCCATGATAAACACTCCAGTATTTCGAAACTCTGTTTATGTTTACACTTGTCTTTGCGATTACGTTCGTGTTTTGATATAAAGGCTATTGCTCGTTTTACATGATGGAATTTTGCGGTTATATCACCTGAGTTTGCTGGATTTCCGTTGAGTTATTCGGATTATCTGTGTTATCGTCAGCATATATGTTTTATAATCGGCTCATGTTTTAGAACTGAATAAAATGTATTTGAGCATGCATGTGCTACTTGCTGAGATATTTGTATCTCACGCGTGTTTGTTTTGTTTTGTTTTCAGATCTCGGTGAGAATGATATTAATTAGCGGGTAAATGTTTATGTCATGTGAGTATCTGAGATAGATTTGGTATTTCATTTGTAATGGGTTTAGTTGACTCTGATTATGTATTCATTGATTAATTCATGTTCTCCTTCTCCCTGATATATCGATCTTGGATTAAAAGTTAACCCTTCGGTGACGAGTTACGGTTTAGTTCATGTAACCTGGATCCGGGTGTTACATTTTGTTCCCCATATCAAATACTATATATTAGTATGATTTGTCCTAATTTATTGCATAGTATATGGTACAAATTGAAGATTGTTTTTCAACCCAAAATCATCCAAAATTTTAATTACATAAAATAACGATTAAATCTTGTTGTTATGGAGTTTTGATTACACAAAACGATTTCTGGGACCTGTATTAGCATGACTAAGTGATTTAATTGTATGAAATAAAATGATTTAATCATGAATTAGAGTTCTTGATAACCTAGGGTTTCGGCTTCCTAAGAACCGAAATCTTCAGATGATTTTTCATGTGTTTAATTGAAACCCATCATGTATTATGCATCTAAGCTTGTTCGAAGCTATTTTAGCATCAAAACCCCTCAAGAATTTTCTGATTTGGTGTTGTAAACAGGGAGAAATCAAAGAAAATTTATTAGGGTTTCTAACATAAGTAAACTGAAAATTCCAGTCGTTATTTCGCCTTTTTAATTGAGATTCAACATCAATTAAGGTTCTAACCATGTTGAGAATTCAATTTAGAGAAAAATTCAACAAGAATTGTTGCATTTGGTTCAAAAATTAAAGAGGAATTGAAGTTTTAAGAATTCGGTTCTGTAGCGGGTCGCGAGACCCAGATTTAGACTCGCTAGGATCCAGATGGAGGTTGAAGATGACCTCCGCGCATCCAGGTTTTCCCACGTGCAGCGTGTGGGGGTGTGTGCAGGCTTGTCTAAAGTCCAAATTTTGTGAAGTTTGTATTGTTTTGCTCCACTCGCCGTGTACTATTTAATGGCATATTTTATTTATTTTTTGGATCATTTAAAAGCATTTTATACCTTTTGGGCATTATATTATTCAATATCTTATTGGGCTAGTGATCAAATTTTTGCTTGAAATTTTTTTTATTGAGATATTTGATGATTTGATGAACATATTTATTGCAGTCACTCTCCTTGCTAAAGTGTTCATATGCCATCACTTTTTTTTAATGCTAAATGGTGTTAAAAAGCATAAATTATGCTTTATTGTTATTTTGATTACATATTGAATTATTCTGAGCATGCAAATATTGTTGAGTGATCAAAATTTATGGCATTTAAAGACTATCCTATTCTTCCCATTTAAAAGAAAATATATTAGGAATTGAAGTGGGTGGTGACCCACCAAAGTGGTCCACTCATGGATATTTGCTTACTTTTCTCTATGTAAAAGGCACAATTAAAGGATAGCATTGCTTCTTTTAAAATTATTGTTCATAATTTCCTACGTGGTTATTGTGTGTAATGATTTTGAAAAGAAAGCATGTTGTGTTCGACGTGATGCATATGGGTCTAGGAAATTTCTTCTACCCAAAGGTGATAGGATTTTGAATGCCTATGTATTTCTGTTGATCAGCTTCATGATATTGTTTAGGAAAGTACTTTAAAGCATGTTGCATTCTTTGCCCAAAGGCGAGTTGTAATGATGCACTAAGGCTTTCATAGTAATAAGACTCATAAAGTTTCCAAACTTATTTACGGCCCATGTTAATTAAATAGTATTGAAAACATCCTTTTGCTGCATGCATTATGTTTTGGATGTTTATGGATATATTTATATATTGCTTTCCATATTTGTGAAAGCCTCTAAATTTTCTAGCTAGATGTTTTCCAGTGAAACTCTAACTGGGAATAATTTCATAAGATGAAAATGTAATATAAAGATTGCCATAGTTTTATTAGGACTTAAGATAGTCCAAGAGGAGCCATTTGCTAAACCCACTAATACTAGTACTACCAAAAAATAAATTATTTTTGAGCAATGGGAAAAAGCCAAATAAGTTGAGTCTAAAAATTAATAAGCAGACTATATTAGATCCTAATCTGGGGGTAATACCTGATAATAATAATACTAGGTTTTTCCTGAATTTGCATAAAGATACTTCATTTGGGTTTGTTGAAAATACTGATGATTAGTGCATCTATCTCAAAATCAATGGGAGAAGATTGGTTTTTCTAATGGCTAGTGGTTCTATTTTTGGGAAGTACTAAGTAATACTTTTTAGCATCTTCTATTATGAAAATAAAATTTGTAGCATGTTATACGCTACAGTCTAGGTTATGTGGTTAAAGAATTTCATTTATAAATTAAAAGTTGTTGATTCCATCTAAAAGCCAATATAAATTTTTGTTGATAATAACGCAATAAAGATTCTAACAATTGGAGATGGAGTTAAAATAAGGGTAGAATTCAATGGAATATATAAATAGAGGCTACGTTGGCAGATTCCTTATTCATTAGGACTTGTACCTAAAGTTTTTTTTAAAGGCACATGTGGCTAATATGGGTATTGTGGAAACTTGTAAATGTTTTAAAATAGTGGGAGTTTAAAATTGTAATTAAAAGTGCATTTGGGCTTGATCCCTTTTTCGGTGTACGTAGGCAACCCACTTAAGAATAAAATATAAATAAATAAATACCTAAGTTCAACCACTTTAATAAAATTTTTTTGGTAGAGAACAAGTTTATATATTAACAAAACGATCATGAGACCTACTCCTAGCATCATCCAAGAGAGATGGCACAATTATAGGAGGTGGCTTTTTCATCCAAAGACACGAGAAACGATCGAGTGCATGATTCGCTAGAAGATTAGCAACTTTGTTTGCCTCTCTAAAACAGTGAGAGCATGATATTAACTGGAATGACAACTGTAGCTTCTTGAATTCCACTAGCAAACCACGAATGCTCCAAGGAAATTCTGATGCATCTTTGTTAAGAAGTTGTATAATAATCTGAGAGTCACCTTCAATCTGCACATGAGATAGATTTAGGAATTTAGCTAACTTTAAACTTTCCAAAGCAGCCTGAGCTTCCGCTTGTATTGCTAATTTCTCTCCAATCTCCACCAAAAAACAAGCCACGAACCTCCCCAAGTAGTCCCTACAAACACCCCCAATTGCTACTCTATTGGTGCCTTGTCTTGTTGCCCCATCAAAGTTAATTTTCATAAAAGGTAGATTTGGGCATACCCAGAATGTGCTAACCACTCTATACATACTATTAGGCAACTTGCAGTGAGCTTTAATGATAGTAGAGTCTACCTGGCAATCATGGATGATCTTGAATGCTTTATCAATTGATGGCTCCTTTCCTTTGTACTTCACTTCATTTCTTGTTTTCCATAGGGTCCACATGAAATTTGCAACTTCAGAGAGATAATCATTTGTATCATAGCCATCCTTCCTAATTGGAAGAGATATAAGGAAGCTAAACCATTGGAAAAAGGACATGGAAGGTCCCAATACTTGAGCTGATCCACCTACTAATATGAACCATAGTGATCTTGAGAATGGGCAATGCCTCATAAGATGGTTTAACGACTCTACAACACCTGAACATAGCCACATGTTGTTTCGATACCAAGGAGTCTTGTGCTAAAAAATTCTGCAGTTTCGATACCCTCACATAAGTATTTCCAGATAAAAAGTTTTACTTTTACGGGACAACGTAGATGCCAACACCGCCGCCAGGATTTAGCATGATCATCTGATGAATTTCCCTGAAGTAATCTATAAGTGGATGAAACCGAGAAATTACCCGAGGCTGTACCTCTCCAAATACAAGTATCCCGACCAATTGCAGGGGTGATAGAAGTAGTTAAAATCTTTTGAACTGTTTTTTGGTCCCAAAAGTTGTTAAGAATCTGAATATCCCACGAACCTAATCCATGGCAAATGAGTTGATTGACAGAAGTCATGTTGAACTGGGTGAGATTTTTTTGGACAGATAATTGACCAAGATGGTTCGATATCCATTTATCACCCAAAATGTTGATGTGTTCACCTGAAGCAACTAGCCATCCACTCCCTTCTTTTACTCTTGCTTGCACACTTTGAAGTTGACGCCATCCGAAGGAGTGACTGCGATTAAAAGATGCCACATTGAATCTATTCCCAGGAAAGTACTTGTCCTTCATAAACACTTCCCAAATACTTTGATGCCCTGTCTCAAGTTGCCAAGCTGTCTTTAAGAGTAGTGCTTTGTTAAAAAAATATGATCTTTTAATGTTTAGACCCCCCTCATGCCAAGATCGAGTAATCTTGTCCCAACATATGGTATGCATGCTACGTTTGTCATGGGCTTTCCACCAAAAAATTCTTCTTGATATTTGATCCATCCTTGCTAGAGTTGTTTGTGGGAGCTGAAAAAAACTCATATAATGTAATGGTTGGGCTGATAGAACAGATTGGATTAGTATGGTACGAACCATTTGAGAGAGCAGGTGAGCCTTCCATCCTGACAGCTTCCTTTCCATCCTAGCAATAAGATCAGCACAATCCTTTGGTTTCGGCTTCCTATTCAATACAGGTAGACCCAAGTACATACCAGATTCATCCTTTGCAACAATGTCTAGAGTTCTACATGTCGTTCTTCTTGCTTGAGGTGAAGCATTAGCACTAAAAGCCATAGAAGATTTCATTTTGCTTATTTCTTGGCTTGACTCCGAGCAATATCTATGCAAAGTCCTAGTCAGTACATGAACATCATTAACATCATTATGACCGTAGATAAACACATCATTTGCATTCTGTAAGCACCTCATTTTTGGGCACCAGAAGTGCCGAAAATGAAAACCCTAACTGAAAAGTCAAACCCTGAGGGGTCAAAAAGATGACTTTTTGATCGAGTGCAGATCTGCCACCATACTTCTACCCAATGAATAGAGAACTTTGATACAGTTCTAACGCAACTAAGTTTGCCAGAATTGGAGTCCGGGGTGATGAAGTTATGGGTTGATCAAATCTGGGGGGAGTAGAAATTGACTTTCTGCTAAACCCCATATCATATGCTAAATCTTGTCCCAGCAGAAAGAGAATCTCGATGCGGTTCTGTTGCAATTGAGTTTACCCAAATCAGAGTCCCGAAAAGAAAGTTATGAGCAAAACCAGTTTCTAGGTAGCAGTTTCGCTCTTCTGCTCAAAAGCTGAACCAACTACTCAATCCTATCCCAGTGGACAGAGCATCCCGACACGATTCCAACGCAACTGAGTTTGCTCAAATCGGAGTCTGAATGAAGCAGTTATGGACAAACCAAATAACTCGGAAAACTGCCCACGTGGCAAAAAAAGCAGAAAGGACAGCAGATGAAAATATCTGGGGGTGGATCTGTAAATATCAGAAGATCTGAAAATATCTAGAGGAAGATTTGTAATTATCTGTGGTGAATCTGCAATTATCCCCATGTGCTCTCTCTCTCTTGTGACTCACCCCCACGTGCTGAAAATTCCCCACCACATCTTTCTCTCCCTCTCTCTCTCTCTCTCCTATGACTCACCCCCACATGCTGAAAATTCCCCACCACATCTCTCTCTCTCTCTCTCCCATGAATCATTCCTCACATGCACAAATTCCCCATGTGCTTTCTCTATCCCCATTTATCTCTCTCTCCCCCCATACATCATACATCATGCATCCCTCACTCTCTCTCCCCCCCCCCCCCCCCCCCATGCAACCATCCCCATGTGCATCTCCTATGCATCATCCCATTTTAAATACCCCCCATATGTAGGAGACCCTCATTCTTGGCCTCATTCTCCTATTCTCTCTAACCTTTCTCCCAACTCTCTCCAAGCTTCCACCCTTCTTCCCAAAAAGAAAACCCCCCTTTCCTAACCCTTCCTCCACTCTCCAAGCCTCCAAAACCACATCAAGACCTAACCAAACCTCTCTTGAACCCCTCCCTCCTCCCTTCTTCTTCATCTTCACCTAAGAGAGAGGAGAAGGAGCTGTTGTTGGTGCTTGGAGGAGCTGTCCAGCACCTTGTTTTTGCTTCAAGGAGGTGCCTACACACCACTCCAGGACCTCTAACCCTCAAGGTATTGTTTCCTATCATGGTTTATCTCACATATATGAAAATGAAGGTATTTCATAATGTCTAAAAAGTTTTGTTTCTCCTTTGTTCAAACCTGTTTTTCTACATAGTTTTCATGTATTTTCTGCTTATTTTCATCATATAAAAGTCCCCAAAGGTAAGATGGGTCATTCTTATGGCTCTGAGAAGGGAGGAGAGTGCATTTTACACACTTTTTAAGAGGCTTTTTAGGTGTTGTTTTATCATGTTTTTGTTTCCATTCATATGAGGGAGTATGTTCCCTCTTGTTTGACTAATCTCTTGTACCTCTCATGTAAACCTCCCCCCCCCCCCCCCCCCCCCCCCCCTCCATCCCTTCTTGTATTAGCTCTATTTCCTACTTTATAATGTGTTGCTTTTTTGGGAGTTTGGTGTGTTGTAAAAGTGTGTACTTAGTGGTGAGTCCTTCTTTGGTCTTCATGATGTATATTCACCCCTCACAACCTCCTACTATGGTGTGCTTGAGCTGCTGTTGGAGGTAACAGCAAGTCCCCCCTTCCTTTCTTTATTTCATGGTCATTCACTTTAATGTGTTTATGTATTACTGCTCATGCTAGGGTCTACTTTGTTTACTGTTTTGCATTCTTGGTGTGCTTGATGTACTGTGGAATATGCATGTTTTAGGATAAGTTATTTCTCTTATTTTGATATTACATGCTTCCTTTCCTTCCTTGCCATTTAGTCATTGTTCTGGTTAGGTAACATGTCCCTTTGCTTCCCTAGTATTTTGCTGCCCCAGCATGATCCCTCACCCCACTTTTCCCACTGTTTCCACCCCCCTTTTAGCATGGTTAATCCCCCTTATTAGCTGCTATTCCATGCTTCTGCAGAATGTTTATTTACCTAATACACTTGCATGGTATGCTCCCTTATCTGCACACACTAAGTGCATGCATATATCCCCAACTTAGTAGCATACTAGGTCACTTTCCACTCATGCCACCATTTCTCTTTTGTATGAATATGAGCTTATATGCCTTTGTTTACAGGCATGATGTATGAGGATGTATATGTTGATATTATGGATTAAAGCATGCTCTAGGTTCTCATTTGGTTAGATCTTCATTGCCTTTGATTGCTTGCTGATTTGTGGATTGAAGACCAAAACAGGGACATCTTGGTCCCTGTTTTACTATTATTTGTGGTCCAAATAGGAGAAGGCAACCTCCCATGCCTTCTCCACCTTTTTCCTAGTGTCAAGAACCCAAAAGACCAAGAGAAGGGGTGTTTCCCCTCTCTTGAACCTCTGTGGGCCCACACAGGGGCCCACACAATTATTGGAGCTTCATGGGAAGCCCAAAAGGCAAGCCCATTCAAAAAACCCTGGAAAAGACCATTTTCAGGTTGATCTGACAACTCAGGTCGGATCAGCAGGTTTTTGCTGATCGGCTACACATATATTTGTTTGTGGCTACGAGTGTCTCTATGTGTAGCCGACAACTCAGGTCGGCTACATTACAGAAACTTCAATTTTTGATCTCTGTGGTCCAGTGGCATTCTTTGATCAATTTCGATCAAACCAATACCCGAAAACCCAAGATGGGACTTAGACTATGCTGGTCCAATTGGATTCACTTGTGGGCCTTCCAACGGGGCCCACCAAGCCCAATAAGCTCCCTTGAATGTAGATAAGCAATTAAATTAACCAAGTGGGCCACACCACTCGAGGCCCACCATAGCCCAATTTGTAGCATGGAGGATTAGTTAGGGTTGGTTTGGCCGAGACCACGGGCCAGGGTCTCTCAGACCCGTCAAGCCCTTTAACCAAACAAGAAAGGATCCAAAACCCTAACTTCCTAAATCTTGGGCTTTCAAGCCTAAGTCTAGACCGCGGGCCCCAAGCCCATGTCTAGCCCATGTTGGCACAATCTAACCAAGATAATTCAAAACACATGGCCACCATTGTGGGGCCCACCAAAGGGGTTCACAAGCCCATCCAGGCTCACCTTTGCATGAAAATTAACTTAATTTCCCACTTGAACCTTAAATAAAATCAATTCATTTAACCAAAGCCCAAAGGGCCTCTTAGGCTTAGATTGAGGCCCAACAAGGGATATGAGGGCTAAAATTAGCCCACCAAGAAAACCGTGGGCGTTCCAACGGGGCCCACCCAATCCGACCCACATCACTTAACTAAGCAAGATAAAACCAAATAAAGGGACCCACACCACTCGGGTGGTCCCTACCAGACCAATAAAATGTGCATGTTGGTGTGCGCAGTGAAATCGCATAGCGGGGCGCACGGGTCGTGTGCGTGCCTCCTAAAAAATTGAATTCCGGAGTCGCCACCGCCTGATGGGGTGCAGGCGGACACAAGGTAACCTAACCGGGTCTATTTTAGTCTGCGGCTTGAGATTCTGGCTAAGTGCTCGGTTACGGTCTGGGGAAGTCCAAAGACACCCCGGTCCGGGGAAGTCCAAAGACACCCCGGTCCGCCCCGCCGGTTCAGCGGATCCCTTGGGTCACCCTAGTTTGAGTCAACTATACTCACCCTGTCTTAATCCAGCATGTATCAGATTAGTCTGGTAGAGACTTTTGCAGGTGTAAGTCCCTTTTTGTTTTGATTTTTATCTTATTAACCTTTTATTAAGTGGGTCTGGTATGGGCCCCGTTGGAAGGCCCATGAGTAGCCAAGCTGGGCTTTAAGTCAAGCCCACGGCCCATTAGGGTTATTGGGTAACCCTTATTGGATTTTGTTTATTTTAATTTAGGGTTAATTAAACATGCATTTAATCAAAGTAGGTTAAATATTTTTAAAGGTCCATTGGGCTCTGTAGACATCCCAAAATTGCACGATTTTTGATAAATCTTGAATGAGAGAAATATTTTATTGGAATTTTCAATTCTTTGCATTGGGTTTGAGATACTTAACCCATTTGAATCCAAAACCATAAAGGAAAAGGCCCGAATTCAATCTTTTGTGCAAAGTCAAACTTTTTCCGGTTGAATTTTGTTGACTTTTGACCCCAGAAAATGAAATATTTTTTAAAGCCAGATTTCAAGATAATTTTTCCCGGTAATCAGGTTTTTAGCCATATTATTGCATAAAAGAATTTTTTGAGATTTTAAATCTTGACGAATACCTTGGTTTTAACATGTTGAATCTTTTTACCGGACCTGAAAAATCAGAATTTTGCCTAGAAATGGAAAGTTGACTTTTTATTCACTTGGAATTTGGGTCTAGAACTATTTTTAATGGATTAAAATTGGGGGGGGGGGGGGTGTTTGCTTATTTACATGTAATATCTTAAGTAAATGGAGATTAAAAAATACGAGGACATTTACTGAAACGATATTACATGTAAATAAGTATTACCTGTGTTAAAATTCGGATAAAAGCTTCTTTTTTTGTATCCGACAGATAATGTCGGATACAAAACATCTTTATTGTATCCGACAGATAATGTCGGATACAAAGGATCTTTATTGTATCCGACAGTAAGAGAATTGCTTGTATCCGACCTGACATGTCGGATACAAGCTTTTTGCTCAAAATTGGGGTTTTTTGAGAGTTTTCACTTTTTACCATTATATCCTTCATTAAAGGAGTGGAAATCTCGAAAATAGCCTTAGGGTTAAGGTTGGTGGGCTCTAGACATTATTTTGTGTCTACCATCATACAAACCTTAACCCTAGCCTTTGCCTATAAATAGGAGGCTCCTCCTCAAGCAAATGGCCATTAAATCTTGCCAACAACTTTTACAAAGAACTTTTGCCATAAGTGAGAGATCAAAGAGCTCCGAGTGAAGAGGGGAACCACTGCAGTCTTGCTTCCAGAAGCCCAGGTAAGCCTCAAACCTCTCTTTATTTTTCTGTTTTTACATTCTAGATCTAGATCTCTTCTTCTACCTTACTGTAGAATAAGGCCTCTTATATGTGTATGAAAACCCTTCCCTTACTCAAAGTACCTCGAGAATCCCCCTAGTTGTAAAACGTGAAGGCGGGATCTAGGGAAACGAGACTGGGGATTGATCCTAGTGTTAGAACCTTGTTGGAATAAGCCTTTTGATTCTATGAAAACCGTTTCATATTCAAAGTACCCTAAGATTATCTTGAAGAACCGTGTGTAACGGGGAAAGAGAACTAAGGGAAACGATAATGGAACGGAACCCTAGGTTGTTTTAGAACCCCATTTGATTGATTTAAATGCATTCTATATGTTATTATATTGTTAAAGAATGGATTTTTACACATACACACATAGCACTTGTTTTGTCGGATTTGGCTTGTATTTTGGATCTATTGCTGTCATTGTGGTAGATCTAAAATAAATAGCCCCAAGCAATTCTGGAATGTTCGTTATCGATTTCAATCAAGTTTATTTCAAATCTTGAAGACTTCTAGGTCTAATCTCTCGGTTTTGGGCATTTTTGCTCAATTTTGGGGTTTTTGGCATATCCTTTCCAATCGGAGAGGATGGTGAGCCAAACTTGTGCCCCATTTCTTCCTAGAGGTTCTTCAATATCTTTTCAAAATGGTTTTGATTTATCTTGCACGGATTCCACACACTTTATCACTGTTTGAGTTGATTTTCTTCAAAAAAGGCTTAACTTGACAACAACTGTACCCCAACTTCGGACGCTCGTAACTTCATCGCCCAAATGAATTTTGGAGTGATTCTAGAGCCATGGGAAAGATGAGGCTGTCTAGTTTATGCCTGTAAAATTTCATTAATTTCTATCAAGCGGATTTTTGACACCTCTCTGTCGAAGTTGATAGGTCAATTCAGATCTGATTACGGAACCTGTCACTTCGACTGAGCACCATGTGTTATTTTTAAGTCCGATTCGAGTGATTCTTGTTTCTGTGTTTTCCTTTGGGAGTCTAGTTTCAAATACAGTTGGTTTCATAATTTTTTGACTCCATTTGTGTCATGGGTAACAGATTTACTCAGAGCTACTCAACAGCACTTTTCTGGGTAAATCTGTGATCCTCGCGGCCTGTTTGGGAGATCACCCAAGGCACATCCGAATAAATTTTTGTATGAGGCTAGTTTCGTTTGAAAGATGGTCATACATACTTCATTCACACCAAATTTCATGGATTTATATGGAGCCAATTTTGCTAGATGATTTTCCAAACTTGCCCACTTGTCACTTTTTACTATCTCCAACAGCAATTTTAAAAGAAGCATAACTCCTAGGATTTCAACTGGATTTAATTGAAATTTTGCATGAGTCTCTTATTTACCATAATCTTTCAAATGGATTTGGTTTGATTCAATTTAAATTGGATTTGAATGATTTCAAGACAAATGGCATTATCTTTTACCGAATTTTCCGGATTTGACTCAACTTGGTTTTGTGCCACTTTTGCTTTGATTTCCATCTATTGGTGATATTCCAGAAGTGATATTGACATAAAAGAGGATCTGGAATTCATTTGGATTTCTCATGTGGATATATCACATTTGTTTGATCATTTTTCAAGGTTTTTAATGATTTTAGCAAGCTTTTTTATTTTTTAGCATGAACAACACTTGGCAACCACCTTGTGTGGGTGAATGGGGGTGCCTAACACCTTCCCCCGTTCATAATCTAATTCCTTTACTCATATCTGGATTTGATTTTCAAGTAGAGTTATTTTTACTCTAGTATTCGCCTTTTAGCTCTTTTTGCTTATTTTTGAATCTTTTGGTGCCCATTCACACCTCAAAAATTTGAATGGTGGCGACTCTCCCATATTTCTGTTGAGCCCGTATGTTGACGGAGGGGAATCATCCCGGTGATTTTTCCATGTCTCACAGGCTCGGGGTGGCCCATGGCTTATTAAGCAAGTGGCCTTGAGCCCATTTATTGAAACGGGCTTTGTTTGGGCCGGACTGGTAGTGGGTCTTGTTGGAAGGCTCACTAAAGCTTTGATGGGTCTAGGTGGGCCCGTCTTAAAATCAGGGCTTGGGTTGACCCAAGAGCCCATTTGGTCTAATTTAATCAGTATTGAGTCGGGTTAGATAGAACCGGGTTAAGAAAACAGATTTTTATGGGCTTAAGGGGTCTGACCGCAGTTTCCCTACGGGCTGGTCATGACCGCAGATCGGGTCCGATTACACAGAATAGCCAACATGGCCATGGGAGCTTGCTCTGCCTTCTTCCAGGGTTGTTTGCGACCTGCTGTGAGTTCCAGAGTGAGCTCACAGTGGCATCCATACCTAGTCTTGCTTCCGATAGCCTCTCCTTATGATATTTTTCAAATAAAAGATATTCTTGGTCTTGTTCAATCAATGAACATCAAAACAGGGATCCTGGAAATCCCTATTGGAAGCCAAATATGATTTTCTTCTTCTCTTCTTGAAGGAGCAAGATAGATGGCCCCAAAAGGCCTCCAATCGATCATCCATTTAGACGAATATTGAGCAATTGAATTACGGACAGGTAAGGCATATGCAAGTAACACTAAAATAAATGATATGCATGTGAGCTATGAAAATGAGACAATAAAAAAAAAACCTAATAAAGAGATCTAACATGCTTAAAGAGAAGGGTTCAAATTTATGCCAGTGATTAAAACAACAACCGAAAAGGAATTAAATAAAGCTTCTCTATGGATATTTATAGTGGGTGAGTGTAAATTAAAACAAACTTTAAACATATATATGCTAGTCCTGGGTGTGTGTATGGAAAAAAAAAACAAGTGTATATAAAAAATAGTAAACCTAGTGATGTGAGTGTACATGCATGAGCTGGTCCTACTATGCATGATCATGAATAAAACCTAATGTTTATGACCACATATCTGGTGAAAGGAAAAGGGGGAAAAAAATTAAGGGTACAATGAATCTTTTAAGAGGACAAACCCCTCTTATAACTAAAAGAAGAATAAATCAGTAGTAGGACATGATCCAAGGTGATCTTCATAAGTCTTTTATATTGGGTGATGACTCTCTTCCTCCCATCTTTCATACGAGGAGTCCCCCTTACCATGGGGACTCCATTAGCATGCCAAAAGAAACAAAGTAGTTAGAAGAAACGACAAGAAATATATTTCAAGACATACAAGAGGAGATACGGTTTTATTTCAACATATATGAAATACAAGATAACAAATATACTTACTATTACATTACCTTTGCTTTTAGACAGGTGATGATCCTTATGTGATAGTGGACAACACCTTGGAATGTTTCAAAAATTCCAGAAAAATGGTCTCTGGTTGGTTTTCTAGAGATTAAAGAAAGTAAAAGAGTGAAAGTGATTGCTTAGAGGGTAAAATGGAAATAAGAAATAAGTTTAGAGGTGGGAGGAAGGTTTGGACATTCACTGTTTTTCAGAGAGGAGGTGGGGATAAAAAGGGGGAAAAAGACTTGGAAGAAAGGTGCCCGAGATGGGTAAGGGCGGATCCTTTTATAATGAATAATGAAATATGACCAAAATGTAAATATTTGTTATGTCATAACTAAAACCCAAAATCTTATGGTTTTATGCTTTTTTTTAAAGAAGGTAATGATAACTCTTATTCTCATCCGCAACAGGCAGCTCATGAGGACACGTCATCCCCATGTGCAAAATTTATTTTTGGTTTTAATTTTTATTTATTTAATTTGTTTGATATTTATGTGTTTAATATTATTTTAATTGGATTTTTTTTGGTTTTGAGCACATGCGTGCTTTGATTTTTTATTTTCTTTTTCCTTTATTTTAAATCTCTTAATTAGGTGTTGTATGAAAATATTATTATTTTAATTGAAGATTCTTTTCTTTTTGCTGTTTTTGCCACATGTGCAGATTTTCCTAAACTTTGACTGCTCATATTTCTTTCATTCGGTGTCTAATTTTAGCAAAATTAGTGGTGTTGGAATCAGTGCAAAATTCTCTATCCACTAAGCCAGAGTTTAACAGCAAATTCGGATTTTTTAGCAGAAGTGCAAAGTCGCGTCCCGGAGCCGGTTTTGCTCATATCTCCTTATTTGGGACTCCGATTCCAGAAACTAAGTTGCGTCGGGATTGTGTCGAGATGCTTTTTCTGCTGGGGCCAGATCAGACAACTGATCTGGGTTTTAACAGAAAGTCGATTTCTTCTATTCCCAGTTTTGACCAGCTCATAACTTTTTCATCTGGACTCCGATTTGGACAATCTTGGTACCGTTGTAACCGTATCGGAATCCTCTATCTAATGGTATGAAGTTTGGTGGTCAATTCACGCTAGATCAAAAAGTCAAATTTTTGACCCTTCCGGGTTTGACTTTTTCAAATAGGGTTTTCATTTTCGGCACTTTCAGTGCGCAAAAATGAGGTGCTGGCAGTTGGCTTAAGAACCGGGTTAGATAGATTGAGTTGACTCGTAACCAGGAAAACCCGAGGGACCTGTCAACCGACGGGGCAGACCGGAGCGTTTTAGGACTTCTCCGGACCGTAACCGAGACTCTACTTAGAATCTCAAGCCGCAGACCATCAAAGTAGACAAACATAGGCACCCAGGTGTTCGCCTGCACCCCATCAGGCAGTGGCGACTCCCTTTTTCCCTTTTTACCCTTTAGGAGGCACGCACGTATTCCGTGCGCATCGCGGTGTGGCGTTATGACGTGCGCACACATACATCAGATGAGTTAGGGGCATGCTCCCTCTTTTCAAACATACACCATGATACCGTCCATCATGCTCTACACGGTTAATTGCCAACAATAACACTTGCTGTCCTAATATGAATAGATAAGGAGATAACGGGTCTCCCTGCCTAAGACCCCGCTTCCCCTAAAATCTCCCCGAAGGTACCCCATTAATAAGTACACTGAAGGATACTGTGGTGACACTACATGATACGATTTAGAAAAATCCCATTAAATCCATACGCCAACAGCACCTTTTCCAATAATCTCCAGGTAATGGAATTGTAAGCCTTGGAAAATTAAAGTTTTAGAGCAAATCTACCTTTCCCCATTTTCCTCTTCTTTGGATTATGCTTGTACTTGGCAAAGCTGTGAGCCACTTCATGGTTCAACAATATGTTGTCTCGAATCGACCTGTTTGGAATAAAGGCTGCTTGCATTGGGGAGATTAGATAGGTCAAGAGAGGCCTTAAGCTTTTAGCCAATAGTCTTGATATTATCTTGTAAAGGAAGTAGCAGAGACTAATTGGCCTAAAATCATGAACTCTTCTTGGTTGTGATACCTTTGGGATAAGAACAATGTGAGTGTGGTTCAGATCACGTGGCATAACACCATCTTGAAAAAATTTCTGCACCATCTGAACTACCTCATGCCCCACGACATCCCAATAGGACTGGTAGAAAATTCCTTGGTACACATCTGGACCAGGGCATTTAAGGCTACCCATCTTATTTACAACCCTCCATATTTCCTCATCCGTCGATATACTCCCCAAGCTAACATTTTGCTCTTCATTTATCATGCATGGGATGAGGCCTGTCATCTCTATTGTGGACCAATGGTGATACTCCTGAAAAGCCTTCTTGAAATGAGTTGTGATCAAATTCTCCAAGCCGTCCTTGGAATTTATCTCAATGTTTGATTCATCTCGCAAGGCATAGATCTAGTTTCTCTGTCTTCTGATTAATGTTGTTTTGTGGAAAATTTGGGTGTTACGATCCCCCTCTCTTAGCCAATGGACTCTCGACTTTTGCGCCCAAATAGTTTCTTGCATCCTGAGAACCTTCGCATATTCTGCCTGTAGTGACTTCTCTTCCATAAACAGTCTTTCATAGTAACAAGATGACAATTTATCCTGAATCATTAGAAGACTTGATCTACACAATTCCTTCTTCTAGTGGATATTCCCCACAATATCTGTGTTCCATCTTCGCAGCTCCCTGGATAAGATCCTCAGCCTATCAATGATAGATTGACCACGACTCTGTATAGAATTCAGATTCCAAGAATCTTTGATAATCTGAAGGCAAGAAGGATCCTGCACCCAAAAGGCCTCGAATATGAAAAGTTTTCTTATCCTTCTATTTACATGGTTCAGTTGCAGAAGAACCGGACTGTGGTCTGATGCGATAATTGCCTGGTTAAAAATCACAGGGTGAGGATAGGCATCAAAGATATCTGTAGACACGAACACCCTATCTAGTTTCTCTTATATACGCCGCCACCCCTATGGACCATTCGTCCATGTAAATATAGGACCATGCGAAGGAAGCTCAACTAGGTTGCAAGCATTGATGAAATTTTGGAAGCTGTACATTTGATTTGTGTTTATGAGGAGGCCACCTCTCTTTTCATCTTCATTCATCATCGCATTAAAATCACCCAGAAGAATGCACGGCTTACTAACTTGCGCAATAATACTTTCAATGTAGTTCCACTGTTGTCTCTGAATATTATATTTCGAATTAGCATGAACAAAGATCAGAAAACATGTTTGACCCTGCACTGATAGTTCTAGAAGCACCAACCATTCCATTTGTGTAATACACTGCACAGTGATATGATCCTTCCATAATATCAAAAAACCATTTTTGTGATTACTTGCCTCCACCACAAAAAAATTGTGAATTCCCAGTTTCTTAGCCACTTTTGAAACCATGGAATTCTTCGCAAAAGTCTCAGACAACAGAATCAAGTTTGGCGGATGAGCAAAAAATTGGTCTTTCAAGTGATCCTGCGTCACAGCCTGACCAAGGCCATGGCAGTTCTAGAAGAAAACTTTCATTTTTTACAAGCCTCATGGAGGCTCGATGGGTGTTCTGGGAACTTAAAAGATGAAAAAGAATCAGGTTTTCTCTTCTTTGAACTTTTTGAATCATCCCTGTAGCTTTCCTGTTCCATATGATCCTCCCTGCCTTTGGTCTGAGTTCCTGAAATAGACTTTCTCTGAAACCTGGGTTGCCTCAGCCCCACCTTATTTCTGGGTTTTGGAATTTCTTCAATCTTGAAATGCGGGTTGGCAGATAGTACCGTTGATCCCGCCGGATTCAAATGAGCAAAGGAACCTTGGAAAAAATCCGACAACAGAAGGTTAAAATTTGATGTAGAATGTGTATGGCTTGGACCTGCTGAAGTATGTGAATGGCTTGGGCTAGAGAAACCTGAGAAGGTAAATATGTCATTTCGGCTAATCGACACTGTTGCCTTTAGAGATTGCAAGCCCAACTTCACTGGATCATGAGAAGATGAAGGTTGTGTGCCCTTGGAAGGTGGGCTGAATCCACTTGATCGGTCGAAGCTCAAACTTCTGATAGATCCGGGAGACTCGGTACTTGACTCAACCACCACCCGACTCCCATTTTTCGAACCCACCTCTGAAAATCTAGGGGTAGCCAC
Source organism: Buxus sempervirens (assembly GCA_947561395.2). Taxonomy (NCBI): domain Eukaryota; kingdom Viridiplantae; phylum Streptophyta; class Magnoliopsida; order Buxales; family Buxaceae; genus Buxus; species Buxus sempervirens. The sequence continues at coordinate 18,256,898 of OX387182.1, forward strand.
CATCGCCGCCCGATGTCGTTAGTACTCCGTTTAGTTTGCTACAGAATAGCAAGGAGCAGAAGGATTACCCTGGTCAATTGTAACCATCCCAAAAGATAAGTTAGGGCAAGAGCTTAACGAGTGATCCAACAACCCCAATGACACACAAAATTCAGGTAGGCCCTCGTAACAAAAGGTGATCCATTCATGTTTTCCATCAACATTTTCCACATATATGCCTGCTGGAATTGGATCCCGAATTTTAAACTTAACACGAAGACAGGCATGTGGGAATTCTGAACTTTGTGGAATTTCAGATTCTAGCAGACATTCAAATTCCTCTTCCAAGTATTATAAAACACTAGTTTCCATGAGAGTTCTACGAAGATTTCTCATTTGCACCCATATAGTAGCCGATGAAAGCTGGACTGTGGCCCGCATCTTCCACTGTAGCAGCTTGCTCCATCAAACATAGGTGGCCATGAATGAACCAAGGTTGATTCTGAATAATCAGCACTAAGTCCTCCTCCGCACCCACTGAAATGAGAAAACAAGAGACCAAAACTGGTGAATAGGAATGAACAACTATATTTCTCCATACGTGTTTAGCGAAACTTCGTACAACAGCTAACGATGGATGGTGGTTTAATACCTGCATGCATAGTAGATATTTCCATTTCTTCGAAATCGATTCTTTCTCCAAGGGAGAGAGAAGCAAAATCTTCGAAGGCCTTGGGGGAGTGAGTAAATGGTGGAGCTTTTCACTGATTTCATCCATGGCAGAGAGGAAACAGGGGAACAGGAACAGGGATGAAGGATTTAGCTCATATTGGTCTCAACCTTAGAGCTATTTTACGAAAAAGCCTTGAAAGTCCAGAGAAAAGAAAACACTACAAGCTTCCTTGATGAGAAGAAGGTCGATGATGCGCAAAACTGAGGTAATCTAGCTGCGAAAGGCAATCGAAGCAAGGTTGATACGGATGAAAAAACTCAGCAAGGATCGGAATACGGAGAATGGCGATGTTTGGATCTAAAAGAAAACTGCCTTCAGCATCGAAAGAAACCAAAAAGCCAATGACAAACCACCAAATTTACAGTGAAACACTAGCAAAGCTCTTCAAAATCCTGACACAAACCACCTCGATAAGACCAAATCGTCAAAAAGTCTTTCACCAAAGCAGCCTTTACCCAAAATTTCCCATCCACCCAAGAGAAAAACCCAAATCGCTGTGCACAACCCAAATCACCCTCTCACCTAGGGATGAGCAACGGGCCGTGCCGGCCCGAGCACGGCACGTGCACTGTAGCATGCAGTACACGTGCCGTGCCGGGCCGGGGGTCCTGGCCTCGCGGCCCGTTTGGGCACGGCCCGTCAGGGCTCGCGTGCCGGCCCGGGCCGCGCGTGCCTAGGCGGGCTGGCCCGCGCGCCCAGACGGGCTGGCCTGCCTGTGGGCCCGCTCCAACGGCCCAGTCGCGCGTGCCTAGGCGGGCTGGCCCGCGCCCAGACGGGCTGGCTTGCGTGTGGGCCCGCTAGGCACACTCCAACGGCCCAAGTAGCTTAAATAGCCAAAAATTGGTCATTACAAGATTCGAACCTTGTCCAAGGGACTGAAAACCTGTCTCTTTAACCACCAGGACAGATCAACTTCTTGCAATAATAGTATCATAATTAAAATATTTTACCTAAAAATTAAGGATAACACATGATTGTTGAAACTCTTATATAATCATTTAAAGCTAAGAAAATAACTAAGTATAAATAAACCCAAAAAACTGTTATAAAATCTCCAATTAAATATATTTGTTAAGTCCATAGTTTTTAATTAGACTACTTTAAGCCTTTAATGGATGTAATTTATATTTTTTTGAGCAAAATCTATCCAAATATATGTAAAACAATTTTGTGAATAATAAAAATATTTTTCAGAATTTTTAATGATTTTTTTTGGATTTTTTGGTGATTTTTTTGAATTTTTTCTTTATTTTTTAAAAAAAAATTAATACTGGCCCGCCGGCCCGGCACGGCACGCCTGCTGGGGCGTGCCGTGCCGGGTCGGGGTCCTGGCAAAAACAGGCCTGGCGTGCCGCGGCCCGCCCGAGCACGCCTCAGGCGTGCCGGGCCGGCCCGCCGCTCATACCTACTCTCACCCAAGCCACTTTAATAAATTAAAAGTTTTCTTGATATTGATCTATGTTATCAGCAAACTTATGTCGTGCATATTGGTGATTGATATATTATTAAGTATATATTATACTTTTAACTTATGATGTGTACACTGATTGGTTGATGTCATCTTTGAGAATATATTATGCAATTGTTTTATGTCTTTCTTTGACATCACTTTGGATTTCGAGATATATTGAAAGAAAGACATACTATGGGTCTCTTTTGAGACATGGTATTTCATTTTGGAAACACATATATAGTTTTCATTGGAAAACATAAAGAGGACGATATAAATTAGCACATTTATTGATTATATTTTGGGTGCTAAGTTCATATTACATATTGTCACATATAAATTGGAGGTTGGGATCCATGTCGATAAGGGTATTGATATTTGTAGCTGTGGAATGGTCTTACATCGACTAACAGAAATGGTGTAATGACTTCCATGTTCAGTGTTGATATTCTTGTTGGATAGGATCATATTAATAAGGTGTTATCATCTGGGCTATATTTTGTGTGGCCACATAAGTAGTTCAACCTAAGAGTCATTTTTGAAAGTAAAATATTTTAGCAATTAATTTTCGCCCAAGTAGGAGATTGTTAGAATTTTTTCCTTTTATGTGGGCTCACATTAATTGTATTTTTGTTTTATGAAAAAAGGTTGAATATATAGTCCGTAATAATATTACTAGTGACCCAATATTATGAGTGATCAATTTAATTGGGTCTAATGCGCCTTATTCTATATTTTGATATGTGATATAAGGTCTATGTAGGCCATGAGACTATATTAGATTAGGAGTCTCCATAGAATCCTATTTGGGATTGAGGTCTTTAATGGAAAGACTCTTGTATTATAAATAGGCTAAGTCCCTTCTTCTATCCTAATTACTTGACAGAACATAACATACGTCTCCCATCTGACGGATTCAAATAAAGATGAGCAAGGAGAGGAAGAGTTAGCCCTAACCAGTATTATTTTACAGAAATCAAAGTAAGCAAATCAGCCATGTCTTCCACAGTAGGTAAGCCTAAAACTCATTTTAAATTTTATTCTAGATTCAAGCATGAGAATAATATAGAAATCTAACAATAAAAACATAAAAAATTTGACAAAAGTTTACAATAATACTTACCAAATACATCTATAGTACTAAGTTTTAGTTGAAATGCAGCCGTAGAGTATTAATTTTTTTTTTTTTCATCCTCCATTTTGAAAAGTATTTCTTTTTTGTTTATGAATTTCTTCAATTATTTTTAAGATTTGTATCTTAAACCATTATAGATGGCTCTGCCTCTTCGGCTCCAAAGTTGCAGCGATGAATCTTTTCTCTTTCAAATCCAGGCCCAGATGACCAAATGGCAGGAGAAACACTCGCGAAATGCTTCTCTATCGCAGAAAGCATTACCAACATGCTCCACCTGCAACAGCTCCAAGCCCAGATGACCAAACTAGCATTAGACCGGAACACGTTAGCCATGAGCAAGCTCGTCGCTTTTTCTGCGATCTCAGATCAGGGAGACTTGAAATACGCCTGTTCGATCCTAACCCATATGGAGAAATCCACCAATTTCATGTGGAATGTAGTAATCAGAGGATTTTCGCACAGTCAAGAACCCCAAAGCGCCTTGTTCTGGTATTCCAAGATGATACAGAGAGGCCACTTACCAGATAAATTTTCATTCCCTTTTCTTCTCAAGGCCTGCTCGAGATTGTTAGATCTTAGAATCGGGCATCAAGTACATTGTCAGATTATCAAACTGGGACCTTCATCTGATCCTCATGTAGACGCAAGCTTGCTGCATCTCTATACGAACTGTGGACAACTTGAAGTAGCGGAAAAGGTGTTTGAGAAATTATCTCAGAGAGGAGTTGTTGCTTGGAATGTAATGATTTCTGGGTGTTTGGGAAGTGGGAAGCTAAAAGAGGCTTTTGGGTATTACCATCAAATGAGGTTAGCTAATGAGAATCCTGATGAGTTTACTTCGGTGGGTTTTGCTTCAGCTTGTGCTAATTTGGGGGCTCTTTCTTTGGGTAAATGGGTTCATGGTCTTGCTTATGGGAGGGGATTTTGTGGGGTGGTCCCTTTGGGTAATGCACTTGTGGACATGTATGGGAAATGTGGCATCATTGATGATGCTTGCAAGTTATTCAATGAGATAAGTTTTAGAAATATAGTGTCATGGAGCACAATGATTGATGTGTATGCAATGCATGGACGCGCAAAGCGAGCGCTTGACATGCTGATTGAGATGGAAAACGTCGGTATCAAGCCAGATGAAATGTTGTTCACTAGCGTGTTATGTGCATGTAGTCATGCAGGGTTGTTAGATGAAGGGAAAATGTGTTTTGACAGAATGATTAGGGAGTATGGAATTACACCAAAGATTCAGCACTATGGGTGTCTGGTTGATCTTTTGGGGAAGGCAGGGCTACTAAAAGAGGCTTATGGTTTGATCAGAGAGATGCCAATTGAGCCGGATGCGGCAATCTGGCGCCTGTTGGTTGGTGCCTGTTTGTTCCATGGCAACCTTGAATTGGCAGAGGTATCGGTGGATCAATTGAGGAGGTTGAGTCCGGATGATACAGGTGATGTGGTGATTCTGTCGAATGTGTATGCCAGGTTAGGAAGATGGGAAGATGTTGGGAGGCTCAGAAGGAGCCTTAGAAAGAATTCTGGTTGTAGTTTTATAGACCTGGATGATGGTGTTCATGAGTTTGTTACGGGGGATGAATCACACCCAAAATCGTATGAAATTCGTTCGTTAATATACCAAATATCTTTTGCAATTGCTGTTATTGGTTGGAGTTGAATCTGAAAAACTGGGGTACAAATTTCCTGAACTATTGAGAAATATAAACTTTTTGGCACCAGTAATGAGGAAAAAGAAATTCCCATCCGGACAAGGTATGCAATATAACCTGACACCATAGTATCCGCATCAAAATAGAGAGAGAGAGAGAGAGAGAGAGAGAGAGAGAGGAAAGAACAAGAAGATAAATTAAATTCCTTCACTCCATACGCAGGAAACTGGGCTTATGTTGCAAGACACAGAAATCATACAAAGACAAGGCTTGCCTTTATGACTTAGCCTTACATTAGAAAGAACTCCTTTAATGTGGGTCGATCTAAACTGACTCAAAGCAAGCCAAATTTGTTACTTAGGTTGGGTTGGTTTAATCTTATATAGTTTAATTTCAGTTTGATTTTCGTGTTGGAGAGGTTGGTTCTAAAGCCAGTTTAATTCGGTTTTGGATTGCAAGTCAATAACCTTGGTCTGGTTTTGGGTTTATATTAACCCAGACCAGACTGAACTGAGCCGAGTTACATGGTGTTAACCGGTACATTCATTCGAAATAAAAGATTGTTCTCCTTTCGAGATTTGGCACAAAGCATCTCTGAATTACCTCTTTGGAAGGAATTAAATCAGTATAAAGTTACAGTTTTAGAAGCTCAGTATCTCTGGGTTCTTCTAATTTATACCCCAAGTAAAGGAGCAATATACAACTTTTGAATTTATTGATCTGTAGCTCTACAATTTTCAGCATTTACTTCCTTCGTTTCAACATCCTTGGCTTTACTGATATATTCTTCAGTTCAACGTAAATTACACTTTCAGAACAATGATCCAGTCCTTTCTATTTCCAAGTGATTGGTCTAAGCTGAAGAGAAAAAAGAGCATACAGATGACCTTAACATTAATTGAAACTGAAAGCTTGGTTTACTGCACATTCACAGACTATAGTGTACATTGATACAAAAGCTAAATGTTCATAACGTTATGGGGTTATAAGTTTGCAAGGAAATAACCTTTGAATGATAGTGGTCCTGTTTCAAGAGCTGTCAATGCTGTCCGTTGTCTTTGCATCATCCCTCTAGATGTCTCTTGCCTGTAATCAACTGAGATGAAGTGAAGCTTTTCATAAGCATCACATCTCTACAAGTAACACAGGTGCGTCACCGAATGAGGCGAGGATAATGGAAGATCGACACATTACTCCTGCGTCTTCATTGTTTTTCATGGTTCTCCACCAACTAATCATAAGTAAAATCCATCAGCAAGGCTACTTGAGGCACAAACTAGTCAGAGAATGATAAAAGATTAATCCGACATCTAAATGAGCAAAGTGTAGATATTGTCAAAAGAAGCTTGCGAGAACATCTAAAGACAAGAATCAGTGAAATATAGGCTCAAGCTCATAGAAATCAAAATTCAGATAAGTTGATGAGAAATAAAAATGATTAACTTGCACAAAAATTATTAGATAGATATAAGGGCAGAATATCAATGTTCAAGACAGTTTTTTTTGGATAGGTAATGATAATAATATTATATAATTAACCTGCACGAATACAAACACAATCGAAACGTTCAGTAGATAACCCATGAGAGGTGGGATGCACCTACCCAAAACCAAAAAAACACAAAAAAAACAGAACCCCAGCCCCTACCACTCAAGTTCCATATAACTACACAATCAACACCTCCCAATTTCTTGCAATATCCACTACCCCATAATCACAAACACCGGTGTAACCGAAGTCCAAAATGCTGAAAGACTGGTTGATGAATAGGAACAGCCTGTCTCTGTATAAATGACCACATAGGCACTCTACAATCTCTTGTCATATGCCACTCCTCACCACATCTATAACAAGTAAAGGCTCCTCTACCAAATCCACATCTAAAATCACTAGTCTGTTGCGTGACCCACTGATAAGGATAAGGCCTCTACCGAAATCCACTCCAAGATGCCCCTCTCCTATCCTGACCTTCAAAATGTTGAGGCTTTGACTTGGAGTAGATTTGTGGAGTTATTTTATGATCAGTATTTTCCTCGTGAAGCTAGATAGAGGATGGGGATGCAGTTTATGCTGTTAACACAGGGTGATTCTTATGTGATAGAGCATTGAGGCTGGTTTTACTCAATTGTCAAGGTTTGCACCTCATATGGTAGAGGATGAGAGCAGTAGGACTAGGAGATTTTAGCAAGGTTTACGGCCAGCTATTCAAAGCAGGGTTGCTACCTTTCAGCTCTGTACATATGCTGAGGCAGTCAACAAAGCATATGTAGTAGAGAGAGAATTGGGAGCTTATCGGCGTAGCAGAGACAAGAGAGATTAGATGGGTAGACAGCCACAGAGGCAGAGACCTAGAGTTCAGCATTCTCGAGGTCAGGCTAGGAGAGGGGTATCTCAGACTGTATTTTGACAGAGGCCTTATCCTTTTCAGCAGATCAGGCAACAGACTAGTGATTTAAGAAGTGGATTTAGTAGAGGAGCCTTTACTTATTATACATGTAGTCAGGAGCAACATATGGCCAGAGATTGTAGAGTGCCTATGTAGTCATTTCAGCAGAGACAAGCTGTTCTTGTTCATCAGCCAGTCTTTCAACAGCCAGTGCAGAGGCAGTTTGAAAGAGATCAGTTTAGCAAGGGTAGTCAGCCCAGTAAGGTTGCTCAGCCTATGCCAGTGCACAGTGGTAAAGGCAGAGATTGGAGAGGAGGATCTCAAGGTGATTTCGGGCCACGAAGCCGAGGTGGCAAAGTTTTTGCTCTGACACAGTAGGATGCAGAGGCAGCACCTAGAATGGTTCAGGGTAAGTTATTTATTATTTTCAAGTTGCTAGCTAGAGTTCTATTTGATTCTTGTTCAACGCATTCCTTTGTGTCGCATGCTTTTGCTAGTAGACCTGGAGTTGAGCTTGAGCCATCAGATTGTCTGTTTTCTGTTGCCACGCCTATTGGTGATTCCCTTATCACTGATAGAGTGATTCGAGGGTGTGCAGTGGTAGTTTGTGGTAGAGAGTTGTTGGTTGACCTGATTTTAGTGACTTTGATGTCATTCTTGGCATGGATTGGTTGTCCGCATACCATGCTAGGATAGATTGTTTTCGGAAGCGAGTCATTTTCCAATTGCCAAGTCAGGAGGAGTTTGTTTTTGTGGGACATTACTCTGATAGTTTGTATCCTTTTGTTTCCGCTACCAGGGCAGAGAGGTTAGTCAGGCATGGGTGTGAAGCCTTTCTAACTTTAGTGAGGACAGAGCAGTCTGAGCAATTGAGACTAGAGGATGTTCCTGTGGTGTTTGAGTTTCCGGATGTATTTCCAGATTAGTTACCTGGATTGCTACCAAAGAGAGGGGTGGAGTTCCGTATCGATTTGATTCCAAAAGCAGCACCTGTTTCAAGGGTGCCTTTCAGAATGTCGCCTTCTGAGCTGCATGAGTTGAAGCAACAATCGTAGGAATTGATAAACCTCTACAGATTGTTTAGGTTTTCAAGTTCCTGCAACTTCTTTTCTCTTTTTAAAATTTTTCTTCACTACCTGAGTGAATGGTTGTGGAGTAATTGATAATTGATCTACTGGCAAAATTTTTGCTAGATCTTGAAATTCTAATTGCATTAACTCCATTTTGAATTTTGCTTCTTGTTGTACTTGTTCATACCATGAAAGTCTTGTACATTGAATTGGTTGGGCCAAATGGGTTTGATTTGATTGAGCATATGATTGAGAAGTTATGTATAGGACTTGGGCTGCTAGTTAAGCTTGCTTAGACTAATTGTTGGGATTCAATTTGGTGAATGATGTGGGTAATTGTTTCGGCACTGTTTCCCTCTAGAAATTCTCTGATTAGAAAGTCTAGGAAGCTATTTGAATCTTCTTTAATATATTCAATATCAAAATAAAAAATACTTAATATAGCTTGCCGCTTGGTAAAAATCTGTTTTGAAGCCAAATTTTTAACATCTTTTTGCAAAACGCTTTTTGTAGGCTTACAATCAACTCTCAATAGAAACTTTTGATTTAATAAATCTGATTGAAACTTTGAAATGCATAAAAAAATCGATAAAATTTCTTTTTTAATTATGGAATAATTTTTCTGGGCATTATTATAAGTTCCTGAAGTAAATCAAAAGTTTCTATTGAGAGTTGATTGTAAACAATCGATAGAATTTCATTTTTAATTGCGGAATAATTTCTCTGGGCATTATTCCAAGTCCATGAAGTAAACAATCAATTGTTTTATGCATTTCAACGTTTCAATCAGATTATTAAATCAAAAGTTTCTATTAAGAGTTGATTGTAGGGTAGGAAAAAGCGTTTTGCAAAAAGATGTTCAAAATTTGGCTTTACAATATTTTTGATTTTGACATTGGATATATTAAAGGAGATTCAAAGAGCCTCCCAAGCTTTCTAACCAAAGAATTTCTTTAGGGAAACAATGCTAAAACAATTACCCACATCATTCGCCAAACTGAATCCAAACAATTAGGCTAAGCAAACACAACCAACAGCCCAAGTCCAATACATAACTCTTTAATCATATGCTCAATCAAGCTAGGCCCAGTTGATCCAACCAATTTAATCTATAAGATCTTTACGGCATGAACAAGTACAGCAAGAAGAAGCAAAACTTGAAGTGAAGTTAATGCAATTAGAATCTTAGGATCAAGCAAAAATTTTGCCAACAGATCAATTATCAATTACTTCACAACCATTCACTTGAATAGTGAAAAAAATCCAAAAAGGGAAAAGAAGTTGCAAGAACTTCAAAACCTAAACTATTTATGAAGGTTTCCAACCCCACAATTTTCAAAATTTCAAATCCGTCCCAATATTTTCAAAAAAAAATAATTTTCCAACTGTGTTACTATTGAAAGAGAATTTTACTCAAATGATCTAAATCATTAGGTCGAAAAATATTTTCCTCCAAATTTAGAATTTCAAATGGTAGATAATTTAAAAATCAAAAGTTTTATGAATTTATTTGGGTCAACACAAAATTAGCCCTTTTCAAGCATTATAAAGAAAATCCAAAAATTTCAAATTCTAAAGTGACCCATTCCACTTGCCAGATTTCACAAATTAACAATTTAACCTCTTGGGGAGTCATACCTCACAACCAAAATCATTTTCTCAAACTTTCATAACTCAAACCTACACCTACTGGATTATATTAAAGTGTGTTATAATACCTTCTTCTCATTCTTGCCTAATTTACTTTTCAAAAAATTTTAAAGAAACAATTCCCAGTTGGTTTGTAGAATGGTGGAACTATTTCGGTCCTACAATTGAAATCTTTCCTTCACCAGTCGTCCAAGGATTCACTATGTTCTACAATCAGTACAAACCTCAAGATGAATACCTTAAAATTTTCTCTCAAATCCTTCTTTTCCATACCAAATTTAGCCTATCCTGAATTTTATGTTAAAATTAATGACATCACTCAAGCAAATAGTCCATTCATATTTTTAATCAGAAAATTCAAGGTAAAATTGTGGAACAGGTTCAATGCAGAGCATACCTGCATTTCATAAATATCAAAATGGTTCCAACAAGAACCCAAGAGATTAGTTGCAGCAAATCAAGCACAATTCTTAAAGCAGAAAAGCCAAGTTCAAGTTTCCCTTGTGTCTACAAAGTCAAAATCAGAATAAAAGAGATAGTTAATGGCTGCATTTGAAGAGTTGAACAAGACAGAATCTGATGAAGAATCTGTAAAGAATTATGCTTCAAATTCAGAAGAATTTGATATCTTAATTCAACAAAATTTTGTTAAGACAAGACAAATCCATTGGTTACATCATGCAATTTATTGCCATGTCATCACCAAGTCAAAGCCACATCTGAAAGTAAAAGCCATGTCAGCAAGTTAAAGCCACATCAGTAAGATAAGGAAACATCAACTAAGTCATCAAGTTGTCCATGAGTACACATTGGATTCTTTTCAAAACCTCAATTTGTCCATATGTACACATTGGATTCCTTCCAAAAAAGTAAATAGTAACTTCTTTCATTGAAGGTTACTATTCCAGATTTCAAAATCTCAATTTCAAATCCACCACCCTTTTCTATAAAAAGGAACCTTCCCATCCAAGCAAACCAACTTGAAATTCTAAATCACATTTCTCCATTGTATCTTTGCTTCTCATGTGAGTTCAAGAAAAGTTTCAAGCTAAAAAGGAAGGTCAGATCTCCAAGCCAAATCTTGTAAGACCTAACCTTATCTGTCATCTCTAATCTTCAATCTTCTTATACCTTCTACCTTTTTTCCATCCTCAATCCCTATAATCTCCTATTAAGTTCAAGTACTTTCATTTTATTTCAATCATGTATTACATCTCAATTGTTTCTATTTCATGTACTTCATTTAATTTCAATCAATAAAGATCTTTGTTTCTTGCTGTAAAGTTTACACTTTCAAGTACACATAAAGCACCAAGATCTAGTTGTCTAGACAAAAACTGCCTATATGGTCAATATTGGGACTTACAGATCTTGGTTTACTTTCAAGCAAGTCCAAGAACCCGTGATCTGATCGTTATCCGCCTACATGGTCAGTTATTGGTATCATGGTTCTTGTTGATTCAAGTTCAACTTAGTTTATTCCTTTATTTACTTGTTTCCATTTATTTTGATTCAAATCTTCTAAGGACATCCTACTCTCTTTGGTAACCAATCCGGACTTTGCAACTATAGATGTCGGAACCATCACTGTTGAGGAGCAATTTTTCTGTCTGCGAAGGCAAATGGCTAAAACTAAAAGTCTATAAGGTCTTGTGCTCTTTTATTCACATTTCCTTTTGTTTATATTTCCACTGTTCGTTTTAATTTTAAGATTTTCTTCAATTAAATAGTTATTTTCTTAGTGCTAAACCTTTACAGATCCTTGTTTTTGTTCTTAGTGGTACATACATGCATACATACATACATATATACATACATACATATATGTATATATGTATGTATTGAGATTTCGTGTTGAATATGGAACATTTTCAAATTTGAAATTAATTAGATTTGGAAATCACAAACCATATTCGATTCAATAGATAAGATTGTGTATTTGTATTTGAGTATTTGAATTGAATCAAATTGAATTATCTGGATCAAGAATTCAACCCATTGACAACTAGTTCATTTTCTGAGTCTTAAAACCTTCTATAGCACCCTCGAACAATTTTTCCATAACCCTTTTTCCTTGTATTGTGTGGTCTTCCTTGATTTTATGAACAAATGGTAGTGGCAACTTTGCACCCCCTTGAGGGTGCAAAGTTAAAGGAGTGCAAGATGGCTAGGGGATTTTCTTTCTTGTATATTTGTTCCTAGCTGTTCCATTGTATTACTTGTACTTCTTTTTTACCTCATATATATACTTTCTTCATTATTGATCCAAAAAAAAAAAAACAAAACATTGCACCCCCTTGACTTTTTAAACATGTATTACCTCTACGTCAGCCCCTTCATATCCATAAATTGAAGCTGCTATATAGTACAAATTTCTTCCACCCCGCACACCCCTCTCCTCTCTTGCCAACACCTAAAGGAAGGGGGGGAAAAACCCCATCCTTAACCTTGATGCCACACATAAGACAAACGAAGAGCATCACCTTTGAACTAGCGTTCCAAAGCATGGACAATTAGTAGTCAAGCATGGTTGTAATTTTACCTGAAATTATCATCCTCATGACTGGCATATCCATTGACATTCAACCAAGCATCTTCATAAAAAATAACTGTAATATTGTTAAAACAGTTTCAAAGTGTCTCTTTTACTCATATATTTCATGATACCAACAATTCAGAATTCTCTTATTCTCAAACTCCTTTCTCTATCACTTTAGGGTGAAAATATATGAGTAATAGAGATTAGAGACACTTTGGGTTTCTTCAAGAATTGTTCATAAATGAAAATAAGCTTTACGTAGAGATTGTGGAAAGAGAATTTATGAGCCATCCTTTTGAAAAGGAAAGCGCTGTCTCCAATTTTTTATTAATTAAGTTTTTTTTTTATCAGTAAAAAGGAAAATTTTATTAAAGAAGATTAGAAAAAGAAGAAACAGAAACACAAGGTACACAAACAGTGTACCATTGGAAACCCCAAAGATACCCCAAAATAGAGAACAAGGCAGCAACAATACAATACAATCCAACCCAATCTAAGAACCAAGCACCTCCATGAAAGAATCACATGACATGAACTCAGCTAGATGAAGGCAGGGAAGGTGACAAGCCTTTCTTTTTAGGACGGTTATCTCCTTTTTTTTTTTACTTTTAAGAGGAAGTTAGTTTTGACACAAGGAATCTTTTCCCTCTAAAGAAATTTTCCTTTTAACTCCCTTTCTCTTTTTCTTTCTCTTTTTTTATTCCGCCAAATCATCTTATCAAATCTCATTTCCATCCTTTTGTTTTGGTGAAACTGATTTCCACTCTCATAAACCCCCAAAATCCAGTTTTATTCCCACCACATTTTCTTCTTTTTCTTGGGATGATAAAAATTATCTCCTTTTAAAATATTTTTGAGTGGAAATTGCTGCAGTGTCTCGTACTTATATCTGGGTCCAACGGATAGGGTATCTATTTTTTGTGGTGATTCGAGCCAATGGCTGGGGGTGGGGGATTGCGGGGGTGGGCGTGTGCGCACGTGTGCCCACGAAGAAGGGGGGGTTTTTGAAGCCCCTTGCATTATGGTAAGGGCATATTAGTACATTTCTATATACCATTGTTAGGGTTGTAACAGGTGTTCGGGTATGAGACATAAGTTGTAACCTTACTAATATAACTTTCTCTAAATAGTTGATTCTTCTCTCTCACACATAGATGTATGGACAAAATCAAACCATGTAAATCTGTTTGCACAGTTTTTTTGGCTTGATTTTTCTTAGTTATCGCACAGTTTAATATTTCAACAGGAACTGACAGCACCATGAAGCGCATCAAGAATTTTAACACACATCATCCTTGAAAGAGTACCATGTGTCAGGTCCACATAAAAATAATGAAATAACCACTTTACTAAGAAAAAGTCCAAAATTTTCAAACTTGTCCATTTGGATCAGATCCTAAGCTTAGTTCTATATTTGGCATTAAAAATAAATTTTAACCTTAAAAAGCCATAATGTGGCACGGAAGAGTACTTCAAGGGTAAAATGACTATCATAAATGATCTCAATAGCCTTAGAGCTGGCAATTTCTGAATCGACCTGCCAACCCGCCTGAACTCAACCCAGATTAAATGAGTTTGGGTTGACCCATTTAATAATTGGGTTGGATTCAGGTTTAGGTTTTCTCAACCTGTCTAAAATGGGTCAACCCGAATCCAACCCATTGGGAACCCATTTAAATTAAAGTTTCCCTTTTTTTCTTTTCTTTTTTATCTCTTATCCCAATTTATATTCTATCTTATTATATATGTTATCAAGTACACTTAACTGATTAAGCATGTTAATTAAAGATTATGAGACTTTAATCATTAAATTCTTTTATGACTAATATTATTTTATTAATTTTGGGAATTAACAATATTACTATATATACACAAGTTGTTTATTTACTATACAATATATAGGTAATATGATTATATAGTTTTATTATATAAACTTAAAAGTTATATTTTTAATACAATGCATGTGAGACTAACTATAAATTCATTAATTGCTATTAGATATTTCTAATCTTCTTCTCAAGTAAATTTCGTTTATTATTTTAACTTTTTAAAAAAGAAATCATGTTTATTAAGTGTTTTTATATTATTTATTAAGGTTTTATATTAAATGAAGTTTTTATATAAGCATAATTGAAATTAAAATAGGAATAAAAATTAATTAAAAAAATAAACAAGTTGGGTTGGGTTCAACCCATTTATTTCCGAGTTGGGTTTGGGTTGGTGATTTCTCAACCCGTTAGTAAACAGGTTGAACCCGACCCAACCCATTTAGCTATCCAACCGTTTACAACCCAACCCATTGCCACCTCTAAATAGCCTCCTATTTTAGGGCCTTTCAAGAAGACATATAACTTGAGACTACAATAAATTTGGATAGACATATTCCCCAGATGCCACTATTGATATAGCAAAATCAACCATAGATTGAATCTTGCCTCTAGCATCTAAAGATCCACTTGCTCCCTCACAAAGCACAAAGATGGCATGAAATAATGAATGAAGCCTTGTTACCCTTACCTAATCTAGAGAATCTCCACGTTTTAACAGACGCCCAATGAATGCAGGCATAACCCCCACATCAAGCACTATGTTACATGGACACTTTATACAACCTAGAGTACCTGTGTCGGACACTAACACGACATGGGTATGGGTATGGGATATGTGTCGAATCCTTCGCTTGTTCTCTTGGATATAGAAACCCAAGATCAATCATAAAATAATTATCAAATAATCAACTTGCAAGTAATGAATTAAAAAAGACAATAGTTTTTGCAAAGAGAGAATGTATATTAACAAACTTAAAAAATTGCAAGCACTGATTCAAAAAGAAAAATATAGGGAAAAAAAAAAAGAAAAACAGAAATATGAAATCTAGGTTTCTAATTGGCATTATTAACATTTAGTTGGATAGTTTTCAACCGAATCCTAGTATCCTTATCCAAATTTTGGACACCTCTCCACCATGGTTCAAAATATCGTATCGACGTGCCATATCGGACGATCCAAAAATGGAAATGTACCAAGGATACGCACTAAAATGGTGGATACGCATAAAAAATGGTGGATACATGCAACAAAACCTATCTAGATAGAAAGATAAGTAAAAAATATGACAAATAAACATGTTTCTAACATCATAGGTCTACACAAAGAATATTTATGTATTATGAAAACAAATCAACATATATGCAAAAAGACTTTAGGATATTTAATAAAAAATAAACAAAAGCCATAATATGCTAAATAAACAAATAAATAGAGTAAGAAAGTTTATTTTGCATACCAATTTAAAATTTAATATTAGAGTAATAATTATGACATATTATTATTAATAATTTCAAGAAATATATTATTAATAATAAATGTATATATACGTGTTTGTAAATAATAAAAAAAATTTGTAATTTTTTACCAATCAAATATATTTTTTACAATTATGTATTTAGATTAAATATAACTATCTATCTAATACTAAATTATATATGTGTGTACATAAGAATAAATTTTTTATAACTTTTTACCATTCAAATATTTTTTAATTATATATGTATGTAAAATATAATTTTCTAATATATACATACATATTTATAATTTTTCAATTATTTTATGTATATTTATAATTAATTTTATTGCATTTATCTGTATTCATATTCTATTTATTATATTTATATAATTATAAAAGAAAACTCTTTTTTCTTTTATATATAATATAAATATATAAGAAATCCTTTTGTACATAAAAAATGACATTTCTTTTTAATATAAAAAACTTTTATAAAAGTCTCTTTTATTAAAGAGACTTCAACTCGACTTCAACTCAAGGACGACAGGACGCCACCCCACCCCCTCTACTTACTCTCTCTCTCTCTCTCTCTCTCTCTCTCTCTCTCTCTCTCTCTCTCTCTCTCTCTCTCTCTCTCTCTCTCTCTCTCCCTTGACTTCAATATAGAAAACCTTTTATGTATGTAGATTAAATATAAACGTTTTCTTTTTAATATAGAAAACCTTTTATAACCTTTCTTCAACTCAACTCGACTTCAACTCAAGGAGAAAGAGGCGACTTCAACTCAAGGAGAAACAGGAAGGAGAAAGAGGCGGCGATAGCAACGAACCAGGTACGCCACCCAACCCCTCTACTCTCTCTCTCTCTCTCTCATGCTCTGTCTCGCTCTCTCTCGTTCTCTTTCTCTTTCTCTCTCACTCTCTTTCGCTCTGTCTTGCTCCCTCTCGCTCTCTTTCACTCTCTCGCTCCCTCTCGCTCTCTTTCGTTCTGTTTTTATGTTTTTTATGTTTTTTTTTCAGTTCTTATCAATGTATTGAGCAATACAGTGTAATGTATTGACTTGATACAGTCGATACATGGTCGATATAAGTCGATACGACCTATATCACAAAACAAGAGTGTGTATCGTGCCGTTAGGCACGATACACGATACGTATCACGCGATAAACATGATACGATACGATATTTGGTACCATGCTCTCCACCGAGTCCCTGTATCCTAAATTTTAAGGGTCAAGTGAATCCGACTCCTAGACACATACCTACACCCGACACTTGTACCCAAGTCCATGTAACATAGATCAAGCATTGTTTTTATCAATGACACATCCAAGATCCATATAGAATACATTGAGCCAGAATGGACAATGGACCAGGCTTCTACGTATACTACTAGACCAAACTTCAATATATAAAGGAAAAGTTGGTATATACATCTCAAGGATGCTGGAACTCATACAAATGCAAGTATAGCAGTCATGGAAGACACTGATATGTTGACAATCTCATTGATGTTAAACCTGAATGGCTAACACATGATATAGATGTAAAGTGTATGACGAATGGTTACATTATATATTCAAATAAAGGGCTAACCCAGTGCACGAGGCTCCCGCCACTGCATGGGGTCTAGGGAGAGTTCGATGTATGCAACCTTATCCCCACAAGCGAAGAGGCTGTTTCCTATGACTTGAACCCACATAAATAAATAAATAGAAGATGAGAATAGTGAAGACAAATTGTTCGCATTAACTGAAACATTACTAGACATTCAATAGCAAGAAAAATCATATACCGACAAATGAATCTTCCCTATTATTCAAGTAAGATGCATAAAAAGTAGTTACGCCCCAAAATCAAAACACGTAAGTATTTATTAAATAAAAGATCTTCTCTACTAATAAATCATTCCCCATTACTCAGTTGAGACAAATCAAACAGCAGTTACGCCCAAAATTAAAAAAAACATAAATATTCAGGAAAAAAAACACATTTTGGATCAATTTATGATGCACAACAACAAAACCAAAACAAAGATTGCTCCCCTATTTATAGCTGAATTACAGCTTTCGCCTGTGTATCGTTTTTTTTTTCCTGGAGTCAACAGGGGCTTTAGGTGATGGGATACAATTTGGGTAAGCCTGATAAAGTGGTCAAGTTTTAGGTTGGTTAAGATGTAACTTTGCAGAGAATAATTGATGTATATTGGTAAGAAAGATTGGGAACATGAGGTTCAATATTTCTGTGAAGAGACCAGAATAAGTAGGCAGGTTATAAAGACGTAGATGTGAAATCATTTTAACACTTCACCTTCTTTGGGGTAATATAGCAATCCTTAATGAGGAGAAGGGAGAAGACAATGATGATCAGGAAAATAAGTAAAGGGAATGGAAAACAGAAGCAGGATGAGGGGATGAAGAAGAAGAAAAGAAGACAGATTAATCAGTGAAAGACCTGGAAATCTGAAAATGGCAGCAAGTTATTTTTGATTCCTCTCTGTTTTCCTTCTTATATCTTATAAAAAAAATTTGTAAGAATATATACAGAAGAATTTTGCAACAGTCCCATAAAGAAGCGCACGCAAAGAACTTGGAATCCTCTGTAGTAGTGGATGACGTTGTCATTTTACCAGTGGCCATAACATTCTACTCCAGAGGATTTGAACTCATCCAATACAATGAGAATAAAAAATAAAGGAATGAAGAAGCTAAAGAAAGTGCTGGAATAGATTAGAATACAAACATAGAATCATTCTAATAACAACAGTTTGAAATGACAAAGTTTGAGAAAAGGAAGATAATCAAATAATCAACTGAATTCACTAATGCATCACAGACCAAAAGAATAAAAATGCAGAAACGAAAAATCTTGAAGACTTACAGTTCATACAACTCCTGAGCTTTTTCCGCTTCATGCTACAACCATCAACTGCAGTTCTTATAAGTTGACAATATCGTAATGGATGATATTTAATAGACGCCAAATCCTCCTTCATTGCATCAAGCCTCCGCTTTTGTTCTTGCTGTTATAAATTTACAGAAAAACCAAGCATCAAGACTAATAAAAATTCTATTCATCAATTTCAGTAAATTAAATATAGTAAAAATTCTATTATGAGCTCAATGCTTACATAGGCTTTATCAAACACTGCAATCTGTTGCTTGCAGAGTGCCAATTCCATCTTAAGAGTTGCGATACGAGTGTCAACAGGAACAGCACATTGCTCAACTATCTGTTTTTGCCTACCACGGACAATATCTGGCTGCCACACATTTAAAGCTACTGATGCTTGCCTGAAAGAACACCAGAAAGCAAAGATATCAACAGTGATGACTAAATAAGTTATAAATTTTATTCAAGCACATAAATGGTATCATTCTTATGCACACAAATTTTTTTCAGATGCATTTTTAGTACCATAAAATCCAAACAGCAATGTACACTATTTCTGTTCAACCACTATTAAGTCTTTCTTATTCACAGATGGTGTGTTTTATTTAATAACACTATTCATGGATTTCAACAAATTGTAACAGAACCTTGGCATATGGATATGCAGACTGCAGAGGACCTGAAATTTAATGAATCAAATCCATGACAAAGGCTCCAAGAAACAAGTTCATCCCTCTTTTCCAAGGCACCAGTAGAGATGAGCCTTAGAAAGCACAACATTTTTTTGCAATCATCCCAAATTCGTGGTTTTGAATTACCGTGAAATTTAACAAAAAATTTAACCTGAAATGTCTCTTTCCGAACGGCATAAAATTTTCCCTTTTTTCCCACCGATATTTCCCTTCTCTTGAAAGTTATCCATATAAATTTTATTTTCAGAAACATTAAGATATAGAAAAATTTCCCAAAATTTTTCTTCTTCCTAAAGTGCAAAACCTCCCCGGAAATTGAAGTTCAAAACAAGTAATAGAATCTATCCTCATCAAATGAAAAACCCAAAAAGGTAAGATTTCATTACCTGACCTTCTCTAAATTCGATAATTCTGCACTTGTTGCTTTCATTCTTTGAGTCTCATTCACCGATTGAAGCTGCAAGTCCTGAAGCCGTTTCGAATATTCCGCCACCCGACTCTCGATCCGAAGAACAGCGCGTCGATGAGCCGCTAGTTTACGCGCTCTGTCTCTCTCAAACCTAATTCGTGTCATCCCAAAACCTCCAATCACTCGTCCAGTTACTTACATAATATGTGAGAGATAGAAACCTCGAGTTACCTGATCTTGTAGAGGGTTTTGGAAGGAGATTTGGAAAGCTGTTGCGATGATGAAGGATCGTTTGAAGGGAAGTCCCTGGAGAGTAAAGTCGACCACAAGGGATCTTCGTTGGATAATCTGTTAAGGAGAGTGCAAGACATTGAAATGCAGCACAGATCTTTGTAGCTCAAATCTGACATTCCGATCCCGACTTCTAATATGCGTCTCCAAATCTCATCTGGTAGAAACGACATCCCTATCTCTCCTGGCAACCCTCAAACGAGAGGCACTGAGGAATCAAAACCTAGCTAAATTTGTAATATTTTGTCTGCCCTCCTTATACCAAAAAAAAAAAAAAAAAACTAAATAAAAAATAGGTGTTATTTATTTATAATGTTAAAAAAAGAATTCTTCCAAAAATGCCGTTAACGTGTTTCTTCCATTCGCATCTCCTGAAGCCCCACTGTGTACACCACATACATTCATTTGGGACCCACCATTCACTTCTGGGGACCCCACATATTCATGTATGAGGGTGTATACAGCCGGGCTGTAGACGATATCCATTCATGTTTTGTTAGTATATGATAAGAAACATCTTTAACAGTCTTTTAAGGGTATTTTTGGAATAAATTTTTTTAATAGTAAAATGGCACTCATTCTTAATCATTCTAAAAAAACTTGAATAGAATGTGAGACAAGAGAAGCTCAAATAATCTTCACTGAGAGTTTAAAAGACAAGTAAAAATATTTAAGATCAAGAAATGTCAGGATGGATTTAAAGAACTTCTAGCAGAAATTGGGAAAGGCTAAGACAAAAACCCAAAGTCTTACTTTAGGGACTTGGATCCTCTAAGGTCAGGCTCATAACATCCTCAACCTGTAACCAATCGTTGGACTACACATCAGCAAAATTGCAATGCCAGGCCATGTCAGCAAAGGAAATCAGAAACCGAACGGCGTTAAACGTTTAACGCTGAATATTCAATTTTTATTAGGAAGCGACAGTTGATGGCACGCCCTCTCCTCGATTGCGACGAACATGTCTTCTTCTCTTCCAAAACGACCTCCTTCCCTAACCTTTGCTTCTCTCTCCCAAGCCTTCTTGAACCTCTGCTTCTCTCTCAAGCCTTCCTCCTCATCTAGTTTCATCTACAAAGAAACGCCATCTTCAGCAGCCACTTATATTCGAGATTTTGAAAACTCATCCATTAAGGTACCTTTTAGAGAGTTTTGAAATCCCAGATTGGAAAAAGGAATAAAAGGATATGTGCTTCATATGCTTCGATGGCGGGAACCTAGTACTCTGTGATCGACGGTGAGGGCTTTGGTTTCTACTTTTAGTTTCCTTGGTAGTCTTTTGTCCGAGATCGAAGAGGTTCCGAACTTACTACAATCTGAACCGATTTCTAAAATGGACGATTCGCAGCTTGTCGGTAGAGCTGGCAACAGGTTGGGTCATAATCGGGTTGTGTGTTAATCGGGTCGGTTTCGGGTTGGACTAAATTAAGGCGGGTTGGAAAACCCCCAACCCGCCAATAAACGGGTTCAACTCGCCAACCCGTTTATATATATTTTTTAATTTTTAATTTTTCAAAAAATATGATTAAAATAGGGTTGGGGTTAATTGGATTGGGTTGTACCGGGTTCGAGTCGAGTTGATGGTTAAACGGGTCAAAACGGGACACTTTGGCGCCCTTTTTAAAAATCGGGTTGCCCGTCGAGTTGGCAGGTCATAATCGGGTTGACCCGATTACTAGTGGGTTGGGGAAACCCCAACCTAATTAATAAATGGGTCAACCCAACACGTTTATAATTGGGTTGCCCCGTCGGGTCGGGTCATATTTTGCTGGCTCTGCTTGTTAGTCTCTCGTCTGCCGTCACGAAAGAGGCCATCATGGTTGGGTGGCAGATGGCGAGGCCTCGTGAGTTCCTCAGTCTTCTCTTGAAGTCGAGTGTTCAATAACAGAGAAATTGACAAAGGATGAAGAGATTATTAACAATCAACAATGCGAACATATTTCTAAAGGGAAATTGCTAGAGACCGAAGAGATTATCAACAACCGACAACGCTAACATATTTCTGAAGAGAAATTTCCAGATACCAAAGATATTTTTATCAATCGATAGTGCAAACATATTTCTGAAGAGAAATTGTAGGAGACCGAAGTGATTATTAATAATTAGCAGTGCGAACATATTTCTAAAGAGAACTTGTCGGGGACCGAAGAGATTTCTAATAGTCAACAATGCGAGAATGTCTCTGAAATTGATGATTTGAATCTTGTTGCGCCCCTGTCAACCGACGCGAAAGAGGCTAATTTGGTAGGAGAGGGAAATATTCCCATAGCAGATATGGAGATGGAGGCAGAAACGAAGACTGTAGATGCGATCAGAAATGATGGGAAACGGAAGCGAGGACGACAGCAGAAAGTTCAATCAAAAGCTACATCTAAGAAGAACGAAGAAGAGGATGTGTGCTTGATATGCGTCGATGGTGGGAACCTAGTACTCTGAAACATGTTGTTTCTTTTCTAAATTATTGTTCTATCCATCTGGTATCTCACTCACATTTCTGTTTCCTGGTGATCGTTGTGATCGTCAGTGATGTTTTCCGTTGTATATTACGGTTGTATAGTTCCAAATCATAAATTAGAACCAAACGAGCTGTATAAGTAGAAATTTTGACTGGAGGTTGGTTCATTGTTCCATTTTCATAAAAAGGTTGGATACAAGGTGATTAGTTCTAGTAGTTGTGTCCTCCATAACAAGAATAACTTTCCTAGCAGTAAGTAACGCCAACTCTCCAAGTGAATCACCACTACCTATTCGTTAAAGTTTTAAATCTCCACTGTTTGCTTTGATCCTTTTCATCCCTTCCTACAAAAGGTCTTAACGTGCCTTATATGTGTGAAGCTTCTGTTGGGAAGCAATAGGGTGACCTGTGGAGAGGAACAGGAAATTCCATACTTGTGATTGCATAATAAATTATTTGAGATTGAGAAGCAGGGAGGCTGATCAAGGGAGTTACCCTACATCAATATGCAAGATTTGATTTGCAAAGAAGATGCAAGTTGCACCTTCTGTAATTGCAACAAGGTTGCAGAGCTACAAGCATTCGATGGGCTAGGAATTACAACGTTTATGTTAAAACAGCACATATAAGATTCTTATGTGGCATCAATTAAGATGGAGTTTTAGCATTGAGTCTAATTTAACCGCAGTATGGTGCAATGTGTGCGGACGTTTTCTTGAATCATATTTCTTAAAATAAACGCAAAAAGAAAAAGAGATCATATTTCTTTTGTACACAAATTCAATCATATAAAAGGCTGGGGAAGCAACATGATTCAAGATTTGGAGTACAGACTTTTTACCTGGAGCTAGAAAATTGATTTCTAGGTTGTAAACATAACAAATGTTTTTTTTTTGAATATGTGTAAACATAACAAATGTTCAAAAACTACAAAAGCTTAGTTACAAGGAAGTACCAATTCAAAGTTCAAATGAAAAAGGAAACTTAGAAAGGAATAAAATCAAGAAAGCTGCCACCTTCTTATATTGTTCTTTTCTCCATCAAATGAAAGTAGCAGTAATCCTTGCACTTGTAATAGAAAACACAGTTGGTCTGCATTACTCAAACACTACGACATCCATTTAACGCCATAGTCAACTCAAACTCATCATGTAGCATCCATTGCACCTTTTTTATTCTAGCCTCACCTTCATCAACCAAAGAGAACACCACAGGCTTTCCAATCCGAGATACAAAGCAGGATCAACTAGTAAAATTGCCTACAAGAAGAGAAAGTATAGGCTACTGTCACAATTATCATGTTACCATTGAATCCTTACAAAAAGCTCTAAGTGCCAGTATCTGCTATTTGACTTGTCTAAGAGATAACAGGAACAAAAATAATCTCAAAATTTTAATGCAAACAAGTAAACATGAGAATAGGGCATTAAATAAGTAAATAGGAAAAAGATGTCATTCCATAGAATCTCTTCAGTCTTCTTTTCAGCATTCATTCAACCACATCTTGAGAAGCAATAAAGGGATGCCTTGGTTCAAACATCCAAAATAAGTAGAATAAGTCACAAAATTACTTCAGTAATATTACAATAAGCCACAAAATAAGTACTAAGGCAAATAAAAAGAATAAATACAAAATCCAGCAACAAGTCATCATCAATCCTTTATCCTAATTCATAATTGTTAACCCAACTTTCATATCATTAATTGAAGACTGCTCTTGTTGCACTTTACATTCATGATCACTTTCATGTGAGGTCAAATGAGTGTTCTTGTCACATCTATGACAAGGCATGTCATTTGTCCGCATCATGGTAGAAGTAGAACCTCCTTCAGCAAGTTCATTGCACCAAATAAAAGATCTATTATGATCATGCAATCAATAATAAGCTCCATTATGATCCTACAAATAAAGGATGAGTTTAGATCGATTAGTATTCACTTACAGCAAATAGTGGACATTTGTAGAAGACGCGGCCATGATTTTTCTCTGTTTTTGCTTGAAAGACCTTCATTTCTCCAGCTCCACATGAACACATAATTGTAGGATATGCCCCCTCCCCCCATGACAGCTGAAAGAGATAATATTTTCAACAACTATAAGGAGTAAGGAGACACTAAGGTCTATAGAGAATGTAGATCAAGGATATCCAAATGAAATCATTAAGACCATACACCTTACCCTGGATATAAATCACGAATACACTCCCTCTTGGGGTGCACTACATTCAAAAAGTTGTTTCCCAACTCAACATCTATTTCCAAAAACTACATATGCACCCAACAACAAAAAAATCATTACTAGTGGAAGTGAAATTCTGAGACACTATGGTCCATAGAGAATGTTGATCAAGGATATCCAAATGAAATCATTAAAACCATACACCTTAGCTTGGATATAAATCACGAATACACTCCCTCTTGGGGTGAACTACATTCAAAAAGTTGTTTCCCAACACAGCACCTATTTCCAAAAACTACACATGCAACCAACAAAACAAAAAAAAAAAAGAAAAAGAAAAGAAATCATTATTAGTGGAAGTGAAATTCCACGTTAGATCAACAAATATAATAGGGAAGTACTTGATTTCAATCACTTGATCTGGTGTTTCCAGTTATCATTATTCATTGCCTTTTAGTACAAAAATAAAGATCTAGAGTGTTGTCACCTTCTGTTTGGCTTAAATTATGACTCATTGAGATAGATTCTTGAGAATATCTTGGACATAAAGATTGTTGTATAACAATAGACTAGTAGCATGAAAAATAATTATAATATATATTGACACACATGCAATATAACTCATACAATAATCAATATAAAGAAAAAATTACATGAAGCAGTTGTGTGTACGTAGGGAGATTAGGTTGACTATTGTTGATATTTGCTTGCGACTCATATGCCACCTATGCATTGAATAAGTATAATTTTATTAGCATATGGAGATTAGCTAGAACTTTACCAAGAAGTTCAATTAAAAAAAAAACCATGTAGCGTTGTAATTGCTACCTGATTGGAAAATGTTGGTAGAACAACTTGGAATGGATAATATTGTTGAGGAGGTAGTACACTTCATTGTGGGCTATTTGAGATGAAAGGTATCTATAAAAAAGATTATATATATATAAGAGCTCTAAGTTTTTTAAAATAAATATATTTCAGCTAACTCAAATATTACTTGTGTTGAAAACATTGATGCATGGGTTGGAAATGGAGGATATGGATGTGGAGGATGTGGATGTGGTCGCAAAGAATGTGGATTGGAGGGACATTTACTTCGATTTACAGGCTTCTTCTTTTCAAAAGGAAGTCTCTTCCTTTTTCTACCCTTGGTGCCTCCTTCTTTAATTTTCAATCCTTGCACTCTTTCCAATCCAAGTTCATATCTCACTGTTGCTTATTCATCTTGACTTTGTTGTACACCTTTCCCAGAACCAGCTAATTTCTGATTTGTGACTTCCCCCTCAATATGGTCTTGTAAATCTTCAACATCATCTGAAAGAGCCACAATATCTTCATCACGAATACTTTGTACACATTCAGCTGCATTTTCATTTGCATGCATATTAGGTGATCCAAACTGATTTCTTATTGGGACTTCATTTCTCAATATATTCTCCACCTCATGCATCAACTTACCAATCTGATTTGCAGCATATTTATACGATTACTCAGACTCAGCTGCCATTGTTGCAAGTTTGATTGCATCACGACAAAGTTCCTTGTAACGATTTACTACTTCTAGTTTAGGGTTGGGGTTAACTGTACGACCATGACTATCAACACTATTTGTAGCCCTTGCCTTCTTGGTCCTTCAATGTAAGATGTAACGATGCGGTATAACTTTTATATTGCAAAAATCAAGAACTTTCACCGCATGCCTACATAGAATCCCAACAAACTCAAACTTTCTACAACTGCAACAAGTTGTTTCATCTAACATGTCAAATGTTATTGTATGCTCACGAGGATTTTCACAGCCACTAACTTTATATTGAACAATGCTTCCTATCTGAAGTATATGATTGATAACAGCATTCAAAATTGGCTATATTCCTCTTGAAACATTTCAAAAACAACAGGGGTTATATACACTCATTGCTTCTTTCAACATTTTGGCAAGTACACTCAATCGTGGTGTACACTGACTCATGTTAAAACTTGCCTCTTTTTCTTTGTAGCGCTAATCATCTAACACCCTCTCAAAATGTTGAAAAAACCTTTGTAGATTGTGTACGTTATTCACATATCTTTTCAAAGAAGCATTAAAGGATTCACTCATTTGTGTACTCTTCATATTAGCACAA
The DNA here is from genome assembly GCA_947561395.2 of Buxus sempervirens. Lineage (NCBI taxonomy): Eukaryota > Viridiplantae > Streptophyta > Magnoliopsida > Buxales > Buxaceae > Buxus > Buxus sempervirens. The sequence continues at coordinate 18,283,829 of OX387182.1, forward strand.
AATGTACCCCTTCCATATATCAAAGCCCACTTTTCCCTGTCACTAAACAACCTTTGCAACCATGTATTATTTTGGAGGCTATATTTCTCTAACATGTCATCCCAAGCCTTCAAAAACTCTTCTTCCTCTTCATAATCATATATACAATTATTAAAGTCTTGTGCAAAGGATTTTGACCCATAAAATATATTAGCCACATGCTTAACCGCATTTTGATTGATATGCCAAATACATAAATGATAGGATATTTCTCGCTTTGGAAATATAAGCTCGATTGCATCTTTCATGGCAGCATCTTGGTTTGTCAAAATCGTCTTGGGCTTCTTTCCAAACATTGCCAATAGAAAGGTTTCAAACAACCACTCAAAGGATTCCATTGTTTCATCGTATAGCAATGCAGCACCAAAAACCACACTTTGCTTATGGTGTTGAGACTAATGAATGGTGCAAATGGTCGATTACATTTATTGGTCTTGAAGGTAGTATCAAAGCATACTACGTTTCCAAAATGACCATAGTCCAATATTATTTGTGGGTCTACCCAACAAATATTAGTTATTCTATTCTTCATGTCAAGTTGCATTGATAAAAGAAGGAGAAATTATGTGCTTGCTTTTCCTTAAAATATTGCAACAAATAATCTGCATTCTCTCTATTGATCTCTTTCATTCTTCTGGAGCATAAAAAATTCTTATGATCCATACGCAGATATCCAAGATTTTCTCGACCTCCAGCTTGTCTTCCCATTAAACCATAAACCAACTTTGGTCTTACCCCAGACCTATCAGCAGCAATGATTTCTAGCCCATGTATCTCACTAATCTTTCTTTGTGATTGTAACATATGGGCTTGGCTGGGGGTTACGAACTCATGATTGTGTTTTACTTCAAATTGTGATATCTGATATTTGCCACTTGGTTGAATGCAAATATTCATTGTTGCCTGACAACCCGTTCTCGTTTCATCTCGAGGTTCTTTTTACCAAATCATCCCGCTTGTCTTTTGGTCCAAACCCTTCTTTGTTACAACAAAATTTTCTAGACCGTACAACTTGGTACTATTCCTATTAACATAATCCTTACGAACACTGAATCCAATTCTTCTAGCATAGGCATTATAGAAATTATACGCATGTTCCTCAGTCTTGAACTCCCTCCCAAGTCTTGGAACTCCATCATCATTCTCAGCTCGATCCTTAATTGAAGTGTTAGGACATTCTTTAGCCTTATCAAAATCTAGCTTTCTAGATGTTGGAATTGTATCCTCTATGTCTCTTTCAAAATTATCCAATGCTCCATGCCCTTGATCATCCATTGATCTTCAATAAAAAGTCAAAGATTAATGAACAAGAATATGTAAGAATCCATATGTTTCTTTAGAACAGCAATTGACACTTGAGTTTTCCTAATCGATTCAGTTTGGCCTTAAAACCGAAACTGAACCTAAACCAAATTGAAATTATTTAGTATAAACCAAAATCGAACCAAAACCTAAACTTTAAGTTTAGGACCCTACTTTTTTCTGCTCAACCCCTCAAAGTCTTTCAACACCAATGTCCAATCATTAAGATCTTGCTTCCAAATTGTTCCACGACATTCACAAATCGGTATTATGTAGAATAAACTGAAACTGAACCAAAACCTAAACTATAAGTTTAGGACCCTACTTATTTCTACTCAACCCCTCAAAGTCTTTCAACACCAATGTCCAATCATTAAGATCTTGCTTCCAAATTGTTCCCCAACGTTCACAAATCGATAATATGTAGTATAAACCAAATGTACTTGGTACTTGGTACTCTTGTGCATATACATGCATATACATAAGATACAGATGTACATACATGTTTGTAGTTACATGTGTATGTATGTACAGAATGTACTTGGTACTCTTGTGAGTATATTTAGTTATCTATTTATTTATGTTTTTAATTATTGGAATATTTGACTGAATTTCTTTTTGGCATTGGCTAAATTCTATGATCTGAGGTGAAAAATTAATTCTATGGAGTAATGGATCCATCTGTCACTGGAGTTCTATCGTTACATATGGACTTGTCTAATTTTATAAATGAGTTTATTACCTAGCTCTTATGGAAGTAGAGAAGTTTGAAATATTCATTTCAAGTTTTATATAATCCAACGAGAATGCTAGAGCAAAGGACCCACCTAAAGAACCTATGATATACTTTGTTGTCATGTTTAAACAGCAAAATTAAGGAGATATCTTAATTGTTGACATTATGACAAGAAAGAACTCTGGTATTGAAAGATAGATATTACAAGTATATTGGATTTCAAAGGAAAAGGATATTAGGCATGCTGTTAACTACAAACTTTAGAGACAGAAAGGGTAAAAAAGTGCAAATTGCAAGAGAATAGGGGAACAAAAGAGAATATTGATATGCTTCAGAGACAACAGGTATATGAGTTGTATTGCTTTAGAATGTAAATTAGAACAATTTCGTGAGAAAAAGAAAATGAATCAACAAAATATTTCCCAAAATCAAAGAGAGTAGGATCAGTTTAACACCACACACTTCCAATTTACGCCTACGAAATTGAATCTCAACAGCAAAGAGAGAACCAAATCAGCAATACAACAAAAAGGAGATGACTTCAAAGTTGGATAGAACATGAGATAAAGGTAAAAGTTATAACAATTTCATAGAAAAATTGAACTTTGAGAAATGCTGAAGAAATTTTGCTAACCATGTTGAGAGTTAACTCAGCACGCTAAGTAGACTTGTAGAAGGAGTTTGGAATGCCTAAGGTCTCTGTCGAGGGACCTTCTTTGGTAGGCCCGCTCTTGGAATGCCTAAAGATTTGCCGAATAGGCTTGTTGAAACCTTCCTAACAAATGGAATCGGTCTTGAATCAGAATCTAGCAAGTCAACCTAATGAGGACTCATTGGAATGGTCAATTAATTTTTCAAGCCTTGTGCCCATCGAAGAAGTCCCTCCATCAAGCCTAGAGCAGTGTGATGTTGACTCAATAGTAGATCGATTTGACAATACAATTTGGGTGGATGTGAACCCAATTAGGAACATGGTGGTTCATATCAATCCAAACCCATCAACCATCATCCACTTTCCCCTGAACTCGAACACAAACCTCCTTCTATCCAATTTCTTTAACTTCAGGTCTCAGGCCTTCAAACCACCCAACAAAGACTTCTCTTTAACTTCATCCCCACACTTGGGCTTAAAGTTTAGCTCCACCAAAAACCATTCTGATGTATCACCCACTTATCATGCTAAACCCAGACCTTCAACAACAAAACCCAGGCATCCAAACAATTCTAAAGAGGCAGAAGCAAGCACCAGTGGGATTTCAAGGATCCCTGGGAGAGGGATGGAGATTGGTCTTAGCAGCAAGAAAAAAAGAATTGAAGAACAAGACATTGTCTTCACAGACTATACTTTTTCTCCAGAATCAAGAATCTAGCAAGCAAGGTATTTGAATTGAGGAGGTAAAAGCCCCAGGTCAGGTTCTTCATCCATCTTCTCCCCCATGATCATCCTTGCATGGAATTGTTGAGTGATTAGGCAACCCTCGACAAGACAATATCTGAGATTCCTAATCAGGAATCATAAGCCCAACCTAATTCTCCTCTCTGAAACAATTGCTGATGACAAAACTCTCCAAGGAACATTAGGAAATTTGGCTATGAAAACTTTTTTTTGGTCTGCCTGGAGGTTTTTGGATTTTTTGGGATAACTTTGTTGCAGTTGAAGTGGTCTACCACAACTCTTGGCTTGTTCACTTGAGACTTAATGCCTTGTCTTCAAGGGAATCATCCTTATCATTCATACATGCTAGTCATTTGTGTGCTACCCAAAGACAACAATGAAATCATCTAAGAACCTTAGCTGACTTTTAGTCTACCCCTCGGATGATTCTTGGGGACTTCAACGTGCTTTTGGGAGACAATGAAAAGCAAGATGGCAAGAAATATAAGGTAAATCAAGCTGAACTCTTTCGTGATTTCATCAATGATAGCAACCTTATGGAATTACACTTGAAAGGTCTTAGATATACATGGGATAATGGTAGATTTGGCCTTTGTAGAATTAGAGAGAGGCTTGATAAAGTCCTATGCAATCCTAATTGGTTTTTAAAATACCCCAATGTTGTGGTGTCCCAAGAACCCATTATGGAATCTGACCACCACCCCTCAATTATCAGAACAAACCCAATCAAGCATGGCAAGCAGAAGCCATTTAGATTCGAATTCTTCTGGATGGAAGAAAAGGAGTGCAAAAACCTAATTGAAAAGGCATAGAAAAATGAGTCTTGCCCTCACAAATTTAGCTCTCTAATTGACAAATTTGAGAGAGTTGGAAATGACCTTGTTCAATAGAATAAGAAGAATATTGGTAATCTTCATTCAAAAGTCTCTCATCTTTTCTTTAAAAAAAAAAAAAAAACCCAATTAGTCTTGGAAAGATGATTTGATCAAAACTTGGCTGCCATAGAACAACTCAGAAAGTAGTATTTTTATACTCTTAAACAACAAGAAATTCTTTAGGCTCAAAAGTAGATTAGTTGGCAAGGTCTCAACACTAAATGTTTCCATATTTCCACCCTCTCCCGGAGGCAAAGAAACAAGATCATAAGCATCAAGGATGAGAATAATGATTGTATTCTAAACCTGATGAAAATGAAACTATGTTTATTGATTATTTCACTAACATATTTCATGAGAATGTAAGTAGCAGGGAAGATCAGGGAATGCCAAACATTAGTGCAGTAATTGATGAGGGGGATAATATGAATCTTCTTAATCCCATTTCAGATGATTTCTTACAATAAATGAAATGGGTCTAAGAAAAAGTCCATGGTCGGATGGTTTTAAAGGTTTATTTTACCAAAAATATTGGGATATAGTGGGCCTAAACATAGTCACTATGGTTAAAGACTTTTTTGTTTTGGTATTCTTGACAAGGGTATTAACCATACCTTCATCACCTTAATACCAAAAATTGACCAACCCCAAAAACCAAGTGACTATTGCTCCATTGGCCTTTGTAATTTTAGTTATAAGTTTATCTCCAAGATAATGGTAAATAGAATAAGGCCTCTCATGGATAAGATTATTTCCCCAAACCAAAGTGCTTTTACGGCTAAAAGATCTATCCATGATAATATTGTGCTTGTGGAGGAGATAATGCATTATAGCAAGAGCAAGAAGACCAGCAAGTCAGGTGGCTTTGGACTAAAAATCCCTGCAAGCTGCTGGATTCTGTAGCCATTGGATATTCTTGACAATGCAATGTATCTCTACTGTTTATTACTCCATACTGATCAATGGCTCCCCATTTGGATTCATACAGCCAACTGGAGGCTTCAGACAAGGAGATTCGTTGCCTCCTTACTTGTTCAACATCACACAACAAATACTCTCAAAGGCCCTCCATGAAGCGGAACTCCAAAATCACATCAAAGGCCTCAAGATAAGTCAAAGGAGCCCATCTATTACCCATCTATTGTTTGCAGAAAACTTATTGATATTTGGCAAAGCTACAGAAAAAGAAGGTACATCCATGCTCCAAATTCTCTATGATTTTTGCAACTTAGTAGGACATGAAATTAATCTTGCCAAAACTGAACTCATAATTAGCCCTTGCATTAAAGGCAGAGCTAAAGGGGACTTGTGTCATATTTTTGGGATGAAGGCCAAACCAAATTTCAAAAAACATCTTGGAATCCCTATGCCTGATGGAAGAATCATAGAATCTTTTTTTGCTGAATAAACGCCAGAATCAATAGGAGGCTAGCTATCTAGAAAGCGAGGTTGTTGACCCAAGCTAGTAGGCTCACCCTAATAAACTTGGTGGTTATGTGCATGCCCATACACCTCATGTTCTGCTTAAAAGTCCCTTCTAAAATTGTTGAAGTAATTGAAAGAGCTTCCTAGACCTTCCTTTGGGCTCAACCAAATAAGGAAAAATCCCTCCACACTATTGGGTGGGATAAAATTTGTAAACCCAAGGAAACCGGAGGTTTAAATGTTAAAAATTTGAAAGCATTCAATAAAGCTTTATTGACCAAGAAAGCCTGTTACCATATGGCAGATGGGGAGATATTTTGGACCAGATTCTTCAACTGTAAAATTTTCATGATAAGAGTTTCTTGGAAAGTTCCAAGAAAAGATTTGACTCCCAAATTTGGAAACAACTTCATAATAACAAACATGTCATAAGTAAGGGGATAGGATGGAAAATTGCAAATGGGAACTCTATCCCCATTACTGACACCAGCTGGATTCCATTCATATCTAGGCATGAGGCTGTGCCAAGGCCAAATGGTCAAGAGTTCATCACCAAAGTGGCAGATTTATTGAATCCTGAAACAAGGCAATGGAATGTAAATCTCCTCAACAAATTATGGCCTGTAAACATCGTGAATATCAACAAGACAATCCATGTGAGTCCCACAAAAACAAAGATGAAATAATTTGGAGGGCTGGTAAGTCTAGTGCCTTCTCAGTCTCTTCAACCTATGACATCATTACTTGTAGAGATCTCATGGAAAAAAACAAGCTTTGGTGCAGGACCTGGTCATTAAAATGTCCTAAAAAAAACAAGATTCTTTGTATGGAAGAGCATCCAAAATGGTTTGCCAACCAGTGATTTACTTTAATAAAGGATTGAAATTCAAAGTCAAGAAGTTGTATTATGCAACAACTCTCCGGAAACTTGTCTCCACATTTTTTCAGATTGTTTGTTTACAAGGACCATATGGTTTGCTGCAATTGGTGGAATGTTGGACAGACTAACAAGTGAAGCTACAGTGAAGAATTGGTGGTTTCAGAGATTACAGGAGACTAAAGAGGATCAAAGGATGGAAGCTGCATGAGCGAACCTCTGCTGGACCATATGGAAAACCTGAAATCAGGTATGGTTTGAAGGTATAAGACCAAATATTAACTTAAGCCTATCAATTTTTAATGCCTTGCAGGAGGATTCAAGGGTGATGTTGGAGAAGGAGAAAAAGATATCTAGATGTGAAGAAACATACATCAAGTGGGAGTGGCCTAGAAGTGAAAACATGAAGATTAATGTGGATGGGGCATCTCTAGGGAATCTAGGTAATGCATCATGCGGCAACATTTGTAGAGAAGCAGCTGGTGAATTTGTTGCTGCATCAACATTATATTTAGGTTGCGCATCAGCAATTATGGTATCTATGGATAAAGAATCTAATTGATAGAGGAAGCACCGTAAAGATCAATTAGCGAGGTTTTGGGCCGATACAATAAGAACTGCTTACTTATACTTATGTCATGATATGAGATAAAAGTTAGGAACCAACTTATGTAATAGAGTTGATCCACTAAGTTATTGAGTAGTGGTGTAGCATCAAATCCCAAAGATAGTAAGTCTTTTCTTTCTTATGAAGGAAAGTCTTTTTCAAAGATTCTATATGAAACCGAGATAGAAGTGCTTGCAATTTTAGAAGGCATCAAAATGGCTTTAACACTCGGCATTACAAGGATTGAAATGGAAAATGACTCAATCTGCATTGTCACCTTTATGAATGGTTCTTCTCAAGATCTATTGTGGACAATTTCAGCCTTATTGGAGAAAGCCAAAATGCTTATTCTTCATCTTGAGTTCTTTTCCCTAAAGCACATCTTTAGAGAGGCTAACGAAGCAGCGGGCAAGTTGGCAAATTTTGCCATTGATTTCCATTCATGTTTCTGGGTAATAAAACCTTCCTATTTTTAAGTCTTATTCTCAGGAATGACTGTATTGGAGGTACTCATGTAAGAATCTCAAGGATAAATTAATATAATAGTGAAAAATTCCCTTACCAAAAAAAAAAAAAAAAAAAAAGTGCTCGAGTCTCAACAGTGGATCATTTTTAACAATGACCTTTTGATGGACGAGATTGAATCTGAAGAGAAGTGCAAGATTTCAAGTTATTATTATTATTTTTTTGGTAGGAAACACACAATATATTAATAGTTTAAATCTCGTAGGAAGGATACACCACGAGCATCAGCAGATAAAGAAAAAGAAATATATTTGGGGGGGGGGGGGGGGGGGGGGGGGGCGCGCACGGCACGCAGCCAAACACAAGAGAAACTATCTAATGCGAAATTTGCTAGCAGGTCCGCTACTTGGTTGACCTCTCTTAGGCAATGGGAAAAACAAATCGATTGAAATTGTGAACAAAGCCCTTTCAACTTAGCAATGATACCACATATTTTCTAGGGAAAATCTTCATGAGAACGAGATAGCTGGTTAACGAGAACAAGAGAGTCACCTTCTAATATGACATACGAAAGTTGTAGATGCAACACCAACTTAATGCCTTCAAGTGCTCCCAATGCTTCGGCTTGGAAGGCTAAATCCACTTTGACTAAAGATGCAAAACCACCTCTAAATCCTTTGAAATTATCTCTACAAATTCCTCCAACCCCAGCTTGTTTTGATGAAGTCCTCCACGTTTATTTTGACAAAAGGATGAGTCGGGCTGCACCAGCTCATGTGTCTTTGGTACAAATGTCGAACTTTGATCACCACTATTTTTCTGATGACGAGGGAGTCTTCTTGCAAATGGCTTCCTGTGCATCCTATATCCGCACCCCCGTCGTGAACCCTCCTTCGATGAGCGCCACGTGTCCAACAAAAACTCATTTGAAAAACCAAAAACTCATTTGACGAAAACTACTATCTTTCGATTTTGGCTTCCCTCCAAAACCCAGATCTATACCATTCGACTTCATCTTGGCTTCATTTTGATTGAACAAAAGGGCATTCGTCTTTGTCTTCGTTTTGAGGGTTCTGAAAGCAGTCGGCTTCGTCTTTGTTTTGGCTTCGTCTTCGTCTTCGTTTTGAGGGTTCTGAAAGCATTCGGCTTCGTCTTCATTTTGGCTTCGTCTTCGTCTTCATTTTGAGGGTTCTGAAAGCATTCGACTTCGTCTTCGTTTTGAGGGTTCTAAAAGCATTCGACTTCATCTTCATTTTGGAGAACCTCCAAAACCCGGATCTATACCATTCGTTTTGAACCCTGCTGTTTCACCATGCTTCGTTTTGATTGAACCCTACTGTTTCACCATTATCTCTCTCGATTTCGACTTGCCTCTTTCGATTTCACCACATTGCCTCCTTCGTCTTCCCTCCAGCACCCTGCAACCAAAACCTCTTCACCAACTCTGTCACTATAACCCAGGTTTGTGCATTTTTTTTTCAGTTCTTGGTTTTTTTGGCTTGCCTCTCTCTCGATTTCAAGCCTTGTTTCATGATTCCCTCCAACTAGTGGAGTGCTTGCCGGGCTCTCCTCGCAATGTTTACATGGTGGGCTTCTAATGTTTAAGTGATTATCATGAACAAAAAGCAGATCTAAACCATTCGGCTTCATTTTGATTGAACAAAAAGCATTCGGCTTTGTTTTTGAGAACCCTGCTTCATCTTCAAGCAGAACCTTGCAAAGCATTCCTGCAAGCCCTCTTCACCAACTCTGTCGCTATAACCCAGGTTCGAGCATTCATTTATTTTTATCAAATCTATGATTTTGGAACTTTCCCCAAAATGTCTTCATCGATTGGTTGAATTATTGAGTTTTGATGGGAACTGTTGCCCTTTTCTTGAACTGTTTATTCTAAATCATTCCTTCCAATGACCATCTTAATACTTGTCGAGACAAAAGCAACAAGCCCTAATCCCTAATCTCTCTCATTCATTAATCTCTCATTCTTTCCACAAAGTGAGGGATCTACTTTACAATTGGTTTGTATTGTTTAAGCTTGTTAAAAGGATATTAGGAGATGCTAACGAAAAGCTGAAAGGTATTGCGTGTTGAAGGGTCTAAAAGGAGAAGAGAAAGATCAAAACGGATATTGGTGGAGTTGGTCATATATGGTCTTATATGGATAAGCTGATCGAAGATGTGGTTTTTGATTTATCAGAGTTGGGGACCAGGTTTCATGTTTTTGACACCAACTGCTGTGATTAGGTGTATTTTGGGTGATTATGGTGGTGGAATGCTGCAAGCACCCAAGTCATTTGATGCATGTTGATTTATTTACTTGTATGTTATAAACAGGTTGCTTTTTGTGAGCTTTGTGTGTGAATTGGTCATGATATGTATTTAGAATACTACTAATTCATTATATCACGGGTTTTTTCATTATATGGGCAATCATTTTTGTGTATGAAATGGGTAGTTTCTTTCATTATATCCAGGTTTCTGTATGCTTTCTGTATGTTTGTGTGTGAAATGGGCAGTTTCTTTCTTAGACCACATCAACTTGTTTGTTATCTTTTGAATTGCGATGTGGAAGAAAGTGCATTATAAGAATATCCGAGACCCCAACTCATCCAAATAAGATGTTTTATACATGTGCGAGAAAGGCCATGGTTAGTATCCTTCTTTATAGTTTGAATTATATTTTTGTTAATTTATATATAATAACATAATAATTAATCGTTGATTTACAACCTTCAGCTTCATCACCTGCGTGTGACTTTTTTCAATGGTGTCACCCCATTGCAACCATAGCTGATGGTGGCTCAACTGAAGACATTACTTCCATGAGGATTTCGGAAATTAGTTCGCGATTGAACTATATTGAGGAGAAAGTGCACGAGCTTCAGGCTCTCCAGAAGCAGGTCAACGAGCTAAACGTATTTCTCAAAGTAGTAGTTATAGTTATTGTAGTTATTGTTATTTCATAAATTCTGTCCTTTTAACCTATGTATCTATGTAATACACTTATATTTGCTCTACTCTACTCCCCTCTTGTATCAAATTTTGCTGTTTATTTTTGCCCACTTACAAACTGGAAAACTGAATCAAGGTCGTCATGATGGGTGATAAATTTAAATCTCCCCTGTTCTTGAAGAGCCTCAAATCCTTCATTTTGAAGGGCCTTTTGCTGCAATTTTCTGCCTGTAATCTTTTTCAAGTGACAGGGTTTTTCTTGCTTAGAGTTGTAGTAGTCAGTATTGTCAAAAGAAGGTGCCACATGGGAATGGTTTAGCCTTAGGGTTGTATCCAAGGACTGGAATCCTTGAAAAATTTGAGGTTTCGACAAATCTGAAGGTGGCTTTTGTTATTTGTTTGTTTCATGGTGCATTCGTTTTATTTTGTGAAGTTTTCAATTTTTTTAGAGCATAGCAAGGGAGAGTTAAGTTTATTCTAGGAGATATGCATAGAACAGAGTTTAATTATTGAGCTTTTTTTGATGTGTGCACATCATGTGGAATGGGCGGCATTATTTTGCTCGTATGAGGTGCTTGCCACTTTGTGACTTTGGGGAGACTTATCACGTTGAAGAATATGATCAAGAATCTAATCCTAACAGGGAGTCGCTATCACCCAAGACGGCCACTTCTTTTCACTAACCTACCCCACCGAAAATTTTACACGGAATCAGGGTCACGTAGAAGCTACAACACAACCCTGATATTTGACCATTACCCTTAAATACTCTCCCATCCTGTTCCCAATATTAAAAATGACTCCACCTTGGACCTTTGTCCTGTTTTAAACTTCAATTTCTTGATCAAAATATGCTTATAGATTATTTTCATTAATTCCCTTTCCATCTCTATTTTTATAAAGACCCTTCAAGTTATATATTTTAATTTCCACTTGCCAATCTGTTTTTGTTTCAAAATATGAGAAGCTCTGAACTCTCCCAGTGAGGTCTTTGGTCATGGTGTTGGCTAGTCTCATGGACTTTAATTAATGTACTCTGACAATATATGATGCTCAAATCCTTTCAATTTTTCTTTTAATGGTGTAGAAACAGGTAAATGGAATTCAATAGAACTATGCATATACATAGTGAGAGGTACAGCACACAAACACGAAATTATAATAGAAAGTAGAGGCTTTGAGGACTCGGGATGAACAGAAATGGCAATGACATGAAAAAGTATTGAGAAAAAAGTTTGGTATCTTGAACATGTGATGTCTCGAGAATGGGAATAATCTTCTGGAGTAGAGTTCTGGCTCTATTGCCAAGCTGAATCTAGCAGTAGCAGTAGCAGCTGCACCTGTATTGGCTCTAGCAAGAAAAAAAAATGCAGGTAAAGTAACTGGAAGCATTAAGCTCATACTGGAGGCAATGAAGTAAGCCAAAATTTTGAGCATGTAATTAATCCAAGTCTCTACGTTTGATCATAAGAAATCTGTTACATGTAAATAGACCAGTAGCAACAACCCATTACACCATTGGCAGCCATAATGCTACCTCTTTTTTCACCACTCAGTCCTATGAGTCTGTAGGCCTCAATTCTTTCAAAATGAGTAGGAGACTACCAAGATGAAATGGCACACCATCACCAAAGAAATGTTCAGCATTACCCAAAATTCTTCACCATCCTCCATGAGAAGGAAACAGAATGAACAAAGTAAGTACTAAAAATTTACAGGTCAAGGTAGCTTTTACCCTTTTCCAATACAATATCCATTGCAAACAATAATACACTCTATTTCTTTTTTAATAGCAGAAAGACAACTTGGCAACTTAAATTCACCACAACATCTATCTTGGGGATTGGTAAATGAGGATTATAGACTAGGTAAAACAAGCAGAAGCATATCCATAACCTTCAGCAAGGATGGAAAACTGAAAAGATCTGAACATTAAAGAACATATAACTAAATGAATTTTCTTTTCTTTTCCTTTTTTCCCTGTTTTTGGGTGGTGCTAGTTTTTTGGTTTTTTCCCCTGTTCTTTTCTTTTCTTTTTTTCCCTGTTCTTACCATTCATTTCGAATTTCGTTCAAGCTTGAGGCAGTCCTGAAGTCTTCTTAGACATCATCCAACTAGGCTGGACAAAACACCAATGGCTACATAAGATGAATTCTAAGAGGCTTCTTATTCAGCTAGCAGGCTACCAATAATCACAATTACAATTTATAAAAATCCCAGCCTTGATCAAATGCTATTAATTAATTTCAGCATTTAAAAAAACTGGCTCATCACTGTGTCCATTGAAATTAGTGCATCCTAGATAAGCAGTAACAAGTTGGCTTCAGGAGAATAATTACCTTGCTTGTGAAAGGAGGCAATGAATTCCATCAGGTTAGGTTTTCTTAACATTATAAATAGAGGACTGTGCCCCAACCAACACCCAAATCAAAACTAAGGAAGTTATACACTATACTAAACAAGAGAAAAGGAAACCAGCTAATTATAAACTTAGCTAATTGAATATCTATCTGAAATCAGCTAATTATAAACTCAGCTAATTCTAAAGGTATAAATGAATATCTATCTAAAATCAGCAAGGTGATTCCAACAAAATTTTCCAGAGATAGATACATCCATCAAAAATAAAAACTAGAAATATTCGCATATATTTGTATTTGATGAAATACCGAATTAGTAACATTGCAATCTTCAACATGAAAATTTGGAGTATTCAGATTCCAGATGTAGTCGAAGAAACCACATATTGATGAAGTTCATGAGGTATGAAAGGTAGTAGGAAATCTGAATTCTATGGATAACAAAAAAATACTCCTGCCTCTTGAAGAATAGCATTTAAACAAAGGAAATACTTGCAAACAAATTAAATTACGGAGAAGCAAAGGAAGTATTGATCAAATAAAATCATCAAAAGGGAAGAAGATTAGGCAATCTAATGACAACAAACTCAAAAAACCAAGACACGCCCAGGAAAAAAAAATCAAATGCAAGCATCCTCGTTAATCAATATTAGGAAAGGAGCGATTTTAGCAATGATAATCACTGAAACATTCAAAGCCCACCATTGAAGAATTGCGAGGAGAGCCCGGCAAGCATACTTCTTCAAAAAACCAAGAACCGATAAAAAAAAATTCCACGAACCTGGGTTATCGCGACAGCGTTGGTGAAGAGGGCTTGCACAATGCACGACCGGGGCTTGCAGGATGTAGTCGAATGCTTTGCCACAGAGGCAATGTGATAATGTGGTGAGGGTTCTGATTGCAGGGTGCTGGAGGGAAGACGAAAGAGGCAATGTGGTGAAATCGAAAGAGGCAATCCGAAATCGAGAGAGATAATGGTGAAACAGCAGGGTTCAATCAAAACAAAGCATGGTGAAACAATAGGGTTAAATCAAAACGAAGCATGGTGAAACAGAAGGGTTCAATCGAGAGAGAGGCAAGCCGAATGGTATAGATCTGGGTTTTAGAGGTTCTCCAAAATGAAGACGAAGCCGAATGCCCTTTTGTTCAATCAAAACGAAGACGAAGCCGAATGCCCTTTTATTCAATCAAAACGAAGCCAAGATGAAGCCGAATGGTATCGTTTTGAATTTGGAGGGAAGCCAAAATCAAAAGAGAGTAGTTTTCGTTTGAGTTTTTGTTGGACACGTGGCGCTCATCAAAGGAGGGTTCACGGCGGGGGCACAGGAAGTCATTGGGTCTTCTTGTAGCTTGGTTAACATGGAACATGCCTCATCAATGCTTTGGCTGTTGTCTTCATAAACTGTTGAGTTCCTCTTTCTCCAGATTGTCCAATCAAAATTTGCAACACATGTTAGAAATTACACATGATTAAAACTTGGCATTACATTCTTGATTGACATCAAGTGTTCAAACCAATTGAAGAAGGATCCCTGTGGTCTTTGAGCTAGGGTAGTTCCACCCAACATCTTGAACCGCACAACTCTTGAAAAGGGCATTTCATCATTAGGTAATCAAGACTCTCAGACTGATTCTTGCAAAGATAGCATGCCTTGTCCATTCCACTAAATTGAGAGTTACATTAGTAGTATGTAAAGCATTATGGAGACATTTCCATAGAAACGGCTTAATCTTCCTAGGACGTTCAAGATGCCAGCATTTAAGCCAAATAGCATGATTGGGATCATAGGAATTGCCAAGCATAAGACTATAAACTGATTCGACGAAGAAATGACCTCTTGCTGTAGCCCTCCAGATTCGAGTATCTTTCCCCAAAGAGGAGCTTACTTGCATAGCAATGATCTTCCTAGCAATATCAGGACTCTAGAATTTGAAGACCAGATCATAGTTCCATGACCAGGTGTTGGGAGTATTAGTTGATGCACTGAAATGAGATTGAACATGTCAATGTTTTCTTGCACTTCAAGGGGCTCCTCCATTCCTTGTATCCATCTCTCTTGTAGGATATTAATGTCTTTGCCATTTGCAATTATCCAAGAGCTCTTCTTTATCCACTCAGACATATTTCTCATTTGCCTCTATTCATATGATTGGTTTTGTTTGTACTGAGCTTGGAGGAAACCATTATGTGGGAAGCATTCATCTTTCATCATTTTCGCCCATAACTCTTTGCGATCCATCAATAGCTGCCAGGCAGTCTGGAGAAAGAAACCCTTATTAATTTGTTCTGATCTTTTAATGTCTAGGCCTTCGTATCTCCAAGGTTGTGTAATTTTCTCCCAACAAATGGTATGTAGTGTAAAATCCCAGATTTTAGTAAATAGACTAATTGGATAATAACATGCAGGAGATGAGATTTTGGTTCAACTCAGAGGAGTTCAAGATGAACCGAAAATGATAGGAGAGCCTATATAAGGTGAGTTTTTAATTATTGACCAAATATAATTTTAATTTAATAATTATTGTTGCTATGGTTATATTAGTAAGAATTAATCATATTATAAACAAGGAAAATAAAAAGGGGTTTGGTCGAACCCAATGATAGTGGGTTAACCCAAGGGTTAAGTTGGTTTAAGAAGGTTTGGTTGTAATTGGTTTAATGAAGAGAGGGAAATTTAGTAAAAGACTTTAAATAATAAACAAACCTAGTTGTGCATGGAGTTGATATACACGTTGAGCACAAAACACAAAAATATAAAAAGCCGTGCGTCCTTGCTTATTTCCTCTATCCTTCTTCTAGTTGTCTTGTGATCAAACCTAACCCTAAAACACCTGTTGGAGCCGTCTTAGAGAAGGAGGAGTATTTTCATGCACAAAGAACTCAGGTAAGAGCAAGTAATAAACAGTTCTGTTTTTGGAGAGATAGATATGTTGCTAGAGTCTTAAAAGTGTGATTTTTGAACCCAGACGTGATCGAGGTGTGTTGGGATCATTTGGCAAACTTTGGGGTGATATTTTGTGGCTCTTGGAGAAGATTTAAGTTCCTAAAACCAGGTAAGTAGTCCCTTGACGCTTGCATAAAATTCAAATTCGTGTTTAGGCGATATTCATAGTTATTCGGTGTTTTGATGCGTTGTTTTTGTTATTTATGATGTTTTATTTGTTGGGAATTGTTCTAGCACATTTATAAAGTATTTTAAAATGATTTAAAATGGTTTTGATGCATTGAATATTGAGTTGTAGAATTTTTATGGAGTTTCACAAAGTTACGGATTTTTCATGTATCGAGTCGCCTGAGTAGTTGCTCGAGTGCCTTATGTAATTATTCAAAACCCGAGAACAATTTTACTTAGATTGAACTGTCGCTAGAACAGTCGCTCGAGCGACCTACCCTGAATTAACCTATTCTGTAAGGTCGATCGAGCACCCTTGGCTGCTCGAGCGACCAGTCTGTTAGATTTTGGAAAACTTGTATTTTCAACCTAGTTTTCACTACGGAAGTGTTTCTATCCAATTTTAACCTATGTACCATCAAGATTGGGGTATTTGGGAAGTGTTTGCATTGGCGGATATTTAAAATTCAATTTTATAAAGATTTTGGGTAGATGTTTCTAAAGAGGCACTTTTATTTGATTCTATTGTTCCAAAAGAATTTACTTTTAACCAAGGTTGGTTTTGTGAGTTCATACACCTGTATTTGGGTGATATGAAGGTATTTTGTGCATCGATGGAGTCGATACGCATTCGAGACATATTAGCCCGTTGAAACCTGGAGTTTTGGACATATGACTTGATGCATTCTGT
This sequence comes from Buxus sempervirens, assembly GCA_947561395.2. Taxonomy (NCBI): domain Eukaryota; kingdom Viridiplantae; phylum Streptophyta; class Magnoliopsida; order Buxales; family Buxaceae; genus Buxus; species Buxus sempervirens. The sequence goes on from OX387182.1 coordinate 18,300,667, forward strand.
TTTGGTTTTGGGTCACTGGTGTGACAAGGCTGGTGCCTGATTTATTGTATCCCGCATGGGCGGATTTGGTTACAGATATGGTTCTGTATTTTGGTAGGTGTTATTGAGAAGTATATCCATTACCCTGGTTGGTTTTCTCACTGTTGTGTGAGCTTAGTAGTTATATGGATACATAGAATAGCTAGTAAGTGAAATGTTTATTAGAGAGGTTTGAATTCTGTGTCTGAGGCATTCCATCATCTCGAGGATGGTACCGTTCCTGGATTGGTCGGTCGCTACGTTACCCACTCTTGGATTGGTTGGGTTGTACATGCTAACTCATGGTTGGGTTCTTCTGTTAATGCTGAATAGCCGGACTGCAAGGCGGTTGGTCCATCGTAATTTGGTTAGGTAGCATACTGGCACATGTATACTCTCTTTATTTAGTATACTATTTCATGAGTCCCATAAGGTGAACAAATTGTATTTCATTGTTGTCTTGTACTTTATTATGATTATTCGGATTAAGCGTTGCATATTTTATTGTGGTCAACTATTTGCATGACTGTTTACTGAGATGTTTCTCACATTATTGTTTTATCAGTTTTGTTTTTAGATATTCCTGGAGAGGACGTTGCTGGGGTAGAGACTCCGGGGGATTACTGTGATTACCAGGAAGAAGACTATTTCATTCCTGTGTAGGTCTAGAGAGATATAGAAAGACATTTAGATTTATTTTCTTAGGGATTAATTTTAGTATTTTGTTTGAGGAGTTTGATGTTATTTGAAGGATGATTAGTATCTTTATTACACACCCTTAGTAGATGTTATTTATGTTATTTAGTTAAACCCTTTCCAGACTTTTGGATGAAATATAAAAGGATTATTTTGGTAGTTAAATTCCGCGTTTTCTGAAAGATGTTTTTATTTCCGCACTCTGATATAATAAATGATATTGTTTAAATCTGGAATAGTGTTTTGGGCCATTTTCCCTAACGAACCAGATTTGAATTTATGTGTTTAAATAAACCTGGATCCGGGGCGTTACATGTAATGTTTGTGTATCATCTTTTCTTCTCCAAAAGAATTGTCGAGCCATTTTCTTCAAACATTCCTACGGTAACATGAAGCAATTTAGATAGTGTAAAGGTTGAGCACTTAAAACGGATTGGATCAGAAAAGAATGACCCATTTGAGAAAGCAACGTAGATTTCCACTCAGAGAGTCTATCAACCATCTTAAATAAAAAGTTCCTCATAGTCTTTGGTTTTAATTTTCCTACAAATCACCGGAATACTAAGGTACTTATGTAAAACCCCAGTTTTGAGTAGAAAAAAAAAGAAATAAAAAAATAATAATAGTAAATAAAATAATATATATATATATATGGACATATGGATTTATTGATAGGTTTAATCAAAATTTTATTTATTATTGGAGATTATGGTCATTAGTTGGCAAAGAAAATAAGGTAGAATATTATTACGTAATTAATTGCGAACTTAAAAATATTGTAGTAAATAGGGAATTAGCAAATAAGTAATCCGGGTAAACTCAAGTTGAATGAGGGGTAGATATGGAATCCCAATGGTTAATCAAATACCGGGGGTGAATTAGGTTAAACCTTGTGACATCTATAAATAGATAACTAATAGAAAAATTTTCGGAGATTGGGAGATTAGGGAAAAGTTGCTGCCCTGTAATTAGGGCGGCGGCCGAACAGCTTGGGTCTCGAGAGGACTCCATCAAAATGGCTGGAAGCTAGAAGAAGATCCTCGATACCTGTGAGTAGCATCGTTTTAAAACTGAGGTTTTGTGTTTATTCGTGAGTTTATTCTGATTTCTGAGTGATTTCTGGAAGAACTTCGTTCGAGCATGAGTTTATTTATAACCAAATGATGATGAATAGAAAAATATGTTTAGATTAACTTCAAAACTAGTTTGAATGTGTTCTGGGGATATTAGGAGACTAAATAAATGGTTACAGGCCGAAAAAGTTCGGCCAGAGTTGGAGATCTGGAAATAACAGAGAGTCGAAAAATACAGTGACTATCCGTTCAGTTGGCGCTCACCTGCGCCAACTTCGGGTAGTGAGCGCAAGATACATTCTTCTCATCCGCCGAGGTTACGCTTAGTTCGCACGGACTTAAATTTTATGCGCTCTTCTCGCGCGAACCTCACGCTCACTTCGCGCCGAGCTCCCGCTCACTTGAATTTATGTAGGCGCATTCTCCATTTTCGACCATCGACCTATCCGCCAACCTCGCGCCTAGCATAGGAGGTCAGCGCATGGTCCAATAGCTTGCCGAATTGCATTTTTTACTAAACCAAACTGGTTTTTAATGATTTGAGTGTTCAACCACTTAACCAATCACTTGTTTGGGACTTTAGAATCAATATTACCTATTCAATTACTAGGAGAAAATTTAGTGGAAATTCTTAGAGGCTTCCAAGGCAAATTTTAGGTTATTTGTAAGTGATGTACTGGGTACCTAACACTAGGAGTTCCTAGTTAGTTTCCTCTTTGTTTTTATACACTGTACTTGGTTGAGAAATTATTAAATCCTGGTTTTACTTGTTGGAAAATTCTGAATGTATTGTAAAGATTTTCTTGGTGTGAGTAACTGAGTTATATCAAATTGGCATGTGTTACGAATTTGGGAAAATACTGAAAGTACTTGAGGTACCGTCTGGTCCAGAGGGACATGTGGTTAACTGTGTTGAGTTATACATGACGTGGCATGTATTGTTTTATTTTGATGTTGAAATTGAGATTATACGATGATTTATTGTTTTGGTTTAGCTTGTCCTGGATCCAGAGTCTAAGCTTAGTAGTGTGATGCTTTTATTTTATTGGAGTAATGGCATGGCCATAGAGTGTTGCCACGACTGGTGTAGAGCAGCCAGAAACCCTGAGTAGACCTGGTTGTCAATGTTGAAACCCTGAGTAGGCCGGCATTGGATGACGAAATCCTGAGTAGGCCGTCATTTCAGAGTATCCGAAACCCTGAGTAGGTCGGAACTGTATACATGGAGGTGTGGAGGTCGCTCTGGCATGTTGATTAACCAATCAAATATTTGCATGACATTGACCAGTGTGGGATTTATTTTATTTATCTGGTTTAGATATTATTGGATTGTAGAGGAATTTTGTTTTCTCGGAGCATGGATATAATGATATTGTTTCTTTGAAACTAATTGGAATTTTGTTGACAAAGGTATTCCGATTTTAAATACGTACAGTTTAATTTATTTTTCTATACCCTTGTGTCAAATAAATTACTAAGGGTTTCACAGGTTCCATCAAGTTATTTCCTGCTTTCTCGTGTGATTATTCGACCATAATTTACAATTGGTAAAATTGTATTTTCGCATGCATGTGCTGCTCGCTGAGATATTCGTATCTCATTCTTTTGTTTTTGTTTGTTTTTCAGATGCATATGGAGAGCCGGTATTTGTGGGTTGTGTATTGGGCCATGTGAGTTATTACTTTGGGGTTATTGTAGCGCACTCTGTTTCGTAATAATATTGACTTCATGTTTTCTTTACTCTGGTAGTGCGATCCTGCTATTTATAATAACCTCTGGAGACGAGTTACGAGTTTTTTCCTTGTGACTCGGATCTGGGGCGTTACACAACTTACCTTAATTAGCTTTAGTAGAAATACCAAGAGTTTTGCATTACCTTGGCCCTCTTGTGATGATCGGTGTCACGACTGAAGTGAACAGAAGATTTAGCCACATTGATTGAAACCTAATTTTGAGCAATACATTTGCAATAACCTAACAATAGTGTGCACATCACTATCAGAGGCATTACCATAAACGCACACATCGTCAGTATACATAAGGTGGGATAGAGAAATACCACCTTTTCTTAGAGTGACCCCTCTGAATCTTCCATCATTCTCTGCATAGTTGATTGCAAAATATAGGACTTGTTGGCAGAGGACAAATAAGTATGGTGACAAGGGATTGCCTTGTCTAACACCACACCTAGCGTTCATGCAATTCCCCACAGGATGAACATTCAAAAGTACACTATAAGAAATAGAACTTACACAATTCATGATTAGATGAACAACAATAGAATTGAAACCATGACACTTAAGCACATGTTCAAGGAAGGACTAGTTCAGCCTATCATAGGTTTCATTGAAATCAAGTTTTAAAGAAAATAAACCACCATCTGATCTTTTTTCTTTGTTTTTTTCTTTTTTCTTTTTTTGGGGATTTTTTTCTTTTTGAAAACATAGGTCACTTCATGGTTTAGGAGGATGTTATCTCTAATGGATCTATGAGGGAAGAAGGTTGTTTGGTAGGGAGAAATGATATCAGCAAGCAAAGGTCTGATCTAATTAACCAGAATTTTTGAAATAATTTTATACTAAAAATTACACAGGCTAATGGGACGAAAATCATTCAAGGTATGAGGGTGAGGGATCTTAGGAATCAAAGCAATATAGGTATGGTTAAGACCCTAGGGGAGATTGCCACTTTTGAAAACCTCTTGAATTGTATGAACCACATTAGAACCAACAATGTCCCAAAAGGACTTGTAAAATATACCTTGGAAGTCATCTGGACCAGGGGACTTAAGAGCCCCACACCCTGCACTACATTCCATATCTCCTCTGCCGAAGGAATTTTCTTAATTAAGTGTTATGCTTGTTCTTCAGTTTTCTAGGGATCAAACTAGGCATACAAAACTTAGGCCAGTGAACTTGGGCTTCAAAATTCTTCTGGAAATGGGATACGACAAGTGTCTCCAGTTCTAGCTTAGACTGCACCTCCACATTACCTTCAGTTTTCAGAGTGGATGAAGTTCCTCTGTCGTTGAATCATTATAGTTTTATTGAAGAACCAGTGTTTTGATCCCCCTCTTTAAGCCAGTGAATGCAAGACTTTTGAGCCCAGAGGCTTTCTTGTTGATTTAGAAGTTTAGCATATCGAGTTTGGAAACATTTTTCTTCCAGAAATAATTCCTTGGAGAAGCCACTTGACAATCTCTGCTGAATAATCAAAAGTTGTTCTTTTATCTCATTTTCTTGGTATGGATATTTCCCACTAGTGACCGATTCCATTCCTTAAGGCCCCGATTGGTTCAACGAATTGGAATTGGAATTAAGAATTCTAATTCCAATTCTAATTCATCAAGAATTGGAATTGGATAGAATGGAAATTATTGTGATTGGATGGCAAGAGAATTGAAATTTGGAATTACAATTCCATGAAGAATTGATTTAAAATCCAATTCCACTGATTGGATGAACTTATGAAGAATTGATTTATATCATTCCCATGTTAATAATAACACAAATGACTGATTATCATGACATATGAATTCCAATAATCCATTCTTTGAATCAAAATGAAAACAACACTGCTGGGTTTTAATAATATTTTTGTCTTAATCAGGTCCTCCATGTAAGATCAGAGGATTATGATCAACTTGATAGGTCAAAGCAAGTAGAAACAGAAGAGAGAGAAATATAGAAGAAGGAGAGAGAGGAAACAAAAGAGATAGAGAGATGAGAGAGAGAGAAAGAGAGGAGAGAAGAAGGGAGAAGATATGTACTAGTCCCTGCAACACCAACGAGGAAGAGGAGAACAAGATTTGATAGCTTCTCAACACCAGCAAGGAAGAGGAGAATGAAATTTGGTAGATTCTTTATCGGTAGAGCTGGAAAAGGGTCGGGTTGGGTCGAGTCATAATCGGGCTGGGAGTTAATTGGGTGGGGTTCGGGTTAAACTAAATTAAGGCGGGTTGGAAAACCCCCCAACCCGTTTATTATTATTTTTTTCATTTTTCAAAAAATATGATTAAAATAGGGTTGAAGGTTAATTGGATTGGGCTGTACTGTGTTTGAGTCAGGTTGGGGGTTAATCGGGTCGGGATAGGCCACTTTTGTCAATTTTTTAAATCGAATTACTCGTCGGGTTGCCGGGTCATAATCGGGTTGACCCAATTACTGGCACCCAAACCTGTTTAACTCGTGTTGGGTCGGGTCGCATTTTTCTAGCTCTATTTGTCAGGCATATATTGTGCTTCTAATTCTCTATCTCGTATCCCCAATTCTTTTCGATTTAATAGGGAATTAGGTAACTTCAAAAATAGCCTATAAGCTAATTCTATGGAATTGGGTCTTAATTCCAATTCCAATTCCAATTCTTACCCTAATTCCAACCCCTGATTCCGCGAACCAATCGGGACCTAAGATCATTCTTCAAATTCTTTAAACGTTGTTGCGTGGTGCACACACTCCCTTGTTTCGGTAGGTTCTAACAAGAGTCCTCAATCAACTTATGGCAAGTCTCCTCCTGAACCCAAAACGATTTAAATCTAAAAGGCTTGGCCCTTCCTTTATTTTTATGCGACAAGTTAACAACCAAAGGGCAGTGATAGGAGGCAATTATTGGTTGAGCAAAGATAGATGGGTGAGGAAATATATCAAAAATCTCCATGGAAGCAAAGACTATCCAATTTCTCAAATATGCAATGGAATCCTTGTTTGCCGTTTGTCCAAGTAAATTGAGGTCAATTCATAGGAATCTCTACAAGTATACAACCATTAACCAAGTCAAGGAAGTTTTTAAAACTTGTCTGGGCACAAGATGGGATCCACTGCGCTTCTATGAATCGTGGAGCATTGCATTGAAGTCACCTAACAATAGCCACGAAGAGTCGAAATATTTGGCCATTTCAATGATAATTTCCCATTGTTCACTTTGTCGAGCTATGTTTGAACTTGCATGAACAAACATAATATGTTGAAGAATTAGTTCCTAAATTGAAGGATCTGGAGATTTATTTCCTTAACCGATTACACAATTGGTTCCTTGATTAGTTCCTTGATTATAGGATCTGTTTTGAATCACTTCCTAGCTGATTGTACTGCAGTAGATATTCTCTAGAATGTTTCCAGAATGTATAGCTTCTTTCTTTATTCATAGTTAAGTAAGATTCTATAAAGTGATGTAATACTCCCATGAATAGAAAAAATATACAACAGAGAATACTGTTTTCCAGATCTGAATTCTTCTATCTTCATCTTCTATTTTCATCATGGTATCGGAGCCAAACGATTTGAAGGATTATTGTTGAACCACCACGTCCAACTGGTCTGAATTCTTCCTACAACAACTGATGGATTCTTCCTCCAACATGCCGGAACCATCTCAACCAAGATCGGTTCCTGCTATTGTACAATTTGAAGGTATTTTTAATGCTAGAATTATTCTAAATGAATCAAATTATGATATTTGGTCACAGTTGATGGAGATGCAAATTGCCGAAAGAGAGAAACTCTCTTATATTCGTTGTAAGACGAAGCCACCTGCAGAATTTGAAGATGGCTATGAAAGATGGTATGCTGAAAATCAGAAAGTGAAACGATTGGTATTGATGTCCATGACTCCAGAAATTATGAAGCGTTATATACGTTTATCCACTGCCTACGACATCTGGAGTGTTCTGTCAAAAGCCTCCTATGATGGAAGTGATGAGTTGCAAGTATTTGCTTTAAATCAAAAGGCATTTACAGCTGCACAAAAGGGAAAGACTCTCTCAGAATATTATGGAGAGTTAACTGGAGTTTTCAGAGAATTGGATCATCGTGATAAAGTTGTTATGAAGGATCCTGATGATATTATTGCATACCGAAAGTCTATTGAATGACTAAGGGTGCACATATTTTTTGCTGGATTGGATGCATCATTTGATCAAGTTCGTGGAGAGATTCTACGCAAAGAACTTGTTCCAGATTTGGAAGAATGCTATTCATTAATTTGAAGAGAGGTGGTACGTCAAGCAACTCTGGTTGGGGAATCTGAAAAATCTGAAGCTTCCGCAATGATGACCCGCAATTGCCCAACCCACAACCAGGAGGACCGTCAAAGAGACTTCCCTCCAAAGCGCACCAATGGTGTTGATAAGTCTACATATAAGTGCACCCATTGCAATCAGACTGGGCATACCAAATATCGATGCTTTGAACTGGTGGGATATCCAGAATGGTGGGATCATAGCCGTGCAACCCGGAAGAAGAAAACTGGAATTGCTGCTGTTGCTGTTGTTGCAACAGATGTAGCAACAGATGTTGGAACAGATGTTGAAATCCAGACCTCCTCCGTGTTAGTAACAACTATAGATAACGGTGGTAAGGCTTTTAATATTTCTTCACCTGTTTCTAGTAGTGCATAGATAATTGATTCTGGTGCTACAGATCATATGACATTTGATTCTAGATAGGTAAACCTTCTTAAACCTTCCTCACAATAAATTGTTTCAACTGCCAATAGTAACACTACCCCAATTATTGGGGAAGGATCCTTGACCCTCACTGATACTTTGAACTTCAATTCTGTTTTGGTTGTCCCATATTTAGAATATAATCTCTTGTCAGTTTCTCAAATAATTACAGCCTTATCTTGTATTGTAATCTTTTGGCCTGATTGTTGTGTTTTCAAGGACATCCAAACAAAGCAGACGATTGGTTGTGGTATTAGACGAGGCAAGCTGTATTATCTGGATTTGGTGTCCGGAATCTCAGACAAGTTACATCAAGTCTTGGCAGTGAATGGCTATAAGGGGGAGAAAAAGATATCTGAAATTTGGCTATGGCATAGACGTCTTGGGCATGCTTCATTTGGCTATCTAAAGAAATTATTTCCTAGTTTATTTACAAAAGTGTATGTTTCTAGTTTCCATTGTGATGTATGTGAAATGGCCAAAAGCCATCGAACACCATTTCCATTGAGTTTGACATTGAGTCCACTTCATTTTATGATGATACATTCTGATGTCTGGAGGCCATCTAAAGTCACAACTTTGGGAGGATTTCGTTGGTTTGTTATTTTTATTGATGATTGTACAAAGATGACTTAGTTATATTTAATGCAATCCAAAGGTGAAGTGAACTCATTATTTCAAAAGTTTCATAAAATGATTGAAACTCAGTACAATGCACAAGTCAAGATTCTTCGGAGTGACAATGGTGGAGAATATCAAAGTTCTGAACTTCAAAAGTTTTTGCACACCCATGGCACTATCCATCAAACTACTTGTTCCAATACACCCCAACAGAATTGTAAAACCCCGATTTTTGCTAAGTTTTTTTTCATTGAAATTAATTACGTGTACATATTAAACTAAGTAGATGTGGGTATATGTAGGGATTTCGGTGGGCGAGCATACACGAAATCAATGAATTTCAAAGGTTGTCGAGCGGCAATCTACATATTGAAGGTATATATATACTTAAGGGAAATTAGGTTTTTGTTTTGAATACTCGTATATTCTTGTAACCGAAGACGATTGGCGATTTGCGGCTATCGGTGTGGCGATCTAGGGTTTCATTGGGAAGAGAAGGGAACAGTGAGAGATCTGACTGGATTTGTGGTGTTGGTGATCTAGGATTCAGAAGGTTTTTCCTCTTGCGAACAAAGGATCATCTCGGCGGCGTTAGCAAGCATGCAGACGGACTGTTGGTGATCGGCCGTGGTTCTTTGTGCTGGGATATAAGCGTGCAAAAGGTGAGTAGTATCATTTTAAAACTGAGGTTTTGTGTTTATTCGTGAGTTTATTCTGATGCATGAGTGATTTCTGAGTGATTTCTGGAAGAACTTCATCCGAGCATGAGTTTATTTATAACTGAATGATGATGAATAGAAAAATATGTTTAGATTAACTTCAAAACTAGTTTGAATGTGTTCTGGGGATATTAGGAGACTAAAGAAATGGTTACAGACCGAAAAAGTTCGGCCAGAGTTGGAGATCTGGAAATAACAAAGAGTCAAAAAATACAATGACTGTCCCCTCAGTTGGCGCTCACTTGCGCCGACTTCAGGTAGTGAGCGCAAGATACATTCTTCCCATCCGCCGAGCTTACGCTTAGTTCGCGCTCAGCTCGCGCGGACTTAAATTTTATGCGCTCTTCTCGCGCGAACCTCACGCTCATTTCGCGCCGAGCTCGGGCTCACTTGAATTTAAGTAGGCGCATACTGCATTTTCGACCATCGACCTATCCGCCGACCTCGCGCCTAGCGCAGAAGGTCAGCGCATGGTCCAATAGCTTGCCGAATTGCATTTTTTACTAAACCAAACTGGTTTTTGATGATTTGAGGGTTCAACCACTTTACCAATCACTTGTTTGGGACTTTAGAATCAATATTACCTATTTAATTACTAGGAGAAAATTTAGTGGAAATTCTTAGAGGCTTCCAAGGGAAATTTTAGGTTATTTGTAAGTGATGTACTGGGTACCTAACACTAGGAGTTCCTAGTTAGTTTCCTCTTTGTTTTTATACACTGTACTTGGTTGAGAAATTATTAAATCCTGGTTTTACTTGTTGGAAAATTCTGAATGTATTGTAAAGATTTTCTTGGTGTGAGTAACTGAGTTTTATTTCAAATTGGCATGTGTTACGAATTTGGGAAAATATTGAAAGTACTTGAGGTACCGCCTGGTCCAGAGGGACATGTGGTGAACTGTGTTGAGTTATACATGATATGGCATGTATTGTTTTATTTTGATGTTGGAATTGGGATTATACGATGATTTACTGTTTTGGTTTAGCTTGTCCTGGATCCAGAGTCTAAGCTTAGTAATGAAATGTTATTGTTGGTTGTTGAAATTGCATGGCCTTGTGTGTTGCCATGACCGGTGTAAAGCAACCAGAAACCCTGAGTAAGCCTGGTTGTCAATGCTGAAACCCGGGGAGTAGGCCGGCATTGGATGATGAAACTCTGAGTAGGCCGTCATTTCAGTGTATCCAAAACCCTGAGTAGGCCGGAACTGTGTACATGGAGGTGTGGAGTGTCTACTTGGCATGTTTAATTTATCAACTTAACAACAGTCATGACATTGACCAAATCGATGTATTATCGTATTGATTTGAAATGTGATTAGAATTGATTAATTGGTTTTGGTTTTAAACTTGGAAATTGTATTAGTTGCTTAATCGTACGGGATGTTTATCGATGCATAATTTGAACTGCGGTTAACTATTTTTGTATGCATATGCTACTCGCTGAGATATTCTTATCTCACTCTGTTGTTTTTGTTTTGTTTTCAGATACTCGAGGTGAGGTGACTATTGGGGTAGATCCGACTGAGACTTATAGGGAGGAAGACTACTATTACATTCTTTAGACTTGTAGGTTATTTTGATTTGAATTTTGAATAAATTGAATGATTGAGGTGTAATAAAGTCTTTTGGGGTTGTACCATTTGAATTCTAGTTAAGTTTAAAATATTGAATTCTTAGATAAAATATATTTGTGCACTCTGATATGTTTTAGTTAGATGATTATCCAGCGATATAAATGATTAAAGATCCTTACCTAACACTCCGTGAGATGTGTTATATCTTTATTGAACAACACGGATCCGGGGCGTTACAGAGATGGTATCAGAGCCCAAAAGCTGGAAATTAGTGGTTCCTAGGTAGTATGACTTTAGGAAAACCCTGGGGAAATATTGTGTGTACGTTAGATAGAGCCATGAGGATTAGAAGAGAGTTCCTAACTAATGTGGTGTTTTGTGCTTATAGGTATACATGGCTGGTAGAGGCAGACGCACGAGGGCTGTGGAATATCCAGAGGAGGATATGCCGCAGGAGCAGCCACCTGCACCACCACGAAGGGCCCCACCGCCAGTGGAGGACATTTGGGCTGCTGTTGGCTCACTTACCCACCTCCTTGCAATGGAGAGGGAGGAAAGGATGAGTCAAACTGGGAATGGGAATGGCCAGCGGAATGGTCATGGAGCTGCAGTGGATCAGCAGCGGGTGAGAGCGGAGTTGTCCTTGAGGGACATCGATCGGTTCAGGAAGCTGACTGCCCCGCCGTTTTATGGAGTTCTAGATCCGTTGGAGGCAGAGAGTTGGGTGGCCAGAGTGGAGCGCATGTTTGACACTATGGACTGTCCGGAGGACCGGAAGGTGAGATTGGCTACCTTCACCTTAGAGGGCGAGGCTTAGCATTGGTGGTAGTCATTGCGGAGACAAGTGGTAGATGGGATACAGATGACTTGGGACCAGTTCAGGTAGGTCTTCTATGAGCAGTATTTTTGTAAAACCCCAGTTTTGAGTAGAAAAAAAAATAATAAACAATATAAAATAGTAGATAAAATAAAATATATGCAAAAGTATGAACACATGGATTTATGGACAGGCTTAATCAAAATTTATTTATTGCTGGAGATTTGTGGTCATTAGTTGTCAAAGAGAATAAGCTTAAGTGGATGCGGTAAAATGTAGGGTTTTCAGTGGGCGAGCATGCACAGGATCAAGGCTTTTAAAAGGTTGTCGTGCGACAATACGTATGGGAGCGTGTGGAAGGTATATATACTAAAGGGGAAATTAGGTTTTTGGTTTCGAATGCTCGCATCGTATTTTTGTAACTGAAGACGTTTGGTGTTTTGCGGCTACTGTGGCGATTAGGGTTTCGCTGGGAAGAGATGAGAACCGCGAGAGCTACAACTGGATTAATGGAGTCAGAGATCCAGATTTCAGTGGGTTTTTCCTCTCGCGAACAGGGGATCAGTTCGGCGACATTCGCATGCACGCGGTCGGAGTCGGTGATCGGCCGTGGTTTGGAATAACCTTATTCTGGGATATAAGCGTATAAGAGTGAGTAGCATTGATTTACAACTGAGGTTTTGTGTTTATTCGTGAGTTTATTCTGATGCATGAGTGATTTCTGAGTTTTCTGGGTTTTCTGGAATACCAAGAGTCCGAACATGAGATTGAAATTCAACTTGAAATTAAATGTGTTTAGATTAAATCCAAAACTGGTTGGGAAGTATTCTGGGAACATTGGGAGTGTATTGGAACAATTACAGACCGAAACAAATCGGCCAGAGATAGAGATCTCGAAATAAAAGAGACTCGAAAATCGCAGTGGGTATCCGCCGAGTTGGCGCCCACTCGCGCTCACTTAGGAGGTAGGCGCCCTGTTGAAAATATATTATCTGCCGAGCTGGCGCCCACTTGCCACTCAGCTCGCGCGCACTTAAAAAGCCATGCGCGATTCTCGTGCGAAGCCGACGCCCATCTCGCGCCCATTTTCCGCTCAGCTCGCGCTCACTTAGTGTCGAGTGAGCGCATAGTCAATTTTAGCCTGTTTCCTATCCGCCGACTGGCGCTCACTTCAGGAAGTGAGCGCATACCGAATTTAACTTGCCGAAATTGATTCTTGACTGAACAAAGGGGGATTTTGATGTCTTGAGGTTTATACCACTTAACCAATCACTTGTTTGGGAACCTTGGAACCTGCATTACTTATTAAATTCCTAGAGGAAATTCTAGTGGCAAATTCTTAAAGGCTTCTAAGGTTGAGTTTAGGTTATTTGTATAAGTTGTGCTGGATACCAAAACACTAGGAGTTCCTAGTTTGTTTTCTCCTTGAATTTATACACTGTTTTGATTGAGAAATTATTGACTTCTGGTTTCACTTATTTGGAAAATTATGAATGTATTGTCTTGGTATAAATAACTGTGTTTTGTATTCGGATGGCATGTGTTGCGGAAATGAGAAAATACTGAAAGTATTTGAGATACTGCTTGGTCTAGAGGGATAGGTGATGAACTGTAATGAGTTATACATGATGTGGAATGAATGGTTTTACTTTGATATTGGAACTGAGATTATGCGATGATTTACTGTTTTGGTTTAGCTTGTCCTGGATCCAGAGTCTAAGCTTAGTAATGTGATGCTTTTATTTTATTGGAGTAATGGCATGGCCATGGAGTGTTGCCACGACTGGTGTAGAGTAGCCAGAAACCCTGAGTAGGCCTGGTTGTCAATGTCGAAACCCTGAGTAGGCCGGCATTGGATGACGAAACCTTGAGTAGACCGTCATTTCAGAGTATCCGAAACCCTGAGTAGGCCGGAACTGTGTACATGGAGGTGTGGAGGTCGCTCTGGCATGTTGATTAACCAATGTAAACAACTACATGACATTGACCACTGTGGGGATTTGTTTTTGTTTGACGTGATATGTTTTATTCTCTGGTCTATTGGTGCGGAGTAGCCCATGATAAAATACTTTATTGGTGCGGAGTAGCCCATGATAAAATACTCTATTGGTGCGGAGTGGCCCATGATAAACACTCTAGTATTTCAAAAACTTGAGTTGTTGAACTATGTTTTCTTCGATATGTTGCTACCTGGTTATACGTGACTTTACGGCTATATGCATGATTGATATCGTCTTTACTGCTTGGTTTATACGATGGTTTCCTCACGGATGTAAATTGGATCGTTGAAGTTTTGTTGGGTTATACGTGTTATCATCGTTGTATATGGTTTGAAATCGCCATGTTTTAGAACTGAACTAGATGTATTTGTGCATGCATGTGCTGCTCACTGGGATATTCGTATCTCACCCTGTTGCTTTCGTTTGTTTTCAGATACTCTTGGAGAGCTCAATACTTGCGGGTAGTTACTTGGACATGTGAGTTTTATTTTAGTTTTAGGAATATTTTAGAGCACTCTATTATATAGCTATTGTTGTATTCATGTTTTTTCTTCACTCTGATATTGCGATCCTGTGTTTTAAATTAACCTCCGGGGATGAGTTATGGTGTTATTTCGTGACTCGGATCCGGGGCGTTACAATTTTTCGGCAGAGGTGAGGTTGTAGAAGGAGAGAGAGTTCATGGATATCTCTCAGGGATCATTGACCGTGGCACAGTATGAGGCTTAGTTCGCGATTCTTTCTCGATTTGCTCACCATATAATGCATGATGAGCAGAGGCGCACCCAGCATTTCGAGAGAGGACTGAGGGCAGACATTAGGTGCATGGTCTCGGTGCTGATGTGCACCAAATACTTTGATTTAGTGGGGAGAGCTCTGCGGGTTGAGAGGGAGATTTGAGACTCAGGGACTGAGCAGAGCAGAGTTAGAGCACAGCCGAATGTTACAGAGACACGGAGGGTCCCAGATAGGGACAAGAGACCGAGGATTGATTATGGATAGAGGGATAGGAGAGGTTTTGGAGGTTGCTTTAGTTGCGGCCGATTTCATATCCCAGGTCCATGTGTGTCACCGCCAGGTGCATGCTTCAGATGTGGGCAGCATGGGCATCAGGTTGCTGATTGTCCACACCCGAATACTTACCAGTTACTCAAGCCAGCCCTTACTGCACCCATGGATACCCGGTCGGCCGAGGCTTCTAGATTTCAGTATCCTAGACCAATGCCAGCGCTACCAGCACCACTGAGATTTCAGGGTCAGAGTAGTGGTGGATATCAGAGGCAGCAGGCACCACAGAGGCAGCAGGCACCACCCCCATGCCCTCAGCAGACCAGGGTGTATGCAGTAGCAGCTCAGGAGGATGAGCCTGAGGAGGGGCGTTACAGAGATGGTATTGAGGAGGGGCATATTGAGGAGGCTCGTGAGGAAAAGCCGGAGGCGCCACAGCTGGTTGAAGGTATTCTTTTCATTCATGGTAGATCAGCTATATGCTTGTTTGATTCGGGTGCTTCTAGGTCTTTCATTACTCCTCATTGTGCATGTCGTATTGGTTTGATTCCTTCCACACTCGAGTCTGAGTTACTTGTACACACACCATTGGGGGAAGCCACTAGAGTATAGACCGTATTTAGGGATTGCATGATTAGGTTGGGTTCTTTGGAGTTGCCAGGGGACTTGGTAGAGCTGAAATTTGGGGAGTTTGTTGTGATTTTAGGCATTGATTGGCTTTTTCGACACCATGTGAGCATAGACTGCTATAGAGGTACCATTATGGTGTGTTAGCCAGATCAGCTTGTGTATTGTTTCCGCTGTGAGGGGTTGAGAACGCGGATCAGTTTGGTAGCATCCATTGAGGTTGAGGAGACAAAGCCTATGGCACTTAGTCTTTCTAGTGTGCCTGTAGCATCAGAGTTTGAGGACATATTCCCTGACGATTTGCCGAGATTACCACCACCTAGAGAGGTTGAGTTCAGTATGCAACTCTTACCTGGTACGGCACCTGTGTCCAAACCACCATACAGAATGTCACAACCTGAAAATCAAGAGATGAAAAAGCAGTTGGATGAACTGGAAGCGAAGGGCTTTATTAGACCCAGTGTGTCACCATGGGGTGCACCGGTCTTGTTTGTCCAGAAGAAGGACGGGTCGATGCGGATGTGTATAGATTACCGCCAGTTGAATCAAGTCACTATTAAGAATAAGTATCCGTTGCCTCGGATTGACGACTTGTTCGACCAGTTGAGGGGAGAGTCTTGGTTTTCTAAGATCGACTTGAGCTCTGGATATCACTAGTTGAGAGTAGCCCCGGATGATATAGAGAAGACGGCTTTCCGCACTCGATATAGGCACTACGAGTTTCAGGTTATGCCTTTTGGGCTGACTAATGCCCCAGCTGTCTTCATGAACCTGATTAATCGGGTATTTCTCTTGCACTTGGACAGCTTTGTGGTTGTGTTCATTGATGATATTCTGGTGTATTCTCGGAGTAGAGAGGATCATGTACAGCACCTCAGAACTGTATTGCAGACATTGAGAGAGCACAGATTGTATGCCAAGTTTAGAAAGTGCCAATTTTGGTTAAGAGAAGTGAGTTTCTTGGGACATGTGATTTCGGGAGATGGGATAGCAGTGGATCCAGCTAAGGTTCAGGCTGTGGCGGATTGGCCTAAACCTTCATCGGTGACTGAGGTACGGAGTTTCTTGGGAATGGCGGGATATTATAAAAGGTTCATCAAGAACTTTTCCCGAGTGACAGCACCTTTATCTAACCTCACTAAGAAGGCTGTGAAGTTTGAGTGGGACGACAAGTGTGAGGCTAGTTTCCAAGAATTGAAGGGCAAACTGTCTTTAGCTCCAGTCCTGATTGTACCATCAGTGAGTGAGGGGTTTTCGATCTATTGTGATGCTTCTCGAGTAGGGTTGGGCTGTGTTTTGATGCAGCAGAGGCATATGGTAGCCTATGCTTCAAGGTTGCTATGCACTCATGAGAAGAATTATCCTACGCACGATCTAGAGTTGGCAGCGATTGTATTTGCACTTAAGTTATGGAGGCACTATTTGATGGGAGCCCAATTCGAGATATTCTCAGATCACAAGAGCTTGAGGTATATATTTTCCCAGAAAGAGTTGAATATGAGGCAAAGGAGATGGATGGATCTTCTAAAGGATTATGATTTCACACTTCATTACCATCCGGGGAAGGCAAATGTGGTGGCAGATGCATTGAGTCGTAGGGGTGTTTCCCAAGATGAGGTGGCCACACTAGCTACTTTCATGGCAAGTCAGTGCACTCTTGTTGATACAGTTGTAGATTGGCCTGGGGAGTTCAGCACTCATGGGCATGGAGTGATCATGGCACGAGTTCAGGTAGAGCCAGAGTTGATTCAGCGTATACGGGAAGGTCAGTTGGCAGATTCCAATTTGTTACGCATCAAGGGGTTAGTAGAGAAGGGTGATGAGGCCACGAAAGATTTTGAGTTTCGGGATGGATTGGTGAGATTCCAAGGGCGGACTTGTGTTCCAAATAATGCTGAAGTCAAAGGATTGATACTAGACGAGAGTCGCAGGTCCAAATATGCAGTTCACCCTGGTAGTACCAAGATGTACAAGAATCTGAAGGCAGTATATTGGTGGTCGGGCATGAAGAAGGACATTGCGGAATATGTAGCCAAATGCCTTACATGTCAACAAGTGAAGGCAGAGCATAGGAGACTTCCAGGTTTGATGCGACCTTTGCCGGTTCCCGAGTGGAAATGGGAACATATATCAATGAATTTTGTGAATGGGCTACCGCCTACAGCTAAGAACCACAACGGCGTATGGGTGATTGTGGATAGACTGACCAAATTAGCTCACTTTTTGCCTTACCAGACCACTCAGAATTTAGCATCATTGGTTGAGCTGTATACTCAAGAGATAGTCAGGTTGCATGGGGTTCTAGTGTCTATCATATTGGATAGGGATTCTCGGTTCACCTCGCATTTTTGGCAGTGTTTCTAGGAGGCCATGGGAACTAAGTTGAGTTTTAGCACTAGTTTCCACCCACAGACCCATGGTAAGTCAGAGAGAACTATTCAGACTTTGGAAGACATGTTGAGGTGTTGTGTCATGGATTGGGGTGGCAGTTGGAGTAAGTATTTAACTTAGCCGAATTTGCCTACAACAATAGCTATCAGGCTAGTATACAGATGGCACCCTATGAGGCACTTTATGGCAGGATTTGTAGATCTTCCGTATGTTGGGTGGAGGTAGGTGAGAAACAGTACTTTGGGCCTGAGATTATACGAGACAGCATGGAAAAGGTGAAGTTGATTCGACAGCGGTTGTTGACTGCACAGAGTCGTCAGAAAAGTTATTCAGATACCCGACGACGTGAACTGAAATTTGAAGTGGGAGACCAAGTGTTCTTGAAGATATCACCTTCCAAAGGTATCTTGAGATTTGGGAAGAAAGGGAAGTTGTCTCCATGCTTTATTGGGCCATTCGAGATTGTGAAGGAGATTAACCCTGTAGCTTATAAACTAGCCTTGCCAGATCATTTGGCAGGAGTCCATGATGTATTTCATATATCCATGTTGCGGCAGTACATAGTGGATCCTAGTCATGTGATAGATCCCGAGCCTTTAGTGATTCGAGAGGATCTGACATACGAGGAGAGACCAGTTCAGATTTTAGACCGTCGTGAGCAGATTCTTCGCACCAAAGTCGTTCCCTTGGTGAAAGTGCTATGGTAGAATCATACGATGGAAGAATGCACTTGGGAAGGTGAGGAAGAGATGAAGAAGAAGTATCCGGAATTATTCGTTTCTTCTTGAGGTTAATTTTGAGGACGAAATTTTTGTAGGAGGGGAGAATGTAAAACCCCGATTTTTGCTAAGTTTTTTTTCATTGAAATTAATTACGTATACATATTAAACTAAGTAGATGTGGGTATATGTAGGGATTTCGGTGGGTGAGCATACACGGAATCAATGAATTTCAAAGGTTGTCGAGCGGCAATCTACATATGGAAGGTATATATATATTTAAGGGAAATTAGGTTTTTGTTTTGAATACTCGTATATTCTTGTAACTGAAGATGATTTGCAGCTACTGGTGTGGCGATCTAGGGTTTCGTTGGGAAGAGAAGGGAACAGTGAGAGATCCGACTGGATTTGTGGTGTTGGTGATCAAGGATTCAGAAAGTTTTTCCTCTTGCGAACAGAGGATCATCTCGGCGGTGTTAGCAAACATGCAGACGGACTGTTGGTGATTGGCCGTGCTTTGGAATACCTTTGTGCTGGGATATAAGCGCGCAAGAGGTGAGTAGCATCGTTTTAAAACTGAGGTTTTGTGTTTATTCGTGAGTTTATTTTGATGCATGAGTGATTTCTAGAAGAACTTCTTCCGAGCATGAGTTTATTTATAACTGAATGATGATGAATAGAAAAATATGTTTAGATTAACTTCAAAACTAGTTTGAATGTGTTCTGGGGATATTATGAGACTAAAGAAATGGTTACAGACCGAAAAAGTTCGGCCAAAGTTGGAGATCTGGAAATAACAGAGAGTCGAAAAATACAGTGACTATTCGCTCAGTTGGCGCTCACCTGCGCAGACTTCGGGTAGTGAGCGCAAGATACATTCTTCCCATCCGCCGAGCTTGCGCTTAGTTCGCGCTCAGCTTGTGCGGACTTAAATTTTATGCGCTCTTCTCGCGCGAACCTCACGCTCACTTTACGCCGAGCTCGCGCTCACTTGAATTTAAGTAGGCGCATACTCCATTTTTGACCATCGACCTATCCGCCGACCTCGCGCCTAGCACATGGTCCAATAGCTTGCCAAATTGCATTTTTGACTAAACCAAACTGGTTTTTGATGATTTGAGGGTTCAACCACTTAACCAATCACTTGTTTGGGACTTTAGAATCAATATTACCTATTCAATTACTAAAATCAACACTGTTCAGGTGTTGTTGTCTTTAACTGCAAACCTGGAGTGGCCATTGCAACAATTTGATGTGAAGAATGCCTTTCTACATGGAGAATTATTTGAAGAAGTTTATATGAACCTTCTACCAGGTTGCATGACACCAGTAAAACACAGTCAGAAGGTGTTCAGATTAAACAAAATCATTGTATGGATTGAAACAGTCTCCAAGAGCATGGTTTGGAAGATTTACAAAAGCCATGATAGGCTTTGGCTACCATCAAAGCAACTCAGATCATACATTGTTTCTAAAAGGGCAACAAGGTAAGATCACTGCACTCATCATCTATGTAGATG
Source organism: Buxus sempervirens (assembly GCA_947561395.2). NCBI lineage: Eukaryota > Viridiplantae > Streptophyta > Magnoliopsida > Buxales > Buxaceae > Buxus > Buxus sempervirens. The sequence goes on from OX387182.1 coordinate 18,320,892, forward strand.
GTATGGTAGTCACAGGGAATGATTCAGAAGAAAGGAAGGCACTACAAGAGTACTTATCTAAAGAATTTGAAATGAAGGACCTTGGTTCTTTAAAATATTTTCTTGGGATTGAAGTATCTAGATCCAAGAAAGGGATATTTCTGTCACAAAGAAAGTATACCTTGGACCTACTACAAGAAACTGGAATGTCAACATGTCAACCAACTGATACACTGGTGAAGAAGGTTTGAAGTTATATGTTGAGTCAGACCAAGTTCCAACTGATAAAGTGAGATACCAAAGACTTGTAGGGAGACTGATGTACTTAGCACATACAAGACCGGATCTTGTTTATGCATTGAGTATTGTTAGTCAATTTATGCATGATCCTGGAAAGCAACATATGAATGCAGTCATGCGCATTTTGAGGTATTTAAAATCTGCTCCTGGAAAAGGGGTTCTGTTCACTAAAAATACGGACTGTTGTAACATCGATGCCTATACTGATGCTGATTGGGCTGGAGCTAAAGATGATAGGAGATCAACTTCTAGTTATTTTTCGTTTGTGGGGGGTAACCTTGTTACATGGAGAAGCAAGAAACAAAATGTTGTTGTTTGTTCAAGTGCAGAAGCTGAATTCAGAGGTATGTCTCTTGCTCTTTGTGAAGCATTGTGGCTGAAACTTCTTTTGCAAGATTTGGGGTACTCATCTATGCAATTCATTCAATTGTATTGTGACAATAAAGCTGCGTGTGATATTGCCTACAACCTAGTCCAACATGATCATACAAAACATGTAGAGGTGGACAGATTCTTTATTAAAGAAAAGCTTTATGAGGGTATATTGGAGTTACCTAAGATCAGATTAGAAGATTAGTTGGCTGATCTTCTTACTAAAGCTGTCTCAAATCGAATCTTCTCAAAATTAAAAAAGTAAACAAGTTGGGCATGTGTGATATCTATGCACCAACTTGAGGGGGAGTGTTGAAGAATTAGTTCCTAAATTGAAGGATTTGGAGATTTATTTCCTTAACCGATTACACAAATGGTTCCTTGATTATAGGATCTGTTTTGAATCATTTCCTAACTGATTGTACTGTTGTAGATATTCTCTGGAATGTTTCCAGAATGTATAGCTTCTTTCTTTATTCATAGTTAGGTAAGATTCTATAAAGTGTGATGTAATACTCCATTGAATAGAAAAAATATACAGCAGAGAATACTATTTTCCAGATCTGAATTCTTCTATCTTCATCTTCTATTTTCATCAATAAGCCAAGTTTGTCCTTTGAAACTCACCTGCAATAATACCAATCACTTGAGATAAGATACTAATTCTACAATATAAATATTGGACCAAAAAAATCCAAAACCCTTCACGGCGATTCATGGATTCAAAAATGATTTTGTTCACAAAATTTAAATTCCGGACAATTTTTTCAGCAAGATGTTTCTTAGCAAAAGTTTCAAAAAGTAGAATTAAATCTATGTTGGACAAAGGTTGGTCCTTCAGATGTTGCTGAGTCACAATCTAACCAAGATCGTGACAGTTCCAACAGAGAATCTTCATTCAAAATTGCTCGAAGCTGAGATGCAATCTTGCTCCTCAACTTTAGAACTTTTTGCTAGAGTCTTTCTTTTTTCAATGAAGTAGATAAACCCCTGAGTCGTGTTTGATCCAAGTCTCCTTCTTTGTCTGTGTAGGGACGAATGGATAGGGCCTTCTTGCGGTGTCTTTTTGGTCTGTTCTATTTTCCATGTTTCTCCTTTTTTGATAATATGGGGAGTTGTAGAGAGATGGACATTCTTTGTGATATCATTATCCTACAAAGGACTCTTAGGGGCGTTTAGTGGGCATTATAGAATCTGGATTCTAGTAGAATCCAATTCCATAATCCAAAGGGTGTGTTTGGTTGGGATTTTAAGGCCAGATTCTACTATTCGATTGTATAATCAAGCCCATAATTAGAATCTACCTTTTTGGCGATTATAGGGATTATTGACATTGGTGTTTATATTTCCAAAATCTGTGATTCTAGAGATTATGTATAACATATTATATAAAACATAGTATAATAAATAATAACATTATAAGTATTATAATGTAATATATTCTGTTATATGATATATAATTGATAATACAATATTAAATTATATATAATAAATTATAAATTTTAATATAATGTACATAATAAATAATTATTATTATAATAATAACAAATTATAATATAACTTATATTAGAATTTATGTTATAATAAACAAAAATTTTATTATATTATCATTATAATAATATTATATATTATAATATTATACTATTATAATAAACATATAATTATAATATACATATATATTATGTTTAATATAATAATATTCTATAAATTATAATGTAACTTATATTAGAATTTATGTTATAATAAACATAAATTATATTATAGTATTATTATAATAATATTATATTATTATAATAAATATATTATTATATTAATAGTATTACATGTAATAATATTAAACATATTAATATATTAATATTAATAATATTATATTGTTATAATAAGCATATTATAATAATATTATATACATATATATTTTAATATTTAATATATTAATATATTATATTTAATATAATAATATTCAAATTTAATATTATAATATATTATATTTTATTAAATTTAGTATTACAATAAATTTATTATAATATTATATATAATATACATGAATTTTAAGTTATAATAAATATAAATTATATTAATATAAAATTATAAACTATAATAAATTATAATATAAATAGTTTATATTATAATATATATATATATATATATATATATAATATTTTATTATTATATTATAAATTATAGGACTATTATAAATATTATATATATTATATAATATTTATAATATCATTTAATATTATAATAATATATAATATTATAATATAGTATATATTATTGTAATATTATTAAAATAATAATAATGTTATTGTATTACACATAATATAAATGATATTATTATTATATTATATATAATAATATTACATATAAATTTATATATTATATAAAAATATACACATTACGTAATAATATATATGATTTTAAATAAGACTTTAATTTTTCTATATATATTATATTATTTTTATATAATTTTTAATAAAAAAACTCCAAATTTAATCTCAATAATCACTGTCAACCAAACAAGATTCCAAATTCTAATTTAAAAATCTGAGTTCACAATCCAAGTTATCCAAATAGGATTTTGGTTTTTTAAAATTGAGGAAATATAATCTGGGTTATAGAATCTAGGATTAGAATGCTAATCCAGATTCTATAATGCCCACCAAACGTCACCTTAAAAAAAGTCGGTCCATAGGAGATTAAAGGCGGACCATAAGCTGGAAAAGGAGAGGAGCAGGAGACCGAAAAAGTAAAAGGCCCTTTAAAGCTTTTCACCAATGGGCTTGGCCCAAATGAGCGCCTATCTGATAAAAAGGAAGATAAGTTCTCCGATGGGCTTGGCCCAAATGAAAATCTGTGCCCCACGAGCCGACGACTTGAACCGAATTGGGTTCTGTCTGAATTGGACCCGAGATTGGCAAGTCACTACTTGGGTCAGACCCCACCGGAGAAACGTATTCAATCAGACAAATGGTCCCTTTCGGCAAAAAAAGGACATCTTCTTCGGCAAGAGGTGGAGATCTTCGTTGAATACTTCGGCACACTATCAGTTAAAGCACAATCAGAATCTACTCCTGGAGAACACTTAACACATTCTGTGATTAAATGACCAATTAGACCACAAGAATAGCAGAATTGAGGCAATCCTTCATAACAGAAATCAACCCAAACTTTTGTTGAATCAATGGATTCAACGAAAATTCCAGAAGGAATAGGGTTGAGGAAAGGCAGCTCCAGTCAAATACAAGCATGCACAAACTCCTTAAATTGGGGTAGCTCCACCTCCAAGGTTTTACCGAACTCATTTCCCATTCTAACCAGAAATTTCAAGTCCATTAAGGCATGAGGGAGATGACGTAGTTGCATCCAGATTGTTAGAGACTGGAAACTATAAGCATATGCATCCTCAACATTTGTAATCTGAGCCAACAAACAAATGTGACCATGCGGAAACCAAGGTTGAGCATAGAGAACCGCATCAAGCTCCATCTTTGAAGTAAAGGCCATCAGGAATGTTTAAGGAGAAATCTGAGAGACAAACAAAAGTCTGACCAACTTCTAGGCCCTCTCTGAGAATGTTTTAACCGCACACAAAGATGGCGTTGAATCCAGAACATCCATCAACACTAAGAACTGCCATTTGGATATTAGCCTCTCTTTCTCATCTTCGAGTCTAAAAGCCTTGTCTGATCTCGTCGGAATCCGAAGATGATGAAAGTGTTGCGTTAGATCCTCCATTATCCACAAGAAGAAGAAATGGACACCACTCACGGGGATAAGCTGTTAGTTCATAATGCCAGGCCTAGAGACCACCCAGAACCCCCTTGACAGAAGAAACAGGGGTTGAGAGGGGAGTAAAAGTAATCAACTAAAGCAGAGAAAATGAGTTTTTTTGTTTGGTTGGTTCTTGCTTTTAAGATTATTTTCATTTAATTAGTTTGTTTGGTTCTTTGCTTTTAAGTTTCTTTACCTAATGACAGTTTGGTTAACTATACCATTGTTCTTGTGGCCTTTAAGTAGGGTGAAATTTTAGAGGCCGGGCTTAACAAAGCTCATGAGAACTTAGGGGCTTGCCCAAACCCGGCCCAACCCGGTTTTTGGGTCCCACACTTGAACATAAGCCTGGCCCTAAAAGAAAAATAAAAGCTTGAGCCCGGTTTTTACAATTTCTCACACTTTTATTAGAAAATTACTTGAAATATTTATACTTAAAAGTTTTCTGTACTTATATATCCATAAATTAAGCAAAAAAAAAAAAAAAAAAGTACCACAAAAATTAAAAAATGAATTAATTATATGTCAAAACTAGTTTAAGATATGTATATAACCATTAAACTTCGTAAGAACGTTCAAGGCCTTGATCACTAGTTCAAATAGGCTCCTCTTGGAGCTCTTTTCAAGGCTAGGAAGCGAGAATATAATCCAATAGGGTGCATTGTGGGATGCATTGAACGGGTCAGCGTCACCTAAGACTAACTGCCCGTGGCCTACCTTAGCCATCAAAACAAGAAAGGCAATGCAACAAAGGTAGCCATTTGCATGTTAATTGGTAATGAGACCCGTAGCAATGGACTTGGTGCCACACAAATTTCACATGTGATGGATGATTTGGCAAACCCCACCCTTGTTCACATACAATTAACATCCACAACAAGATTTCCAGCTTAATTTGTAGATTATACACAATCTTTATACTTGAGGGCCTTTGTTTTCCCTTTTTATTTTCCTTTAATTTCCACTTAAATCGATTGGGGATTGTATTTTTCATTTAAACAGAAAAAAAAAGCTTGATATAGAGAGTGCGTGTTACTATAAATCGCAAGCTTGTATTGTCTACAACAAGATTTTCCTACATCACATAACAAGATACACTATGGTACTGTTTGGTAAAGCCTTTCAGAAGTGCTTTTTTGCTTTTGAAAGCAAAAAATTACTTTCGAAAGCAAAAGTGTTGTTTGGTTATACACACATGAAGCAATTTATAAGAAGCAAAAAAGCAATTTCATTGCTTTTAAAAAAAAAGCATAGAAATGTTGCTTTTCACTTTAACTATAAATTTACTTTCTTGTTTCTAAAACCCTCGACACAAAACTAGACCGGGAAAAAATTGACCCATCATGTCCAACCCAACCCGAAAAAACAAGTTTGGGTTGACTCATGTAATAGTTGGGTCGGATTCGGATTGGGGATTTAGTAACCCATTCGTATTTGGGTCAACTCGAATCTAGCCTGATAATGATCTGTTTAACCCGATAATGACCTGCTTAACACGATAATGATCTGTTTAACCTAATAATGATCCGCTTTAACCTGATAATGATCTGTTCAACTTGATAATGACCCGTTTAACATAATAATGGCCCGTTTAACACGGTAATGGCCTATTTAACTTGATAATGACTCGTTTAATACGATAATGGCCCATTGAACCCAATAATGACTCGTTTAACCCAATAATGATCTGTTTAACCTAATAATGATCCGTTCAACCCAATAATGACCCATTTAACCTGATAATGACTCGTTTAACTTGATAATGACTCGCTTAACCCAATAATGATCTATTTAACCCGATAATGACCCGTTTAACTCAATAATGACCCGTTTAACGTGATAATGACTCGTTTAACTCGATAATGACTCGCTTAACCCAATAATGATCTGTTTAACCCTATAATGACCCGTTTAACTCAATAATGGTCCGTTTAACTCGATAATGACTTGTTTAACCTAATAATGACCCGTTTAACCCTAAATTGTATGACTAATTCACGTTATTTTCTATTGGTGTATTTTTTTTATAATTAAAAATTTTTAATCGGGTTGATGGGTTAAACCCGATTATTGGCGTGTTGGGTTTGGTTTTGGGTTTTCCCAACCCACCAATAAACAGATTCAACTTGAACCGATCCGATTATTACTCAACTCGTTACAATATACGTCAAGTATATTTTTAAGTAGAATGCATCAACTATTTACGATAGTTTTATATGATAGCATAAAAGCAATTTATATGCTACTGTAGTTACCAAACATGCTTTTTTGCTTCTTAGCAGCAAAGCAAAAGTTTACCAAATAGCTTTGCTTCAACAAAAGATCTTCTGAAAAGCAAAAAATTACTTTTTTGCTTTTTTGCTTTTGAAAGCAAGAAAGCAAAAGCATTACCAAACAGAACTTACATCACCTAACAAGATAAATGGGATTGTGAGGACTATATAGCAAGAGACATTGATGTAAGGCCCACTAAAGTGAATATTCTATAAACTCCACATCACTGTGTTTTACTGTATATGTTGTAAAAGTGAATCCGCGCTTGATCATTACTCGATTGTGAGCCCAACAAATAAATAAAATTATTTTAACTTGTATGACCCACAATCCATGTATATTGCTCTAGGGTACTCATAATCTGCATTTAGGTTTAGCGATGTAGACCTAATATTTTCCCTCACATTTATTTTGAAGAAGGTTGAGACTTGAGAGTACACCACCAAACTTATATCTTTAAAATCTTCTTATTCCCTTGTTTTTTTTTTCCTTTTTTGTAAATTTGGAACACACAGATACACACCGATCTAGTAAACTACTAGACCTCTTAGGAGTACAACAGCGTCTGTGAACCAAACGAAGCAGCAGCTCAAAGGGCACTTTTAACTCTCTTTTTGGTAAGTCAAAGTCTTAAAGTTTTGGGACACACATACACACCGATCTAGTAAACTACTAGACCTCTTTGGAGTACAACTGCAACTGTGAACCAAACGAAGTAGCAGCTCAAAGGGCACTTTTAAATCTTTTTTTTGGTAAGTCAAAGTCTTAAAGTTTTGGGAAATAGGGAATGATATCGTCTGCAATGCTATACTGCATTGCAATGGCCGTGAGATGTTGCCATGTGGAGTATTTCACGATCATGTTTTTTTCATTTATGTAAATGTGTCAGGTGGGTCCACTTGAATAAATACTGACCGTGAGATGCTCCGCTTGGCAACATCTCACGGTCAAATTAGTATGAAATGCAGTAAAGCATTGCCGACGATTTCACTCCAAGAAATGGCACTCCAAGCTCAATACTGCCCAGACGTGACTTAGGTTTTTTTAGTCCCATCAGCACAGATATTTCTTCTTTTTTCTTCCAGATATTTCTTATATTTTCTTCCTGCCTTTAGTGGGAACATCAGCCAGCTACAATGCTCATCTGATGCCACTATCTTCAGCCCCAGTGGCATCAGATTTCGTCTATTTTGGCGTTTAAAACTGAAAGAGAACAACCACATTTGGGTTTACTCCCTTTTCCCTTTTTGACATCTTGAAAAGTAGGAGATGCCTAAAGAGTTGATATCCTTCACGAAAGGCTAATCTGCTTCTCCATCCCTCCCTTAACTGGAAGCCATGGTCATAATGTTGACAGTTCATTGGTTTTTCTTGGTTGGCTTTGGATATCCTTGGAAATGCCGACACAACCTCACATATCCACATCCCAGAGAACCGTCCATCCTAAAGCAAATTCCCTTTGGCTCCACACTCCCCAAATAAAGCCACCTCCCTACTGTTACTAAACAAGAAAATTTCTGGTAAATGAGATTCCTTGCATGCCCCACACCTTTAACCTTCCAAATATTCTTTCCTCATGCACATATAATGCGACTGATTCTTCATTCAATTCCCCACTCAAAACCCCAGACAAAAAACAGAGGTTGTTCTCTTCAATTTACCCTCTCATGATTCCAGAATTCGAGGTATGCCTCTCAACACAAGTCTAACGCATATTAACATCAACAGCTTGTACTGAACCCTATAGTATTAGCAAATTATAGGATCAAACCCATTGCTTCAATTCCTGTAAAAAACAGTTCAGATGACATGAACCTAACCCCTGGTTCCAATTGTGATTATACATTACAAGGGATAAGAGTTTCTGATTTCCTGTCAAACAATGCAGAGACCTCGAATAACAGAGATACAGGTCCGGGTTGACTGCAATGGATGTGTGCAGAAGATCAAGAAGGCGTTGCATGGCATTAATGGTCAGTTTGATCATTAGATTCAATTTCTCCTCTCTTTAGCTTTCTTGTATCCTTACAATGAACTGATTTTTTTTCCAAAACGCCTGATATTGTCCAGGTATATATGATCTCTATATTGATCTCCCTCAACAAAAATTGATGGTGGTTGGGTGGGCCGATCCTGAAAAGATTATCAAAGCCATCAAGAAGGCAAGGAAGTCAGCAACCATCTGCTCCATTGTTGAACCAACAGAGCCGGTTGATCCACCCACAGAACCACCACCAGAAGGTTCCACCCCAGCACCAGATACAGAAGCTTCAAATCACCCTCCTACAGGTTTTTCACCGACAGAAGCCCCTGCAAGACCTGCAGAACATTGTAAGGACTCTCCAACTCCAGATATGGCAACCACTGAGGCCACAACTAGCCACCCAGTGCCCCCTTCTGGACCCAAGGTCATCGAAGAGGTCCACGTTATACATCGATATCCACCTGACCCACCTGAATACAGCTATGGCAATAGCTACAGCCACAGCCATGGTGAATACTGGAACAATAATCCTAATGCATATGTTGGGCACCGTAACAACTTCCCCAGCAGTTATGATGGTCATTGGAACAACTATCCTAATAGCAGGTTTCCACATGAGCCACAACCACCACAATCCGTTCACATCACGCACAGCTACAACTCCTATACACCATCACATTACATATCAGAATACGAGCATATCCAGTCACAACCTCAACACACACATTACAGTAGAAGGGAGCATTACAGTGAGGATTATCACAACATTGGAAATGGTGGGAATGGATATGGGAACGTTTCTTCAATGTTCAGTGATGAAAATCCGAATGCATGTAGGATAGTCTAGAAGGATTGAGGGGATAGGGAGGAAAAGGATTCTCTTTCTTGCGTCTCTAAAGAAGGTTTTGCTAGAAAGTTAAACTGAGAAAGTAACAAGTAAGATATTAGTAGCATCTGGCTACAGTAACCATGTGAAGATGAGGGGGAGAATGAGATTCTTAACTTGAAAGGGAAGAAAGAACAGATTCCACATTCCATTTACTAAGAATCCCATAAAGCTATTTTATTCCATGACAGCATTGCTCATCATTCAACTTTCAGAGACTTCTATTATTTCTTCCTTCTTGGTATATCATAACCAAAAGCATAAATGGGTCGATTTCAGGTTTGGCTTCTTTGTTGGGTTTTCTTCTCTCTTATACAATAAACAATGTAAGCAAAATTTTGTATATAAATTTTATTATATTACATTGGAAGGCAGATTAAAATGTTGCAATGATTACACAGGTTAGAGCTTGTATTGCTTTACTTTTTATCAAATGAGTGGGGAACAGGTCAAGCATCAATTCACTAATTCCCAATATCAGCTTACCAAACTTTACTCATGGCCAACTCTATTTGCACAACCCAGAGGAAAGGCACCTTGGCAGAAGATCCGCAACAAAGGGAATAATCCATATATTGTCATCTGGAAAGCAATTTAATCCCAAGAGTAAAACTGGTCCAAAGAGCAAAGGGGAACAGCTAAAACCCTCTCAACCACGAAGGCATATCCCAATGTGTTTGGAGAGGTAGAAAATATTGGAAAGAAAGTAAAAGAACACTTACCTTTGCTTTTCATTGTTTTCCCTTCATTTTAAGATAAGAAATTTGAGGGCCTTCTTGTTGAAAAATGAGGCTCGTTTTGGAAAAGCACTTTTCAATAGGCTTATATTTTTCTGTGAACAAAAAAAAAAAAAAAAAAAATTCAATAGAAAGTTCATTTTCCTTTTGTTTCTACTCTAAACAAACACACCCTAAAAGACAGATTTTCATCTCCTTGATGGAGAATCCTCTCCACCTCTTTACCAAAAAAGCAGCTGCCCTAGAAACCCTTTCATAGCATTAGAAAAATTATATTCCCAATTAAAAAATTCAATTAGAGCTCCAAAACCATCTAGGAAAAGTATTATACTCTCAAAACATAGGTCTGCAAAATAGCTATGCAAACCTATTTTTTCCCAAAGAATTCAAGACATTCTAACAGCTTATCATCAAGACTGGTAACCTACAAATCTTTGAACATGGACCTTGGTCCTAATATTCTTTTGACCTATTTGCAGTAATACCGCACAACAGAGTTGTAAGAAATAATGAAATCTACTTGCAGAAAAGGATGGAGGGAAAAAAACCACAAAGAAACAATGATATCCATCTGATTTGCCTAAGATCAATATGAATCTGGTGCACCTTACGATCATTCCCTGCAATAAATGGCCATTCCAGTGGTGCAAGTCTTGCAAATAAGGTACCTTTTTTTTTTTTTTGGCTGAATAATGAAGGTAGCAAATAAGGTACTTTGGCCATTGCAAGAGAGATTTATTTCACTCCTACACACTGAGCACAATTTGATCTGTGCAATAACTCATTAAGCTACCTAAACACAACCTGACTTGTGACAGCAACCCAATAAAGCATCTAATCGATATCTGAAACAAGCAAAAGCATACCAAATTAAAGGATCTAAAAGGAAGATGGGAAGAACCAACCACGCAAAGATTAGATAAAAAAAAAAAAAGATTCCAACAGATAACCCAGCATTCGTCTTTTAATAGATTGGGATTGTGGAACAGGTACAGTGTTCTTAAACCCAACTAGTTGGGATATGGCATTTTCATCTTGTTATTGTTTTCCAAAAAGATTCAATCACAAATATTTTCTATTACACTTTAGTTGCACAAAGGGCTTGAAAAGAAGCAGATATGAGATCTATAAAATTTCAGGAGTGATAACCGTAACGGTGTTTGCTCAACATCTGCTTCAGATTCCTGTACAAAAACACACCCAAATGACTACTGAATTAGATAATCCTAATAAATAATTGAAAATGCGCTAAAAAATTAGGCAATATGACCAGAGTTGAGCCACTAAAATCATCCAATTAGCACACTTCGAATATAGATCTCCAGAACAGGTGCTGAGAGACATGAGTGTATACCAAATTGGAACCCAAAAAAGGGGGAAGATGGTTTCACCACTACCTTGCAAAGGTCATAGAAAATGGAAAGTCAGTTGACATGAAGAACCCAATTCAATGAACCAGATGAGTTAAAAGTTGAATTAACCAGGAATGTCCAAACTATTAGTGAAGAAAATTCCACAGGAGTTAGAAAGATGTAGAGAATTATCAAGCATGAATTTAAAGATGGATTGGGTTACTTATTACTCTTCTGTTATTAAGACAACAGGTAAGGCCAACATGTTACAAGATGCATGCATCAGATTTCGTATAAACAAAACATAGCAAGGCTTGAAATGAAGAGAGCAATTCAAAGGACCAAATGAATTAAGAGATGAATTAAGATGGAATCTCGAAACACTTAGCGACCAAAATTCCAACAGAATTAAAAAAGAGTAGAGCTGCATCGTATACGAGTTTAAAGAAGGGTTTGATACTTTCATACACTTCCCAGTAAGGATACAAGAAAGGCTGACATGTCTGTGGATTTCATCCATCAGATTTAACCTTACACACTCTAAAGGGTTTCAGATTTGGTACATATGCAACTTCTTCAAGAAGATTTTAACCTATGCACTCATCCAACTCAAGCAGCAGAAAGATTTGAATGGCAATGGCAGAATTAAGGATCCAGAAAATCCTTAAACCTATTAATGACCAGACAAAAACCATTTCTTCATCACATCACAATTTAGAGAGCGATTTTCCAACTATAATTAGGCTTGAAACTAAGCCTACATTTTGAAGCAGAAAGATAGCACAAGAATGAGAGGGGAATTCAAAAAATAAGTTTTGGTATACAGGATTCATGGACCTTTATAGCACATCTTTATTCATTCACAACGGTGTCTTGACCAATCCAAATGCATGGTTTACGAAGATCACCTTTTTCTTAAACTAAAATTTACAAGGGTCTATAGTTTTATCAACTCTCATAGGGCTCAATGACAGCAAGAGTTTATAGCTTCAGAGTTTTATTGAAAATTTAAAGATCGTATGACTTGGGCCATGATATTGAAATAAATCAATGGCTCATATATCATTATATCAAAAGTAAATCAGAATTCAGAACTATGCTTTTAGGCAGCACCAAAATAAAACTATCATTCAAAACATGAAATGTTCACATCCATAATATAAATGTGGACGAATATGTTAGGTGAACAAAAGAAGCTTGGCAAGAAACCAATAGAAGATGAAATCAGAATTCAGAACTATGCTTAATATGGTTGTCTGACCCATCATACTTCTCACTGCACACTGTCAGTACAGAGAAACCTGGCAGGATCATTACATGTTACTGTAGGAAGCTGTTTAATCTACCAAAGGCCTTCAATGCCCCGGTAGTAACAAAACCGTTTAACAATACAGTTGCCAATTTTTACCAGCTTCCATCATATTGAATCACAATCAACTTTACAGAGCAGAAGAAAATATTTATTATTCTGCCTCATACAAGAAAAAAACTATTCAAGGTACTACCACAATCACCAGATTTTCTCTAAAAATGTACAACAAATGTCAATTTCAATATTACCGTCCACAAGTACCCTGTTGAATCCCATATTTGATAGAAATTCAAATCTTATATCTAGAATACAGCATGTAATAAACTAATCCCAAGTTCACAGATTATATGAATCACATAAACCAAGCTAGTCATCATCATAAAAAAGGAAAAAGTTGCAAAAAGGAAACAAGGGGGAAACGGGGGAAAGCAAAAGAAAAAAAAAACCAATACCTAGTATTAGCAAAATTTTAAGAGTCAGAAAGATAAAAGAAAGAGATTATTTGTAATATGGCTTTAACAAAAAAATATCAGTCACATAAAAACTTTTCTAAAAAAACAAGTATTCGAATAAATAGATAGAAACAAAATTCAGCTTGCAAGAAAGAAACCAATGACAACAAAAACATAAAAAACACTTTACCCAAGTAGATTGGTGGGAAAGCAAGAATATGTGTCTCCATTTAATACATAGATAAATGAAGGGTAGTTTCTGAATCTTTCCATTAATCTTCTATAATATATATATATAGATATATATATAATAGAAAGCGGTCACTTGGTGAATGGGTCAAATGAATAATATTTTTCTTCCCAAAACAACTTTACAATGCTTTATTACCATATATTTCTATGGTTATAATTCTCTGAAGCACGAAGCCATAAGTCCTCTTCCACAAGACAAAGGTGCCGGAAGGAACTTAAAAAGGCATATTACCTGAAGTATTAAGGGACATCATGCTCTTGAATTCTTGTCTTTGCTTTTAAGCAAACAAGATGTACTCATGTAGAAAACTACAGATTGCCTTCTCTATCGTTCCTGCTTGTGTCAAAAGGGCTCATACTGTAGTTCTTGCTTGTGCCAAATGGGGTTCATATCCGTTGGGATTGGTGAGTACATCTCATGCGATCAGAGAAAGCAAGGATCTATAACTCATATCTCCAATCACCGGTATGCTGAATGCCATTCAACAGGGGTATTAGTGATCCAAGGATAATGGATCACTCATTTCCGACTTCTCTCTGATCGCATGAGTGATCAGATGAATATAATCATAGAGGATTTCTCATCTATCATAAGTCTTTGTTGGCTATAGAATCTTCCGTTCTTCAAAATCAAGTGCACATCCTTTACAACGACAATTGTTATGCATGCAATAAGTCTTTGAATGGCTCATTGTATTTTAAAAATAACTTTTAAAAAAAAATAAATTAATAAAAACTTTCTTCGATCAATCAAAAGTCTGTCGTGCATAAATTACAAGAATATGCTTCACGCTATAATTATTTATTAAATAATCACATCCATATACTAAGTATTAGTTTGACTTATTTTAAAACCATATAATTCCAAAGCACCTCTCCATAACTATAATTTTGCACTTATTTCATCCCTAGTTTGTTCCACTAAAATTACATCATCAGCAAATAAAGTACACAAATGCATATCCTCTTTGATATGATTGATTCATCATAATTAAAGCAAAAAGAGAGGGGCTCATAACTGTAAAGCCATTATTAATCAAATATCATTTTTCTCACTATCCATTGCTCTCTCCCTTATACGCACTTTAACGACTTTAATATATATTATTAGTTTTAATTTTATGCTCAAAACCAACAAAATTCAATCTCTTGGGATTCCATCACCAATAAAGACCATGTGAAGTTACATCTAATTCTCTCTAGACTTCTTACCTACCTTCAACAACAGGTCATCCATTTATTCCTACATAAAACGAATCATAAGATAGAATAATCAACAGTCAAAATAGCCACAAGATCAGCCCTATGATTGAAAACAATCAGACAGTTCAGGATTTGGATCTCCAATCTGACCATACATCATCTTCCTCGGCCAAATCCGGGGATGCAACAGAAGTCATATGCTGAAAACCACTCCAATCAGCAGAACAACTGCCCAGAACCTGAAAAGCACTAATAACCTCACCTAAGGGAGACAATGGACAAGCCCGGAAGGGCCAATTTTCCAATCACAGTAGGCATGTGACTTGGGCATTGCCATTTTTTCTATCAAACATGACTTGGCCAGAAAAGCTGTGATAGGTCAACCTGAAGGCAAATCCACTGAAGATAAACACATTTGAAAGACAACTGCATTATATAACAACAGCGACAGAGATTCTTGAAACACTTAGCGACCAAAATTCCAACAGAATTAGAAAGGAGTAGAGCTGCATCACATACGAATTTAAAGAAGGGTTGGATACCTTCATACACTTCCCAGTAAGGATACAAGAAAGGCTGACATTTCTGTGGATTTCATCCATCAGATTTAACCTTACACACTCTAAAGGGTTCAGATTTGATACATATGCAACTTCTTCTAGAAGATTTTAACCTATGCACTCATCCAACTCAAGCAGCAGAAAGGTTAGATTGGCAATAACAGAATTAAGGATCCAGAAAATCCTTAAACCTATTAATGACCAGACAAAAACCATTTCTCCATCATATCACATTTTAGAGAGAAATTTTCCAACTATAACACGGCTTGAAACTAAGCCTACATTTTGAAGCAGAAAGATAGCACACGGATGAAAGGGGGAATTCAAAAAATAAGTTTTGGCAAAAAGGATTCATGCACAAGGGTGTCTTGACCAATCCAAATGCATGGTTTATGAAGATCACCTTTTTTTAAAAACTATGAAGATCACCTTTTTTTAAAAACTAACTTACAAGGGTCTATAGTTTTATCAACTCTAGGGCTCTATGACTGCAAGATTTTATAGCTTCAGATTTTTATTGTAAATTTAAAGATCATATGACTTGGGCCATGATATTGAAGTAAATCAATGGCTCATATATCATTATATCAAAAGTAAATCAGAATTCAGAACTATGCTTTTAGGCAGCACCAAAATAAAACTATCATTCAAAACATGAAATGTTCACATCCATAATATAAATGTGGACGAATATGTTAGGTGAACAAAAGAAGCTTGGCAAGAAACCAATAGAAGATGAAATCAGAATTCAGAACTATGCTTAATATGGTTGTCTGACCCATCATACTTCTCACTGCACACTGTCAGTACAGAGAAACCTGGCAGGATCATTACATGTTACTGTAGGAAGCTGTTTAATCTACCAAAGGCCTTCAATGCCCCGGTAGTAACAAAACCGTTTAACAATACAGTTGCCAATTTTTACCAGCTTCCATCATATTGAATCACAATCAACTTTACAGAGCAGAAGAAAATATTTATTATTCTGCCTCATACAAGAAAAAAACTATTCAAGGTACTACCACAATCACCAGATTTTCTCTAAAAATGTACAACAAATGTCAATTTCAATATTACCGTCAACAAGTACCCCGGTGAATCCCATATTTGATAGAAATTCAAATCTTATATCTAGAATACAGCATGTAATAAACTAATTCCAAGTTCACAGATTATATGAATCACATAAACCAAGCTCTACTCATCATCATAAAAAAGGAAAAAGTTGAAAAAAGGAAACAAGGGGGAAACGGGAGGAAAGCAAATGAAAAAAAATCCAATACTTAAAAAACCAATACCTAGTATTAGTAAAAAATTAAGAGTCAGAAAGATAAAAGAAAGAGGTTATTTGTAATATGGCTTCCACAAAAAAAATCAGTAATATAAAAACTTTTCTAAAAAAAACCAGTATTCAAATAAATAGATAGAAATAAAATTCAGCTTGCAAGAAAGAAACCAATGACAACAAAAACATAAAAAACACTTTACCCAAGTAGGTTGGTTGGAAAGCAAGAATATGTGTCTCCATTTAATATGTAGATAAATGAAGGGTAGTTTCTGAATCTTTCAACTAATCTTCTATAATATATATATATATATATATATATATAATAGAAAGCGATCACTTGGTGAATGGGTCAAATGAATAATATTTTTTTTTCCCAAAACAACTTTACAATGCTTTATTATCATATATTTATATGATTATAATTCTCTTAAGCACGAAGCCATAAGTCCTCTTCCACAAGACAAAGGTGACGGAAGGAACTAAAAAAGGCACATTACCTGAAGTATTAAGGGACACCGTGCTCTTGAATTCTCGTCTTTGCTTTTAAGCAAACAAGATGTACTTGTGTAGAAAACTAAAGATTGCCTTCTCTATCGTTCCTGCTTGTGTCAAAAGGTCTCATACTGTAGTTCTTGTGTGTGTCAAATGGGGTTCATATCTGTTGGGATTGGTGAGTGCATCTCATGCAATCAGAGAAAGCAAGGATCTATAACTCATATCTCCAATCACCGGTATGCTGAATGCCATTCAACAGGGGTATGAGTGATCCAAGGATAATGGATCACTCGTTTCGGACTTCTCTCTGATCGCATGAGTGATCAGATGAATATAATCATAGAGCATTTCTCAACTATCATAAGTCTTTGTTGGTTCTAGAATCTTCCATTCTTCAAAATCAAGTGCAAATCCTTTACAACGACAATTGTTATGCATGCAATAAGTCTCTGATTGGTTCATTGTATTTTAAAAATAACTTTTTAAAAAAATAAATTAATAAAAACTTTCTTTGACCAATCAAAAGTCTGTCATGCTTAAATTACAAGAATATGCTTCACTCTATAATTATTTATTAAATAATCACATCCATATACTAAGTATTAGTTTGACTTATTTTAAAACCATATAATTCCAAAGCACCTCTCCATAACTATAATTTTGCACTTATTTCATCCCTAGTTTGTTCCACTAAAATTACATCATCAGCAAATAAAGTACACGAATGCACCTCCTCTTTAATATGATTGATTCATCATAACTAAAGAAAAAAGATAGGGGCTCATAACTGGAAAGCCATTATTAATAAAATATCATTTTTCTCACTATTCATTGCTTTCATGCTAGTTAGCGCTCCCTTATATGTACTTTAACAACTTTAATATATATTATATTATTTTTAATTTTATGCTCAAAACCAACTAAATTCAATCTCTTGGGATTCCATCACCAATAAAGACCATGTGAAGTTCTATCTAATTCTCTCTAAACTTCTTAACTAATAGCTTTGATGGTAGGTAGACCTTCAACAACAGATCATCCATTTATTCCTACATAAAACAAATCATAAGATAGAATAATCAACAGTCAAAATAGCCACAAGATCAACCCTATGATTGAAAACAATCAGACAGTTCAGGATTTGGATCTCCAACCTGACCATACATCATCTTCCTTGGCCTAATCTGGGGATGCAACAGAAGTCATATGCTGAAAACCACTCCAATCAGCAGAACAACTGCCCAGAACCTCAAGAGCACCAATAACCTCACCTAAGGGAGACAACAGACAAGCTCGGAAGGGCCAATTTTCCAATCTCAGTAGGCACATGACTTGAGCATTGCCATTTTTTCTATCAAACACGACTTGGCCAGAAAAGCTGTGATAGGTGAACCTGAAGGCAGATCCCACTGAAGATAAACACATTTGAAAGACACAACTGCATTATATAATGCCTCCATAGATATTATTGAAATATCAGAACGAATCATAACAATCGCCTGTTTAAAGAAATTCCAACTATCCTTGCAAAAATTTTATCATCATAAATGAAAGAGACCTGACATCCAACGCCCAGTCACCAGCATCCATCAAACAATTTATGAGGGCTAAAACTACACCATCAGAAAATAAAAGTAGAATATTCCTTGGTAGGTTAGTTGAACAGGAATCTAATGGAAGAAAATATTCTCACTTGAATGCCAAAAGGAATACCCAGGTTTTTTTAATCCAACTCCAAAATCTTCCCGGTAGACAGAACAGAACCTTCAAGTATAAAAACAAGAAACCCACAAGAAATAATAATTATCTGAACAAAGTTTTGAGTCGCAGCACAAAACACGAATCTCACTTTCCTCTATGGAAGTACATGTCTCACCTACTAGCCAAGAGAAGCTATTGAAACCTCCACATGGTCAACTCCAAGCATATTATCACAGGGCATCAGGATTATCAGTAAGAAAAAACAGACAACTGTCCCTACTGTCTCTCAGGTTAGAACAAGCTTGTGTAGGAAACTGCTGAATATCAAGGCCACAACAGACAAAAATTCAGACTCACAGACCCAATCAGATGATTCCTATCCAGAACATAGTAAAATATTGTTGATTGTCTTCTGGCCTCTCCATCAGCAACAAGAAAAGACCTCCATGGTTTCTACCAGGAGAAGAGATTTGATACCAGATCTAAAAGCACATAGCAGGCCACTCTCAGATGCTCTCCCCAACAAGCACTCCCTTGATTGACCAACTATGACATCTCATGCCTAAGCAAGATGTTAGGTCAAAAGCTCTTACTCTTTCAACAATTTTGAGGATCGTCCCCATAAATATCTAAATATTAAACTTAGTTTTTCCAATCAATGTGGAGAAATTTTCTTTCCATGTGGAAAAAAAATTTTAAATAAAAACAAAACAAAAGGAAAAAAAAAACATAAATCCTAGAACACTCCAGGAGCACAGAACAAACTAAGCCATTTGATTAGATCAATACTCCACGATCTAAATTTATTGAGAGATAACAAATTGGAATTTACTGAAAATGCAAGTTGCCACAGCACCAAGCAAAACATTAACGGATATTTCTCCTTTCAAATCCAGCCTACAATCTCTGTTTTTCAAGTTAACTATAACAGACAAGCACTACCAGGTGTTGTGTACACTTCTTAAAGAAGATAAACATGGGATCCTATCATTAAAAGGAAAAAAAAATGCTTTGCTCACAAAAGAAGATACTGTGAGCAAAGAATGAGATAAAAAAGAAGATACTGTGAGCAAAGAATGAGATAAACAATGCAGAGGTATAACCACCCTTTCATCTCATATTGATAATGTTTCATCCTGTCAATCTCTCTGCACATCGCAACATCATTCAAACATTTCATTTGATTGCTATTTCGTGATAAAGCAAACTCATACAAATAAATAAAATGAAGTTGCACCGAAACAAAATCCAGTGAACGAGTATGAGTTTGAGCTAATTTACTCAAAAAGAGCTTTAACTTGCTTGTAATCCTCATTCTTGAGAAATCCAACGACAATGTCTTCATGGGACCAAAAATGGGGCATCTTCTTGACTTACAAACCAGGTGAACGGTGTTTAGCTTGCCATTTCCACGCCAACACATGATCATTGACGAGATGGTCGAGTTCCATGGCCCTGTGGACAGGTACCACCACGTGGAAACTGAAGTTTAGCACTGTTCTTCTTCGTGGGCGTTCCAGTACATTCTTGACCTCGAAATGTTCTCAGCTTGTTTTAAGAGATCGTGCCCTGCAAGCCCTGCGCCATGAGGTCCGTACGATTCGCCATAAACCACAGCCCTTAAAAAGAAAAAACCAAAACCCTAGTTTTTGTGAAACTGACATTAGTTTTTTCGTGAGCCTTATTTGACATCAAGTCCCTGGTTCTCTGAGTTGCAATCTCTCTATCCCTCACCTGATCTTTCTATTCCTACCTTCCATATCCTGCTGGTCATATTCTCTATCTCTCACCTGTTCTGCCCCCTCTCATTGTTGATTTGTCTTAATCGGCCTCACGAAGGCTACGAACTAATCAACTGGGCCTTCTCTGGAAGTGGTGACTGTCGTGTGTCCTTATAGCCGGTGGGATTTCGAGAGATAGTGCCCAAATCCGCTAGTGGTTTCGAGAGATAGTCTCTGGAAGTGGTTCCCGGTGGTTCCACCTTCTATTCCGAGTCTTTTTTTTTTTTTTGTTTTCTGCTGTGGGGTGCTGTTTACTCATTTACCCCTTTGGTTATCGTCTCTCAGTCCTCTTCATGGTCGCCCTACAGCCACCATGAAAGCCCTATTTTGGAACTGTCACGGCATTGGTCGCGCCGTGACACAGCAGTACCTCAAGGACCAAATTTTGCTACATTCACCCAGTATTATTTTTGTTTCTGAAACTTTTGCTCAGTTCAAACTTGCAGAGAAGATTGCTTATAAGAATGGGTTTGCGTCATCTTTTTTTGCTAATCCCTCTTCTAACCGTAGAGAAGGTTTTCTTATCATGTGGTGCCCTGAGTTTGATATTGATATAGTAGACTTTACTAATTGGTTGGTAGCTTTGCGGGTTTCCCATAAAGGCAAAACCTGGTATATGGTCTTCGTGCATGCCAGTTCCAAACCTGACATCCAGCTTGACCAATGGCGGCTCATTGAAACGCTTACTGCTTCTTTTGAGCTTCCATGGATGATCTTGGGGGATTTCAATGCTATGATTGACCAGTCGGAGAAAAGAGGTGGCAATGGTTTGAACAAAAGGCAGTGTCTAAATTTCCAAACAATGTTAAACAACTGTAATCTCGCTGAAGTAAGCCAGAAGGGGCCACGATTCACTTGGTGCAATGGTCAACAAGGACTTAGGCGTATATCTGAAAAAATTGACCGGTGTTTCATGTCCACCACCTGCTTTGATTTCTTTCCCCAACCTTTGGTATTTCCCCAACCAATCTTCGCATCGGATCATGCGGCTATGGTATTGGAGCTTATTCATGAAAACAAGAAAGGTGCTCGGCCCTTCAGGTTTGAGGCCTTCTGGATACAAGAACAGAAATGTTATGAGACAATTGAAGCATCATGGCACCGTGACAGTGCCGGAGGATCAACTCCAAATCTTAAAGCCAAGTTATCGCGACTCTCCATGGACTTACGTCGGTGGAACAGGGAGGAAGTGGGGAACATATTCAAGAAGAAACAAGAAGTCTACGAGGAGTTGCAGAGAATTCAAGAGAGCCTAAATTTAAACCCATCACCCAACTTGGAAAGGGAAGAGCAACATCTGAGAATCAAATACTCCATTCTCCTCCAACAATCAGAAACCCTTTGGTTTCAGAAGTCGCGTGTTAAATGGCTCCAAGATGGCGATTTTAACACTTCGTTCTTCCACAAGTCGACACTTATTAGGAGGCAGAAAAATTACATTCACTCCTTGCTCAAGGATAATGGGGGGGACATTGAAAATAAGAAAGAGTTGGAGCATGTGGTTATTGAATACTTTACAAATCTATATACTGCTGAACCTCTTTTTACCAATATTGAACTTACTAGTCTTATTTCTCAGGTGGTTTCGGATGAACAAAATGATGAACTTGCAGCTATTCCTACCCCTGAGGAAATCTGGCTGGTGGTCAATAGCATGGGTCCTTTCAAAGCCCCGGGTCCCGATGGCTATCAGGGGATTTTTTTCAGGAAGTTCTGGTCAATTGTTGGTAACGATACTATTTTATTAGTTCAGAATTTTTTTGAATCAGGGGTGATGCCTATGGATTTAAATCGGACTTTCATTACTTTAATTCCTAAAATTTTGCAACCCCGTAGGATATCAGATTTTCGGCCTATTAGTCTCTGCAATTTTGTATATAAAGTTATCTCTAAGCTTCTTGTTAATAGAATTAGGCCTTTTCTAATGACTTGCATTGGTCCCACGCAGTCTGCTTTTGTTCCAGGCCGCTCTATCCGTGATAATATCTTGCTGAACCATGAGATTCTTCATTTCTTTGGAAAACAAAAAAAAGTTAAAAAAAACAAAGAAAAGGGATGCTCCCGATAAGGGCATGTTTGCGCTCAAACTGGATTTTTCGAAAGCTTATGACAGGTTAAATTGGACTTTCTTGGAACAGGTTTTAACAAAATTTGGTTTCCATCATAAATTCCTTCGCCTCATTATGTCTTGTGTTACTTCCGTCTCCTATGCTGTCTTGCTTAATGGTTCTCCTGTTGGAAAGATAACGGCGGGGAGGGGCCTCAGGCAGGGAGACCCTCTTTCCCCATACTTGTTCATTTTATGCCAACAGGTGTTAACTCTGGCCATACACAGAATGGAAAGTGAAGGAAGGTTCCATGGTATTGCAATCCGACAAGGAGTTTCTCGATTGTCTCATCTAATGTATGCTGACGACGTCAACATATATGGCTTCACAAATCTTCGGGAAGCACATTGCATGAGCAGAATCCTTCATAAATACTGCAATGAAGTTGGCCAATCCATAAATGGTGCAAAGTCCTCCTTGATATTCAGCCGCAATACAGATGGTGGTCGGAAGATGGCTATTAGACGCATGTTCAATGTTGCTGGTCATAGTATCTCCAAAACTTATCTTGGAGTCCCACAGATCCGAACCAGACCAAGTGCAAAGGATTGTGATGAACTCATCAACAAAATGTCTGCCCGGCTATCTGGCTGGAAATCCGTGTTGTTATCCCAAATGGGACGAACAACACTCATTCAATCAGTCCTTTCTTCCCAACCATTGCATCTAATGAATTGTTTTGCCTTGCCACAGGGAACACTATGTCATATTGACAAATTGGCTCGAACTTTCTTCTGGCGGAAAGGTAAGCAAGACAGGACCATACATACCATCTGCTGGGAGACTCTAACTAAGCAACGAAGTAGCGAAGGACTCAATTTGAAATGTGCAGAACCTATGAATCAGGCATTGATCCTTAAAGCTGCATGGAATCTCACAAATGATGTTTCATCTCTATGGGGCAGAATTATGAAGGAAGCCTACTTTCCAAATGAAACTTTCACGCAATCCAGATGAAGAACCCAGCACTCTTATGATTGGAAACAAATGCATAAACTCAAACGCTGGATTAATAAAGGCAGTGCTTGGACTGTCGCAAATGGTAGTGACATTGATATTACTTCAGATAAATGGATAGTTGGCATTGATCCTCCGCTAGTGATCCAACGGAATGTGGCGGATTGTCACTTCATGATAGTAAGTCATTTGAACAACCCAGGTACACATCAATGGGACTTCTCTACCATCTCCAAATTTTGGGACTCCAAAACCCAGCATTGCATCCTTTCCACACCTATTTCAGGTCGCCTAGTTAGAGACCAAAGGCATTGGGCTCTTACTGCATCCAGACTCTTTTCAGTGGCTTCTGCGTACCGCCTAATCCAGGGCGTCCATCTCCATCATAAGAACACCATCTGGTTGAAGTGTTGGCACCTCAAGTGTCCGGCTTGCATTCGTTTCTTTCTCTGGAAGTGTCTCTCGGGTGGTCTCCCCACCAGCAATCTATTGGCGAACAGACTCCATCGTATTGATAACAACTGTGTTTTTTGTCATTGTGAACAGGAGACAGTGGAGCATCTATGGATGCACTGCCCATTTTCTAGAGCAGTTTGGCTCAAGACAATAGGAGGAGCTCTTCAATCTTATGGACCTCAGCAATCTTTCTTCCATTGGTTCACCAATCTAGCTTCCCTAAAGCCCCTTGGTACGTTTGGTAATATCTTGGATTTCCTTGTGCAGGTAACAAACTTCGGATGGGGAATTTGGCTGAGTCAAAACAAGGTTCTTTTCAATGGAGTCCAACCTGATTTGCTGGACACCTGCAGTCACATTCATAGCCTTAATAATGACTCCAACTTGCTGAAGTCTCTGGCTCAATCTCATTCCTTAGTTCACTCGCCCACTGAAGTTGTCTGGATCAAGCCGCCTCCGTCTTCTGCCAAAGTAAACTTCGATGGTGCATTCAGAAGGTCAAGAAATATGGCAGCCACTAGTGGGGTCATCAGGGATCCAAATGGGGGTTTCATTGTAGGTTTTGCTTGGGCATGTCCAGCATCTAACTCACTTCTGGCAGAAGCCTTTGCTGCTCTCGAAAGTTTAAAATTGGCATCCGCATGCCACATCTCCTCCATCATTTTGGAGGGTGACTCCCAATTGCTGATTCATCTCCTATCTCACCCTCATGTGCATGTTCCTTGGAGCCTCCTTGGCCTTATTTCCCAGATCCGTGGCCTTCTAGAGAGGTTCTCTACTGTTCAGTTCTCCCATACTCTTCGTGAAGGTAATAGGGTTGCCGATGCTTTGGCAAATTTTGCTATTGACAAATTTTCATGTGTATGGTTTAAAAACTCTCCCCCCTACATTGCTATCCCTCTCTTGGATGACATGAGGGGCTGTATCACTTTAAGATTTTAATGCAATAGTTTCTTTCCACCAAAAAAAAAAAACCCTAGCGCTTGCGGGAGGGAAAACAACAAATTTTAAAGACACGACAGCGGGCATTAAAATAAAAAATAAACAAGAAAAAGGAAAAATTACTTTTTTTTTTCTTAGGAAGAAAACAAAATTCTATAAAACAATACCTTTTTTTTTTGTTTTGTGAGAAGAGTGGAGGAATGTATTAATTTCTTTTTTTTGGGGAAGGAATGTATTAATTTCGAACAACATTACTTTACAACCCCTTAAGTCATCTAAGACGGTGTAACACCCCAGAACCGGGTTACGTAGTAAAAACCGTAACTCGTTCCCCAAGGGTTACTTTTATACACAGGATCGCTATATCAGAGTAAGGAAAACATGAAATGGCAATCACAAAATCAGAGTCAACTAAAAGTTTCCCCAACTCACCTGAACCAATCATAAACCCGCCTATATCGTCCTCTTTGAAATCTGAAAACAAAACAAAACAAAAGGAATGAGATACGACTATCTCAGCAAGTAGCAATGCATACTCAAACATATTTAATTTAATTTAATTTCTAAAACATGCACGAATAAAATATACTCAACGACTAACCACAATTAAATCGATTAATCCGACTAATCCGGCAAAACAATATCAAATCACATAATAAGATGGGACTCGTGAAATTTGACCGCTTTGTCAGGTTAAGTTCTAGCTCCAAACAGTTCCAGTCCGAGAAGCTCTGCCAAATCTGATACCTCTGTAAACTGATTCCAATATATCGTCTCTTGGTGGAAATCACAAGACCTCACCCTCCTCAAGGGTGGAAACGGATATCAATCCAATCTGAGAACCACTGTCATAACTGCTGCCAATAATAGACTTCACCCCCTCATGGGGTGGAAACGAAGCTGCTGCAGCACATCCCTCATGGAAGGCCTCTTTATATAGAGGAAATGCGTAAAATAAATCCCTCTTAGTTCGCAATACTTCCCTCATGGAAGGCCTCTCTACATAAAGGAAACGCATGAAAGAAGCTAGACTTTAGCCAAACAAATTAGACAGACTTCACTTACTAGCTAAATTATGGATCCATAACGTGCTATGCCCTAAATAGTTTAAATGATTAAACCAACCATTAAAGCAAGGACTTCGATTCAAACCAAATATTGCTCAAGCAAATGGAGTCATTAACACTACCAAATTCAGCTCAACAATCCACTAGAATTCTCAACAATGGAAATCTCCATAATTTGACACAACCGGTAAAAGTACTTTATAAATTAACCAAAATTAGAAACCAGAAATCTTTCGAAGAAAACATAACCAATTTATAATCAGGTCACAAATAGAGAACAAAAAATTTAATAATATTATAATCAGGTCAAGAACTCTCCGATTAACAAAATTTCTTTTACATATTTCCAACATAATCTCTCCTTCAAATTTATGGTCAAATTTACTTTTCGTAGGGTTCTATTAGTTTTGGAAACCTTGTTTAGAACTTGAATAAATCAATTGAAGCAACTAAGAGAATGGACATAATCTGAAATATTAAAAAGTATAAAGGTTTACTTAAATTCCAGATCTGCCACATATGCATTAGTACTATTCAATCCCCAAAACTGAATCAATTTTAGACCAAATCCTCTAAAATATTGTTAGTTAGTTTCCTCACTCACCCTATTACGTCACCTAATAACAGTTTCTACAAAACTACTATGGTTAGAAAATTATGTCCAAACAAACTAGACTTTCCAGAAAAATCTGTGCAGACAGGTGCACAATAAAAATGTATTTTAAATTACCAAACAGTGAACTTATATTAAATATATATTTTTAAATGAATCTAGACCCAAAACCCTACAATTCTCATGAAGACCATCTTACCCAAATCCGTCGTTTGATACCTACAAAAATTCACTTTTGTGAAAAAATGGGTGCAGTCCCAAAACAGACATTTCAGCAACCTCTAAACTTAGAATTCAAAATTCACATGGACTGATCTAAAATTTCTTATTCAAACTTTTTCTAGCTTAATTCTAATCCTCTAAATAGTGTTTTTGCACAGGTTTGGATTTAATTGAATTGCTCAAACAATTTATATGAAATATACTCTCCAGTTTAGCCCAAAACAAACATTTCAACAACCTCTAAACTTAAACACTCCAGGATGTAAAAATACCTTAAAATCTACCCTCTTATTAATCTGGGAATTTTCAGAATATTAAACAAACCTAAATCCATCATAAATTATAATCTATTTATTTTCTGTTGAATTTTAATCATATCTATATCAATTCTAAGTTTTCTGACCTAGTTAGAAACAAATCCCCATAACTCATTCATTTCTTAACAAAATAACATGAAATCTGATTTGTTAGACTTCTAACTCAATACACTAAAATAACCTATAGCAGTTTTGGAAAATTCCTCTTGGTTAATTAATTATAAGTTTTCAAAATCTACTTTAATTCAAAATCCTGTACAGACCAACAGCTGTAATAATTCAATTAACATTACTAAATCATAGGTTTTTATCCTAGAATATATTTTTCAGTGAAAATAGAGAAATAATGGAACAACTTTCATTCAGAAACCGAAACCTAAATATATATCTAAATCAGTCTAAAAATTCCATCTTTCTGAAATTTTCTGCAGAATCTGGGTTTTAAGTATTTTCCTATCCTTTCAAAGTTCTAACGTGTTCAACTTCAAATTAATGATAAAATTTATCAAAATCCATTTCAAATCATCTTAAAAGTAATTGTGAAACATAATTCATAATTCATATGGCTCATGAATTCTATCCATCAAGTTATGTCGATCGAATAATCTGAAAACAGATATTTATGCAAGTTGAAGGGCTAACTTACTTGTTTTGAGAAATCCACCCCCCTTTCCTCTTCTTCTTTCTTCTTTCTTCTTTCTTCTTTCTTCTTCTTTCTTCTTCTTCAGCTCTACCACGTTTTCAGCAATCCCCAAAAGTCTAACTTTCTTTCTCCTCTACGTTTTCAACAATCTAAAGGTTTAATTTCAGCAACCCAAGAGTCTAGACCTAAGAGTTTAATTCTCCAGCAGTTTTAGAATCCTAAGGGTCTAACTCTAACTCTCCAGCAATTTTTAGAAACCCAAAGGTCTAACTCTCCAGCAACCTAACCCTTCAACTTCTTCATGATTTGCTGTTGCACAACTCCACCAAATGCCTACGCCAACCCCCCTTTTTTTTGACCATTGATCATTTGATTTACAATCCTAACCAACAACACACTTATATTATTATTTGTTTCCAACTCTATATATATATATTTTCATAATATTTATTTAATATTGAAACTAAAATATAACATCACTTACCCTTAATTCATATAAATCGAATTTTCCAAAGTTCCCAAATTACCCTTGCTTGACAATCCAACAATAATTTCCAGCAATTTCTCATATCTATTTATTTATAGTTATCCCATCTGGTTCGACCAAGAGTCCCCGGTTTAAATCCTTGATCTCCTTCCTCTATGAAATTTTAATTAGCCTTAAATTAATTACCAAACTAATAATTTTTAATTTCTTTAAAAATTTGGGATTTTACAAACGGGGATAGAAATACAAGCTCAATTTGAATGTAATCATGCACAAAAGAGTCGAATGTAGTCATGCACAAGAGAATTGGTCAAGGGCAAAATTTGCAAGAGAATCCACGACCCTATTACCCTCCCTATATGTGTGGGAGAATAGAACAACCAAGAAATTTGAAATAAGAACATGGATCTGAGATATGACACCTAATAATCTCCAAGGAATGTCAAACTGAGGATGAGTAAGGAAATGGATGATCGATCGCAAGTTACCCTCCAGAATAATGGATGAACAGTTGCAGGCCATAGCCATCTTCAAGCTTTCCAAGGCTGCGTATGCTTTGGCTAATATTGCATGCAGGGCACTCCCAAGCAAATCTAGCAAGGAAAAGACCATTTTTATCTCTGAGTACCCCTCCTGCAGCCACTCTAGAAGAAGACTTTCGATAAGCTCCGTTGAAGTTTACTTTGATGAATGGGAAGATTGGCTTGTTCCACATGATCTCCATTGGAGGTTTGCTTATTTTATCCACCTGAAGCAGCGACTTAAGGATGTTGGAATTGTTGTTGAGTTGTCGAATCTGCCTACACGTCTCCATAATGTCTGGTTTTGCACCATGGCATAGAGTTTTGTTCTAGCTTTTCCAGAATGCCCATCCAAAATTTGCTACCTGCACCAGAAAATCCAAGATATTATTAGAAGAAAGTGGGGGCTCTAGGGAGGAGAGGTGGGTAAACCATTCAAAGAAGGACTCCTGTGGTCTGGAGGACTATATTGCTCCTCCAACAGATTGATGCCACATCGCCCTAGAGAAAGGGCAATGCATCCATATATGCTCCAGGGTTTCCTGCAAATATTGACAAAGCACACAACTTTTATCAATATTACGCAATCTTGTAGCCAAATGGTGACCAGTTGGAAGGCCTCCAAAAAGGCATTTCCACAGAAAAAACCTTATGCGAGCTTGGCACTTAAGGTGCCAGTATTTCATCCAAACTCCATGTCTGCTTTGGAGGTTACCCCCAAGAATTAACCTGTAGGTCAAGGCAACTGAGTATTGACCAGAAGCAGTGAGGGCCCAATGTCTTTTATCCCGCCCAAGAGAAGTAGAAATAGGAGTGGAACAAATTTGAAAGTCGCTGCATTTGGCGGTACCAAAATCTGGAGATAATGGCAAAGTCCCGTTGACAGGTATTGTAGTTGATCAGTTGACTGACCTTGGTCATGTCAAATTCTTCCTGGTTTTTCTGGATAACCAAAGGAGGATCTGCCCCTATTAGCCATTTATGCTTAGTGATGTCAATATCACGCCCATCTGCAACAGTCCAAGCACTCCCTTTACCAATCCAATTTTTGAGTTTTTGCATCTATCTCCAACCATGTGAGTGCTGCTGACAACTGGTTGATTCAAGGAAGGAGATATTTGGAAAGTATTTATCTTTCATGATCCTCCCCCATAGTGAATTTTCCTCCTTTGTAAGTTGCCAGGCAGCTTGCAAGATAAGACCATTGTTCATAATTTCCGCTCTCTTCAAGTTGAGTCCTCCACTTCCCCGTTGCTGCGTGATCTTCAACCAGTAGATGGAGTGGAAACTATGATCCTCTTTTCCATTTTTCCAGAAGAAAGTTCTGGCCAGCTTATCTATTTGGGGAAGGGTTCCTTGAGGCAACATAAAACAGCTCATTAGATGGAGTGGTTGTGTAGATAAGATAGATTGGATGAGAGTTGTCCTCCCCATTTGAGCTAATAACATAGACTTCCACCCCGAGAGTTTAGTTGTCATTTTCTCTAAAAGCTCATCACAATCTTTGGCACTTGGTTTAGTGCAAAGTTGGGGAACACCAAGATAATTCTTTGAAGGCTGATGCCCAACAACATTAAAAAGTCTTCGGATACCAACCTTTTTTCCTCCCTAAGTGTTGCTGCTAAAGATTAGAAAGGATTTCTCACTGTTAATGGTTTGCCCCGACTCACTACAATATTTGTGGAGGATACGACTCATGCAATGTGCTTCCCGATCATTTGTGAAGCAATATATGTTGACATCATCAACATACATTAGGAGGGACAGTCTAATACCACCACGCCTAATTGCAGCCCCATGAAAGCTGCTCTCACTTTCTGCTCTGGATATTGCCAATGATAGTACCTATTGACAGAGGATAAACAAGTATGGGGAAAGGGGGGATTTCTCTGACGGAGTCCCCTTTCAGCCAAAATTTTCCTACAGGTGAACTATTCTAAAGAACCCCATAGGAAATAGAAGTAACACAACTCATAATTAAATCAAGAATTTAATTTGAAAACCAAAAGCCAATAGAACACGCTTCAAAAAAAATCCAATTAAGCTTAACGTAAGCTTTTGAGAAATCTAATTTGAAAGCATACATTCCTTTTTGGTCAGCATTCTACACTTTTGATTTTTTAAAATTTTTTTGTCTTCCAAAAAAAAATGAAGAAGCTCATGATTAAGCAAGATGTTATCTCTTATAGAACGACCAGGGACAAAAGCTGATTGGTTGGGCGCAATGCAAACTGCAAGAAAAGGTTTGATTTTATTAACAAGGAGTTTTGAAATAATTTTGTTAACAAAATTACATGAACTAATAGGGCGAAACTCCGAAATCCTCCATAGTTGCAAATTCTTTGGAATTAAACAAATGTAAGTATGGTTTAGATTTGCAGGCAAAATTTCATCATCAAAAAAGTTCTAGACCAAAGAAACAGTATCATTTCCGACAATGTCCCAAAATTTCTTAAAAAAGGTACCTTGGTATCCATCAGGTGCTGGGGGCTTCAAAGGCACCCATTTCTAACACAACATTCCATATTTCTTCCGGAGGAGGTCTTCTTGCTAGAGCTTCATTTTGATCAACCAAAATAACCTGAGTGATAAGACCAGGAAGATCAATGTCAGTGAAAAGAGGAATAGATTTATATATATCTTTAAAATAATTTATCACCATGTTTTCAAGCTCTTCCTTAGACTTTGTTTCCACACCATCTTCTTTTTGTAATGAATGAATATAATTTCTTTGCCTCCTGATAAGTGTGGACTTGTGAAAGAATTATGTATTTTGATCCCCATCTTAGAGCTGGCAACGGGTCGGGTTGGGTTGAACCTCGATTACTGGCTGGTTGGAAAAACCCCAAACCGAACCCAACCTGCCAACCCGATTATTATTATTATATTTTTTTTTACAAAAAATATGATTAGAAAAATTTGGAGCATTAAATCAATTCAATCAAGTAATTAAACCCACTCAGAGGGCATTAAATTCCTTAAAGTGCTGGATATCAAATCCAAAGTGTTGTTTGAACAAGAGATACATGAGTAGAGCAGTAGGAATCAAGAGATACAAAGTGTTGTTTGAACAACAAAGAAATTTCCCCAAACGAGAACAACAGCGAATGCTTACAACAGGATGCCCTAACCTCATCTAAACGACTAGTTCATAAGCAATTCATCAGGAAAGCTACTCGAAACCCAAATTCCTTCCCCAAAACAACCATTCATTTCATATAATAACGAATAATATATAAATAGCACCAAATAAACAACAATATGAGCATAGCATTTCTTGAGAAACGTACAAGTCCCAAATTAAACCAACCCTAGTTCAAGAAATCGAGAAAGAAAAAGAAATTTCGAGAGTACATAATGGGAACACTGGTAGAAATCTCGGGCCAGAAGTAATCGATGAAGGCGTTGAGATTGGAGAGGGCGTGGAGCTTCAGCATCGGATGATTCTCGTTCAACATCGCCAACAGCCCACCCACAGAGCTCACCATAGTCGCCATAACAGCAAAAGAAAAGGGCACGGCTCATCGTACTCCCTCCAAGGGTTTTGTTCCGTTCTTCTAATATTAGAAAAAATTTGAAAACAACCCAAATCAGGTTTCGATGACAAACCCAAACCCTAGGTGGTCTGATACAGAAAAATAGGCACCGCTCTCACTACCACTCTAACCGTCGTGGTGGTTCTGGTGGCGGCGGTGGTTGAAGACTCCTAACAAGAAGATTGGAGGACGGGAGAAGAGTAGAAAATGGGTTTGCTTAATCGGGTAACCCGTCGGGTTATCGGGTTGACCCGATTATGGCGCGGGTTGGAAAAACCCCAACTCGCACCTAACCCAATTAATATATGGGTCAACCCAAACCCATTTAAATCAGGTCATGTCGGGTTGGCCCATCGGATCGTGTCACTTTTTGTCGGCTCTACCCCATCTTTGAGCCATTTGATACGGGATTTCTAAAACTAGAGAGTTTTCGATTGCTGAAGGAGAGTAGAATACATCTTTCTAAGCTTCTGTTCTTCCATTTCTAAACTGAGAGGAGTCTGTGCAAGTAACTCTTGAATTTTTTGAGCTCGACAAAGATCTCCTGTTTCTTTGTAAAGATATTGCCAACTTCCTCTTTATTCCATCGACGTAATTCAGTGGTGAGTTGGGACGGTTTGTTTTCAAAAGTACGACTTGATCCTTCCGATCCTCTTGATTGATCTTCTTTCCAAGCTCTTTCTATCATCTCATAACATGTTTCCTTTTGGATCCAAAAAGCTTCAAATCGAAACAGCTGAGTAGCTTTTCTATTTTCATGGAGCAATTCGATGATCATAGTAGCATGGTCTGAAGCAAAAACTGGTTGGGAAAAGACCAAAGGATGATTAAAAAAGTCAGCAATTTATGGATAGAAAGCACCTATCGATCCTCTCTGAGATACGCTGCATTCCTTGTTGTCCATTGCATCACATGAAACGCGGTCATTTTTGGCTCACTTTTGAAAAATTGGAGTGATTTATCATCGACTGAAAATTGAGGCTTTGTTATCTATTGATTGCATTGCTTCCTCTTTTTCAGACTGATCCAACATGGCATTGAAATCTCCAAAAATCATCTAGGGGGTGTGAAAATTCTGTGACAATTCTTCAATGTATCGCCATTGATCGGACTGAGTATCCATTTTTGAACTGGCATGCACAAAAATTATATGCTAGGTTCGTCCCTTGTGTGATACCTACAAAGCTACAAGATATTCAGTTTGATCTATTATGTTGATAAAAAAGCCTGTATGCCACATAATTAAGAAACCTTCCCTAAGATTTATTAAGGGAATAGCAAAAAAATCTGAACAAAACCATTCTTATAAGCAATTCTTTTTGCAAGTTTATGCTTAGCAAAAGTTTTGGAAATAAAGATAAGACTGGGTGCATGAACCAAAATTTGGTCCTTGAGGCACTGCTACGTCACAGCGCAACCAATGCCATGACTATTCCAGAAGAGAACTTTCATGGCAGGTGTTCCTTTGGTGCTATCGATGCTTCCTTCGATAGTTCTTCCAAAAATAGTTTCCTTTTCTTCTTCGTGGTACAAGTCTCCCCTTGAGGGCTCTATTTTTAATAAATTTTAAAGATTGAACAATTAAAGTTGAATAAATTTAGAGATATTTTTCTGGAAATGATCAGAAAGTTCATTTTTAATAAGAAATTGTGCATTTGTTACAAAAATAAGTTTATAAAAAAATATTTGGTTACCAATTTCAAAATAAAGTGATTTTAGGGAAAACACTTGCAATGTCTTAAACGATCAGGAGATGCAACAATGGATTGGGAATTTATAATTTAAACTTGAAGATTAAGATTTGGTTTCTGATGCTGAATTCCTCCGTGTACTCGGGGATGCCCCATGTACTTGGGATGTCGATGCCTTTGTGTATTCAGGGATGCCCCGTGTACTCGGGATGAGATTGATTATGTTGAGTCGAGTTTGTGCTTACTAGATATTGTATTTGGTTTGTGTTTTCAAGTCTAGTTGGCATAGCTCGATATAGATCCATTTAGGAACTAGATAGTGAGAATGATTGTTCTTTGCTAGTTGTAATTCTTTGTTTGCTGTAACGCCTCGGATTTGGATCAACAACCAAATCCGGAGTGCTACTGTAAATTTGGGGTCAGAACAACTAAAATTTATGCGAGAATTTAAAAATTAATAATTTACATTAGAGTATGGTGGGAAACATGGCAAATTTTTATTTCAAATTAAACAAATTAATCTATAATAAGGATCTCTTTATTCTGAATGTGTACTATAATAATAATTACATTTCTACTCATGAGTCCTCTACCCCATCTTGACGATCTCTCCAAGCAATCCTGAAAAATAGGTGAAAACTGGAGTGAGATATACATCTCAACAGGTAGCAAGTGCATGCAATGAAAACAGTCTATTTTAATAAATAGTCATGAGGTGTAACGATAAATCAACACATAAACAATGATTGAAGACGATTGAAAGCAAAAATTGAAGGCAATAAACACAATTTCAATTTAATAATAAAACAACACATGTGGCATCGTAGGACTCGCAAAGAAAGATAAGTTTTTGAGAGAATGATTTCAACAAAAGCGATAAAACATACGCAAAACACTACTTGTGTCATTGCAGGACTCATGAAGTAATGATAAGTTTTTGAGAAGTTACTCTTCATTCGATACGCCACTGTGCGACTTATGGGCGAAGCTACTAGGACCCTCAAACCCGAGTCTCATTCTGATGATAAGAGGCGTAGTCATCGACTTATTGCGCACGAAACTCACAGAGTTTGGAATGTACCACCAGCATGCAGCCCCTAAATCAATGCATGGAGATAGCCACTTATTCGCATGTATAGGGTACTTACCAGCTAGGTTCGAAATGAGACCCTATAGACATGAGACCTCCCAGAGCAAACTAAGTTTGCAAAGGAAGTGCGAACGCAAATTTGGAGTAAGCAACCCAAAATAAATACCCCTTCACTATCTAGCTTAGCCTATGGATCCATATACAGCTATACCCACTAGACACAATTCAAAAGAAAAAAATTTATTTTATTCAAAATAAATTTTGCAAATCCATATGCACCATACCAGAAATAATGAACTCGACTATAACACCCAATACCAAGTGAAATACAGGTCTCAATCTCATTAATTCCGAAATCAAACCTTTTCGGGAAAGACACGTTCAAACCACGAATAAATCTCCGAATCGGATTCCAAAAAATTAACACATTCAAAACATGATTATCAAAAGTCTAGACAGGTTATAATTCACATTCATAAGCAAGAATAAAATCCTATGACTTGACAAAAAATTCCAAATTTACCACTTACTAAGATCCAAATTTTCTATAATCAAAACCTAAGGTATTAACTTTCATAATTTCTATTATCTACCAATTCCAACAATTCACACAGAACCATAATGAGGTTTAAGAGTTGGTTCTAAATCCCAATTTTAAGTTTTACTTAATCCCATTCACAATTCCCTAAATCTTGACCTTTTATATACCCGCTTGCATTCATGGTTCCAAATTATTCGTTTTAATACCAAATTAAATTTCGTCAGTTTCTACACCTCAATTTAGCCCTTATAAAGGTGTTACAATAATTAAATTACTAGAAAAATTATTAAACATTTATTTATATTCAAAATCCCTAAATTCTGAAATTTCAGTATAGGTCGCTCAGCATGGTCGCCTAGGCGACCTGCTAGGCGCCCATGTAAATCTGGCAGAATCTACAGGTGTTGCAAATTTCTGATTTTTGGATTATTTCTTTGGTTTTAATTATTCCAAATTAATTTCTTAGTAACCTAAATCACACCTACAACTCCCTAGATTTATTTGAATCAATTATTTGCAATTCCTAATCCATTTATAAAAATCAAACTTTTATTCGTTAACACTTTTATGTTTTTCTTCAAGAACATCAAAACTCATAGATGAAAACCAAACGAATCCATGTAAAATATTTTCGTCTAAACAAATCAATCAAGAATAAATCAAAAACACAGAAATCATGCAATTCCTCTAGTTTTTAAGTGATTGCTACTTGCCTCAATACGTTAAATCCATCTTCTCTTGATTCTGGAATTGACTCCCAACTTTTGTTATTTTTTGCACCAACTTAGGGTTCTCCAAACAATATATCCACCGTTAGATTGTAGTTCTACCAGTTGTGAACCAAACCTCCAAATTTGAGGTCGATCCAACGGTTGGATTTCTCCTGATCTAAGTTTGATGGTGGCTGGTTAGAGGTTTCAGCAATAGCACCTTCTTCCAAAACCCTTGATCTTCTTCCCTCTCTCTTTTCCTATTTTGCTTCACACGAATTTTCCCTCTTCTCTCTCCTTTCCTCTCTATTTAGTTTGATTAGAAGAAACCCTAGACTTGTAGCACCCCGGAACCAGGTCCACCCGTATCGGGTTTATATTGGCTCCTGAGTGCTAGCTTAGGGCCCAAAGTGGTGAAAACTAATGTAAGAACTAACCAGACACAAAAATAACATCCTAAAATTTTTTAGAAAAACGGCTATATAACGCCTATATATACGAGAATGAGCTAAGCCCCCAATACCTGATAATCACAAAAACAATATACATCAATTTCAAAAACTATACCATCCAAATATACAACAAAAATAAGCTCACTAAGTTTCACACCTTCTCTCCCTCTTTTCATTTACAATATGTACAATATGGACAGTTTCAAAAATTAACATATACAACTATGCAACAAAAAGTTCCTTTCTCGACCTCTAATTAGGACGGTAGTAGTCTTCTGGCTGGTATTCCGGATACCCCTCAAACTCGGCCTCACTACGCGTCTCGCCCGTTGGGTCTGAAAACAAAACCGGTAAAAACAAAAACTCTCGTGAGACTAATGTCTCAGTAAGTAGCATAATGCAAGCTATAAACAGTTTATGCAATTTCAAATAATAAAATTACATGCTACATATCATACGATTAATTCCAGCAATCATGTAAAGATCAATTCACATATAACAATACAATTTCAGAAAATAAAGTGTGTGCAAGATTCATGAATTAGCGTGTCTGTAAATAGAGTTAAACACCCTTAACTGGTTTGCCACCTCACTACCCGTTGTCGAAGCCGCACACGAGTGGAGCACCCACGCATGGCCTGGCACATTGCAGCTCATTGATCCCACATGAAGGCCTCATCGATCCCACACAGTGGTGCACAATTAAATCGTGGTATTAACTTGACAAACCAATACTAACGCACGATCTAGACGGACTGTGGATCCACGACTTTCTATGTGGCCTAGAATTGTATAAAATCATAAATAACCATTCCCAATCCTTTACTAACTAAAACCCATAAGAACCATCTGCCCAAAGTACAACCATAACCAAGTGAACCTCGTTGTTCACTTACCATTAAATTCCTAGGCCATTCTACCTTTCAGGATGCTATAGGCTCATTGCCTTTCTTGCTAACAAGAAGCCTCAGCTTCAATTTCCAATTACACAACTCAAAACATGTTATCAAACCAAATCCTTTATGAATAAAGGTAAAGAGTTATTCTATCAACCACTTCTTAAACACAAGTTAGAAGTAACTCAATTTCAGGTTTGGAGAAGACCAATACAAAATATCCACGGTCGGTTTGTAATCGCGGTTTACTCTGCAGATCTAGTTTTAACTGGTTAATTGAATTCTAAACCTGATCTGATTTATGAGGAATTGGTATGCGTGCTATACATCATTGGAAAGCTCTACGAGTCTAGTTTCCAACGCAACAAACGGTTCATAATTCAAAGTCTTCTACAGGAAGTTATGGCTGTTTTACTACAGGTGGTTCAAAACAGCCGCGAAACCTACTTGACGGAAATCATCAACTTTTCTGGATTTTTCTTGCAATACCTCGAGTTCCGATTGATCCTAAACTAATTCCATTCAACTACAAATACCCTAAACTAAATTTTAGAACGCTAATTTGAATTTTTATGCGAATATTCCTAGCCTTTGCAAGCCACCGAAATCTTACACATAGAGGAATCTCTTTGCTGCTCTTATGGACATATATCAGAGAATGGGTGATGCACTAGCCCAGCAATATGGTGGCTCTGCAGCTTGCATCACTGTTTTCCTAAAGAGGCAAGGGAAGTAGAAGCTACTACTCCATCTACAGAATTTATCGAGTCTATTAAGCACTACTATTGCAAGGCTTATACGGATGGTGAAAAGCAAGATGCAATAGAATTATTCCTAGGTCACTTGCAACTACAAGAAGGAAAAACCTACACCTAGGAGGTTGGTTTCTGATTGATTATTACCTTCATGTTTCTGGAATCAAAAGGTAATCAGCACAATGATCCATTCCGGAAGTATGTTGAGATCCAGTAATGCCAAAATCATTCAATACTCACAATAGTTTCTCTATTATTGTATCCCATAACTTAATACAATTTCAAGAATTCTAAACACTGAGAAAATCATCCCCAATGTGAATAGTCAATGTAAAATTGCCTTTACCAATACAGATCAAGTAATCCAATTCACAAAATTTTCAGCTCAATAAATCTTGCTTAAGAATTTACCGAAACCAAACCAACTCATCCATCAACAATCAAACTTTAAAAACCCTCCTCTTATGATTGCTTTAATCAGATTTCTCTAACAGAACCCAAAGCAGAACCTAAATCAAATGTTTCTAACAAAACCCAAATTAGAATCTAATCAGTATTTCCTCATGCCAAATCTAAATCTAAATAAGCATCTACTCAGGTCAATCAGTACCCAAATTAACATCATACATCAACCTAACTCACATGTCTCTAACAGATCTCAAATCAGAATGTAACTCAGATTAAGAGAACCTAAATAGATAGAGATTTTAGCTACTGATTTCTCAAACAAAATCTGCTGGTGGCGTTACTTTGGAGTTACTGACAGATTTACCTTCGATGTAAAAATAACAAATAGAAATCAGATTTACCTTCGATGTAAATAACCTCCGATTTGAGAACTTTTTGTTTGCAACAGAGAAGGAACAAATAGAAATCCATCGTAACTCCAACAGTAATCGATCAACTCATGCTCAATCGACTAACATCAATCGACCAATAGTAATTAAACAGATTTCGAAATCAACCAACAGCAATTGATAGACAAACAGAAATAAATAGAAAAGCAATAACGATCGAGCAAATAGAGGAAAACGTGCTACTTACAGATTTCGCAGAATCCACACACCCACTCTCTCTCTTTTCCTCTTCCTCTTCTCTTTTTCCTCCTCTTTTCTTCTTCTTTCTCCTTCTTTTCTCTTCTCCACGTTTTCTTCTCCTCTTTTCTTTCTCCTCTTCTTCTTCTTTCTTCTTTCTCCTCTATGGCTAAACCCCCAACGAACACCCCCCTTCTCTTCTTCTTCTCTCCTTCTTTTCTTCTCCTTTCCTCTTCTTCTTCTTCTCTTTTCTTCTCCTTTCCTCTTCATGGACAACCTCCCCCTTGCTGCTCTTCTTCTTTTTCATTTTCTCATTTCCTTCTAACCCTTAACGCCCCAAACACTTAAAACCCCAAATGAAAAACGAGATTTGCTTTTATTTATTTATTTATTTTCTTTTGGTTTAAACATTGAACCACTTGAACCCTTGAACCATTGAACCGGTTCAATTAAACTAAATCAAGCTAATAAATCATTGGTCTAATTAATGGCTCTTACTTAATTTATTTAATTAATCTTAATTGGAGTTTTTCCAAATTCCGGGGTCTTACAAGACTAGCCCTATTGACCTCCTTAAATAGACAACCTTAGAGGAGTTCAATTAGGATTAGATGCCTTCTAATTTAATTCTTACTTTTTCTCCTTCTTTTAATTTTCTTTTAGCACTTTACCCATTAAGCCCCTTA
Organism: Buxus sempervirens; assembly: GCA_947561395.2. NCBI lineage: Eukaryota > Viridiplantae > Streptophyta > Magnoliopsida > Buxales > Buxaceae > Buxus > Buxus sempervirens. The sequence continues at coordinate 18,361,315 of OX387182.1, forward strand.
CTATCTAAACTCCTTCTTTTAAACAAATTTTCGTGCATATTATATATTTATTCCTAAATATTACCTAAACACCCTATGTAGTCACTTTTTCTCCAAATTAAGACCACTAAATAAGTATAAATACCCAATTGCCCTTTTTCCATTCTTTTATGCTTTAATTATTACTATTTAACTTCAAACCCAACCCGATAAATTTTCTTCTTCTATTTTATAATTCTACTACTTATTTAGTAATTTAATTCATCAATTTGCCCTTTTTGAAATTTACCAAAATACCCTTTTTACCCTCCTAGGTTGATTTCCTTGGAAATTCTCTTTTTATTTACAAATTATTAGTTATTTGAATCATTAATTTTCTATATTTCCACTCTTTTATTTCCACTATATTTTAAACTCCTACTTTCCTTTATTTATTTATGCCTTAATTATTATGCAAAAATTCGGGGTTTTACATTCGTGCACGTGTTTCCATCGTGTACTCGATGAGGCATTCTCTGTACTGGTGGGCTGCAGCTTTCCCTCATCTTATCCTGTACTCGGACTATGATTGGTTAGTATATGCCAACCCTTTGCTGTACTGGTTGGGTTCTCCTGCAATAAGACAACGATCGTGTACTTAGCTTCGCACATAAGCTAGGAGGTAGCATAGTGAACATTGACTTTACTCTAATTAAAGGCAGTCTTATTTCATGAGTCCCACTGTGACTTAATAATTTAAATTGAATATTGCGGATTGGTTCTACCTGACGGATTATTGATTATAATTTTATTAGAATTGGAAATTGTGGATGAATTATTTTGATTAATCGGATATATTTTGTTATCATTATTGTGATATATTTTACAATTGAATCATGTTTTAGAACTATAAAATTGTATTTGAGCATGCATGTGCTACTTGTTGGGGTATTTGTATCTCATTACGTTTTGTTTTGTTTTTCAGATCCTGGTGAGGACGATAATCTATGGGTAGATACTGACGATTACTCAGAGTATAGGGAGGAGGACTGCTACGTGGAGGAGTAGTAGTTTTTGTTATCTTTAGACTTTGTTGTTTGGATTCTATATTGGATTGTGAGTAGTTGTATTGATTCATGATATGATACATTTTGGATTTGGTGATTGGGATTAGTAGACTCTGATATTGATTGGTATATTTAATCATGTTACATTTGTGTTTTCCTTTACTCTAATATAGATCTTGTGGATTAGCTAACCCTCTGGACTCGAGTTACGGTTTCATTAAGTAACCTGGATCTGGGGCGTTACATATTACCCCTCAATACATTCTAGTGTAGGTAATCAATAGTCCAATATTTCTAAAAATACTTTTCCAGCTGCTTCTTCATAATGGAAACTGTTTTGAAATACTAAATTAGCATTTTGTTCCTTTTCTCCCAAATGTGATAATCACACTGAATAATACAAATAAATTACGATTTTCTCCAAATTTCATTTTAAGTACTTGTGCACAAGCTCCGTAATGCATGTAATACACACACACACACACGCATGTGGATGCATCCTTCAGTTACGCTAACAAATTTTCAAAAGCAATCAAACAGCAATGCTTAATTTCTACTGAGTTGTAACTTTGTGGAAAGACCCAAATGATAGCTCTTGAGAGACCCTTTGCATGGTTGGACGAGACTTTGCAATAACATGTAAGCATTCAATTGCCAGATTAATGATGTAAACCACTTTTTCCGCCATGTCCTGTGCAGGAGGTGAAAGTCGTTCGTCCAACATATCCTTCACTATAACATCTTCCATGCTTAACGGCAATGAAGAAGTTGCACGTAAAGAAGATATGGTGGAGATCCATTCACCTGGGTGCATTCCCTTCATCACTTCTAGAGTTAAAACACCAAAACTATACACATCACATTTTTCAGTCACCCACATCGTGTAAGCAAGCTCTGCAAAAAATGAAAACCTTTACCATAAGATTTAACCCATCATGAGTGTTTACAGGAGAAACCAATACATTACCTGGTGCAATATATCCGTACGTGCCTGCATGCGTAGTCCAACAAGATGAATCAAGCTTCAAAAGTCTAGCAGTGCCAAAATCAGAGAGGTGAGCCTCATACTCTGAATCCAACATAACATTTTTGCTTGATATGTCTCGATGAATAATCAGAGGTTGACAGTCATGGTGCATATAAGCCAAAGCATTGGCCACACCTTTGATGACGTTTATCCTTTTAGCCCAATCAAACTCTCTAGCTTCTTCAGCATTGCTCAGCATATTGGCGAGGCTACCTCTTTTAAGATACTCAAGAACCAAAAATGAATTTTTTGCATGAGAACAGAAGCCAAAGAACTTCACAATGTTGCGATGACGTATATTTTTCAGTGCTTGCAATTCATTTATGAAAGCCTTCTCATGTGCTATCTCTTCATCCTCTAAAGGACAAAGTTTCTTCACAGCTACAATCTGACCTGATTGCAGATTTGCTCTATAAACAATTCCATGTCGTCCTCTTCCAATGCAATATAAGCTGTTGAAGTCCTCTGTAGCTTCAATGATGTCTTTGTATGTTATTTTGTGCAATAGATCTTGCTTTTGCATCTCTACTCTTCCTTCCTTAGCACTTTTCTTTCTCTGGTAACAAAGGATGGATACTCCAACAAATGCTAAGATGAGAAAGAGTGCTCCAAGAGGACATACAATCAAAATAAGGAATTTCTGGCCCTTTTTGGTATGAGCAGTTGTGGAAGGGTTACAAAGGGGCAACCCTTTTATTGTCCCACACAACCCTTTGTTCCCTTGGAGTGATTCTATTGTAGCATTTTGAAATACTTTGCTTGAAGGAAGGGACCCCTCGAACTCATTGTAGGATAAATCAATAGATGATAAGCTGACCATGTACGCAAAAGCCATTGGAATAAAACCAGAAAGGTTATTTTGGGAGAGGTTCAATTTCTCAAGGCTCTGTAGACTACCAATTTGTGATGGTATTACTCCGGTGAGAGAGTTCTGACTAAGATCTAGCAAGTACTGCAGATGAATTAACTTTCCAATCTGAATCGGAATGATTCCATTGAATCTGTTGTTGCTCAAGTTCATTGAAGTAAGTTTATCGCAGCCCCCTATTCGGTCAGGTATTGACCCGTTGAGCTCGTTTGCTGACAGGTCAAGTTCATTGAGACTAGACAATGATAAAATCTCTGAGGGTAAGTTGCCAAAAAGTTGGTTATCGTCCAATTTCAGATACAACAAAGAAGTCAATCTCCCCAATTCCTTTGGAATTTGACCAACCAAATAATTTGAAGAAAGGATGAGTCTTTGCAGTTTGGTTGCATTCCCAAGCTCAGGTGGTACCCTTCCTATGATATTGTTTGCAGCCATGTTTAAGGATGTTAAACGCGAGCACTCTCCCCAAGTATGAGAGATTTCACCATAAAATTCATTGCGGCTTAGATCAATATAGTCCAACTTGGGGTATGCACCAAAGCCTTCGGAGATGTTTCCGCCGAATTGGTTTCCTTCAAGACGAACTCTTATTAAGCTTGTGCAGTTTCTCAAGCTTCTTGGGACAGGACCTGTGAAATGGCTGTTCTCTGCAGTAAGATTTTGAAGTGACCTACCAAGGCATATGTTGTCTGGTAGAGGGCCATTGAACTCATTTTCACCAAGTGATACTTGAACCAAATTTGTCAAGTTGCCTAGTTCCTGAAAAAGGGAACCAGAGAGTTGATTATGACAGAGAAATAGAATAGTAAGGTCACTCAAATTGCCTAGAGAAGCAGGAATAACGCCACTGAAGTTATTGTAGCTTAAATCCAGGGTACTAAGAGATTTCAAATTGCTGATTTCTATAGGAATAGAACCAGAGAGTGAATTGTTAAAGAGGTGTAAAATGGTAAGCTCTTTCAATTTCTCAAATGAGGAAGGGATGTACTGAGTCAGCTGGTTATAAGACAAGTCTATCTCAATAAGTTTTGATAGATTTCCAATTTCTGGAGGAATTTGACCAGAAAGTCTATTGTTATAGAGGTACAGAGTACCCAAGTAGCTCAAATTGCCCATAGAAGCAGGAATCACGCTGCCGAGGTTGTTCGTGGACAAGCCAAGATCTTCAAGAAGCTTCAGGTCCCCTAACTCAGGAGGAATTGAGCCATTCATCTGATTATTATCAAGATGTAAGACTTCAAGGCTTCTTAACAAACCAATTTCCGATGGGATTTTTCCAGATAGCATATTTCCTTTCAGATCAAGATTGATGAGCTTGGAGAGATTACTGATTTGAGCGGGGATCGTCCCAAAGAGTGCGTTGAGACTAAGATCAACATAGGCAAGGTTGGGGAAAGATGAGAAGCTGAAATTATGCAGCATACCTTGCACGCCCGTACTTGTTAAATTTAATCTGATGATGCTTCTTGCCTGGTTACAAGAAACTCCAAACCAATGACAAGGGCAACCTTTCAGGTGAGAAGATGCATTGCTACTAGGAAGAGAATTCCAAGAAGTTAGAGCCTGTGTTTGGACAAGGCTAGCTTTCCATTTGAGTAGAGCATTCACTTCTGCAGTTGGAGAAGGACTAGAGGAAGCAAAAACAAAATAAGGAGCACAAAACAACACAACCGTAAAGAGAAGACAAGGAAGGGTGACTGATTTCCCAAATGTGGGTGATCCCATTGCTTCGGTTTCTCTAGTGCTACTAAGAGTTTGCATTCGAAGTTTCATGTGAAGATGGTTGGGGTCTTATTGTTATATAAAGAAGCACAACCCTGTTGAGTGCCTTGGATAGACGAAGACTGAATTGAGCCTTGCCTATGGTCAGTCAAGGTCTTTGATCTTCTTGTAACTTATTGGCTTAGGAAACAATCAATCAACATCTGTGGAGATAACTTGACAATAATAATAAATAAGAATCTTGCTTTGAAAACAAACACATTACGCCACAGGAGTGGCTTTCTGTCATTCTGTGGACAAGTCATTTGGGGGGAGGGGAGACTTCACTTGGAAGTTGGAGTGAGAGAAAATACTAATTCATATAAAGCTTTGATTAAAGATATAACTTAAAATAAATCTACCATTAAAAAGAGATTCAAATTCTTTTAGGTGGAGAAAGACAAATGATCATCAATCCACGATTGAAACTTCCAAGCTCAATGGCACTTTACCAAACATAGAAGGGCATAGAACTTTAGAAACAAAAGCAAAAGGAAACGGAAAAATGATAGAAAAGTCAAGATGGACGAAAAGTTTGTTCACATACCATCTATCACTGTCTTGCTCACTGAATAGCTAGTACTTTCAATCATAGTAGATAAGAGCGAAGTACCCCAAGACCCAAATACCTTGGGCGTTCTTAGCCAAGGAAGTGGAATCTTGATAGAAACATCAAGATGGACGAAAAGTCTGTGGACGAAAAGTCTGTTCACGTACCGTCTTTCTTTCAGATCACTGTCTGTTCACATACCCTGGGCATTTTTAGCCCAAGGAAATGGAATCTTGACAGAAAAGCCAATATGGTTGAAAAGTCTGTTCACGTACCGTCTTTCTTTTAGATCACTATCTGTTCACATACCTTGGGCATTCTTAGCCCAAGGAAATGGAATCTTGAAAGAAAAGTCAAGATGGATGAAAAGTCTATTCACTTACCGTCTTTCTTTCAAATCACTGTCTATTCACATATCCTGGGCATTCTTAGCCCAAGGAAATGGAATCATGATAGAAAAGTCAATATGGTTGAAAAGTCTGTTCATGTACCGTCTTTCTTTCAGATCACTGTCTGTTCACATACCTTGGGCATTCTTAGCCCAAGGAAATGGAATCTTGATAGAAAATTCAAGATGGATGAAAAGTCTGTTCACATGTTGTATTTCTTACGATCATTGCCTTGCTCACATAACAAGTGGGACCTACCATCATAGTAGGTAAGAGCATACCTTGGGCATTCTTAGCCCAAGGAAATGGAATCTTGATAGAAAAGTCAAGATGGATGAAAAGTCTGTCCACGTACCTTTCTTTTAGATCATTGGCTTCTCACTGAACAAGTAGTACCTCCCATCATAGTGGATAAAAGCAAAATCCCGCAAGACCTAGATAACTTGGGCATTCTTAGCCCCATCCCTAATTTGGTGGCATAACCTGACATGTTCTGCAAAGTTCCCATGCACAAAACTCATAACTTTTTTTAACAGCAATATGACTAATGATTGCATGCGTATCAATGGTTGTATAAATTAGCACCGCTTAATGATTTATGATTTATTTTACAATCTACGCTTAAAATACATATTTAACCAATGATCATCGATCCACAACAGCAACTTCAAAGCTTAGCGGCACTTTACCAAACATAGAAGGGCATAGAACTTTAGAAACAAAAGCAAAAGGAAATGGAAACATGATAGAAAAGTCAAGATGGATGAAAAGTCTGTTCACATACCATACTGTCTTGCTCACTAAACAGCTGGTAACTTCCATCATAGTTGTAAGCACCTCATTTTTGCATCTCCCGGAAGTGCTGAAAATGAAAACCTTAACTGAAAAGTCAAACCCTAAAGGGGTAAAAGCTGACTTTTTGATCAGGTGCAAATCAGCCACCATGCTTCTACCCAATGGATAGAGGATTCCGATATGGTTCTAACACAACTAAGTTTGCCGAAATCGGAGTCTGGATGAAGAATTTATGAGCTGGTTAAACCCAGGGAGAGCAGAAATTGACTTTCTGCTCAAGCCTGGATTAGCTGCCCAATTTTATCCCAACAGATAGAGGATCTTGACACGATTCTAACGCAACTGAGTTTGCCGGAATAGGAGTCCAAATGAAGGATTTATGGGCAGATCAAGTCCTGTGGGAGCAGAAATTGACTTTCTGCTCAAACCGGATTAACTGCTTTCTCTATCTCGGAAGAAAGGAAATTCCGACACAATTCCGACGCAATTGAATTTGCCAGAATCGGGGTCCAGATCAAGGAGATATGAGTAGATTAAGATTCCGGATGTGACTTCGGCATTCTGCTAAAAGCTTGAATTTACTGCAAAACCCTGTCCCAATGGATAGAGGATGCCGATCCGATCCCGACGCAACTAAGTTTGTTAGAATCGGGGCCTAGATGAAGAATCTATGAGCAGTTCAAGATCTAGGGCAAAATTGCAGAAAACTACCCTCGTGGCAAATATGCAGAAATCTGCCGCATGGCAAAAAAAGGACGGAAAAAACAGCAAATAAAAATATCTTGAATATAATAGTGATATTTCTAAAATATCTTGAATATAATAATAATATTTCTAAAAGAATCATGAATATAATAATAATAAAAAATGATGCTCTCTTTCTTTCTCTTCCATGACTCATTCCCCATGTGCTTAAACTCCCTAAGTCTCACCTCCTCCACACATTTTTCTCCCCCATGTGCTTTTTCCCCCACCACATGTTGCTTCTCTCTCTCTCTCTCTCTCTCTCTCTCTCTTTCCTCCATGTGTCCCACCCTCATTGATCTCTCCCTTCTATAAATAGACCCCCTCATTCTAACTTTCCCACACACACAACTCCATATGGCCACTAACTTGGCTCATTTCTCCAACTCCCTCCCAACTCTCTCCAAGCACTCTCCCCAAACCCTTCTTCTCTTTGAACCCTTCTCCACCCATAGCAAAGGCCCTTTCAACCCTCTAAACCATTCTCAAACATACCTAAACCCCTTCTTCTCTCATCCTTCACTTTTGGCTCAAGGAGGAAACTTGGAGGAGCATTAGAGGCCAAAGAAAGGAGGCCAAGGTGCTATTCTAATTACAAGGAGTCTCTCACACACCCAAAAAAGGGTTTCAACACCAAGGTGAGTCTTCTCCTTATGTTTTGTTTGACATATATAAAAATGGGGTATTTATGAGCATGTTGTATCAAGTAATGCCTTTATGTACTTTCATGTGATGGTTTTATCTCTTTCCCTCCATCTCTTCTTCATGGTTTTCATACAAAAGAACCTCGCATGGTAAGTGGAGGAGGTATAGTCCACAAACAAGGGAGGGGTGAGTTGTCTTTTTTTGAAGTGTCAAGAGTCTCTTTAAGTGTTGTTTTGTTTAAATGAGTGAGCATGTTCCCTCTTGCTTGCTCAATCCAATGTAACCTTTTAACTCCCCCACTTATCCCTTCTTTTAAATAGCCTCATCTTCTTTAACCATGTGTTTGTTTTGAATATGATGTAGGCTGTAGAATATGGTTGTCTAGGTTTAATCTCTCTTGTATATTTTGAGGTGCATGCTTCGCACACCTTCATTATGCCATGGCATTTTCGGCCACTATTTTGTGGTATTAAGCATGGTTTCTTCTCCTCCCCATGAATGCCTATAGTATGTGCATAAGATCTCCCATTAGAGAACATGCTAGGGTATCCCTCTCTTCCTCTTTGTTTCACCTCTTTGTAGGCACATAGCATAAGTAAATGCACACAACTCCACCACTGTTTCAAGCATGTTTCTCATATTTGTTTGGCTTATTTTCATGTTGTTTGGTTGCTGTTTTGTGCACGAATGGAGTTTATGGATGGCTGGTAAGAGACCAAAAACAGGGACACTTTAGGTCCCTGTTTTCTCTTCAAGTCCAGTTCAAGAAGGGAGACCCAGGCCCCCCATGAAAATTGACTTTTGGATTTTCTGGGCCGGATCTGCAAACATAGAGCGGTTTGGCCCTACCTGCACAGTATGTGCGGAGAGGGCCTGACCGCAACTATTTTGCGGTCAGAATCCAGTAGACCCTCAAAGCTTATTTTCTCAGGCCTAGGCTCATCCGATCCACCCTAATTAAGTTCAATTAGACCCCATGGGCCTTTGGGAAAGCCTAGGCCCTCTTTGGTGAGATTTGGGCCCAATTGGGGCCCAATAAGGCTTTGTGGGCCTCCTAACGGGGCCCACACCCGACCAGCCCAACCCTGGCCCATTCCAAAGATGGGCTCCAAGGGCAACTTGGATAATCCCTTGGGCCACTTCCAAGCCCGATGGCCCGTTAAAAGTCTGAACCAACCAATAAGCTTGCATGTTTAGTTAACCACCAAACCAAACAAACCAATCCAATAGAAAGGGTCATCCAACATAACCCCGAAGGGGACTTGGGCTTGACTTACAGCCCAACTTGGCATCCCGTGGACCTTCCAACGGGGCTCAGCTCGGACTAACATCACTTGAATAAGAAGATAAAAACAAATAAAATAAAGGGGACCCACACCTTTCAAGTGGTCCCCGCTAGACTTAAAGTATGCATGTTTTGGCTTAGGAATTGGGTGAGATAGACTAAAATGAAGTTGACTCGAATCAGGGAGACCCGAGGGACCCGTCAACCAACGGGACGGACCGGGGTGTTTTCGTACTTCCCCGAACCGTAAACGAGAGCTTACACGGAATCTCTAGCCACAGACAATCAAAATAAACAAACTTAGGTGCCCAGGTGTCTGCCTGCACCCCATTAGGCAGTGGCGACTCTAATTCCCCATTTCTCCTCTAGGAGATCCCAGTCATATCCTAGAAGTGTGACGACGGGTTTTCGGACGTGCGCACAGCTTGGCGACTCTGTTGGGGACTTCTCAACCCAGTCGGACCATGGTTAGAAAAGAATTAACATACGAGGATATAGATTAGTTTAGGCAGTACTTTCTGTCTTACCTTAGTGAGATGTGGAATACGCGCAACTACGTATTCTGGGGAGTCCTGTCATGAAGGACGGGATAATTGCCTAAGGTTTTTGGATTTTAAGTTGGACCGCTGTAACCCTCCAATTACCTGGGGACTCTCTCGGAACATCATATTATGTGCCAATTCTATACTTCAATATATGACGGTAAGGAACCCTTTATTAATCAAATATCCAGATCAAACTCACCCGATTAGACACAGCATTCAGCCCAATTGCACACACAAGCACCCACCACACCGTGGATGGATTTTTCTTGCTTTGATAATAACGGAATGGGATCCTCTATGGTTGAGCCCGTAAATGGGCTCAACCATAGCTAGTGATTGCTTGCCAAGTAGGCAAGCAACCACTCAATGAAAAAGTGAAAATCACTTTTCCATTTCCCCATGCAGAAGAGAGAGGAGAGAGGGTGGTTGCTTGCCTACTTGGCAAACAACCACTGGCTACGGTTGAGCCCATTTACGGGCTCAACCATTGAGGATCTCATTCCGATAATAACTGCGTGGGGTGACACTCATGAGGGGGACTGCGTGAATGATTCGACCTTGAATGAATCTGTGAATGCTCTTCTTCACCAAAACCTAGATCTCTCTAGTAGCCACCCTTCTAACTCCTATGAACAAAATTTTGGGATGGTATTAGCCTTACGCTTCTATGGCTTGCTAAGGAAAGCAGGGTAAACCTATCTCCCCAGGTTTTTGGATTCCTATAGCGCCACTGGTTTCTTGCTGTGGTACGCGAGGGTCTAGTGCTTGGCTTAGACCTTTGTAGGCGAATGTCTCGGGCTGGGTATCCTTCCTCACCTATTGCTTCTGAATAAATCGCGATTTTGTGAATGTGCTTGAATGATGGAAATAAGAAGAATAAAATCAATTTAAAACCCAAGAGTCTATTAGGGGCAGCAACCCCCGCTTCTTTGCATCAAATTGAGTGAACCCTAGATCATGGGCCGCCTTAGCTATCATTTAGGAAGCCAACCTAACTTTGATCAGGGGAACCACCCCAGGTCCATGCATTGAGTCCAGAGAGTCATGGGCCTCAACCCATTGAGTCCACGGGAAGCACACTAAGTCCGGGTTAGTCTTCAAGCAGACGAAAGCCAGCCAGATCAGAAAAAGCAGATGAAAGCAAACCAGATCAGAACAGGGGTAGTGAAACTCTAGATCTAGGACTTTTCAACCAACCCCTTTTTGAAATCAATTGTATCCTTTCCTAGGGTTCCTAACAACCCTGGGATCGAACACTTTTCTAGCTTTTTAAGCTTCAAGGGATTTCGCCCTTGTTGACAAGTTGTAAGCATCTCTTCAATCAGACTACAGAGATTCTTCAGAGTAGATAAAAGAGAAGACTGGTTTGGATTTAGATGTGCTTTCTAACACAAATACGTCTAGGAGTCGTGACTTCAGTGGCACCAACCCCTTTTACGATTGCACACACATTTCAATTTCGTTTGTGTGTTTTGCTTGACAGAGAATGGTAAGCCCTGCCACACTTGCTCTTACCTTCTTGCACATGTATAAACCATGTTGCACATCAAAGTGCACCCATTCCAAAATCAAAAACCACACCAACACTTTTGGTCAAAACTGTTTTGAAAAATGCAGAAAAGGAATTTTCAAAATCAAATCGCCTCCGGGCATACATCAAAGTGCCTTAGGGCATACATTGAATTGCCTTTTCGTGAACAATGCCATCCACGGCATGACATTTGGAACAATTGCCATTGGTTCCCTGGCTTTGCTATTTCATAACATCAATTTCAAAATTTTCCAGTCACGGCATGACTTCTAATTTCGCCATCAAAACGACAAAACCTTGGAAATGATTTCTAAAGAATGTTTCAAACCAATCTTTCAAAACCACTATGCCATCCACGGCACAAATCCCAATGTTTTCAAACTCATCGTGCCATTAACGGCACACCACCAAATTCTCAAAAAACTCCTTTGCCATTCACGACACAAAACAAAAAAGAGATTTCAAAATTCACAGTGCCACCCACGGCACGGTAAAGCTTTCAAGCACACAGTGCCATTCACGGCACTTCACCAGATTCTTAAAAAATCCATGTGCCATTCATGGCACGTAACAAAGCAAAGATTTCCAAAATTCACTATGCCATCCACGGCACTAGAACCAAGATTTCAAAAGTCACCATGTCATTCACGACACCATCAAAAGCTTCAAAACGCGTCTTGCCATCCACAGCATCCACCCTTGGGCTACCCTTTCCCATCCTCGGGATAGTGAAGCTTTCAAGAAGGCCATCCACGGCATCCACCCTTGGACTACCCTTCCCATCAATGGGATAGCGTAGCTTTCAAGAAGGTCATCCACGGCATCCACCTTTGGGCTACCCTTCGCATCCATGGGATAGTACAGCTTCCAAGAAGACCATCCACGGCATCCACCCTTGGGCTACCTTTTTCATCCATGAGATAGCACAGCTTTCAAGAAGGCCTTTCATGGCGGCTGCCTTCCACGACTGCAGCACTATTCACAGTGCAAAGATTCTTTTTACCATGCATAGCATTTTCCATCCATGGCGGCAGCCTTCCACGGCTGCAGCACTATCCACAATGCGAAAATTCTTTTTACCATGCATAGGATTTGCCATCCACGGTAGCTATAACGCCCGGATTTGGGTTACGTAATGGAACTGTAACTCATACCCGAGGGTTAGATAACAAAACCGCAAGATCTATATCAGAGCGTAAGAAAACATGACATTGCATTTTAATATCATCAACCACAATATAAGAGTTCGCTAAAATATCCCAATCACCAAACCACAATGAAATGAAAGAATTACAATTCAAAAGTTTACTCACTAACTCAAATGGAAACAACAACTAAAGATGTCTCTCAAAAAAAGTCACTCGACAAAATAATCCTCTCCCCTATACTCGAGGTAATCCGCGTCTGGCTCAACCCCATGAATATCGTCCTCACCAGGATCTGAAAACAAAACAAGTCAAAACGGAATGAGATACGAATATCCCAGCAAGTAGCACATGCATGCCCAAAACATTTATATTAGTTCTAAAAAATGCTACAATAGTAAAACATGCATCAGTAACGATAACCAACCTTTAAGAGTAATCCGAGTAATCCAAACAACATATATACTGATAAAGGCAATTTTAACAATCAATGCATAACAGCAATTCATAAGTATAATCATAGAAACAAGTCCACGGTGGACTCATGAAATAAGATTGCTCTTAACTAGGTAATGCCGAAGTTCCCTATGCCACCTCCCGGCTTAGGTGCGAAGCCGAGTACACGATCATCGTCTTATTGCGGGAGAACCCATCCAGTACAGTGATGAGTTGGCATATACTAATCTCGTCACAGTCCGAGTACACGATAAAATGAGGGATAGCTGTAGCCAGCCGAGTACACGATCAAGCCTCACCGAGTACACTATGGAAACGCGTGCGTGAACAACACATTACAACTAGCAAAGAAAACAATCTATTCCACTACCTAGCTCTTAACTTGACAAATGTGGATCCACAGAGCTATGCCATCTAGACTCAAAACCAATAATCAAAATAACCAACAAATTTGATAGTGCCAATCAATCATCATCACCCTCCAAGATACATGGAGTAACAAATCTTCTCTCCAAGGTACATGGAAACGTTCCAAATTCATTCTGAGATACACGGAAGTATAGTAACATCTTCTCATTAGAAGCGATAAAACTATCCTTCAAATAGATGGAGAATTTCCAATAACTAGATTTTATTCTCAAAACCAAATGGTTTTAAAATCCTTCGTCGGAAATCTTGCATAAAGTGCCTTTTTAGTCAAAAGTTTTCAAAACTGACAAATCTTGGGTTAACCGGCAAAACTTAGTGTTTAAATTTAAACTTAACTTCACTCTTGAAATCAGAACTTTTATTAACTTTCTTTTAGCTCAACAGAAATTTACATGCCAAGCTTATACTCATACTACTCTTATTTAGCCTAAAATATTCAATACCTTTCTTAATATTTCTTATTTTATCTAAACACTCCATTAACTTCATTTACTAGATTAATTCATGTTATCATAAGATACACGCCCAACGGTAGCTCCTACTCATATCTTTTTACTCTAAACCACTTTCTTTACTCAAGTTCTCAATGCCTATTTAAACTCCCCTATCCATTTTAAGACTCCTTGTTACTACACTTACTTAAACCCCAAGTTTTCACTCCAATCTCAATTATTTATCTCTAAATAATTCTGTTCTTACTTTTCCAAGTTCAGCTTTTGCAAATAAAAGTGTATATGTGCTGAAGAAATTTCAGCACCTAATGGTACCCAAAGTACCTAACTAAAACAGTTTACTGATTTCCTTCACTTGTTAACATGGATACACCCACAATTCAAGTGTTTCCTTACTTCCCAACATCTCTTAAGAACCACTCATTAAACTCTCTAAGTAATCCCCACACCTATGGAACTTACCCAAGTTTTTAACTACACTGAAATACACTAGGCGCCAACCCTTAGGGACGTAGGCACCATTCAACACTAAACCAGATTTGTGTGACGAAATGTACTAATACCACTTCAACCCAAGTACTCCAAAACACTAAGTAAGATCCCAACATAACACCCAAATTAGCTCTCCAAGTAAGTCTAACTGTAGCTTTGCAATATGACACAAATATAGGCTGCTAATGAGGATAAGCACTCCTCAGCAGCACCCAGAATTAGAACTGTTCCAACATAACATATTTTCCTTAGAGTTTGACCAAATATCTATTCTCACTTACATCCCCTAATATTCTACAAGTAACCTCCTTCAACACTAACATGATAATCCATGTTTAACTAGAATTGCAACTGGGCTATCCACAAAGTACTTGGCGCCAGTTGGTAGCACTCAGCGCCTGGTTCCTTCTCCCATGAACACCTCCCCTCAACTTTTAGACACTTGCATAATATTTCTAGCTTCTGAGTTTACCAAATAACTATTAGTAAGGACCTTAATATTTATAAGATCATGGCTGTTAACCCATAGTATAAAAATATAAAGATGAGGCTGCTGCTGACCTCTACATAGGTAGGCGCCCAGCTTCTAAAACCCTTACAGACCCAATGCCATGAACCAGATTTTCTTCCTCTTAAGTATTTGCACAAGCAACCTAAAAATTGTACAACAGCCCCTAAAGTATATGCACAAGCAACCTAAAAATTGTAGAACAGCACCTAAGGTATTTGCACAAGCAAACTAATAATTGTAGAACAACACCTAAGGTATTTGCACAAGCAAACTCATAATGGTAGAACAGCACCTAAGGTATTCCCACTTCTAGAGTATCCCATTCCATTAAGAGTCCAGCATTAACTATTTAATACAATTCCTAAGAAATCCCCAAAGTATCATTTAACAACCATATGTGTATGAGCTGGAAATAAGTTGAATAACAACATCTAATTTAGTGGAAATGGAATGAGCACTCGGCCCTACTCAGCAGATCTAGGCACCAGCAACATATTTTATACTATGCAATACAACACTCAAAAGTTCCTTAAACTAATCAAAAGCTTCACTCACAACTACTTGCAGAATTTTCCTAAGTCTTTACTTCATGTATTTAACTCACATTGGGTTTAAATCAAATCATTTAGACCATAACACAAACAGCCGCCCCTCGTAGTTTTTCGTTTAAAAATTCTGCAATATCAATAAGGATTTAATCCCCAATGGATCTAATCCATTCATTCACCTGTTCCACATTCCAAATACCATTCAAATTACCTAATGGAAACAGGGAAAACCAAATTTGTTATGCTAATACAGTACCATATTTCAATCGGGAACACCTAAACCATTTCAATTTTTATACAACTTACCACTTGATGTCCAAGCCATTACCAACAGAATTCTGGTTCAATACATTTATCCTAGTTGGATTTAATTGGAACACCCAAACATTTAACACAAAATTCAGTTGTTCATACCACTTCTTCATAAAAAATTTCAGCAAGCAAATATAGGTATGCTTGTATTCTGGTATTATACGAAATCTGCTCTGTTTTTCTCATTACATTCACTTCCAACACACTTTAATTCATCCCATAAAACAGCAACCTACTTCTAAATTTGATTTGAAACACATTCTTCCATTGCTCCAGATCTAGACGCCAATATGTTTATAAAACAAAGATGCGGCAGAATGTTTGTTCAATTGAAATTCCAGTCTTCAACTTAAATCATCCAAAACAATTTAAATATGTGTTACTTACCTGAACTTCGAATTACAGCTACTGCACTTTAGTTGCACAATTTGACCTCTGAAATCTCCCTCCAAAACCAACGAATCACAATTTCTGTAGAAATTTAGTGTACAGATTAGATCCCTTCAGATCTAAGTTCCTTCTTCTAATTGGAGGAGATTTCCACGAATCTAAACTTTACCTAGCTATCCTTACCTGAATTTTGAAACACAGCAGCTTAGATTTCATCTCTCAATCGAAGTTTAAGTGCTGCCTCAAGTTGATCCTCGCTCCTTCTCGCACAGGGAATAACCAGTTGACAATTTAACTCTCTGATCTTTTGAAACTCTTCAATTTAGATCCAGAACCCCTAGCTTCTAATCATTCTTCTCTCTGAGATCTCTTCTACAATTGCTCGTTTACAAAACAAAACCAGCGAGCTCTTTTCTATGCTGTTTTTATACTTGCCGCTCAAACCAAAATAAATCATGATCTACTGAAGTGCCACACTACAGAATTACCTATACAAGCAGCTCATTTAAATTAGCATCACTTATTTTGCCACATCATCTGATCAGATGAAATAACTAAATGAAATTCCAGAAATTTCTCATACCTTTTAGATTTTTAAGTAGCCCATCTGGCTCAAGCAACATTTCCGAATTAATCCATAATCTCCTTTCTCTGAAAAATCACTAATTATCTTTAATTTAATCCCTAAGATAATAAGTTTTTAATTTTTCAGAAAATTAGGGATTTTACAGCGGCTGCCTTCCATGGCTGCAGCACTATCCATAGTGCGAAGATTCTTTTTGCCATACATAGCATTTGCCATCCATGGCGGTTGCCTTCCACGGCTGTAGCACTATCTACAGTGCGAAGATTCTTTTTTCCATTCATGGCCCCAACGTTATGTGCAGCATGAAATTCATTTCTTTTGCCACAAACATTAGTTGCACCAGCCATAGTGCCCATTCCATTCCTGCTACACCACGGCTGCCTCGTGAAGGAGTAGACCATTTTTGGAAAAAACTAACATGTCTTTTGTTTTGTTCTTCCTTTTTATTTTTTAAGGTTGAAGAACATCGCAGCCATTGCCAATCGAAGCCCATACCTGTTAAGATCCCGCATGAGGATGAACCCAAAAGAGCCACCTGCACCGCCACCTCTAGCACCACAACCTCCTATGCCACAGCAACCCTTGCCTCATCACAGAATTGAGGATGAGCCGATAGTAGGGAACTTGACTCAACAAATGGGACAGTTCACTCAGCAAATGGGGTAGGTCACTCAACTGCTCCAAAATCTCCTCAAACAAATGCCACAGCCGGTGATCCCTCAGCTGCAAGGTGAATCACAAGCATTGTCGTAGGGATTGCAAGGGCCACCATAAGCTCCACCTCCAGCTCATCCAATGCCACCACTTGTCCTCCCTCCTCAAGTACCACCTCCTGTTGTTCCACAAGACCAGCAGCCACATCAGCCGCCTCAGGAAGAAGCTTACGTCTCCCGTATATCCCGGAGATGAACCATGAGGAGGAAGAAGAATGGCACAAACAGAGAAACGAAGCAAGGGGCATCTCGCCCAAAGTCAGTGCTGTGATTAACAACCTCAGGGTAGAGGTGCAGGAGCTGAGAAGAAGATCAGTGCCCAGAAGAATGACAGTGGACAACTTCTCTTTCTTCCAAGACATACAACTCCCAGCAAAGTTCAGGTGCCCTGACTTTGAAAAATTTGATCGGACTGGCTGCCCAACTGCACACCTGAGAGCATACTGTGGAGCCATGGTAGGATACAACCGAGATGAGCAGTTGATGATACAACTGTTCCAGAGGTCTTTGATAGGGCAAGCACACCGATGGTTTTCCACCCTGAACCCGACACAAATCTGTACTTGGCTAGATCTGGCACACCTCTTCACAGAACAATTCAAGTTAAACTCTAAGGTGGTGCCCACAAGGATGGAGCTGATGAGGATGAGCAAGAAGGCTGGAGAGATTGCCAGAGACTACGCCCGGAGGTGGCGTGAACACGCGATGATGGTACGCCCACCATTGATAGAGGAAGAGATGGCCAGCCTATTCATCTCGACCCTAGGGCAACCCTACTAGTCCCATCTGATTGGCCAGTGTAAGCACCTCATTTTTTGCGCCCCCGAAAGAGCCGAAAATGCAAACCCTGGTCAAAAAGTCAAACCCTGATGGGTCAAAAATTTGACCTTTTGATCAAGTAATAAACTGCCACCTTGCTTCATCTCAATGGATAGGGAATCTCGACACGGTTCCAACGCAACTAAGTTTGCTGGAATCGGAGTCCGGATGAGGGTTCTGCGGGCGGTCAAACTTAAGGATGAGCCGAAAGTTGACTTTTCCTTGAACCCCGTGCCAAGTGCTTAACCCTATGTCCTTGAATAGAGGGCTCCGATACGAGTTCAACGCAATTGAGTTTGCTCAAATCGGAGATCAGATGAAAGAGATATGAGCTGTCGAAGTTTCCGGGCAGCAAAAGCCGGAAACTGCACACGTGGCACAGGAACTGCACACATGGCTGCCAACGCAGCGAAATATCTCGGGGACTAAATCTTGAATATCCAAAAATCTCAAGGACTAAACAAAAATTCGTGCGGGGCAATCCGTAGATATCCAAAAGTGTCAAATCGGTCGAATCGGTCAAGTCGAAGGGCAAATCCGTAATTTTTCGATTTGTATCCGGTCGAATATACCGGATACACATGCCCTTGTGTATATCCGGACTCCAAGGCCGGATACGAATATTTGCTCGGCAAGATTCGCGCCGATTCTCCGACAAATTCGCGGCGGAAATCAATTTTGCCAATTATTATGTTTTGTATCCGGACTCCAAGTCCGGATACAAAGGCAACTTAATGTATCCGGACTTGGAGTCCGGATACACATGATATATAGTGTATCCGGACTTCAAGTCCGGATACATTAAGTTTTTTATAAAAGGAGGCAGCAGCCCCCTTTCCAATGGTTGGCTTCTTTTGCTCCTTCCCAGCTCCCTTCCCCCAGTTTTTTCCATCCGAACCTTGCCTCTTCCAACTCCCTTTGCCCCCATAACCTTCCCATTCGATCTCTAGACCATCCCATCCTCATCTTCTTCTACTTCTTCACTTTCTTCCCAACATAAGAGGGAGCTGCTGCTGTTGCTGTCCAGAGGAGGGATCTCAAGCTGCTGTTGGGCTTCAAGGAGCTGCCTACACTATACAAAACAACCTACTAACCATCAGGTATCACTTCTTGTCCCATTGTTTTTAACATATATGAGATTGGTTACATTTCGTGAAGTTGGAAAAGTGTGTTGCCTACTATGGTTGAGAGCTGCCATCTCCCACATTCTCTGCATGTTTTTTACACCATGGAAGCCTCCCAGTAAGGAGGAGGGTTACATTTCATCCTGGGGAGAGAAGAGGGTTTGTTGTGAGCACTTTTGGGCCTCCTTGAGCTGCTGTTCTAGCCTATCTGGAATGGGCACTTTAGTTGCTGGTTTGCATGGTTAGTTTCCTTAGGCTGCATGTTTTGTTCCCATTGAAAGGGAACATGTTCCCCATCAGTATTTCGTCCATGGTACCCTATGAGCCCCCTCTCATCACCCTTCTCGTTGGTCGCTCCTTTACTAAATGGGTTGCTGTCTTGATCATCGGTCAATGGTTACAGAACGTGTGTGTCTGCATGAAGTGGGGTGTTTACGGAGTTTGGTGCATGTTCCTTTGAATACCAGCATAATTTCGTTTTCTTACCTTAGATAGTAGGCATGTGGGATATCTTTGGGGGCTGTTGTTATCGACAGCGGCAGCACCCCATGGTCTTCTTATTAACTTAGATTTATGTGGCATAACCCACAGAAATTACAGCATGCTCCCCTTCCCACGTAAGCCCACTGCTTGGGGTGTCTTCATGCCTCCCCACCTTTGTTTAGTGGCTGTCCTTGCATTGTGGTGGCAGATTTCGCTTACGTTATTATAGCTTGTTATTTGGTGCCTATGTAACCGCATGTTCCTCTTTCTCTTTAATTTATTGATTCACGACTAACAAGCATGCTCCCATTCCCTTAGCCCACTGTCATGTCTCACCTTAGCTGCTGCTGGAGGCAGCAGCAGCACCTCCCACTGCTGGTAGCACACCCAACCTCACTAAAGTCCAGTCTTATTGGTGCTGTCCCATTTGTCTGCAGCCGGTTTTTGCTTGTTTTTCATGTGACATGTCGCTGTTTTGGCACGTACAAGCATGCTCCATTAACCCCAAGCCCACTGGTATGATTCACATGAGCTGCTGCCAGGGGTGGCAGCAGCACCTTCCATCTCCAGCTACAAGTTAGGCCTCATTAAGGCTAAAATTAAGGGTTGCTGCCCGCCCCCCCCCCCCTTTTGTTGGCAGCAGGTCCTTCCTGGATGTTTGTGCATGGGTGTGAAGCATGTCTTTTTTATTTCACTGTTTTTCTGGTGTGTCAAGGTAGTGTGCATGAAGGGTTCCCAGTTGTTGCTTTTACATTAAATTAGTGTACATAAAGGGTGCATTTGGGGGCTGCTGCCGACAGCAGCTGTGGCCCTCCCTTATTTCTGGTTTCTAGTTTTTTTAAGGTTGATTGATGTGTTTTAATGTGTGTATCATGAGTTAGGAGACCCATGGCCATGCTTCCCCACTCCTAACCCACCATTGCAAGCCTAGTAGCATGCCCAAATCTCCTCCTTTGACTGCTGCCCCCCTACTTTACAGCAGGTTGGTTGTGTTATTAATTTCCATGGCATGGAAGTCTAACCAATTTGCCATGTTTCTTTGTGGAGGAGGACCTTAAAGCCCACAGGTAGGGGTGCTAAGACCCCTACCTTGCTACTGTTGTGCCAAGGAAAGGAAGGGCAGGGTAGCAAGCCCCATTGCCTTCCAAGGCCAACTTGCCTTGCTGTAAAATCCAAAAAAAGCCAAATGAGGCTTCTCCCTCAAACCTGAGCTAGTGTGGGCCCTCCCAGGGGCCCACCAAACCTTAGAAAGGCCTTAGGAAACCCCTGGAAGCCACCCCAATGGCCAAAGCCCGCAAAAAGGCAATTTCGAGGTGATCCGGCAACTCAGGCCGGATCACCTAGGGCCCATGTGTATCCGGCCACTAAGGCCGGATACACCCAGAAAATGTGTTTTTTTTGTATGATTGGATGCCTTGCCGAAATTTGGAGCGATTTGAACCAAAAACCACCGAACCAATAGGGTTTCCGGGTCACCCGGAAACCCGGCTTGGGACATGGACCGCCGGTCCAGCTCGGAATACCCGTGGGCCTTCCAACGGGGCCCACCAAGCCCAATGAACCCCAAAGCATGCTAATTAAACAACTTAAGTAAAATGAGCCATTTGAACCGGGCGGGCCAAACCCAATGCGGCCCACCCGTGCCCTGTAATGTGTAATGGACATATGAATTGCATGGTTTGGCCGAGACCATGGGCTAGGGCCTATCGGGCCCGCCAAAGCCCATTAACCTAACCAAGGAAGGGTGCAAACCCTAAGCCTCAAGGAACTGGGCTTTTTAAGCCCAAATTTGGACTACGGGCCCCAAGCCCAACATCCAACTCACATGGGTGAATTTAAATAAGATAAATTAAAGGCATTTTGGCAACCAACATGGGGGCCCACCCAGGGGCCCGCAAATCAATGCCGGCCCGCTTCTTGCATGGAAAATCACTTAAGTATCGAACTTGAACAAACTAAATAAAACCAACACACTTAACCAAAGCCCACAGGGCCTCCTAGGCTTAGACAGAGGCCCACATGGGCACATGGGCTCACCCAAGCCCCCCAAGGACACCGTGGGCCTTCCAACGGGGCCCACCCAATCAGACTCGGACAATTTAAGTTAAGCAAATATAAAATCAACTAAAGGGACCCACACCACTCAGGTGGTCCCGCCTAGACCTAACTTAAATGCCTGCTGGATTAGGAATCGGGTGAGAACCAAGCAAGAGAGCTGACTCAAACCAGGGAACCCACGGGACCCGTCATCCGACGGGGTGGACTGGGGTGTCTACGGACTTCCCCAGACCACAACCGAGAACCGACTTAGAATCTCAAGCCGTAGACCAAAAGCCCTAAATAGACAAGATTAGGCACCCAGGTGTCCGCTTGCACCCCATCAGGCGGTGGCGACTCCGAATTACCCCGTGCCGCGTTTCCCACGCGTGCACAGCCTGGCGACTCCACTGGGGACCACTCAGCCCAGTAGGACCCTACTTAGGACCGAGTCAGCTCAAGAGGGACTTAGGCGATATTCTAGGAACTTTTGCTACGCCGCTTAGCAAGGTACAGAATACACGTAACTACGTGTTCTGGGGAGTCCTGCCACAAGGACGCGATAATTGCCTAAGGCAAGTGGAATTTAAGTGGTCCCCTGTGACCCTCCACTTACCTGGGGATTCTCCCAGGACATCGTAAAACGTGCCAATTCTGCACCTTACTATACGAGGCAGTAGGGATTCCTTTATCACCTAAATCCAAACCAAACTCGCCCGTATAGGCACAGCACGCAGCCCAACTGCACACACGGGCACACCACCACACCGTGGATGGATGATGGCACAGATGTAAATTTTAATTTCCCGCATTTTGTGTGATAAAACTGCGTGGGGTGACACGCACGAGGGAGGATGCGTGAATGATCCGACCTTTTGATAGATGAGCGAATCGGATACTGCTACTTCTTTACCAAAACTTAGACCTCTGTAGCAGCCTACCCTTCTTCTTACTATGAACTGATCTTTGGGATGGTATTAGCACCTACGCTCCCGTGGCTTGCCGGGGAAAGCAGGGTAAACCCATCCGCCCAGTTTCTGGAGTCCATTAGCACCACCGGTTTCTTGCCGTGGCACGCGAGGATCCAGTACTGGTCCAGACCCTTGTAGGCTTATGTCTCGGGCTGGGTATCCTTCCCCACCTAACGTTTCTGAATGAACTTTACGTTGAGCATGAGAGGGTGAGTAGGATGTGAATGATGATTAAAATTGAAATAAAATCCAGAGTCCATTTGGGGCAGCAACCCCCGTTCTTTGCATCAAATTGAGTAAACCCTAGATGCTGGGCTACCTCGGCCCTAGCTTAGGAAGCTCACCTAATTCTTGATCAGGGGAACCACCCCAGATCCATGCATGGAGTCCTGTATGCTATGGGTCTTGACCCATTAGAGTCCGCTGGGAGCACTTTAAGTCCAGATTGGTCTTTTAGAGCAGACGAAAGCCGGCCAGATCAGACAAACAGATGAAAGCATGCCAGATCAGAACATGGGCACTAAACCCTAGATTTAGGATTTTTAGCCTACCCACTTTGAAAGCAATTTGTATCCTCCCTTTTGGCTCCCAACAGCCTTAAGGATGAATTCTTTGCAGTTTTTGTAAATATCTTGTAAACCTTCGCCCTCGATGGCAAGTTGTAATTTTTGCTATGGTCTGACACTGAAAGCAGATGAAAGAACAGATGAAAGACAGAAAGACTGATCGGGACTTGAATGTGCTCCTCTACACTAGTATGTCTAGGAGTCGCGCCTTAACTGGCGCCAACCCCTAGGACCACACACCATGTGTGCCTGAGTTAAATTCCGCACTGTTTTGTTTTTGCTCATTTTGGTGAAGCATGATAGAACTGCTAATGGTTATCTCTTTTGCTTAAAATTATGCATGTCCTAGGACTAACTTAGAGTCTTGGTGTGGAACCTGAATTTGACTTGGAATTTTGATCGGATAGTCGGCATGGCATCTTCATCCTCATCTGAGAGAACCCGTTTCCCTAGGATAGAGAAGTGTGCCTGGGATACCCCCTGGATCCGTTCTTGGACAAAGCAGCTCCAAGGGAGTGAGCAGATTGAATGGGAGCACAAATACCACATGGGACAGACTTTGTCCCTGTTAAATGTGCCAATTAACTGGGACATGATCCAAGCAGCATTGCTTTTCTGGGATCCCCAGCTGTCAGTATTTCGATTCGGGATCAATGAGTTGACTCCCACAATTGAGGAACTTGACCTGTTCCTCCGATTTCGCGACTTAGGAGAACCTGCTAGGCCAAGTCTCAAAGAAAGCTACAAGAATGAAGCTTGTGTTTTCTTTGGCCTCTCAAGGGGAGAATTCCATACCTTAGGAGGTGACAAAGCATTCACTAGGGTCTCCAAAACATTCCTTGCTGAAAAGATAAGAAACCAAAAGCAGGAAAGACCCCGGGCTTGGTTTGACACCTTCACCCTTGTGGTTCTGTCGCAAATCTTCTTTCCAACTGGGGGAGACACCATTAATTTGGCCCTCATGGAAATTGTGGATCAACTCAGGGCAGGGTACCGAATCATGCCACTGATCCTAGCTCAATTGTTCCGTTCCCTGACTTTGTCCAAAAACGGAACTCGGAGGTTTCAAGGGTGCGCTCCCCTTCTCCACATTTGGCTGCAAGACCACCTGACGGTGTCATCACCAGTCAGTGCATATTACAAGGCAACTGGCGACAACATCTATTGGTTGGCTCGAAGAGAGATCAAACCAGACCTACCCGCCCGTGAGGATTGGTTTAACCACTTTCTCCACCTGAAGGGAGAAACAGACATTAGATGGTGGGGTACATACAACATCCCCTACACCCCCATCATAGCTTTCAAGAAAAGAGAGGGACTTGCCTTGATAGGCCTCACCCAAGCCGTGCCGTACTATCCGATTCGGGTTCTGAGACAGTTTGGGAAACCGCAGGGAATCCCGGTCAAGGATGACATGAGCAGTTTGATTGGTCCACTCACCAAGGGACTAAGGACCCAACTGCTGATGGAAGACAGTGTGTGTATATCGAGAAGACGTCTTCATCGAATCACATTTTCGAGACTACGAGCAGTGGATAGCTCGGAAGTTCGGCCATGACGGCCCCCCACCTCTCCAGCCTATCGCTTCAAGCGACATTCCAGTTCCGCCCCCTAACACATATAGGGACAGGGTGGCCGAACTGCAAGAGACTCACTCCCGTATCCATTCAGCTTATGTGGATTCGGAACGGGAGAGTAGGCAGGCCAATACGGCCTTGCAACATGAAATGGAATTAGTGCGCAAGCGCGCTGAGAAGGACCGACGTCTGCGGAACAAGCTTCTGCGAGCCTTGAGGAGGCAGGACGTGTCCTCCCACTATGATGATGACCAACCTAGCTAGACTTTGGCTTTGTTGTATTTTGCCATGAATGATGATGTACTTTGTGCCGTGACGGCGCCTTTTGATTAAAGCATGAATTTATTTCTACTTTGCTACATATTGTGCAAACTTAATAGGAACAAGAGATAAAATAATTAATTCCCTCCAATAGGGCAAATCGGTCTCCGACAGACCACCTCTCTCCAGATAATTGCAATGTGCTTGGTCGCTGCGACCACCTAATTTCCTTTGATTGCATCTCTCTCATTGAGATCGCCAAACCCGGCAAGTGTTTAAAAACACCCGAGACTTTGAGCTCAGATCACACCCGTCTGCATCTTTTCAAGATCATACGGTCAAACCTGTAGGGCACCGAAGCCGCCGACGGATGAGTTGGATATTGGTGGAGGAGCGTCCTGGCATAGCCTACCCCTTTCAGGGACACCAAAGCCGCCGGTGATTGAATCGGATATTGGCTGCGGAGCGTCTGGGTACTACTAGCCGAATTCTTAGGGCACCGAAGCCGCCGATGGATGAGTCGGATATTGGTGGAGGAGCGTCCTGGCATAGCCTACCCCTTTCAGGGACACCAAAGCCGCCGGTGATTGAATCGGATATTGGCTGCGGAGCGTCCGGGTACTACTAGCCGAATTCTTAGGGCACCGAAGCCGTCGACGGATGAGCCGGATATTGGTGGAGGAGCGTCCTGGCATAGCCTATCCCTTTTAGTGACACCAAAGCCGCCGGTGAGTGAATCGGATATTGGCTGCGGAGCGTCCGGGTACTACTAGTCGAATCTTTGTATCGCCGAGACCACCGACGAATGAGTCAGGATTTGGTTAAGGCAACCCTGAGTGCTGTTCTTCAGCCCCCTTTCTGAGACCTTGATTGGTCCAACCCTGTGATTCTGAGCTCAAACAAAACCCCTTAAATTGAAGGTTCTCTTTCCCTGCCTAAACAGCTAAAACAGATTAGTTCAACCGGGTTCTCTTCCCCAGTCGCTTCCGAGCGGCTAAAATAGATCAGCTTTCAAAAAAATAGGGTTCTCTTTCCCAGTCGCTTCTGAGCGGTTGAAATAGATCAGCTTCCAAAAAAAGTAGGGTTCTCTCTCCCAGTTACCTGCGGGTAGCTAAAATAGATTCGGCCGTTAGGGTTCTCTTCCCCGGTCGTCTTAGGATAGCCAAAATAGATCAGTCTTCTAAATTCCTTAAGGTTCTCTTTCCTTGTTACCTACGGGTAACTAAAATAGATCATTTGATTCGAAACCAGGTTCTCTTCCCTTGTTGCCTTAGGGTAGCTAAAATAGACCAGTTAGTCAAATCATATCATAAAACAAAAAAATAAATAAATAAATGAATAAATTCAATCAGATAAAATTGTGTAATCAATTTGTGTAATATTGCACTAATGCCTGCGAATTGTCCCATCAGGTACCAAAAATTGCTTTCAGAAGTCCGTACCTGTTAAGATCGAGGAGAAGACTCGATATGGAACAGCAAGGAGAGCAGACGCCACCAGGGCAACACCCGGCAGAGTCCAGTCATGCCCAAGTGGTCAATGAGATGCAGCAAAGGATGGACAGTATGGGTTCCATCATCCAGGAACTGATGACAGAACTGAGGGAATTGAGGCAGGCCCCACCGGCAGCACCAGTTGCCCAGCAGCCGCAGCCACCGTTCCCACCACAGGCAGAAGTGGCGCCACCGCCGCGTCCAGCAAACCCCCCTCCCCTAGCACCACCACCACCACCGGCGGTGCCATTCCATGTTCCCCAACCAGATCAGTTTCTGCCTATCCATCTGGGACAGGGTGATGAGGACTGGTACAGAACCCAGGAAATGCAGTTTGAGGAGAAGTTAACAGCGGTAAGGGAGGAGAATAGAACGGAAATGGCTGCCCTGAAGGAGCAGCTCAAACAACTCCAACCTAGCACAGTGCAGAACGAGGCTACTCTGGAAAGCCTCTGTTTCTTTTCAGATATCCAACTCCCGGCTAAGTTCAAATGCCCTGAGTTGCACCAGTTCGACGGCACCGGGTGCCCCTTGAACCATCTGAGGTCCTATTCTGGTGACATGTGCCAGTATGCCAAGGAAGAGCGGATTATGGTGCAGTTCTTCCAGAAGTCACTAGCCAGGGCCGCTTACTCTTGGTTCCTGAGTCTAGACAAGGCTAAGATCAAGACATGGAATGACCTGGCAGCAATCTTCATCCAGCAGTATCGTCTGAACAGTCAGATAGTGCAGACGAGGGCAGAATTGCAGAGGCTGGCAAAGAAGAGCCAAGAGTCAGTAAGAGAATACGCCAAGCGCTGGAAGGAATTGGCAGCATTAGTACAGCCGCCGTTGCTAGAACAAGAGATGACGTCATTGTTTATTGCGTCATTGGGCCAAACTTTCTTCACTCTGCTGCTGGGGCAGAGTACATCGAACTTCAATGACCTGATCTTGACTGCAGATCGGATTGAAGACGCAGTAAGGGCCGGAAAGATAGATGGCAGTGGGCAGAGTGCCGCACCAAGGAGGCCAGTGTCAGGGCAAGCCAGCAGAAACCAAGGGCAAGAGCCTAGGAGGTCAGAACAACAGGCAGTGAATTATGTATACCCCACACAACCCCACCATTTCTCCCAAGGACCGGAGGCAGTGGCACCCCAAGGAACCGGACAAGCTGCTTACCAAGGGGTAAGAAGAACAAGGGAAGAGATGGAGGCCAGAATGAAGCGGGTTTTCACTCCACTCCCGTATGCGCCGGCAGAGTTGCTGCCTACTTTGCTAAAGAAGGGGTATGTGCAAGTCAAACCCCCGAACCCTCGTTTGGTCAACACCAGAAGCTATAACGCTGCAGAGCGGTGCGAGTACCACTCTGGTGCTCCAGGGCACCACACCAATCGGTGCTGGGATTTGAGGCACGATATCCAAGACCTGATTGATAGTAAGCGCATCACGGTCGACCCTCCAGCGCCACCTGCCCAGACTCCAGCAGCCGGAGTAACTACCAATCCTCTCCCAGATCACTCAAAGGCCTCCACTAGTAGGACGGCAAATCAAGTGAGCAGTGATCAAGGCACCGAGCAGCTCAACCCTTCCATACTTATCGGACGGCCAGGGCAGACAGTGAGGGTACAGCTGCAAACAGGAACCCCCTCGGCAGCAAGGGCAGTTAATGAGAATACAGACGTCCATGTCTGCACGATTGAGGATGAACCTCAGAGCAGTGAGGAAGTCACGGGACCTTGGAACCCGATACAATGTGGATGGATCAGTGATTCCCCATCCCCCCCCACGCAGGGAAGGAGTGGGCAGCTCCAGTGGGCTCCAGATCAGGGATAGGCCGCAGATCTCGGACGCTTCAGTAGGTAGTTCAAGGGTGCCGCCCCAGTTATCCACCGGATGGCCGCCAGAGGGCATGTCCGCCACATCGGGGCCACACCCGTATCTGGCATACTCTACCGACTCGTCATCACTTGAGTCTAATCCCGCCCCCCTCCCATACAACATGCATGAGTGGTTCGCCCCCCCTCATGCCGCAACGGAAGAGGAACCACCATCCACTCCTGAACTCGTAAACCTGCCGGATCCATACGAAAGCTCGGACGAGTCTGCTGACGTAGGCTCAGATGACACGTCCGCAGAAAAGAGTGAGACAGTGAACGTTATCGAAGGAGACGGCGGTGACCCTTCTACAGTTTTCCCTCTGGTGCACTTCCACCCATCCGAAGACCAGGAATTCTTCTACCCAACCCCCATCTCTCACCCTAGCCCTTTAAACCTCAACATCCATGATATCATGGACTCACCTCCACAAGACCCCTTCTTCCTTTCATTTGAACCACCCACCCTTAACCTTTCACAACTCAACCTGGAACCACCCTCGTACAACATGGTATCCCCACCTTACCCCACCCCATCTTTCTACCATCAAGCCACCCCCACCACCATTGAAGCAGAAATCGATCGGATCACCCGATCCGGTCGATACATAAACACCGACCCCCCACCCGCACCAGAGGAGGGAGCAGAAGCAGAAGCAAAAAGGAAAGAAAAAGGAAAGGACGTGGTCACAGAATTGCCACCGACCCTCAAAAGAAAGGGAAGGGCCACAGAAGAGGAAGTCACAGATTTGCACCATAGTGTGTTCACTCCAGAGTACGACCTCCTCCAGCAGTTGAACAAGGTGCCCACCCAAATCTCCATAATGCGACTTCTGATTGATTCAGAAAAGCACAGGGCAGTGTTAATGAAGGTCCTGGGGGACGCACACGTACCAGCAAGCATTGATCCTGAGCAGCTAGGGGCAGTGGTGTCAGTGATCATGGCACCCCAGGCCATCTCCTTCTCTGCAGCAGATCTGCCGCCTGAGGGTTGCGACCATACTGAGCCACTCTATATAACGGTGAAATGTGTAGATCTCGTTGTAAAGCGGGCCATGATCGACAATGGATCGGCACTGAATATATGTCCAATGAGGACCTTCCATAGCCTGCAATTGAATCCTTCGATGATCAAGCCAAGCGCTCACAATGTCAGGGGCTTCGACAATGCCAGAAGAGACTCACTGGGAGAGGTCACTTTGGTGATCATAATAGCAGATAGGCCCTTTACCATGGAGTTTGAACTCATGGATATCAACGCCTCATTTAATCTGCTGATCGGGAGGCCTTGGCTGCATCAGGCAGGAGCAGTATCTTCCACACTGCACAGGATGGTCCGGTTCGTATCAGGCAATGAACTTATAACGGTACACGCTGAGGATCATCGAGAGTTCGAAAGGGTTGGGGTACCCTATGTGGACTATGAGTTGCCCACCACCCTCAATTTCCAAGCTGTGGAGATGGTACAGGTGAATAATATCCCTGAGTCTAAAAGGGGGCGACGACTCTCGAAGAGGCAAAGAAAGAACATGTTTAGTGCCGCTGACTGCGCGGACTGGGGTCTCAGAGCCGGTGATGGACTGGGCAGGTACAAGCAAGGCATCAGGGTAGCCATCAAACCTTATGAGCAGACTGCTGGGTTTGGACTGGGGTTCAAGCCGCAGCCAGAAGACTACTCCCGACTCCTTGGGAACCGTGCTGAGAGGAAAAGAGCCAGAATTGAAGGGAGAGACCCCCACTGGCCTATATGCGTGCACGAGAACTTGTACCACCGCTTCTCTAACATGGAGCGTGAAGCGGCCCAGGCTATCGAGAACATAGTCCCCCAAGGGTGGGGAGATGAGTTTCTGGATACCCCTGCCATGGAAGAAGACTACTTGCAGGGACTGGCTCAGATGCTCTGGGAAGAGCCACCATCTATGGAAATGATTGGAGATGCAGTAGAGGTAGACCTATTGGCTCCTGAGGGGTCGCCAGATGGCCTGCCAGCACTGGTCGCCCTGGACTCAGTTGACGAAGTCACCATGGCCTTCGCCCCACCAGATGAACAGTTCGTCCCTGACGGGATCCCGGTCGACTCTGCAATTGTAATGAAAGCACCGTCACCTGCTCCCATTGAAGAATCCAAAGAAGAAGGTCCGGTCATGTATGTCTGCATGATGGAAGGGCGAGACAGCTCAGGAGCGCCAACCCGCAGGCCGAGATCGCCTCCTCCACGCCCCTACATCCCGCACCCTGGAACTCGCGATGGTTTGAACCGCATGTTCCGTAGCATGCCCCAAGTGCTAGGGCCAGTACCGGAAGAGGTGTACCATGCAGCTTATGGCAAATGGGCACCACCAGCTTACTCTTCTACGGTGCCTGGGATACCGACTGGAATACCCATAATGTTTGCACCCCCCAGAATTGACCCGGCCAACGAAGTCACCGTCGCATACGCGCCACCCGAGGACGAGATACCATGGGCAATCTCCCTTAGTGGATCATGGGTAAGGGTATCGTCAGAGTCTGGCCCCCGATCAGAGAGAAGCCAGAACAAACCGGCAGGAGGCGCAGCACAGGATCCTATCTACATCTCTTCTGACGAGAGCGCCAACATGGTACTAGCTGGAGAACTAGAGAAGACGATTGCTATCAACAAGGAAGCCGAGGCATCACTGAAGAACTGGAGCGCCACGCCTTTTGCAATCAGCAAAGCTGCTATCCCAAAGGGGGTTTCTGTCACCTCTGAGATTTCTGTTGTAGCTACTGCTAAAATTTTTAATGAATATCTCAATGCTTCCTACTACTTGCATCTGTTTGAAAAAGAAAATAACAAAAATAAGCAACTTGAGCATCGCAATCTTAGTGTCAATCCCGACGCACACCTGGAAGATCTGGGGCACGGGATTGGTAATAAGATTGCCATACTTGAACAAAAAGAACAAGAGGAAATGGAAAAGCCAGTTCAGATGGCAATAATAAATGAAATGCATGAGCCAGTGTCCAAACCTGAAAACGAGCAAGAACTCGACAAATCAGATTGGGGCACTCGCCCATCGCAGCGAGAAGATTCAGACATCGTCCCCTGTGAGCCTTTCGAGCATGAGGACGACGATGAATCATGGGAAACCCCGCTTGAAATCCAACTTGCATTGGAAAGGCACGAAAAGGGTCTCCAGGCTAACATTGAGGAAACAG
Organism: Buxus sempervirens; assembly: GCA_947561395.2. Lineage (NCBI taxonomy): Eukaryota > Viridiplantae > Streptophyta > Magnoliopsida > Buxales > Buxaceae > Buxus > Buxus sempervirens. The sequence goes on from OX387182.1 coordinate 18,392,881, forward strand.
AGCCAATTAACATAGGTGAAATAGCACAACCAAGGATCCTCCAAATTGGTAAAAAGCTGTCACCATTATTGAGAAAACAGATGTTTGATTTTCTTAAATCTTATTCTGACGTGTTTGCATGGTCATACGAGGATATGCCCGGGTTAGATACGGACTTGGTTGTGCATCGGTTACCAACAAAGTCTGAGGCCGTACCTGTGAAACAGAAGCTCAGGCGCACGAAGCCGGAGTGGGCCCTGAAGATTAAGGAAGAGGTCACCAAGCAGTTGGATGCCGGATTCTTGCAAGTAATTCACTATCCAGAGTGGTTGGCCAACATCGTGCCAGTTCCCAAGAAAGACGGGAAAGTCAGGATGTGTGTTGACTATAGAGATCTGAACAAAGCGAGTCCAAAGGACGACTTCCCGTTGCCGCACATTGATGTACTGGTGGATAATACAGCAACGCATTCGATGTTCTCTTTCATGGATGGCTTCTCTGGTTACAACCAGATAAAGATGGCACCTGAGGATATGGAGAAAACATCCTTTATCACGCACTGGGGCACTTACTGTTACCGCGTAATGCCGTTCGGACTGAAAAATGCGGGTGCTACATATCAGCGTGCAATGACTCTGCTATTTCACGACATGATACACAAGGAAATGGAAGTGTATGTGGATGACATGATAGCAAAGTCTAAGGAAGAAGAAGACCACTTGGTGAACCTTGGAAATATGTTCGACAGACTCAGAGAGCACAAGCTCCGGCTCAACCCAAACAAATGTGTATTTGGAGTCACTTCAGGAAAGTTGCTCGGTTTCATAGTGGGCAAGCGGGGCATTGAGGTCGACCCCGTCAAAGCAAAGGCAATTCTGAAGATGCCTCCTCCGTCGACAGAAAAGGAAGTGAGAGGGTTCTTGGGCAGGTTACAGTATATCAGTAGATTCATACCGCAGATGACTCCTGTGTGTGAGCCTATATTCAAGCTGCTAAAGAAAGACAACCCTGTGGTTTGGAATGACGACTGTCAAGTAGCGTTTGATAAGATCAAGGCCTACCTGATGAGTCCGCCAACATTGGTCCCACCTGTCCCAGGACGACCCTTGATTATGTATCTGACAGTCTCTGAGACGGCTGTAGGATGTGTGTTAGGACAACACGATGAGAAAGGACGGAAAGAACAAGCAATCTACTACCTGAGCAAGAAATTTACCAACATCGAAGTCAGATACACAGTGCTTGAAAAGACGTGTTGTGCCCTAGCCTGGGCAGCTCAGAAGCTCCGACACTATTTGCTTAGTCACACAGTCCTACTAATCTCCAATCTGGATCCATTGAAGTACATCTTTGAGAAGCCGATCTCCACTGGTAGGGTTGCCAGGTGGCAAGTCCTTTTGTCTGAGTATGACATTGTCTACACGACTAGAAAGGCGATAAAAGGGCAAGCCGTGGCGGATCACTTGGCAGAGCATCCACTACCTAACTACCAACCGCTTCTGACTCACTTCCCAGACGAAGATGTGATGTGTACAGAATCTGCAGATGATATAGAAGAAACCAAGTGGCAAATGTTCTTTGACGGGGCAGTGAATGTGAATGGAAAAGGGATCGGAGCAGTACTAATCTCCCCAGACGGTGTCCATCACCCGATAGCAGCGAAACTTCTGTTTGATTGCACTAGCAACATGGCCGAATATGAAGCATGTGTGTTAGGCCTGCGAGCGGCAATTGAGATGCATATACAAGAGCTGAAAGTGTTCGGTGACTCAAGTCTTATTATCTATCAAGTGATAGGAGACTGGAAGACCAGAGATGTGAAGTTGGTACCATACCAAGAGCTGGTCAAGGAATTAGAAGAAGAATTCGAGAGCGTGACATTCGACTACATGCCACGAGACGGGAATCGGTTTGCGGATGCACTAGCTACGCTGGCATCAATGGCCACCATCACGGATGACGCATGGGTGCAACCATTGGAGATAGAAATTCGACGCTACCCTGTTTACTGCTTCAGTATCGAGAAAAGCACACCCAAAGAAGAGCCTTGGTACGCGGACATCGAAAGGTACATAAGGAACAGAATTTTACCAGAAGGTGCCTCAGCTGCAGAGAAGCGAACTATACAGAGGTTGGCAGGGCAATACTTCTACAGTGGAGGTAGGCTGTACAAGAAGTCATACAACGATTCCCTCCTGTTATGTGTCAGAGAAGCAGAGGCGCAGAAGTTGATTGAGGAAGTCCATGGAGGGTTGTGCGGCGCACACATGAATGGGCACATGCTAGCAAGGAAGATTCTAAGGATGGCTATTATTGGATGACCATGGAAGCAGACTGCTACGCTCATGTCAGAAAATGCCAGTTATGCCAGATTTATGCCGACAATATCCATGCACCGCCGAATACGTTGTACTCCATGACATCACCTTGGCCGTTCGCCATTTGGGGAATCGACATGATAGGCCAGGTTCATCCAATGGCTTCAAACGGGCATCGGTTCATCTTGGTGGCAATTGACTACTTTACCAAGTGGGTAGAGGCCATGTCCTTCGTGAATGTGAAGAAATCTCATGTGCTCAAGTTTATTAGAAGCAACATAGTCTGTCGCTACGGAGTTCCAGAAGCAATCATCACTGATAATGCAAAGAATCTGAATAATAAGGACATGGAAAAGATGTGTGAAGATCTGAAGATCAGACATCTAAACTCCACGGCATACCGGCCCAAGATGAATGGGGCAGTAGAGGCTGCCAACAAGAATCTGAAGAAGATACTTGAAAAAATGGTAGTCACTTACAGAGACTGGCATGAGAAGCTGCCCTATGCATTGCACGCCTATCGGACGTCGATTAGGACATCGACCGGGGCAACCCCGTTCTCCCTGGTATATGGAATGGAAGCAGTCCTCCCAGTGGAAGCACAGATTCCGTCGCTCAGAATTCTAAAGGAAGCAGAGATCAGTGACGTCGAATGGGAAGAATCCAGATTTGACCAGTTGCAATTGTTGGATGAAAAGAGGATTAAGGCTTTGTGCCATGGCCAGCTTTATCAACAGAGAGTGGCGCGAGCCTACAACAAGAAGGTAAAGCCACGGCATTTCAAAGAGGGAGATTTGGTACTGAAGAGAATCTTCCCTCATCAAGAAGACAACAGAGGGAAATTCAAGCCAAACTACGAAGGGCCATTCGTAGTCCACAAGGTTCTGTCCCGAGGAGCACTTATCCTGCAAGAGATGGACGGGGTAATTTTTCCTGAGCCGATAAATGCGGACGCCGTCAAATTGTACTATGCCTAAGATCATTCTGATTGGGAAATGAAGAGAGGCCATTCTTGACTCTCCTTTAGACTGTAAATCCTTCCAAATACCTTAAATTCTCCCCCAGTTAGATAATTTTGAGCCTTAAAATTCTTTCAACCCATTGCAAGTGTTCTACACATCAAATGGGGCATTCCTGGCAAAGCAAAAAGAAACCGGGCATTCTTGCCCAGAAAAACCTCAAAAAGAAGAGAAATTGCAATAGAAAAAGAAAAGAAAACGAAAGAAGAAAAAGAAAAGAAACAAAGAAAATGGGGAAATGTTTGCCCCGCCAAAAATATAGAGATACAAATAAGCCAGGATGTAAGTCCCACCAACAATAAAAAAGGTAGCACATTTTGCAAACCCAAACAATTGAGCTTTTTGAGCCATCTGTCCTTTCTCTCATAACCGAGACCCAGCCTACGTTTCGTCCTATCTCTAAGACCTCTCGGATCTTGAAAGGAATGATCAAGGCAAACAGTTAGGTTTGCGTTCATCAGCAATGACGGAATTCAGAGTTTCCTAAAAAGGCTGGACACAGCGAAAACCCGAAAAAAGGGCGTTGTGTGGTTAGTCAATCAATCAATCGTTAAAAAAAAAAAAAGAAGAGAGAAGAACTGGTCGCATCTGGATTAAGCAGAGCAAGATACAGACGAGAGCAGTGATAGTGGTAGACAGTAAATTGAAAAAATTGCACAGATATGAGGGGTCCGAACCGGCAGGTTGCGCCCGAGTCAAAGACTCCACAGTGGCCTGTGATGACAATGCTTCTGAAAATACCAAGCACTCCAAGTCCCTTCTGACCTTGGGAAATTTCATTGATATTGCAAACACAGGCACACACTGACACACCTGTTTTCTCTATAATTGTTTTGCTTAACTGTTTTGAGCTCCACGTTGGGCTACTAACCTAAGTTGATAATCTCTGAACCTTGGCAAAGGCCGGTTCCAGCTGCAATGGGCAGAAGGCTCGGAGCAAAAAGAGAATAAGAGAAATGTTTTGCACTCCCCAACTATTCCATGGCTAACATGTTGTCTTTTCCTGCCTTCACAGGTATGCTGAAAGTGAGATGACGGACGTCGTCTCCAAAATCCCCAGTGGAGCTCCTTCAGTAAACGGAGAATAATACCCTCCAAAATCCCCAGCGGAGTTCCTTCAGTAAACGGAGAATAATAACCTCCAAAATCCCCAGTGTAAGGCCTTCAGCAAACAAGGGATGACACCCTTACATCCCCGGTGATGCCTGATGATGTAAACTTCTCGAGCCTTGCCCAGTCTGAAGAGGCCGGCTTTGCGAAGAAGAGCTGAAAGAGGACAAAACAAGCTCACGTCAATCCCTGATGGAGCCTCTCGCACTCAACAAAAGCTTGAACGAGCATGAAGAATTCGCACCCAAGCAGAGGGAGAAGGCCTTATGAAGGAAAATGACAGCGTGGGGAATCCCCACTTACCCCCAGCAGAGCATCCTTCCCCGGGGAACTCCCACGCTTGTCACTAACAAGGCTCGACCCGAAAGAAGAGGCGATAAGAAAAAAGATTCCTTCCCAATCCCCAGCAACAGTCACTCCAAGCTAGGGAGCCTCCACCAAAAGGAAAGCCAACCAGAAAGCACTGCCAAAGAAGGAATGACAAGACATGAAGAAGAATGAGCATGAATAAAGATATCATCGGGCAAGATGGCCCCTTTTGTAATTTTGATTTCACACTTTTGTAAATAGAGTAGAGCAGGTGTGTGGACTCCCTTGAGGCACTGGACAGCGCTGGAAGCACCTCCTCACCAACAGCAGCTCCTCCTCCACTCTTCCTTCTTCCTTTCTCCATTCGGTCCACATCTTAACCCAACCTTTGGACCCAAAAAAAAAAAAAAAAAATTGCAAGCAAGCTTCAAGTAAAAGACACAAAATGGATCAGAAGTTTGGAGTCACCTAAAAGCTTTAATGGAACAAACAAGAAGAAAAGAATATTGTCAAGTGTCCGGCATCGACGCCGAAACAGGTTGGCGAGCTCAAATCCAATCTAATCTCTTTCAAACTTAAGTTAAATGCTGAAGAGTTGCCCTACAAAAACCCGAAAAGCAAAGGGTGAGGAAACTCTGAAGCTAGGAAGTGACGCCACATCATTGGCCGCTTCCCGCTCAAAATGAAAACTTCAAAGGACTAAAGCTCGTCGACCATGTCGACAGAAATGCCAGGCGCAAAAATGAGATTCTTTTTTCTCTTTGCCGTTCATCCACAAGGTGACTCCAGCAAAGAGGGGCAGCTGTAAGCACCTCATTTTTTGCGCCCCCGAAAGAGCCGAAAATGCAAACCCTGGTCAAAAAGTCAAACCCTGATGGGTAAAAAATTTGACCTTTTGATCAAGTAATAAACTGCCACCTTGCTTCATCTCAATGGATAGGGAATCTCGACACGGTTCCAACGCAACTAAGTTTGCTGGAATCGGAGTCCGGATGAGGGTTCTGCGGGCGGTCAAACTTAAGGATGAGCCGAAAGTTGACTTTTCCTTGAACCCCGTGCCAAGTGCTTAACCCTATGTCCTTGAATAGAGGGCTCCGATACGAGTTCAACGCAATTGAGTTTGCTCAAATCGGAGATCAGATGAAAGAGATATGAGCTGTCGAAGTTTCCGGGCAGCAAAAGCCGGAAACTGCACACGTGGCGCAGGAACTGCACACATGGCTGCCAACGCAGCGAAATATCTCGGGGACTAAATCTTGAATATCCAAAAATCTCAAGGACTAAACAAAAATTCGTGCGGGGCAATCCGTAGATATCCAAAAGTGTCAAATCGGTCGAATCGGTCAAGTCGAAGGGCAAATCCGTAATTTTTCGATTTGTATCCGGTCGAATATACCGGATACACATGCCCTTGTGTATATCCGGACTCCAAGGCCGGATACGAATATTTGCTCGGCAAGATTCGCGCCGATTCTCTGACAAATTCGCGGCGGAAATCAATTTTGCCAATTATTATGTTTTGTATCCGGACTCCAAGTCCGGATACAAAGGCAACTTAATGTATCCGGACTTGGAGTCCGGATACACATGATATATAGTGTATCCGGACTTCAAGTCCGGATACATTAAGTTTTTTATAAAAGGAGGCAGCAGCCCCCTTTCCAATGGTTGGCTTCTTTTGCTCCTTCCCAGCTCCCTTCCCCCAGTTTTTTCCATCCGAACCTTGCCTCTTCCAACTCCCTTTGCCCCCATAACCTTCCCATTCGATCTCTAGACCATCCCATCCTCATCTTCTTCTACTTCTTCACTTTCTTCCCAACATAAGAGGGAGCTGCTGCTGTTGCTGTCCAGAGGAGGGATCTCAAGCTGCTGTTGGGCTTCAAGGAGCTGCCTACACTATACAAAACAACCTACTAACCATCAGGTATCACTTCTTGTCCCATTGTTTTTAACATATATGAGATTGGTTACATTTCGTGAAGTTGGAAAAGTGTGTTGCCTACTATGGTTGAGAGCTGCCATCTCCCACATTCTCTGCATGTTTTTTACACCATGGAAGCCTCCCAGTAAGGAGGAGGGTTACATTTCATCCTGGGGAGAGAAGAGGGTTTGTTGTGAGCACTTTTGGGCCTCCTTGAGCTGCTGTTCTAGCCTATCTGGAATGGGCACTTTAGTTGCTGGTTTGCATGGTTAGTTTCCTTAGGCTGCATGTTTTGTTCCCATTGAAAGGGAACATGTTCCCCATCAGTATTTCGTCCATGGTACCCTATGAGCCCCCTCTCATCACCCTTCTCGTTGGTCGCTCCTTTACTAAATGGGTTGCTGTCTTGATCATCGGTCAATGGTTACAGAACGTGTGTGTCTGCATGAAGTGGGGTGTTTACGGAGTTTGGTGCATGTTCCTTTGAATACCAGCATAATTTCGTTTTCTTACCTTAGATAGTAGGCATGTGGGATATCTTTGGGGGCTGTTGTTATCGACAGCGGCAGCACCCCATGGTCTTCTTATTAACTTAGATTTATGTGGCATAACCCACAGAAATTACAGCATGCTCCCCTTCCCACGTAAGCCCACTGCTTGGGGTGTCTTCATGCCTCCCCACCTTTGTTTAGTGGCTGTCCTTGCATTGTGGTGGCAGATTTCGCTTACGTTATTATAGCTTGTTATTTGGTGCCTATGTAACCGCATGTTCCTCTTTCTCTTTAATTTATTGATTCACGACTAACAAGCATGCTCCCATTCCCTTAGCCCACTGTCATGTCTCACCTTAGCTGCTGCTGGAGGCAGCAGCAGCACCTCCCACTGCTGGTAGCACACCCAACCTCACTAAAGTCCAGTCTTATTGGTGCTGTCCCATTTGTCTGCAGCCGGTTTTTGCTTGTTTTTCATGTGACATGTCGCTGTTTTGGCACGTACAAGCATGCTCCATTAACCCCAAGCCCACTGGTATGATTCACATGAGCTGCTGCCAGGGGTGGCAGCAGCACCTTCCATCTCCAGCTACAAGTTAGGCCTCATTAAGGCTAAAATTAAGGGTTGCTGCCCGCCCCCCCCCCCCCCCCCCCCCCCCCCCCTTTTGTTGGCAGCAGGTCCTTCCTGGATGTTTGTGCATGGGTGTGAAGCATGTCTTTTTTATTTCACTGTTTTTCTGGTGTGTCAAGGTAGTGTGCATGAAGGGTTCCCAGTTGTTGCTTTTACATTAAATTAGTGTACATAAAGGGTGCATTTGGGGGCTGCTGCCGACAGCAGCTGTGGCCCTCCCTTATTTCTGGTTTCTAGTTTTTTTAAGGTTGAATGATGTGTTTTAATGTGTGTATCATGAGTTAGGAGACCCATGGCCATGCTTCCCCACTCCTAACCCACCATTGCAAGCCTAGTAGCATGCCCAAATCTCCTCCTTTGACTGCTGCCCCCCCTACTTTACAGCAGGTTGGTTGTGTTATTAATTTCCATGGCATGGAAGTCTAACCAATTTGCCATGTTTCTTTGTGGAGGAGGACCTTAAAGCCCACAGGTAGGGGTGCTAAGACCCCTACCTTGCTACTGTTGTGCCAAGGAAAGGAAGGGCAGGGTAGCAAGCCCCATTGCCTTCCAAGGCCAACTTGCCTTGCTGTAAAATCCAAAAAAAGCCAAATGAGGCTTCTCCCTCAAACCTGAGCTAGTGTGGGCCCTCCCAGGGGCCCACCAAACCTTAGAAAGGCCTTAGGAAACCCCTGGAAGCCACCCCAATGGCCAAAGCCCGCAAAAAGGCAATTTCGAGGTGATCCGGCAACTCAGGCCGGATCACCTAGGGCCCATGTGTATCCGGCCACTAAGGCCGGATACACCCAGAAAATGTGTTTTTTTTGTATGATTGGATGCCTTGCCGAAATTTGGAGCGATTTGAACCAAAAACCACCGAACCAATAGGGTTTCTGGGTCACCCGGAAACCCGGCTTGGGACATGGACCGCCGGTCCAGCTCGGAATACCCGTGGGCCTTCCAACGGGGCCCACCAAGCCCAATGAACCCCAAAGCATGCTAATTAAACAACTTAAGTAAAATGAGCCATTTGAACCGGGCGGGCCAAACCCAATGCGGCCCACCCGTGCCCTGTAATGTGTAATGGACATATGAATTGCATGGTTTGGCCGAGACCATGGGCTAGGGCCTATCGGGCCCGCCAAAGCCCATTAACCTAACCAAGGAAGGGTGCAAACCCTAAGCCTCAAGGAACTGGGCTTTTTAAGCCCAAATTTGGACTACGGGCCCCAAGCCCAACATCCAACTCACATGGGTGAATTTAAATAAGATAAATTAAAGGCATTTTGGCAACCAACATGGGGGCCCACCCAGGGGCCCGCAAATCAATGCCGGCCCGCTTCTTGCATGGAAAATCACTTAAGTATCGAACTTGAACAAACTAAATAAAACCAACACACTTAACCAAAGCCCACAGGGCCTCCTAGGCTTAGACAGAGGCCCACATGGGCACATGGGCTCACCCAAGCCCGCCAAGGACACCGTGGGCCTTCCAACGGGGCCCACCCAATCAGACTCGGACAATTTAAGTTAAGCAAATATAAAATCAACTAAAGGGACCCACACCACTCAGGTGGTCCCGCCTAGACCTAACTTAAATGCCTGCTGGATTAGGAATCGGGTGAGAACCAAGCAAGAGAGCTGACTCAAACCAGGGAACCCACGGGACCCGTCATCCGACGGGGTGGACTGGGGTGTCTACGGACTTCCCCAGACCACAACCGAGAACCGACTTAGAATCTCAAGCCGTAGACCAAAAGCCCTAAATAGACAAGATTAGGCACCCAGGTGTCCGCCTGCACCCCATCAGGCGGTGGCGACTCCGAATTACCCCGTGCCGCGTTTCCCACGCGTGCACAGCCAGCAGGCGACGAGTTTTTGCGCCTTGGTCCAGATCGCCGATAGGGTTGAAGGCAACATTAAGGTAGGGTTGATAGAGGCAGGTGCACCCGGCGCAGCAGCAAGAAGGCCCATGAATGGAAGCAGGAAGCCTAAGGGCTAGAAATAAGTGGCAAGTGTTGACTCAACATAGGGGCAACAACCACTTCACCTGCAAAGAGGGAATCATCCCAGTGGCTCAAGATCCTCGGGATGGGCGTCAACACCAGGATTGCAAAGGGAAGATAGCAGAAACAGGGTATTCACGCCACTTCCCTACACACCAGGGGAACTCCTTCCCACACTGCTGAAGAAGGGCTACTTAAGGTTGATGTCCCCTAATCCTGATGCGGCATTGAGAAGGAACTACGACCCCAAAGCAATTTGTGAATATCACATGGGGTCGCTGGGGCATGGCACTAATTAGTGTTGGGCTCTTCGGCATGCAATCCAAGATCTGATTGATGCTAAGAAAATTATTGTGGACCCTTCGGCTCCGATCAAAACACCACATACTGGCATCAATTTGAACCCTCTTCTAGATCACAAGGGGGCATTTTACAGTGGAACAAGCTGAGGCACGGTTGCAAGGTACAACCGGCTCCAAAGAGTCCAAGATCTTCACTAGACATTGTTCCACTCTGAGTCCACTAGGATAAGTTGAACCCTACCTTTTGCACCAAACATCCCTTGTAGTTCTGTAAATATTTTACATACTTTTACTTTCATGCAAGCTTTTGTAAAAAAAAAAAAACCACCTTTTTTGAAGAAAAAGAGAAGAAAACTTTTGAAAGAAATAGTGAGTACTTGGTCGCTAATGACATCACTTTGAGACCGCATCCCTTTTTGGCACGACTGCGATCATGGAAAGATGCCGAGTTGCTCAAAGGTGTCTTCATCTGGGTGCAGTACACTGTCCCATGAGAGCCTTGACTGAGCCAAAGGTAACCTCTTCTTGATCCATGCCTTGATTCTCCCCTAACCTATCTTTACACTTGGGGCAGAGCAATCCTTAAGAAAGGAAAAGAAAGAAGAGTGAAAGTGTCTAAACCAGCTAAGGGCCAAGGCTAGCTTTAACATCATGTCTTTAAGAAAGGATGAGAGGCCATCCTTCATGCATCTTGAATTGTAAGAACCGCAAGTCAAAACACATTGGGTTTGATCGTATTATTCAAATACCCGTGTTGTATCTAGCCACCCCACAATGGGGCAAAAAAGAAATGGATGAGTAGGTTTTTGAATGAATCTGCATGAAACATGTCAACCAAGTTGTCACAACTTTTGCAAAAGGATGAAAGGCCATCCTTGCTTTACTCGCCAAATTTTCAAAGTCATATCCCTAGTCAAACCCCTTGAGCTTAACTTTCTTTCTTCTAACCCACTGGGTCATGAGCCCTAAATACGATGCTTGGTAAAGAAGAAGAAAAGAAGGAAAGATGTGAATGTGTAAAAAAAAAAAAAACAAAGAAAAAGAAAATCAGAAAACACACTAGGGCATGCTAATCAAAGCAAAAAGCAAAAGTGGACCCCTAAGGCAAAAGTAAAAATGCCAGGGAAAAAAAAAGCAAAGGTCACAAAAGGCCTCAAAAAGAAAAGGAAAGAAAGTGAAAAAGCATTGGCAAAGCCCAAGTAGCAAAGCAAGAGGGTATAACATGACTCGACCCATTTACAAAAAAACTTTGAGCCGTATTCCCTTTCTTTCATAAACCCAAAAACCTCAGCCTTCGTTTTGTCCCATTAGAAAGTCCTTTCTGATTACAGAGGATGTGACAATTGAATTCATGCAGATCTATGATGAAGGAATCTAAAAAGAAGAATAAGCTTTTGGCAAGACACAAAGTAAAACCTAAGAATGAAAAGATAAGAACTTGAGCCTTATATCCCATCATTTCTCAGACTTAAAGCCAAGCTGATGTGTCATCCTAATTCCAAGACCTCTCTGATCTGCGGGACATGTTGCACAAAAGTCCGCTGAAAAGCCTTAAACTGAGGCAGGCACTAACCCTAAGGGAAAAGACAAAGGGAAAACCCTTAATTTCAAAATCCTAAAACCACCCTAAATGGTTGGGTCAAGGTGAGAGAAATCAAAACTAGGGAAGGGAGAACACTTCTTGGGATGCTCCTCATCTTCTAAGCCTTTGTAGAACCTTTGAGAGCCAATGACGGCACAAGTTGAGAATTTCAAGAGAATGTGTATTGAACACACTGTCCCAAAACACTTCAAGCTAACAAAGCAATTCACTATGGTCGCTAGTCCTGCCTTTTCTTTTAAAAAACTTGTACAAAATTTCTGAAAAAGCTCTTGAAAAAATATTTCATTTCAGTCATGTGCATTCGCACACACAATAAAACCAAGTAAGGAGTACTTGTAGTTTGAATTTCAGGTACCTCACTACTCTGTGAGAATTTTGCAGGCCCATGCGAGGCAGAAAAATCAGAGGGTGTCAAGAAGCAGCTTGATACTGGAAGAAAAGAAAAGAAAAAAGAAAAAAGGAAGAAAAGAAAAGTAAAGCGGAGGAAAGCCAATGCGATAGTCCAAAGCACATAGAAAGGGGAATTGCAAGGAGCTCACTTATGCCTTGGAGATTCTTTCCCAAAAAAAAAAAAAAAAAATCCATGCGTCCCCAGTGGAGAACCATCTGAAACAAAGCTCAAGCAATCTCAAGAACAAGGAATGAAGAACTTTTTGGCCAAGTGGCCCCTTTTGTAATTTTTGATTTTCCACTTTTGTAACTATCATAGGGCAGGTGTGCGAGTTCCCCTTGTGCGCATCCTATTTTGGTCGCACGACGAGGCGCACGCAAAACGATGCGTGCCTCGGGATTTGTTTGGAGTCGCCACTGCCTGATGGGGTGCAGGCAGACACCTGGGTGCCTAAGTCCTTCTACTAAGGCTTGGTCTGCGGCTTGAGATTCTAAGTGGGTTCTCGGTTGCAGTCTGGGGAAGTCCGTAGACACCCCAGTCCACCCCGCCAAGTGACGGGTCCCACAAGTTTCCCTGGTTTGAGTCAACTTAGTTGGTCTCTCACTCACCCGATTCCTATTCCAGCATGTGAGTTGATTAAGTCTGGCGGGACCGCCAAAGTGGTGTGGGTCCCTTTACTTGATTTTATCTTCTTTAGTTTGAAGTGGTGTGAGTCTGATTGGGCAGGCCCCGTTGGAAGGCCCGCGGATTCCTTGGTGGGCTTGATTGAGCCCACATGTCCCTTGGTGGGCCTCAGTCTAAACCTGAGAGGCCCTTTGGGCTTTGGTTTAAGTGAATTGATTTTATTTAAATTCCAGTTTGATTATTTAAGTGATTTCTATGCACAAGTGGGCTGGGATTGTTTGTGGGCCACATAATTGGTTGCCAAGTGGTTTGAGATTATCTTGATTAGCCTTTGCAAAGGTGGGCCAAGCATTGGGCTTGGGGCCCTTTACCTGGGCTTGGGCTTGAAAGCCCAAGACTTCCCGAGTTAGGGTTTTGGAACCCTAACCTTGGTTGGTTAATGGGCTTGGTGGGCCCGATAGGCCCTGCCCTTGGTCTCGGCCAAACCACATCCTACTTTAATCATGCATGGCCAAATTAGGGCTTGGGTGGGCCTCAATTGGTCTGGCCCACTCAAATCTCTTATTTATCTTATTTAAGCATGAATGGGTTGGTCGGGCTTGGTGGGCCCCGTTGGAAGGCCCACCAGAAATCAATTTGGACCGGGTTGGTCCATGGCCCATCTTGGGTTTCTGGGTGACTCGGAAACCCTTCTGGCTCATCTGGGTTGATCAAACACATAAAAAAAATGGCACAAAATCACAAAATAACACAAATAGCATTCTGGCAGTGTAGCCGGCCTGAGATGCCGGTTACACACATAAGTCAGTGTATCCGGCCTTCCAGGCCGGTTATAAACAGATCTCAGTGTATCCGGCATTTGTTGCCGGCTACACCTAGATCTCTGTTGATCCGGCCTGAGTTGCCGGATCAACATACAGAACCTATTTTTTGGGACTTCTCCAATGGGGTTGGTTTCTTAGGCTTCTTGGGGAGTTCCAGTGATTGTGTGGGCCCCTGGGTGGGCCCACAGTGGTTCCAAAATAGAGAAGAATGAGCTTCTCTTTAGGGAAAACTAAGAGGATGGGAGGAGGTTAGGGGTTTGCCTCCTCTCTCTAAACCAAATCCACACACAAACAGGGACTCAAGTGTCCCTGTTTTGATTCCCTTCCTTCTTCTAAGAACCCACCATTACTTTATATAAAAAAACAACATGAAGCATCCATAAACATGTTCAAGTTACAACCAAACTGAAGAACAAGATAGGCCATTAAGAGTTGAAAAAAAAGCAAGTTTTCCATGCATGCAAATCATATTAAGTAGTAGCACATGTATGGTACCTAGATATGCTTCTAATGAATGAACAGGTAAGCATGCTTACGAAGCCGGCACAAGGCCGAATGGGCTGGTTTTTCATGACCCAAAACAATGACTAACACATACAAAACAGCCAATAAGATGGGATACTCACATGATCCTAAAGAGGGCAAAACATATATTTTGGACAATAATCAATCCGTGCCTGTGTACGACAACAACTAGGCCTTATGTGAATAAACCAATAGAGGATAGACTTAGCATGCATCAGGTGCTATATTCATCATCCTACCCACATACATCCCCCATTCATCCTAGAAAGGAAGCACTTGAAGAAGGGAAGAAGGGGGTTACTCGGGGGTACATTAGACGATTAATCGAGAGGGAACATGCTCCCTTCTAAACTAAAGCAAAGCACACCCAACAGCCATGAAAATAACACAAGAACACATATAAGACATTTCAAAAAAAGAACAAAGAAACCGATTGAGAGCATGGGAGGAACAATACTTATGAAACATCATGAAATGCCTCCATTTTCACATATGCAGTGTAAAAGGGAACAAGGAATGATACCTTGGGGTGGAAGACCCTTCTTCTTGTGCGTAGAGATCCTCTTGAAGCCAACCGAAGTGCTGGGGCAGCACCTTCACGCACCAAAAGCAACACCTTCACCTTCCTCTTTGGCTTAAGTGAAGGAGAAGAAGATCAAGAAGAAGAAAGAAAGTTTTTAGGTGGTCTCCTTAGGACTAGGGAGCAAGGAGAGGTGGAGGAGCATGGGGGAGAGAATGGAGGAGCTTGGGAGAGATGGGAGAACCCCAAACAAAAATCAGCCGACCTTCACCTTTGCTAGGGTTTTTTCTTTTTATAAGCAATGACCAAAAGTTAATTATTTTCATGCTTTAACACCAAAACCCTTTCCACTTTTCATTTGTGCCCTTTTTTAAATATGAGCAATGATTATGCATCATTGCTTCAAGACTTAGCCTCCAAGTAAACTTGGAGGCTAAGTCTTGCTTGGCAATGGCTTGGACGAATTCTCCACATGGAGAATTCATCCACCACATATTTTTTATTTTCCTTTTTTATTTTCTTTTTTTCTTCATGTACTTTTAGTATTATTATATTAGGATTTTTTTGTTTTAAATTTTGGATGCACATGCATCTTTTAATTTTTTTTCTTTTTCTTTTATTTTAGATGCTTTGATTAGATATTTAGCAAAATATTATTTTTTAATTCAAAACTTTTCATTTTGCTGCTCTTTCTTCACTATTTGCCACGTGTGCAGTTTTTTCAGAAACTTCAATTGCCCACAGCTCACTCATCTGAGATCCGATTTTAGCGAGCTTAGTGGCGTTGGAATCAGTGCGAGATTCCCTATCCACTGAATTTCAGTTTAGCATCAAATTCGAGTTTTTTAGCAGAAGTGCCGGGCCGCATCCGGGAGCCGGTTTTGCTCATATTTCCTTATCCGGGACTCCGATTCCAGCAAACTTAGTTGCGTTGGGATCGTGTCGAGAGGCTCTTTCTGCTGATATCAAATGAGGTAGCTGATCTGGGGTTTAGCAGAAAATCAATTTCTGCTTTTCTCAGATTTTACCAGTCCATAACTTCTTCATCTGGAGTCCGATTTGAGCAAACTCTATTCCATTAGAATCGTATCGGAATCCTCTTTCCAATGGTGGGAAGCATGGCAACTGATTTGCACCAGATAAAAAGTCGACTTTTGACTTTCTCAAGTTTGACTTTCTCAAGTTTGACTTTTCAATTAAAATTTCATTTTCTGTATTTTAGGAGATGCAAAAATGAGGTGCTTACACCCCTTGTAGCACCGGGCAGCACTGAGAGCACCTTCTCCTTTTTCCTCCTCCCACTCCCTAACCAATCAAAAAAAAAAGAGTTATCCTCAAAAGTCCTAAGTCAAAAGCTAAAATCACCTAAAAGCTTTAATGGAACTAACAAGAAAAAGAACATTGTCGAGCGTCTTGCATCAACGTTGACCATGTCGACAGAAATGCAAAGCGAAAAAATAAGGTTCTTTTTCTTCTTTGCCATTCATCGTGAGGTGACTTTGGCAAAGAGGGGCAGCTATAAGCATCTCATTTTTGCACCTCCCGGAAGTGCCAAAAATGAAAACCCTAACTTAAAAGTCAAACCCTAAAGGGGGAAAAATTGACTTTTTGATCAGGTGCTAATCAGCCACCATACTTCTACCTAATGGATAGAGGATTCTGATACGGTTCTAACGTAACTAAGTTTGTCCAAATCGGTGTCCGGATGAAGAAGTTATGAGTTGGTCAAACTTAGGAAGAGCAGAAATTGACTTGCTGCTCAAGTCTGGATCAGCTGCCCAATTTTATCCTAACAGATAGAGGATCCCGACACAATTCTAATGCAACTGAGTTTTTTCGGAATCGGAGTCCAGATGAAGGATTTATGGGCAGATAAAGTCCCGGGGAGTAGAAATTGAATTTCTGCTCAAACATAGATTAACTGCTTTCTCTGTCTTGGAAGAAAGGAAATTCTGACACGATTCCGATGCAATTGAATTTGACAAAATCGGGGTCCGGATCAGGGAGATATAAGTAGATTAAGATTCCGGATGCGACTTCGGCTTTTTGCTAAAAACTTGAATTTGTTGCAAAACCTTGTCCCAATGGATAGAGGATGCCGATCCGATCCCGACGCAACTGAATTTGCCAGAATCGGGGTCCAGATGAAGAATCTGTGAACAGTTCAAGATCTAGGGCAAAGTTACAGAAAATTGCCCACGTGGCAAATATGCAGAAATCTGCCATATGGCGAAGAAAGGACGGAAAAGATAGCAAATAAAAATATCTTGAATATAATAGTGATAGTTCTAAAATATCTTGAATATAATAATAATATTTCTAAGAAAATCTTGAATATAATAATAATAAAAAATGATGCTCTCTCTCTCTCTTTCTCCCATGACTCATTCCCCATGTGCTTAAACTCCCCAAGTCTCACCTCCACACATTTTTCTCCCCATGTGCTTTTTCCCCCACCACATGTTGCTTCTCTCCCTCTCTCTCTCCTCCATGTGTCCCATCCTCATTGATTTCCCCCCTTTATAAATAGACCCCCTGATTCTAACTCTCCCACACACACAACTCCATATGGCCACTAACTTGGCTCATTTCTCCAACTCCCTCCCAACTCTCTGCAAGCTCTCTCCCCTTCTTCTCCATCTCCCCAAACCCTTCTTCTCTTTGAACCCTTCTCCACCCACAACAAAGGCCCTCTCAACCCTCTAAACCCTTCTCAAACATACCTAAACCCCTTCTTCCCTCATCCTTCTTCACTTTTGGCTCAAGGAGGAAACTTGGAGGAGCATTAGAGGCCAGGTGCTATTCTAGTTACAAGGAGTCTTTCACACACCCAAAAAAGGGTTTCAACACCAAGGTGAGTCTTCTCCTTATGTTTTGTTTGACATATATAAAAATGGGGTATTTATGAGCATGTTGTATCAAGTAATGCCTTTATGTACTTTCATGTGATGGTTTTATCTCTTTCCCTCCATCTCTTCTTCATGGTTTTCATACAAAAGAACCTCGCATGGTAAGTGGAGGAGGTACAGTCCACAAACAAGGGAGGGGTGAGTTGTCTTTTTTTGAAGTGTCAAGAGTCTCTTTAAGTGTTGTTTTGTTTAAATGAGGGAGCATGTTCCCTCTTGCTTGCTCAATCCAATGTAACCTTTTAACTCCCCCACTTATCCCTTCTTTTAAATAGCCTCATCTTCTTTAACCATGTGTTTGTTTTGAATATGATGTAGGCTGTAGAATATGGTTGTCTAGGTTTAATCTCTCTTGTATATTTTGAGGTGCATGCTCCGCACACCCTCATTATGCCATGGCATTTTCGGCCACTATTTTGTGGTATTAAGCATGGTTTCTTCCCCTCCCCATGAATGCCTATAGTATGTGCATAAGATCTCCCATTAGAGAACATGCTAGGGTATCCCTCTCTTCCTCTTTGTTTCACATCTTTGTAGGCACATAGCATAAGTAAATGCAGACACCTCCACCACTGTTTCAAGCATATGTCTCATACTTGTTTGGATTATTTTCATGTTGTTTGGTTGCTGTCTTGTGCACAAATGGAGTGTATGGATGGCTGGTGAGAGGCCAAAAACAGGGACACTTTAGGTCCCTGTTTTCTCTTCAAGTCCAGTTCAAGAAGGGAGACCCAGGCCCCCCATGAAAATTGACTTTTGGATTTTCTGGGCCGGATCCGCAAACACAGAGCCATTCGGCCTTGCCCGCGCAATATGTGCTGACAGGGCCTGACCGCACCTATTCTGCGGTCAAAACCCAGTAGGCCCTCAAAGCTTATTTTCTCGGGCTTAGGCCCATCTGATCCACCCTAATTAAGTTCAATTAGACCCCATGGGCCTCTGGGAAAGCCTAGGCCCTCTTTGGTGAGACTTGGGCCCACTTGGGGCCCAATAAGGCTTTGTGGGCCTTCCAACATGGCCCACACCCGACCAGCCCAACCCGGGCCCATTCCAAAAATGGGCTTTAAGGGCAACTTGGATAATCCCTTGGGCCATTTCCAAGCCCAATGGGCCCGTTAAAAGTCTGAACCAACCAATAAGCTTACATGTTTAGTTAGCCACCAAACCAAACAAACCAATCCAATAGAAAGGATCATCCAACATAACCCAAAGGGGACTTGGGCTTGACTTAAAGTCCAACTTGGCATCCCGTGGACCTTCCAACGGGGCTCACCTCGGACTAACATCACTTGAATAAGAAGATAAAAACAAATAAAAGAAAGGGGACCCACACCTTTCAAGTGGTCCCCACCAGACTTAAAGTGTGCATGTTTTGGCTTAGGAATTGGGCGAGATAGACCAAAATGAAGTTGACTTGAACCAGGGAGATTCGAGGGACCCGTCAACCGACGGGGAGGACCGGGGTGTTTTCGTACTTCCCCGGACCGTAACCGAGAGCTTACACGGAATCTTTAGGCGCAGACCATCATGATAGACAAACCTAGGTACCCAGGTGTCTGCCTGCACCCCATCAGGCAGTGGCGACTCCAATCCCACATTTTCTCCTCTAGAAGATCCCAGTCATATCCCAGAAGTGCGACTCTGGGTTTCCGGATGCGCGCACAATAGTAGATAAGAGCGAAAACCCCAAGACCCAAATACCTTGGGCATTCTTAGCCCAAGGAAATTGAATCTTGATAGAAACATCAAGATGGACGAAAAGTTTGTGGACAAAAAGTCTGTTCACGTACCTTCTTTCTTTTCTGATCACTGTCTATTCACATACCTTGGGCATTCTTACCCCAAGGAAATGGAATCTTGGTAGAAAAGTCAAGATGGTTGAAAAGTCTGTTCATGTACCGTCTTTCTTACGATCATTGTCTTGCTCACTGAACAAGTGGGACCTACCATCGTAGTAGATAAGAGCATACCTTGGGCATTCTTAGCCCAAGGAAATGGAATCTTAATAGAAAGTCAAGATGGACGAAAAGTTTGTCCACGTACCTTTCTTTCAGATCATTGGCTTCTCACTGAACAAGTAGTACCTCCCATCATAGTGGATAAAGCAAAATCCCGCAAGACCTAGATACCTTGTGCATTCTTAGCCCCATCTATAATTTGGTGGCATAACATGCAAATGTTACACAAAGTTCCCATGCACAGAACTTATAACTTTTTTTAATTGCAATAAGACTAAAGATTGCATGCGTATCAATGGTTGTGTAAATTAGCACCTGTTAATGATTTATTTTACAATATACGCTTAAAATACACATTTAACCAATGATCATTGACCCACGACTGTAGTTTCAAAGCTCAGCGGCACTTTACCTCCCCTCTAACCGAGCTTCTAGCACAACAACCTAAAGCTTTAGTAGGCATTATAGGCTTAAAAATTCCATATTATCCACTCTAGCCGAGCTTCATAGTGGAAATTGTTTTGAATACTGAAATAGCATTCTGATCCTTTCTTCTCAATTGTGATAAAACATTTGCTACCACTATTGCTTTCTTTATCTTTGAAATCAGTCCTTTTCTTGTAAATCTTATGATTAACCCACTTAGTTCCCCTCCTCCCCTTGATCCTGCTGATAGAGCTGATATTTGAAATTAAACCTTTTCCTAGAACAGGAATTGATCCTGATGAAATGCTTCACAGAACTTGCTTCATGTGTAACTAGAGCACGACAAACATCATAGAATAACATCAGATTCAAAGAGTCTCAAAAGATGTCACTCAGTTACCAAAACTCATTCAAACCAAATCAGTTTCAAGAAGCAACAAGTAAAACAATGTCAGACACCATCAGCCAGATTCATATTTTCAGTTCTCAAACATGTTGACAACACCATATATACACTCCCAAAGCTCTTCTCGACCCAAGAACCACTTCCAAGGCACAGAGAAAACAATGCCAGACACCATTAGCCAGATTTAAGAGACCACTTAGCTTCAGTTCTCTTGCCCTGCGGTAGTGTCACAGAAGCTGCCTCATACGTCATTTACCCAATAAAATTTCCAACTACAAAGCGTGTCATCAAAGTCACTCACTTTAAATTCCAAGTAATTTCCATGACATCCAAATAAAAGAAAGAAAGCTCAACTCCATTCCAAGGTAACAGATCACGGCATGTAGCATTCCTGTAAAAATTTTCCCAAACTAAACGAGCAAGGCAAAGTTAAAATACCAAAATTTTTGGGTATCTTCGATAATGTCATCAATCCAATCTAAGTAACAAAACCACAAAAAACATTAATTAGTTAAACTCAATGAAGCTCTCCCTCTCTCAATACAACCATAGAGGCATGTATCCCCAAGGAAGAAAAAGAAAAACCACAAATTATCACAAGAGCCTACCACCTAGTTCATTGATAACATGAAACCAAAGTCCCTAGACTCAGGTTATCCACATTGATCACATCACACCTGTACATGAAAACAATTTCAAAACCAATATTGCCTCATTCCATTTCAGCCTCACTCCAATAGCTATGAAATCGGCAACATCGTCCATCAATGATACATTTTCTAAACAAACCATACTTGGAAAACATTAAAAGCTTAAGACTTGGTGTAATGGAAGGGAAAACAGATAAATACCAACTCTTGCTCGGTAAGCAGATCAACCACGTAGTTGTAACTGAGCAGGTATTTGTAAATTACTTCCTACTTAATAGCTAACGAATCAATAGCCTATGTTTAAGACTTTATAGCTGACACACTATATGAGTTACTTCAAAGCAGACCAATCAATCAAGAAATGAAAACATCCCAACTAGGATACAGTCATACAGGTCCAAGCAAAACATGATCATAAGAACCAACACAGGCCTAATTAAGCTTCCACCTATTACCCGAACAATAAAAATGGAAGAAAACAAAAATCCTTTTTCCTCAATCAGCGATCCCGTCCAACCTCATCAAGTTGCACTCCACTAATGAATCGTTATCATCATCAATTGTAGAATTGTTGCCATCATCATTAGCACACCAACACAACAATTATTATAACCTGATATCATTTAGTCAATCACTATCTTGAACATGCACAAGGTACGTGAACAGACTTTTTATCCATCTTGACTTTTCTATCAAGATTCCATTTCCTTGGGTTAAGAATGCCCAAGGTATGTGAACATACTGTGATCCGAAAGAAAGACGGTACGTGAACAGACTTTTCGTCCATTTTGACATTTCTATCAAGATTCCATTTCCTTGGGCTAAGAATGCCTGAGGTATCTGGGTCTTGTGGTATTTTGCTCTTATCTACTATGATGGAAAGTACCATTTGTTCAGTGAGCAAGACAGTGATGGATGGTACGTGAACAGACTTTCCGTCCATCTTGACTTTTCTATCAAGATTCCATTTCCTTTTGCTTTTGTTTCTAATGTTCTTTGCCCTTCTATGATTGGTATGTGAAGCAATCCTCTTCGCCTCCACAGATTTCTCGTGCTTTGCTCACGATTTCTTTTCTTATTAATAGGTGAGTCTCATCCACGGGTCTTGATTCTTCTCTAGCCTAATAATGTAGGCGAGGATAAGATAAAAAATCTTGTCTCCCTAAAAATACTCTAGGGTAAAAGTCGGTCTTTGTGAAAAGACGTCCTAGACTTCAATATCTGTAATCTAAGAGAAAATTTCCCACCTCATCTCTTTGGAAGTATTTGACACGGTCAGAGTTCTTGAGGACAAAGTTAATCAAAAATTTGCTTTTAAGTATATAATAATATTCTTTAATAGAATAAACTGAAGAGTAAACATTTGCCCACACATTTTAAGTAAAAATGATACTTATACATGTATTCATAGTTTTGCTAGTTAACCTTTATTTCCAATATTGCTCCTGCCAAGAAGCTTGAGAAACTACACAAGCTTGATGTGAGTAAAGGACAGTAGAATAATCAACTTAGAAGTGTTATTAAATCAATTGTTCATTAAAAGATCTATTTTAATGTATAAAAACCATAAACTAATTAACCCAATCAAATTTCCAACTACAAAGCGTGTCACCAAAGTCACTCACTTTAAATTCCAAGTAATTTCCATGACATCCAAATAAAAGCAAGAAAGCTCAACTCCCTTCCAAGGTAACAGATCATGGCAAGCAGCATTTCAGTACAAGTGTTCCCAAACTAAACGAGCAAGGCTAAGTTAAAATACCAAAATTTTTGGGTATCTCCGATAATGTCATCAATCCAATCTAAGTAACAAAACCACAAAAAACATTAATCAGTTAACCTCAATGAAGCTCTCCCTCTCTCAAGACAACCATAGAGGCATGCATCTCTGAGGAAGAAAAAGAAAACCACAAATTATCACGAGAGCCTACCACCGAGTTCATTGATAACAAGAAACCAAAGTCCCTAGACTTAGGTTATCCACATTGATCATATCACACATGTACATGAAAAAAATTTCAAATGCAATATAGCCTCATTCCATTTCAAACTCACTCCAATAGCTAGGAAATCAGCAACATCGTCCACCAATGATACATTTTCTAAGCAAACCATACTTGGAGACTTGGTGTAATGGAAGGGAAAACAGATAAATACCAACTCTTGCTCGGTAAGCAGATCAACCACGCAGTTTCAACTGAGCAGGTATTTGTAAATTACTTCCAACTTAACAGCTAATGAATTAATAGCCTATGTTCAAGACTTTACAGCTGAAACACTACATGAGTTACTTCAAAGCAGACCAATCAATCAAGAAATGAAAACATCCCAACTAGGCTACAATCATACAGGTCCAAGCAAAATAGATCATAAGAACCAACAAAGGCCTGATTAAACCTCCACCTATTACCCAAACAATAAAAAAGGAAGGAAAAAAAAAATCCTTTTTTCCTCAGTTAGTGATCACCTCCAACCTCATCAAGCTACACTCCACTAATGAATCATTATCATCATCTATCGTAGAATCGTTGCCATCATCATCAGCACACCAACACAACAATTATTGCAACCTGATATCATTTAGTCAATCACCGTCTTGAACATGCACAAAATCATATCCAAACACTGAACATAAACTCCACATGCATGGTAAGATCCAAAAAGTCAATTCAATTTATTTATGTAGATCTTGATAAAACTATAGGGTTAACAAAGAATATATAATTTACCCAGTTGCCTGCCAATAACTGATAAATAAGACCTGGTCCAACCTTACAGGACTAATCAATATTTACACGGTTTCACTTCAACAAAAATAGTTCAACACCATACAGCGAACTACATGCATTATAGTAGTTTAATACTAAATTAACTTACAACATAAATTAGTACATGGTTTTTATACAGTAAATTTAAGAGAGCTTTTAAATTCATTATTCTACTTGATTCTACACATATTAGGCATCCATTGGGGATTTACCATTTGTGGGGTCAGACCTGGTCTAAATCTAGAAAATTACAGGGGATGAGAGGATAGGGGAGGAGGATGGCATACTATCCTGTTGTCGCCACCCTCTTCTCAAAAGGAAAAACATGTGTACACACATGTTTTAGTATTATCAATAATAATACATCGTTATCATTACTTTGATCTTAATTTTT
The DNA here is from genome assembly GCA_947561395.2 of Buxus sempervirens. Taxonomy (NCBI): domain Eukaryota; kingdom Viridiplantae; phylum Streptophyta; class Magnoliopsida; order Buxales; family Buxaceae; genus Buxus; species Buxus sempervirens. Next base: position 18,416,941 of record OX387182.1, read on the forward strand.
CCAATGTTTATAATATTTTAAAATGTTTTTACAAAATTTTTAGATTTTTTTCAATTTATTAAAATTTTTAGAAATTTTTCAATATAACGACACGAGTTGCGTGCCAGCAAAATTTTGACAAAAACATCATCCAAGACCATCACTGAAACAACACCAAAACCAATGGGATGAACGTTGGTCCATACAAATATCAACTAAATAAAAAATCTAAAGAAAGTATTACATCAATAATTTTTTTAACAAATCTACCTCATTTCATCTTCAATACCATAAGGAGTGACGTGTAGAATCCGCTACAGAATCTTCCTAATTATCCAATGCCAGATTATGCAGGCACTGAATGTGCTAACAATAAAAATTCAAATACATATATTTATGATACCAGGCCTCATAATCTCTTCTAAATTGCTCATATTGTACTACAATGGGTCCATGATATCCTCCAACATCACCGTACTAACCCATCAACACAAAAAACGAGGAGTGAGAAGATGACCCCTCCTAGCCATGCATATGTCTAAAGCTATGCTAATGGGAATAACCTCTATGCTCATAACCATATGCTAACCGAGTTGATAAGATTTTTCCCTTTACCATAACCATAATCATATGAAGACAAAAACCCCTTCCATTATAAACAAAAGATGATTTCCTCAATACTGGATGCAATCCACCACCAAATATGCCTAAAAGACAAACATTAATCATTTCTATTCCTTTTGTCATGACATCTAAACCAAATGGCTACACAAAATCATCATATCCTCATAGTTGACATACATCCCAAATAGCCTTCAATTGGCTGCCAATGAGACCAACTTTGATTATGAGGGTATAACCTATGGTCAGAATCATGAATGGCATAACTAAAATGATGCTCCTCTGCAAATTAATTGCTACCATAACCACCATTAGGCCATGCTCACCTTGACCAACTACGGTAGTGATGAGCCACCGCTATGAATCAAGAAAAGTAGAGTTAGGAAAATACCTCTGTTTCATCATTCTTGCCTATAGAGTTTGTGCATCCGAGAACAAATGCCAAGCTTATTTAAGCACAGGAGCCTGATTCGTTTCTTGTGCCCGCTTGATGTTTAGCACACAATATGTACAAGGCAGTGTGAGTTTCTCCCAACAAATAGAATGTAGTGCTTGCCGATTTGTATCATTCTTCCAAAAAAATTGTCTCACCATTGCATTCATCCTGTTAAGCACCTGTTTTGGTAATATGAAACAACTCATCAAATGAATTGATTGAGCATATAAAACAGAATTTATTAAGGTTAATCCACCCATTTGGGATAATAACATTGATTTCCAGCTAGCTAGCTTCGTCTTCATTCTAGATAGGAGCTCTGAACAATCATTAAGCTTAGGTCTGGTCTTGATTAGTGGTACTCCTAGACATTTACCAAAAACATGAGAGTTGGAAACCTAAACAATTCTCATGATTTGTACCCGCCGGATCCTTGATGTATCTTTGCTAAACTGTAGAGAAGATTTAAGATATTAATAATCTGCCCAGATTCTAAACAATACCGAAATAGAATTCTAGTGATCACGTGGGCTTCTCTTTCCGAGGTGTAGCCACAAATATTAATATCATTAGCATACATCATATGGGAAATGGAAATACCACCTCGTTTCAGAGATATACCTTTGAACCGGCCATCTAATTCTACTCGATCAATAGCTAAAGATAAAACTTGTTGACATACAATAAATAAATATGGAGAAAGCGGGTCTCCCTGCCTTAATCCTCATTGAGCTCAAATCTTACCATCAGGTTTACCATTGAATAAAATACTATATGAGACAGAAGTAACACATTCCATAATCAACTCAATAAAGACATACAAAAACCAAAAGCTTTCAACACAGCTTTCGAAAAATCCCAACCCATTCGATCATAGGCCTTTGAGAAATCCAATTTAAGGGCATACATCCTTTTGTTAAGAACAGTTTCAGATTTAGATTTAACCGCCTTCTTCTTTCGGCTAAAAAAAATGAGAAATCTCATTGTTAATTAGAATGTTGTCTCTAATAGATCTCGATGGAAGGAAAACTGATTGATTTGGGGATATCATAGATTGAAGCAAAGGCCTTATACGGTTGGTGATGATTTTGGAAATGACCTTATACACAGAATTACAAGGGCTTATTGGTCGTGAATCAAGGCTACAAAGGGATGATTGAGCCCATTAGGCATTTGTCCACTATTGAAAAAAGATTGAATTGTGGCAATAACATCATTACCAACAATATCTCAAAAGTTTTGAAAAAAATATACCTTGATATTCATTCGGTCCTGGGCTCTTCAATGCACCCATCAACTTCACGGTTTCCCATATTTGAAACGGCGAAGGGAGATAGTTCAATCTTTCATTTTGCTCATTTGAAACCATACAGTGTATTAATCCAGGTAACTCAAAATTTACACAAGGAGTATGGCCATAAATGTCAGAAAAATAGGAAATAATTAAAGATTCCAATTCTTTATTTGAAGAAATTTCTTGATTATTCTCATCTTTCAGTGACTGAATAAAATTTCTTTAGCGCCTTATCAAGGTTGTCTGATGAAAAAATTGAGTATTTTGATCACCATCTTTTAACCATGATATTCTCAATTTCTGTAACCAAAGCATTTCTTGTTGAAGCAAAACTCGAGCATACTCGCTTTGAGCTTTTCTCTCCTCCTGAAATAGAAATGAGGAAAAAGAATTGGTAAGTTGATGCTGTAATTCTAAAATCCTCCCTTGTAACTCCTTTTTATTTTCATATATATTCCCCATAAACTCTTTGTTCCATCGTTTGAGCACTCCAGTTAGCTGTGAAAGCTTTGAATACAAGTTCAAAGCTTGAGAATTATTGTGCGTCCTCCAAAACTGCATAATAGTATCATGACACATAACCTCCCTCATCCAAAAAGCTTCAAAACAAAAAGCTTTCTTCTCGTTCTTCATTCATAAGACAGATGTAATAACATGTGGCTATGATCAGATGCAACAATAGGACAAGAATAAACAAGAGGGTGGGGGAATAACTCTAATATCTCCGTTGACACAAAAGCTCGATCTATTTTCTTTGAGATCCACCTCGCTCCAGCTTGACCATTACACCATGTGAACTTTGGACCTCTCATTTGTATTTTAGACAACTGACAATTATAAATCAAATCCTTAAAAGCAGCAACTTGATGAGTGTTGAGAGGAAGGCCACCCCTTTTCTCTCTTTCAAATAACATTGCATTAAAGTCTCCACACAGAAGCCAAGGCAAACAAAAAGAAGATGATAAGGCCTGAATTTCGTGCCACTGTTTGAGTTGGATCTCCAATTTTGAACTAGCATGGATAAAACAGATAATCCAAGAATTACCAGAGGCCCCTCTCCAGACCTTGCTTAAATGGGATTTATATTGTAATATAAAGAAAATCTAAAAGATTCTGACTTAACAATCGTTTTCTTAAAAATATCTCTTTTACAAATTAAATGATTATTAGATTCTCGGGACAACTACCTATGTTCAGTATTGCACGTGCTATTACTAGAATATATGAAACCAAATAAAGTGGATCATCTTGAAAAGGATTGATAGCTAATAGGAAAGGCATTTAAGAAAATTAAAATACATAACGATCATTGATTAAATAAAAAATTCAGACCAATACCCAACAGCTCTTTTACTTTTAAAAAAAAAAAAAATTAAGGTAGCTATGAGATAAGGTGAAGGGTAGGATTGGGATTATAGCTCTGATCTGCCACAAAACCCCATGATGGTGGGACATTACAAGCTCTGAAAATCTAAAAAGAGATAAAAGTGCATTAACCTGGTTTAGCATCTGAAAAGGAAGCGTGCTTAAGAAAGTGTAAAAGATTTAAATCTGAAGGATCTGTAGGAACTATGGAAAAGACCAAAAAGAATCCAAGATGGATGGAGTCTATCAGAAATGAACAGAATAAACGCATTTAACTAAATATTTTTTTTGCAGAGAGAGGATGATGGAGTATTGGTTCATGTTAATAGGCACAACTTGAGAGGGATATGGCCATGCAAGCTATTTGAAGATTTGGATTGAGTGTTCTAAGATTTTCATTTGTTTGTCCCTTTCAAACCACAAATCACAAGCACCCATTTCTGAAACGGCCAGAACACATAGGACCTGCATCATCTGCTCACTGTTGGGTATGTACTTATAATACAGGAAGGCAGCAGAAAGTAACATGGCTAGCACATAACTGGAAGATTGCTGCTTGTTACCATCTTGTCTCCAAATTGTGATGTATCTTTCACCTACAACAAACTTTCATTGCCAAATGATCACTGAAACTCCAAAAACTCAGCAATAACACCACTTAAAAAATTATTAGTTAAAAATTAATCAAACTCAGCAATTGATATCTGATGGGGAAGGAATAAAGCAAATGAAGATATTAACAACCATTGACTAGATAAAATATCAGAGCAATACCCATCAGTTCTGTTAGATAACTTAGATTAGAAAAAAATGCGGTATTAGGTAAAGCAAGCTGGTAAAACCTCTAATCATATTCATTGTCAACAGAATAAGTACAAAGAAAGCACAACTGAAAAGGTTGGATTGGAGACAGAAACTTTGCCTCAGAAAAATGATGATATAGCACTAATAACATTAAGATGATTGCTATCAAGTAAATATTTCATCATTGCTTCGAAGAGAAGTTGTGGATGATCTGATTACAATTATTTTAGCATCCAAAGTGAACAGATATAAACAATGTGGTTAAATTCCCCAACGAATATGACAATGTGGAGATACGACTTTTAACATGGAGTAGAACCTGCTATCCCTGATACCAACGGTATATGGAGTTAAAATTCAAAATATCAACTGAAGTAATACGTCTGTTTGGTGTATCTTCCCACAAATGGAAAGGGTTTAATGTGAAGGATTTGTGAAAAGGGATCTGGCTACAAGATGTGTTCAGTGAGTGAGATAAAATATCAAAGATGCTTCTGTACCTAAGTTTAAGCAAAATTGATATTTTTCTAATAGACAAGAAGTCCAAAATTTTCAGTTTTAGAAGTTTTGCTTACAATTAAAATATGCTAACTGCTAACCGTAGTAGTAGTTTTTAAAAGCAGTTACCCACCTATTTTACCAAAATGAGCTTCCTGAAGAAGTGCTTTCACTTGAAAAAGATTTTAGAAGTGTTTTCAGAAATAAGTGCTACTTAGAAAGCTCTTTTAGGGCTAGGAAGGGCTTTCTAGCCCTCAAAGTGAGAAACAAGTGCAGCAATTTAGGAATTCATCCTTTACAAACCCTATTGATCAAGAAGTCTAATAGTAATGAGACCTTTTTATGCTTTCATTGATTCAGAAAAAGCATTTCATACTCAAGAAGAGCATAATAATTTGAGATTCCTTTTATTTTATTTTATTTTTTTGACTGTTTATGTGATTGTATTGATGGAAAAAAGAGCATGGGCCCCATGTATGAAACGTACAAAGAACTTGGAAAAAAAGAAAACAGGCATAAGCTGTCCAAAAGTAAAATGGGTACATCTTCCAAAACAACATCGATCCTTCTTCTCAAGAAAGAATGCCACACACAAAAGGCAATCTAAAGGTCACTCATCATGTGCTTCTATCCTGGCTAATATGAAGTATAAAGACTAAGAATGAAAAGAAAAGGCAGAAAAATATATGGGACTGAATCTGGCTGCCTTACAAAGGCTGCACTTCCTACTAACATTTCCCCTAATTGAAGTCAGATCATCAATTATTTTGAATTTTGTCTAACAACACAGCAGCCATTTCTAACTTCTGCAATCACCATGAGAAGAATTGTGACTGAATATAGGACCATAAACTATGGTAAATCGTTGAACTCATAATCATTTGTCCATCTCATAAAAACAGTGTCTCTCGTTAACTGTAGTACTCTGCTTGTATAATCCTGAACATAACTGCATAGCAATTGAAAAAAGCCCCAGACAGCTGCATTCAAAGGCACCTCTACACTACATTTCTTCCTACAAGAGAAGAAATGAGAGATCACCCAATTGAAAGGATGAAACACAATGTTTTTGGTAAAGACTTCCATAAGAACACACCATAGGAACCTGAAACTTGATTGCTAACCAATCCGAACTGTCAAAAACATAATATGCCTTCATTACTAGCATTCATAGTCTGCCAGAACATTTGCCTAGAAGAGGCTCATTAAAAGAAATAAAGATGCATGACTCCCTCCCAGCTTGTTTAGATAAATACTCCTATTTCATTGATTCAAAATACACTTGAATACTTTGCCATTGCCACATAAACTGGAATCACATAGAACTTACTCCAATCAGTTGTCTATAAGATCAGAAACAAAGAACAAGTGCAGGTAAGTACATCCAAGCAGTGTGAGCTTCCTTCCTTTGGTAAATAACCTCTCTTCCAACAAGTTATCTTCCCTTTTTTCTTCCATCTATTGGGTCCTAAATGGTCTTCAACTTGAAGATGAGTATCTCCTCTACCTTACAGCCCACCACAAACCTTAGTATATACAAATTTTCAAAAGAATCTACCCCGAGATTCCACTTCTCATAGGTTGCCCTAGAGGCCAGATAATGCTTCTAAGGACCAAGCACAACTTCAAGGACCTTCATCTGTTGCCTATTAGCATCAGAACATACGATAATATTATCTATAACCCGTAACAGGATACAGAAAAAACCCCATTTGAATAATGGAAAACCTCAATGAGGTCCCGTTACATACTTTGAACCAGCTGGGTCATGCTTCTACACCTATCTCAACGCCCCATCTTCTTTATAAGGTATAAGGGAAATTTCCAGTAAATATGGTTGTATATTGTTTCCCTGTCCACCTGGAAATTAAGCAAAGATTCCCCATTGTTTAGCCTGTTCACTTACCTGCAACTAGGACCACATCTAATATTTGTTGATTCCTAGAGAACACACTTTGAGCATCTGAATAAATTGGATTTAAAACCACTTTTAGCCTGTTTCTTGCCTCAGCCACCTTGGATATGATCTTATAAATGATTCAACAAGCCAAAGAACAAAATCTTTGATATCCAAAACTCCAATTTGAGGAATCAATGTAATAGACATGGAGATGGGACTTTCATATTTTTGGGATATTTATAGAATGTTGGAAAAATTGGGTCCAAAACAAGTATTTCTAGAGAATTCTGTAAGATAATTTTAGGAAGTATGGAAAATTGATAGTAGATTTGGTGTTAAAACCCTTCTCTACACTCAAAGATGGCAAGCTATTTTAATTGAACAACTAATGTTAAACCCCTTACTATACTCAAAGGCTTGAAGGCATGAATTTGCTAGTGCAATGGTAGGAAAATCAAATTCATTGAAGAATTAACATTCACAATACACAAAGATTTAATGTAAACCCTCTTCTTTAAGCTCAAAGATGGAGGTGACACTAAAGATACTTTACATCTTGGATTAAACCTCAGATGTCAAGTCCAATGCTAAAAAAAAAAAATCAGTAATCTTTTTTATACTGTCCAGCCATATATATTAAATGGAATGCAAAACGCTTTCAATGAAAGGCTACCTTACAAAATGTGGTTACATGTCTTTTAAGCTTTAGTTTACTTGTCCGTAAAATGAAGTTAAATGGTTCAACACCAAAGCAAGAACCTATAGAAGGTCTCAAGGTCATTCCAAAATGTTGGGCACCTTCATCTGTCATTAGTGTTAATCCTTTAGTAATGTCTGTTTTGGTTAACACGTTCTCCATGATTACCCCGCTCAGGTAGGGTGATATCTGTTGAATCATGGACCCCCTTGTGTTCTCTAACAGAGGAATGTGAAGCTGAGAAATAATTCGAGAGAGAATCAATTATGAGAGGCTGGGACTCAAGAATGAGAAGAGGTTGACCTTGAAGGTCTCTGAGATGGCAGGGGGCTTCTGCCTCATTGAGGAGGACTGTTTGTTGGTTCTCCAGTCTGATAACCCAGTTGCATACCACTCTGTAGAAAAGCTCCATGAATAGAACAAGTTAAAATATATAAATAAATGCCCAAGATGATTAACCATTGTTTCAATTCCATTGGATGGTTAATAAAGATTTGGTAATTCGATGGAATTCAGTATTTTGAATGCATGGTTAATAATGAGTCACATAGTAGTACACACCAACTGTATATAAGGATAATTCAAGAACTGGTCACTGGTGTACGTAGGCCGTTTTTAAACATGCTAATCTGTAGCAACAATTGTAACCTACATCGTAATACATGACTCATGGAACTAACCAACTTCACAGTATGAAATAACTTTTAGCATGATATTTCACAAATCATTTAACACTAAATTTCAGCAGATCCTAGTACTTAGAAAGCTTTTTGATTCACAAAGTCCTCCGGGGGATCCTACAATTCCGTCATAACTAACAGGAAGCCATCCTAAACAATTTTCTGTTACTTCCTATAGAATCAACATTAAAACCATCAAAATCAGTAGCTTTACAACTAAACATCTTCCCTAAACAATGAACACGTCCACTTTTAGGATTTCCTTCTAAAGATTTTCAATAGCAACAGAAGTAAACACCGTGAGAGTTCAATTTGACAAAATCCCATCACCAATATATGAACTACTCTTTGTCTTTCCTTTCAATGGTTCCCTCCTCTTTCAACACTACACATATACTTCCAACCTAAAAATGGAATTCATTTTCCTCTAGTGTCAGCTATCTTGCAAAATAGTTGGTATTCTTTCTTGTTACACACTTCAACCAAGCTGGTCCAGATTTCTCTCAGCAACTAATCACACCACATAAAGCTATTAGCATTGATTCATCAGCTCATATTTAATTCAGTTATTCTGGCCTTCTTGAAGTTTGAGAAATACGTCTTTTCATGTTGATTTGTATCCTTGATTTTATTGGAGAGTAACTCTGACCTTCATATCAATACTACTAAAGATTCTCCGTTACAACTTCTGATGTCTTCTTTAGGGACTTCAATTTGGTTGGTTTTGGGCGAGCATACCAAACAGATAATAAATTAAGGACATGCATGTGAGAGTGATGATGATATCCATGTATCGTACATAACAAATGGACCCTTATTTTCCGTATCCCCGTATCTTATGGGGATTAAATGGATCTGCCATCTAGACATATACCTAGAAATGATACCTACACCTGATTCTATGCAACCTAAGCCAAAAGTTTTGGGCAGATTCCAGTTCAAGATAAAGGATGTTTATCTTGTACAAATTAGAGGGCTAGATTTAACAAAGTAGAGATTAAAAAATTTAAGGCAGATAAGAGAGGAGAGCTTTGGTAACAAGATTAGCAGGATCCTGCAACTGTTCTTATGTTCTAAGCATTACCAGACAAACTTGATCAGCCCACCTTCATTCAGCTAAGTGGGAAACAACATTTCTCTAAAGCTAATCAAGAGTAGGAATGATTCCAAGTTACTGCTGTGTATAATCGGTTAAAAATCTTCAGCTAAAACTGTAAAGATAGCTTAAAGAATCAGAAGTTCCAAAATTTAGTACTACAATAGTATCATCTTTGATAGAGACAGCTAAGTACTAATGACATTTTCTAAAACAATCAGGCTTTTCAAGATGCAAAAGTAACTAATCTGACTCAAGATACTTTTGTTGCACATCCCTGTGAATTGAGTCCTAAAATTACATATTCAGCATTTCAGCTTCTAAAAATATTGGATTTCAGACTCCTTCCTCACTGTTAGAAGAATAGAGGCTGGTGAAACACATACTATATCTGACTACAACATCAAATCATAAAGAAAATGGCCAAAGATGAATCAAGCTAGGGCAATGTGAGTGATCATACTTCAGCAATCTCATATCTCAACTAGCAGAAAAATTTATGAATATGCCAGGATAAGATGTATTTGCATGTTACGTAAGAATTTAAGCGTATAGAGGATCACATCAACAAAATTTTCCACTAAATATCTACATTTGTACACATATGTTTATGTGCCTATGCATGTGTAAAGGACCTTAAACCAATTAGGTCCCCTTAAAGTAATGTCCCAAAAAGAAGATCAGCAACAGATTTAACCTTTCGCATTTCTATGCATATGTGTTTATTATTGATGGATACAAATATAATGCAAAATCACAAAATAGTAGGTTGATGTGCCTTTTCACTCAGAAATTGGACCAAAATTCAGAAGAAAAAAATGAAGTATAAAAGATCATTCATGAGTTAAACCCATCTGACTATTTATACACAGACTGTATCTTGAAAAATCAATTGTATTTTCTGAAGGGTATAAAGATCTCTTAAAAAATGAGATACTCAGAACATCATCAAATTTGTGGATGTACCAACAACAAATGGTTCCATTAATAACCTAGTTAAGAAATAAAACATGACACCCAATGTGATAGAGATTGGGAGAGCAGGGAGAGCTCGATGGCACACAGATAACAAAATAAGAGTGCACCCAAGCCCTGAAATAATTGCGAGGTAACAAGCATACACAGTCATAAGATCATACATTGCAGCTCTACCCACAAGAACACTGTAGAAAACAAAATCCCCTAGACCCAGCTTGATACCTCGTGTCATTGTAAAAGAATTCTCAGAGCCACTACTGCTGTTGCTCCTCCTCGTATTTTCTCTTTCATTAGCCAAGTTCATAAATTCAACAAGAGGTGACATTTCTTCACCCTGAATTTCAGATTCGTCATTGCCTAAATGTCTATCTCGTACATATGGAATCTCCAATGCTGAGTACTCAGAGCCTCCACCACCTGTGGCCCGCCTCTCATAAGAATTCCCAACTAAAGGCATTGTCTCCTCTTCATCTCTTTCATTACTCGCCTCTCCAGCTCCAAAGTGTCCCACTTCAACATTGGAATACACAGAACTGCTCTGATTTTCCAACACAATCACATTCTGGTCCTCATTGCTTCTTCCAATCGGCTGAAGCTCAACACAATCGGAATCCGAAACCCCACCAACCAAAAGACCCAAAGCCGCCCCGGATAACACACGACCCCTTGAATTTGGAGTCACAGTTGGCCGAGCCTCATACACCAAAGCCGGAAGTTCTTCATCCCGACTTGAGGCTAGTTCAACCAGAAGCTTCAGGGGTCCACCTGGAGCCAACACAGCCGCCAAATCATACAAAGCCAGTGCCACCAACAACGTCCAAGTCGACCATTCCGGCAACTTTGTAAACCAAGCAGCCACAATTATCCCCAAAAGAACCATATACCCTTGCCGCAAGAATATCGGAATCCCACCGGAGAAAACCGAAAGAACCCCAACAACAGTAAAGTTGAACAGCAGCACAGAACAAGTAATCCAATCAATGGGTATCGAGAAATGCTGAATTATCGATAGAAAAATCATTCCCCCCATTGAACCCAGTACGAAGAAGGCAGAGAATCGCATATAATTCTTCAGGAAATTAGTGAAATTGTAGTAGTAAAGGAGGACAAGGAGGAAGGTGACTGCAGCGATGAGTACTACAAAGACTGCAGCATTGAGCAACGCACCTTCGAGCTTCTGTGCAAAGGAATCGGAGGGGCTCTCGAGGTAGACCAAAGTGGCTGCGGTGCGGATCGGGGTAGGATCGGGAGAGGGCGGAGAGAGGGCGTAGACTAAGAGGACAACCAAGAGCATGCAGATCGATACCGGCGACATGACGCCGATGATTTCGAGACCGATTGATTCGAGAATGCTCTCTTCCATGGCTGCAGAATTCGTGCTTATGGGTTAGGATGGAGCGGTAGAAAGAGACCGAACGACGATGACTCCATTAGAGACTTTTTTGGGGCTTCCAAACAAGAAAAGTATGCAAAGACGCACCGTTAAGACTTCCGAGAAAGAGAAACAAAATGGTTTTTGAAATGGTAAACGGAACAAAAACAAAGCAGCCTGACTAATTATTATGTTCCAATCTTATATAGGGATTTTTACAGCAACACCCCCCGAGGTTTGGCAAATGGGCACGCGGTACCCCTGTGGTTCGAAAGTGAGCACTTACTGCCCCCGAGGTTTGGAAAAGCGTCTGTTACACCCCCTGCCGTTACTTTGCCCACAGACGCCGCTGGACACTTTTCTAAAATGGCGAAAATGCCCTTGTTTAAAACGATTTTCTTCTTCTCTTCGTTCCCCTTTCCCTTCAACAGAACCCCTCTCTTCAACAAAACCCAAACCACCTTCTCTTCTCTTCGTGGAAACCCTAATCGCCAAGATGCCCTAATCGCATCCCCTTCGCATCCCCTTCACGAAGCCTCCCTCTCTCCTTTTCCTTCGTTCTCCTTTCGTTCTCCACAGAATCCCATTCCCACGAAGCCTCTCCTTTCCTTCTCCACGTTCTCCTTTCCTTCTCCACAGAATCCCATTCCTCCTTGTTTCGACGAACCCACCCTTCTTCCTCCTCCTCTCCTAACATTCACTGGCGCGTGGAGACGTACCGGCGAGTGGAGATCTACCGACGAGGGGAGACCAAACCAACGCAACTACCAATTGCTGGTAAGTCATTCCTTCTTCTATTTCGTTCCAAATACGAGTTGCTTTGATAGGGTTTCTGTTAATTAATTTATGCTGTTCGTTGGGTTCATTGTAACCAAGCCGATTAACTGTTTTGTAAATCTGATTTGGGAATTTATGCTGTTCGTTGGGTATTCATTGTGGCGCATTGTGCTCTTCGTTGGGTTCATTGTGGGCAATCAGATTTGTCTCTGTTTTAATAGCAGAAATCCTTGCAGCATTGTCCAAAAACCCATTTCTTGTTCCGTGAGAGAGTTCAATTTTTGGAGTCTTGAGACAAACCTACATAATTACAGCTGCTTAAATCAAATCACAAGGGGAATTTGATTTCCTGCTTCCTCGACAATTAAAGATTCTACCACAACCTTCGGTCCTATAAGTTCTCTCCCTCAAAATTTCTAAATTCGGTTGCTTATCAAATCCTTTAGACATGCTTGTGTTCCACCTTTTTTTATTATATTAAAAAAATGATTCAGAATATTAAGTTTAGACCAACGAAAAGGTTTTCCATTGACTTGATGGCTTAGATTAAACAAAAGGTTTTCCATTGTTTATACTAACCAAAAGGATTTCCATTAAGTTTATACTAACCAAAAGGTTTTCCATTGACCTGATGGTTTTCCCATTCCTGTTCCTCCTACCCCTGTCACCGTGCTTACAAATGAATGAGAATAACACATGGAATGTCATTTCACGTTCTCCCCTGATATCTGTCATATACAAACAGGTAATATCTGGAGCATGAATATATCCATATTATTGTATATAATGAATCTGATACCATTATACCAAACCCAGATATATTATCACATGAATTTTTGAAGGCTAACCTGTCCAGTTTGGCATACAAAGTTGTAGTTACAAAGGCCTTTTAATATCTGAAAAATAGTTTTATCTGGATTCCTTTCCTCTGTTCTTTTCAGTGTTCAACTCAACCAAAATAGTCGATTCAATTAGTGTATGTAGCAGAATGAAAAGGAATACCTAATTATTAAGACTTTATCAATTAAAAGTCACTGAAACCAAATCATGAAAGTGAATAGTTCTTTCTATGATATATTGATATAAGACTATTTTATGGTTACAATGCCTGTAATTTGTTGTATTGCTTTGCATATATTTATTTCTGCAGCTATATGTGAGCTTAAGCATTAGTTGTATTGCTTTTCATATGTACGTTAATTTGTTAGTTTGCAAAAATCATTTAGGTACAGCATAGAAGATGTATACAATTGCAGTTCATCACGTAAGGGGGGTCGAGTACATTGATTCCGTGGATGAGGATCGGTATAGTTTCATTGATTTATCAAACGATGTAGCGAAACTAGTTTGTGTTCGTCCAGGAAATGCCATAACCATTAAATACCGGATACCTAGCACCCGGAATCTTAGTGTTGTTGATGGTGATGCCACTCTCATGCACATGTTTTCACTATATAGAGGATTGAAGGAAATATACGTAGAAGTAAGTGAAGAAGAGATAGTCTTGCTGTCACAAATGCGAAGTGATAATGCAACATCCTTGGGATTCACTTGCACTAGATCATCTAGATCTAGGGATGAGCAAGGAGGAGGTGCAGAAGCAGCAGGAGCAACAGAATCAACTGAAGAAGATGAGGATTGGATAAATGAAGACATTTTAATCAGTGATAATGAAGAAGGAGAAGAAGAAGAAGAAAGTGAAGAAGATGAGGTGGTTGGGTCACCCGAGGCTGATGTAGTTGAGGATAGTGAAGAAGGAGGAGGTGATCATCTATCAAATTGTGAGTCTGATCCTGATTACCGAAGCCCATGGGATTCTGATGAGGACAGTGGAAGTGATGGTATTGAATTTGATGTCGAACATGGAATGGATGACCCCAAATTTGAAAGAGGTATGCAATTTAGTAACATCCATGAATTTAGACAAGCATTGGCAGAATTTGCAATCAAGGAGGGTTTTAATTTGAAAAAGATTAAAAATGAAAAGAAAAGGGTTACAGTTGGGTGTGCAGTTGAGGGTTGCACGTGGAGATTGCATGCATCCACGAAACCCGATGGGACCACGTACATGATCAAGACTTTTCAGCCAGAACACACTTGCACACGTGTGCACAATAATTTTGAAGCTAACTCTAGATGGATATCAAAAAAGATTATCCCACAAGTGCGTGCAAATCCAAAGGTTCAAATTTCAACAATTAGAGAGATGGTCCAAAGTAAGTTTGGTATTGAGCCTAGTGATATGCAGTTGAGGAGAGCAAGAAGGAAAGCCATTGAGGTAGTAGAAGGAAGTCATGGACTGTCATATGGGCTTGTATGGAGATATGCTGAGATCATTAGAGTTACCAACCCTGGGAGTTTGGTAAAGATTGAGGCAGAGAGGCTTGATATATCTTCAGCTCCCATGTTCAAGAGGATATTCATTAGCTTTGCAGCAATGAGGTTAGGGTTTCTTCATGGGTGTCGACCCTTCATTGGATTGGACGGTTGTCATTTGAAGGGTCCATATGGAGGTGTGTTATTAGCTGCAGTTGCGTTGGATGGCAACGGAGGTTTGTTTCCTGTTGCATATGCAGTGGCGGAAGCAGAAACATATGATAGTTGGTCCTTTTTCCTACAGAACCTCTATGTTGTCCTTGGTGTAGTGGATCGACCATGGACACTTATTACTGACAGACAAAAGGTAACTACTACTTTGTGCATTGCTTATAGCTAAAATTTTACCATGTATGCAACATTAATTTATTGTTTGCATGTAGGGTATAATCAAGGCAATTGGAGAAGTGCTACCCCATGTTAATCAACGTTACTGTGCGAGACATATGTACAGTAACTTCAAGACAGTTCATAAAGGGCTATTGTTGAAGAATTTGTTTTGGGCAGCAGTCAGAGCATACAACGTGTATGATTTTAATGATGCAATGGAGCGGATGAAGAATGCATCACTTGCTGCATATAATTGGCTGAAGGAGATCCCCGTGGAGACTTGGTCACGACATGCATTTGATAAGCGTGTGAGAAATGATCACGTAACAAACAATTTGTCAGAGTCTTTTAATCAATGGCTTGGAGATCTAAGGGAGAAGCCTATTTTAGCTTTATTGGATGGTATAAGGACAAGGTGGATGGTGAAGCTTCAGAAAAGGCATCAAACTGCATCTACGTGGACTACATTAGTAACTCCAAGAGTTTGTGCAACGTTGGAAGCAAGGAAAAAGGCAGCTAGGAGTTGTAGTATATTATTTGCTGGTGGGGACGAATATGAGGTTGTCGACAGCACTGGCAGATACACTTTAAAGATGGGTGGAAGAACATGTGCATGCCTAGTGTGGGATTTGTCTGGGATACCGTGTAAGCATGCAATTCAATGCATGATACATCGAAGGGATAATCCAGAAGATCATTGTGATCCTTGCTACACGGTTGCCGCATACTTGAGGGCATATGGCGAATTTATTCATCCTATTCCTGATGAAAGGATGTGGCCCACAGTTGATACAGACCCTTTAATGCCACCAAGACTTCGTCGGCTAACTGGAAGACCTAGGAAAAATAGAAGGAAAGAGATAGATGAACCAAGGGATGGAAGCCAAATTCGAAGATCAAGTACCCTACGTTGTTGCATATGTGGTGGTTTTGGCCATAATAGAAGGACTTGCCAGCGTGGCCCCACAAAAGCTAAAAGCAAAGCTTCTACTTCTAGGAATACACAAAGGATAGATAATTGATTGGCTGGTAAGAAAAACCTCATTGCTTTGTATGATATTTTTGACTTATGAGCTGCTTTTGTTTAACTTTTTCCTTGTCTCTTACCTTATTTCCTTTCACCTTTATTGTTTCAACCTAGAAGAAGGCTTGGGCGTTGGAGTGAATTGAAGAATAAGAAGGCTTGTTGACCTGAAGAGAACCCAAGGTTTTAGCGGAAAAGGTAGGTAGATCACACTATTAATTCAGTGATTGCCTGTTTTATATTTTGTCTAATACTCTGTTTTAATTATTGGATCATTAATAAGGGAATTAAAGAATGAATATGTTATAGGTTTATACCCTCTTATCGTTAGATAGACATGGATGTAAAAGATGGATTTGTCTCTATTTGAACTTCATTAAAGAAGTGTCTTCTGTCTCTATGTAATAGATGGATTTGTCTCTGTTTTAATTATTGGATCATTAATAAGGGAATTAACGAATGAATATGTTAATTTTTTAACTCTCTTATCATTAGATAGACATGGATGTAAAAGATGGAGAAACTTATGTAAAGGGAGACCACTGTCAAACAGTGCCCCTTTTTCTGTAGAAAAATAGAGATGTGATTCTGGTCTCTATAGATGTGATTCTGGTCTCTATAGTTTAACTCTTATTATTCTTTTTCTGTAGAAAAACAGTGCCCCTTTTTTGTCTAAATGGCATTCACCTCACACCATCTAGAGGCTCTATAAATAGGAGAAATGCCCAATATTTTACAAAAAGTAAGGGCTTGAATTTTTTCCCCCTTAAAACGTATCCATTTCATTTATTATGAAATCTATGCTTGTAACAGAGCTGATGTTAGATAAATGGACTTATATAGTATTTAATTGTTTGTCGGATGTGGCTTGAAGAATGCTTTATGTAAGCTCTTAAATAACATTAAAGGATCCTTTCTCAGTTCCAATCTGTTTAGGCTAAATGGTGCTACTGTGTTAGAACAGGTTAGCTCTAGTCTACTGTGTTAGAACAGGTTAGCTCAACTTCATATGCTATTGCATATTATCATCCTCTTTTTATATTTGTTAGTATATTAAATCTAAGCTCAATCATTTTGTTCATGGCACTGTTGTTCCTTATAAAAACTTGAGGTTAGTACATGTTTTTCCCATGGTAGCTAGTCCAGTTTCCTTAAATTAATGCTTTCGCATGTCTATCATGATATCAATTCTATACTTTATCATCAGAGATTGACTTGCTGGAATTTTCATTAATTTGTGTGTTATGGGGCCAGGAGGAATATGCATTTAGTATATTGCTCCTTGAGAACATGGCCGGTACTTTCACAAAATACACTTGCAGTTATGCACAGATCCATAAACTCCAATATAATCCTCCCTAGCTACGTGACCAGCTCCTAATTATTGTTCTTCATGTGTAGAGGGAATAGTGACTTGAGCTTGTATACTTAGTAGTTGACGTTTGATATCAAGTTTGTGTGAAATCAATTTAAACTTTTGTATTCTAATCACCTGTATTTTTGTGTATATGTGAAGAGTTTAATGTTTTTTTTGCATGTTTACAGGGCTGAAGCCACGGGTGAATATGAAGTTGTGGTCTTCTTTCATGTCTGAAACAATGTGGTGTGAATCTTTTTTTGTGTGTATTAAAATACTCTTTTGCTTCTTCTAATTAAGTATGACTTGGAGTAGCAGGTTTGTTCTGTATTAAGGATGTGGTGTGAATGCATGTATTCAATGGCTTGTATTAAGGATGTGTTGTGAATGCATGGTTTGTTTTGTGTTCGAATCAGTGGCAAGCAATTCGAACAGAGTTGGCTTAATGTAACAAATGAAACTTGAGAGTTTGGCTTATTGTTTTAACCCGCATTTGGACAGATCTCATTCCAATATGTAACTAAATGCCTTTTTTGTTGCTTGAACCTACTCGATCATTCCAAACCGTAAAATCGGCGTCGATGAACAGCTGATTGGAGTCCCAGCAGCAGCAACAGCTGGACTTGAAGATGCTGCATCGGTGCTGGTGGTGGCAGATTTCAAAGCACCAGAACGGGATGCAGCTGTTGCTCCCGCTTGCTGCTGACTCGGGTGGAATATAAAGGGAGGTCCATGCTGAAATTTCAAAGAGAACCAATAAATTGCTAGAACCAACCCACCGAAATAGTTAAACAAGACGTAAATAAGGCAGCATAGAGGTAGACCCACACCAGTAAATTACTAGATGCCGAGGGAGGTGGAACTTTCTGAAGTACAGGTTGCTTTCTCTGTGCAGCATCCATGAAATTGGCAGCAACGGGTCCCTTTTCCTTCCCGGTATTACATGATAACGTTGCTGAAGTCTGCCCCTTATCTTGCGGAGAGATTGCTATATCCACCATCAACACAGATAACTTGGCCATTTATGTGATGGTCGTCCAGTTGGATTGCCATGTAACTGATATGACCATTCCAAATTGGCTGAACTTGGTTCACTGGTAATTGTGGAAATGCAAAGAGAAATTAGAATCGGCGTTTTACAGACCCTTCGGCGTTTTACAAACCCTTCATTATAGGTGATCGTATCACTTCCTTAATTATCCCTTCATTTTAGAATGAGAAATCGGACGCAACATAACACAAACAAGGTCTCATGTTTGACGCACAAGTCTTGTGGAAGGAAAGAAACTTCATTCAAGTAATTAAAAAACCTGCTCATGTAGTTCATAAAAGTAACAATTAAATAACATAACTTTCATTCAACATCAGTGCCAAAAGGAGAAGGAAAGAAACTTCAAATCCACAAACTAAGAACAACAACTATTTAAAAGTAACAATTAAATAACATAGCTTTCATTCATCGTTTATGTTAATTTCTTCTAACCCGTGTATCAATTCTCGATATAGGTCGCTCATCCTTCTTGCATGATCACGTTCTTCTAAAATTAATTCTCGTTCTATTTTCCAAACATGATGTAATTTTTTACTTGAATTCTTTTCAATTGAGCTAGATTCATTTCTCTCCTTCCCAGATGTACTACCACAGCATGCCTTACTTTGTTGGTCTCCACCTTCGATGCTAGCAACATTGTCTAACCAACAAAAAAATTTGCAATTACGATCATCCTGAAAAAATCGAATAAAAGATATAATGAACAAATCGCAACCAAATAATAATAATAGAAATTTAAAAGTGGCAATAAAAGAGTTCTTGCATGAAATGGACAAGTATAAAAGGCACGGCCCTTGTTTTTTTCTGTCTTTGCCGTCAATAGACGACACGGTGCTTTTCCACATCGACAGATCAAGAGCTGATCACACCAAATAAAGAACCCACACCCCTTCTCTCCCGTATGCTACATCCGAACAAATATATATCACAACAAATATATATACTTCATTCCTTTATGAAAACACATAAGAACTAAACTTACAGAGTCTGGACAAGTTAGGAATTGACGTCCTGGATTGAGAGATGTATTTGATGTTAGCACCTTAAGCTTGCCCTTGCCACAAGGGCATGTAGGAACATTGCTATTAATTGTATGATCTTTCGTGGCCATTTCTGTAACAAATGACATCAAAGTAAGGAAATATAATTTCATCCGCAATTATAGATAATTGCAAGCATTAGAGTCATTACTAATAGATAATTATTGAGAAAGAGATGGCTCTTCTACCACTAAGGGACAACATGACCAATTCGGGTGTTTGAGACAATAAAGGGACAGCATTAGAGTCATTACTAATATGTTTGAGACATATAAGTTTTGTAGCAAGTTTAATGTTAGTATCAAATGAATCCTTTATGCCACATGTAAAATTTATTTTCTTCTAAAACTTAAAAATGTGGCCCAAGTTGATTTATAGTACACCTGAAAAAGTAGAGTTCCCCAGATAAGCTTCCATGCGTGAGCTCTAAATATCTAAATAGGTGCCAAATTCTGGAGCATTCTGTGACTTATTATTTATAGCAGTTTTAAAATGATTTTTGTTCCATATAATGAGCAAGTGCATGGCTTTCCTTGTGGAAATAGTACTCCTATTTGCACCTGGTTTAATAAAATAATGCCTACTTTTTGGGTTGCCTACGTGATATGTCCTAGCATTGAAAACAAGCCCTAAGCCCTAGGCACCCACCTTGGCACCTAGGTGCTCACCTTTGACAAGATAAAATGGAAATTTATCAAGTAATTTGTCTTGTTTTAACTGTGAAGCAAATTCCATAATCTCTATTCCAGTGGGCTACGGAAGCATCCTTAATTTTTATGTTGTACCCAATTTTGTTGTGGCTTTTCACCTGTTTGCATATTAGCACTTCTGGTGCTTTTTGTTTCTACCTTCTACATGATCATGTTCAATTTTAAGAAAGATTACCTTGCAGCTGTAATTATGTAGGTTTGTCTCAAGACTCCAAAAATTGAACTCTCTCACGGAACAAGAAATGGGTTTTTGGACAATGCTGCAAGGATTTCTGCTATTAAAACAGAGACAAATCTGATTGCCCACAATGAACCCAACGAAGAGCACAATGCGCCACAATGAATACCCAACGAACAGCATCAATTCCCAAATCAGATTTACAAAACAGTTAATCGGCTTGGTTACAATGAACCCAACGAACAGCATAAATTAATTAACAGAAACCCTATCAAAGCAACTCGTATTTGGAACGAAATAGAAGAAGGAATGACTTACCAGCAATTGGTAGTTGCGTTGGTTTGGTCTCCCCTCGTCGGTAGATCTCCACTCGCCGGTACGTCTCCACGCACCAGTGAATGTTAGGAGAGGAGGAGGAAGAAGGGTGGGTTCGTCGAAACAAGGAGGAATGGGATTCTGTGGAGAAGGAAAGGAGAACGTGGAGAAGGAAAGGAGAGGCTTCGTGGGAATGGGATTCTGTGGAGAACGAAAGGAGAACGAAGGAAAAGGAGAGAGGGAGGCTTCGTGAAGGGGATGCGATTAGGGCATCTTGGCGATTAGGGTTTCCACGAAGAGAAGAGAAGGTGGTTTGGGTTTTGTTGAAGAGAGGGGTTCTGTTGAAGGGAAAGGGGAACGAAGAGAAGAAGAAAATCGTTTTAAACAAGGGCATTTCCGCCATTTTAGAAAAGTGTCCAACGGCGTCTGTGGGCAAAGTAACGGCAGGGGGTGTAACAGACGCTTTTCCAAACCTCGGGGGCAGTAAGTGCTCACTTTCGAACCACAGGGGTACCGCGTGCCCATTTGCCAAACCTCGGGGGGTGTTGCTGTAAAAATCCCTTTTATATATATATGTCTCTTAAATGCGTGTCAACCTTGATGTGCCTTTTTCCTAAGAAACCCTTACAAATCATTGTTAAGTTTCTTTAATAAAAGGGTATAGAAGTCATAACCGCCTAATTCTTTTAAAACTTTAGTGATTGTACAATTATTCCCTCCCTTATTTTTCTACATATGTGTAGTACTGCACGTGCACTTTGTTAGTATATATAATGAGAAGAAGCCCCTTGGGAATCATGCTGAACAAAATACCCAACTTTCCAAATACAATCCTTACACACTATTGAAAAGATTTATTTATAAAAGGTTAGAATGGTCAAAACTGCCTCAACTTTTTTTAAAAACTAACAAGTAGTTTGGCAACTATTTCCTCTCAACATTGTCTCCCTCCATTCCTTCCTACACACGTATAGTACTGCATGTGCACCCTTGGTGTGGATGGCAAGCAAACATATATTTCTTGGTTTCAGTAGGATTCCTTACAAGCGTTGTTTCTATCCTCCTAGTACATATAGAGAGAGAGAGAGGGGGGGGGGGGGGGGAATGAACACGCTACACGCATAGCAAAAAAATTAGAAAAAGGAAAAATTAGAATACGTAGTGTTTAACAATCTATTTGTCAATAAATTTGAAAAAAGATTTGAGGGTGTTTTTGATATAAAATGTCAAGTATAAAACATAGGGTTATCTTTATATTATAGTATATACATAAAACAATAATTGCTATAAATGGATCCTGCCTGATTGAGACCATAGATCTAGATCGATTTTTTTTATCCTTAGATAAAAAGGATTCATTCTCTTTAAAAAGTAGGACTATAGGAGGATGTGCAAGAGATAAAGATTTATTTTTCGACACATATATGTACATATTTTCAACGAGTTAGTCCTTATCGTATCCTTATATATAAAGGGGCTTCATTTAATTATTTTATGGTTGTTTAAGTTTGACTAACACATAGAATGAATATTTGTATGCCATTTTGATCCCTAAATAGATAGTTCGAACGAAAATTTTCATGTTTGGATAAATATCTCTTCATCATAGCTTGCTTAGCAAAATAGTTGTAGTTATATTAGACAAAGCTAGTTTGCCTATTATTAGATTTGTTAAATGATGTTTAAAAAAAAAAAACTTGCTAAGAAAAAAAAAAGGCAGAGCTGTTCAAAGCAGCAAAAATATTATTATACTCAATTAAGGTTTTTAAGATTATGCAAAGATCCCTTTTACCTTTGTAGAAGAGTTATAGTTGCTATCTAAGGAATCACATTCTATTGCCGATAGGTAGTGCTAATATCCGATGTACCCAACAAAGGTCCATCTTGTTCTATATAACTAAAAGAAATAAATCATAGATTCAGTTTTCATAAATCCCTCTTCTGGGGAATCTCTGTGATTCATATCTCCGTTTTTAGGTTTGCTGAAGTCAGGCCATCTTTCTTAAAGCCTAATAGACTTCTTTTATTTGATTTAATGTAAATCAAAATACCTTAGATGAATCAAATACATCACCTTTGAATACAATGGTTTGTATTCTTTTTAAATACTTCATAGAATTTGAAGAATAAAATTGGGATACATCGGATATGCATCAAGTTGGATGGCACCAACTATGCTCTTTGGTCCCAGGTGGTCGAGATGTACATCTCGGGCAAAGACAAACTGGGATACATAAATGGCGATCTACCTCAACCTCCTCAGACGGACCCTACCTTTCGACGATGGCGCACCGACAATGCTATTGTTAAAGGTTGGCTGATTAATTCCATGGACTCCTCTCTTATCGGTAACTTCATTCGGTTCCCAACAGCCAAGTTGGTGTGGGATGCAATCGCTACTACATATTTTGACGGCAGCGATACTTCCCAGGTATATGATCTCCGGAGACGGGTGACCCGCCTTAAACAGGCTGGTGGCTCTCTTGAAAAATTCTACAATGATCTCCAAGGTCTTTGGCGTGAAATCGACTTCCGTCGTCCAAACCCGATGGAATGCCCAACCGATATTCAACATTATCATACGCTGGTTCAGGAAGATCGGGTATATATCTTCTTGGATGGTCTTGATGATCGTTTAGACCACATCAGGAGTGATGTTCTGCAGATAAAGCCATTCCCAACAGTGGAGCAAGCCTATGCCCACGTCCGGAGGGAAGCTCTTCGTCAAGCTGTGATGACGACGAATAGCCTCGATGATATACCAGGAGCAGGTCTAGCATCCAAGAGTTTCAAACATGGCTCGCAGTCTCAAGCATCCTTCGGGTCTCTCTCTTTACATGGCGGCAAATCCAGTTCCAACACCAAATCCCGAGCCACCTATGATGGCACTAAATGCTCTCACTGTGGGAGTACAAAGCACACTCGTGAGACTTGTTTCAAGCTTCATGGGTATCCCGATTGGTGGCACGAACTCCAGGCTCGGAAGTGCCGTGATGGAGGTGGGAATGAGGATAACACCGGCAAGGCTGCGGTGGCTGCAGCAGAACCACATCTGTCCCTTATTCCAACCGATATTTCAAACCTGAACCCAGGTAATGCTCTACTTGGTTCTAATCGGGATGCTGACGGCAATGCTTGGATACTTGATTCTGGCGCAACGGACCATATGACATTTGACGTCAATGATTTTTCACAACACTCCTCTCCTCGGCGAACTAGCATTGCCAATGCTAATGGAGGCATTTCTTCGGTAACAGGGGCTGGAACTGTGATGCTGTCACCAGCCCTACCATTATCTAATACTTTGCTCGTGCCTTCTCTATCTCACAAGTTACTATCTGTGAGTCAAGTTACTCAAGACTTGAATTGTGTTGTGCTCATTTATCCTGCGTTTTGTCTTATTCAGGATATTCTCACCAAGGAGATCATTGGGCGTGGTACTAAGAAGGGGGGCTCTATTATATGGAAGATTTCAGTGTTGGCAGAGCTCACCACATGCACCGCTCAAGCAACCTCAAAGAGGAACAGATTCTGCTTTGGCACCGTCGATTAGGCCATCCGTCGTTTGGATATCTGCAACATGTGTTTCCTGATTTATTTTCGGGTATGACAAATTTTGATTTCAAATGTGAGACTTGCATCTTAGCTAAAAGTCATCGAGCCACTTATCCGTTGAGTATGAATAAAAGTGATATTCCTTTTGCCTTGATTCACTCGGATGTCTGGGGTCCTTACCCAAAGTCTACTCTGTCAGGTTTCCGTTGGTTTGTGATCTTTGTTGATGATTGTACTCGAATGACTTGGATCTATCTATTGAAACATAAAGATGAGGTTGTTCGTGTCTTTCAATCATTTCATACAATGATTGAGACTCAGTTCTCTGCTAAGCTTCGAACACTTCGCTCTGATAATGGTGGGGAGTACGTGAATCAACAGTTACGTGACTATTTCCAACACCATGGACTAATTCATGAGACGTCATGCCCCCAAACTCCACAGCAAAATGGTATTGCCGAGCGCAAGAATCGTCACATCCTTGAAACTGCTCGAGCCCTGTTACTTGGAGCTCATGTACCTAGCCACCACTGGGCTGATGCTGTTGCTACGGCTGCCCATCTCATTAACCGCATGCCTTCAAAGGTTCTTGGGTTCAAGACTCCACTACAGACCTTGTCAACCTATGTGCCATTACCCACAGTACTAATGCTTCCACCTCGAGTCTTTGGTTGTGTTGCGTTTGTTCACCGCCACAAGAACCAACGCACGAAGCTTGATCCCTGTGCCGTTCGGTGTCTTTTTTTGGGATACGGTATACACCAAAAAGGGTACCACTGCTACGACCCAACTACTCGGCACACCTATGTGACTATGGATGTCACGTTCCTTGAATCCGACACTTTCTACTCTCCTGCCACATCCGATTCCTCTCTTCAGGGGGAGACACAAGTAGAAGAGATGAATTGGTTGGCATTTGACTGGGTCAAGGATACTGATACAACACCGAATGCTCCTCAGTCAATCTTTGAAGAACCTAGTCCAGAGATGAATGCTCCTCAGTCGATCATTGAAGAACCTAATCCAGAGATGACACCTTCAGACGCTGACGTAGCAGTACCCCCCCACTCATTAGTATCCACAGACCCATCTCCGGAGAATATCATTGAGGTAAGCACCCCTATCGCACCTCACACTTCTAATAATGTGAATACTTCTGTTGGCTATGAGTTACCTTTCAGAAACAATCGGGGCAAACCCCCAAACAGATATTCTCCAGAACTAGAGGACCAAAGATCAAGATATCCGATTGTTAATTATGTTTCTACAAAGGAGTTGTCCGAACCTCTCAAGAACTTTGTGAATGAACTCTCCTCCCGCCATATCCCCACAAGTGTTGAAGAGGCTTTGGAAGACCCTAGATGGATCCAAGCTATGAAGGAAGAAATGGAGGCTGTAAGCACCCAAATTTTGCTCAAACCAAAAAAAAAAAAAAAAGAAAAGAAAAGAAAAGAAAAGAAAATAAGAAAACAAAAAATGTGCTAAAAGATAGAAAAACCGCTCAAAACCCTGGCAGAAAGTCAAACCCCGAGGGGGCAAAAGTTGACTTTTGGATCAAGTGAAAATTGGCCACCTCGCTCTATACCATTGGATAGAGAATCTCGACACGGTTCCAACGCAACTGAGTTTGCAGGAATCGGGGTTCGGATGAAGGTTCTGCGGGCGGTCAAACTTGAGCAGAGCCAAAAAGTTGACTTTCTGCTAAAATCCGATCCAAAGGCCTACCCCTAGGTCATTGGATAGATGATCTCGGCGTGGTTCCAACGCAACTGAGTTTGCTGGAATCGGAGTCCGGATGAAGGATCTATGGGCCGGTCAAACTTAAAGAGGAGCCGAAAGTTGACTTTTTCTTGAACCCCGTGCCGAGTGCTTAGCCCTATGCCAATGGATAGAGGACTCCGACATGGTTCTAACGCAATTAAGTTTGCCCAAATCGGAGTCCGGATGAAGAAGATGTAAGCAGTTGAAGTTCTAGGGCAGCGTGCTGGAGAACTGCACACGTGGCAAAAGTCTGCACACGTGGCAAGCAACAGAGCAAAAAGGTCTCAGGGGTTAAATCTGTAATTACCCAAATCAATGAAAAATATCTCAATGGTAAAGCTGCAGATATCCAAGGGTATCAGGGGCTAGATCCATAAGCATCAAAACTTGAGAAAATATCCCAGGGACCAATCTGTAAATATCCAAAAGTATCAGGGACTAAATCTGTAAATATCAAAAGTATCAAGGACTAAATCTGTAAATATCCAAAAGTATCAGGGACTAAATCTGTAAAAATCCAAAGTTCCAGGGACCAATCCACAAATACCAAGATTTGCTCATGATTGATGTCTCCTATGGGCATGCATGGGCATCATCCATGCATGCACCCCTCTCTCTCTCTCTCTCTCCCCCCATGATCACACATCATCATCCATACATGCATCCCCTCTCTCTCATGGTTGATGGGCATGCATGTGCATCATACATGCATGCCATCCATCCATAACCCTCTATCTCTCTCTCTCCCTCATAATTGTGTCCCCTATGCATGCATGCACATCACATGCATGCATACCCATACCACCCCACTATAAAAAGCCCAACCCCCCATACGTATGGGGGGTTGAGCACATTTTGTCCCACCATTCTCCTTCTCCACCCTTCTCCATCCCTCCCAAGCTCTCTTCACCTCCCTCAAGCTCTCTTTCATGGCTTCCTAAACCCCCCACCATCACTTTCCATCACCACATTCAAGTGAGAAGAAGGAGGTCCTAGAGGTCGTTTGGAGAGGAGGAGGTGTTGCCCAAGGATTGGTGTGCCACAAGAGGACTCAAGCACATCTCTAAGGAAGATTCCAACCCTAAGGTATGGCTTCCCCATGACTTTTGTTTAACATATATGAATATGGAGTGATTTGAAGCATATTTGCACACATGAGGTCTTGTTATGGGATATTGCATATCTTCTTCCCCCACTAGCCTCTTGTAAGCCACTTGGAGAATGGTCACTCCCACATGGCAAGAAAGGTGAGGCGTTGGTAGTATAAAGAAAGAATGGGAGACATTTTGATGGCTTGAAGGTGGTCATGTACCCCCCATTCGGCCACTAGTTGCTTGTTTTCGTTATTTTTGTCCTATTTTCATCAAAAAAGAGGAGTATGTTCCTCTTGTGCATGCCATCTTTTGTATCCCATTTTTAACCCCCTCTTTCCCTTCATTGAATGCATATCTTTTAGGTGAATTTATGGTTGTTTTGAGCATGAAGATTGATGATGGAGTTGGTTGGTTCGTATAGGTTAGATTGCATGCATAGTCTCTCTAGTGTTTGATCCCTCCATGCCCCCCATCTTAATGCCTTATAATTGCTTCCATGTGTAATAAGCATGCTCTTCTTTTTTACATGTATGGGTACATATGCCTCAAATACATCCTCATGCTGGCATATCATCATTAGAATCATGCTAAGCTATCCCTATGTTCATGTGTCACTTGATCATCATGCGTAGGAGCACTCGTATGTACTCTACTGTTCATGAGCATAATATGTAGAAATGCATGTATGTGCTTCATGGTTCCAAAAGTATACATTTTGATTTGGTTCCAGGTTCCCCTATGCCATGATTGTGTGTTATTATGTGGAATGTGAAGAGCCAAGACAGGGACACTTGAGTCCCTGTCCCATTGTGGAACACCCTAGAGGACCTAAGAAACCAATCCCACTGCCAAAATCCTAAAAAACAGATTCTGTAGGTTGATCTGGCAACTCAGGCCGGATCAACACAGATCTGTGTATAACCGGCAACATATGCCGGATACACAGAATGCCATTTGTAGCCGGCAAAAGATGCCGGATACACAGAGACCTGTGTGTAGCCGACATCTCAGGCCGGCTACACTGCCAGAATTCATTTTTTGCCAATTTGCTGATCTTGTGTGATTTTTTGGTTTGTTTGATCAACTCCGGGTGAACCAGTAGGGTTTCCGGGTCACCCGGAGACCCAAGATGGGCCATGGACCGACCCGGTCCAAATTGATTTCCGGTGGGCCTTCCAACGGGGCCCACCAAGCCCAACCAATTTATTTTGCTTAAATAAGATAAATAAAGAAATTTGAGTGGGCCAGACCAATTGAGGCCCACCCAAGCCCTAATTGGGCCATGCATGATTAAAGTAGGATGTGGTTTGGCCGAGACCAAGGGCAGGGCCTATCGGGCCCACGAAGCCCATTAACCAACCAAGGTTAGGGTTCCAGAACCCTAACTCGGGAAGTCTTGGGCTTTCAAGCCCAAGCCCAGGTAAAGGGCCCCAAGCCCAATGCTTGGCCCATATTTGCAAAGGCTAATCAAGATAATCTGAAACCACTTGGCAACCAATCATGTGGCCCACTCAAGGGCCCACGAACAATCCCGGCCCACTTGTGCATAGAAATCAAATTTAATCAAACTTGGAATTTAAATAAAATCAATTTACTTAAACCAAAGCCCAAATGGCCTCTCAGGTTTAGACTGAGGCCCACCAGGGGACATGTGGGCTCAACCAAGCCCACCAAGGAATCTGCGGGCCTTCCAATGGGGCCCGCCCAATCAGACTCACATCACTTTAATTAAAAAGATAAAATCAAGTAAAGGGACCCACACCACTTTGGCGGTCCCGCCAGACTTAATCAAATCACATGCTGGAATAGGAATCGGGTGAGTGAGAGACCAACTGAGTTGACTCAAAACTAGGGAAACCTATGGGACCCGTCACTTGACGGGGTGGACTGGGGTGTCTACGGACTTCCCCAGACCGCAACCGAGCCCCTATTTAGAATCTCAAAAGCCGCAGACCAAAAGCCTTAGTAGAAGAACCTAGGCACCCAGGTGTCTGCCTGCACCCCATCAGGCAGTGGCGACTCCAAACAAATCCCGAGGCACGCATCGTTTTGCGTGCGCCTCGTCGTGCGACCGAAATCGGGGCGCGCACAGAGGCATTATTGAAAAATGAGACGTGGACTCTTGCTCCCTTACCAAAAGGCCAAAAAACAGTGGGGTGTAAGTGGGTATTCTCCATCAAGTACAAAGCCGATGGATCAGTTGAAAGGTACAAAGCAAGACTGGTGGCAAAGGGTTATACGCAAACCTATGGCATAGACTATCAAGAAACGTTCTCACCTGTGGCTAAGTTGAGTACTGTCAGGGTTCTACTATCTCTTGCAGCGAATCTTGATTGGCCATTACACCAGTTGGACGTTAAAAACGCCTTTCTCCATGGAGATCTTGAAGAGGAAATCTACATGGATGTCCCTCCAGGATATATGGCAAACTCTAAAGCTAAGATGATGTGCAAACTACAACGAACTCTGTATGGCTTGAAGCAATCTCCTAGAGCGTGGTTTGGGCGCTTGAACTCGGCAATGAGGAAATATGGCTTTCAACAAAGCAACTCAGACCGTACTCTATTCTTAAAGCATCACCGGGGTAAGATAACAGCTTTAATAGTCTATGTAGATGATATGATCATTACAGGTGATGACTCAGAGGAAATAGCAAGACTTCAAGAACAATTGGCCACAGAATTTGAGATGAAAAATCTAGGAGGACTCAAATATTTTCTGGGAATTGAAGTTGCTAGGTCAAAGCAAGGCATATTCCTTTCCCAACGAAAATATATCCTAGATTTATTATCAGAAGTTGGATTACTGGATTGTAAGCCTGCAGATACACCAATAA
The DNA here is from genome assembly GCA_947561395.2 of Buxus sempervirens. Lineage (NCBI taxonomy): Eukaryota > Viridiplantae > Streptophyta > Magnoliopsida > Buxales > Buxaceae > Buxus > Buxus sempervirens. Next base: position 18,447,065 of record OX387182.1, read on the forward strand.
TCCAAAATCACAAGCTTGGAGAATACCCAGACCAAGTGCCAACAGACAAAGGAAGGTACCAGAGATTAGTTGGAAAACTTATTTATCTTTCTCATACACGGCCTGACATCGCCTATGCAGTGAGTGTAGTAAGTCAATTCATGCATTGTCCAAGTGAAGATCATATGAATGCAGTAATTCGGATTCTTCGATACCTGAAGTCCTCCCCTGGAAAAGGACTTATGTTTACAAGAAACAATCACCTACAAGTGGAAGGGTACACAGATGCTGATTGGGCGGGAAATATCTCCGATAGAAAATCCACCTCAGGGTATTTCACATTTGTTGGAGGTAACTTGGTTACATGGAGAAGCAAGAAACAAAAGGTGGTAGCATTATCAAGTGCCGAAGCCGAGTTTCGTGGGATGGCTAAGGGTCTTTGTGAACTTCTATGGCTTCGAAGGTTATTAACTGAAATTGGCTTTGCTCCTGGCTGTGAGATGGACCTATTCTGTGATAACAAGGCTGCAATTGACATTTCTCATAATCCAGTCCAGCATGACCGGACCAAGCACGTAGAAGTAGACCGGCACTTCATCAAACAAAATCTTGAAGCCAAGATAATTCAATTCCCGTTTGTTAAATCCGAAGATCAGTTGGCAGACATACTTACAAAAGCTGTATGTAGCAGAAGCTTCTACAACTCACTTGGCAAGTTGGGCATCCGAGATCTGTATGCACCAACTTGAGGGGGAGTGTTGGCGTGAGTTGTCCTCCACGAGATTGTAGGAGGGAATTTTGGGATACACCACCAATGTAGTCAATTAAGCCTTGATAGATGTATAGCCATATTTAGAAGTAGCCATAGTTAGAAATTTCTGTTCTGTTAAATACCCATTCGTTCTTGTAAAGAAACATTGAAGAAAGTTGATCTATTTTTGTCAAAAATATCACAAGATTGAATTCTACATGAGCTCTTTGTCCTAACATATTTTGCAACTGATGGTAGTTGTTCTATCATAGCCATCTATATTTGGAACTTTGATCCAATTTACTTCAAATATCCTTTGATGATGGATATATATATATAATAGATTATGAAGACTTTCTTCATTTTCATCACATTTAGGGTATAGAAGATCAATAATTTTCCTTTTTGACAAAAGAGATATCTAATAGGAAGTATTCCATTTGAAATATCAAATTTCGTTTGACTCTTAGTCCTCCCTATATTATTCCATTCTTCACTACTTATCTCTAAATTATAGATTATCAATATCAATAGTCATAGGTTAATTTATAGTAATTTCTCCTAACTTAGAAGCTTAAGAGGGTAGAACAGAGAATAAGAGAATAAGAAGAAATTTATGATAATCTCACAAATGATTCTATAACTCTAATAAGAGATGCAACTTATGATGCCTCCCCTTATAGAACTTTAATTCACTATGAACTGTTTGGATTTTTAAAGCCTCACAAATCTAATGGCTAGGAGGCTTTTGATAAAAATTTAAAAAAAAAAAAATTCCTTTCAGTGTATTTAACTAAGTTACTCCTTGGAAGATAGCCATAGAAGTATTTGTTTAAGATTCAATTTTCTGTCTTCTCTAGGATTCTCTATTTTCTTTTTGGGTTATTTACAGTTTACCCCCTTAGGTTTTAGAGAATCTCACTTTCCCTCTTGGGGTTTTTGAAATACTGGCTTATAACCTTGAGGTTTTTTGTATGTAATAGTTCCCCTTTTAGAGGTCTTATTGATGAGGTGGCAAGAGAAAACAGCATATATTGATAACTTTGCCCTTTTTAAATACCAAGTTTACACTTCAGTAGATTAGAATAAAACAGATAAAGTTGTCAACAGTTCACCTCATTGGTAAAATCCCTAGAAGAGGGAAACTGTTACACATGGTAAGCCTCAAGCTACTAAATTTGTATTTCAAAAACCTCAAGGAGGAAAGTGGGATTACCTAAAATCTCAAGGGGTAGTAAACTGTAATTGTCTAACTTCTTCCTCTTCCTTCCACTCTTATACTGCTCTGTTTTCATTATTGCTTTCTTTCATGACTACTGTTTCATACTTAGATCTTCAAAGATAGTTTTTTTCTTCTTTACATTGTTGAAATGTAATTTTGGGAGCTTTAAGTCCTATTTAACAACAGACCTAGTACTCACATTATGAGAGTAGCTTTCCTGATAAACAAGGAGGTTTTGATTTGGGAAATAGCTTCTTCCTCCTCAAGCACCTTTTGGATTTCTTCATCTTGTATCCATTTAGTTTTGATCAAATGATACTTGGCACACTGAAATCTTATTTGAATGCCAAGCCAGTATCCCTACAGCTTCAATTCATCAATTCCATGGAGAATGGTAAGCATTAGTTGCAGCCGCTGAAGCCATGGTCAGTTGTGTTCAGTCTATGCGGGCGGTGAAAATGGGGGCTGCAGAAGCGCCTGTTACCTGCTTGAAATGGAGTTACAGGATTGCTGCACAAGTCATTTGTTCATGTGGAACAGAATGAATGGAGTTTTCATACCTAACTGCCTTCACAAGGCAGCTCATGTAAGAGAGACTCATTGTAAGATCAACAAAGTTCCCATGTGGCTTGTTGAATGGTGCTTTGAGTCAGGAATCCTGAAAACAGTATGCCTCATTTATGTATGGCTTTGACAGCACAGATAAGTTCCCTTAAAAATGAGTAACAATTTAAAGAAAAGCTGAAAACCATTAAAATAAATCTGTTAACATATACATAGAAAAGAGAGAAAGAAAAGGAGGAAAAATAAAATCTTAATCTTAATCTGTTATTTCTCCCTCCTCTTCTTCGGATTTTTCGGTATCCTCTTTTACACAATCTGTTTTGCTCGAAGACCCATCAATCACCTCTTCATCTTCAGCATTTTCATCACTGAGTTGGTCTTTATCCTCATCGTCCTCCACTATATTATGTTCTTTTGGAGTATCAAATTCCATAACCATGCTGTTCTTGATCCCAGAAATACTATCATTTCCAGGTTGCAGAGAACATTTCTCCTCAATTACTTCCCCCTCACCTCCAGTTCCTTTAACCATGATCGAAGGGAATTTCAAAGGTTTCTCAGGCCAATCTTTAAAGAAGGAATTCAACACCATGAATCTGAAAACCTGCAAGAGATGGCTCTTATCCCTCTTTATATCTGCACTCAGAAGCTTCTGCAAAAGGGTTTGCTTCCTCTTGCTCAATGTAGGCATGGTAGATGGACCCTTGTCCTCCAACTTTTGCTTCTTAGGAACCCTTGTGTCTGGACCATGTTGTCCTCTTTTCCCATACTTGTTTTGGTACCTGCCCTTCTTCCTCCACACCTTTTTCTCCTCTGCTCTCACAGAAACTTGGTTTTCTGACTCTGACAGATATTGTGGGGGTATATCAGCAACTTCAACACCCAGCTCAGCCTGTTTTGCCAGAATTTCCTTGAGTTGCTGCAAGCAGATATAGAGTTAATGGAATTGCTTCTAAACCTTTAGAGGATCGAAAATTATAGTTAACAGCAAGCTGAGCCAACTTGTCTGAGGCTCAGTTCAGGCCTGCCAATGTGCCTGACCTGACCTAAACATGAGAATGTGCCTGACCTCAGCTCAGTTCCTTGAGTTTGCTCGCTGTACATATACACATACATAAATCTCTATCAATTTTATCTATTCATCTGTTGCATACTTGTGTAGCTATGTATTACAGACAATAAATAAACCCAAATATAAGACAGAAAACCAAATTCAATCAATATCCAAGATCATTAGATTTGAGCTTGTCTGTTGTCCGACCATTAAGAGACCTACCAATCCATCGTTCCAGCAACTTCTACATGGTAAGTACAATAATTCTATAAGTTTCTATATTATTACGAGTAGTTTGTAAGTCACAGATTTATAAATTATTTTTTAGTTTCAATTTATATTTGGAGTGATAGATATAGCTTAGGTAGAATGCAACTCATAGGCTAGCATCTATATGGCCGGGTGATATAACCAAGGTTTTAAGTTTCATTTTGGACCATGATGAAACTTATATGCATTGGCAAATGCATCTTGGGTATTGACCAAAACCACGAGGAATAGAAGCAAAATTACCAACTCTGGGGGAATACCACTAAATTGGAGAACAAATATAGTTTCAAGTTTCAACTGGTGTCCTAATTAGTAAACCCGTCCAGGAAAAAAAATGATAGCTTCGTTAAATCATACAGTCCTGAAGTTTTGGGTTTTAAACCAGTCAAGAAGTACTCAATCAGGTGGAAACTACAGATACTTGTACCAGTGGACAGAGATGAGACAATACCTACCAGTGTATTTACTGCTAAATGTTAAGTATATCTGCATACCTGACGTCGAGCTTTTGCATTTCTATCATTTATCTCAGAGTTTTTTTGCCTTTCAGCCAGCTTCTGCAAGATGTAAAATGTTTAAACAATAAGTTTCCCAATTAGGATTGAAAAAATGGATAATAAATGTCACTGTGTCAAACCTTCTCAAAATTGGCTTTTGAAGGGTAGTTCTTCCTGCGCTCTTCACGCCATTGTTGGATCTCTTGTTCTGTGTAGTTCAGCGGGAGAGATCTTCATTTTTTTTTTTCGGTTGGGTTTGTTTGGCCCACAGGTTGGGAGAAGGGGGGTTGTTCATGGGAAAGAGAAAGAAATCATAAGACCAGAAAGGCAAAGATGATTATAAAAAATAAATATATAAAAAGAGAGAGCACAGAACATGACCAATATGCACTCCATGTAATATTAACTTCTATAAGCATGGAATTAAGTCTATTCATCTCATGAGAGAGGAAAACTGAATAAGTTTTTTCTTTTTTGATAGGTAATGGGGGTTATATATCTATCTATATATATATATATATATATATATATATATATATATATGTATGTATGTATTAAGAAAGAAGTACATGACTATCTAGAACCCTTCAAAAAGGGAGCTGAAAGATAGGAGTACAAAAGGAACAGTCAACAAGAACCCAGAAACTGAGGAAATACACCAGTGGGTGTAAACAAACAGCAACTACCCCATCTTCAACCAGTCCCCAACCATCAACGAGTCTCTGATCACCCCCATTCCAGCTAACTGATCTGCATGTTTGTTGGCAGATCTAGGGACATGATGGGACTGAATATTCCAGCCAAAAGATATGAACCTCACTAAACAAATCATGCATGATGGAACAATAACAAGTGATAATTATGCATTGCTGCTGTGCTTCATATCAAGATTTAAATAAGAATAATAACTTTTGGGGTTGTAACTGAAAATGCGTCATGAAATAATAACAAGTGATCATTATTACTCATCAAAAAAAATAAATAAATAAATAACAAGTGATCATTATGCTTTGCTACTGTGCTTCAAATCAAGATTTAAACAAGAAATTTCGTGTTTGCAGCAATGTCAAATTATGATTATTACCATTATAAATTTGATACAGCTGTTAACCCTTTAAGCACTTTTAAAATTTTATTTTATTTTGTAAGATGATTAAAAATGTTTGAAATAATATCATCAAACAATGGAAAATGATCCATTACAACAGATATAACAGTTCATAACAACTGTTACAGTGGTAGCCTTGAAAATAATGGCTGTTGGCTTTCGACTATTATTATTATTAAACATTAAAATAGTATTATGACTTCCACTGTTAAATGCAGACTTCATAGGCTATTGTTTCCAGGAACCAGCTTAGATAGTTGTTTCAAAAAAGTAGACTTCATGGTGTTTATATTTTGTCAGAGTACTTGATTGAAGTATAAAAAGAAGAATCTCAGACCCAGTAGATGATACCTCCGATGTTCTGTCCTTGTCTGCCCCATGGAATCAGCAAAATGAGATTTTCTTTCTTCCCTATCATATGCTGTTTCCAACAATAATTAATTTTCAACCATAATCAGACTCCCTTATTGAGTAGTAGGGACAAATATACATTGAAGGAAGAACTTGCCTAATGAGAAAGATAAAGGAAAGTTATATGTGATACATGAACCCGCAAAAATTACAACTAAGTTCATGTGCTTTATAACTTCTCAAATGTGATCTGGAACAACAAATATAGATAGAGCAACATAAGTTGGTAAAGCTCAGAATAATACTCCGGCTGCTAATGGTTTCTTTAACCACTTCAGAATTATGATTTGAATGTTACAATTAGTGTCAAGTTCTTCAAAACTATGTCCAATGCTTGCTCACAAGAGCCAAGAAAAAAAGTCATTGCATCAGAATCAATCTTGAAAGCATCATTCATTCGGGCAGGGCACAATTTTAGCATAATAGCAGGAGACCAATTTAAGAACATTGTAAGGGCCACGTCAACAGAAAGATAACATTAAAATGACCTGGAAAGTTAATTTCAAGGCATGAGCTTGATTTAAGGTTCTTTTAAGGGGTTCATTGACACGAAGTTTTCTACCTGAGTTTTCCAAGTATAATTTGTTCAATAAAACTCAACAGTCAAATGACTGGGAACAATGATGCATCCAGGTGGGCTAGACTAATCAAGTTCACTTGGTCATTTAATCCTTGTTAACCATATGATCCTATAAGATGTATCATATTTAATTTACAACATCACAGTCGGGGTTATCCTTTACACTTCTCCCCGCTCTTGTAGCAATGAAATATAAGAAACTATTTTCACTCACATTATAGACGAATACAGTTCACCATTTAACCAAACTCCTAACTCTTATCGATAATGTAATCTAGTCTACACAATAATCTCCATCCACCTTCCAATTTTTATTTGCAGTATCTCCTCCAACATCCAATGGACCCTCAAAACAATGATGTCAAATAGTTGTAGGTCCAAGAAATGAAGAGCTTGTAAAGGCAATCGACAAATGCCCAGGTATAAGTAGGCGTTACTGAATAATAAATGAACAAATAATTAAAATAAATCTAATCTACATAATATCAACAATAATAAAATTAAAGAGAGGACTTTTGGTTTTTCTCAACATTTTTATTATCTTAGTGACACATTGGATTTCTAAAACGTTGTTACAATCATACATTTCTTCGTGCAATAGATTGATTGTGCAGCACCCTCATGACCTTCATCAAGGCCAACCAATTGCCATCCAACTGATTAACTGACCCTTAAAACCATTCCATGGATGCATTAAAGGATAGAGCAGACTTTTGAGTCATGAACATCGAGTCCTGTTTTGCCAGCCTATAAACCTCTTTGTATGTCCAAACCATAGGGTCCTATGCTTGTACAAGTTTTAAAAATCCTATGTCATCAGACCCATAACAAATGCCAACGGTATATTATCAAGGTCCTTAACCAAGCCGATAGACCAATAACCCTTAAGCAGTTAAGCAACATATATGAGTACAGCTCCCTAAAACAGCTATGAAACCCGAAGATAAATAACAAAAACAATTGAGTAGCAACCCACATTATGCTATTCAAGCCATATTGTGTCAATCCAAGCAAGTCATATAAGAACGTACTCACCCAATAATGGCATAGCTATCCCTTTCAAATACAGTCCATGGATAGCATTTGAGCAAGAAATTGCTTAAACCCTTATATATTGTGCAACATGATACCATGGGGCTAACTATAACATCCCTGTGCCTGGAATGTTATGTTTTGGAGTGATTGTGATAAATTGGAATCTGATTTAAATTTTGTGTTAATTATTGAAAAATTTATCATATTAATTGTTAATTTAATGGCTTGGTTTGAGGTAATTTACTTGATTTTGGTTTGGTTTAATTTAATTTAATTGGTTTTGGTTCAGTTTAATTGGAATGGGTTTGTTTTAAGTGAACCAGGTTGCTTTTATGAGTGGGCAGTTTGATTTAAAATAGGACCTACGGTTTCGTGAACATTCACGAAGTCGACCTTGTGGTTGTGTGCCACAAAGAGGAGAGAAAGAGAGCGGAGGAGAAGGGAAGAAGGAGAGAAAAATAGGGGAAGAAGAAGAGGAAGGGAAGAAATGGATGTTCCTGAACTTTCGTGATTTAGGTAAGCAATATTTTTAAATTTTTTACTTGAATTCAGTCATAAATTGAATGGTTGATATATATATTGCAAAGCTTGGGTTTAATTGATTTAGTTGTGAATTTCATGTTCTTGGGTCTGAATGAGTTGATTTGGTAGTAATCGTTGAGTTCTGTAGAAATTTAGGCTTTGTTTTAAACAGTTGTTTTAAATATTTCGGGAAGTTTTAGGGTGTTTGCAAAATGATGCAAACACTACTGTAAATTTTAGTTTGATAGCTTAAAATTAAATTTAACATGTATAGAGTGGATATAAATTGATTTTAGGTTGATAGAAGCTCTGGATTGAGCTCTAAAATTCAACAAAGTAGGTCAGTTAGTCATGAAAAATCCCTACAATAGTACTATCGACAAGAATGAAAAATATTTAATTTTAAATATAAATCATTTAATTTTTAGCGTAAAACTTATATATTAATTAGAAACTGGTTTATATTTTGGTAAAATACTTAGGTTAAAAAAGAATTGAATTGGTGTAAGCAATAGTTGGCGTAAATTGAATTTTCGTTAGTTTTTTTTTCCGAGTGATTGTCAAATATACTGATAATTGGTAACGGAAGAAGTTAGTTCTCTTGGCAAGAGCGATAACGACAGTTAATCATGAAAAATCGCTGCAACAGTATTGTCGATAAGAATGAAAAATATTTAATTTTAAATATAAATAATTTAATTTTTAGTGTAAAAGTTATATATTAATTAGAAACTAGTTTATATTTTGGTAAGATACTTAAGTTAAAAAAGAGTTGAATTGGCGTAAATTCAATTTTAGTTAGTTTTTTTTCTTTTGAGTGATTGTCAGATATACTGATAATTGGTAACGGAAGAAGTTAGTACTCCTGGCAAGAGTGATAACTATAAATCCTAAAGGTTGTGTTACCATATTGTTTAGTATGATGATTGATAGTGGATTGATTGAAGTGTTTATATTCTTATTATGCCTAGATATTTATCAAGTGCTGATTTTGTCTTGATAATTAATATCTTCTCCTATATTTTACGAGAAGAGGTATGTTGAGACGAGATCCTACTACTTCTTCTGGTGAGCCTGCCGAGGGATCTTAGGCTACGGAGGACATAGCTCGTGCTTTAGGGACAATGTCTAGAGCCCTCTGGCAGCGGTTAAAGTTGAAAACTCTTATGCAGCAGCAAATGCAATCTAGTGCTACTGGTCAGGGTTGTCAAGGAGGTGATGTTGGCCATGACGGTGGACGTGATTGGGACGAGTACGAGAGATTTCAGAGAAACTGTCCCCCTTCTTTTTCAGGTTCTGGTGGATCTATGTGTAGCTGAGACCTGGATTCTGGATTTGGAGAAGATTTTCAGGGTTATGCAATACCTAGAGTCGAGAAGATTTGAGTTGACTATTTATGTACTGCATGATGAGGCAAAGCATTGATGATCTCTAGAGGGTAGATTGCCATAGGATGAGGCTTTGACGTGGAGTAGATTTGTGAAGTTATTTTATGATCAATATTCTACTTTGAGCTGCTAGCGAATGTTGTCGCACTCTGTACAACCTCTATAGTCTGCTGTACGAGATCTGGCCACATAGACGATGCTCACCTACTTCAGTCCAACAGATGGAAGAATGACACTTCTTGCCGTATAGTGCTCAAAAGGTGCCATCTGGATTGAAGACTAATAGCTGTTATTATAAGCAACTCAGCTAAATAAATATGCTTCTCCCAACTACCAGAATAATCCATAACACGGGCTTTCAACATGTCCTCTAAGACCTGTATGACCCTCTTAGACTGGCCATCTGTTTGAGGATGAAAAGCTGTGCTAAATGCCAACTCAAAACCCAATGCAGAATGCAAACTCTGCCACAGAAAAATCAACCTGTGTCAAATGCATAAACTTCGTCTCCAACCTCTCTCTAGTATCACGAGTAAAATATCGATCATAAAATAACTCCACAAATCTACTCCATATCAAAGCCTCACCTTGTGGTAACCTACCCTCTAAAGATTTCCACCAATGCTCTGCCTTGACATGTAATAAATACAATAACCAACTCAGATCTCATCGGCTCTGGGCACTGCATAACCCTGAAAATCTTCTCCAAATCCAGAATCCAGATCTTAGTTACACCTAGATTACCAAAACCTGAAAAAGAAGGATGGTTTCTCCGAAATCTCTCGTACTCATCTCGATCATGACCACCATCATGGCCAACATCACCTCCCTAACGATCTCGACCAGCAGCACTAGACTGTATTTGCTGCTGCATAAGAGTTGTCAACTTTAACTATTGCCGGAGGACTCTAGACATAGTCCCTAAAACACGAGCTATGTCCTCCATAGCCTGAAATCCCTTAGCAGATTCACCAGAAGAAGTAGCAGGATCTTATCTCAACGTATCTCCTCTTCTGAAATATAGGAGAAAATATTAATTAGCAAGACAAAATCAACACCAGATAAATATCTAATAAAATTATATGCACTTTAGATATGTTATATAACGACACCCGATCTATCGATGAGTGTCATCATTATTTGTCACGAAAATTAATTAAAAATAGGGAAAAATATATAAAAATACAACAAATAATGTTAGAAATTAGTAAAAATTACTATGAATGATAATGACAATATGCCGTTTTATTTTGCTACTAGTTATTTACTTTAAATATTTTTAATTTACTTTATATATGTTAATATATAACTATTTAAATAATATAAATACTATATGTACAATGAAAAATTCAAGACTTAACAAAAAAACATGAACAATTGATTTAAAAAATAAAAAATTAAATGATTACATTTTGACAATTATTTAATTATATAATACAATAAAAGTGTAATGAAAAATAAAGAAATTAATATAAATTTATTTATAAATCTAAAAAAATATGCAAGAATAACAATATATCGCAATAAAAATTATAAAAACTTGTGGGCATGAAATTTATGATTATATTATTTTTATTAACAATTTAAGTAAATAAAATATTAAATTTTTTTAAAATTATAACAAATTACAAAAAATTTTGTTCAATCAATTGAAATAAGTAATGAACTATCTATAAATTATTTGGCATGTAAGTTAAAAAAAATATGAAATTATGTTTATATCTTTATATTGCCTTATTAATTTGTTTTATAATGTATCTAACTAAGCTATTGCTGGTATTTTATTTGTTCGTTGTGAAGGTCTCCATCATATTGTTGATTGTTCGTGATTGTTACTTTAGTGTATTGATCTACTATTGCTTTTGATAGTGGAGGTGATCAGCAGGGTAATACGCAGCTAGATATTGGCTGGAACCACTTTAACAAAGTGGATGGGGACAACCAATATCTAGATCCATCATATTGTTGATTGTTCGTGATTGTTACTTTAGTGTATTGATCTAATATGGCTTTTGATAGTGGAGGTGATCAGCAGGGTTGTAGGCAACTAGATATTTACTGGAACCACTTTAAGAAAGTGGATGGGGACAAAAATAAAACAGAATGCAATTATTGTCGCTAGAGATTTAAGGGTGGTGGGATTTTACGCGTGAAGTAACACTTAGCACGGTTTAAAAATTGTAATGAACCATCCAAAATTGCCTCAAGAAGTGAAAAAGCAGATGGGAGATCATCTATAGGCAGGGACGACTGGTTGCTAGGAGAAGAGGGCCGTAAAGGATGAGATTAGATGTATGCTAGAAGAGCCAGTACGACCACCTGCTGGTGCTGATGATTCAAACGACGACATTTTCTACCCTGCTAATATGGACATTGAGGCAAAGAGGGCCGCATTTCGAGCCATCGTCAAGAATCTTTACGATACAAGTATGAGAGGAGGGTGAGCCACAGATTGGGCTTTGAAAGGAGTGGTTACTCTGGAGGTGACTGTGCTACTGGTGCTGGAGGTTCAGGGCATGGGGCTGAGCCTAAGTTAGGGCGGACATAGAGTATGAGGATGCCGGACTATCCTACAGAGCTCTCGTTATATTGTTTTTCATCTTTAATCACATCCCAACAAATGCAATGGTATCTCTCCACTTCAAGAACATGATTGACACTATTTAAGAGGCGGGTCCAGGAGTCTAGCCACCTACACCCCATTACATTATGGGCAGATATCTGGATGGAGAGGAGAGGGAGATGAGAGGTTTTATTGCATCCCGACAACCACATTAGGAGCAGTTTGCGGTGACTATCATGCGTGATGGTTGGACAAGTCTTACTAGACTGTCCATCATTAACTTCATAGTATATTGTAGAGGCAAGGTAGTATTCTTGAATTCGGTTGACGCATCAGATAAAATCAATGATGTGAACTATATAGCATGGTTACTTGAGAGTGTCATAGCTGAGGTCGGTGTACAGCAGTGGCAGAACCACGTTGAAGCTGGGGGCAATTCCCCCTAACTTATATTTTTTAGTTAAAAATATATATTTTTTATATGTTTCAATTAAAATTTATGTTTTGCCCCCTCTAAAATTTCTGGTTTCCCCCCCCCCCCCCCCCCCCCCCCCCCCAACTCAATGAAATTTCTATATTTCATGAGAAGTGTTAATTGAAAATTTTTTTTGCCCTTTCAGATTTGGAGTCCTGGTTCCACCACTGTGTACAGCATGTGGTTCAAATTGTCATAGATAATGGAAGTTACTTCAAGACGGCCGGCCAAAAGCTATAGAAGTATAGTTTATATTGGACGCCGTGCGTAGCTCATTGCATCGACTTGATGTTGGAGTCAATTGCACAGAGGAGCACTGTAGTCAGTGTTCTACAAGACGCATGAACCCTGACGACATTTGTCTACAACCATAACTTTATACTGGCAAAGATGAGAGAGAGATGTGTGGTGAAGACATAATTCAGCCGAGTATTACCAGATTCGACGCAAACTATATTTCCTAGGAGAGTCTTTTGAAGCACCAACTAGGATTGAGGACACTCTTTACTAGTGCTAATTGATTTAGTTGCTCTCATAGCAGCACATAGGCGGACAAGAGAGTCAAGAACATTGTATTATCTGGTGCATTTTGGGATAATGTTCGAGACATTGTGGGATATTTAGAGCCTATATACCGTGTATTAAGGATAGTTGATATGAATACCTATCCCATGATAGGGTCCATATATGAGTGCATGAGAGTCATGAAGACCCAGATTAAGGCTGCAACACTTCGATCGTACAAATGGGTGCATAGGATTGTCGCCGAAAGATGGACCAGGACATTGGTGCCTCCCTTACATTTAGCTGATAAGTTTGAAAGTATGCATATATTTATGTTATTATATATTTATATTATATTTTGTCAATTGTCATTATATTAAAATTTTCCTTTGATACAACACACTATCTGAACCCCAAGTATCACTACAAGAACTAGCTTGGCACGTGTCCTAAGTTTTCTAGCGCAATGCATCAAGTATTTATGAAGTTGGACCCTTATTCAGATGTGGTTGGCTAATTCGGAAATGAGGTAGGATTAGGAATATGATACTAATTAAATATAAGTCCTCATTGTAATGACAATTTATTAAATACTAATGCTTAATTCTGGTTTCCTAGTTGATACTATTTAGAGATGTGTTGGAGTCATTTAGATTGATCACGGCGATTGCAATGAGGGACACGATGATGCTGTGTATGTAACTTCATAACTGTTAAAGTCATAAGTTTATAACTTTATACACTTCTATTTTGATATTTATTTTTTGATAAATCATTATTCTTTTCAAATCACAGGTGAATGGTGGGCGATGTACGAGTACGATGCGCTTACTTTGAGCAAGTTAGCTATTAGGGTCCTAGCTTAGACCGCCTCTTCTTTTGCGTGTAAGTGGAATCGGAGTACATTTGCTTTTATTCATACGAAGCAGAGGAACATATTGCGTACGCAAGATTGTAGAAGTTTGTCTTTTGCCATTATAATATGAAGCTACGAACGAAGCAACTAGAGATTGAGCATCGTAATACGACCATCAAGGATCCTCTAGAGGTGTTATTCAGCAATGAGATTGTTGAGGAGGATCCATTTGCAGAGTGGGTTAAATGTGCTGTTGAAATGGATCCATCTCCCTTGTAGTTACAGATCTGGGCATAGATGTCGATGCTGTCATAGAGGAGGAGAGGAGGGAGAACAGCAGACACTCATTAGATCGATTGCTTAGAGTTGTTTCTCCCTCAGTTTCAGTAGCCCTAGGCCCAACCTCATCCTCAGGTCCCACATGGTGATGAGTCATCTGATGATGATGATGATGATGGTGATGAGTCAAACAACGACGGTGGCGATGATGATGGAGGAGATGATGATGCCCAGGGCGGTGCTACTGGCGGTAGCTCCCCAGGTTTAAGTGCATTCACTGGAGAAGCAGGGTACGATCATGCCACACAAGACCAAGAACATGGGATCAGAAGAGGCACCAATACGACACAGACATTTTAGAGGAAGAGTAAAGGAAAGCAACAACAGCATACTGGTGTGCACAACAATGAGTCCTCCATAGCTCAGAATTTTGGATCACTGGATGTTGGATCCAGTTCATCTTATGGGGACTACTATTCACATCAAGGCCATGGACATTACGGTTCATATTATTATCCTCAGTAGCCTGACCCAGCAAAGTAGTTAGATATCAATAACTATGGATCTTATGGATATCTTGACTTACAGCAGATGCGAACCGCTAATCCATTTGGGTTCTTTCCAATGAACCCATATCCATATGGATACTATGCCACACTAGATGGAGTGATGCCCGTTGGATACAGCGTTGTTGCTTATCCTGCACCACCATCGACATCACTTCAGCCAGAGTCAGACCTAGAGCTAGATAGCTTGTGCAATTATTATCCTGACTTCCCTCTTGTTGGTATTATTGGATATGTCTCAGGAGCAGTATGACTACCATGTTAGGTTGATCAAGAAAGATTGCATGTATAGGATGTCAAGGAAGTGATTTTGCCACTACATCAAGAAGTAGGCAGGGTTTGAGCCTCCTATGTTCTAGTCAGGACGTCACACCTTCCATTCTTGATGGTATCATTCATTATTGTGTTTAACTATGCATGAATTGAATGCTATGTTTGTTAACTTTGTTATTGTTTTCATCCTTATTAATTGCCCTTTAGTTTTAGTTATTAACTTATTCCATTTCATATTACTATGAGTCTATGACTATGCATGATATTAGTATTACCATTTATTCAGTGATTATTTGCATATGTGCTTATGTCATTCATGTATTATAACCTTATAATCATCTTCTTTATCATTTTTTATCAATAATCTTTGATTTTAAGCAAAAACAAAAAAACTTGCAGAAAAGCTAGTTTTCTAGCAGCGTGCCTCTTTTTTTTTTCAGGTAGTGGCATGCCCAACGGCACCGATACTAAAAACCTTGGTAATGCATCACCATGCTGCCAACAACGGACTGTTGCTTTCCTAATAAAACTCCTCAAAAAGTGGGAAACACCTTTCCAAAGTGCATTCTACAAGGTTAAATGGCAAAAATCACAACTTTCCACACACAGTTCACCATGATAATATGGAAGGATGTTGAGGCCAGATGACTCAAATCATTATTTTATCTCCATTTTTTTTTTTCAAATTTTCTTCATTCAAGTTAATTGGAACTCAACCACAAATCTATGTCGCCTTTATGATTGCTAAGGATACATTATTTATATGTGGTTAAATAGATCCTTTATCTTTGTGTTTTCAATGCTTTTATCCATAGTTTAACCATGACATAGAACTATTATGAAAAATCGAATTTATTATACCAATAAATCCCAATATTTCATCCTATATTTCCCATGAATACTTTCTTTCTTAAAAAATTTATTTAAAAAAAAGAATCCTGTATTTCACATCATAGTGGAATTTATCAATCAGCCCTTCCATAATTTCTAGATGCAAAATTTTTAGTGAAAGTGAAGTGTGAAAACTTGATAGTTTAAACATGCAAATCAAAGTCAATCCTAGAGAAAGCCTAACTTCGAAATATAACTTGATGGTGATGGAAGTTTGTATTAGGAGTTTGATGAGAAGAAAACATACTCAAAATTATCTGGTATAAAATGGTGGAATGTTAAAGGAGAAAAACTAATATTCTTACAAACTGTTTAAAGATGGAACATCAGATCTAGAAATAGGTCCCATATGACCATGGGATAAAATGGTCAATTACATTGAAAAAGTAGGAAAAAAGGTTTTAAGATGTAAAGGGAACATTCAATGTCGCAAAGAAATGTGGTCATGTTATAATGATATTCAAAAGGTTATTAAAGATATAAGGCTTTATCTTAGAACTTGGCAAAAATATACAAAACCAAGAAAACCTAGGAAAATATATCAAACCAAAGATAATAATGGAGGCTAAAAGAAAGCATATCATAACCAATATAATAATGTAGGTACAAAAGAAAGTGGGAAATACGTGTATAAACTTGCAAGACTTAAGAGAAAAGACAATAGAAGTAGAACTATCACAAAGTTAGATGAAGTGGGAGGGAGGATTTGAAAATATCAGTAAATATTGAATAGATTAATTGGAAGTAAAATGATGGTTTCTGTACATTATTCAATGGTGAAAGAATGGAGAACTTTATGTAAAGACATGGATATTAGAGACTTAAGAGAATATTGCTATGTTCATAGGATTAGGTTTTTGAAGTAAAGAAAACTTTGGTTATTATTAGAATAGGAAAGGCCATTAAAGCAAATAGTTTTCCAATTAATTATGGAAATTCATAAGGCCATGAGAGGCCAGCTTCTCCCCCATTCTACTTAGAGCTTCAATCATCAACACATACAAGGAGAGTGGGCACCCTCCAGTAAGACCCTAAGAGACTTCAAAAATCCCGAGGCTGCCTCATTCACAAACACTTATATAAGCCCCTAGAAGAAGACTTCAGTCACCAGAGCCAATGAAAAATTTCTTAGATCTTGTATGGATTAAGTAGAAAATGATTTCAATATGCTTTGTTTTGTTACCAACGAGGCTTGCAGAAAAAAAACCAAAATGCACTGCTTCCAAAAATAAGAACAGAAAATTCTCATCATCTAACCAATGAAAAGAAATTCCTTTTTTAGAAAAGAAGAGAAAATCTCCATTAGAGGATATGAATCACAAAACCTTTTCTTCCTTTTCCTTTGAAGGACCCAAACTTTCCCTTTGTGTTTGTCTTTTGATGAAACTGAGAATTTTGGAATCTGTGAAAAATTGAATCAAGAAGGAAGCAAAGCTCATGAATCCAAACTTCCCATAAGAAAGAAAAATAAATCAAAATTTCAGTAGAAATGCTAACCCTGAATGTGCTCTTCTTCCAAATTCACAATTATTTCTTGGGAAAGTTGTTCCTTTAGGAATTCTCCACTTGGTGTTGTTATTCCTGCAATATTTAGTATTGCTTTCCTGAAACACATAACACGCAACAAAAATTTAATTAACAGATAATCCAGTCAGTTCATTTAAAATCAGCAAAAAAAATGTTTTTCTATCAATAAAAAAATAGTTCTTCATGTACAGAGTGTTTAAAAAGGCAAAACCTATTTACACCAAGAGTATATGTCCTAGCTACCAATAAAGTATGTAGAAAATATGTAACAATAACATTATAAGGATAGTATGCGTATATTAATTATTTTCAGAAAATTATGTAGAAAATATGCTGGGCAGAATTTATAAGAAACCCGCGAATAGTAACAACAAAAGGCATTACCATAACTACTTAACTAGTTGGATCAACAAAACAGATCTTGCCCTACCATCCCAAATTTGTCAAAAACCATATGTTTGGTCAAATAATGTGTCCAAGCAGGTGGCACATGCAACACTGCACATAGATGGTAAAAAATTTTGATAAAAATAAATGCTAGGGAGATCAAAAGGCATAGAAATTACTAAAGAGCATTTTGTAAAAAAAGTGGAGTGGACACTTGTCGTTCTTTGAGATTGAAGGAGGGCATGTAAGAGTGGATTTGTACAAGGATATGGCAACTCTTTGGCAGATGAGCTGGCTAAACAGGGGTGGAGAGAGTAGAATTGTGTATAGGTTGTATGGTTGAAGATTTGAGGGATTAAGGCTTTTAGTGAGGGTGGTCGGAGAGCACTCCAAGGTAACTTTTGGGTGGTCATTGTAACCCACAGCAGACTTTTTATAAATTTTGCTTCTTGATTCTTTTATCAAAAAGAAAATGGTGGATTTGTTAGAGGAAATATAGGAAATAAAGATTTACATAACCGTTTTGGAGGAGTAGAATGTCTCCCCAAAATGTGTAAAAGAGGAAAAGAAAAACAAACACCAACCTAATGCATCATTGCAGGAATTTGAAGGGTGTTTTGGGAAAAAAGGTTTTTAGTTTTGGCACCCTTTCCAAGGGGGCAGTTCTCTTTATATATACTATAGATTTAAATTGTTCTCACCAAATCCCTCCAGGTCCTTTTCGTCTCCATCCCACCTTTTATGTCCTTAAGTACACATACTAATACAGCTTCTCACAAGCACCTCCTTAGATCTTTGCTTTACATGTACAAATCAATTTAACCTACTTTCCTTTAACTAATCTCCCATTTTGACAACCCTTAGATACTCTCAAATATGTTCATTTCCCATCTTATCTTTCCTAGCACTCCCACAAATCTATCACCATACTAACAATCATGCATTCATCATTGCAGGCCTAGCCATATTCCTATACGTGACATGGTAGCATGCCCCTCTAAAATGATTCCTATTTAGCTCTATGAAAAATTTGACCAGTTCCTCATCATCTAAACCTCAATATTTATCTTTAGCTACGGCATTCATGCTCCAAGTGGGCTCTATAAACTACTTTTAGCTGACCCAATTGTATATCATATAACTTTAATTGTGACTTGAAAATTGAAATATTTGATAGGTCCATGGTAAATCACTATTTATCCCAGGCACCACATCTATGGGCCACTGAATTTAAGGCCTTAACCATCATATGTTTCTCATCTGATAGTGAGAATAACTAAAGCAACACAAAAGCACACAATTGCTTGAGAGCAAAAAATGTTGCAAAAACTTATCTTCATTCATTACAATGTGTGATCACTAGTCTGAAATCAGAATACATCAACAGTAAGATCATGATATGAATATCACAATCTACTTAACTTTAACATCTTCAGAGAGGGGTATCAAATGAGTGGATGAGGGAGAGAGGTGAGTAGTTGCTTGACAACTCATGCAATGATTGGTTGCCATCAGATGATCATAAAGGTCCTAGTATGCATTCTTAGCAAGTTAACATTGACAATAATGGAGGATAAGTCTATTTAGAGACAGACTGATGAGGTTGATGATTAAAATTCAAGCAGGCCTAAGAGTACTGGTAGTGGTGCTTTGACATCCAGTGGGGATGGTTGGATATCTGGTATATGTGGTTTGACATCTGGTATAAATTCATCAGGTGGTGCAATAAGCATGTACAACTACCAGTAAATGTCGAGTATATTGCCACACAAGATAGTATAGAGCACACTGAATCGACCTCGTGCATAATCTCATCAGGCGACCTAGTGCGTACTCTCATCAGGGAGTCATCAATACAGCCATCTTGCACTGAAACTGAACCTCAAGATGCTGCACATAGCATTTTGGGAGCATGGAATTTTGAGATCCAGGAGGATCCTTATTATATGGACAAATTAAATTGAGTGGGAATAATTGTGGAGAACAAATAAAAGTAACTATATGAGACACACCACTTTTAGCCACACCACATCATAGAGGTCAAATGCAACAACACCCGTTCCAATATCCATAACATGTAAGTTACCTGCAACCACTACTGTCTTTTATGACAAGTGGTCACAAATTAAGAGGATGTCCCAAGTATTATAGTCACCAAGCTCCCTGTTTGAGTAACAACACTAAATATTGAAGGTGAGGATATTATAACCATTAAGCTGTCAAGTCAGCTCCACTATCAACGTTTTTCTTTTCCTCTAACAGTGATAAAAACCTAGCCAACTACACGTAATAGCATATTTCTAAAGATGAAGGTGGTGATGAAAGCAATACTAAAACCTGGTAGATTTGATGTACAGATGTACATAACTCCTCTGTTTCATGCATTTCCCATTTGTATGTTATAGTGCCCAGTCCACATTAAATATCTTTTGGTGTTTAATACAACTTTACGGTTCTTTTTTATTAAATTTATGTAAAAGTAGTAATACATAGCATATCAATAAGGTAATTACATAATTCATTAGATTCTCTAGTTCTTTGAGCACCATTAAAAGAAAAAAATAATTAAACAGGTCTTTTTTTTTCCTCCTTTTTTGGACATTTTTCTTATCCAGAGCAGCAAACCAGTCCAAGAGATTGGTATCAGATCCATGTCAGTTGTTATTGCTGATCCAATATCAGGACTGATACCAGCTGATACACAAGCCAATACTGAGTTTTTAGCCCTTACTTATACACTCAAGAATCTCAATGAGTTTTGAATATTTTATAAATTTTAAATACATTTTCAAGCATATAACACATATCATGATATATTTCCACTTTTCTGAGGATTGACAGTTTAACTTGATATGATATGGAACCATGCATACACCTACACAAACACCCAATCATGTGCCCTCGCATAACCTCTAAAGATTGCAGTTCTATGCTTAATATAGAATTAAATAAAAAATTTTATTACTCAACTAAGAAGATGTAGAGCTACCTTCACAACTTCATTAAGAAGACATAAGTATGAATTTATACAAATAGATCCACTTATCAACCTTAACAACCAAAATATTGGCTTCTCGGATGCACCATGGCCGATTTCGTTTGGAGGTATATGTTGGAGTTGGCAGGTACTAGATGGGTTTTTGCTTCTTCTATCCGTGATGTAGCATTTCAGTGGAGGTTCAGGAATCTAAGCAGGTCAGGGAGGGAGCTTTATAAAATATTGTTTTTTGCCACTTTATGGAATATTTGGTTGGTGCGCAATCGGAGGGTTTTTGAAGATAGACGGATTACTAAAATTGGACTTTTGGATGAGGAGGTATCATTGGCAGCTACTTGGGCATCAGCCCATAAGGATTTCAGTAATTATCAGGTTACTGATATTAAGAAAATGGTCTTCTATTGTTCAGATGCAGTTGTATCAGGATTATGTGATGTTTCGATAGATGTTTTATTGAACTTCATGGATCGCCCATCCCTTGTGGGTGTTCCCTCTTTCTTTTGATATGGATGAATTTCATTACTTATCAAAAAAAAAAAAAAACTTCAAACAATAAAGCTAATTTTGTAGAATTTTTAATGATACATACACATGCATCCATGCAAATCTGACTGGGAACTGGTCAAATATGGTGATGCGCTCTTCCTACTACCTAAAAAACTGCTCGAATGATTTCTCAAGGTCCCATCGTTTGTCTTAAAATGAAGTATAATTTTAGCAATAGTAATCCATTTCTCCTAACGAAGTAGCATTACTCAATGTACTATTTGTAAGTATTTATGTCTCTTCAACGAATATCAGAGAACATATCTCTTTTGACAGAATATTCCATCTATTAGAAACACCTGAAAGATACCCAATACCATGATGAAACAGATTCAAGGGAAAAATATTGATACCATAAACAAATATAAGAATCATGCAGGCAGTAAAAAAAATTGTCAGCAAATAGTGGAACTCAATCAAACAGCATATTAGCAGTTAAAATTAACTGCAATAGATAAAATGTAATAACCCAATTTTCAATGCAGGTGAACTGAAAAATATATATATATATACCTGTGACAGCTGGAATCCAGAAGGTTGTGCATTCTTTTGATATTCTTGAGTTTGAACTGATGGAAGAAGATTCCCCTGTTCATTTTGAACGGGAACAGGTGACTCTGGAAACGAATTCTGACCCATAGGGTTAAACACATGCAGATCATGCCTATTATTTTTTACAGCTTCACTGGATTGCATGTCCAATTGTTGGTTCACAATCAAACCAGAATTTTTTGCAACATAGGTAGGACCTACTTGATTTAAACTTCCTATTGAAGGATGAGAACACAAAGCAACATTATTATGAAGAACTTGTGAAGGATTAACAGAGTGCTGAGAGCATTGCATGGGTTGAAGTTGATTTACATTTCCAAATGGATTCTGCGAAAAGAATTGACTATGTGCAAAACCACTGCTTTGGTTCATATTTTGAGATGGGTTGAGAGAATGAATTTGTGCACCGACCATATGTGCACACAGGTTCTCACCTTGCAGATGGTTATGTCCAAACAAATGTCCTTGTGATTGACATGGGATCATATGATTTGAGCTCTGCACCAGATTAAATAATGGCCCCTGTACTGGAAATGAGGCAGAAGGATTCATATTTTGTAGGTTATTTTGTGCATAGAACCTTCCATTGGATTGATGGAGATGAGGGATTGGAGCTGAACCAAGAAACGGCATACCAATCTGACTATTCTGGACAAGGTGGGGATGGCAGGAAACATTCAGAAAACAAGGTGAAGGTAACAAGGGTGGTCTATTCATCATAGTCATGGCATTCCCACCTACATTGCTCAAAAGGGTATCTGAATTATTCATTGGAATAGGAAACTGACCACTAAGTGGATTAAACGGCAGATGACTATGCAAGGCATTTGTCGAAGCTAATGGATTGCTACAAGCACACGCGGAACTTAGAGATTGGTTTACAAGATTACTACCTAAATTATTCACATTTGCAACACAAGGATCAGAAAAAGTAACCTGCAGATATACAAAACAAATACAATCAGTAAAATAATTAGACATATATTTACATTGAAAAAAATACAATATAATTACCAAAAATAAAAATAAAAAAAATAAAGTTCACCTTCCCGGAAGCTGAACCATTGCTTCCTTCATTCTGGATTTGTTTGGGAACATAAGGAAACGAGCCCATGAAAGGCCTCATATTTATGTTGTACAAAGTGTGTTGCCCTTAAAGAGATAACAGATATGGTATTAGCTATCAAAGTCAAAAAATACTAATTCATAATAAGAAAATAAGAATTGAGAACCATACAACAGAAGCAAATGCAACTCTGGACATTCGCAAAGGCATTGACGCTTTTGAATCACATTGTACTAATTTCGCCTTTTACTCTTTATTTTTTATTGTTTATTTTTTTTTCCTTCTGGTTATTGCCCTTTATTCTTTAGTTTCCTACACTTCGAGCTACTAATCTACATACATACAAAAGAGTCCTACAAATACACACACAAGAGGATATTATTCTCTTCTAATTCCTCTTGACAGAAGGAAGAGTAAACACCTTGCTTGTATGTGTGTTGGCCTTCGAAAGCGTTCTAAATGAAGTGTTTCGATTCAGGAACTCGAGAAAGAAGAACAATAGTGAAAGAGAGCGACTAACAACGAAGAAGAACACTAACCGGCGATAGCTACGCGGATTCAGATCAAAATTTCCCGGTGAAAATACGTCCGGACGCGGTCTTGTAAGGAGTGAGGGAAGTTCTCGATTTGAAAGCCATTCTGTATTCTGTAATTAGGGCTGCCAAACCAATAGGTCTTGAACCGGGTGGGCCGCCAAATCCCAGATCTGAGCCCTTCCAAGTTTTTTTTTTTTTGGGTGTTTTTTTGGTAAAAAAGAGCCCTTCCAAGTTGGTCTAGATCCTCGATCCTGGATCCTGTCATCTTGAATCCTTGATCCTTTCTGAACCGGTGGTTGGACCATAAGAAGTGAAAACGTGCCATGTTAACGGTTTTTACTTCTTATGTCTGGTGGCAACTGGCCAGGTTGCTGAGGCTGCGTTTGATGAGGGGAAACTGCTTAGTATGTAGTTTCTTTGTTAGTCGTTCTATAGCTGTAAGTAAGGCGGGTTGGGCCGGGTTTCAATGAGTTTGGATTTAGCTCTAACTAAAATTAGTGAACCCAAACTCTCCTCAGTTACCCAAACCCAAACTCCTTGAGCCCAAACCCAACCCTAAAATTATTTCTTGAATTCGGATTGGGTTCGGGTCAGCCTAAACCTTTTTTTCTACTTGATACAATGATACATTCACATATATAAGATTACAATATTTCGATATATATAATTAAGTTTATAGGCATACATTGATTTGTTTCCGTATGAAAAGATCTATTTTTCCTGTACTTCCATTGTGTCTCATATATCGTGAACTTTCGAATCAATATACAATCCATGCTCATGAAGCTTACACCCCATGCTTTTACAAAATTAGATGCCTTTTCTCATGCCTTTCTGGAAACAGTTAATTGAAACTAATTGATCCAAGAAACAAAGTTCGACAAAACATGCTGGAAGAATTATGCAGGCAGCATTAACAGAAAAATAGTGATAAAAAAAAACCATGCAAAATACTCCATTTGAATTATCATTCGACGGTCCCCCAAGAATCAAATTTTAGATGTTGTTTTACCATTTCAGTATAAGGCACTTAAAACAGACCCCTATAGGTACCACAAAAATTTTCTAGAGAAGCAGACATAATGAGATATTGAAATGTTCCATATGCGGAACTGCACTGTAATTTATTAGGATAAAAAATGATTCAAAATAAAAGGACCACACCTAAATATTTTGAAAAGAATCTTTCGCAAGAACTTCTCTCTATAAAGAGTGTTCATATGATTGATGGTGGAATTGGGAGTTTGTCGGATCCACCTAAAAGGCACTACAGAGGAACTCCTGGCCTACCTTTCATCACATTTGATCAGGACCGCTGCCACCATGAGATTTCCAAAATGATCATCACGCATGAGTATCCACTTGGTTGAACATCCTGTTTTTGTAACTTTTGTCCAGAATTTTCAACCTTAGTTTAATATGGTGAGCTTCAGCACTGTTCAAGGGGATTGTGTGGCGTTGTACCTGAGTGAGAAGCAAAAGCTTCTGAAGCTTCTTGCGGGAATTCTTGGACGTATCAGCGTTATGTTAGACTAGTGGACTTCAACTCAGACACTGGGTTACGTGTTTCTAACAGATAACTTCATATACAGTGATTAGAAGTTGCATAGGTGGATTCTTAATGTTGTGATGGAACCATAACCTTATTCAGATGATACCTTGAATCATTCTGTTATGATTTGCCTTTCCGACTGGAATTTGGAGAATAAACTATTTAGTCTCACTTTGGTTCAATCTTTCGCAAATGATATGGTGATTGGAAATCTCAGAGATTTGCTCTCCATCAAGAACCCACTTATGCTTAATCATATGAACACCCTTTGTTCGAAAAAAATATAACCTTAGCATAATCAAACCCATAAAAATGCTAATAGAACTCTGCACAAGATTATCATCGTAGCCTATTCATGTTGAAAGTTTCCACATACCTGTCTGTGCTAGGGTAAGATTGGGAACTTGATGTTGGAGTGGTCAAGTGGCAGCAGATATGCAGGACCAATGAAGAAGGCGAATAAGAAGAGTGCTTAGCAGAAGAAAAGCAGGGGCAAGGTATGTCATCCTATTGATCTTAACGTCATCAAGGTTGCTGGTTGCTGCCGATCAAGCTCCTTTGTTGGGGCATTTCTCTAGCTAGATTGTGTCTTTGAGATGTAAGGCACTGAGGTTAGAAGAGAGGGACAATGAGGGGACGATTGGCAATTAGTTCTGTGGTAGTCTAGTAGAGAGGCTGGAGAAGACGAGAAACAAACACAAAGGCTGAAAGGCGAATAGGCATATAGGTTGTAGGATATAGGTTTTTAGATGGTATATTAGTTCGGGTTTTTTTTCAGGTTTTTTGGATTGTACCTTGTGAACTTGAGCCCAGCTCGAACTTAACTTTGGGCTAAAGATTGAGCTCAGGCCAAACCCAAACCCAAACTTATTTCTTAAATCGGGCTGTTATTTGGTTGGGTTTCGGGCGGGCCGTGTAGCGCCCCAGATCCGGGTTTGCCCTATCACAGCACCAACCCGTACCCAAGACGTACATCTGGGCCCAATAGAACCGGATTAACACAATTACTCCTAGGCAATTACAAAGTAATCATCAGAGTACATGACTAAAGAAGCATGGAATAAAAATTTCTATCCAATCAAAATATAATCTGTACTATAATCTCCAAAACATGATATATATATGAACAAAATACAACTAAGGCAACTAACCATTCACAATGATCTCTCCAAAATATATAGACATGTACAAAAGATATCTCCCAACAGTATAAGTCCAAAAATGATATTTACATCCCATATACAATCCTTAAGACAAAATACAACATCATAAAAAGAATCCTACTGCGGGGTAGTAGCCCTCTGGCCTGAATTGAAGCTCACCCTCTATATCTGCCCTGGTAGTGGCTCACCAAGCGGATCTGAAAACAAATCCGGTAAAACAAACACGTGAGACTTAAAGTCCCAGTAAGCAGCAACCATGCATGCAGAGAAATAGTTTATGCAATTTTGTAACATCATGATAATATTCACGAGTATAAGATACCAAATGTAAACCAAAACATCTCAAACAGATATAAAGTGTAATTCCAAGTCAATTATCTCAATCGGGTAATTGATGAAATCAAATCAACAATCCCAAGTCAAATGTCCAAATCAGATTAATGATCGCTGTCCAAGATTTAAGGCCAAGCAGAGTATTTCAACACTGCCGACGAATCAAGGCCCAATGGAGTACTTCTACACTGCCGACGAAATCAAGGCCAAGTGGAGTACTTCTACACCGCCGACGCATCAAAGCCAAGTGGAATACTTCTTTGCTGCCCGATGAATCAAGCTAAGCGGAGTACATCTACACTGCCCCGGTTCATGAAATCCAAAATCAATCATAACGAGTACCATGAAATCCTCAAAATACATTTTGGATGAGTGGAATAGTCTTAGGATTCCTAATAAAGTCACCCTACCAAAAATCAATGGATTCCAAGACGAAAAGTTTTGGACCTCAAAAATATTCTAAGTCTGGATAAAAACGTTGACTTTTCGGTGTAGAATTTTTCTAGATGGATCTACAAGGAATTTCAGGCTCAATTTCTGGTTGTGGTCTATTGGAGAGTATACAAATCATCTAGAATTTTCTGGGCTTCTGAATCACTCGTTTGGATATCAAACTCAAAAAGTGACCATTTTTGAAAATGGGGAAAACTGGAAATATAGGCACAAACTGAAAAGTTGACTTTTTATTTGTTTGGGAATTGGGCCTTGGGAGTATTTTTATTGGTTCCAAATGAGGGGGTAAAACCTTATTTACATGTAAAGACTTAAGTAAATTGAGCAATAAATACACAGGACATTTACTTAAATGTCTTTCATGTAATAAGGGTGCTCTGCCGAAGCCTTGAGTTGTTTGGAAGAGGGTTGAGGAGAAAAAGGGTGAAGAGTTCTCAAAAACAGGCTTCAACATTCGGGCGTTAAAGGCATAGACAAGGCAACGTTCGGGCGTTGGGATAAAGACAGGGGTTAACGTTCGCGTGCTAAAGGGTAAATCAAGGCCAACGCGCGCGCGGTAAGTTCAACGTTCGCGTGCTAAGGTCACGATTAGCCCTATGCGATTAATCCTGATTCGCGATTTGCTTTAACAGAATTTGATTTTTGGGGGTCTTGGCTCAGGATTAATCGCCAATCTTCAGGATTAATCGTTGGCTCGGGATTTTGAAATATTTTGACTATTTTCAACACCAAACTCATGGGAATCATTTCCAACACTTCCAACATCAAATAGGATTATCATAAAACATCCCAATATGCTTTAAAACACTTTCCAAACAAAAGATTCATCCCAAATCTCAAACCCTAATCTGAAATATAATCAATAGAGCTAGAAATCCATGGCAAATCAATATAAGACTAAACAAGAGTATTATACAATCAAACCCACGAGTTTTAGAAGCAAATAGCAACATGCAAGATCATTTCTTCAAATAAATCAAACCCTAGAAAGAGAGAATACGAATTTTAGTAATTCATTTTGTTTTGAAGGGTTTGCTACTTACTTGCTAATGGAGAAGCTCAACTTCTCTTCAAGCTCTTCTCTCCTTCTTCTTCTTTCTCTTAAAGCTTCAAGCAAACTCCCACACTTTCCCTCTTGTTTTATATGACCAAGACAAGAGAAATGGGTTTGCAAACACTTAATTAGAAATTAGGGCATCCTTTTATATGCTCAAGTTTTGGGTCTTTCAAATCTGCCCCCAAACCAAGCTTTTATTCAACTAAAATCCTAGGGTGTACCTAAGGTATACCAGGGGTACCTTAGTGTTATTCGAGTGGGGTACCTTGGTATTAAGTGGGGTACCTTAGTGTTAAATGGGGTGTTTGCCTTAGCCACTTCAAAAGGCATGCTTTAGGAATGCTTGGGAGGTGTACCTCAGTTAACATAGAAGGGTACCTCAGTTATATGAGGGGTACTTTAGTTATTTGAGGAGGTACCTTGATGTTTCAAGGGATTTACTTTAGTCATTTTAAAGAATAAACTTTAGATAAGCTTAGGGGGTGTACCTCAGTTATATTGAGGAGGGTACTTAGCTATAGAAGGAGTGTACCTTAGTTACATGAGGGGGTACTTTAGCTACATAATGGGTTATACTTTAGGCAAAACAATGGGGGTTACCTTACTTATATAGGGGTTACTTTAGTTATACAAATGGGGTACTTTGGCTATATGGGGTGGTGTACCCTAGGTAAAACAGTGGGGGTACTTTACTTATATGAGAGGAGTACCTCTAGGAAATACAAGGGGTGTACCCTAGGTAATACAGGGGATGTACCTTAGGTATGTTGGAGGTACTTTAGTTATATAAAGGGGGTACCTCTAGCTGTATGAGGGAAGGTACCTTAGCTAAACAAGGGGTACTTCAAGTAAGATAGTAGGGTACCTTAGGTATAATTGAGGGGTACTTTAAGTAACACTTGGGTGGTACCTTGAGTAATACTTGAGCATACCTTGGGCATACAATGGGGGTACCTTAGGAAATACTTGGGTGTACTTTGGGTATAGAAGTAGGGTACCTGCGGTATACTTGAGAGGTTATTTGGGTATTCTTGGGAGATACTTAAGGTACACTTGAGAGGTACCTTGGGCATTCTTAAGAGTTACTTTGAGTATTCTTAGGGGATAATTTGGGTATACTTGGAAGGTACCTTGGGTACTCTTAGGAGTTACTTTAAGTATTCTTGGGAGTATTTTAGGGTATACATGGGTATACACTAGTGTTATCCGGGAGGGTACCTGGAGTAAACTTTAGGGTACCTTGGGTATACTTAGGAATTACTCTAGGTACACATAAGTCTAACTTTTCAGAATTTGATTTCCAATTCATTTAAGCTAATTGGAGAGTATCTTAGACAATTGGAATTGAGAAATAACATTAATTAAACTTACCTTAATAACTTTCATAAAGTTCAATGGATTTCTCTAAATCCTCAAGAATAATCCACATTTACCTCATATTCATAACACAATTACTTAATTAGTCTAATAATCACACTTTAGATAATTAAACTAAATAATTAAGATATAATCCGGGTCGGGGTTTTACAGGCCGGGCAAAACTTACCACACTATTCTCTCCAAGCCAATCCGACTTTTTGTCAAATGCTGGCATAAGAACCAAATTTTTGTTAGAAAAAGAAAATAAAAGGAAAATGAGAATTTTTGTTAGAAACTAAGTTAGCCAACAATTTTGCCAACATTGAGAACAGTTCCAATGTAACTGGTTGTGCACAAATTGAATGAATTTCGAACATCCACGTTATGACCAAAATAGTCTCGAGGGTAATTTGTAAATTTTTTCAATTTTAGTTTGCCATGCATGGTTTATCAGTTTGTGTCGAGATCAGGTGGTACTTATTTAGTATTCCGATCTGAGATCATCTAATCCCATAGAAGATTTAAACTTGACCGGTCTTGATCTAGGCCGCCCTATCCAGAATGATATCGGATAGTATGGTCTAGTACCATCCGATCCATAGCCAATCCAGTTCAGTCCAGCTCTAAGAATTCAGAATGAATTAAAAAAATGTGAAAGAAGTTAGAAAAATAGGGAAAATTTATAAAAAAATTGTTACAAAATATAAATGATTGATATAACATATAATAAACAATTAAAAGTGTAATAAAGGGATATGTAAACAACATTAATAATATTATTAAGCAAAAATAATATTCCACTAGAATGCCATCAACATAAAATTAGTGCCATAAAATAGTAATAATATCATGTTAATAATATTATCAATAATAATATTAATAATAATAATTCTAATATTATTAATAACATTAACATAATACTAACATCACCTTATTAGTAAATGCTGACATAATAGTAAAAATAATGTTAACATTAATTAGCAACTTAACATATTATTTATATATCCCTTTATTACATGTTTTGTTATTTATTATTATTATATGTTATATCAATCATTTATGATTTTATGACGTTTCCCTATTTTTTCTATTTCTTTTTCACAATTTTTTTTTATTTTTTTCTAAATTTTCAGAGTTCAATTCCAATCGTTCCAAAATGGTTCTACTGATCCATGCCTACAATCTCCTTTTTTTTTTTTTTTTTGTTTTTTTTCCTTTTGCTTTTTTTATTGAATCGCCTAGGACTGGCGATCCAACCAGATTGATCCAATTTGTATTGGAACTGACCCGAACCGATCTGGTACCTTGTCTTGGTACTGACAACCATGTGGAAAATGTGACAAAAATATTAATGCCACATATTTGCCATGTGGCAGACTATAGTAAAATAACAGAAAGTAAGAAATGGTTAATGCATTAAAAGAAATATCTTAAAATAATCATAAAATACAATAAAATTTTAATAAAATAAATAAAAATAAAAAGAAATTTTAAAAAATCATAACAGTCAAAAAGGGGGAAAAAAAAAAAGACGAGATCAAAAGGGCAACTTGTGAAATCAATTAAAGGTTTTGATTTTATTGTCTACTCAAAAACACACAATTCAAACTATAAATTTGAACGAGTTTCCTCTAGTCCCAAAATCTGGTGGTACCATGATACTAGCAGCTGGGATGTGTTTTCTGGGGTGGGGCTCACGCTAGTACCATCGACCAAAGGAAACAGTCTCTATAAAATTTTTCTGAAAACGTCAACTCAGGGACTTTTGGTTGATCGGTCTTAGTCCACTCCACTGAAAGTTCTTCAACCTAGACGGAATTCTTAAAAGCCTCTCATGCATTTTCAAACTCTCCAAAACCCTCATTATTATCCCCACAAATCCTCTCCCACCATAAGCAAAACTACTTATCTGCTGCTAAGGGCTTGATGGAGACTTCCACACAAATCTCTAGTACTCGAACAAGATAAGCACATCCTAATGTTTTATTTTTGAGAGACATGCTAATTCATGCAAAAAAGTACATATTATGTAACTGACTTAATGTGTGTAAATAATATGATTCAGTATACGTGCATATTCAGTTTTAAGTTACATATTATGTAACTGACTTAATGTGTGTAATCCTTATCATTTACCAATCTATGATTAATTGCAATTTGAGATTTGTCTATACTTATTTACCAATCTATGACTATTTACCAATCCTTATTATTTGTTATGTGAATTGTTTTTTTGCATGTTAACTGTTATTATAAAAACAAAGTGAAAATGGGAAAATGATTGTGAAATCTATTAAACATGATTATAGCATCAGAAATATTACAAAATGTACAGCACATTTTAAAGTGTATCTAAAATAGTGAAAATGTAAAGAAAAAAAATTTTGTGCAAAGAAAGATTATATATTCTTATAACCATGTTTTTTTTTCTATTTTTAGGATTGAGTTACCTACTTGTTGTAGTGGGCGAAGATAAAGAGTTTAGTTGTTGAGTTAAACACAAGAATGCGAACAATTTTATTCACAAATGATGCGAATTGAGCATTGTGTCTTAGAATATAAGCAAGATATAGTGAGGGTCTTTAAAGTTTGGCAACAAAAAAGATCTAAGCAAATATATTTTGATTTGCTACCTTCTATCTTCTTTGTCATTAGCAAAATAGTTGCATTTCTTCTCTTGGCAAACATGGGTTTGGATAGTAAAAATTTATTTGCCATTAGGTAATTAGTGTCGTTAAGGTTGTGCGGTTTATCGCCTTTTGAAAGAAAACGTTATCCGGCTTTTTTTTTTCTTTTTCAAAGCACTCGAAAATTTTATTAAAATGCACACACAAATAAATGAAAAAGTAGAAAAGTGCATACTTTTCATGGCTAAGGCCAGAGAAGATAGATCAATTGTCTTTTCAGTGGAGATTTCCAACCTTGGGGAGAAAGGGTAGACTCATGTAAATGGTAGTTTTTTTTTTCAGTCGGGTGGAACATTTGGTAGGCAAAAAAATGGAAGTGTTTTTGAGAATTAGCAATCAAGGGTACAGGGGACTATAGAGGATGTAATTTCTACTATTTGTTTGCTAATGAAATTGCACAAATTCTTCTAGGGAGTTATTGCCAATGAGATTAGAAGAGATTGGGGTCAATGGCCGTGAAGAGAGAGAGAGAGGTAGGGGTAAGGGGGAGTTGTCAGATTGAGGTTGTTTGAATTATTGTGCTAGATGTAACAGGGGCTCCTATCTTATGATTTTTGCTCATCTCTCATGGGTACTTGTACTCTTTTTGTTGCTTGATATTTGATAGATATGAATGCTCATTATTATTCATAAAAAAAAAGGGGGATAATTTTATGGCTTTGAAATTTCTTAACAATAAAAAGTGCATACTTCCATTGCTCGTTATGTTTGCCTTTTGTTGATCCTCCTTCACAATTTTGTATTGTGGATACTGGAAAAGGCAACAATATGGTGAGCTTGGAATCGACATGAAAAATTGTATTTCAACAAAAAAGAAGAGAGCAGTATTTTATGCGAAAATAGGGTTGAGGAGTTATCAATCCTGATTTTTTTGTCTTGAAAGTAGAGAGAACTTGTAAATATTATACGGCAATGAAGTTTGCACAGGAGGTACCTACATTCTATTATTATAGAGGAGTAGTCACACTTTCTCATACTTCACTGCCTAATTCCTTGTATACTTTTGTGGTTATGATGAGTCTGTTGAGTTTAGAAGGTACATTTGAGGATAAAATTATATTTTTGCATTTGCCTCGATGAGTGCCAGGGTAGATAAGGAGGTGGCTGACATGTCTACTGGTGTTATATTAGATGTGATTGGCAGGAAATCTAAAACTTTCTGTTTGTTTTTGGGGCTTTGAAGGTCCCAGAATCAAGCTATAAGTAAGTTGTTGATGACGGTTCTAGATGGAAGTTTGAAAATTTTGGCATATAAATTCACTAGCTTATATTAATTAGTCAAAAATATGAATCTTTTTACTTTTAATTTTTAGTTGGACAGTTACCTATAAAATGCAATTCATTGGATCAGTTTCCTGCTGTGCATTACAATATATCATTTGCTTGCACCCTAACTTTAAATTATTTTTGTTGGTATTTTATATTGACGTTCTAAAAGGGGTTTTACGTTGTTTTGCATTCTCATAATTTATTTTCCTTAGTTATATTGCTTACAAAAGCATGCAGTTCTATATACATAATGACACTGATTGAATAAGGTTATTGTTTCTTAGCAACTATATCATACAATCATTATTTACTTTCCTAATCCATATCTCAAGTAACATGATATGGGCGTAGTTTTTGAAGTAGTTTTCACCTTTCATGTTGAATTCTCTCTCTCTCTCTCTCTCTCATCATTTTATTCATCAACCCCTTCTATTCTATTTTCCAATAACTATATGGTGGTCATTAATTCAGTTTATTCTATTACCTGTTTATTCATCAACCCCTTCTATACTATTTTCCAATGACCATAAGGTGGTCATTAGTTCAGACAGAAGTCAACTTGCTTTAATGTCGATGGCAGTTTACCTCCATGCTTTTGTCTTTTACAGTATGTGCTTCAATCTAGTCAGATCTTAATTGCATTTAGCACACATCATTTTTCCTTTGTGCACGGGTTTGCCTTGGCTTTTTTTGAACATCTTGTGGATAATGCCATAGCAATCACTGTTTCCAACTCAATTTCATAACTTTATTGGCACCAACTTATGAAAAAGCTGATAATGACTCTTTGAGGAAACATAAATGATAGCTAAGTTCAAGTAAAACTTTTATACTAAACAATGTGGTTATTTAAGATTCAAGTAAAATTTTATTTGCTTTTATTTACTAAGACTCGATGTTAGTTTTATTTCGATTTGATGTTGGAAACAACATATAAACTTGATCTTTATATCAAAGTATTTTATGGTAAAGCTTTTTTATTTTTCTATTTCTTGTTATATTCCTCTGCTCATTATTCACACGCAACGCGCCTACTCATTACTAGTAGTCAATTAAACCATCTTCCTGCAGAACATATCTCATTCGTAGCCATCTGAATGTACAGAGCCTTTTTTTTTTCTTTTTATATCTTGTGCGATCTGTAACCAGAGTTGTTTGATCTTCTGGTATCTTACAGATGGTTTTGCTGGTGCTTCTCTTGCGAACCAAATCATACGTAAAACTTAACTGTGACATTTTCAGTTGGACAAATAGAGGAATTGTTTGTTGTTCCTGGATATGAACCCCAAAACTCTCACTTGTGAGAGTAGGCCTCCTATGGCTCTCAAACCCCAAAACTCTCGTGAGAATTTTGCTTCTTTAGATACAGAAGGCAAATAAAAATGGCTTGCAAGACCATTGAAAAGCTGCAAAAAATTAACGCTTTGACCATGGAAAAGATAATCTGATTAGCGTTAAAGTGATTCAACACAAAACCCTTGTAAGAAAAAGACGAACAAGAACTGACAGTGAGATTGATTTCATCGAGCTCATTGAACAAATATAAACTCCTAACACTGAGATTATAGGGCTTTAAAGAAAACATAAATTCAATAGCAGCCCACGAGAGATTAGAGGGAATGGCTCGGCATCGATCGGATCTGGTGGCTTGGTATTTGACGATATTGGTGATTTCTTCGACGACTTTAGGGAAATTCTCTGTTTCTTTTACTTTGCTTTGTGATAGACATTCACATTAGGTGTCAAAGCATCGTGCGTATTCACATCCCATGATTGGACTTTGTACTTGTCAACATACAGCAGCGCCGTGTTTGAATGGCTCTTTTATTTATTTATATTTTTGCTGAAAGATATCTTTGATACGGATTAGTTTTACAAATGAAAGATTGAAATTTGCCACCACAAGTGGTCAGAAATATGTCTGTGATTGTTCGTAAGGTTTGCAACGATGCTTACCAGAAGCAGGCGGTTGTTCTTCCTTTCTATCGTATTTATGTGCCTGGCAAGAATCGGTCTCTGCGATGGAGACACCATTGCTTCCGGCAAGTCTCTGCTTCCCAATGAGACCCTGACATCAAAAGGTGGCGTCTTTCAACTGGGTTTCTTCACACTAGGTGGTTCATCAAACATCTACGTAGGCATTTGGCACAAAAACATCTGGGAAAAAGTTGTGATCTGGGTAGCCAACAGAGATAAACCCTCTCTAACGCATCTTCTTGTCACCTAATCCTCTCGAAAGAAGGTAATCTACAACTCGTAGATTCAGAAATCCAAGTTTGGTCAACTAATTTGACCTCTAAAACCGGGAATTCTACAGTAGCAGTTCTTCTTGATGATGGGAATCTTGTTTTGAGAGATGGGTCCAAGTCATCTGGCTTCATCATTTGGCAGAGTTTTAATTATCTAAGTGCCACATTAGTTCCAGGTGCAAAACTAGGGTTTAACAAACTTACCAAAGAATCTCAAGTCTTTACCTCATGGAAAAGCAGAGAAGATCCAGGAGAAGGGATGTTCTCTATTGGGATAGACCCAGATAGATCCCAACTTTATTTAGAGTGGAACAAGACCCTCAGGTATTGGACTAGTGGACCATGGAATGGCCACTTTTTCAGCCAAGTTCCCGAAATGAATGAAACGAGACTAAGGGATACCTTCAACTTCAGTTTTGTCTCCAATGAGAATGAAAGCTTCTTCACATACTCTGCTTATGATACTTCCATACACACTACTCTTGGTGTTGATACGTCGGGGGAGTTCAAGCTATATACGTGGTTAAAAGGTGTTTCCGAACAACATATTTCTTTGTCTCGACCCAAGCAGAAGTGTGAGATTTATGGTGTTTGTGGACCTTTCGGTAGCTGCCTCCAGCAAGACTCAATCTCTTGTGCATGTTTGGAAGGTTTTGAGCCACGCTTTCGGTTTGATTTGAATGATTGGTCTAAAGGGTGTGCAAGAAGGACCCCTCTGCAATGCGAGAACAAAATTTCCGGTGAAGGGAAAGAGGATGGTTTTCTATTGCAATCCAAACTAAGATTACCTGCAAATGCACAACAATTGACAGTTAGTGGTGATCAACAATGCAAATTAGCTTGCTTGAGTAGCTGTTCTTGCACTACTTACAGTTATGATAATGGTCAGTGTTTGATATGGAATGGAGAACTATTTAACCTACAGCAATTCAATGACAGTAATGGAAGTGGTCTCTATGTCAGAGTTGCTGGTTCGGAGCTTCCAAGGAATAAAGCTGAAGCTAAAGCAAAGAAACCACTATGGTTGATTGTAACATTGCCTATAGTTCTAGCAATGCTTATTCTGTGTTTCTTCATATGCTATGTGCGAAAGAGAAACCTCAAACAAAGAAGTAAGGATCTGACTCATAGTGTCTAAATCAATTTCTGAATCTTCAATATCATGAGTATTCTTATTTGTATGTAGCAGGGGAAGAAGAAACAAGCCAGGACATGTTATTGTTTGATTTGGGTACAACCAATAAAGCAACCGATGTCAACTGTAGCAAGGGAAGTAAGCTCAAGAAGGGAGAGAAACAGGGGGTCAATTTGCCAATATTTAGTT
Source organism: Buxus sempervirens (assembly GCA_947561395.2). NCBI lineage: Eukaryota > Viridiplantae > Streptophyta > Magnoliopsida > Buxales > Buxaceae > Buxus > Buxus sempervirens. The sequence goes on from OX387182.1 coordinate 18,483,911, forward strand.
TCTCAAGTGTCTCGGCTGCTACTAGGAACTTCTCTGCTGTTAATAAGCTTGGAGAGGGTGGGTTTGGGCCTGTTTACAAGGTAACAGTAAATTCCTTAAACACTTCCAATACGAATTATGGATTCTGAATTTAGTTCTTGTGGATGAAAATTTTCAAAAACAAACTTAAAAAGGTTTCACATACAGGGAAAATTACAGGATGGTCAAGAAGTAGCAGTGAAAAGGCTCTCAAGACAGTCTGGACAGGGATTGATAGAGTTCAAAAATGAGATGTTACTAATTGCACAGTTGCAACATAGGAATCTTGTTAGACTTCTAGGATGCTGCATGGAAAGAGATGAAAAGATACTTATTTATGAGTACATGCCCAACAAAAGCTTAGATTCTATACTCTTTGGTCTGTAGTTCTCCATGCTAGCTAGAAAATTTGTTTCCACTTGTTTTCCATTTATTTCCCTTGTTCAATTTTTGAAACTAATAGAATTGAGTCATTTTAATGCTTTATGATCAAGTGTTAGCTTCTTGTTTATATAACCAGTGCAAAAATTTGTGACAGATTCAACACAACAACAACTATTACGTTGGGAAAGGCGGATTCACATTATTGCAGGGATTGCTCAAGGTCTTATTTACCTCCATGAATATTCTAGGTTAAGAATCATTCACAGAGATTTGAAAGCTAGTAACATCCTCTTGGATGGTGACATGAACCCCAAAATATCAGATTTTGGCATGGCAAGAATTTTTGGAGGCAACAATTCTCAAGAAAACACAAAGCGAATTGTGGGAACTTAGTAAGTAGAGATTTAGGTTCTACACTAACATGCCCAGTCATAAAGTTGCTTGTGTCTAGTCATGGAAATATTTATTGCAGCTATTTACCTTTCTTCTTTAATGTTCAAACTTCAAATGCAGTGGTTATATGTCCCCAGAGTATGCTATGAAAGGCCTTTTCTCAATCAAATCTGATGTCTTTAGCTTTGGAGTATTGATGCTAGAGATTTTGAGTGGCAAGAAGAACACTGCATTCTATCATCCTAACTCTCTCAATCTTCTAGAATATGTAAGTGACTGGACTAAAACTAATCATACTCTTATGTCTAATCTAATTTGTCATGCATTGTGATTTTGTATTGTCTCAGGCATGGGAGCTGTGGAAAATTGGTAGGGGATTGGAGTTGATAGATCCAACATTGTCTGATCTACCTTTGACACCTCTAACATCGAGATACATTCAAGTGGCACTTCTGTGTGTGCAAGAAAGTCCAACTGACAGACCCACCATGCTTGAAGTTTTCTCATTGTTTAGCAATGAATCCGCAGTTCTTCCTTTACCTACAGCACCCGCTTTTTTAATTGTTGGAAGAAAAACAAATTCAAATTCACAATGGAGCAGAGCAAGAAAATTTTCAGTGAACGATGTAACAATTACCATGGAAGCCCGTTAAGGTTGTCCCCTTCGTTTTTTTTTTCGCTTTTCTGGAAATCTAGTCTATATTTAAGATTTTCATGAAAAAAGCTTCTGAATATTTGTCATTCTCGTGAAGATAACTTTTCTAATTCCAACTTTGTAATTTCATTGTAATTCAAGCTTATGATCGTTTCTGTGTTTGTAGTTTTCCCTTCTTTATATAATTAAGTCGCTCCAAGTATTAGTGATGTAAAATCCTCATCTGATGGAACCAGATGATCTACTCTGTTGATCCAACATGCTTTATAACTCACAATTTTGACTATTACTTGCGTTCCTTCAATGTTCCAAATAAACTCCAAGTATCAGTGATGTAAAAATATACTATTCATTGCTTCGTATATAAACCCAGCAGATATGCACACCAAATATACAATTAATTAATGAAATCTGTCTTTCCCCATCTCTAATATGGTATAAGAGCACTGGGACAATGATTTGGGGATTTATCTTTTGCTTCCAAAGCCTTTAAACTCTAGGTCACCATTTCTGTTTGTTTTGTGCGATGCTCAACATCATTACAGCTGTGAAACCATCTGAATTGATTAGCGTCCTCACTTCACCTCATTTCTTGACTTCATCTGATGATCCTGGTGTTGAATTTGTGTCTCATCGGAGTGGCGCCACCTGCTCTGGCGGTAAAGACCCTCCTGGTAATAGGAGAGGTCATGGGATCAATTCCACCCTCATCAAAAGTGTGCGTTAGTCCCAGCTATAAGCTGATCCCCCCACCCCAACCCAACTCGATTCCTTAAAAAAGATAAAATAAAAGGTCCTCACCAAGGAGAATTATCTGACTTGGTGGCAATCTGATAATGTTTTAGAAGAATACCACAGATGAAAGAAATTTCCTATGCACACTTGCAAGAGGTGAGTATCTTGTATTTATAGAAATTAAAACTATACAATGGTATAATTGTACGAATAAGGAATACACAATAGTATGATCTTACAAATAAATAACGTAATTTCAAATTTCCTAACTATCGGTGATTCTCTCAATTACGTATGTCATGCCTTGAATTGTGGGGTACTTTAGTGTTACTCTTAATATCCCCCCTCAAGCCAACTATGGAGGAGTTGGAAACACTCGACATGTTGAGCTTGCTACGAAAGGTGAGAAAGTGAGAACGAGATAAGCTCTTGGTAAACAAGTCTGCAACTTGAAGAGTGGTGGGAATAAAATGAACCCGAATTTTTCTAGCAGCAACTAACTTTTTTTGTTGTTGAAGAAAACCCACTAAGGCATGAATAGCCTTAGTGGCACTCCAACGGTGGGAGGAGGGTTGAGGCAGACCCTGACCTGTGGACTAATAATAAAAGGGAAAAGATACACCAGCGAAGAGGGGGGGGGGGGGGGGGGGGGGGGACATTAGGCCTTACCCCTACAAAACAACCAACAGCCAGAAAAATACCAACAATGGGGAGGGGGGGGGGGGGGGGGGGGGGACTTCAAGCCTTACCCTAGCAAAAATACCAAAACTACATCCTAATGGCATACAAGCCAGTTCGGTCATGAAATAAACAATCACGAACCTGAGAAGATAAATCTGAGTGAGAAACATAGATTTTCTTTGAAGAATGGGCACATCCCTCGTTGGTGAGAGCATCAGCCACCGAGTTGGCTTCCCTGTAAACATGCTTCACAGGCCGGTTAAAACCGTTGAGTCTTTCTTTGATTTCTTTCTACCAGATAAGGAGTTTCCATGGGACGGAAGCTAGGCCATTAATAATATCAACCAAGACCTTTGAGTCAGATTCAATGTCCAGATCCTGAAAGCCTTGAAAATTCTCCAAACGAAGGCCATCCCTTAAAGCAAGCAGCTCAGCCAAGAGGTTAGAGTTAAAACCATAGCTAGCAGAAAATGCCACCTGGAAAGAACCGGAAGAGTTACGGATAACTCCCCCACCTCCCGAAATTCCGGGATTACCTTTAGAAGCTCCATCCACATTCAAAATGAATGGAAAGGTCATTTGTCTAGTCCAACGAACCAAGTGAGCTTTGGGGGTCTGATAAAAGGAGAAAAAATATTCATATGATCCAAAATCAAAGCACCTTCGAACTTACAGTTTTTTGAAGGCTTAATGAGGTAGGCGACTTCCTGCAACCAGTGCTGAACTTTTCTGATAATTTGACTTGCGACCATGGCTTCTTCTTCAAATCTGCTTTTACACCTTGCGATCCATATTTCCCAACGTATAAACAGTGGAGTTGCTTTGAACAATAAACTACACTGGTCAGAAGAGCTAGCACTAAACCAAAAGGAAACTTTGGTGGCTAAATCATGAAGGGGATGAAACTGGCAATGAAAACGAGTAGTGAAGTAGTCCCAGACAGATTGAGCAATATCCCCAAAAGAAAAGAGGTGGTTGAGAGACTCTAATCTTTTATTGAAGCAACAGCTGCACTGAGAACACATTTGGATTCCACTAAGTTGTATCCTATCATTTGTAGGAATCGCCCCTTTCAACATTTTCCAAAAGAACACAGCAATCTTGTTTGGAATAAAATTCATCCATATGATTTTACTCCAGGGAAACGGAACTCCACTAGTTCTAACCATGTTCCAAGCAGAGAAGGTAGAAAAAGTACCTGAAGAAGAAGCCTTCCACAAAGGCTTATCCTTAAGTTTCGAGAGGCTCAGCTGGAGGTCCTCGATCTGAGAGATGATATTGTGGGGGAGAACATCCTTAAGAGCATCAATATTCCAGGTTCCAAGGGGGCTAATGAAACCCATCACATGGGCATCAGGAAGAGGTAACACCTCTCCTTGGAGGAAATCCACCAGTTTTCCTAAATGAGACCAGTGGTCAAACCAGAAGCTAACTTTTCCTTCCTCAATAGTCCAAGCCGTATTATCGACAATGACATCTTTCACTTTGAGAATTGCTTTCCATATTTTTGAACTTCCACACCTTTCCCTAAGGTCTTGAAGATGATGCCTTCCGCAGTACTTGGCCCGCATAAAGTCAGCCCATAAGCTATCCCCATAAAGCACCCTCCATCCCATTTTAATGTGGAGACACTTCATGACATCAGCAATAGACTTAACGTTCAGATCACCTTCAGATTTGGGAGTTGCAATTTTGTCCCATCTTAACCAATGCTTCTTAGCCCCATGTTCAGAACTCTCCCCCCAAAAGAAATTTGCAAATAAACCTTCGATTCTGTTCAAGACGGCTTTGGGAAGAGGAATAGCAGATAGCGAATGGATTGGAATGCTAGATTAAAAACTTTGAATGAGTGTCAGTTTCCCACCATGAGACAAGAGCTTGGATTTCCATCCATTGATACGCTTTTGAATCTTCTCAAGAACTTCGGAGAACATGGATAAAGATGCTCTTCTTTGAAATAAGGGAACCCCCAAGTATTTAATTGGCAAGCTGACCTTTCTGAACCCGGAGAGAGATTGAAGCATATCCAATCTAGAAGGAGATATTTTAGAGGATGCAATGAAATAGCTCTTGGACTTGTTAACAAGTTGACCCAAAGCTTCCTCATAGGCCTTGAGAAAATTCAGAAGATTAACCATTGATGATCTTTTACCATTTGAGAAAATTAAAACGTCATCCGCAAACAAAATGTGAGACACCCGGACAGGTATTCTACTTGTATGAAAGAAACCAATAGAGCCTTCATAAATAAGAAAGAGCACACCTCTGCTACCTCTTCAGCTATGATAAAAAGCAAAGGAGAAAGAGGGTCCCCCTGACGAAGACCCTGAGATGATTTAAAAAAACCACAAGCTGAACCCTTAAGAAGAACACTGAACCAACAGTTACTTAGGCAACGGAGTATGAGATTACACCAAGTATCTGTGAGACATGGAAAAATCACCGAGATGATTCCCTCCGTCATCACACGGGCTCAACGAAAATGGGAGAGTCACCACCATCCAATTTTAGGGTGTGAATGGACACCAAAAATCATCAAAGAGAGCAAAAAGGCAAATACTAGAGTAAAAATAACTCTACTTGAAAATAAAATCCAGAGATGGGTAAGGGGATTAGATTATGAATGGGGGAAGGTGTTAGGCACCCCCACTCACCCACACGAGGTGGTTGCCAAGTGTTGTTCATGCTGAAGAATAAGAAAGCATGCTAAAATAACCTTGAAAAAGGATTAAACAAATGTATGATATTTCCACATGAGAAATCCAAATGAATTCCAGATCATCTTTTATGTCATTATCACTTCTGGGACATCACCATTAAATGGAAATCAAAGCAAAACTTGAACAAAACCAAGTTGAGACAAATCCGGAAAATTCGGTAAAAGCTAGAGCCATTTGTCTTGATATCGTTCAAATCCAATTTAAATTGAATCAAACTAAATCTATTTGAAAGATTATGATAAATAGAAGACTCATGCGAATTTTCAATCAAATCCGGTTAAAGTCCTAGGAGTTATTCTCCTTTGAAATCTACTGCTGGAGATAGTTAAAAGTAATAAGTGGGCAACTTTGGAAATTCATTTGGAACAATCGGCTCCATATAAATCCGTGAAATTTTGCATGAATGAAGTATGTAGAGCCATATTTCAAATGAAACTAGCCTCATACAAAAATTCATCCAGATGTGCCTTGGGTGACCTCCCGAACAGGCCCCGAGGATCATAGATTAACCCAGAAAAGTGCTGTTGAGCAGTGCTGAGTAAATTGGTCACCCACAATACAAATGGAATCAAAAAATTATGAAACCAACTGGATTTGAAATTAGACTTCCGATGGAAAACAAAAAAACAAAAATCACTCGAATTGGACTTAAAACGAACACACGGCGCTCAGTCAAAGTGATAGGTTCCGCAATCTGGCCTGAACTGACATATCAACTTCGACTGAGTGGTGTCAAAAATCCACTACATAAAAATTGATGAAATTTTGTGGGCATAAACTAGACAGCCTCACCTTTCCCATGGCTTTATAATCACTCCAAAATTCATCCGGACGATGAAGTTACGAGTGTCCAAAATTGGGGTACAGTTGCTGTCCAGTTTAAGCATTTTTAAAGAAAATCAACTCAAAACAGTGATAAGGTGTGTGGAATCCGAGCAATATAAATCCAAATCATTTGAAAATCATTGAAAAATGTCCCAGAATTGTTTGGGGCTATTTATTTCAGATCTATCACAATGAATGCAATAGATCCGAAATACAAGCCGATTCCGACAAAAAAAAAAAAAAAAACAAGTGCAATATGTGTATATGTGTAAAAATCATTTATTCAAATATAACCACACATAGCATTCATATCAATCAAATGGGGTTCTAAAAAGACCTAGGGTTCTGTTCCATTCTCATTTTCCTTAGTTCTCTCTCCTCGTTTAACGGTTCTTCGAGATAGTCTTGAGGTACTTTGAGTATGAAACGGTTTTCATAGAATCAAAAGGCCTTTCAACAAGGTTCTAACACTAAGGATCAATCCTCAGTCTCATTTCCCCTAAATCCCGCCTTCACATTTTACGGCTAGGGGGAGTCTTGAGGTACTTTGAGTAGAGGAAGGGTTTGCATACACAAAGAGTAAGCCTTATTCTACAGAAAGGTAGAAGAAGAGAACTAATCCTAGAATGTAAAGACAGAAAATAAAAAGGTGTTTTAGGCTTACCTGGGCTTCTGGAAGCAATGCGGCAGCGGTTCCCTTCTTCACTCGGAGCTCTTCAATCTCCAACTTATTGGAAAAAATTCTTGGCAAAAGTTATTGGCCATTTGCTTGAGGAGGAGCCTCCTATTTATAGGCAAAGGCTAGGGTTAGGCTTTGCATGATGTTAGATACAAACTGATGTCTAGAGTCCACCAACCTATACCCTAAGGCTATTTCTGAGATTTTCACATCTTTAATGAAGGATATGATGGTAAAAAGTGAAAACTTTCGGAAAACCCTAATTTTGAGCAAAAACCTTGTATCCGACACCTCAGGTCGGATATAAGGGCACATATTTGTATCCGACATTATTTGTCGGATATAATAAAGATCTTTTGTATCTGACATTATCTGTCGGATACAATAAAGATATTTTGTATTCGACATTATCTGTCGGATACAAAAAAAAGAAGCTTTTATCCGAATTTTAACACAGATAATGCTTATTTACATGTAATATCATTTAAGTAAATGTCCTCGTATTTTTTAATCTCCATTTACTTAAGGTATTACATGTAAATAAGCAAACACCCCCCCCCCCCCATTTGAATCCATTAAAAATAGTTCCAGACCCAAATTCCAAGTGAATAAAAAGTCAACTCTCTAGTTCTAGGCTAAATTCCGGTTTTTCAGGTCTAGTAAAAAGATTCAATATGTTAAAACCAAGGTATTCGTCAAGATTTAAAATCTCAAAAAATTCTTTTATGCAATAACATGGCTAAAAACTTTGATTACCGGGAAAAATTATCTTGAAATCTTGCTTTAAAAATATTTCATTTTCTGGAGTCAAAAGTCAACAAAATTCAACCGGAAAAAGTTTGACTTTGCACAAAAGATTGAATTCAGGCCTTTTCCTTTGAGGTTTTGGATTCAAATGGGTTAAGGATCTTAAACCCAATTGAAAATTGAAAATTCCAATAAAATATTTCTCTCCTTCAAGGTTTATCAAAAATCGTGCAATTTTGGAGTGTCTACAAAGTATCAGAGAAACCGAACCTTCTGCACACTTCCAAGAGGAAATCCCACTCCATTCTATCAAAAGCCTTGGCCATGTCAAGCTTAATAATAATGTTACTTCCCAAACATTTTCTGTTAATGTCCTGACACATCTCATGGGAAAGAGAGATGCTGTCAGAAATGTTTCTCCCTTTGACAAAAGCGCTATGCTCACTGCTGATAATACTAGGAAGAATGTCTTACAGCCTTGAAGCCAAAACCTTAGCAATAATCTTGTAAGAAAAATTAAAAAGGCTGATTGGACAGAAATCCGAGAAAGAGCCGGGCTGGTCCATCTTAGGAATGATAGCAATGTGAGAGGCAGTGAAAGAGATGGGAAGGTTACCTCCATTAAAAAATTCTGTAACAGCCGCCAATAAGTCATCAGCAATAATGTCCCAACAGCTTTGAAAGAACCAACCAGTAAAGCCATCAAGACCTGGGGCACTATCCAGGTAGAGATCAAAAGTAGCTTTCTTAATTTCCTCAAGAGATGGCGGCAAGGTGGGCTTCACATTTGCATTTGCATCCAGAATTTTAGGAATGAAAGCCACAGAGTCATTAATAGAATGGGAAGCAGTAGTGAAGCAATCAGAGAAGTAAGCAACAGCTTCATCCTGGATACAAGGGTTGTGTGATAGCCAACCATTGCCAGACAACAAATTCTTATGCTTCCGTACTTGAAGAGACGCATGAAAAAACTTTGTGTTACAATCCCTTCTTGGAGCCACTTAACTCTAGATTGCTGTCGATAAAAGGATTCCTGTTGGGAGATAGTAGAAATTAACTCCTTTTTTTAAAGAGTGGAGAATCTCTTACTTAGGCTGGTCCCACTAATTCTATAGGTCATTTTCCAGGTCAGAAATGTTCAGAGAAAGAGTCTCAACTCTGCGATGAACATCACCAAAGACCTCCCAATTCCACTTCCGGAGAACCCCTCGAAGGTGTTTTAATTTTCTAGAGAAGACATACAATGGAGACCCCCACAAGGTTGGATTCTAGTCATCTTTAACCACATCCAAAAAAGAGCTATGAGAAATCCACATTTTCTGAAATTTGAAAGAAACAACACCTCAAGGTCGCATAGGCTGCTGAAGAGATAACAATAAAGGACAATGGTCAGAGCAAACCGAGGCAAATGGGAAAATTTTAAGGAAGCTGCAGCATGAAGACCCTGATGATTAACCAAAATTCTGTCCAGCCTTGCCTAAATTATTCTTTGACCAGTCTGATCATTGCACCATGTAAATCTGTCTCCACAAAAGCCTAAATCTTGAAGCCCAGCACATTGAACAAAGTCTTGAAAGTCATGCAAGGATCGAGTATCAGGATTTCTACCTCCAAGCTTTTCCTCAACAGCAAGGATGGCATTGAAATCACCTCCAATAAGCCAAGGGTGACTAACAGATGTAGAAAAAGCCATCAAATCATTCCAGAGATCCCGCCTCTCAATCACATCACATTTAGCGTAAACAAACGTTATCATGAAGGGAGAGAAAAGGGTGTCACTGTTCGGATGGACCAAAGCAGTAACATACTGTTCCGAAACCATTATGATATCCAACTGAATAAGATCAGACCAGAAGACCCAAATCTTACTGTCATTATCATGGTTACAAAAAAACCTTTTCAGCTTAGTTCTTTTGGCAACTAAGTTGCATCTCATTGCATTAGTCATAGGCTCACGAACAGCAAGCAACTGAATCTTATGGGAAGAAACATGAGAAAACAGCATGTTGACAGAGTCGGAGTTGGCAGCACCTCTGATATTCCAAATTAATGTGTTTATCATTAAAACTGATAATTTGAGGAGGGGATGGTCTGTACCTTAGACCGTGTGGAGACTAGAGGCTGCTTTTGATCTTTTCTTCTTTGCTTTCTGAGATGGAGGAGATACATGGGGAACATCCCTGGTGTGGATCGGAAAGTTTCTATCTGGACAACCCAAAGAAGCCCCAACTCTTTTTGATAACTGAATATGATCTTTCAATAGGACTTTCTTTGCTTGTTCAAGGGAGTCAAAGGTTTGCACGAATTCAGAACTTGTAGGACACAGAGATAGAGCTTGGAGAAGTGAACCCTTTGATTGAGTTAAGAGAGAACCAGCACTTAGGTTTGTGTCAAAAGCCAGCTGATGGGGGCCTTGCGAACAAGGAAGACTGTTCATCCTCTTATTAGTTAAGTTCTCCTGAATTCCATCAGCAACAAAACCCTTATCTGTAGCTAATGAGCTGGGAATGAATCCCTCCAGCAAGGTAGAAGAAGAGATCTTTGCCTAGTGAATTAGGTCTGATGTTTCCAGTAGGTCATACTTTGAAAGGTCGCAGACTATCATATCATTAGCTTTGTTAACCACAGCATTTCCTCCCCCATGATTCTGCATGGTTTCCTCTTGAACACATGAAGAGATTGGAATGGCCTGCTGTAATGTGCAAGCAGCCCCTGGAGGATCAACTTGCGCCCTAGCAACCTCTTGCACACGGACATCACTAGCAGCAATTTCGGTGCCACCTAGTTCAGGAATAGACGTAAGGGGGTGGACAAGAGGAGAAGAATGAAGAGGAGTGATGGAGGTGTTCATAACAATCGAAGGAGGAGCAAGCTGGCAGCATCAAGACCATCACCTGAAGAAGGAACATCACCTCCTGAACCAGGACCAGACATGCCAGCAGCTGATCCAGACAGAACATCTGAAGTTTTAGCTAGAGGGAGCAGGTCAAAAGAGCCTTCCATTGAAGGGAAAACCGAGAAAAGGCCTTTCTTCACGAATGTCTGAGGAGCCTCCTTACTGTGATGAGGATCCTTCACTTTAGAACAAGAGATAGTGTGCCCTCTTAGGAAGCAATGGCTGCAGTAAGGTGGGACATTCTCGTAGAGCACTTTCTGCCATATCCCAAAATCGCCTCCCATCCCAACCCAGATCTTGTCAAGCATGGGTTTCAAGAGATCAAGGAGGACACACACTCTTGCTAGACTAGGCCTGGTAAGGTGGCGTGTTGGTGAGTCAACAGTGAAGGGTCGCCCAATGACCCCAGCAATGGAGAAGAGGAAGGATAGGGGGAACAGGTTGAGAGGGAGCTGGGGAAAGGAAATCCAAACTGTGGTCAAGGATGAGTCTTTTGCTGGATTAAACCTGTAAGACCATTTGAACAACCTAAATGCAAAGCCCTGGATGATGAAGGATTCTCTTGTCCAAGCTTTGATAAAGTCACTCTCAATGTGGAACCTGAAGAGAAGGTGTTTTGAGTCTAATACCCCAACGTGATGAGGCCCTTGGATGCCCCAAGTCTTCACCAGATGCTTCCTCACAACATCCACTGATGGACGACCATTGAGGAACTTTGCAACCAAAGCAAGCTTGAAGGGATCCATGAATTTGTTGATGTCCGAATCAGAGAAGATAACTGCTGGGTGCCCCTTGAAGGAAGAAGCCTGCTTCCTGGGGATGGAGGCATCCTCCACCTGCAAGGCTACTGGCAATGCTGAGACAACGTTGGCATAGGACTGAGGAGGATCAGGAGGAATGGAGGAAGAACCTCCCTGAAGGTTGACAGCCATGGGGACGATAGGAAGGTGAAACGTTGGCAGAGAAGGTGAAACGTTAGCAGAGAAGGTGAAACGTTGGCAGAGAAGGTGAAACGTTAGCAGAGAAGGTGAAACATCTCTCTCATCTAGCAGCAACTAACTCATGAATGAAGTGATAGTCAAGATCAATACGCTTGGAACGGGGACATGAAACCGGATTAGAGGACATAAAGATTGCACTCTGATTGTCACAATAAATGATTTCAGGAGCAAGAAGAGGGCTGCGAATCTCTTTTAACAAATTTGTCAACCAAACAATTTCAACAGCTATTGAAGCAAGGGACCAGTATTCAGACTCCGCATTGGAGCGAAAGATAGTAGGTTTCTTCTTGGCACTCCAAGATAGCAAATTAGAACCAAGAAAAACAGCAAATCCAGAAGTAGAGCGACGTGTGTCAGGGCACCTAGGCCAGTTAGCATCAAAGTAAGCCACAAGGGAATGACTACTCTTGGAAGATATAGTCAAGCAAAATCAAGAGTACCCTTGATATACCGCAAACTACGTTTCACAGCTTGGAAATGTTCCTCAGTCGGTGCATGAAGAAATTGATAAACATTGTTAACAGAATGAGATAAGTTAGGCTGAGTGATAACAAGATACTGTAAGACACCAACTAAAGACCGATAGAGAGTGATGTCTAAAAAGGGAACACCAATAGCTGTCAGACATTGGCCAACCACCGTAGGAGTGGACATAGGCTTACAATCTTCCATTCCCGGTTTATGAAGAACATCGAGAGCATACTTGAATTGACTAAGAATAAGGCCTGTTGCAGTAGTCTGCACTTCGATACTCAAAAAAAATGTAAGGAACCAAGGCGCTTCATAGAAAACTCGTGATAAAGGCGTTGAATAAAGTTCTGAAGCATAGACGGATTGCTACCAGTGATTATAATATCATAAACATAAAGTAGCAAATAAATGCAACCACCAGAGTGAATATAAATGGATAATGAAGGGTCTGCAGTACTACACTAAAAACCATGCTGAAGAAGAAAGGTACTAAAACGTTGAAACTATGCTCGAGGAGCTTGCTTCAAATCATAGATAGTTTTGTGAAGACGACAAACATGGTGAGGATGAGCAGAGTTAAGAAGCCAGGGGGTTGGTTCATGTAGACTTCCTCAGTAATATTTCCATGTAGAAAGGCATTCTTAATGTCTAACTTTCGTAGATGCCAGCCTAAAGTAGTAGCAAGAGAAAGAATAAGTCGAACCGTAGATGGTTTCATCACGGGACTGAAAGTTACATCAAAATCCAAGCCAGGAAATTGATTGTATCCCTTGGCAACAAGACGCGCCTTATAACACTCAACTAACCCATCATGTAAAAGTTGTGTCTTATAGACCCAACGACATCCCACGATATTTTTACCAAAAGGACGAGGAACAAAGGACCAAGTATGATTGCGTCAAAGTGCACTCATTTCATCTTCGATGGCAGCTACCAATTCAGGATGTTTGCAAGCAGCTTTAAAGCCACGTGGTTCCTGCAAAGCCATTAAAGAAGAGAAAAACAGAGTGGAGAACATAGGTGCAATGTCATAATAGGTCTTGGGTTTAAAAATGCCTGATTTGGCCCTGGTTACCATTGGACAGGTAGAAGAAGGACAATTGGAGCAACTGTAGTTGATACATCAGGGCTGGTAGACTCAAACAAGTGAGAAGGTGACGATGCAACAATAGTTGGAGATGAAACAACAGAGGGCCCATGTCCCATTAACTAGAGTTGTAGAAGAATGTGGAACTTTTGTGGAGGGACCAAGATTACATGGAACACAAGGCACAAATAAGGTGAAGGTGAATCTGCATTAAAGGTAGGAAGAACACTAGACTCTGAACAGAAGGAATTAAAGGTGAGAAAATCAGAAACAATATTTGGTGTCACAGGAAAATTAGTACCAGCAAAAGGGAAGACAGTCTCATCAAAAACAACATTACAGGAAATAAAAATACGATGAGTAGATTTATCAAGACAACAAAAGCCTTTATGCATGGAACTATAACCAATGAACATACAAGGAGTAGTCTTAGGACAAAATTTGTGAGATGCATAGTCATGCAGGTAAGGATAACATAAACAACCAAATGTTCGAAAAAGAGAGTACGAGGGTGCCTTACCAAAGAGAACCTCATATGGAGAACATTACAGAGAACAGGAGTGGGCAAACAGTTGATAATGTACATTGCCGTGGAGAAGGCCTTAACCCATAAAGACAAGGGAGCATGGGAGTGAAACAACATGGTAAGATCAGTTTTTGTGATATGGCGATGCTTTCGCTTAGCTTTGCTGTTTTTCTAAGGTGTGTAAGGACAAGAAATTCGTTGCTCAATACCACAGTGACGTAAGTGACTTTTGTTAGGTTTAATATTTTAGATTGGTGTAATTCCGTGTCAAAAAGTAAGTGTTCAAGGTGTTTAAGTCATTTGGAATAAGTTATAGGAGTCATGATTCAAACGGCGTCAAATTCGGAGTCAAATTGAAGAAATTATGATGAACGTTAGATAACGTTTGAAGCACCGTTCGATAGTTCAATGCAAAATACAATTGCAGATAAACCCGAGAGTAGCGTTCGAGACCGTGAGATCAGAACATAACGTAAGTCCTTCGTTCAAACGAGATAATATGAGTTGTTTTACGAATTGAATGTGAGAGCCGCGTTCGATAAACATTCGAACGTTCAAGTCGTAAAATCACTTATAGACTTCCGATCTTTTTGATTTGTTTCCAATTCCTTCTTGACTTCTTTCTAACCTATATAAGGATTGTTAAGACGATCCAATAAACTTACTGTAGACACCCCAAGTTGCACTACAAGATGAGAACATAAAGGAAAATATTTAATTGAGATTTGAAACATGTCAAAAAAGTTGAAAAATTGGTCAAACCTGTGCTACCCGCATTAGGTATGCGGATGTTTCTTGGCCGCATTTGATCTGCGGTCATTAGGTGACCGCATTGAAAATGCGGTCAAGGCATGACCGTAATCCAAATGCGGTCACGCGTATTTTTGTGCGTTTTCGCAAATATTCAAATTTTAAGCCTTATTTACACTCTTACCTCTCTCTAGGAGATGCGAGCTCCTCTTTTTACCCTCTGTGGTTTGTTAAATTTACTACAACCCACGTTTGAAAATTCAGTTGGAACATTTTAGAACCCTATTTTGGCATACCCTTGGGACCAAGTATGCCCCTGGGTTTGCCTATAAATAGAGGGCCTTTCCTCAAGAAAATGGCTGAGAATTGAAGCTAGAAGAGCTCCAAGTGAAGAAGGGAACCCCTGCCTCTCTGCTTTCTCACATCCAGGTAAGCCTCTCCTTCTTTTTTTCTCTTCTGTTTTTTTAAATTCTAGGATTATTCTGTCTTCTACCCTTTCTGTAGAATAAGGCCTATGTATGGTTGTAACCGCAAACCTACCTCCAAGTACCTCAAGACTACTCTTTAGCCGTAAAACATGAACAGAGAGCTAGGGGAAAGGAGAATAGGTGGATCCGTAGGATAGACCCTTATGTGTTGTAATCCTTGATATGTGTCTTTTAATACTTTGTTTGTATTATGTGAATGTTTATTTCTGAAATATGGAGGAATACCATGGATCTATGCTGTTCATAGCAATAGATCTCATTTTCCTCCTAGAGTTTTGATTTTTCACATTATTTTCTTTTTTTTGGTTATTAATAAGCTAAGATTTTGGATTATTCTTTTGGTTTTAATATTTTTTTCCTCAACGAGAGGAGTGAAGGTTTGAACCCAGGATCTCGTCATTAGCCTAATGTTCTGATACCATGTAGAACACCATTCCTACTAAAAGCTTAAGCTTTTAGTAGGAACGGTGTTCAACATGATATCAGAATCTTAGGTAAATGCCGAGGTCTAGGGTTCAAACCTTCACTACACCCATTGAGAAAAAAATATTCCACGTGTAGGGCCTCCCTAAAAATGGGTTTGAGACCGGCTCACACGTGAAGGGGAGTGTTAAGGAATATATTAAATATATAAAGTTTACCCCTTACTATAAGCTTGAGATTTTATTAGGAATGGTGTTCTATATGGTATCAGAGCCTTAGGCAAACGCCAGGTCCTGGGTTTAAACACCAGTTGTGCTCAATCTCTGAAAGAAGTGACATTCCTTGATATGGAATCTAGATAGTAGCCCAGTCAATCAATGGAAGCTTAAACCTGGCCTCAATATTTTCATTTGAATCTTCTTCTTTCTTTTCTTGGGATTTTCCTTTTTCAATTACCTTTGCATTATTTTCTTCTTGTATGAAGAGTGATTCCATACCCTTCGGACAATCATTATCGTCCCTACTGAATTCTTGTTCAACATCCAGTGCTAGGCCATTTGTTTGCCCAAACTGCTCTAATGGAATTGTTTGCACTTCCTCTGTCCTTTCACCTGTCATTTCATTTTCTTTCAACTTTAGCTTCTCTTCTTCCTCTTCCTTCCTTTCCTTGATATTAAAATCTGCCCCCTGTGTGAGTCTCTTTCTCCACATGTCCCCATTCATCTTTTTTTTCAAAATAAGCCTGGACTGTGGTACCAACCGGAGCAATAAGTTGAGAAGGGTCAAATCTTTTTTTTCCTAAAAAAATTGCCCCTACTGCATTCGAGCTGCCTGCCTCATTGTTATTGGTAGATGGGATAGGTGTGATTGAATTGAATGATAAGGAGTTATTATCCAACAAATCTTGGATTGCATACTTTAGGGCCAAGCAATGATTAGTGGTATGCCCTGGAGTGCTCATATGATACTCACAAATTGCAGATGAATCATAATTCTTCCCCTTGCTTGCATGCGGATTTGGCAGCTTTAAAGTCATATAACCCTTTTGAAGTAAGGTAGGCAAAAGTTCAGATGGTCTCATAGGCAGTTTAGAAAAATCCCTTCTTTTTCTTACTTCATTTACCTCCTTGGGAGCTGATTGGTTTAAGGGTACATTGATTTGGATGGGAGGTAAAGGAGTTTGATGAATTGACTTGATAGCAAGTGGATGGACATTGATTTGAAGCGGTTTTCCAGGTGACTACACCATGTTTACTTCTGCTTCCCTTCTTTCTTCATTCTTTCTTCTTCCATTACCATTCTCTTTTTTCTGTGTAGAGAAAGTAGTGGAAGCTTCCTGGTTCAACACAGCAAAGTAATCAGCTATTTTTCTAGACTTGATCCCATCTTCAATTCTGTCTGCTACTTGCACTAGGGCAGCAAAACTGGTGGTGGTCTGACCCACAAGGTGATTGTAGAAGCGCGGCCCCAGTGTCATGATGAAAGTTGAAATCATTTCTGGTTCTCCCATGGGTGGCCTGACTCATGCAGCCAACTCCCTCCACCTCTTAGCATATTGCCTTATGGTCTCATCATTTCTCTTCGTCATCCTCATCATGTCATACCTAGCTGCTATAATCTTAGAGTTGAACCTGTATTGTGCCAAGAAGGCATCTGCCAAGTCCTTCCACCTTATCCTTCCATGATCCAAGGTGGCAAACCACCTCAAAGCAGCTCCAGTTAAGCTCCTCTGGAAGAGCTGAATCAGTATGCCGTCATCCCGGCCAAACTGGTATAAAGCCCTGCAGTATAACTTCAAATGGCTCATTGGGCAGCCCGTGCCATCATATTTATCAAAATCTGGGCATTTAAATTTGGCCAGTAGACTTACATTGGGGTATAGGCACAGGTCTTCGAAATTTGTGCCTCCGAATGCATTCACCTCTTTCACTTCTTGTAGACACCCCAAATTGCACTCCAAAATGAGAAAATAATTGAAAAGATGTAATTGGGATTTGAAACAGGTCAAAAATGCATAAAATTTCATCAATCATGCATTGCTCGTATTTTACTTATGGGCTGATCGCGCTCGCAATTTCTATACGGGCATGCTGCGCCGGTATTGAGGATGCGGGCAGCACTTGCTCGCAATGTATATACGGTCACGGGGTTTTTGAGCGAAATTTATTTTTGGTCCATTTCTGAGCCTTATCTGCATCCAAATATCACTCTGGGAATTTCGAATTATCTTATTTATCCTTCCGAATTATCTTATTTGGCCATGTATTGGCATTATCCCTATTTTCAATTCAATCTGAAGGATTTTGGTATATCTCTTGGGACCAACCATGCCCCTGGGTTTGCCTGTAAATAGAGGGCCTCTCCTCAAGCAAATGGCCATTAATTTAAAGTCTGAAGAGCTCCAAGTGAAGAAAGGAATCCTTGCTGCTTTGCTTGCCCAATCCAGGTAAGTTACTTTTCCCTTTTATTTTCTGTTTTCAATTCTAGAAATAATCTAATCTTCTCCTTTGCTGTAGAATAAGGCCTTCTTATACTTGTATTCCTAAACCTATCTCCAAGTACCTCAAGACTCCTCTCTAGTCGTAAAACGTGAAGAGAAAGCTAGGGGAAAGGGGAACAGGTGGATCCCTAGAATAGCATCCCATAATCTGTTGTTCTTATTTTCTGTAGAATATGGCCTCTTTTGGTGTTTGTATCCCCAAACCTGTCTCTAAGTACCTCAAGAATCCTCTCTAGCCGTAAAAGGTGAAGAGAGAGCTAGGGGAAAAGAGAACGGGTGGATCCGTAGGGTAGACCCCCATGTGCTCTAATCTGTGAGATGTGGTTGCTTTTACTATCCTGCTAATGTTTTAATGATTTTATTTTGAATCTGGAGGAATTCTATGAATCCACGATGTTTATAGCATGAGATCCCCACTTCTTTCTATAATTTAGATTTTTCACACCTTTGCACCTACAACACTGTTTTCTGGATTTTGGTGATATTTGGCTAGGATTCTGGATCTATCATGATCAATATGGTAGATCTAAGACAAAAAGCCTGAAAGTAACCTATAGAGTTTCATGATATGATTTTAAAATTGTTTTTGATCTTGGAGAAAGGATCCTATGGTCTAAACTCTCCCTTTTGATGATTTTTCATCAACATGGGTTGAGTGGGGGTTCTATATCTCCACTATTGAGAGATCCGGATCAGATTTGTACTCCAAGTAATTTTATTTTTCAATGATTTAATCAAGAGATTTCAATATAGTTTTTCAACCTTTTAATGGTTTAGCCTAAAACTAGTTTTTTAGGTTTCTCTTTAGATTGGCTTTATCTGATTTTTTTTAATCTCAATTTTATTTTATTTTAATCATGAAACCTTTAGAATGGTATGATCATATTTGAAAGTTCTAAATCAATCAGGCTGTTCGTATGAAAAAAACCATACACTTTTGTCTTTTTTTTGATTTTTTATGATTTTAGTAGCAAGCCTTCTTTATTTTTAACATGAACAATGCCTGGCAACCACCTTGTGTGGATGAATAGGGGTGTCTAACAGCTTCCCCTATTCATAACCTAATCCCCTTACCCATCTCTGGTTGTTTTTTTAAATAGGGTTATTTTTACCCTAAATTTGCCTTTTGGTGCTTATTTGAGATTTTGGTGTCCATTCACACCTAAACAGAATGGTTGTGACTCTTTGTTTTTAACCAATCCTGTGTGATGATTAGGAAGTCATTAAATTGATTTTTCATGTCTCACAATTGGCGACAGCTCTTTTTGTATCCTCTCAAGTTTATTCATGAACTTCTTTTCCATCTCCTCCCTCATTTTTCCCTTTTCTTTTTTCCTTTACTGATTCAGTTTCCTCCTCCTTGATCAGTATGGGTTCGGTAATTGGTTGGTGGAATTCAGGTTGTGGTGGGGTATTGGCTTGTGGCAGAGGTGGAATTGGTATTTGAGGTTCTGGTAGTGGTGCTTGTTGAGATGAAGAAGCTTGGTTTTGAGCTGCTTGGGCTTGGGCTTGGTTATATAACACTGTTTCCAACAGCTTAGACATCTTGGCCACCTGCTCTTGAAGCTGATGAAAGTCTTGAGCAGATACAGTTGATTGGTTCTCCGGATTCATTTTGGCAGCTTTGGATCTTAGCAAGTATGGACTTTGGTGCGTAGCAATGATTGCCACAAAGAGAAACCTAGATTTCTGTAAGCAGTTCCCGAACCCATACTGATCGACAACTTCTTTTTCCAAAATTACTATTTTAATCCTTGCAGATTGCAATTAACTGGACAAATCTCAAAAAAGTGCAATTTGTGGGTCTTTTTCCTCTCTGCTGATAATTGGTTCCAATTCCAGCAAGAGGGGGCAGTTGTAGACACCCCAAATTGCACTACAAGATGAGAAAATAAAGGAAAATATTTAATTGAGATTTGAAACATGCCAAAAAAGTTGAAAAATGGGTCAACCCTATGCTGCCCGCATTTGGTATGCAGATGTGCCTTGATCGCATTTAATCTGCAGTCATAGCGTGACCGCATAGAAAATGCAGTCAAGGCATGACCGCAATATACATGCGGTCATGCATAATTTTTGCGAATTTTCAAATGCTCAATTTTTGAGCCATATTCACCACTCTTACCTCTCTCTAGGAGTTTCGTTCGCCCCTTTTTACCCTCCGTTGGTTTTTAGATTTACTCCAACTCATGTTTTAAAACTAAGTTGGAACATTCTAGAACCCTATTTTGGTATACCCTTGTGACAGACCATGCCCCTGGGCTTGCCTATAAATAGAAGGCCTCTCCTCAAGCAAAGGGCTGAGAATTGAAGCTAGAAGAGCTCCAAGTGAAGAAGGGAACCCCTGCCTCTCTGCTTTCTGACATCCAGGTAAGCCTCTCCTCCTTTTTTCTTTTCTGCCTTTTTAAATTCTAGGATTATTCTGTCTTCTATCCTTTCTGTAGAATAAGGCCTATGTATGGTTATAACCCCAAACCTACCTCAAAGTACCTCAAGACTACTCTCTAGCCGTAAAACGTGAAGAGAGAGCTAGGGGAAAGGAGAACAGGTGGATCCGTAGGATAGACCCTTATGTGTCGTAATCCTTGATATGTGTCTTTTAATACTTTGTTTGCATTATGTGATTGTTTATCTCTGAAATATGGAGGAATACCATGGATCTATGCTGTTCATAGCATTAGATCTCATTTTCCTCCTAGAGTTTTGATTTTTCACATTATTTTCTTTCTTTTGGTTATTATTAAGCTAGGATTTTGGATCTACCATGATCAATATGATAGATCTGAAATCAGAAGCTTTAAATTAACCTCTAGGGCTTCATGAGGTGATTTTCATATAGAGGAATACTATGGTTCTATGCTGTTCATAGCATTAGATCTCATTTTCCTCCTAAAGTTTTGATTTTTCATATTATTTTCTTTCTTTTGGTTATTATTAGGCTAAGATTTTGGAGCTACCATGATCAATATGGTAGATCTAAAATCAGAAGCCTTAAAGTAACTTCTAGGGTTCCATGAGGTGATTTTCAAGTTATTTTAATCTTTGAGAGAGGATCCTATGGTCTAAACTTTCCCTTTTTGATGTTTTTAACTTAAGGCTGATTTTCTAAGTTTTGCTTTACGTTTATTTTCATTGATGTTTATTTTGATTTTTTTACTCAATCATGAAACCCTCAAGATGGGATATTCATATATGAAGGCTTTAGAATTAATTGGGCCATTCATATAGAAAAGGCTATACATCTTTTTACTTTTTTTCTTTACTTTTGATTTGTTTTTTGTTAGCAAGCTTTTCTAGCATGAACAATACTTGGCAACCACCTTGTGTGGAAGAATAGGGGTGCTTAACACCTTCCCCTATTCATAACCTAATCTCCTTACCCATCTCTTGTTTTATTTTAAAGTAGAGTTATTTTTACTCTAGATTTGTGTTTTTATTTTTATTTTTATTTTTTGATTATTTTGGTGTCCATTCACACCCAAAATTGAATGGTGGCGACTCCTTTTTTATCGAGGCCATGTGATGATCAGGAAGTCATTGAATTGATTTTCCATGTCTCACACTTAATTAAGTCGTTTTTGGAACCCTAAATCATTGTGTGTAAGGAAGAGAAACTTCTCTTCTTCTTTTCTACCTTTGAGCCGTCAAACCTTCTTTTCTTCCTTCTTCTCTTTCCCTGGAGTTCCGGGTTGGAAATTTTGCTCATGAGAGTTCCTACGGTTGCTGAGCGAGTTCGTTTGGCACTTCACAAAGAAGATATTCAAGGTTGTGGATCATTGCAAATCTGAAGAGTTCTTCGAATACTTACATTGTGAGTCAGAGTCTGTATTGGGTCGTCTGAACCACTGTCTGTAAGTCTTTTTCTTATAGTGAAATTTTTTGAGGTGGCTCCTGATCTCTCGAAGGTTTTTCTCTTTGAGAGTTCTTTTAGAGTTTTTCCTTCGTCACCAAAATTGCTTGTGTTGTCTTATTTACTAATTCTTCTTATTTGCAATTTTGGGTGACCTTGGATATCATATTGTTACTATTTGAATAAGGCTTGTGCATGCCTATTAATTAAGGAATTGTCTTTAATTAGTAGAAATTTTATTCCGCAATCATTTACACCTATTCACCCCCTCTAGGTGTTGTTAGAGTCTAAAACGTGTTTTTCAACTTTGAAAATTATTATTAGTGAATTTTGTTCCACCATCACATTGAAAAGATTTAATGGCACAATTAAACTGATTCTCAACAAATTTCTAGAAAGTAAGAAATGTGGTATAAATATTGGACTTGAATCTCAGAGGATAGAACCAAGTAAAACGAGAAAAATCATCAATAAAGATAACATAATATTTATATCCCTCAGAAGAAGCAACTGGAGAAGGACCCCATAAATCACAATGCACTAATTATAAAGGAGCAATAGAACGTTTGTCAATAATGGGAAAAGAAAGGCGATGACTCTTGAAAAGTTGACAACCATTGCAAACAGAAGGAGTAGACATAGAACTAACAGAAATGACACCAAATTTATTTAACAAACCTCTAGTATGAGATGACGGATGACCTAGGCGAGCATGCCAAACATGATGAGGGGCTCGATTATTCGAATTCTGATGCGAAGTGAGAAAGGTCTTCTTGCCACGATCAAGCACATAGAGACCGTTTTTGCATCTGTCGGTTCCTAGCACAATTCCCATTTGAAGGTCCTGAATAGTAAAAGTAGAGGCGAAAAAGAGAACCGAACAATTATTATCAGCACATAGTTTACTAATGGAAATTAAATTTTTAGTAATGGATGGAACAACAAGAATATACCAAAGAGATAAAGGACTAAAGGTGGAATTGGCTAAAATGGAACCAACGTGAGAGATGGAAAGAGATTCCCCGTTGCCCACGACTACATTATCGGTACAAATGTAAGGTGTAGATTGATCAAGTTCTTGAATATCACTAGTGTAGACACCCCAAATTGCACTACAGAATGAGGAAGTAATAAAAACATGTAATTAAAGCTTAAAACAGGTCAAAAATGCATAAAAATTGACTAAGCAGGCTTTGCCCGTATTTCATCCACGGGCTGGTCGCGCCCGAGATCGCTCTACGGTCAGGCGCGCCCGTATTGAAAATACGGTCACCGTTGGACCGTAATTCATTTACGGTCACTAAAGACTCGTGCGAGGTTTATTCTTCTCTCGATTTCCGAGCTTTATCTTTAGTCCAATATCCCTTTTAACGAGCGAATTATGTCTTTTATTCGCTGAAGCCACCTTGGTTGGCTATGGATGGGCATTACCTCTGTCTTTCACTCTATCTTAAGGATCAGGATCTATCCTCCTGGACCAGCCTTGCCCCTGTGCTTGCCTATAAATAGAGGTGAGATTCTCAAGCTGAGGGCCACGAAATTTTGAAGTCCAAGGAATTCCAAGAAACTCCAAGAGAAGAGAGGAACCCCTGCTGCTCTGCTTGCTGAATCCAGGTAAGTCCCTTTTCCCCTTTATTTTCTGTCTTCAATTCTAGACGTAATAGGATCATCTCTATTGCTGTAGAATAAGGCCATCTTTTATACTTGTATTCCTAAACTTGCCTCTAAGTACCTCAAGAGTCTCTCTAGCCGTAAAACGTGAAGAGAGAGCTAGGGGAAAAGAGAACAGGTGGATCCCTAGAATAGAACCCCATATTTGTTTTTCTCCTTTTTTTTATAGAATAAAGCCTTTGATTGTGTTTGTGTACCCAAACCTATCTCCAAGTACCTCAAGAGTCTCTCTAGCTGTAAAACGTGAAGAGAGAGCTAGGAGAAAAGAGAATAGGTGGATTCGTAGGGTAGACCCCCATGTGCTCTTATCTGTGAGATGTGGCTGCTTTGAATATCCTGATCATGTTTTAATGGTTTTTATGATATATCTGAATGAATCACATGAATCCATGATGTTTATAGCATGAGATCCCCACTTTTTGATAAAATTTGGATTTTTCACACTTTTGCACCTACAGCATTGTTTTCGTGATTTTTGTGGTTTTAGGCTAAGATCTTGGATTTATCATGATCAATATGGTAGATCTGAATCTAGAAGCCTGAAAGCAACTTCTAGGGTTTCATGATATGGTTTTTAAATTGTTTTTCATTATTGAGAGAAGACCCTACTGTCTAAGTTCTCCCCTTTTTGATGTTCTTCATCAATGTGGGTATTTTTGGTTTTTATTTTCAGATTTAATGTGAAATTTGGGCTATATCCATGTCCTGGACTATCAAGTTCAATTTTGAAATATTTTATAAAAATCATATTTTTCTAGATTTCTAGAATTTGACTTGAAGCCAGATTTTTGGATTTTTCACTTTAAATTGATTTTATTTGATTTTATCTCAATTTTATTTTGATCATGAAACCCTAGGAATGGTATGATCATATTTGAAAGTTCTGAATCAATCAGACTTTTCATATGAAAAAACCATACAATTTTTGTCTTTTTGTGATTTTTCATGATTTTTATAGCAAGCTTTTCTTTTTATTTTTAACATGAACAAATACCTGGCAACCACATTGTGTGGATGAATAGGGGTGCCTAACACCTTCCCCTGTACATAACCTAATCCCCTTACCCATCTCTGGTTGTTTTTTTTAGGAGGGTTATTTTTACCCTAAAATTGCCTTTTGTGCTTATTTAATATTTTGGTGTCCATTCACACCTAAATTGAATGGTGGCGACTCTTTGTTTTATTTGATCCCGTGTGATGATAGAGGAAGTCATTGGATTTGATTTTTTCCCATGTCTCACAACTAGTCATATGCGAGTTGGCACTAGCATCACTATACCATTCTAACTCAGGTGAATCTTGGATGGTATATTGAGTGAAAGCTTCAGCGACATTAGCTTGATTTTGCTCCTCATAGCGATTATAAAAGAACTTTGCAGAATGACCAAGGCGCTCACAAATTTAACATGATGGCTTTCCTGAGAATGAACCGGTGTTGAAAGAACCACGAGAAGCACCATCTCGATTGCCATGACCATTGTTGAAAAAATGACTAGAATGGTCGCCACCATGACAAGAAGGACAACTACGGCCTTGATTACGACCACCACGCTGTACTTAGGGCTGGCAATGGGTTGGATATATATCCGAAACCGACCCGAATCTTGTTCGGAAATCTCGAATTCGGATATGAGATATAGATCCGTAGTTTGAATACGGATATCGGATTTCAGATCTGACCGAATTTGAATCTGTCCATATCCGATCCGAATAGGATCCGAATCGAAATCAATATATACTTTTCATTAAACCATTGGTAAATTTTGTATAAACTATGGTTGAACCATCTTTAGTCATGTCTTGCTTTAATATTTATACGGCTCATTAGTTTTGATAGTTAAAATTTGTTTTAATAGTTAAACTTGACTTTTGAGTTTTAAATTCAAATCGGATCTAATTTGGATTTCTGTTATTTATTCGGTCGAATTTCGAATTCGGATAGTGTATATAAATTCAGTTTCAAATTCGGATTCATGTATAAAAGATTCATCGGATTTCGGATCGAATTTGGATATCAGATTATTATTTTCGGTTTGGATTCGGATCGTGGTAGATCCATATCGTATTCGACCCATTGCCAGCCCTAGCTGTACCGTATAGGCAGCCACTGTGGGAGATGGGTCTAACAATTTGACAAACAAATCATGGCTTTGGGCCTTCGGGATCACATCCTTGAACGGAGGAATAGCCGTCTGCGATATGATGGTAGTAGAGAATGAAGAAAAATCAGAGGCAAGTCCACGTAAAAACCAATGGACTTTATCGGTCTCTTCCATAGAAGAACCCATCGCAGCTAGTTGATCACATAGAGTTTTAAACTCTCTCGCATACTTGGACATAGTGCGAGTACCACGCTTACTTAATTGAAGTGTATCCTTGAGCTGGATCTCACGAGCCTTTGATTTGTGAGCAAAAGCTTCCTCAAGCATTAACCAAGCCTCACGGGAGGAGGTAGCACCAATAATCTCACTCATGGCTTCTTCAGATAATGAAGAAAATAGAAGACTAAGCAACCATTGATCAGTTTGCTTCCGTGTAGCAAACTTGGGGTTCGGCTCAGAGGAGTTGTTAGTACCAACAATCGTGATAGGAGGTGCAAATAAGGAGCCATCGATGAACCCGAGAACATCTTGACTGGACAAAAGTGGGATGAATTGCTTCTTCCCTAACAAGTAATTGCTAGAAGTTAATTGGATGGGAACCATGTCCACCATGGTATTGAGTTGCAGCAAAGAAGAAGCAGAAGAGTTGGAACCCATGATGTGAATAATAAACAATAGTAAGAGAATCCCACTCGAACAAGATGTGGAGAAACAGGTGTCTTCTATATCAGAGAGAGTTTCCCAACTTCAAAAGAAAACGGATTCTTCAACACCAACTTCAAGGAAGAATAGGCCATGATAGAACCAAGTCAAGATGTTGACTTAGACTCAAAAACCAATAAAGAAAAAAACGCTCACGAGTTGCTGCAGATTATGGCTTCTCCAATTCAAAATAAGAGTTGTTGGGTTGTTGAATGCCAAGATCGCTGAATATCGGAATATCACCCAACTGAGAGAGAGTTGACCAGAGGAAGAAGAAACTCTGGAGAGAGTCTTAGACCAACTAAGAGTATGAGCAAAAAGAAATCAAAGAAAAGCAGAGACTAGAATACACACAACGTGAGTTGATTTTGTGGCTCTGATACCATGATAATGTTTTAGAAGAATACCAAAGACCAAAGAAATTTCCTCAGCACACTTGCAAGAGGTGAGTATCTTGTATCTATAGAAAAACTATAAAATGGTATGATTGTACAAATAAGGAATACACAATATTATGATCTCATAAATAAAGAATGTAATTTCAAATTTCCTACACTATGGGTGATTCTCCTAATTACGAATGTCATCCCTTGACTTGTGGGATTCTTTAGTGTTACTCTTAATACAATCCATGTGTATGGCACTAAGCGCCAAGAACAAATTGGCATTTGTGAATGGATGGCTTTTTCAAGGAACCTGCTGATTCTTCCACTGCAGGTCTTTGGCATGGTTTCAGTCATATGGTTCTTTCTTAGATGCCGTGATATGGAATATATCATCTTCGTATAGAATAGTTAAATTAAATAGAATACTTAAAATAGTGGGGGATTCTTAAATAGAATACTTAAATTAATTAATATATTTATTTATAAAATATGTTTTTTTTATATAGGATATCTTGGATATGTTTAAAAGGATTAACCTCGTATTTTGAACCTTAACCCCGTTTATGGAATATCAAACCGTAACCATTAATGCGTAGAGCCGCGTTACGAAGTCAATTTTTGAAGCTAAAGTCATTCTTGATAGCACTTTCAAGACCCGCCGGCTTCTCAAGTGTCAACATTCATCATTGGTGTTCTGACTGACTTCTTTTGCTAAAAGGTCTTTGATCAAACTTGTCTCCCAAATGAAAGACTTAAATTTGCCACCACAACGGCTCTAACATATCTCTATGATTCCTTGCAAGGTTTGCAGCAATGGTTATCAGAAGCAGGTTGTTCTTCTTCATTTTGATTGTACTTTCGTGCCTGACAAGAACCAGTCTCTGCGTTGGAGACACCATCGCTTCTGGTGAGTCTCTCCATCCCGACCAGACCCTAACATCTAAAGGTAAAGTTTTTGAACTGGGGTTCTTCATAGTACCTGGCTCCATTAACATTTACTTAGGCATCTGGTACAAAAATTCCTGGGAAACAATTACCGTTTGGGTAGCCAACAGGGATAAACCTCTATCTAATGTTTCTTCTTCTCACCTAATCCTCTCCAAAGAAGGTAACCTATACCTCATGGAGTCCAAAATCCAAGTTTGGTCAACAAATCTGATCTCTAAGCTAGGGAATTCTACAGTGGAGGTTCTTGATGATGGAAATCTTGTTTTGAAAGATGTGTACAAGTCATCTAGCTTCCTTTGGCAGAGTTTTGATTACCCAAGTAGCGTATTAGTTCCAGGAGCAAAACTTCGGTTTAACAAACTCACTAAAGCATCCCAAGTCATCACTACATGGAAAAGTTATGAAGATCCAGGAGAAGGGATGTTCTCTCTTGGGATAGACCCAAATGGATCCCAACTATATTTAAAGTGGAACAAGTCCCAAAGGTACTGGACTAGTGGACCATGGAATGGCCACTTTTTCAGCCAACATCCTGAAATGAATGAAAGGAGAATAAAGGAAATCTTCCACTTCAACTTCGTATCCAATGAGAATGAAACCTTCTTCACATTTTCTGTTCATGATACTTCCATACTATCTGCACTTGTGGCTGATGTGAGTGGGGAGTTAATGCTATATACTTGGTTAAAAGGTGTTGCGCAAAGGCATGTATATTGGGCTCGGCCATGGACAAGTGTGAGATTTATGGTCTATGTGAAGCTTTTAGTAGCTACCTCGGGCAAGACACAATCTCTTGTGCATGTTTGGATGGTTTTGAACCACACTTTCAGCCAAAATCAGGTTCTACATTATTGGTACAAAGGGTGTGCGAGAAGATCCCCTTTGCAATGTGAGAACAAAACTTCCAGCATGGGCCAAAAGGATGATTTTTTAATGCAATCCAATATAAGATTACCTGGAAATGCAAAACCATTGGAAATTGGTGGTGATCAACAATGCAAATTAGCTTGCTTGAACAACTGTTCTTGCACTGCTTACACTTATGCTAATGGTTAGTGTTCCATATGGTATGGAGAACTTTTTAATACGCAGAAATTTAATGACAGCCGGGGAGGTGATTTTTATGTCAAACTTGCTGCTTCAGAGCTTCCAAGGCTGAAGGCTAAAGCTAAGAAGTCAGTATGGTTGATTATAGCATTGCCAACTGTTCTAGCAATGCTTATTTTTTGTTTCTTCTTGTGCTATCTGTGCGCCCATTAGAATCCGTGGGTGTCGTACTTCTGGGATATGGTTGGGATCTCCTTTGGGAGAAAATGGGGAATTGGAGTTGCCACTGCCTGATGGGGTATAGGTAGACACCTGGGTACCTAGAGTTTGTCTATTAGGTGGCCTGGGTCTTCAGATTGTGTGCAATCTCTTAGTTACGATCCGAGGAAGTCCGTAGACACCCCGGTCCGCCTTGTTGGGTGACGGGTCCCACGGTTCTTCAAATCGCGGTGAGGACGATACTTTGGGGGTAGATATTCCTGCAGTTTATCCCGAGTACTGAGAGGAGGACTTCTTTGTGGAGTAGAGTCATTTTGATTGTAGATTTTTTGAGACTTTGTGTGGATATTGTGAATAATAGGTGTGAACAATATTAATCCAATGTGGAATGGTGATCGGTATTAGTTGACTTGTTATGCATGTATAGGCAATTATTCATTGATCATTTCATGTTTTCCTTTACTTTGATTTAGATCCTGTGGATTTTAGTTAACACTTTGGATACGATTTACGAGTGCCGTACGTAATCGG
This sequence comes from Buxus sempervirens, assembly GCA_947561395.2. Taxonomy (NCBI): domain Eukaryota; kingdom Viridiplantae; phylum Streptophyta; class Magnoliopsida; order Buxales; family Buxaceae; genus Buxus; species Buxus sempervirens. The sequence continues at coordinate 18,513,346 of OX387182.1, forward strand.
GATCTGGGGCGTCACATGAACTACTTTGTGAAGCTGTGTGCCAGGTCTGGCCAGGTGTGGATTTGTGCAGGGCTCATAGTGGAAAATCAATGATGCGCTTGCCTTGTTAAGGATCTCTGGAACAGTTGTATCATTAACTACTCATCCCTGTTGTATCCCACCATGGCTCCACAATACGCTCATAGATGTTCAGTTGGGCAGCCGGTCCCGTCAAATTTTTTGAAGTCAGGACACCTGAACTTCACTGGAAGTTGTATATCAGGGAAGAAGCAGAAATTATCGACTGTCATCTCTCTTGGCACTAATCCCCTTTTTAGTTCTTGCACTTCTGCTATGAGGTCATTAATCACAGCACTCACTTCAGGCGAGATGCCTCTTGCTTCAGCTCTCTGTTTGTACCATTCCTCTTCCTCTTCATGGTTTACCTCCGGAATATGTGGGAGATGCAGCGTTTCATCAAGAGATACTTGTTGCGGTTGCTGGACTTGTGGAACAACAGGAGGCGGTACTTGAGGAGGGAGGACTGGTGGAGGCATTAGATGAGCCGATGGCAGAGCTTGTGGCAACCCTTGCAATCCCTGCGGCAATGCTTGCAGTTCACCTTGTGGCTGAGGGATCATCGGCTTTGGCATTTGTCTGAGGAGATTTTGGAGTAGCTAAGTGACCTGCCCCATTTGCTGAGTGAACTGCCCCATTTGGTAAGTCAAGTCCACGATTATCGGCTCATCCTCAATTCTATGATGAGGCAAGGGTTGCTGTGGTGTTGGCAGTTGCGGTGCAGGTGGCTCTTCTGGATTCATCTTCATGCGAGATCTTAGTAGATATGGACTTCGATGAGCTATGACTGCAACAATTTCAACCTTAATAAAATAAGGGGGAAGAACAAAAACAAAAGACATGTTAGTTTCTTCCAAAAATGGTCTACACCTATGCAAGGGCAGTCATGGTTTAGGGTGTCGTGTGTGGCAGAAATGGAATGGGCATCATGGCTGGTGTGACTAATGTTTGTAGCATAAATTAATTTCGCACTGTGCATAGCGCTGGTGCTGTGAATGGGAAAAAAGAATCTTCGCACTGTGAATAGTGCTGCAGCCGTGTATGGTGTGAGACATGGGAAAAAATCAATCTAATGATTTCCTCAATCATCACACGGGATCGTATTAAACAAAGAGTCGCCACCATTCAATTTAGGTGTGAATGGACACCAAAATATTAAATAAGCACAAAAGGCAAATTTTAGGGCAAAATATCCCTCATAAAAAAAACAACCAGAGATGGGTAAGGGGATTAAGTTATGAACAGGGGAAGGTGTTAGGCACCCCTATTCATCCACACAAGGTGGTTGTCAGGTATTGTTCATGTTTAAAATAAAGGAAAAAGCTTGCTATGAAAATCACACAAAATCACAAAAAAAGGCAAAAATATATGGTTTTTTCATATGAATAGTCTGATTGATCCAGAACTATCAAACATGATCATACCATTCCTAGGGTTTCATGATCAAAACAAAATCGAGATAAAATCAAATAAAACCAATCTAAAGTGAAAAATCCAAAAATCTGGCTTCAAGTCAAATTATAGAAATCTAGAAAAATATGATTTTTATAAAATATTTCAAAATTGAACTTGAACAGTCCAGGACATAGATAAAGCCCAAATTTCACATTAAATCAAAAAATCAAAACCAAAAATACCCACATTGATGAAAAACACCAAAATGGGAGAACTGAGACCGTAGGGTCTTCTCTCAATAATGAAAAACAATTTAAAAATCATCTCATGAAACCCTAGAATTTATTTTCAGGCTTCTAGATTCAGATCTATCATATTGATCATGATAAATCCAAGATCTTAGCCTAAAATCACAAAAATCACGAAAACAGTGCTGTAGGTGCAAAAGTGGCAAAAATCCAAATTTTGTCAAAAAAGTGGGGATCTCATGCTATAAACATCGTAGATTCATGTTATTCATTCAGATATATCATAAAAAGCATTAAAACATGATCAGGATATTCAAAATAGCCACATCTCACAAATTAGAGCACATGGGGGTCTACCCTACGGATCCACCTGTTCCCTTTTCCCCTAGTTCTCTCTTCACGTTTTACGGCTAGAGAGACTCTTGAGGTACTTAGAGATAGGTTTGGGTACACAAACACAATCAGAGGCTTTATTCTAAAAGAAAAAGAAAAAACAGATATGGGGTTCTATTCTAGGGATCCACCTGTTCCCCTTTCCCCTAGTTCTCTCTTCACGTTTTACGGCTAGAGAGACCCTTGAGGTACTTGGAGACAAGTTTAGGAATACAAAAACAGATATGGCCTTATTCTACAGCAATAGAGATGATCCTATTACATCTAGAATTGAAAACAGAAAATAAAAAGGGATAGGGGACTTACCTGGATTGAGCAGGCAGGCAGCAGGAGTTCCTTTCTCTTCTCTTGGAGCTTCTTAGAATTCCTTGACTTCAAAATTTCGTGGCCTTAAGCTAGAGGAAAGAGCCTCTATTTATAGGCGCACCCAGGGGCATGGTTGGTCCAGAAGGATATAGCCTAATCCTCAGGATAGAGAGAAAGTTGGAGATAATGCCCATCCATAGCCAACCAAGGTGGCCTCAGCGAATAAAAGACATAATCCGCTCGTTTAAAGATATATTGGACTTCAAATAAAGCTCGGAAATCGAGAGGAGGACAAAACTTGCACGTGTCTTTAATGCCCGTAAATATACTACGGTCCAATGGGGACCGTATAGATACTACGGACGCGCCTGTCCGTAGATAATTTGCGGACGCGATGAGCCCGTGAAGGAAATACGGGCAAAGCCTGTTCATTCTATTTTTAGGCTTTTTTGACCTGTTTTAAGCTCTAATTACATGTTTTTATTATTTTCTCATTCGGCGGTGCAATTTGGGGTGTCTACAGCTGCCCCCTCTTTGCTGGTAATTGAAACCAATTACAAGCAGAGAGCAAAAAGACCCACCAATTGCACTTTCTAAGATTTTTGGTCTAATCAATTGCACTTTGCAAGGATTAAAGGGATGATTTTTGAAAAAAGAATTGATTGTGGAAGATTTGCTAAGAAGTCCCTCAGCTTAAGGGCCAAATCCTCCTCTCTCCTCTCACTGAGCTCTCGTGGCTATGAAGTGAGATTTGAGACAAAATTTTTAAACAAAAGTGGGTAAGGTGGCAATCCTTGCAACTTACAACTAATACAAACATTAATCTCCTAAAAAGTGTGGAGAAAATGATGAAAAAGACAATTTTTCTGGGTGGCCTGCAGTTGTAGCACAATGAACAGACACAACTCAAAATTACACATTTGAAAAACATCTCATTAATTGAACTTGCTTTGATCAAACAAAGAAATGATAAAAACATGGATTCGAAGATAGCCAATGAAACCCCTGCTTGAAGTCTGATGGGGTGGCGTCTCTTCCTTATCTTAGATTTCTTGGAGCTCTCGTGGCTACGAAAAGAAATCTGAGACAAACAAATTTTGAAAAGAATGTGGATTTAAAATTGACCACTGCAAACTCAATTGATTTTGATGTTTTTCACTTTTTGAATTTTCCTGATTGATTTTTTTATTTGATATACCTGGGTGCCATTTGATGCCCGAACCTGTGCTTGAATATTTTGCAACTTGCTTTTGCTTCTTTATCTTCTTGCTCTCTCAATAACAATGTATGTGCCCTTACTGCCCATAACCTGTCTTCGTGCTTTTTAATTGCCCAAGTGAATGCCCTCTTCTTGATTGATGGATTTGAGAACCATAATTTGATGATCTAATCTCATGCCTTTACAACCCATGATCTGTCTTTCATGCCTTTTTGCTGCCCCAGTAAAATCCTTCTTCATGATTGAAGAATTGGGAACATTTGTTTAACATGCCATTGCTTCGAAGCCCTTTTTTTTTCTTTCAAATTCGAAGACTAAAGCTTGACTGCTTCTTCCAGATGTTGGAATTCATTCCACTAAAAACCCTGAATGTAAGACACTGAGCATGCCCCAGTTTTGATTGTTTGAAGAAGTATTTGCCCTTCAATAGAGATGATCCTCTTTTTCCCTTTTTCTCTTTTTTTTCTTTTTTTTTCTTTTTTTTTTCTCTCTTTTTTTTATTTTTTATTTTTACCTTTGCCAAAAAGAAACCCTAATAGAAGAATGCAAATGCAAACATAAGAAAATATGTTTTATACTAGTGGCCTCAGAATTCTCTAATGCTTGCAAACCAATGTTTTATGAAAAGATATAGATTCTCATCATAGGCCAAAAATATATTTTTTGCTTTTTTGTGTTTTTACATATTTTTTTTTTAAAAAAATGATCCAATCACTTATTAGCATATAGTCCAAAAGAATTAAAATCAAGTTGAATAATGAGAAGATTATTTCAGAAAATGCAGAAAGACCAAAATCAACCTTTGGAACCTTTAGACTCATTCCCATGACCATTGGTTTGTCAATTGATGCTCCAGATATGACAACTCTTTCAATCTGACTATTTTGCCCCAGTCTAGAAAGACATTTTCCTTCATCCAATTGAAGAGTAATTGTTTTTCCATTGTATCCATGATATGAGAATTTATGACTTCAACTTCAGCAATAATTTCCTAATGGCAATTTTGATGGCCATCAACTTGTTCATAGATGATTCATATCATAGTTCTAATTATGTTGCTTTAGTCTTGAAAAGAGAATTTTCTTCAATCATTTGAAGAGTGGATGTACCTCAAAATAACCACCAACATGAGGACTTCACCTAAATCCATGCCAATTCTGGACTTTCCTCTCTGACGATTTCTTTCTTGAAGATAGCTGATTATTCGCCATGTAGCGCCCTTCCGGGTTTTCACTACATTTTCTCCATTTTTTCCTTTTTCTTTTTTTTTTCTTCTTTTTTTTCTCTTTTTTTTTTTTTTATCCTTCATCACCAACAACCATGTAGTCAAAACTGCCTTAACTCAAAATTTCTTAATCAAAGAGGACTTATGAATAGGACGAAATGAAGGCTTGGTGTTAGTTTAGAAAGAAAAGGAATAAAAGGCTCAAATACCATATGATCAAATGGGTTAACTGAAATTGTAATTTTTAAGGCATTTCTTCCCTTGGAATGAATACAAAATTGCCCCTAGTAATGAAGTTCTTCCCTCAATTTGATTTCTTCATTTGAAACTTATTTTCCAGTATTGAACTTTTTTTTTCCATTCTTTTCTTCACAATTTTGAAGACATTCTCCAAATAGCATTTGATTATCTTTTTTTCTTCCTTTTTTTTCTTCTTTTTTTTTTTTTCATTTCTTTGCCCCATTTTCTGAAAACATATTCAAAATCCCTTTTGAACTTCAATAATTGTCCCTTCATTCCCTTTTTTTTTATGCCTTAATAAATTTGCCCCGGTGTGGGGTTACAATTCTCAGTTTAGGTTACTTGGAAAAATGTATCAAGCTCAAAGGGTTTAACTAGGGATTTTAAAATTTTTGGGGACATAAGAAAGAAAGGCCTCTTATCATTTTAAGAAAAATTTAATTTTTAGACTTGGTAAAGTTGTACTACATGACTGGCTCAGGATTTTTTCTTCTCTTTTTTCTTTCTTAATCACCTTCTGTCAACATGAAAGCCTCTTTAAATAGAACCTCTGTTATGAACAAGTTCTTCACCTTTTGATCAATCTTATGAATTTGGATTCTTTCCATCAAATGATGCCCAATTCTATTTCCTACGAAAAGGTCAGATCTTCTCCCATATTTTCAAGTGCAAAGCCCCAAAATTTCTTCAAACAATATTATCAACTTCCCTTTGAACGAATCAGCAAGTGGTGCGATCCTTTCTGTATTCTAATGTAGGAACTTCAAATCTTCTTCTATCTTTTCTGTTGAAGACTGTGGGTCATCTTTGGTTCCAAAGGCCATAAAATTGGTCACTTCATAATTTTGCAGAATATTCTTCTCATGACATTTAAAAGATTTGAATTTTCATATAAAATGTCTTTTTCTTCAATTTCGGTCTCAAAATCGAGCCCAATGTCAAAGTCATATTCAACTCAATGTAATTCAATAAGAGATATGATTCATAAGTAAAAGGACTTTGCTGAAAACTTTTTTTTTTCTAGAAAAATGTTAAAGGGAAAAATCTTTTTTTTTTTAAGAGCCTTTATTGAAATCACTTCCTGAGAACAAGGCTCCTTAGGATCCTCAGGAAATGTGCATTCTTCTTATGCAGATTTCTTTTCAGAGAACGTGGGAGTTCAAAAACTGCCCCTGTTCTCAAAGGCAAAAGTTGATTTTTCTTCCTTTTTCTGATAATTTCTTTCTCCTGCTGAGTAAGGCAAGCCTTCCTGCTCATAACCAGGAGCATTTCTTTCAAGATAAACCCTGACTGTTGAACCAATAGGAGCGATAAGCTGAGAAGGGTCAAATCTTCTTTCTCCAGAAAAAATTGCTCCTATTGCATTTGAGCTGCCTGCCCCATTGTTATCGGTAGGTGGGATAGGTGTAACTGAATTGAATGATAAGGAGTTATTATCCAGTAAATCCTGAATTGCATGCTTTAGGGCCAAGCAATGATCAGTGGTATGCCCTGGAGTGCTCATATGATAATCACAGATTGCAGATGAATCATAATTCTTCCCCTTGCTTGCATGAGGATTTGGCAACCTCAAAGTCATATAACCCTTTTGAAGTAAAGTAGGCAAAAGTTCAGATGGTCTCATAGGCAGTTTAGAAAATTCTCTTCTCTTCCTTACTTCTGTTTCCTCCTTCACAGGCTGTGCAAAAGGGACATTAATTTGGATAGGCAGCAAAGGAACTTGATGGGTTGGCTTGATAGGTGGTGGATGGACATTAATTTGAAAGGGTTCCCTAGGAAGTTGCACCATATTCACTTCTGCTTCTATCCTTTCTTCATTCTTTCTTCTTCCATTACCATTCTCCTTTTTCTGTGTAGAGAAAGTGGTGGAAGCTTCCTGGTTCAACACTGCAGAGTAATCAGCTATTTTCCCAGACTTGATCCCATCTTCAATTCTGTCTGCCACTTGCACTAGGACAGCAAAGTTGGTGGTAGTTTGACCCACCAAGTGACTATAAAATGGTTGCCCCAATGTCATGATGAAAGTTGAAATCATTTCTGGTTCTAGCACGGGTGGCTTAACTTGTGCAGCCAACTCCCTCCACCTTTTAGCATATTGCCTTATGGTCTCATCATTTCTCTTCGCCATCCTCATCATGTTATACCGGTCTGGTATAATCTCAGAGTTGAACCTGTATTGTGCCAAAAAGGAATCTGCTAAGTCTTTCCACCTTCTTATTTTCCCATGATCCAAGGTGGTAAACCACCTCAAAGCAGCTCCAGTTAAACTCCTCTGGAAGAGTTGAATTAGTATGCCATCATCCCGGCCAAACTGGCATAAAGCCCCGCAGTATAACTTCAAATGGCTCATTGGGCAGCCAGTGCCATCATATTTATCAAAATCTGGGCATTTAAACTTGGCCGGTAGACATACATCGGGGTATAGGCACAGATCTTCAAAATTGGTGCCCCCAAAGTTACGTATCCCTTTCACTTCCCTTAGCTCGTCCTGAATAATCTCCAGCCTATGCATGAATTTTCTTTCTATTTCATCCCTCATCTTTTCTTTTTCATTCTCTTTCTCAGACTCAACCATCTCCTCCCTGATCAGTATAGGTTCAGGGGTAGGTTCAGAAATGGGTTCAGGAATTGGTTGTACTGGAGGTGGGATATTGATTGGAGGTGGAGGTGCTTGGTTCTGGGCTTGAACTTGTTGGGCCTGCACCGATAGTATGTTCTCTAGCATTCGGGCTAGTCCTGCCACTTGCTCCTGAAGCAGGACAAGATCTGGGTGAGGAGCATCAGCTTCAGTCTCAATGGGATTCATGGTGTGAGCTCTTGATCTGGTTACAGGAGCTATGATTGCAAGTGTACTTGGTACCTGGTAACAAGATAAAGGAAAAATATCAGTGTCCATTTAATCTCATTCACGTGCCTAGGAATGCCTATGTGCAAGCTGGGTGAACACGAGTTTGGATTTGTTTCTTTCTTTATTTGCTTCTTCTTTTTTTTTTTGAATTGAATTGTTGGAATATTCTAGGGCTTCCAACAGGTCCCACAAAAAGAGAAAAGGATCTGAAATTCAAAGGCTTTCAGAGGCCCAGGGGTGTTTTTGGAAAAAGTCTGAAATTCAAAGGCTTTCAGAGGCCTAGGGATATTTTTATAAAAAGTCTGAAATTCAAAGGCTTTCAGAGGCCCAGGGGTATTTTGGAAAAAGGTCTGAAATTCAAGGCTTTCAGAGGCCCAAGGATATTTTTGAAAAAAGTCTGAAATTCAAAGGCTTTCAGAGGCCCAAAGGATATGTGTCTATAATTCAGAGGCTTATAGACGGCCCAAAGAGGATTTGTCTAAAATTCAGAGGCTTTTAGATAGCCCAAAAAGGATACATGTCTATAATTCAGAGGCTTATAGACGGCCCAAAAATGATTTGTCTAAAATTCAGAGGCTTTTAGATGGCCCAAAGAAATGATTGTCTAAAATTCAGAGGCTTTTAGACGGCCCAAAGGATATGTGTCTATAATTCAGAGGCTTATAGACGGCCCAAAGAAATGATTTGTCTAAAATTCAGAGGCTTTTAGACGGCCCAAAGAAATGATTTGTCTAAAATTCATAGGCTTTTAGACGGCCCAAAGAAAGGATTGTCTAAAATTCAGAGGCTTTTAGACGGCCCAAAGGATATATGTCTATAATTCAGAGGCTTATAGACGGCTTTCAAGAAGGCCATACACGGCATCCACCCTTGGGCTACCCTTCCCATGCACGGGATAGAACAGCTTTCAAGAATACCACCCTTAGGCTACCCTTCCCATACATGGGATAGAACAGCTTTCAAAAAGGCCATTCATGGCTTCCAACCTTGAGCTACCCTTCCCATACACAAAATAGAACAGCTTTCAAGAAGACCACCCTTGGGCTACCCTTCCCATACATAGGATAGAACAGCTTTCAAGAAGGCCATTCACGGGCTGGGCTTGCCCGTGAATGCGGTTTTAGGATAGAACAGTTTTTAGTGTATCCGAAACTGTATTTCGGCTACACTAAAAATAAGTGTAGCTGAAAACTAATTTCAGATACACTAAAAATGTGTAGCTGAAAACTAATTTCGGATACACTAAAAAACGTGCTTGACCGACTTGAGTTTTCCGTCAAGCTTTAAAAAAGCTGTTTTTGCAATTTTCCAAGGGGTTTAGGTTCCATGGTTTCCTGGGGAACCCAGGTGTTGCGTGGGCCCCTGTATGGGCACATAGTGGTTTGAACTTGATGGAATGAGCCAAATTTGGCTCTTTTTTTTCACTTTTCTCTAGATCAATGGGAGGGGACTAAGGCTTGGCACCTTGTCCCCCTTCTTGAGTTGAAACCCAAAGGTCTAAATAGGGCCCTTAAGTGTCCTTATTTTGGTGTTGAAGGCATCCTTCCCCATTCTATGAGGAGAGAGAGGAGGTGACCCGACCGGTCTAAGCCTTGGTCCAATCGGCCAAACCATGAGTCATGTTCATACACCACAACCAAAAAATGCCAAAACAAAGTATTGAGCATGGTAATTATGCTGAAAATGCATGTGAGTGTGTGCAGTATGGGGTGTGGATGGAGACTTCTACAAAAGCCTAGAAGGGAAAAGCTAAGCATGCATCTTCATGGCATATAGAACAAAAAGGGGACGACATGCTTTGAGGTCATGCAAATCAATATGAGAGTGTGCATGATGTGCATTCCTACACGTGCGTGTTAAGTATGGTAAATCATGCAAAGCACCTTCATGGAGAAACACAACCACATATAAAAAGAGTATTAGTAAACTTTAAAGAAGTCGGTAAAGAAGGGAAAGAGGGGGATTCATGGGGTACATTGGACTAAAGGAGGAGAACATGCTCCCTTTTATTTAATGAAACATGTAAATACATAGAGTGAGGACTTAGGTGTGATTTAACCACCAAGTGAGCTCTCCTATTTTCTCATTCGGCCTATTTATCTCTCCTCACCATGAGAGCTCATCCATGCGTAGAAAATGAAGAGATAAATGAAGAGAAAGTGAGGGAGAAGCAAACTCAAATGAATATCTAACTCTTATTATGGATACATGCTCGCATTGACCCTACACTTACATATGATGGACAAAAGAGGTTTAGGAAGCTCACCTTGGGGAGGGAGAGCCTCTTGGATGTGTCTTGGAGATCCTTGAAGTGTTGACAGTAGCTAGTGTCCTCCTATTGCACTTCCAAGATGATTTCCAAGTTCCTCTCCTTGTTAGGGTTGAAGGGGAAGAGGTTGGGAGGTGGTTTGATGGTGTTTAGATGGGGTTGAGGGGTTCTAGAAGAGAGTTAGAGAATAGGGTTCTTGAGGGAGAAGGGTTTGGGGAGAGTTGGAGAGTGGCTAAAGAGGAGCTAAGAGAGAGCTAAAGAGAGGCTAGCCAAACCAAGAGAGACTAGCCAAAAAAGCTTCAGGGTTAGAGCACCCCTTCCCTCCCTTTTATAGAGAAGGTTACTTAGTTGTTAAGAATGACATTTTTTAATTATTTTTGTTTACTTAGTGGTTAAGAATGACTTTTTTATTATTAATGGTTAAGAATGACTTTTTTATTCTTATTTTTTACTTTGTGGTTAAGATTCACTTTTCTATTATTATTTTTGTTTGTTTAGTGGTTAAGAAAGGGTGACGACCATGTGGTGCAGTTTGCACGTGGGCAGCTTAGATGCATTTTTGCCCTAGGGCTTGAATTGCTCACAAATTCTTCACCTAGACCCTGATTCTAGCAAACTCAGTTGTGTTGGAACCGGGTCGGTATTTTCTATCCACTGGGACAGGGTGAGGTAGCCAATTCAACTTTTGAGCAGAAGGTTGAAACTGCTCCCTAGGATTTGATTCTGAGCATAACCCCTTCATCTAGATCCCCATTCTGGCAGATTTAGTCGCGTTGGAACCATGTCGAGATTTTCCATCCACTGGGATGAAGTATGGCAGTTTATCTGGGTTTGAGCAGAAAGTCAATTTCTGTTCCCTGGGGTTTTACTGGCTCATAACTTCTTCGTCTGGACTCTGGTTCTGGCAAACTCAATTGCGTTGGAACCGCGTCGAGATTTCCCATCCATTGGGACAAAGTATGGCAGTCAATATGGGTTTGGGCAGAAAGTCAATTTTCGCTCCCTAGGGTTTGATCGGCTCAAAACCTCTTTGTCTGGACTCTGATTTTGGCAAACTCAGTCGCATTGCAATCATGTCGGAATTTCTCATTCATTCGGATGAGGCATGGCAGTCAATTCGAGTTTGATCAAAAAGTCAATTTCTGCTCCCTAGGGTTTGACCTGTTCTGTTTTTTTTTTCAACACATTTTGGTTTGATCAAAATTTTGGTGCTTACAATCTCTGCAAAAAAGAAGGCTCAAACAAAAAGGGTAGGATTAGAGTCATAGTATCTAAATCAATTTCTGCATCTTCAATATCATGACTCTTCTTATTTATATGAATCATGGGAAAGCGAAACAAGCCGGGACCTTTTATTGTTTGATTTGGGTAAAAGCAATAGAGTAAATGATTGCAAGTACAGTGATATAAGTAGGCTCTAGAAGGGACCGAACCAACATGCCAAGTTGCCATTATTCAGTTTCTCAAGTGTCTTGGCAGTTACTGATAAGTTCTCTGCTGCAAATAAGCTTGGAGAGGATGGTTTTGGGCCTGTTTACAAGGTAAAATTAAACTCCTTTAATACTTCCTGTACAAAATATGGATCTCACATTTAGTTCTCATGCACAAAAATCATTAAAAAAAACTTAAAAGAGTCCACTTACAGGGTAAATTGCAAAATGGACATGAAGTAGCAGTGAAGAGGCTCTCAAAATAGTCTGGACAAGGATTGATTGAGTTCAGAAATGAGATGTTACTAATTTCACAGTTACAGCATTGGAACCTTGTTGGACTTCTAGGTTGCTGCGTGGAAAGAAACGAAAAGATACTTATCTATGAGTACATGCCCAACAAAAGACTGGACTCTATACTGTTTGGTCTGTAGTTATTCATGCTATAAACTATTTCCCTTTTTTCATTCTTGGAGACTAACAGAGCTGATTTTATGATCAAGCGTTTGAAGCTTCTTGCTTATATATCCAATGCAAAAAAATGTGATAGATCCAATGCAGTGACGACTATTAGACTGGGAAAGGCGGATTCACATTATTTCAGGGATTGCTCAAGGTCTTATTTACCTCCATGAATATTCCAAATTAAGAATCATTCACAGAGATTTGAAAACTAGTAACCCCAAAATATCGGATTTTGGTATGGCAAGAATTTTCTTTGCAGGCAACAATTCTCAAGAAAACACAAATAGGATTGTGGGAACATAGTAAGTAGAAATTACATTCTTAGGGCATATACTCACATTTCCGCTTATGCCCCACAATGGAAATATCCATTGCAGCTATTGACATTCCTTTTTTATTGCTGAAATGCAGCGGTTATATGTCCCCTGAGTATGTTATGAAAGACCTCTTCTCAATCAAATCTTATGTCTTTAGCTTTGGAGTGTTGATGCTAGAGATTTTAAGCGGCAAGAACTTTGGATTCTGTCATCCTGACTCTCTTAATCTTCTAGAATATGTAAGTGACTGGAATGAAACTAATCATATTCTTAATTCTAAACTAATCATTTATGCAATTTCATTTTACCATATTTTTCCCTTGTTGTGACTTTGTATTGCCTCAGGCATGGGAGCTATGGAAGATTGGCAGGGGATTGGATTTGATAGATCCCTCATTGTCTGATCCACCTTTGATGCCTCTAACATTGAGATACATTCAAGTGACACTTTTGTGTGTGCAAGAAGTCCAAATGATCGACCTACCATGCCTCAAGTTTTCTCAATGTTCAGTAATGAATTTGCAACTCTACCTCTACCTAAGGAGCCCGGTTTTTTAATTACAGGAAGAGATTCAGACCCAAATTTGCAAAGAAGTGTCCCAAGAAATTTTCCTTTGAATACTATAACAGTTTCCATGGATGCCCGTCAACGTTATCCCTTTTTCTTTATTTTTTTTTTGCTGCCCTAAAAATCCAGTTAATATTCTTGTATATATATATATATATTTATTTTCATGTATAAAATTTTCTAATTTCACTCCAATGCAGGCTATGATTTTTTTCTCTATGTTTGTAGTTTGGCTTTTTTGATACATTAAGTTGCTACCATTATCAGTAGTTTAAAATGGAAACCTGATTGAACCAAATGATCTAAGCTGTTGATGCAACACTATTGAATCAATTTCCCCTGCATCTCATTTGAAGAGTTAAAAACTGAATGGCATCAACTTAGATTCAAGTCAACAAACATAAATGGTCAATTTAACCATCTTCCTACCTAGAATGTCACATTCTTAGCCTGATGTTCCTTATAGGTGGTTCAACTAGTGTTTCTCTTGCAAGCTAACTCATCACTCATGTAGTCTTGACCATGTGAGACTCCAGATTTTTAGATCATTTGTTTAAGTGATCAAGAGAGAGGTATCTAGCGAATCCTAACAATTTTGTATTTTCGTTGTGAAGGTGAAGTTGGAGAGATCCAAACCTTGGAAGCCACTCAAGTGGCTAAGTCAATGATCTATTGAATATGTGGAGGTAAGAGATCTCATTTATTCAGTAGAATCTCTAAGTTATTTAATAGGGTTTCATTTACATGGGAAAATGGCTCAGTTGTAAATTTTTTGTGTGTAGTAGAAGGAGAGTGGCATGATGGTAATTCCATGTGTTTTGATGGGAGAAGGGTAAACTTGGGAATGGAGAAAATTTCTTAAGTGTGAAATGGGAATGATTGTTGCCCCATACGTATAAACCCCAAGAGAAAGCTCCATTATTCTCTTCTTCACTCCAAACCCTCTCTTCCTCACTCTCTTCTCTTCCACACCCTCTTCTTCTCCCCATTCTCTTCTAAGTTGTTGGGCAAGGGTGAGAGAAACTCTTGCAAGAGAAGAAGAAAGAGAACCCAAAGACTTGGTTATTTTCGGTTGATGAAGTTTGGAGGATTGAGGAGAACCAACCAAGGAGGCACAAAGAGCACTGTTTGTGGCTTGCTTTAGGAGCTAGGAGTCGTGCTTGTTTTCTTGCTACAGGTAAGCAACACCTTTCCAACCCAAAAACTCTTTGCTTTCTCGTTTTTGGAAGAAATGTGAAATTTGGGGGTTTTGTAAAATCTTGTTTCCTTCACAAATAGGGGATGTAAATGTTGGGGGTTTGATGAGTACTAGGTAATTACACATCCTAGAGAAATTTTAGAGACAAAAACCATAGAAATGAGTGAGATTGAAGAAAACCTAGAAAAATCACGAATTTCAGAAATTCGCAACCTGGAAATCATCAGGGCGCCCAATAGAGCACTTGAGCGTGATGTCGAGCACCCATTTTAATTTCTAGTCATAGGCATGGCCGCTCATGGGCGCTCGAGCGTGATTGCAAGCGCCCCGCCTGTGTTTTTTTGTTTAAACTCAGAACCCGAGAGTTGACATTTTTGGCTATGCCGGGTGCCCAAGCTAGCGCTCGAGCGCTCACTCAGGCGCCCTATGCAGTTTTTGAGTATTTTGGGATTTTACAACAAATGTAATTACGGATTGTTTTTATTTGAATCCAACCCATGGACAAATAGGATTTAGGTGTCTAGGAAGTGTTCCCATTGGAATCATTTTAAAATTCCAAATAACCAAGATTTTGGGTACATTCTACTGAAATAGGATTCATAGAGAGTTTATGTTACATATTTTTATAGGAATGGAATAATTTAATTCTACCACTTAGAACACCTTCCAAATGATCCTTGGAAGTAGAAACCAAAGCCCAATCAAGGTTGTACATGTTTCCAAAGAGTTGGGGGCCTAGGTTGCCCAAGTGATGTATGAAAATGCAAGATTTAATACCATGAACTTATTTTATTGCTATTGGTTATTGTTATAGCATGTGACATACTGTGAAGGGCGTTGGCCCGAATTGATTTGCATAATATGAAGGGCATTGGCCCATTTCTTGTCGTATTTATATGAAGGGCAGTGGCCCGGTTCCATGAGATAATGAAAAAGGGCTTGGCCCAAGTTGACTCGGGTAAGGCTATGAGCTATCCTTGAGATTTTACATGCAAGAATGGCATGGTTTGTTATATGAAATTGATTAAAGGAATTTGCATAATAAACAACCTTAAGTTATTGATCCATAAACCTTAAGTGGGTGTGTTTATATATAATGCCATAACCAAGTTACATTGTTCTTTTGTACTATCTTGTATCATCCCAGCACCAAGGAGCATTAGTGGCCGATGCCCATTGCTACGGGGAATTAGCATGGATGCCCTATGTCAAGGGTAATCGGCGTATGGATGCCTAACGTCAAGGTTAATCAGCGTTGGATGCCTAGCCCACCATGAGGAATCGGTGGAGATAGATGGGGTCATGTGCAATATGTATTAAACCACCTAGATAATAATCTCATATGATTTGATGTGTATATCCTTATTAATTGTTTTGTACACGTAAGCACAGAACTACACTAGTTGTATTACACTGAATTGTGAGGATTTAGCTATTATTTCAACTACCTGCATATCATTGTTTATACCGAATGATAGTAGCATGAATTATGTTTTATCGATCATGCATGTGTTTCTTACTGAGCCATTTGTCTCATAAATTGTTTTATCGATTTTGTTTTCAGAGCCATCGACGTCCAGTGTGAAGGACCGGATTGGGGACAGAGGAAAGGGGAAAGTACCAGGGTATAGAGAGGAAGATTACTACCGACCTACCTAGAGTGTTGTTTTCTTGTATATGGTAGTTGTACTTTTGGATTTTAAACCTTATAACTAAGATGAGTGATAGATACCTATCTTTTGTAATAGCCCAATTAGTTTGTATTTATCTTTGTAAGTCCACCACGTGACTTATTGTCTTTATACACACTTTCATACGCACGTGCATAAACTGTTCTATTACTTTCACTCGTATTAGGAAAAAGTTTTAAATTATCCGCATTTTTACTAGGTCGAAAGACCAACCTGTGACGACCGGGGACAGGTGGGTGCCTTGGATGGGCAGACCTGGTTTTGGGTTGTTACAGACCATGACATTTTCAATTGGATGAACATAGAAACTGTTAGTTATTTCAAAGATTTGAACTGAAAGAACTAGCTTTCAAAGATTTCCATGGCATCTACAATGGATCGATTCCAACCTTTCACGCTTGATGGAATTACAAATGCACTGATTGCCTAGTACATTTTACACAAAACTGGAGCCCATCCATTGAAACCAGTCACCAAAAAAAAAAAAAAAAGGATAATCTATAGAATTCAGGAATGAAAGATAAAAAAGAGAACCTCTTGAAAAGTGCAGGAAGAGAAACTTTTGATATGAAGTGAAGTAGGGAAGGTAGAAAGAAATATTAGATGTCATTTTGATAGACGAATTGGTCTAGATAACGTTTGTGAAGACGAAGAAAATATTCAAAATCCAAGAAAAATTCTGAACTTCAATAATATTTGTGATTAGAAAAAAAATGAACTCACTTAAAAGCCATTACGTAGGCAGTGGAAAAAAGAAAAAAAAACCTAAAAATAGAAAAACGAATTTAACCAAAAATAGTAAATTTCAAGATAAATATAAATTCTAAAATATAGATTAAAATAAGACTTCTACCAAAAATACAACTGAAAACGGATTTTCTTTACCCCTAAACGAAAGTAATCAATTATTTTTCTAAAATAACAAATTCGTTAATTTGAAAGTCAAAACGATGGAATTTGGCTGAAATCTGTCGTAGTCACGGTGAGTTGTTATCTCCAATTTGTTTTCAAGTAGAGTACAAAATTTCAACCAATTTCGATGTTGCTTGGTAAAATGACCAAAATGCCCTCCATTTTCAAAACGGCTTCTAATGACCACAATGATCATAGATCTTGTTCTAACTCAGTCCTCGACTCTTAAAATGGAACACTCATCCTCAAGTGAAATATGGAACAGTACTCATAGAGGTCTTGATTCTTGAAAGTCTTGAAAATGGCTAAGTTTGAGAAAGATCAACCACATATGCTGTTGACGTGTCAATTTTGACACATGATTTTTTAAAAAAATTAATAAATAAAAAAAAGAGAAGAAGTGGGGACACATGTGGGAAGTTTTCTAACTTTCAACACATGCCCACTTCGATGGGAAATTATTGGGTAGTTGAGAAACTACCCCACTCCTTATAAAAAGGGGATGAATCTCAGGATGGGAGAAGTGACGGAGAGTTGCAGAAGGATTTGGACAAAAAGATTGAAAGAGATAGAAGGAGACAAAGAAAGAAAAATATCCAAGGAGATTTTACGGTAAGATATACATAAAATCTTCTTTTTTTCTTTGAAATCTCTCCAAATCTTCACGTCAGAGTTCCTGGAGTCAAAAAAGAAAAAAAAGAAAGGAGATAAGATAACTTGGTTGTTGGAGGACCCATCTTATCTCTATCTACAATTCCAGATTTTGACAATCTTCATCCAACAAATCACCTAAAAGGGTGTTATCTTGTCTTCACGTAGGGGTAAAAAAGAGTTTGAGATATGCAGAAACTCGTCCAACACATCAAAAATCATCTGGAAGCAGAAGGAAGGGGCAAAAAAGCATTTGATTTGTCATGGCAGCACTCTGACACCAATTCCCAGCGAGTTCGTCTCGCTTGGGAGCGCCAGAGGTGCCACGACAGCACTCAAGCGTGATTTTCCGACAATATGGACGATTTTCCGGTGAGTTTATAGCCACAAAGGGCTCGGCAGGAGTGTCTGGGGCACCATGGGCTGCAAGATCGGCATGCATGGGCTGCGCATAGGTGCAAGCCCAATGCGCCTGGGTGCAAGCCAGTCGCTCACATGCGTCTCGTACCTGGCCCAAAGCTACGGGCTCAAAGAAAAAAAAAAGGGGGCACGGGCCCTAAAATTAGGCCCGCGTGTGCGACTCTAAAGCGCACAGGCCAAGCTAGCCCCTGCATATCTGGCCCTAATCATCCAGGCCCAAAAAAAAAGAGAAGGAAAAAAGACGGGCCGGGCACCCCGTCGCCCATGTCCGGGCCCTCTCTAGCCGGAGCTGAGGGTCTTGAGCCTAATCCATTTGCCACTTTGACCCGGACCCCAAATCTTTGGGTTTCGAACCCATTTTAAAGCCGAATTCAACATGGGAAAATTCAGGAAAATTTCCAAAAATCCCTGAAGCTTTTTGGAACCCAATCCACCCAAAATTCACTCCAAATAGTGGTATAAAAATCAAATACCCCTCTTTCCTTTATTAAAAGTGGTTCAAGGTGTCTTAAATTGGACTAAGCCTTTTCGCAATTGAACCAAACCCTTTCCAAATCAAACCAAAGTCCCCCCTATAATAAACCAAATCATTCCAAGTTGGACCTAAATTGTCTTAAAACAAAATGGACTGGAATTGTCCTAAGACTAAAATAGACCAGAATTGTCCTAAAAGTAAATTGGACTAGAATTGTCCTAAAACTAAAATGGATTGCAATTGTCCTAAAACTAAATTGGACAAAAATTGTCTTAAAATTAAATCGAATCGAAATTGTCCTAAAACTAAAATTGTATGAGTCATGGCATTAAGTCAAACCAAACCAAGCCTTGCATAAACCAAACAACTAAACCGGTTCTCATGTAACTTATAATTCCAAATAAACCAAAGTCAAACCATTCCTTCTATGATACAAATTTCCAAATCAAACCAAAATCAAATCAGATCTTTGTAGTCCAAACAACCGAAATCCATTCATACCAAGTTAAACCATTTTCCCTTATGATTTAAGTTCTCAATCAAACCAAACTTAAACCGGAACCTTGTGATCCAAATAAATTCAAATCCAAACCACCCATGTGAACTACGGTTCGGCTTGATCCCATAAAAAGCGTACGTAGGCAGGCAGAAATAAAACGGGTTTAGCCGTAAATAAAAATAAACCAACCCAATTTCCATTAATAGACTTTGAGAGTTAGAATCAAAGGGTTGTCCTATAGCCTAGGATGTCATTAAGGATCAACGATCTTGAGTGGGTCCGCACTTTATAAAATGGGTGACATCGTGTTTGATCAAAAATACAATTTTGGTCAACATATGCATTATCATTGATTTTCTTAAGAATCCACACTGGGTCAATCTTTTTCTGCTTCAACATACTATACATCCCCATAGGAAACTGCTCCTTATAAAGATGTACCATAACGAGATCCCCAATAGCAAACACTTTGGAATGTCAATGACGATCAGCTGCTTTTTTATACTTTGTTGCAGAGTCTTCCAAATTTTTCTTAACATCCATGTGAACATCAACGTGTTTACCAACTAAGTGTTGAGCTACAATGCTCATACCTGGAAACTTTGATAGTGAAACTAAATCTAATGTATGAAGTGGAGGACAGATGTAAACTATCTCAAAAGGTGACTTGCCACTAGACTGGTTAGGAACCATGTTGTAGGCAAACTCAGCTTGAGAAATAGCAAAATCCCATTGCTTCTGATGCTCCTGACATAGATTATGCAAAATATTGCCCAATGCACGATGCACCACTTTTGTCTAACCATCTGTTTGGGGATGACAGGTACTGCTATATTGTAAGTCCGCCTCGGAAACGACACCATAGAGAACACCAAAAGTGGCTCAAAAACTTGGTATCACGGTCCAAGAAGACTTTGATACACCGTGTAGATGTACGATCCCTTTGAAGAGTAGATGTGCAATGTGGATAGCTGATTATATTTAATTCAGATTATACTAGCTTAACTTTTGTTTTCCTTAACAATATTGCTTCACACTGATAGTTTTAAATTTCCTTTTCAATTTGCTTGACCTGGATTTCTGATATAAAATGATATCCTTCCTCTCAAATACTAGGAATATAATTGGAAGGACAAAGTTCAGTTATGCCTTCAACTTAAGTTACTTACTCTCATGTGCTAATCCATGCCAGGCTAAAAATCTTTGTTTATAACTACACAAGACACCTCAAGTTCTCAACTAGTTTGTTGGGCTGAACTGGTCTTGTGTCATATCAGGATGCTTTGGTCCAAAATCTATTTCAGTTTACATTGGTAGCCCATTTTCATTTTCAATTTTAAATTTGACTGTCATAAACCATGTTTAGAAGTCCTCTTTCTGATCTAAATGTGTTTCCCGAACAATGAAGGCTTCATTGTTGCTCTCTTGAGTGCTTACTTTGAACATTCAGAATAGGAGTCCCATTAGTAACAAGGCCTTTTGGTGTTGGTGTTTTGTGTGTGTGTTTGGTTTTTTGGAGTGGGAATGTTAAAACCCAAGAATAAAACCATACAACTTAATTGGTGAAAGTAGACAGTATCATTTCCAGTGGAATTAGTGTCACGCCCTAAATCTTCACTTAACGATTTACATTGCGTGAGTAGGACTGAGCATGACCTTGCTTGTAAGCGAATTCCAAAACACATTTATGAGACAATAAAAATCTCTAATTCACATTAATTATCTTCAGAGGTTAGCGTAATCAATAAATTTTTAAACAACCAAATCCAAAATAAAGCCAATAATGCAAATCAACTATCTGTTTTATACTCAAATTTAATTACATGTTCCACAAACAATTAAAAGTACTAGATTCAAATAAAAATCTATTTCATAACAGATAATTATTCCTTTCACTTCCTCTAGACACCCCAAATTGCACTTCAATGTGAGATAACAATCAAAACAAATTTTAAATGTTTTATTTGAGCTTTGACATGTGTCAAAAACTCAAAGATACTATAAAAAGGTGCTAACCGCACTGTGTATGCGGTTTTTGTGAATTTGGTCTCAACCGCCCTGTGTATGCTGTTGCGACCGTGCGCACAACACTGTTGAGGTTCATGCTTCTTGCGTGAGCTGCCACATGGCTTCTAGAAGCTTAGGCCGTTAGGCCACATCGACAGCAATCATTAGGAGCGTAACTGAATTTGAACAGCTCTGTATAAGCAGTTGAGATGGGTTTGCATTGAAACCGCATATAGAGTGGCGGTTTGGCTTAAACCGCACTGTGTATGCAGTTTTGCTTGTTTCGTGTATTTGCGAAAATGCTTGATTTCTAAGCCTTATCTACACATATTATCTCTCTCTTAGGGACTTGAACTCCCTGTTTTACCCTCCGAAACCTGCGAAATTACTCCAATTCAAGCCTTTAACTTGAATTGGAATAATCTAGAAGGGTTTATGGGCATACCCTTGGGACTTTTCTACCCTTGGCTGTGCCTATAAATGGAGGGGTCCTCCTCTTGCAAATGGCTGGCAATTTGAAGCATTGAAGCTTTGTAAGAAGAAGGGAAACTCTGCTGGATTGTCTACTCAAAGTTCAAGCTACTAAAGGTAAAGCTCTCTTTAGTTTTCTGGCTTCCTCTTTACATTTCCACTCCCAACTTCTACCTTTTTGTAGAGTAAGGCCACTTTGTGAGTTTTTGTAGCCCCAAACCTCTTCCAAAGTACCTCGGAATCCTCTCTAGCCGTAAAACGTGAAGAGATAGCCTTGGGAAAAAGAAGATGGAATGGATCCTCTAGGCATAGAACCTACCTTGAATAGCATGTTGATATTATTTTGATTGCTTCTCTGAATTAGTTGTGTTTTGAATGTGGAGAAAACATCATGATCAATGCTCTCTATAGCATTTGATTTTTGTTTTCTCTTAGAAATGTGATTTTCAACACCTATTCACACACTTTTCACTATTTTCATCAAATAGGCTAGATCTTGAATTTTCCATACTCAATATGGAAAATTTGAGATTCCAAGCCTTAGAATGAATTTTTAGGACTTCATGAGATGGTTTTCATTATTTCAAGTTGTTTTGGTCGAATACACATGCACTGATTTTGGCTCTTTATTCAAAGTTCTTTAAAATAGGACAGTATCTGTGGCCTGTCTTAGAATGCTCATAACTTCATCCTCCGGATGAATTTTTGAGTGATTCCAAGGACATGTAATAGATGAGACTATCTATTTTGTATCTAGAAATTTTTATCAATTTTTATGGAGCCAGTTTTTGATACCATCTGTTCAAAGTTGGCAGGTCAGTTCAGTCCAGATTGCTGAACTTGCCGCTTTGATTGAGCGCCATTTGCTCATTTTTAATCCGTTTCAAGTGATCTCAATTTCTGTGTTTTTCTTGAAGAGTTTATTTTCTATTCCAACAGGTTTCATGAGATTTTGTTTCGATTTGTGGCTTGTGTGCTTGATTGACTCAGAGTGGCTCTGTAACAGAGTTCTGGGTTAATTTGTGATCCTCTAGGCATGTTCAAAAGGACACACAAGTCACAAATGGATGGAGTTTGGTGTAAGACCTATTTTGTTTGAAGGATGGCACCACATACTTAATCCATGCAAATTTTCATGGATTTATGTGGAGCCAAATTCCATGAATAGGATTTCAAAAATGCTTACTCGTCGCTTTTTCTGAGTCACAACAGCAGATTTTCGCAGAGTATTTCTCTCTTGTTTTAATTTGGAATGAGCTAAATTTTTTACTGAATATTATACTTCATATTAGCTGTGAAATGGCTTTGGTTTCATTTGATTTGGATTTAAATTGAGTGATTTGTGGTTAATCGAAGCTTTCATGCTCTTGCAATCTGATTCTTCCAGATTTTACCTTAGCTTGGTTTCTCTTCATTTTTTGTTACTTTGATTTTCATTCATTCATGAAGTTCTAGAAGTGGTATATCCATGAGGAGAGTCCAAATTCATTGGACTACTCATATGGAATAATCACGCACATTTTGCTTACTTTCAAGCACTCTTTGTCTATGTTGATTAGCAAACATCCTTTTAGCATGAACAAGCATATGGCCACCGCCTTGTACGGATGAGTGGGGTTGCCTAACACCTTCCCCTGCTCATAACTTATTCCCCCTTACCTAATCTCTAGATTTTTCCTTGAGTTAGAGCTACTTTGGCTCTATTTGGCATTTATGATCCCTTTGGTGTCCATTCACACCCTAACTTGAATGGTGGCGACTCTCTATTTTTTATCAATCCTCGCGTGATGATATCGGAAGTCACATAGGTGACATTTCCATGTCTCACAACTGGCGACTCTGCCGGGGACTAGTGGAATCGAGCCATGTTTGTTTGCTTGTGCATGTTTTGATTGATTTTATTGATTGTTTTGCTGTTTGTTGTTTGTATTAAGCATGCTTGGTTTGTGTGCTTCTGTTTTAGAAATTATGAGACCCATGAGAATAGGATATATGTCATATGTATGCTTTGGTTGTGCTTAAAACCATGCTTAGGAAGGCCTACATAGTCTTACCATGCTAGGTTGCCTTGTTTCCATGATAGCATGCTTTGATTTGGGACGTAATGTCATGAGCATGAGATCAGAATTTTCGAGAGATGTTTTGAATATGTCAAAAGAATGCTCAATATGATTGTGTGCTCTTTTGTATAACATGATATCATGCTTTCATGTTTATATGAAGTTTTGTGTAAATACATGTTTAGATTGAGCATGCTAGGTGTTTAAAATTTACCTTGATATAATTGTGCTTACTTTTCTCATATATGAGTTCTATATCATGCCTTGGTGATTGTGGTTGTGTTTGCATGGCTTCGAAAATGAGTGGCAAGGGTGAAACGTTGTGATGAATGTGACCCACATTTCAAATGCATTTGTGCACTTTTTTCATTTTTTTACACAGCCTACCTATCACCTATAGGAAGTTGAACACGAATGTGTGTAACTTGGCGCACCGAGGTCGTTACTTCGGAAAGCAAAAGTGAAAACATTCACCTTAGAAGCTTTGAGCCAATGATGTGATGACATGGTGGATCTAGAATTCTGGTCATACACTAAGCTTGAGTTCTAAGTTGCCAATAAGCCAAAACCCAAAACCCCCACGGTTGAAGGTGGAGAAACACGTTTTTAGCCAAAGTAAACCAAATACGATGGGAAAATGGTTTTTAATTGAGGGAAGGCCGTTTTGCATGGCTCAGGTGATCCAAGATATGATATAGATACCATGTTGAAGGTAAACATGAGGTAACAAGGTAATTTCAATTTCAATTTCAATTTTATAATTGCCTTCGTACCTTGCAAAGCAATGGTCATGGTGTCCATTTGTTGGGATTTTATTTCTCCCAAAAAAGCTGCTGCATCCTAGGATTGATGTAGCCCGTAGGAAGAGTTTTAACTTTTCTTAGGTGTCATTCTACCCAAATGCCCATAGGAGGCAACCCAAAGTCCAAGATCCATGCATTGGGTGTCCATTTTGGTGGGAGCCTAGGCCCTCCTTTGTTTAAATATTACTAATCCTCTTTTTTGCAGGAAAGTTGTATAGGAATGACACCCAGGAGCTGTTGGTATAGAAGGCATTCCCTAATTTTAGTTTAGGAATTTTATCCTCTTTTCAAGCCCAAGAAGGCAAAATTGTATTTTGTTTCATGCCCTTGAAGGCAAATTTGTATTTTATTTCATTTCCTTTATTGTAAGGAGTCTTTTTGTATATATTTGTAGTACCCTTGTTTAATCTCATAAGGTTCATGAAATACATGTGTTATTATAAACAATTGATGTGTCTAATGCCCAATTTGGGGTAGTCCAGAAGCCACCCAATGGTGAATTGTGAGTTTGGACAAGTAATCAAGCTAATAAAGTCAATTGGGAAAAGAAACAATTCGGAAATCTGCTTTTGGCTTAAAACCGCCCTGAGTATGCGGTTGCCTACACTTTTAACTGTAACGGTAGAATAAGTGCAGCTGAAGCCAAACCGCTCTGAGTATATGATTTTAAGCTTTAGTTCCATTCCAGCCATTTGTAATAAGCAAGCCTGGGTTCTTTTGTCTCTAACTAATATAAACAAATGGTCAGAACTCTCAAATAGGATAAATGGCATTTAAACCATTCCAAATTCACTCAAATCAAAGGATTAAAATCATTGTGCGCACGTCGGAAACGCTGCACGGGGAAAGTTTGGAGTCGCCACCGCCTGATGGGGTGTAGGCAGACACCTGGGTGCCTAATCTTGTCTATTGGGCTTTGGTTTGTGGCTTGAGATTCTGAGAAGGGTCTCGGTTGTGGTCTGGGGAAGTCCGTAGACACCCCAAACCACCCCGTTGGATGACGGGTCCCGTGGGTTCTTGGTTTGAGTCAGCTTTATTTTGGTTTCTCACCCGATTCCTAATCCGACAGGCAATTAGGTTAAGTCTGTCGGGACCACCTGAGTGGTGTGGGTCCCTTTAGTTGATTTTATCTTGCTTATTTTAGGTTATCCGAGTTTGACTGGGTGGGCCCCGTTGGAAGGCCCACGGTGTCCCTGGTGGGCTTGGTTAAGCCCACATGTCCCATGTGGGCCTCTGTCTAAGCCTAAGAGGCCCTTTGGGCTTAGGTTTAGTGAATTAATTTTACTTAATTTGTTCAAATTGGAGGTTTATGTGATTTTCATGCAATAAGTGAGTCTGCATTGGTTTGCGGGCCCCTGGTGGGCCCCCATGGTGGATTCCAAAGTATTTTCAATTCATCTTGGTTTAGTCTTCCAAAGTGTTTTGGACATCGGGCTTGGGGCCCGTAATCCAACCTTGGGGCTTTGAAAGCCCAGATTCCATCACGGAGGTTAGGGAGAGGCTTTACCCCCATGATTCCTCCCCTAACCTCATCAAGTTTTTGTTCAAACCCAATAAAAATTTGTAAACTCGTTTTTTCTCAACAATTTTTTTTATATTTGACTCCATCGAAGGGGCAGTCCCAGTCATTGATTTCATAAGTATCCAGTTGACGCCAATTATGAGTAAGAATATTAAAATATTGAGTTACCGTAAATTACCCTTGGCGTAGGTCATGAAGGATTCCTTCGATCTTGAAGAGTTCTGATGCATTTTCACTGTCTGAGAACATCTCCTCAACAACATCCTAGATCTCCTTTGCAGTTCCATAAAGAAGAAAATTTTCTCCTATGTCATTGGTCATAGAGTTGATTAACCATGACATAACCATATTGTTTTTTGCCTTCCAGGTTTTGAATGAGCAAGATGTTTTTTCGGGAGCCTTTGCCTCACTGGTGAGGTAGTCATCCTTACCCTTTCCGTATATAAACATCATTACGGATTGAGACCATTGTAGAAAATTTTGCCCATTCAGTTTGTGACCTGTAATGGGGAGATGAGATGTTTCCATGTGGTGATTGTTGGGATGAGAGCAAATAATAATTTCTGGAGATGAAGTAGAAGAAGATGGTGATTTCTCTGTAGCCATTATAGTGGCTGGACCGTATTTAGGCATAAAAAAAAATCAGGGTAGAACCGGCTCTGATACCATAAAGAATATGGTGAACTGAAGAAGAAGATTTCATTTTTCCTTAATACCTTTCAATCAATATTACACCCTTATAGAGAAGCTATACAACTCATATCTATAAATCTAGATCCACAATCTATGGAAACTGAAAAACTAATTAGGAAACAGAATAACCAAATGTACAAGGAAGTAATTGCTGTAAATCCCCTAAATTAAGGAATATATAGATCTCAGATTGATCCAACTGTGTTCGATCAACAATCGATCCTATTATCTTGAGGTCAATCGCATTGCGCTCGAGCGTATTCCCTTACGATTGAGCGCATCATATAGGTACAGCTTGATTTTCATCAGCAACCATTAGCATTTTCATGCGTAGTGGCTGTGCTCATACTCGAAGTAACTGTATATAATATTAATTACCACATTTCTGAAACTTGTTACTAATTGCTGTAATGACCATTAGTGTAGTCTTATGTTGACTTTGAACCATTCAAGTTGTAGTCGAATTGGTTTTCTTACTGACCCTATTAATATAAGGACAAGAAACAAAAGAAAAGAAAGGAAGATCAGACTAGCAAATGAGTTATATAGTTGATGAACTACCAAGAAAATTGATTCTTTGGCTCCAATGGCAAGAATATCAGCACAAGTGACGACACCAGGACAAGCATTCTCCAAAGTAGTCTTCATGTTATCAACAACATCAAAACCCCTGGCTGAGTTGTTGTTTGCAGGCGCCTCCTCGCTCTACATGGTAGTAGCATTGTCTAATAAAAGTGATCCATCACAACCCTACAAAAAATACCTAACAGTTTTACTTCAATACTTACAACAGCTCTATCTAAAAGCCAAAGAGGAAGCTCTAAAAACCTAAAACAAGCAACAAAGGGGTTTTAATTTTCATGTGATAGTAAGATCAATTTTAGATATAAATTAAAGCCTGAGTTTACATATAACGAAGCAGTCATGGAAATGGAGTCGAATGAGGCTAGCACCGATCCTCGGATTGGTCGCTAGTGCACTAATTAGAACACCACGAATAATGTTCGTCACGCATGGGCAATGCTATTGTAAGCACCTCATTTTTGCACTTCCCAGAAGTGCCAAAAGTGAAAACTGTAACACCCCAAACCCATACCCAGCAAGATATTGTCCACCCTAGGCCCAATGGGCCCTTACGGATTTGTTCTCAAGGGATAACACGAGAAAACTTCCCAGTGGTCACCCATCCTAGCACTATTCTCACCCGAGCACACTTAACTTCAGGGTTCCAAGAGGATTTAGTCCCGTGTTATACCTTAAAAGTCCTCTTGCTTTGTAAGGGATCTTAAGACTACTTATAGCATCCCCGAGTATTGTGGGATCCCAACCATATGCACATCCTTGCCTGGTAGCTTGCCCAGTGAGATTACCCATTCATCCACCCACTCAGACAGCCAGGATGTCACATACTCCCCTCCATGGGACAATGCGTCCTCGCATTGGGCCAAACCCCCACACTTTCTGGTTGGGGCAGTCTCTGATACCATTTGTAACACCCCAGACCCATACCTAGCAAGATATTATCCGATTTAAGCCCAATGGGCCCTCACAAATTTGTTCTCAAGGGATAACACGAGAAAACTTCCCAGTGGTCACCCATCCTAGCACTGCTCTCACCCGAGCACGCTTAACTTCAGGGTTCCAAGGGGATTTAGTCCCATGTTATATCTTAAAGGGCCTCTCGCTTTGTAAGGGATCTTAAGACTACTTACAGCATCCCCAAGCATTGTGGGGTCTCAACCATATGCACATCCTCACCTGGTAGCTCACCCAGTGAGATTACCCATTCACCCGCCCACTCAGACAGCTAGGATGTCACATACAATAATTTCCCCTCAAGTGTACTTAAAGTAACTCCTAAGTGTACTTAAGGTACCTCACTTGTATCCCTAATGTACCCTCTTGTGTTGCCTAAAATACCTCCAATTATACCTAAGGTACCCCACATGTATACCTAAAGTACCCCCCCCCCCCCCCATTTATACTTAGGGTACCCCCATGTATTGCCTAAGGTACCTCACTTGTATTGCCTAAGGTACCCCCTTGTTTTACCTAAAGTACCCCCTTGATTTATATAAGGTACCCCATGTGTTTACCTAAGGTATCTCACTTGTATCCCTAAGGTACCCCCATGTATTACCTAAGGTACCCCATTTGAATACCTAAAGTACCCCCTTGATTTATCTAGGGTACCTCATGTGTTTGCCTAAGGTACCCCATTTGAATACCTAAAGTACCCTCTTGTTTTACCTAAATTACCCTCAATTATACCTAAGGTACCCCCACTTGAATACCTAAGGTACCCCACTGTTTTACTTAATGTACCCCCTTGAATTATCTAAGGTACCCCCATGTGTTTGCCTAAGGTACCCCTTTATTTTGCCTAAGGTACCCCCTGGTTTTACCTAAGGTACACCCCCTTATATATAGTTAAGTTGCCCCCTTTATATAACTAAAGTACCCCTTATATAAGTAAAGTACCCCCTCTTATATAACTAAGGTATCCCCTCAAGCATCCCTAAAGTATAACCCTTGAAATAGTTAAGGAAAAACCCTTGAAACACCAAGGTACCCCCACTTAACACTAAGGTACCCCCACTTGACACCAAGGTACCCCCCTCAAATAACACTAAGGTACCCCCTGGCATACCTTAGGTATATCCTAGGGTTTTAGATGAATAAAAGCTTTGTTTAGGGGTAGATTGGAAAGACCAAAACTTGGGCATATAAAAGGATGCCCTAATTTCAAGTCTAAGTGTTTTTGAGAACACTCCCTCTTGTCTTGGACGTATAAAATAAGAGAGAAAGTTGTGGAAGCTTGCTTGAAAGCTTCAAGAGGAAGGACAAGAAGGAGAAGGAGAGGAGAGCTTGAAGAGGAGTTGTGCATCTCCATCAATAGGTAAATAGCAAACCCTTCAAACAAAATGTATTACAAAATTTGTATTCTCTCTGTAGGGTTATATTTATTTGAAGAAATGATTTTGCATGCTGGTTTTTGCTTCTAAAATTCGAAGGATTTTGGTTGTAAAACAATCTTGTTTAGTTTTCTATTGATTTGCTATGGCTTTGCAACTCTATTGATTATATTTCAAATTAGGGTTTGAGTTTGGTATTTTGAATGATGTTTCATGGGTTGGATTTGTGTTCATGTGGATTTGGGATGATTATCAGTCTTGGAAAGTATTTTTAAGTAAGTTGGGATGTTTTATGATCATCCCATTTGATGTTGGAAATGTTGGAAGTGATTTATATGAGTTTTGTGTTGAAAATAGCCAAAATATTTCAAAATCCCGAGGTCGCGATTAATCTTGAAAATGGGCGATTAATCCTGAGCCACAACCCCAAAAACCTAGTCTCTGTTATTCTAATCGTGGATTTAGGATTAATTGCCAAGGGTAATAGTAGGCCTGGATGTGCGAATGTCCAAGAGGATGCGTGCACGTCAGGCATGTTTTAACCTGAACGCGAGAACGTCCATCTTCAACGTGCACACGTCAACCCTGTTTTTAACCTGAATGCGCGAACGTTACCTTGTCTATCACCTTAACGCCCGAATGTTGGGGCTAATTGCCCTTGGGCGATTAATCGTGGACCCTGTTTTTGACTGTTCTTCATCCTTTGATCCCCAACCTTTTCCCAAACAATCTAAGCCTCCTACACAGCACCCTTATTACATGAAAGACAAATAAGCTTTACATGTAAATGTCCTGTGTATTTATTGCTCAATTTACTTATGTCTTTACATGTAAATAAGGTTTTACACCCCCGCTCCATTTGGAACCAACAAAAATACTCCCAAGGCCCAATTATCAACCAATAAAAAGTCAACTTTCTAGTTCATGCCTAAATTTCCAGTTTTCTCGATTTTCATTAAAAGCCACTTTTTGAGTTTGATACCCAAATGAGTGATTCAGAAGCCCATAAAATTCTAGAAGATTTGTTTACCCTCCATTAGATTACAACCAGAATTTGAGCTCGAAACTCCTTGTAGATTTGTTTAGAAAAATTTACACCGAAAAGTCAACGTTTTTAACCAAACTTGGAATATTTTTTAGGTCCAAAACTTTTGGTCTTGGAATCCATTGATTTTTGGTAGGGTGACTTATTTGGGAATCCTAAGACTATCCCACTCATCCAAAATGTGTTTTGAGGATTTTATGATATTCATTTTGGTCGATTTGGATTTATGAAAGCAAGGTTGAAAAACTCTTATATGATTTGACAAGGCTTTTGGCTTATTGTTTTATTGGCTATGGATGGGGAATTCTATTAGGCCTTGGTTGATTTGATAGTGGATGGGGGATGGGGAATTCCACTTGGCTTATGATGTGATTTGGTAGTGGATGGGGAATTCCACTTGGCTTTGGTTTAAGCACTTTTACTCATGGATTTGATGGGTTTGGTTTTGAGTTGTGAGTCTTTTAATTGGGCATTGTTTTTAGTGTGGATCCACAATGAATCTAGTTTGTGTGTTGGTGTTGGCTTGTTAGATTTAATTTCCTTATCCATATAGCATTCCACTGTAGAGAATCAGTGAGGCCTTCTCAGGGAATAGAGGGCTGCAGCAACCCCACGTTGCGGGGAACCAGCGGGAGTCCTTGTGCTTCATCGAGCAGTGGGTGGGGAATCCCACTTTGTCTGGATCCTTGGTTAGGTTGTCACTTGCTAGGCCATACGTGGGTGCTCCGCTTGCTAAGATGTCCCTAGCTAGGCTTCTCTCTGTAAGTAGTGTAGGTGGCAAATGGATAGTGGTCATTAATCTAATTTAGTGACATGCTAACCGCGAGTCCTAACAAGACATGTTTGCAGTATTTGATTATATTTGTCGATTTGATTTCATGTGTTACCCGATTGAGATATTTGACTAAGAATTACCATTTATATTCAATTGAGTTGTTTTGTTTTACATTTGGTACTTTATATTGTGAATGTTATCATGATGTTATAAAACTGTATAAACTGTTTCTATACATGCATGTTTGCTGCTTACTGGGACTTTATGTTTCACGTGTGTTTTGTTTTACTGGATTTGTTTTCAGATCCACTTGGTGAACCACGTACCGGGGTAGATATTGAGGGTGAGTTTAAGTGCAGGC
Organism: Buxus sempervirens; assembly: GCA_947561395.2. Classification (NCBI taxonomy): domain Eukaryota; kingdom Viridiplantae; phylum Streptophyta; class Magnoliopsida; order Buxales; family Buxaceae; genus Buxus; species Buxus sempervirens. The sequence continues at coordinate 18,544,824 of OX387182.1, forward strand.
CAAAGGACTACTACCACCCATAGAAGGACTCTTTTTATGATGTTGTATTTTGTTTAAGGAGTTGTAAATGGGATGTGAATAATATTATGAGACTTATACTCTTAGGAGATATCTTTTGTATATGTCTGTATAATTGGGAAAGAACTTGTGAGCATTTAGTTGCCTTAGTTGTATTTTGTATACACAGATACCATGTTTTGGAGATTATAATACAGATGATCTTTTGTTATATGGAAATTTTTTATTCCATGCTTCTTTAGCTTATGCACTCTGATGATTACATTGTAATTGCTCAGGAAATTGTGTTTATCAGGTTCTCTTGGGCCCAGTTGGGAAATTACAAAGTAATCATCAGAGTGCAAGCTAAAGAAGCATGGAATAAAATTTTTTCATCTAACAAAAGATTTTCTGTATTATGATCTCCAAAACATAATATCTGTGTATACAAAATACAACTAAGGCAACTAAATGCTCACAAGTTCTTTTCCAATTATACAAACATATACAAAAGATATCTTCTAAGAGTATAAGTCCAAAAATATTATTTACATCCTATTTACAAATTTCCCAAACCAAAATACATCATCATAAAGAGGATCCTACTGTGGGTAGTAGTAGTCGTCCTTGGGTCTATAGTCTGGACCTTCCTCAATCTCTGCCCCAGTGTGTAGCTCACCAGGAGGATCTGAAAACAAATCCGATAAAACAAAACACGTGTGAGACATAAAGTCCCAATAAGCAGCAAACATGCATGTATAGAAACAGTTTATGCAGTTTTATAACATCATGATAACATTCACAATATAAAGTACCAAATGCAAAACAAAACAACTCAATCGAATATAAGTGGTAATTCCGAGTCAAATATCTCAATCGGGTAACACATGAAATCAAATCGACAAATATAATCAAATACTGCAAACATGTCTTGTTAGGACTTGTGGTTAGTGTGTCTCTAAATTAGATTAATGACCACTATCCATTACCCACACGACTTACAAAGAGAAGCCTAGCTAGGGACATCTCAGATAGCGGAGCACCCACGTATAGGTTGGCAAGTGACAACCTAACCAAGGATCCAGACAAAGTGGGATTCCCCACCTGCTGCTTGATGAATCACAAGGACTCCTGCCGGTCCCCCGCGACGGGGGGTTGCCACAGCCCTCTATTCCCTGAGAAGGCCTTACTGATTCCCCACAGTGGAATGCTAAATGGATAAGGAAATTAAAGCTAACAAGCCAAAACCAATACACAGACTAGACTCACTGTGGATCCACACTAAAAACAATGTCCAATTAAAATACTCACAACTCAAAACCAAACCCATCAAATCCATGAGTAAAACCAGTGCTTAAACCAAAGCCAAGTGGAATTCCCCATCCATCACCAAATCACATCATAGGCCAAGTTGAATTCCCCATCCACTATCAAATCAATCAAGGCCTAATGGAATTCCCCATCCACAGCCAATAAAAAAATAAGCCAAAAGCCTTGTCAAATCATATAAGAGTTTTTTAACCTTGCTTTCATAAATCCAAATCGACCAAAATGAATATCATAAAATCCTCAAAACACATTTTGGATGAATGGGATAGTCTTTGGATTCCTAAATAAGTCACCTTAACAAAAATCAACGGATTCCAAGACCAAAAGTTTTGGACGTTAAAAATATTCCAAGTCTGGTTAAAAACGTTGATTTTTTTGTGTAAAATTTTTCTAAACAAATCTACAAGGAGTTTCAAGCTCAAATTCTAGTTGTAGTCTAACGGAGGGTAAACAAATTTTCTAGAATTTTATGGGCTTCTGAATCACTCATTTGGGTATCAAACTCAAAAAGTGGCTTTTAACGAAAATCGGGAAAACTGGAAATTTAGGCATGAACTGGAAAGTTAACTTTTTATTGGTTGGGAATTGGACCTTGGAAGTATTTTTATTGGTTCCAAATTGGGGGGGGGGGGGGGGTAAAACCTTATTTACATGTAAAGACTTAAGTAAATTGAGCAATAAATACACACGACATTTACATGTAAAGCTTATTTGTCTTTCATGTAATAAGGGTGCTGTGTAGGCAGCTTAGGTTGTCTAGGAAAAGGTTGTGGAGAAAAGGATGAAGAACTGTCAAAAATAGGGTCCACGATTAGTTCATGGATTAATCGCCCCCCAAGGTTCGGGCTTTCCTCAAGACGCGCGCACGTCCAGTTTAGAAATAAGCTTGACGTTCGTGCGCTAAAGCTAAGGTTTGCACGTCCAGGTCTAAAACAGGGCCAACATGCGCGCACCCATGTCAATGTTCGCGCACCCAGGCTCGCGATTATCCTCGGCAATTAATCCTGATTCGCGATTAGCTTTACAGTGACTGTTTTGGATGTTTTTGGCTCAAGATTAATCGCCCAATTCCAGGGTTAATCGCCAGGTCGGGCTCTTACGAAATTTTGGCTATTTTCCAACACCAAACTCATACAAACCACACCTAACCTTTCCAATACCAAATGGGATGATTCTAAAACATCCCAACATGCTCAAGAACACCTCCCAACATAGGAATCCATCCCAAATCCTCATGAACGTAAATCCAACATATAAATATCATTCAAGATATCAACTCAAACCTTAATTTGAAATATAACCAATAGAGGTTGCAAATCCATGGCAATCAATAGAAAAGTACACAATATTGTTATCAAACCCAAACCCTATGAATTTTGAAAGCAAAACCCCACATACAAGTGATTTTCCAGATTTTCCAAACCCTAGGAGAGCGAAATACGAAATCCATGGCAATTCAATATAAAACTAAACAAGATAGTTAAATAAACCAAACCCTACGAATTTTAGAGGCAAAACCCAACATGCAAGAGATTTTCCAGTTTAATCAAACCCTAGGAGGGAGAAATACGAAGATTCGATAAATTCATTTTAGTTGGAGGGTTTGTTACTTACATGTTAATGGAGAAGCAAACTTCTCTTCAAGCTTTCCTTTCCCTTTCCTTCTTCTCCTTCCTCTTGAAGCTTTCAAGCAAGCTCCCATAACTTTCTCTCTTGTTTAATACATCCAAGACAAGAGGAAGTGTTCTCAAAACACTTAGAATAGAAATTAGGGAATCCTTTTATATGCCCAAGTTTTGATCTTTAAGGATCTTGGGGGATTTCATGAAGTTGCTCCCTCCTCCCTTCCATGGTCACCCTGTTTCCTTGGAGGTGGAGAGGTGGAGAGGTGGATGAGGAGAATCGAGAAGATATTTGAAGTCATCAGGTGTCCAGAAGAGGATAAAGTAAGATTGGTTGTCTTTATACTTGAGGGAGAGGCCGAGCACTTGTGGAGGTCTCTACAACCGGTGCTGGTTGGAAGTGGTATCGAGATTACATGGGAAGAATTTAAGAACTGGTTTTATCTCAAGTTCTTCCTTGAGGAAGTGAGGGCACGAAAAGAACTAGAATTTATGACTATACCACAAGGGAATATGACGGTTGCACAATACGAGGCTAGGTTCTTAGAATTGTCTTAGTTTGCTCCACACCTTGTGGATACCGGAAAAAAGAGGACAAATCACTTTGTGAGATGTCTTCATCCTGATCTTAAAGAGAGGGTGGTGGCCTTTATGGACACCAATTTTTACGAGGTCGTTTGTAGGGCTTCTACCATTGACGGCTCCACTAGTAGCAGAGTGGAGGAGGTCAGACTGAGAGTGCCACCTTACCCAATGCAGATTTGAGGTATTGGGGAGATAAGTGACAGAGGATTGGGTATGGTGAGCAGAGGAGATATAGAGGAGTAGGGACACCCGAAGGGTAGAGTGACATGCTAGCAAATGGTGTATGTCTCCATTGCAGTAGGTTTCATGTACCTAGTCCCTGTGTAGCACCACGAGGAGCCTATTTTCGCTGTGGACAGTACGGGCATCTCATACCCCAATGCCCATATCCCTCCACATATCAGACACTTAGAACCCGAAGGGCACGACCTATTGCAGTACTATCCGCTCGATTTCAAGGACTGACCACAAGTCAGAGAGGACAAGTTGGCCCAAGGTAGCAGGTAGGCTAGCAGGCAGAGGTAGACCTCAGAGGCCATTGCGAGTTGCCCCACGACTACAACCACAGGCTAGAGCCTTTGCTATGGTTGCTTATGAAGACCCTGAACCTAAGCCTGACATCCCAATTTTTGTAGGAGGTATCATTTTAATTGTGGGCAATCTACAATCTGTCTCTATGATTTTGTATCATCATATTCTTTTGATTTCTTCTACATATATTGTGTGTTGATTTTGTACATTCTTTATTGGAGTTTGTTTTGTTGGTGCCTATCCCACCAGAAAGGGTATCATTTTTAATTGTGATCAGTTTGTTATATATCTCTATGATCTTGGAGCATCGTGTTCCTTCGATTTCTTTTGCATGTGTTGTGCATGGTTGTTTGGTACCTTCCTTATTGGAATTTGTTTGGTTGGTGCGTATCCCAGCTGGAGAGGTAGCATTTTCAGTTGTGGTCAATCTGTTGATTGTCACTATCATTTTTATTGGAGTTTGTTTGATGTTATATGAATTACCCCAGTTTTAGTGGAAGGTATCAATTATAATTGTGGTCAATCTGTTATCTATCTTTATGATTTTGAAACGCCATGTACTTTTGATTCTTTAGAATATGTTGTGCATGCTAGTTTGGCACCTTCTTCGTTTAAGTTGTTTTGTTGATGTGTATCCAACCAGGAGGGACTAGTAGGGCCCCAAATGATGTATAGATGTCATGATCAGATTAGGCCAACTAGATTTACATTGTGATTAGATGTTTACAACTTCTTGGGAAGCTTGAGGAAATTCCTCGAATGGATTGACTCTTAAAACAATTTGTCACTATACATAGAAGACTGAGGTAGAGTTAAGGAAGAAGTATCCTACTCTATTTTGATGGACTACAAGGTGAAATTTCGAGGACGAAATTTATTTTGTAGGTGGGTAGAATTTGAAACCCCATCCCAGATTATATCTTAATTATTAAGCTTAATCATCTAAAGTGAGATTATTAGACTAATTAAGTACTTATGTTATGAAGAATAGGTAAATGAGGATTATACTTAAGAATTTAGGGAAATCAAATTGAACTTTATTAAAGTTATTAAGGTAAGCTTAGTTAGTGCTATATCTTAATTACAATTAGCTAAGGTATCCTCCAATTAGATCTAGTGAATTGGAAATCAAATTCTGAAAAATTAGAGTTAAGTATACCTAAAGTATCCCATACAAATACCCAAGGTACCTCTTAAGGGTACCTAAAGTATCTCTTAAGGATACCTAAAGTAACTCCTAAGTATACCTGTGAGACATGGAAAATCACCTAAATGACTGCCTCATCATCACGCGGGTTTGACAAAAATAAGGAGTTGCCACCATTCAAGTTAAGGTGTGAATGGACACCAAAGGGATCATAAAGATGCAAAAATAGAGTTAATGTAACTCTAGTTCATGGTAACATCCAGAGATCAGGTAAGGGGGTTAGGTTATGAGTAGGGGAAGGTATTAAGCACCCCCACTCATCCGTACAAGACGGTTGCCATATGCTGTTCATGCTTAAAAAATGCTTGCTAACAAAAACAACTAAAAAGTGCTTGAAAGAAAAAAAAACACATGTGTGATTCTTCCATATAAGTAGCCCAATGAAATATGGACTCTCTCTATGGATATCACCTCTAAGACCTCATGTGTAAATGAAAATCAAGGTAAATATTGAAGAAAATTAAACCAAACCAAATCCGGAAGATTCGATAGAAGATGAAACTACATGAGCTTGAAAACCTCAATCAATCATAAACCATTCAAATCAAGTTCAAATTACATCAAACCAAAATCATTAGAAATCTGGTATGAGGTAGAGTACTCAATAAAAATCCCAACTCAATCTGATTTAAGACAAAAGAGGAATACTCAATCAAATCTGCTGTTGTAAATCAGAAAAAGTAATGAGTAGGCAACTTTGAAAACCTATTTGTGGAGTTTGACTCCATATAAATCCTTGAAAACTTGCATGGATAAAGTATGAGGTGCCATCTTTCAAACGAAATAGGCCTTACACAAAACTCCATCCATTCATGACTTGTGTGACCTCTCGAACATGCCTAGAGGATCACAGATTAACTCAGAACTCTGCTGCAGAGCAACTTTGAGTCAATCAAGCACACAAGACACAAATCGAAGTGAAAACTCTTAAAATTAGTTGGATTTGAAAATATACTCCTCAAGGAAAACACAAAGATTAAAATCACTTGAAACGGATTTAAAATGAGTAAGTGGTGCTCGATCAAAGTGACAAGTTCAGTAATCTGAACTGAACTAACCTGCCGACTTTGATAAGATGGTATCAAAAAATGGCGTCATAGAAATCGATGAAATTTTCCAGATACAAACTAGACATTCCTACCTATCACATATCTTTGGAACCACTCAAAATTTCGTCCGAATGATGAAGCTATGAGCGTTCTAAGACAAGGTACAAGTGCTGCCCTATTTTGAAAACCTTGAGTAAAAGAGCAAAACCAGTGCATGTGTGTGAGTGGATTCAACTAAACTGGCTTGAAATCATTAACAACACTCTCATGAAGTCCTAAGAGTTTACTCTAAGGCCATGGATCTCAGATTTACCATATTGAGCATGGTGAATCCAAGATCTTGCCTATTCTTGATGAAAAGGTGAAAACTATGTGTTCATGGTGGAAATAACATTTCTAGGAGAAGATTAGGATCCATTGCTATAGAGAGTATGGATCCTTGTATCCTATCCAAATTTAAATCCAAATCACACCAAACCAATAATCAGCACAAAATCAACATGCATATCATTCAAGGTAGGTTATAAGCCTAAAGTTCCATCCCAACTTCTTTTTCCCCAGGCTCTCTCTTCACGTTTTACGGCTAGAGAGAATTCTTAGGTACTTTGGAAGTGGTTTGGGTCTACAAACACATAGAGGCTTTTATACTACAGAAAGGTAAAAGATGAGAGAGCCAAAACTAAAAGCAAAGTAAAGGAGAAGGGTGTAGGAGCTTACCTTGAGTGCTTGAAAGACTTGAGCAACAAGTTGGGCAGAGTTTCCCCTCTTCTTTTAAAGCCTTAGACCTCCAATTCTTCAGCCATTTGCTTGAGGAGGAGCCTTCTATTTATAGGCAAGGCCAAGGGTAGGATAGTCACAAGGGTAGACACAAAAAGGTATCTAGAACCTTCCAACTCATCTCTAAAGCTTGAATTGATGGAATTTGATCAATTCCGAAGGACAAATTGGAGAATTCCCACTTCCTAGATACAGGTATGGCTGTAAATAAGGGAGATCCCACGGGGTTTTCCAAATTGAAGCAAAACGTGTGTATCCGACAACACAGGTCGAATACACATAGCACCCCTCTTATCCGACCTAATATGCCATATACACATAATAATATGTGTATCCAATATATTACATCGGATACAATTTAGTTATGCCCACATGCAATTGCTGATGTAGCATAATTGCCTAACTGAAAAGATTCAGGGTGCCAACTCATGTACTGACATAAAAATTCGGATACACAACAAAACTTTGTATCCGACACAAGATGTCGGCTACAAAGAGGAAAACACTGATCCGACATGTTATGTCGGCTACAAAAGGGAAGTTTCTTTTTGTGATTTCGGTTACTTGCGAATATTCATTCAATATTTTATGTAGTGCAATATAGGGTGTTTACAACTGCCCCTCTTTGCTGAAATTTTAAGACAATGAACAGCAAAGACTAGACGAACCTAAAGTGCACTTCAAAGACGTGCTTAATTAACCATGATTTGCTTTGTTCAATATAATTTTGGAAAACAGATTTTGTGAAGATTTGTCAAAAAGCCCTAACTTTAAGGGGACATATCTCCAAGTTGTCTTAAATTCCACAGAGCTCTCGTGGCTATGGAGCGGAATTCAAGACCACCACATAAAGGGTGATAAACAAAATTAAACTTAGCAAATCATGTTTAATATTAACTTATCTTAGAATTTGGAACTCCATATTGAATGAATATTAGCTATTAACCGATCTTATTTTTTTCAAAATTTCTTTTTCTCTCTTTTTTTTTTCTTTTTTTTTTCTTTTTTTTCTTTTTCTTTTTTCTTTTGTAGTCGACATATAAAATCGGATATGCTATTTTTATTTTGTAGCCGCCGCAAGAGGTCGGATGCGCTTGATTATATCACCTATGCGTGCGACCGAGGATTGAACTTATTGTCTTCTTCTCCTAACAAGGTCATCGGGTATTGCCTTCCTCCTCTCCGATGACAACGATCACCTCCGGCTGATTTCCAAAATTTCCGGCAACCTCTTTTGATTCCGGCGACAGCCTTTGTCTTCCGGCGACCAAGGACATTTAGATTTGCTTTCTCGGATTCATCCTAACCTTGAACCCTTGCTCCCTTTTGCAACCTCTGGATTCCGGAGACCTTCTGCAACTTCCGGCGACTATGCCCTTACTTCGGCAACTTTGTGTGATTCCAGTGATCATCTATTCTCTTGTATTGCCAAGCCCTAACTGAGTTTTCATCGAGCCCTCATTTCTTTGCCCTTTTTGATGAGGTTCTTTGATTTCAGAAGATTCAACTGCTCGAAGCCATCTTGTCAACTTCCGGTGGTACTTCATCTAAGTTCGGCGACCCTCTGAGGCTTCACACTAGCAACCGGCCTCCTATCTCACCACTGTTCTTGCTGTAGTGCGGCAGTGACTAGCTTTTCTTTCTCCAGCAGCAACCATCTCCACCTACAGTTACTTTCAATTTCAGGTAAGCTCCTGAATTTCTAGAAGACTTGATTTTTGGTAGTTTGGTGAGCCAAGATTTCTACTTGCATTTTCTTTGAGCCCTCAATTTCTTCACCAAACTCTGTTATTGCTTGACATGGTTGTTCTGAACAAACCTGATTTCCAGCACCCTTTACAATGAACACTTGACCTTCTAATAGCATGTTCTTGCAATTACAATCACCGATGACATTTTGTCTATTGGTTCTTTTTCCCAAAATTGCAATACCTTAATTTTTGTGATACTATGATTTCCAATCGATTGATGCATTGACTTGAACTTAGTGTTCTTGAAATGCAATTTATGATCAGATGTTATGCTGCTCCTTGCACTTTGTTCTTGGGTATTTTACTTTGCTTGTTGTAACCTTCCCTAGACCATTTTATTGATATGAACTACTCCTTCAGCACACTCTTCACGACTTATTTCACATTTTTTTTTCAGGCTTTCTAAAGTCTCTCTCTGCTTATTTGCTGATCATTAAAATTGCTTTAAGTGTACCCAACCTGCATCTCGATGTGATATTGATCGACATCAAGTGTATCTCCAATAATCCTTGACCTGTATCTGCACCTGATAGTCTTGAAACCAAAACAAGTTTAATAGATTAAATCTTGTAGAGATTTTAAGATTGGAAAAATATTTACAGTGAGAACACTTAGAGGATACTTAATTTCTTTTAATTTTGATTTTTCTCTTTCTTTTTTATATTTTTATTATAGGAAAAGATATGCATGGAAGAAATCCTTCCAAGTATATCTAATGCCTATAATTTCTGAAAGCAACTAAAATGAATCTTAGCACAATTTCACGGACTCTTCATTTAGAACCTGAAAATAACTAGAAGTGAAGTTAGGACTAAAATCCTTGAAAAGCAATTAAATTCTGAATTAAAATAACAATAATAAAAATTTAATCGAACACTTCCCTGATTCCTTTAATGCCTGTAGATGGCGAGAGGTCGTTCTCGAGTTCGGGAGGAGGCTGACCTTGCTGATCAGCCCTCTACTTTGTTGGCTCGGATAGAGATGAGCTCTAATGCTACCCTGTCAAAGTCTTCTGATGATTCTAGGGATAGCTCTAGGGAGAGTTCTCCTGAGGTAGGGACTCAAACTCTTCCTCTTTTCCATTTTCTTTAAAATCAACTCCGCTTTATTCATTTCTTTGATCTTTTAGCCTGTTGTTGCCCGAGGCCGAGATGGAGATCAGGCTGAGGAGACCATTAGAGGTAGAGGACAAGGCCTAGGTAGGGGCCGAGTTTAGGATCAGGCCCATGAGGGTGAGAGAGGCCATGGCAAAGGCCGAGGACATGGCAGGGGTAGAGGCGCAGTTTAGGATCAGGCTCCTGAGGGTGATTCCAGGGGGTTCCGTTTAGTCTTTCCAGAGAAGTTGCGAGCATCTGTTCAGGACACCGAGCTTCTTAGTGGATTAGATCATCATCCTTCGATGTGTGTCCGAGCGGATGTTCCTCTCCAGTATCCCCCCTCTCACCTACGAGGCAGTTGGGGGAGGTTCTGCAAGCTATATCAGACTCTTTCCCCTGGGCTCAAACAGGAGTTCTGCCGATGTCGTTTTGATCATTTTCTACTCATCCCTTCATTCCGAGCTGATCGTCCTCTTATATATGCCATGATGGAGCGGTATTTTCCCGATACTCAGTCCTTCCACTTGCTGGATGTAGAGATTGGGATCCGTCCCTCTGATTTTGTGTTGATTACCGACATTTCCTTGATGGGGAGGACTATAGAGATGGATCGTCCTTTAGATGCGGATATTAGCACCCTTTTAGGGTACGGGATTCTACCTGACGATGCTTGGGACGGCAGGAGCGGCCAGATCTCTATTAGCTGGTTGCACCACAGCATTATTGACCATTTTGATGGGAGGCATGCTACCATCACTAAGGATCATGAAGGTTTTGCACCTCTATTTCGACACGTCTTTTTGTTGATGCTCGGTAGCTGCTTCTTCCAGGAGGATACGACATCGGTCAGCCCTCTCTTCTTGGACACCCTAAGAGATTTCCACTAGACCAGGCGGTTAGCATGGGGTCGGTTGATATATGGGACTATTTTAGCTGGACTGAGCCGAGTTGTTCGAGGTCTGGCCACTCTAAAAGGAGATGGTATTAGCTACCGATTTTTCTGGTAGATCTTACAAGTAAGGAATACTTTTGCTTTATTTCCTTTAAAAACTTCATTTATCTCCTTCTAACTTGTTTTTTCCTTGCCAGATATTCATGTATACACACATGGCATACTTTCGCCCCTCCCTTGTGCCTGATGCCGCAGATTTCCCCGTAGCCATACGGTGGTCTGTTCTTGAGAGGGATGCAGATAGGAGTCAGCCACGATCCGCTCGGGTTCATTTGGACCGCTCTCGACGCTCTAAGGTATAATCCCTTCATCTTTCACTGTTTCTTTTTCTCTTTAAACCTCCTCTTATGTTTGACACTCTCCCTTTGATTGCAGCATTTACTAGCTTGCTTCTAGGACGTGGATGACGGGGTTGCTCGTCAGGACATGGTACAGGATGCTTTTGAGCGAGATATGCGACGCTAGCCCTACTAGTGTTTCCTTGGGAGACTTGGAAGGGTCATGTACTTAGGCGAGCGTTTGTATTTCAGCATGTCAGCGTCCCTCGCATTCTCGTTCATCGACCTCCTGTTGGTCCCACCATCCTCCTGCCTGGGTTTGATGTTGCATAGTTTGATCAGTGAGAGGATGCAGAGGGACTTACAGTAGCCGAGGATTGCCATGGATTTGCAACCTATATTGATCATATTTTAGATTAGGGTTTGAGTTTGGTACCTTGAATGATGTTTCATATGTTGGATTTATGTTCATGGGGATTTGGGATGGATTCTTGTGTTGGGAGGTGTTCTTGAGCATGATGTGATGTTACAGAATCATCCCATTTGGTATTAGAAAGGTTGGATGTGGTTTGTATGAGTTTGGTGTTGGAAAATAGCCAAAACTTTGTAAGAAACCGAGCTGATGATTAACCTTGGAGATGGGCGATTAATTCTGAGCAATAACACCCAAAAACAGTCACTGTAAAAGTTAATCGCGACTCAGGATTAATTGTCGAGGCTAATCGTGCCCAGAACGCGCGAACGTTGATCTGGACATTGTGCGACATGAGAAAAATCAATCCAGTGACTTTACGGTCACCACACGGGATTCGAAAAAAATGGGAGAGTCATCACCATTCCTTTTAGGTGTGAATGGACACCAAAATCATCACAATAAGCAAAAAGGCAAAACTAGAGTAAAAATAACTCCACTTAAAAATAAAATCCAGAGATGGGTAAGGGGATTAGATTATGAATGGGGGAAGGTGTTAGGCACCCCCATTGTGGTTGCCAAGTGTTGTTCATGCTCAGAAAAAAGAAGGCTTGCTAAAGTAATAAAAAAGGCTTGAAAAAGATTAAACACATGTATGATTCCTCTACATGAGAAGTCCAATGAATCTTAGACTTTCTTTTATGGAAGTATCACTTCTGGGACATCACCGTTCAAATGGAAATCAAAGCAAAACTCGAACACAACCAAGTTAACACAAATCCGGAAAATTCGGTAAAAGATGGAGCCATTTGACCATAAATCATTCAAATCAAATTCAAATTGAATAAAACCAAATCCATTTGAAAGATTATGATCAATAGAAGACTCATGAAAATTTTCAATTGAATCCGGTTAAAACCCTAAGAGTTATGTTCCCTTGAAATCTACTATTGGAAATCAGTAAAGGTAACAAGTGGGCAACTTTGGAAATTCGTTTAGGAAAATTGGCAATATATAAATCTGTGAAATTTTGCATGAATAAAGTATGTAGTGCCATATTTCAAATGAAACTAGCCCCATACAAAACTTCATCCGGATGTGCCTTGGGTGACCTCCCAAATAGGCCCTGAAGATCATAGATTAGCCCAGAAATGTGCTGTTGAGCAGTTCTAAGTAAATCAGTTACCCACGACACAAATTAAATCAAAAAATCTGAAACCAATTGGATTTGAAAGTAGATTCATAAAGGAAACCACCGAAATCAAAATCACTCAAATCGGACTTAAAACGAACAGATGGTGCTCATTCAAAGTGACAGGTTCAGCAATTTGGCCTGAACTGACCTGTCAACTTCGATTGAATGGTGTAAAAAATCCACTCCATAAAAATAAAGAAGTTCCAGGCTTACCTGGGTTTCTAGGAGCAATGCGGCAGCGGTTCCCTTCTTCACTTAGAGCTCTTCAATCTCCAACTTCTAGCTCTCAAAATCTTGGTCATTTGCTTGAGGAGAGGCCTCCTATTTATAGGCAAAGGCTAGGGTTTGGGGGAACCTTAATGGTAGACACAAGGAAGTGTCTAGCATTCTCCCACTTAACCCTAAGGTCATTTCCGAGATTTCCACTTCTTAAATAATGGATAAGACTATAAAAAGTAAAAACATTCGGAAATGACCTTAGGGTTAAGTGGGAGAATACTAGACACTTCCTTGTGTCTACCATTAGGGTTCCCCCTAACCCTAGCCTTTGCCTATAAATAGAAGGCCTCTAAATTGCCAAGATTTTGAGAGCCAGAGGTTGGAGATTGAAGAGCTCTAAGTGAAGAAGGGAACCGCTACCGCATTGCTCCTAGAAACCCAGGTAAGCTTGGCACTTCTTTATTTTTCTGTTTTACATTCTAGGGTTAGATCTTTCTTCTACCTTTCTATAGAATAATGGCCTACTCTTTGTGCTTGAAACCCCTTTCCCTACTGAAAGTACCTCAAGACTCCCTCTAGCCGTAAAACGTGAGAGGGATCTAGGGGAAACGAGACTGGGAATTGATCTTTAGTCATAGAACCCTCTTGAATGGCCTATGATTGTGTGAAACCCCATTCCCTACTCAAAGTACCCCAAGACTATTTCGAAACCGTAAAACGTGGAGAGAGAACTAAGGGAAACGAGAATGGGAATGGAACCCTAGTTCTAGAACCCCCGTTTTATTGATATGCTTCGAATGGTAGATGTTATGATGTGATGTTAAGAGAGATGATTTTTACACATGCACACATAACACTCGTTTTGTCGGAATCGGCTTGTATTTTGGATCTATCGTATTCATTGCGATAGATCATAAATAAATAGCCCCAAGTATTTCTGGGATATTTCTTAATGATTTCAGGCAAGTTTATCTTTGAGTATTGAAGACCTCATGGTCTAACCTCCCGGTTTTTGGCATTTTGCTCCATTTTAGGGTTTTTGGCATATTCTCTCCAATCGAAGAGAATGGTGAGCCAAATTCGTGCCCTATTTCCTCCCGGAGGTTTTTCAATACTTTTTCAAATGATTTTGATTTGGATTGCATGGATTACACATACTTGATCACTATTTTGGGTTGATTTTACTTAAAATGGCAAAACTGGACAGCATCTGTACCCTAACTTCGGACACTCATAACTTCATCATCTGGATGAATTTTGGAGTGATTCCAAAGACATGTAAAAGATGAGACTGTCTAGTTCATGTTTATAACATTTCAGCCATTTTTATGGAGTGGATTTTGACACCATTCAATCGAAGTTGATAGGCCAGTTCAGGCCAGATTGCTAAACCTGTCACTTTGAATGATTACCATCTGTTCGTTTTAAGTCTGATTTGAGTGATTTTGATTTAAGTGGTTTCCTTTATGAGTCTACTTTCAAATCCAATTGGTTTCAGATTTTTTTGATTTAATTTGTGTCGTGGGTAACTGATATACTCAGAACTGCTCAACAGCACATTTCTGGGCTAATCTGTGATCTTCGGGGTCTATTTGGGAGGTCACTCAAGGCACATCCGGATGAATTTTTTTATGGGGCTAGTTTCATTTGAAATATGGCACTACATACTTCATTCATGCAAAATTTCACAGATTTATATGGAGCCAATTTTCCTAAACGAATTTCCAAAGTTGCCCACTTGTTACCTTTACTGATTTCCAACAGTAGATTTCAAGGGAACATAACTCTTAGGGTTTTAACCGGATTCAATTGAAAATTTTCATGAGTCTTCTATTGATCATAATCTTTCAAATGGATTTGGTTTTATTCAATTTGAATTTGATTTGAATGATTTATGGTCAAATGGCTCCATCTTTTACCGAATTTTCCGGATTTGTGTTAACTTGGTTGTGTTCGAGTTTTGCTTTGATTTCCATTTGAACGGTGATGTCACAGAAGTGATACTTCCATAAAAGAAAGTCTAAGATTCATTGGACTTCTCATGTAGAGGAATCATACATGTGTTTAATCTTTTTTAAGCCTTTTTTATTACTTTAGCAAGCCTTCTTTATTTTGAGCATGAACAACACTTGGCAACCACAATGGGGGTGCCTAACACCTTCCCCCGTTCATAATATAATCCCCTTACCCATCTCTGGATTTTATTCTTAAGTGGAGTTATTTTTACTCTAGTTTTGCCTTTTTGCTTATTGTGATGATTTTGGTGTCCATTCACACCTAAAAGGAATGGTGGCAACTCTCCCATTTTTTTTCGAATCCCATGTGATGACCGGAAAGTCACTGGATTGATTTTTCTCATGTCTCACAACTGGCGACTACGCTGGAGACGACGTGGATTTAAGCCATATTTTTTTACTTGTTCATGCTTTCTTTTTATTTTCTTTGAATGCTTGCTGTTTGCTTACTTTACTTGTGCATATTATATTTCAAATCTGATTTGTATGATTAGAAAGTTAACAGGGATAAAAACATAGGTGTGTTGCTTGATGATGCTTAGAAATGTGTTTAGGGGACCACCTATCTTGTAATATGACCTTGCTGTATTTGGTGATAGCATGCATTATTTTGGGTTTCAATGACATGAGTTGAACATAAAAAATTTTAAACACATGAAATCTGGAAATTTAGTATAGTTTTTGGGAGTTTTCAAGCATGTTTCCCCTACCAAAGCACTTCTTGTACCATATTATTAGGTGCTGTATTTTTAGGCTTTGATTTGGATATAAAACGATGTAATTTGAGCCTCCAAATGAAGAGCATGAAAGCTAGGAATTCAGTGGGTATTCTGGGGGGTTTTCAAGCATGTTTCTCCTAATAAAACACCTTTTGTATCATATTATTGTTTTCTGTATTTTTAGGCTTTTGATTTGGGGTATAAATGATGCACTTTGAGCATGAAAAAGAGCATGAAATCTGGAAATTTAGGTGATGCTTTTGGGGTTCAAGCATGCTTTCATGGTTTAATTATTGCTTGAACAATATGATAACATGCTTGTGTGATGCCTTTTGGGTATGTAATAATTATGTGCATATT
The DNA here is from genome assembly GCA_947561395.2 of Buxus sempervirens. Lineage (NCBI taxonomy): Eukaryota > Viridiplantae > Streptophyta > Magnoliopsida > Buxales > Buxaceae > Buxus > Buxus sempervirens. The sequence goes on from OX387182.1 coordinate 18,560,919, forward strand.
CAGGTGTTTTACTATCTTGTTGGCTTGTGTTTTATTTCCAATGAGATATTTGCATTATGCCTTGGCTTGAAATTATATGCATAGCTACGAAAAGAGTGGCAAGGGGCTGGGACGTTGTGAATGCACCTTTAATTTTAAATGCACTTGAGTACTTTAAACTCTTTGCATAGCCTACCCATTACCTATAGGAAGTTGAACCCGAATGTGTGTAGCTTGGCGCAACGAGGTCGATACTTCAGAAAGCGAAAGTGAAAACATTTACCTTAGAAATTGAGTCAATGATGTGATGACAATGGGATCTGTGATTCGATTCCGGGCATCACTAGACTTGAGTTCTAAGTTGCCAATTAAGCCAAAACCCAAAAACCATATGCTTGAAGGTGGAGAAACACGTTTTCAGCTAAAGTAAACAATTACGTTTGGGGAATTGGGTGTAATTGTGGGAAGGCCGTTTGCATGCTTCACAGGCCAAGGTATAATATGAATACCATATTGAAGGTAACACAAAGTGGCAAGGTAAAACCATGTTTCTTTAATGTCATGTAAATTAAAAGCCATGGTGTCCATATGGTTGGGATGAAATTTTTCCCAGAAGTGTTTGTAGCCTAAGGTTGGTATAACCCATAGGAAGAGTCTCTAACTCTACTTAGAAGTCATTGTGCGCGCGTGGGAAACGCGGCACGGGGTAATTCGGAGTCGCCACCACCTGATGGGGTGCAGGCGGACACCTGGGTGCCTAATCTTGTCTATTAGGGCTTTTGGTCTGCGGCTTGAGATTCTAAGTCTGTTCTCGGTTGTGGTCCGGGGAAGTCCGTAGACACCCCGGTCCACCCCGTCGGATGACGGATCCCGTGGGTTCCCTGGTTTGAGTCAGCTTCCATTAGTCTCACCCGATTCCTAATCCGATATGCAGTTTGGTTAAGTCTGGCGGGACCACCTGAGTGGTGTGGGTCCCTTTAATTGCTTTTATCTTGATTACTTAAGTGATCTGAGTCTGGTTGGGTGGGCCCCGTTGGAAGGCCCACGGTATCCTTGGTGGGCTTAGTCAAGCCCGTGTATCCTTGTGGACCTCAGTCTATCCTGAGAGGTCCTTTGGGCTTTGGTTAGTTCAATTGATTTTACTTTAAGTTCAGGTTTGAAGATTAAGTGTTTTTCATGCACAAGTGGGCCGGACTGGTTTGTGGGCCCCTAAGGTGGGCTCACATGGTGTCCAAGTATTTTTTATTGGATTTATCTTTTTAATTTTGCCAAAGTGATTCGGACACTGGGCTTGGGGCCCGCAGTCCAAATCTGGGCTTGTAAACCCAAGTTACCAGAAGTTAGGGTTTGCACCCTTCCTTGGTTCGGTTGGTGGGCTTTGGCGGGCCCGGTAGGCCCTTGCCCTTGGTCTCGGCCAAACCACGCAATTCACGCATCAATTTCACATAACAAGGCTCGGGTGGGCCGCATTGGGTTTGGCCCGCCCGGTTCAATTGTTCGTTTTACTTAAGTTATTTTAATGGCATGCTTTGGTGTTTATTGGGCTTGGTGGGCCCCGTTGGAAGGCCCACTGGAAGTCAAGTCGGACCGAGAGTCCAAGTCCCATGTCGGGTTTCCGGGTGACCCAGAAACCCTTTTGGTTTATCTGGTTTGGTTCGGAAATATCATTCACATTTAGCAATAATCACAGAAAAAAAAACACAAGATAGACACTCTGTCAGAAAAAAACTGGCTCATTGTGCTGGGTCCAAGGGGAGGTACCCGGGGGCCCTGTGGGCGAAGCCCCCTGCGGTACTGTAAAGGGCATTTTTGGAATTTTTCAAAAATATATCAATTTGGCATGTTTTTAGGGGTATGCGCCGACCTCGGGCACTAGGCGCGAGGTAGGCGCGGGTCGGGCGGACCAAAAACAGCGAAAACACAAAAAAAAAGGTGAGCGCGAGCCTCGCGCGAAGGTGCGCGCGAGCTTCGCGGATACGCGCGAGCTTCGCGCGAGCTTCGCGGATACTCGATGTTCTCGGTTTTTTCTTTCAAACTCCATTTCTGAGCTGCTTTTAAGGTCTGTAACTCATTTTTTAGGCTCTGTAAGCCCTCCCATGGCTTCGGCCACCCCCAGGAGATACTCACACATGCATTGGAATTAATCTAATTGATTAAATACACAACTCCATATCACTAAAAAGGAAACCAAACCCCATTATCACAAAACAACACAGTCCTAGGACTACAGACAGTTAATGGGATGATGGGAGCATGCTTACAGGGGCGCAACAAGGAGCAAACAGCATAGGCAGGGGGTTGGGGGGCATGTTAGCAAGTCCAGCACAATAAAAACAAAGAAAACAACATGCAATCCCATCCACAGACTGGCCCTTCAAACATGCACGCTAACATCCGAAGAAGGGAATGAGGAGGGGGGTTTACAGGGATACAAGGGATGAAGGGAACTTGGGAACATGCTCCCTTTTCGGCGCGAGCAACACATGCATCTTCCTCTTCCTTACTTGGTGGTCTTCATCAGATGGAAGTGAAAAGGAAAAACATGGCAAGTTTTCGTGGCAGTGGTTTCATACCACTGAATAAGACCGGCTTACAAAAGAACATCGCATATTCATATATGTGTAAACCAAAGTAACAGGGATCCTCACCTGGTGGTTCTTGAGTTCTGGAGCCGAATGTGGGAGCCTCCTCGAGACCAGACAGCGGCGGGATCCTCCACTTCCCCGCACCAACAGTAGCAAGCTTCCCCTTGCTTGGGTGGAAATGGAGAAGAACCAAAGAAGGGTGAGCCTCTTGGGTTTTTTTTTTTGGGGCAAGCAGGGATGAAGAGAGGAGGGCTTCGGGTGAAGGAAGAAGAAAACCAGACAAAAACCCTTCGAACCCTCCAAAAATCCTAACACTTAGTTTTTTTTTCGAGAAGTCTTCCAACCCCCTGCGCGAAAGGCCGCGCGGCTTATATAAGCGGGAAAAAAGGGGGATGCGCCCACCTTGGCGCCCAGCTCCAGGTGAGCGCATGCCGCTCGCCACGTCCGCGCGAGCGGCATAATGATGAAAATACATTAAATGCCGCCGCGCGTTTGGTCGGAAAATCCGAATTTTCGGATTTAGTCCCTGGCAAATTTCAATTTAATCCGATATTCTTGGATTTTTACAGATTTAGTCCCTGGGATATTTCGTATATTTGGATATTTACGGATTTGATCCCTGAGATATTTTCCTGCGCAACTCGCCACGTGTGCAGCTTTTTGCCACGTGCGCAGATTGCCGATTTTGCTGCTCGGGAATTTCGTCAGCTCATATTTTCTTCATCCGGACTCCGATATGGGCAAACTTAGTTTCATTAGAATCGTATCGGAGCCCTCCATCCCATGACCTAGGGGTAGGCCTTCGGATCGGATTTTAGCAGAAAGTCAACTTTTGGCTCTGCTCAAGTTTGACCGCCCGCAGAACCTTCATCCGGACCCCGATTCCTGCAAACTCAGTTGCGTTGGAACCGTGTCGAGATTCCCTATCCAATGACCTAGGGGTAGGCCTCTGGATAGGATTTTAGCAGAAAGCCAACTTTTGGCTCTACTCAGGTTTGACCGTCCGCAGAACCTTCATCCGGACCCCGATTCCTGCAAACTCAGTTGCGTTGGAACCGTGTCGAGATTCTCTATCCAATGACCTAGGGGTAGGCCTCTGGATCAGATTTTAGAAGAAAGTCAACTTTTGGCTCATCTCAAGTTTGACCGCCCGCAGAACCTTCATCCGGACCCCGATTCCTGCAAACTCAGTTGCGTTGGACTCGTGTCGAGATTCTTTATCCAATGATATAAAGCACGGTACCTGGCACGGAATTCGATGAAAAGTCAACTCTCGGCTTTTCCTTAAGTTTGACCGCCCGCAGAACCTTCATCCGGACCCTGATTCCTGCAAACCCAGTTGCGTTGGAACCGTGTCGAGATTCTCTATCCAATGACCTAGGGTTAGGCCTCTGGATCGGATTTTAGCAGAAAGTCAACTTTTGGCTCTGCTCAGGTTTGACCGCCCGCAGAACCTTCATCCGGACCCCGATTCCTGCAAACTCAGTTGCGTTGGAACCGTGTCGAGATTCTCTATCCAATGACCTAGGGGTAGGCCTCTGGATCGGATTTTAGCAGAAAGTCAACTTTTGGCTTTGCTCAGGTTTGACCGCCCGCAGAACCTTCATCCGGACCCCGATTCCTGCAAATTCAGTTGCGTTGGAACCGTGTCGAGATCCTCTATCCAATGATATAAAGCGAGATGGCCAATTTTCATTTGATCAAAAAGTCAACTTTTCACCCCTTAGGGTTTGACTTTCTGTCCAGGGTTTGCATTTTTGGTTTTTTTTTCTGGGAGCGCAAAAATGAGGTGCTTACAGTCATCCTACCCAAAGTCCATGTAAGAGGCAACCAAGAGTACAAAATCCATGAATTGGTGTATAACTTTGGAGGGTATAAGTACCCTCATGAATTTGTGCATTTTTGCAAGTATGGTGTCAAAGCCCAATTTGGGACTGAATTTAGAGGCCGAGTCAAGGTGAACATTAAGTGGGAATAAAAACAAGATAATTTGGTGAAAAAATGAGTCAAAAAGGGCTAATTCAGCATTAACTGACAACTCAGGTCGGTTAAACAACATTTCCTTCTTATCTGACACATGTCATCAGTAAAGGGCTTTTATGCTTGTATCTGATTATTTACATTGGATACAATAAGTCATAGCTTTAACCGACTTAATATGTCGGATACAGCTCGGAAATTTGCAAATTAAGTTTTAATCTCAATCTTTCCTAAATATAAAATGCCTAAAACATTGTGAATAATCTTTAGGCACCCCAAGGAGAGTATGAAATGATAATTCAAGTGTTCAAAGAAATTTTCACTAAGGATTTGACCTAATTTTGAAACACAAATCTACCATTTTTCCCTCAAGCTTAAGGAAGATACATAAAAAGGGAACCAAGGTGTCATATTTCCTGATACAAATTCACCTCAAACATGTTTCAATCAAACTTTTGAACTTGAAAACTGAGGAAACTCAGCAAATCTAAAAAAAATTAAAAAAATATTAAAAACAAAATCCTTTGGTTGGTCACCAGTACAAATCAAATCCAAACTTTGTAGGACTTTTGGAAGCCCTAGAATATTCCAAAAAACATTTGGTTGGTCACCAGTACCAATCAAATCAAAACTTTGTGGGACCTTTGGAAGCCCTAGAATATTCCAAAAAACCTTTGGTTGGTCACCAGTACCAATCAAATTAAAACTTTGTGGGACCTTTGGAAGCCCTAGAATATTCCAAAAAACTTTTGGTTGGTCTTTTTAGTACCAATCAAATCAAAACTTTGTGGGACCTTTGGAAGCCCTAGAATATTCCAAAAAAACCTTTGGTTGGTCTTTTTTGTACCAATCAATTGAATTTCTGTGGGACACTTGGAAGCCCTAGAATATTCCAAAAAAACCTTTGGTTGGTCATTTGCGTACCAATCAATTGAATCTTTGTGGGACACTTGGAAGCTCTAGAATATTCCATAAAACCTTTGGTTGGTCTTTTTCGTACCAATCAATCCAAAATCTTGTGGGACCTTTGGAAGCCCTAAAATATTCTGACAATCAAAAAAAATATAGAAAAATATATTTAAAAAAAACAAAAAAAAAATGTAAACCTGTGTTCACCTAACTCACTTATCTGCATTTATAGGTGTGTGACTCGGATTAAATTGGAGCTGACATGTTTCTTTGTTTTTCTTCTCCAGGTACACATACTTGCAATCATTGCTCCCGTGACTAGATCCAAAGCTTGAGCAATGAATCTTGAAGAGAACCAAGCCCAAGCTATTGTCCCCGCTCAGGACTTTGCTCAACTGCAAGAGCAAGTGGCTGGACTGGCCAAGATTCTAGGAAACCTACTGGCGGCTCAGGCCCAACAAGCCCAGGCCCAAAACCAAGCCTCTACTTCCCATCAAGCACCCCCACCTCAAACCTACATTCCACCTCCAGCTCAACCCATACCTAAACCCATTTCTGAACCAGTCCCTGAACCTATTCTGATAAGGGAAAATACTGTGGAATATGAGAAAGAGATAGAAAAGGAGAGAGCAAGGGAGGAGATGGAAAGGAAACTGCTACATAAGATAGAGAGGATCCAAGAGGAACTCAAAGAGGTGAAGGGGGGAAATAGTTATGGAGGTACCACCTTTGATGACTTGTGTATATACCCGGATGTCTGCCTACCGGCTAAGTTCAAGTGCCCAGACTTTGATAAATATGATGGCACGGGCTGCCCAATGAGTCACCTGAAGTTATACTGCAGGGCTTTGTGCCAGTTTGGCTGAGATGACAGCATACTGATCCAACTCTTCCAGAGGAGTTTGACGGGAGCGGCTTTGGGGTGGTTTGCCACGGTAGACCATGGAAGGATCAAAAGGTGGAAGGACTTGGCCGATGCTTTTCTGGACCAGTATAAATTTAACTCTGAGATCGTGCCAGATCGGTATGACATGATGAGGATGAGTAAGGGAAAAGAGGAATCTGTACGGCAATATGCCAAGAGGTGGAGAGAGGATGACTCCCAAGTCAGGCCGCCTATGTTGGAGCCTGAAATAATCTCAACTTTCGCAAGCACACTGGGGCAGCCCTTCTACAATCACCTGGTGGGTTAGATTACCACCAATTTTGTAGCCCTGGTATAGGTGGCTGACCGGATCGAGGAAGGGGTTAGGTCAGGAAAACTCATTGACTACTCTACTTTGGCCGGACAATCCGATTCCTCCACTTCCCTGGCACAAAAGAAAGGAACTGGGTTTAAGAAGAACGGGGCAAGAAAAGAAGGAGAAGTAAACCTGGTACAAGCTCCTCCTCCCAAGAAACCCCTCCACGTCAATATTTCTGTACCCCAGCAGTCATATTAGACCCCTCTCAATGTCAATTTCTCCCCTTCCATGCCTGCAAATCAGAGGAGGGCTTTTACTAAGGAAGAAAAGGATGTCTGGAAGGCAGCAAGGAGGAGCAGAGTTTTCACTCCTCTTCCCGTGTCTCTTTTCCAGCTGTTGCCAACCTTACTGAAAGGGGAGTATGTGACCTTGAAGGAGCCCAACCCGAATGCCTCAAAGGGGAGGAATTTTGATCCAGTAGTCACTTGTGACTTTCACATGGGTGCACCAGGGCACTCTACAGACACTTGTTGGATTCTGAAGCACGCGGTTCAGGATCTTTTGGACCAAAAGGCCCTGGTCTTTAATACTACTGCGCCTACCCAGTCAGGAGGTGATATTGGACAAAACCCCTGCCTTATCACAATGGGGCAGGCCCGTCCAACTCAATCACAGCCATATCCTCCATGAGAAGGGCCTTTGATCCATCTCAATTGATAGCTCCCATGGGGACCTCGGTCAAGGTCCATTTCTTCTAAGAGAAAGAAGAGGATGAGGTCAATGTCATCTCCAAGAAAAATGACTGTGCTGTTGAGGACATTAGCTCCTTTCTGAACCGGGTCTCCTCTCTTATGGCCCAGATAAACATTGCAAGGCCTCCTTTGGTCTTTAATTGCAATTCATCCATTTTTTCTCCATTCCAGCCATCGAAAACTCCCTTGGTCATCCAATGTGACCCCACTACTGCATTCATTACTTCTTCTGTTCCTACAACCCCCAAACAGCCTCTACCTTTGGTGGTAAATGTTCCACCTATCTGTAATGTTCAAAAACCAACTCCTACATCCCGGTCCAAACTCCGACCGCTTGTGGTCCATGTCCCCAAATTAGCCTATTCTGAGTCAGCTATACCATGGAACTACAACAAATTGATGATCAAGAAGCGGAACCAGGAAGAGGTGAACCTCATGACAAGATCAGGGAGATATGTAGAAGGAGAAGGAAAAGAAAAAGAAACAAAAGTGGAGAAGGAAAGAAAAGAAACAGAAGAAAGGAAAAAAAATGAAAGGAAAAACAAAAGTAGGGGAGGACACGCCCCAGGGTGCAGAAAATGAGGCAACATACCTCATCAAAATAATAAAAAAGATTGAATTTAATATTGTTGAACAGTTGAATAAAGTCCCAGCCCAGATTTCATTACTGGGATTGTTCCTAAATTCAGAAAAGCATAGGGACGCATTTTTAAGGGTGCTTCAGAGTGCACACATGTCTAAAGCCTTTGATTCGGACCAACTAGGCAAAATAGTTGGTTAAATCTTGTCACACAATGTGATATGTTTCTCTGAAAGTGAAATAAGCCCAGGTGGGTGTTACCATGTTGACCCTTTGCACATCACTATGCTTTGTAAGGGCAGCATGGTGGCACGGGTTTTAATTGATAATGGGTCAACTTTAAATGTTTGCCCATTAATCACTTTTGCCAAACTTGGTCTGGATCAATCAAAGAGCAAGCAGAATGGGAGGATTGTGAGGGCTTTTGATAGCTCTAAGACACACTCCTTAGGGGAGATTGAACTGCCGGTCACCATTGGACCAAATATCTTCAACATCACATTTGAAGTGATGGATATCCTAGCAGCCTTCAATCTACTCCTAGGGAGGCCGTGGATACATTTGGCTAGGGCAATACCATCCATGCTCCACCAAAGGGTGAAGTACATAAGAGGGCAAAGGGTGATAACTGTCCTAGCTGAGAATTTGATACCTCCCATTGTGTCACCTGACGTACCCTTCATCAATGTGGATTTAACTGTCGACAAAATTGCATTCCACTCATTTCAGTTTGAGACGGTCAATTTTATACCTGGGGGTGTGAGAAAAAATAAGAGAAGGGAACTACTGCAGAGAAAATGGTGAAAAAAGTGATGGAAAAATATCACTTCCACCCGGGGAAAGGCCTGGGAATTAATTTGCAGGGGATGTTGGAGCCGATAAGGGCAAAGAAGCAGGTCCCTAAAGTAGGGTTGAGATTTAAACCCAGAGGATGGAAAAGGATGAATCAGGAAGAAGGGAAGAATGCAGAGAAGAAAAGCAGAAGAAAATTCCCTCATTTAAGGGAAAATTTTCCTAAACCCTCATATACAATCCAACTGTCTCCTCCCATGGATCAGTCCAAACCTCCGTACCGCAATATCAATCCATTCCAAAAGCCTTTTGTTTCGACCCTGCGACCCTATAACCCATCTCCTACACTTGAAACAATAGGCGGGCCTGGGCCATTGCCAGAACATCAGACGGACTTCTCCGAAGATGTCGGGGCTTTCTTCGCCATGACTAAAGGCGAAAGGACTGGTGACGATAAGGAGCTGCCATTCATTAATTGGGCAGTGGTGAAGATTCCAGAAGAGGTTATATCTGGATTGAGCCCCATAGCAGAAAAGGGCAGTAAAACTCATCCGGTGATGATGGCATCGGATTCAGAGTTTGAGGAGCAGGCTTTCCCCATTTCCCCCACTCCTGAAAAATGTATTTTGAACAATTGGGAGGAAACTCCCCTTACCTTTGAAGCAGCGTTTGTTTCGCAAACAGACGCGGCTTCAAAAAAAAAACTCCATTAGTGGATTGCCATTTCCCTAAAGGTTTTAATGAGCCTTCGTCTTCAAGGAAAGTTTTTGTAGGAGGCTCACAAACCACTTATGAACCATATAAGCAAACAGAATTAGACCAGGTTGAATATGACATCGACCTTGAGCTCGACTTTGACCTCATGGGGATCGAAGAATAGACTGAGGTCGAAGAAGAAGACCTTCCAAAAGATATTGAATATCAATTGGAACGTCATGAAAAGGGGGTCCAACCTATTATTGAGGAGACCATCTCAATAAATCTTGGGACCAAAGATGACCCAAAAATAGTGAAAATCGGGGCATGCCTGTCTGATGTGTAGTGTGATGAAATGATACGGTTCTTGGCAGACTATAAGGATGTGTTCGCTTGGTCGTATCGGAACATGCCGGGGTTAGACACTGACATGGTGGTGCACAAGTTGCCAATTTTGCCAGGGGTCAAGCCAATTAAGCAAAAGCTGAGAAGATTGAAACCTGAATGGACCTTGAAGGTCAATGACGAAGTGGTCAAACAATTTCAAGCAGGATTTTTTGCAGTCTCCACGTACCCCGAGTGGCTCGCAAACATAGTGCCAATACCAAAGAAGGACGGGAAAGTTAGAATGTGCGTGGACTACAGAGCTTTGAACAGGGCAAGCCCAAATGATGACTTTCCACTTCCACACATCGACATTTTGGTCGATAATACTGCGGTACATAGTCTATTCTCATTCATGGATGGTTTCTCAGGATACAATCAGATCAAGATGGCTAAGGAAGATCAAGAGAAAACAGCGTTCATCACACCTTGGGGCACTTTCCACTATACAGTCATGCCGTTTGGGCTTAAGAATGCCGGGGCAACGTACCAACGGGCCATGACAGCACTATTCCATGACATGATCCACAAGGAGATGGAGGTCTATGTGGACGACATGATTGCCAAATCATGCAAAGAAGAAGACCACTTGATCAATCTGAAGAAAGTGTTTGATTGACTCAGGAGGTACAGTCTACAGCTTAACCCGGCTAAATGCGTCTTTGGGGCTACATCAGGGAAATTGTTGGGATTTATAGTGAGCAAAAGAGGAATTGAGATCAACCCGACTAAAGCAAAGGCAATTATTGAAATGCCATCACCCAGAACGGAAAAGGAGGTTCGTGGTTTTCTTAGAAGAATTCAATATATAAGCCGGTTCATAGCATAGCTCACTGCTATCTGTGAACCTATTTTCAAGCTTCTGAGAAAGGATAACCCGATGGTTTGGAATGAGGATTGCCAGCAGGCCTTTGATACAATAAAGGAGTATTTACTGAATCCACCTGTGCTAGTACCACCAACTCTAGGAAGACCACTAATTCTGTACTTGTCAGTGTTGGAAACATCGATGGGATGTGTTTTGGGGTAGTATGATGAGACTGGTAGAAAGAAAAGGACCATTTACTATCTGAGTAAAAAGTTCACGGAATATGAAGCCAAGAATTCACCGTTGGAAAAGACCTGTTGCGCTCTAGTGTGGGCTACTCAAAGACTAAGGCATTACTTCCTTAGTCACTCCACATTATTGATATCCTGGATGGACCCTCTGAAGTATTTATTTGAGAAACTGGCACTAACTGATAGAACGGCAAAGTGGCAGCTGTTACTATCCGAGTTTGACCTCACGTACATCACTCAGAAGGCGATTAAGAGTCAAGCCATTGCTGGTCATTTATCTGCACATCCTCTACCAGAATACCAACCTTTGAAGACTAACTTTCCTGATGAGGCAATTTTGTTTACTAAAGAGGAGGAAAGTGAAAGCTCTTGGCAGATGTTTTTTGATGGGGCCGCCAACATGAATGGAAATGGAATTGGGGCAGTATTGGTCAAGCCAAACGGGTCACATATCCCGATCGTAGTAAAGTTGAGATTCCAGTGCACAAATAAAATTGCGGAGTATGAAGCGTGCATAATTGGGTTGCAAGCCGCCATAGACCATGAAGTGGAGGAACTTAACGTATACAGAGATTCGAGTCTTATCATCTTCCAAACAACTGGTGAATGGAAAACCAAGGATCACAAATTGATCCCCTATCACTAGTATTTGGAAGAAATGCGCACTAAATTTACTCGAATTTCCTTCAACTATATGCCAAGGGCCAAAAATCAGTTTGCGTATGCTTTAGCAATGTTGGCTTCCATGTTTAGCATGCCAGAAGGGGTAGACATTAAACCACTGGAAATTGAGGTCAGAGATGAACCGGCTTATTGTCTTGTTCTAGAGGAAGCACCCGAGGAAGAAGTACAATGGTTTCAAGATATCAAAAATTTCTTGAGTGATCGGAGTCTACCAGAAAATGTTACTTTTACTGAGAAAAGGACAATACAAATATTAGCCGGTCAATTCCTACTAAGTTGTGGACAGTTGTACAAGAGGTCACATAATGACATTTTGCTCAGATGTGTTGCTAAGGCTGAGTCAGAAAGGTTGGTTGAGACTGTACATGGAGGAGTTTGTGGACTCCACATGAACGGGCACATGCTTGCAAAGAAGATTCTGAGGTTGGATACTATTGGTCGACAATGGAGCACGATTGCTGTGTACATGTCAAGAGGTGTCATCAATGTCAAATATATGCAGATAACAAGCATGCACCCCCAAGTGAGTTGCATAACATGACATCACCATGGCCTTTCTCTATGTGGGGCATAGATGTCATTGGCATGATTTCCCCTAAGGCATCGAACGGGCATAGATTTATCCTAGTAGCGATTGACTATTTCACCAAGTGGGTAGAAGCGGCTTCATATGCGAATATCACAAGTAGCCATGTTCTTAAAATTTTTAAGCACAACATTATTTGTCGCTATGGTTTGCCAAATGCCATAATATCAGACAATGCTTCAAATATTAAGAACAAGGATATGAAGAAGTTATGTGAGCAATTTCAGATTACCCATCACAAGTCCGCTCCGTACAGACCAAAGATGAATGGGGCAGTAGAAGCTGCAAATAAGAATATAAAAAAAATCATTCAAAAGATGGTAGTAAATTACAAAGATTGGCATGAAATGCTACCACTTGCTCTACATGCCTACAAAACCTCAATCTGGACTTCAACTAGGGCAACCCCGTATTCCCTAGTCTATGGGATAGAAGCAGTTTTGCCAGTGGAAGTAGAAATCCCATCACTTAGAGTGCTTATGGAAGTTGAATAGATACAGTCAAGACATGATCATCTCAATCTGATAGAAGAGAAGCGTTTGAAGGCGCTTTGTCATGGCCAATTGTACCAGAAGAGAATGTCCAGGGCCTATAATAAAAAGGTAAAGCCCAGAACTTTTCAAGAAGGAAACTTGGTACTAAAGAAGATATTACCATTTTTGGAAGATCCTCGCGAGAAGTTCAAGCCAAATTGGGAAGGGCCTTATGCCATTAAGAAGGTCTTTTCAGGGGGTGCGCTCATCTTGCAGAAATGGATGGAACGGATTTTCCTGAGCCAATTAACTCTGATGCAGTAAAAATGTATTTTCCTTGAATTAATATTACTAGGAAATGATCTGAGGCCATTTTTCTTTATTTCCCTCAAATTTTAATCCCTAGTCTAGCCAAGTTGAGCCGGTTCGTTTCTTTGATAAACCTAAACTGGACTTACAGTCTTATACTGGGGCAAAATGAAAAAAAGAGAAAAAGAAAAGCAAAAAAAGCAAGGAATATTGGCAAATGAAAGCCAAAGGTAAAAAAAAAGAGAAAAGGAGGAAAAGGATACATTTTGGGGAAATGGGGCAAATTCATCATAGCTATAAGTCTGGTTGACCTATTTTCACACTTAGAAAATTTTGAGCCTTTAATACCTTTTCTTTCATAAACTGAGCCTAGCCTTTGTTTCGTCATATTCTTAAGCCCTCGGTGATTTTAGTATATTCATTCAAATATCAGAGTAAGATTGGTGATGACGGAATGCAGAAGCCGGCCCTAGTGAAAACCGTAACTAGCGTTAGGGCAATATTGGCAAAAGAAAAGAGAAAAAAGGAAAAAAAGAAAAATCAGAGGTTGAGTTGATCATGTTATCCAAGAGAAATCAGCACGAGTACTGAGACTGAGCAGAATGGGAATAACGGGGTCAATTCTGGAAGAAAAGGCATTTGGGGATGATTCTAAAGGTCACAAGATAGACAGATTTGATCTCTCCCTATTGCTTGGATTACCCCTTTCATTATTCAACTTGATTTCAATTCTTTTAATCGTGTGTGGTTAAGTGTTTTGAACAAAAATTCAAAAAAATAATAAAATACAAAAAAGCAAAAAATTTATATTCTGGTCAGTGATGAGAAATCAAATACTTTTCATAAAACCTTTGTTTTTATAAGCATCTGAGAATTCTGAGGCTAATAGTATAAAAACTTACTTTTGAATAAAATCCTTTGTATTTCTACTATTGTAGTTTGCTTTGATTCAAAGGTATGAAAAAAAAATGCAATAAAGTAAGCTAATCCCTATCTCCAAGCCGCTACTCAAGCTCTCAAATCCGAGCCGCAATAATTCCAGAAGTTCCCTCTGCATCCAAATTGCTCAGAAAGGAGATAATCTCATCTAAAAGCGCTTGCCTGATCCTCATGCCTCTAAGGTTGGCTAAAGCATCCTGGTGCTTCTGCCGCAGTACTCGGACTTCAAAGCAGCGAGCCTACTTCTGCTCCTCGAGTTGCTTTTCTATAGCAATACGGCGAGATACCTGTTCTTCAAGTTGCCACTCCAGATCAAGGCCTCGTATCCTAAGCTCTTGGGCTTCCCGTATCCATATCTGCTGAAGTCGCTGGTGAGATGTTCTTTTGAACTCCAAGATGTCTTCATAAGTGGGAGCCAACACTATAGGAGGATCCTCGGGTACTGGAGCCTGACTCTGAATCTGCTCCTTGATCCAGAAAAGGTAGTCCTTCACATGGGACTCTGAGAAGACTGGGCCTCGCATAAAACAAACATAGGACCACTCCCTCATCAACAAGGCATTTAGCCACATGGTGGTTGGTGAAAGTGGCCCAAGGTAGTCCTCGTATCCACTTGGGATTATAATCCCCTGGGTCGCTCTGAACTGCCGAAGAACTCGCAAGGGGAGGTAGAGCACAGCATATCTCAAGCCCGCTAGAACCAAAAAGTTGCTGTCTTTGAAACTGATCACGGTCTCTACATTAGGTTGATAAATACCAGGCCACCTCACTTGATCATCCTGGAGTGTAGCCAAGAAAGTAAACCAACCCTGTTTGCCTCCTGGAATGTCAGGACACCCCCGGTTGCTCATCAAGACCGAAACTTTCAGGCTTGGAAAGAAATGCCGATTAATCTCTTCAATTTGACTTAGGTGATCAAGTAACCAAAGCTGCAGAAGGGGAGAAATATTTCAATATATTATAGAAAAAAGAAAAAAGAAAGAAAGAAGAAAAAGAAAAAAAAGAAGAAGAAGGAATTTTACCTGCAAGATGGGAGCACATGACAGGAAGTGCTTCTTCTTCCTATGATAGCAGTCGGTCAATGCCTGTTACATCCCTGCCAAAATCATAGGTGCCAATCTCTCCTGCTCCCTAACCTGACAGACGACTGAGATAAGGGCCAAGTCAACTTCATCATCATCCCGTGGAAAAAGTAGTTGATTGATCACTATTAGGGTCAGGGCATTAAATCTAGCTTCATTGTTTTCCCCCCTCAAGGGCTTTTCAATCAGAAAAGACTTGGATAAAGTCAAAAATGGGTCAGAATCCCCTAAATCCTTCTTCCCTATACCCAGAAAAGTAGAAGCCTCTTTCTTGTAGCTAGGCTTGAGGGGTGGGTTCACTACTTTCTCTGCAAACCTCAAACCAAGGATGGTTTTGAAAGAGTAGGAGACTACTTTACAGGTCCTCGATCTACAACAATTATGATCTTAACAATGCGGAAACATACACACATAATTTATACGAGAAAACTTGAATCCAGATCCAGGAAAAACCTCGAGTCTATATGAGGCGACTAACCCTTAGAATCTCCACTATTGAATGAAAAGCAATTACAAAGGAAAACACACTTAACCTTTACAATTGAACTCACTCAACAGCAATCCACAGTTCGAATACACGAACTGTAGCACAACTTGAATCCACAAGCTGCAATTCACGATCAATCCAGATCCACAGCTCGAATCCACGAACTGCAACACAACTTGAATCCACAAGCTGCAATTCACGATCAATCCAGATCCACAGCTCGAATCCACGAACTGCAACACAACTTGAATCCACAAACTGCAATTCACGATCAATCCAGATCGTGACAATCACCTCAGAGTCCACTGAGATGATCCAATGCAATAGGAATCCACCTATGCATCCAACAAGCTCGATCACCAATCCAGGAGATCATACGATCAAGTGAAGTTCTAAAATGAAGCAGAATCCTCAAACTTCAATTTCAGGAGATCTTTCTCAGATCTCCCCCTCACTCGATCACCGACTCTCTAAAGATGAATTGACTGAATCTCGAACACCTCAAGATCCAAATCGAATTGAACAAAAGAAAAAGTCATTAAAAAAATACAGCTCGTCTATTTAAAGAAGAAAACTCAGATCGCATCGAACGCTGGTGGCGTCGCCTTGCGATCGGGGTAGATAGCTGGAAGCGAACTCAAGTCCCGCTCAAATCCAAATAGACTCAGTTAAGGGCGCGCTGCCAGTGCACTGCTAGCGGGAGGGAACACGGCATGTGCACAGCTGATTTTTAGATTCTTCAATCTTGCTCTGTGCTACCAGCGGCGTGTCGGCGTCGCCTTACGACGTAGGTGCGCATACTTTACTTTCAAAGCTCTATTTCACTTATGCGCTGCCAGCGGAGTGGTAGCGGCGTTGTTCCTCGCAAGTGCCTTTACGAAATGTTCTTTATTTAGAAAACCTTACATTTCCTTCAGCTACCAGCGGCATGGTAGCTGTGTGGCAGCATTACCTTCCTCTTTATTAAATTCACAGAACTTATATTTTGATTCTGCACATCTTGAAGATTATTAGAAGATATAATTTGTCAAACATTTGCCATATAAGGAGTGTGAGTTTTCACACTTACAATCTCCCCCTTGGCAAATGCCTGACAAGAAACTTAAAACAGTGCTTAATATCAAATTCAGATATTGATTTCAATTTAAGCATTCAAATCACAATGATAAGGGAGAACTCGGAATTTCATTCATTTCAAACAAAAATATACATTGTTCAGAAGATATATACATTCACTCCCCCTTAAACCATCTTCCAGAAAACACAAAAAAAAAAAAAACAACAGAACAAACAAAACTAAAAGGGTCATCAACCAGCAGCAGCATCATCAAAATGACTCCCCCTTTCTGGAAGGAAGTTTCGGATCCCAAGTTCTTGAATAATGCCGGTACGCATCTTGGGACCGGGAGTGCAGCCAACACAACTTGTGATCCATTTCCAACTGGGTTCTACGAATGCTACTCAGAAAATGATCAGCTTCATTTTGCATGCGTTGCTGCGCAGCAACATCCCTTTGCACCTCGCCACATGCAAAATCAACATCCTTTGCAAGCTTATCCAGCTTCTCTTGGGTCTCTGATTTGAACATGCTCATCATGAGCATGTGAGCCCTTACCTCAGAATTGAAAGCCTCCTGGGAGGCTTGCATGGAATTCAACTTGTCTAGGATTGCCATAGCATCAGAACTGGACAAGGAGGATTGAGAAGAAGAAGGCTCCGAAGAAGCCAACCGAAAAGGATTAGCTCTTTTGCTTCTGGTAAGGGTGGAGGCATCAATGGGAGGTTTGGGGTGAAGGATCAATTCAACAGGATCAGGTAGGATCCCCTGGTGAATGCACAAGTAAGTGATGAAAATCCCAAAGGGAAGAGCAGCAGTCTTGGATTTTAAATTCCGAGACTGAATGATCTGATTGAAGATGATGGAAGGGAGACAGACACTGTCTCTGTTGCATAGAGCATGAAGGAGTCTTGCTCGAGAGTGAGAAATCTCAGAATGATGATCTGAGGGAACAACAGAAGCACAAATGAACAGATTCAAGATCCTGAGAAGATCTTGGAGAGAGCCATGAGGAAGATAGTTGGGCTTATTTTTTATGGAGGTGGGAGCACCCTGAACAATAAGAGAAGAAATTATTGACTCCATGGGACGATCAGAGTGAGAGGCTAGAAAGTCAAAAGAAGGAGATTCAACAATGGGCAGTTCCAGAAGAGAGGAGATAAGATCTTTCGAGAAGTCGAAAGAGATTCCCCGGACATAGGCTTTGACGAAGCCTTGATTTGCAAGATGAAGATGGTGGAGGTTCGAATAAAACTCTCGAACCAGGTCTTGATAAGCAAAACCACTTATCAGAGCAAATTTCTTCCATCCATTGTCCGAAAACAAGGAAAAGAGCGGAGAGTCAGAAAAGGAGTCAAGCTTAATGGCCCTTTCCAAGAGGAGTGGCCTGTGCTTGAAGAATTCATTATAATCAGACAAACCATTTCAATGAATGGTTTAGATGAAGGTGAAGGGGATGGGGGTCTCACCGGTGGAGAAGAGACAACCGGAGAGGTTCTCACTGGTGGAGAAGAGGTGGAAGGAGAATCAGTCCTAGACTTTTTCTTGGGAGGCATGATGAAAATACAGGAGAAAAAAAATAGAAGAGAGAGAATAACACAAGTAAAGCACGACAAAGCCCTAATGGCAGAACAAACTATCAAACCTAACTTAGAAGAACGAGAGAAGAACACTGCAACTGAAAAAAAAATGAAGAAGAAAGATGAAGACAGTAAAAAAAATTTTACCTGACCAGTGTGTGCGCGCGTGGGAAACGCGGCACGGGGTAAATTCGGAGTCGCCACCGCCTGATGGGGTGCAGGCGGACACCTGGGTGCCTAATCCTGTCTATTAGGGCTTTCGGTCTGCAACTTGAGATTCTAAGTCTTGGTTCTCGGTTGTGGGCTGGGGAAGTCCGCAGACACCCCAATCCGCCCAGTCGGATGACGGGTCCCGTGGGTTCCCTATTTTGAGTCAGCTTTCTCACTTTGGTTTTCACCCGATTCCTAATCCCGCATGCATTTTTGTTAGGTCTTGGTGGGACCACCTGGTGGTGTGGGTCTCTTTAGTTGATTTTATCTTTTCTTAATCTTAAGTGATCTGGGTCTGTTTGGGGTGGGCCCTGTTGGAAGGCCCAACCGGTGTCCTGGATGGGCTTGAGTTGGCCCGTTGAAAGAGTAGAGAACTACTCTTAAGGTCCACGATCTATAACAATTCAGAATTGAACAATGCGGAAACAGTACACAAAGAATTATACGAGGAAACCTGGATCCAGATCCAGGAAAAACCTCGAGTCTATATGAGGCGACTAACCCTTCAAAATCCACTATTGAATGAAAAGACAATTACGAAGGAGTACATACTTAACCTTTACAATTTGACTCACTCAACAGCAAACCATAGTTCGAATCCACGAACTGCTACACAGCTTGAATCCACAAGCTGCAGAACACGATCAGTCCAGATCGCAAACAATCACTTCTCAGTGATCCACAGTTCGAATCCACGAACTGCAACACAGCTTGAATCCACAAGCTGCAGGACACGATCAATCCAGATCGCAGCAATCCTCTCAGAATCCTCTGAGACGATCCAATGCAGTAGGAATCCACCTACGCATCAATCAAGGCCGATCACCAGTCCAGGCGATCACACGATCAGATGAAGTTCCGAATTGAAGAAGAATCCACTGTCTTCAATTCCAGGCGATCTATCTCAGATCTCCCCCTCACTCGATCGCCGACTCTCCAAAGAAGATTTGATCGAATCTCAAAAACCTCAAGATTCGAAAAACAAATAATCCAAAGAAAAAAAGTCACCATTGAAAATTACAACTCGTCTATTTAAAGAATAAAAACTCAGATCGCGTCGAGCGCTGGTAGCGTCGTGAAGCGATCGATGTAGACGGCTGGTAGCGAACTCATGTCCCGCTCAGAGTGAGTTGAACCAGTTAAAAGCGCGCTGCTAGCGAGCTGCTAGCGGGAGAGTACGCGGCAGGTGCACGAACCTTACTTTCGACACACGAATTCCCTTATGCGCTGCCAGCGGGGTGGCAGCGGCGTGGTAGCAGTGTGGTGGCACCAACTTCTTCTTCTTTACTGAATTTACTGAATTTTCATTGTTTAATCTGCACATCTTGAAGCTTCATTAGAAACATAATTTGTCAATCATTTGCCATAACAGGAGTGTGAGTTTTCACACTTACACCCGTGTACCCTTGGCGGGCCTCTGTCTAACCCTAGGAGGCCTTGTGGGCTTTGGTTAGTGTATGGATTTTACATTGGGTTTTTTAATATTAAGTGGTTTTCATGCAAGTGGTGGGCCGGATTGGTTTGTCGGCCCCTTAGGTGGGCCCACAAGGTGGCCAAATGATTTTGCATCTCTTATCTTTTAGTTTTCCGAAGTGGGCTGGTCATTGGGCTTGGGGCCCATGATCCAGGCTTTGGGCTTTGAAAGCCCAGTTCCTTGGAAATTAGGGCTTGCACCCTAACTCGGTTCGGTTGGCGGGCTTTAGCGGGCCCGACAGGCCCTAGCCCACGGTCTCGGCCAGACCACACAGTTCATGCACTCATTCACGTCCAGGTGCGGATGGGCCGCATTGGGTTTGGCCCATTCGATTAATTTGGTTCATTTTGCTTAATCTTGCTTAAGTTGCATGCATTGGGGTTTATTGGGCTTGGTGGGCCCCGTCGGAAGGCCCACTAGTGTGCCAAGCTGGACCGGTTGGTCCAAGTCCCATCTTGGGTTTCCAGGTGGCCCGGAAACCCTGTTGGCTTAATGGCTTTGACACAAATCATCTCAAAATTCGGCAAAGGAACAGAATATGCAAAAAAATCATGCTTCTATGTGTATCCGGCAACTCAGGCCGGATACACAGGATCTACAGGTGATCCGGCCAGAGTGACCGGGTACACTGGGTCTGTGGGTTATCCGGCCTTGATGGCCGGATACGCTAAGGCCTTAGGTGATCCGGCCTGAGTTGCCGGATCACCCTGGAATGGTCTTTTTTGGGCTTTGGCCTTTCGGGATTGATCCCAGGGGCTCCCAGGAGGGTCTTAGGAGTCAGGTGGGCCCTCGGATGGGCCCACATACGTACAGGTTTGGGAGAAGCCACCTTTGGCTTCTCCTTCTTGGACTTTTCGACAAAGGCAATGGGGAGGAGGCTAGAGGTGCTACCTCCTCCCGATCATGGGAAGCTCTCTGTGGCTGGACAGGGACCTAGGTGTCCCTGTTTGGTCCTTCTACTCCCCACATGATCTGTGGACATGCAAGGTGGGCCGCGGTCTCTCAACCAAAACATAGTAAACATGCTGCAAATCTCTAGAACACATGGCACTACATATGTAACATTTAACGAGAAAGAAAAGCAAAAGAAAAATCCAGCAAGCTTTACGCATGGACTTGTTACTTACCACGAAACCTCCATTGAAGGGAAAGAGGAGGAGGGTTACATAGGGGTACAAGAGACCTTCAAGCATGAGGGGGGGCATACCCCCTCCTCAAATCAGCAATAAAAAATGGTAAAAACACCAATTTAAAGAATCTAATGCTTAACATACAAGGCCTACGCAGACTCCTACGCGGTGCAAGACCTCATGACGCGAAAACAATATTAAATGCATGCATAGGATGACATAAAAATGAGCCCATGCAAAGAGGTGAAGGCAAGTTTGGTAAATATTTCAGAAAATTCCTATTTTAATATATGTTCAATAACATATGATGAGGAGCCTTACCTTAGGTTTTAAAACCTTTTGAGGAAGTGTTGACACCTCTTTGCAGCAAGAAAGTGAGCTGGAGCTCCTCCTTTGGCCACCACAGCACTTCAGTTCCTCTTGTTTCAACAAGAATGGAGAGGAGAAGGGGGAGATGAGGGTGGCTTGGGGTGGTATGGGGAGGTGATGGAAGGCTAATAGGGTTGGAAAGGAAGGGATTCGAGCTGTGTAAGTGAGAGAAGAGAGCAGGAGAAAGGAAAAATAAAATCCCAACCCCGGATATGAGCTGCTGTTGGCTATTTATAGGCAACTTAATGTATCCAGCAACTCAGGCCGGATACACTAAGGCCTCTTCGTATCCGGACTTCAAGTCCGGATACACTGGCTTCCCTTTGTATCCGGCAACTCAGGCCGGATACATGACTTAATCATTTCAAAATTTAATGCCACCGCGAATCTGTCGGCCAAGTGGCGCGAATTTCGCGCGAATATCTTTATGTATCCGGCCTTCAAATCGGGCCATGAAGGATAGGCAGTGTATCCGGTATATTTGACCGGATACAAATCGAAAAATTACGGATTTGCCCTTCGACTTGACCGATTCGACCGATTTGACCCTTTCGGATATCTACGGATCGCCCGTACGAAATTTTTATATTTAAGATTTAGTCCCTGAGATATTTTGCTGCGTTGGTTGGCACGTACGCAGTTCTTGCGCCACGTGTGCAGTTTCCGTCTTTGCTGCTCGGAAACTTCGACAGATCATATCTCCCTGACCCGAACTCCGATTCGAGCAAACTCAATTGTGTTAAACTCGTATCGGAGCCCTCTATTTAATGACATGGGGCTAAGCACTTGGCACGGATTCCGAGAAAAAGTCAACTTTTGCCCTTCCGTTAAGTTTGACTGCCCTTAGAACCTTCATCTGGACTCTGATTCCTGCAAACCAAGTTGAGCTGGAACCGTGTCGGGATTCTCTATCCATTGGGATAAATCAAGGCATTTGGCACTGAATTCGAGGAAAAGTCAACTCTCGGCTTTCCCTCAAGTTTGACTGCGCTTAGAACCTTCATCCGGACTCTGATTCCTGCAAACCCAGTTGCGTTGGAACCGTGTCGAGATTCTTTATCCATTGAGATGAAGCAAGGTGGCATATTATTACTTGATCAAAAGGTCAAATTTTGACCCATCAGGTTTTGACTTTTTGACCAGGGTTTGCATTTCCGGCTCTTTCGGGGGCGCAAAAATGAGGTGCTTACAGCTACCCCTCTTTGCTGGAGTCACCTTGTGGATGAATAGCAAAGAGAAAAAGAATCGCGTTTTTGCGCCTGGCATTTCTGTCGACATGGTCGACAAGCTAAGTCCTTTGAAATTTTCATTTTGAGAGGGAAGCGGCCAAATCATGTGGCGTCACTCCCTGGCTTCAGAGTTTCCTTACCCTTTTCTTTCGGGTTTTTGTAGGGCAACTCTTCAGCCTTTGATTTATGTTTGACGGAGATTGGACTTGGTCTCGCCAACCTGTTTCGACGTTGATGCCAGACACTTGACAATATTCTTTTCTTCTTGTTTGCTCCATTAAAGATTTTGGGTGACTTCAGGCTTTTGATCCCCTTTTGCGTCTTTTACTTGAAGCTTATCTTTCTTTTGACGGCCAGGGGTTGGTTAGGGTGTGGACCAGATGAAGAAAAGATGAAGGAAGAATGGAGGAGGAGCTACTGTTGGTGAGGAGGTGCTTCCAGCGCTATCCAGTGCCTCAGAGGAGCTCACACACCTGCTCTAATCTATTTACAAAAGTGTGAAATCAAAATTACAAAAGGGGCCATCTTGCCCAATGATATCCTCATTTATGCTCATTCTTCTTCATGTCTTCCTGTCCCTTCTTTGGTAGTGCCAGCTTGTTCTCTGGGAGAGGCTCCCTAGCTTGGTATGACTGTTGCTGGGGATTGGGAAGGAATCTTTTCCTCGTTGCCTCTCCTTTTGATTCAATCCTTGTTACTGGCGAGCGTGGGAGTCCCTCTGGGAAGGATGCTCCATTGGGGACAAGTGGGGATTCCTCACGCTGTCATTTTCCCTTTTACGGCGTTTTCCTTTTGCCCAGGCTTGAGTTCTTCATGCTTATTCAAGCCCTTGTCGAGTGCGAGAGACTCTGCTGAGGATTGGAGTTGGCTTTCTTTGTCCCTTTCTTGCTCTCCTTCGCAAGGCCGGCCTCTTCAGACTGGGCGAGGCTTGAGGGGTTTTCATGGTCAGGCATCACTCGCTTGAGAGGACTCTACTGGGGATTCCAGACAGGTATTATGCTCCTTCTGATGAAAGGATTTCACTGGGGATTTTTGGAGAAGACGTCCATCATCCCACTTTTGCTGTACCTGTGAAGTCACGAAGGGAACAAGAAGGTCAGTCTTGGACTAGCTGGGGATTAATGCAAAGCATTCTTATTTTCTTCGCTCTGAGCCTTTTGCCCATTGCAACTAGAAATGGCCTCTGCCAAGATTGAGAGACTATCAACTCAGGTTAGTAGCCCAATGCGGAGCCTCAAATAGCTAAGCAGAACAATTATAGAGAAGACAGGTGTGTTAGTGTGTGCTTGTGTTTGCAATATCAAAGAAATTTTCCATGGTCAGACGGTTCTTGGAGTGCTTGGTATTTTCAGTAGCATCGTCATCACAGGCCACTGTGAAGTCTTTAACTCAGGTACAACCTGCCGGTCTGAACCTCTCAGATCTGTGCAATTTTCTCAGTTTACTGCCTGCCACTGTCACTGCTCTCCTCTGCATCTTGCTCTGCTCAATCCAGATGTGACCCGTTTTTTTTTTTTTTGGGACTAACCACACAATGCCATTTTTTCGGGTTTTCACTGTGTCTAGCCTTTCTTAGGAAGCTCTGAATTCCGTCATGGCTGACGAATGCCGACTTAACTGTTTGCCCTGACCATTCTTTTCGGGATCCGAGAGGTCTTAGAGATAGGACGAAACGTAGGCTTGGTCTTGGTTATGAAAGAAAGGATACGCGGCTCAAAAAGCTTTAATTTTTGGGTTTACAAAGTGTGCTACTTTTATTGCTGGTGGGACTTACATCCTGGCTTATTTGTATCTCTATATTTTTGCTGGGTAAACATTTCCCCATTTTCTGTGTTTCTTTCTTTTTTCTTTCTTTTTCTATTGCAATTTCTCTTCTTTTTGAGGTTTTTCTGGGCCAGAATGCCCTGTTTCTTTTTGCTTTGCCAGGAATGCCCCGTTTTATGTGTAGAACACTTGCAATGGGTTGAAAGAATTTTAAGACTCAAAATTGTTTAACTAGGGGAGAATTCAAGGTATTTGGAAGAATTTACAGTCTAAAGGAGAGTCAAGGATGGCCTCTCTTCATTTCCCAATCAGAATGATCCTAGGCATAGTACAGTTTGACGGTGTCTGCATTTACCGGCTCAGGAAAAATTGCCCCGTCCATTTCTTGTAGGATGAGTGCTCCTCGGGACAAAACCTTGTGGACTACGAACGGTCCTTCGTAGTTTGGCTTGAATTTCCCTCTGTTGTCCTCTTGATGAGGGAAAATTCTCTTTAGTACCAGGTCTCCCACTTTGAACTGTCGTGGCTTCACTTTCCTGTTGTAGGCTCGCGCCACTCTCTGTTGATAGAGCTGGCCATGGCACAAAGCCTTGATCCTCTTTTCATCCAATAATCGCAACTGGTCAAATCTGGATTCTTCCCATTCGACGTCACTGATTTCAGCTTCCTTCAGAATTCTGAGTGATGGAATCTGTGCTTCCACGGGGAGGACTGCTTCCATTCCGTATACCAGGGAGAACGGGGTTGCCCTGGTTGATGTCCTAATCGACGTCCGATAGGCGTGCAGTGCATAGGGCAGCTTCTCATGCCAGTCTCTGTAAGTGACTACCATTTTCTCAAGTATCTTCTTCAGATTCTTGTTGGCAGCCTCTACTGCCCCATTCATCTTGGGCCGGTATGCCGTGGAGTTTAGATGTCTGATCTTCAGATCTTCACACATATTTTCCATGTCCTTATTATTCAGATTCTTCGCATTATCAGTGATGATTGCTTCTGGAACTCCATAGCGACAGACTATATTGTTTTTGATAAACTTGAGCACCTGAGACTTCTTGACATTCACAAAGGACATGGCCTCTACCCACTTGGTAAAATAGTCAATTGCCACTAATATGAACCGATGCCCGTTTGAAGCCATTGGATGAACCTGGCCTATCATGTCAATTCCCCAGATGGCGAACGGCCAAGGTGACGTCATGGAGTACAGTGTATTCGGCGGTGTATGGATGTTGTCGGCATAAATCTGGCATAACTGACATTTTCTGACATGAGCGTAGCAGTCTGCCTCCATGGTCATCCAGTAATAGCCCATCCTTAGAATCTTCCTTGCTAGCATGTGCCCATTCATGTGTGCGCCGCACAACCCTCCATGGACTTCCTCGATTAATCTCTGCGCTTCGGCTTCTCCGACGCATAGCAGTAGGGAATCGTTGTATGACTTCTTGTACAGCCTACCTCCACTGTAGAAGTATTGCCCTGCCAACCTCTGTATAGTTCGCTTCTCTGCAGCTACGGCACCTTCTGGCAAAATCATGTTCCTTATGTACCTTTCGATGTCCGCGTACCAAGGCTCTTCTTTGGGTGTGCTTTTCTCGATACTGAAGCAGTACACAGGGTAGCGCCGAAGTTCTATCTCTAATTGTTGCACCCAAGCATCATCTGTGATGGTGGCCATTGATGCCAGCGTAGCCAGTGCATCTGTGAATCGGTTCCCGTCCCGTGGCATGTAGTCGAATGTCACACTCTCGAATTGCTCTTCCAATTCCTTGACCAGTTCTTGGTACGGTACCAACTTCACATCTCTGGTCTTCCAGTCTCCTATCACTTGATAGATGATAAGACTTGAGTCACCGAACACTTTCAACTCTTTTATACGCATCTCGATTGCCGCTCGCAGGCCCAACACACATGCTTCATACTCGGCCATGTTGCTAGTGCAATCAAACAGAAGTTTCGCTGCTATCAGGTGATGAACACCGTCTGGGGAGATTAGCACTGCTCCGGTCCCTTTTCCATTTACATTCACTGCCCCGTCAAAGAACATCTGCCACTTGGTTTCTTCTGTATCCTTTGCAGACTCTGTACACATCACATCTTCGTCTGGGAAGTGAGTCAGAAGTGGTTGGTAGTCAGGTAGTGGATGCTCTGCCAAGTGATTCGCCACGGCTTGCCCTTTTATCGCCTTTCTAGTCGTGTAGACAATGTCGTACTCAGACAAAAGGACTTGCCACCTGGCAACCCTACCAGTGGAGATCGGCTTCTCAAAGATGTATTTCAAAGGATCTAGATTGGAGATCAGTAAGACTGTGTGACTAAGCAAATAGTGTCAAAGCTTCTGAGCTGCCCAGACCAGGGCACAACACGTCTTTTCAAGCACTGTGTATCTGACTTCGATGTTAGTAAATTTCTTGCTCAAGTAGTAGATTGCTTGTTCTTTCCGCCCTTTCTCATCGTGTTGTCCTAACACACATCCTACAGCCGTCTCAGAGACTGTCAGATACATAATCAAGGGTCGTCCTGGGACAGGCGGGACCAATGTCGGCGGACTCATCAGGTAGGCCTTGATCTTATCAAACGCTACTTGACAGTCGTCATTCCAAACCACAGGGTTGTTCTTTTTTAGCAGCTTGAATATAGGCTCACACACAGGAGTCATCTGTGCAATGAACCTACTGATATACTGCAATCTGCCTAGGAACCCTCTCACTTCCTTTTCTGTAGATGGGGGAGGCATATCCAGAATTGCCTTTGCTTTGACGGGGTCGACCTCAATGCCCCGCTTGCCTACTATGAAGCCGAGCAACTTTCCTGAAGTGACTCCAAATACACATTTGTTTGGGTTGAGCCGGAGCTTGTGCTCTCTGAGTCTGTCGAACATCTTTCCAAGGTTCACAAAGTGGTCTTCTTCTTCCTTAGACTTCGCTATCATGTCATCCACATACACCTCCATCTCCTTGTGTATCATGTCATGGAACAACAGAGTCATTGCACGCTGATATGTAGCGCCTGCATTCTTCAGTCCGAACGGCATCACGCGGTAACAGTAAGTGCCCCAGTGCATGATAAAGGATGTCTTCTCCATATCCTTAGGTGCCATCCTTATCTGGTTGTAACCAGGGAAGCCGTCAATGAAAGAGAACATTGAATGCGTTGCTGTATTGTCCACCAGTACATCAATGTGCGGCAATGGGAAGTCGTCCTTTGGACTTGCTTTGTTCAGATCTCTATAGTCGACACACATCCTGACTTTCCCATCTTTCTTGGGAACTGGCACGATGTTGGCCAACCACTCTGGGTAGTGAGTTACTTGTAGGAATCCGACTTCCAACTGCTTGGTGACCTCTTCCTTGATCTTCAGGGCCCATTCCGGCTTCGTGCGCCTGAGCTTCTGTTTCACAGGTACGGCCTCAGACTTTGTAGGCAACCGATGCACAACCAAGTCCGTGTCTAACCCAGGCATATCCTCGTATGACCATGCAAACACGTCAGAATAAGACTTAAGAAAATCGAACATCTGTTTTCTCTATAATGGTGACAGCTTTTTACCAATTTGGAGGATCCTTGGTTGGGCTATTTCACCTATGTCAATTGACTCTGTTTCCTCAATGTTGGCCTGGGGACCCTTTTCATGCCTTTCCAATGCAAGTTGGATTTCAAGCGGGGTCTCCCATGATTCATCATCGTCCTCATGCTCGAAAGACTCACAGGGGACGATGTTTGAATCCTCTTGCTGCGATGGGTGAGTGCCCCAATCTGACTTGTCGAGTTCTTGCTCGTTTTCAGGATTGGACACTGGCTCATGCGTTTCATTTATTGTAGTTGCCATCTGGACTGGCTTTTCTTTTTGTTTTTCTTGTTCACTTATGGCAATCTTATTACCTATCCCGTGCCCCAGACCCTCCGGGTGTGCATAGGGATTGATACTAAGATCGCGATGCTCAAGTTGTTCATTTTTGTTATTTTCTTTTTCAAACAAATGCAAGTAGTAAGAAGAGTTCAAGTATTCATTGAAAATATGAGCAGTAGCTACAACAGAAACTTCAGAGGTGATAGAAACCCCCTTTGGGATAGCGGCTTTGCTGATGGCAACAGGTGTGGCGCTCCAGTTCCTGAGTGGTGCCTGGTCTTTCTTGCTGATGATGACTGCCGTTTCTGGTTCTTCTGCCAGTACCATGTTGGCGCTGTCATCCGAAGATATGCAAATCGGATCTTCTGCTGCGCCTCCCACTGGCTTGTTCTGGCTTCTCTCTGACTGGGGGCCAGATTCTGATGATATCCCCATCCATGCTCCACTGATGGGGATGGCCCACGGTATCTCGTCCCTGGGTGGCGCATACGCGACGGTGACCTCGTTGGCCGGGTCAACTCTGGGGGGTGCAAACATTATGGGTATCCCAGTTGTTATCCCAGGAACTGTAGAAGAATAAGCTGGTGGTGCCCATTTGCCGTAAGCTGCATGGTATACCTCTTCCGATACCGGCCCTAGCACTTGGGGCATGCTGCGGAACATGCGGTTCAAACCATCGCGAGTTCCGGGGTGCGGGATATAAGGAGGTGGAGGAGGCGACCTTGGCCTATGAGTCGGCGCTCCTGAGCTGTCTCGCCCCTCCATCATGCAGACATACATGATTGGGCCTTCTTCTTTGGATTCCTCAATGGGAGCAGGTGGTGGCACTTCTATCACAATTGCAGAGTTGACCAGGATCCCATCAGGGATGAACTGCTCATCTGGTGGGTCGAAGGCCATGGTAACTTCGTCGACTGAGTCCAGGCCGACCAGTGCTGGCAGGCCATCTGGCGACCCCTAGGAGCCAATGGGTCTACTTCCACTATGTCTCCAATCATGTCCATGGATGGTGGCTCCTCCCAGAGCATCTGAGCTAGGCCTTGTAGGTAGTCTTCTTCTGCAGCAGGGGTGTCCAAAAACTCATTTCCCCATCCTTGGGGGACTATGTTCTCGATGGCCTGGGCTGCCTTACGCTCCATGTTAGTGAAGCGGTGGTACAAGTGCTCGTGCACGCATATGGGCCAGTGGGGGTCCCTTCCTTCGGTTCTGGCTCTTTTCCTTTCGGCACGGTTCCCAAGGAGTCGAGGGTAGTCTTCTGGCTGCGGCCTGAACCCCAATCCAAACCCAGTGGTCTGCTCATAAGGTCGGATGGCTGCCTTAATTCCCTGCTTATACTTGCCCAGTCCATCACCGGCTCTGAGACCCCAGTCTGCGCAGTCAGCAGCACTAAACATGTTCTTTCTCCTCTTTTTTGAGAGTCGTTGCCCCCTTTCTGGCTGCTCTACACCGGCGGGAGGTACAATACCCAATAATCGGTAAACAATATTCCATGAACCATAAATACCAACAAACCAGCAAATAAAACATATCACGTCAAACAAAATCAAATACCAACATTGGTCAATGTCATGACTATTGTTTAGTTGATAAATTAAACATGCCAAGTAGACACTCCACACCTCCATGTACACAGTTCCGGCCTACTCAGGGTTTCGGAAACTCTGAAATGACGGCCTACTCACAGTTTCGTCATCCAATGCAGGCCTACTTCCCGGGTTTCTGCATTGACAACCAGGCCTACTCAGGGTTTCTGGCTGCTCTACACCGGTCGTGGCAACACACAAGGCCATGCAATTTCAACAACCAACAATAACATTACATTACTAAGCTTAGACTCTGGATCCAGGACAAGCTAGACCAAAACAGTAAAACATCGTATAATCTCAATTCCAATATCAAAGTAAAACCATTCATTCCACATCATGTAAAACCCATCATTGTTCATCACCTGTCCCTCTGGACCAAGCAGTACCTCAAGTACTTTCAGCATTTTCTCATTTCCGTAACACATGCCATTTGGAAACAAAACTCAATTCATTCATACCAAGGAAATCTTTACAATACATTTAAAGTTTCCAAACAAGTGAAACCAGAATAGAATAACTCCTCAATCAAAACAGTGTATAAAACAGAGGAAATGTAACTGGTAACTCTTAGTGGTTTGGTATCCAGCACAACACTCATAAATAACCTAAACTCAACTAGGAAGCTTTTAAGAAGTTCACTAAATTTTCCTCTAATAATTTCATAGGCAAAGTAGATTCCAAAGTTCCCAAACAAGTGAATAGTGAAGTGGTTTAACCCTTAAGACACCCAATTACTCTTGGTTAAATCAAAATTTCCATTTCAGTAAGTATAATAGGGTATGCGCTCACTTCCTGAAGTGGGCGCCAGGTGAACGTCGGTCGGCGGTAAGAAAAACAGGGTAAAATGTACCTTGCGCTCACTCGATGCTAAGTGAGCGCGAGATAGGCGCGAGCTGAGCACCGGGTTCGCGCGAGCTGAGCGCCGGGTTTTCGAGTGCGCGCGAGCTGAGCGCCAGGTGAGCGTCAACTCGGCGGTAAGAATAATTTTAACTGGGCGCCTACCTCCTAGGTAAACGCAAGTGGGCGCCAGGTTCGCGGATACCCATTGCGATTTTCAGTTCTCTGTATATTCGAGATCTCCAATTCTGGCTGGTTTGTTTAGGTCTGTTATTGCTCCAATACCCTCCTAATACTCCCAGAAGACTTCCCAATCACTTTTGGATTTAATCTAAATACATTTAATTTCAAGATAAATTTCAGTCTCCGACTCTGTTTCATGTCATTCCAGAAAACTAGAAAAACTCAGAGATCATTTTAAATACAACCATGCATCAGAATAATCTCGCGAAAACATAAAACACAAAACCCCAGTTGTAAATCAGTGCTACTCACCAGTATACGCTTTTCCCAAAATAACCCAACCTCGGTCGATCACGACTCCGGCTGCGCGCGCGAATGAAAATATAGCCGAACGAATCCTCTCGAGCAGAGAGAAATAACCCACTGAACTTCGACTCCAAAATCCTTCCCGTAGCCTTTGCGATTCTTGATCTCTTCCTAGCGAAACCCTAATCGCCACAGTAGCCGCAAAACACCAAACGTCTTCAGTTACAAAATACGATGCGAGCATTCCAAACCAAAACCTAATTTCCCCTTTAGTATATATACCTTCCACATGCTCCCATACGTATTGCCGCACCACAACCTTTTAAAAGCCTTGATCCTATGCATGCTCGCCCACTGAAAACCCTACATTTTCCCGCATCCACTTAAGCTTATTCTCTTTGACAACTAATGACCACAAATCTCCAGCAATAAATAAATTTTGATTAAGCCTGTCCATAAATCCATGTGTTCATACTTTTGCATATATTTTATTTTATCTACTATTTTATATTGTTTATTAATAATTTTTTTTCCTACTCAAAACTGGGGTTTTACAGAGTGTGGTGGGCAACTCATAATCCACATAGGGTACTCCGACCCTTTCAAACTCTCGGTGATCCTCAGCATGTACTGTTATAAGTTCGTTGCTTGACACGAACCGGACCATTCTGTGCAGTGTGGAAGATACTGCTCCTGCCTGATGTAGCCACGGCCTCCCAATCAGCAAGTTGAATGAGGCGTTGATATCTATGAGTTCGAACTCCATGGTAAAGAGCCTATCTGCGATCATGATCACCAAAGTGACCTCTCCCAGTGAGTCCCTTCAGGCGTTGTCAAAGCCTCTGACATTGTGCCCACTTGGTTTGATCATTGAATGATCTAATTGTAAACTGTGAAACGTCCTCATCGGGCATATGTTCAGCACCGACCCATTGTCAATCATGGCACGTTTCACGATGAGATCTGCACACTTTACGGGTACATAGAGTGGCTCGGTGTGATTGTACCCTTCAGATGGCAGGTCTGCTGCAGAAAAGGAGATAGCCTGGGGTGCCATGATCACTGACACCACTGCCCCTAGCTGCTCAGGACCAATGCTTGCTGGTACGTGTACGTCTCCCAGGACCTTCATCAACACTGCCTTGTGCTTTTCTGAATCAATCAGAAGTCTCATTATGGATATCTGGGCGGGTACTTTGTTCAACTGCTGGAGGAGATCGTATTCGGGAGTGTAGATGCTGTGGTGCAAATCTGTGACCTCCTCTTCTGTGGCCCTTCCCTTTCTCTTGAGGTCGGTGGCAATTCTGTAACCACGTCCTTCCCTTTTTCTTTCTTTTTCGCTTCCGCTTCTTCTCCCTCCTCTGGTGCGGGTGGGGGGTCAGTGTTTATGTATCGACCGGATTGGGTGATCTGATCAATTTCTGCTTCAATGGTGGTTGCGGAGGTGGCTTGATGGTGGAAAGATTGGGTGGGGTAAGGTGGGGGTGCGGCCTTGTACGAAGGTGGCTCCAGGTTGAGTTCTGAAAGATTCAGTGTGGGTGGTTCGAACGAAAGGTGGAAGGGGTCTTGTGGAGGTGAGTCCATGATGTCATGGATGTTGAGGGCGGAGGGGTTGGCGAGAGGGGTGGGGTAGAAAAACTCTTGGTCTATGTGTGGGTGGAAATGCACCAGAGGGAGATCAGTAGGGAAGTCACTGCCATCTTCTTCAATGACGTTTACTGTCCTGCTTTCTTCGGCTGATGTATCTTCTGAGCCCGTATCAGGGGACTCGTCCGAACTCTCATACGGATCAAGCAGGGTCGCAAGTTCAGGAGTGGATGGTGGTTCCTCTTCTTCCGTGGCATAAGGGGGGACGAACCACTCCGACATGCCATGGGAAGAGGATTCTGAACTCGGCTCCGCTGATAGGGGATCGGTGAGGGATTGCAGGTCCGGCTCTGAAGTCGCAGACATATACTCAGGTGGCCATTCGGTAGACATCTGCGGGGGTACCCTTGAACTGCCCACGAACGTGTCTATGTCCGGTGGCCCATTTCGGAACCAGGGTCCCTCGGAACTGCCGATTCCTTCTCTGCGTGGAGGGGATGGGGAATCACTGATCCATCCGCATTGCACTGGGTTCCATGGCCCCGTGACCTCCTCACTGCTCTGCGGTTCATCCTCTATAACACAGACGTAGACACCTGTATCCTCCTCAACTGTAATTGCCGTCGGGGGGGTTTCCGCTCGAAGCTGCACCTTCACTGTCTGCCCTGGCCGGCCAATAAGTGCAGAAGGGTCGAACTGCCCGGTGTCCTGATCACTGCTCACTTGATTCGCCGTTCTACTAGTGGAGGATTTTGAGTGATCTGGGAGCGGATTGGTGGTCACGCCAGCTGCTGGAGTCTGGGTAGGTGGCGCTGGTGGGTCGACCGTGATGCGTTTACTATCAATAAGGTCCTGGATGTCGTGCCTCAAATCCCAGCACCGATTGGTATGGTGCCCTGGAGCACCGGAGTGGTACTCGCATCGCTCAGCTGCGTTATAGCTTCTAGCATTGACCAGGCGGGGATTTGGGGGTTTGACCTGCACGTACCCCTTCTTCAGCAAAGTAGGCAGCAACTCTGCTGGCGCATACGGGAGTAGAGTGAAAACCCGCTTCATTCTGGCCTCCATCTCTTCCCTTGTCCTTCTTACCCCTTGGTAAGTAGCCTGCGCGGTCCCTTGAGGTGCCACGGCTTCTGGTCTTTGGGAGAAATGATGGGGTTGTGTAGGGTGTACATAGTTGACCGCCTGCTGTTCTTGTATCCTGGGCTCCTACCCCTGGTTTCTGCTAGCTTGCCCTGTTACCGGCCTCCTTGGTGCAGCACTCTGCCCGCTGCCATCTATCTTTCCGGCCCTCACTACGTCTTCAATCCGATCCGCAGTCAAGATCAGGTCATTGAAGTTCGACGTACTCTGCCCCAGTAGTAGAGTGAAGAAAGGTTGGCCCAATGATGCTATAAACAGAGATGTCATTTCCTGTTCTAACAACGGCGGCTGTACTAATGCTGCCAATTCCTTCCAGCGCTTGGCATACTCCCTTACTGACTCCTGGCTCTTCTTAGCTAGCCTCTGCAATTCTGCCCTTATCTGCAAGATCTGACTGTTTAGGCGGTATTGTTGGATGAAGACGGCCGCCAAATCATTCCATGTCTTGATCTTGGCCTTGTCCAAACTCAGAAACCAAGAGTAAGCGGCCCCAGTTAATGACTTCTGGAAGAACTGCACCATGATCCGCTCTTCCTTGGCGTATTGGCACATATCGCCAGAATAGGACCTCAGATGGTTCAGGGGGCACCCAGTGCCGTCGAACTGGTGCAACTCAGGGCATTTGAACTTAGCCGGGAGTTGGATGTCCGAAAAGAAGCAGAGGCTTTCCAAGGTAGCCTCGCTCTGAACTGTGCTAGGTTGGAGCTGTTTGAGCTGTTCCTTCAGGGCGGTCATTTTCGTTCTGTTCTCCTCCCTTACCGCTGTCAGCTTCTCCTCAAACTGTACCTCCTGAGTTCTGTACCAGTCCTCATCACCCTGTCCCAGATGGATAGGCAGAAATTGCTCTTGTTGTGCCACATGAAATGGCGCTGCCTGTGGTGGTGGTGGCGGTGCTAGGGGAGGGGGGTTTACTGGACGCGGCGGTGGCTGCTGGGCAACCGGCACCCCGGGGGGGCCCTGCCGTAACTCTCTTAGCTCTGTCATCAATTCCTGTATGATGGTACTCATGCTGTCCATCTTCTGTTGCATCTCACTAACCACTTGTGCATGACTAGACTCTGCAGGATGTTGCCCTGGCGGCGTCTGCTCTCCTTGCTGATCCATTTCGAGCCTTCTCCTCAATCTTAACAGGTACGGACTTCTGAAAGCAATTTTTGGTACCTGATGGGACAATTCACAGGCATTAGTGTAATTTTACACGAATTGGTTATGCAATTTATTTGATAGATTCTATTCCTTTGATTTATGCTGATTTTTTTTTGATTGGATTTGGACTAACTAATCTATTTTAGCTACCCTAAGGCAACAAGGGAAAAGAACCTGATTTGTGAATCAACTGACTTATTTTAGTTACCTGGGAGTGACCGGGAAAGAGAACCCTAGTTACCGGATCTATTTTAGCTACTCGTAGGTAACTGGGAGAGAGAACCCAAAGAATTTTGAACACTGATCTATTTTAGTCGCTCGGAAGCGACTGAGAGAGAGAACCCTAATAACCGGATCTATTTTAGTCACCCGCAGGCAACTGGGAAAGAGAACCCTATCTTTTGAAAGCTGGTCTATTTTAGTCGCTCGGAAGCGACTGGGAAAGAGAACCCTAGTGACCAAATCTATTTTAGTCACCCGCAGGCAACTGGGAAAGAGAACCCTAAATGAATTAGCTGATCTATTTTGGCTGTCCTAGGACGACCGGGGAAGAGAACCCTAATAAATTTGACGACTGATCTATTTTGGCTACCCGTAGGTAACAAGGGAAGAGAACCTTAGTGACCAAATCTATTTTAGTCACCCGCAGGCAACTGGGAGAGAGAACCCTAGTAACCGGATCTATTTTAGTCACCCGCAGGCAACTGGGAAAGAGAACCCTATCTTTTGAAAGCTGGTCTATTTTAGTCGCTCGGAAGCGACTGGGACAGAGAACCCGGTTGAACTAATCTATTTTAGCTGTTTAGGCAAGGAAAGAGAACCTTCAATTTAAGGGGCTTTGTTTGAGCTCAGAATCACAGGGTTGGACCAATGCAGGGTCTCCGCAGGGGGTGAGCTGAAAATCAGCACCCAGGCGTACCTCAACCAATCTCCAGTTCGTTCACTGGCGGCGTCGGTGCCAAGTTTCGGCTAGTAGTTCCCGGGCGTGCCTTAGCTAGTCGTTGGTTTAATCACCATTGACTTCGGCACCTCACAAAGGGGAAGGCTATGCCAGGACGCTCCTCCACCAATATCCGACTCATCCGTCGGCGGCTTCGGTGCCCTAAGGGTTCGGCTAGTAGTACCCGGACGCTCCGCAGCCAATGTCCGATTCAATCACCGGCGGCTTTGGTGTCACTAAAAGGGGTAGGCTATGCCAGGACGATCCTCCACCAATATCCGACTCATCCGTCGGTGGTTTCGGTGCCCTACAGGTTAGACCGCATGATCTTGAAAAGATGCAGACGAGTGTGATCTGAGCTCAAAGTCTCGGGTGTTTTTTTAACACTTGCTTGGTTTTGCGATCTCAATGAGAGAGATGCAATCAAAGGAAACTAGGTGGTCGCAGCGACCAGGGAGATTGAAATTATCTGAGAATAGGTGGTCTGTCGGAGACCAAGTTGCCCTATTGGAGGGAATTGATTCTTTTATTTCAAATTCTTGTCTTGTTATGTTTGAACAATATATAGCAAAGTGGAGATAAATTCATGCTTTAATCAAAGGGTGCCGCCATGGCACAAAGTACATCATCATTCATAACAAATACAACAACGCCAAAGTCTAGCTAGGTTGGTCATCATCATAGTGGGAGGACACGTCTTGCCTCCTCAAGGCTCGCAGAAGTTTGTTCTGCAGACGTCGGTCCTCCTCAGCGCGCTTGCACACCAATTCCATTTCGTGTTGCAAGGCCATATTGGCCTGCCTACTCTCCCGTTCCGAATCCACATAAGCTAAATGGATACGGGAATGAGTCTCCTGCAGTTCGGCCACCCTGTCCCTATATGTGTTAGGGGGCGGAATTGGAATGTCACCTGATGCGACAGGCTGAAGAGGTGGGGGGCCGTCATGGCCAAATTCCCGAGCTATCCATTGCTCGTAGTCTCGAAAGTGTGATTCGGTGAAGATGTCTTCCCGATATACGCATACTACCTTCCACTCTATCAGCAGTTGGGTCCTTAGTCCCTTGGTGAGTGGACCGATCAAACTGCTCATGTCGTCCTTGACTGGGATTCCCTGCGGTTTCCCAAACTGTCTTAGAACCCGAATCGGATAGTACGGCACGGCATGAGTAAGGCCTATCAGGGAAAATCCCTCTCTCTTTTTGAAAGCTATGATGGGGGTGTAGGGAATGTTGTATGTACCCCACCATCTAATGTCTGTTTCTCCTTTCAAGTGGAGAAAGTGGTTAAACCAGTCCTCACGAGTAGGTAGGTCTGGTTTGATCTCTCTTTGAGCCAACCAATGGATGTTGTCACCGGTTGCTTTGTAATATGCATTGACTGGTGATGACACCATCAGGTGGTCTTGCAGCCAAATGTGGAGAAGGGGAGCGCACCCTTGAAACCTCCTGGTTCCATTTTTGGACAAAGTTAGGGAATGGAGCAGTTGAGCTAGGATCAGTGGCATGATTCGGTATCCTGCCCTGAGTTGATCCACAATTTCCATGATGGCCAAATTAATGGTATCTCCCCCAGTTGGAAAGAAGATTTGTGACAGAACCACAAGGGTGAAGGTGTCAAACCAAGCCCGGGGTCTTTCTTGCTTTTTGTTTCTCATTTTCTCAGCTAGGAATGTTTTAGAGACCCGAGTAAATGATTTGTCACCTCCTAAGGTCTGAAATTCTCCCCGTGAGAGGCCAAAGAAAACACAAGCTTCATTATTGTAACTTTCCTTGAGACTTGGCCTAGCGGGTTCTCCTAAGTCACGAAATCGGAGGAACAGGTTAAGTTCCTCAATTGTGGGAGTCAACTCGTTGACCTCAAATCGAAACACTGAAAGCTGGGGATCCCAGAAAAGCAGGGCTGCTTGGATCATATCCCAGTTAATCAGCACATTTAACAGGGACAAAGTCTGTCCCATGTGGTATTTGTGATCCCATTCAATCTGCTCGCTCCCTTGGAGCTGCCTTGTCCAAGAACGGATCCAGGGGGTATCCCAGGCACACTTCTCTATCCTAGGGAAACGGGCTCTCTCAGATGAGGATGAAGATGCCATTCCAACTATCCGATCGAAATTCCGAATCAATTTAAGGTTCCACACCAAGACTCTAAGTCAGTTCTATGCATAATTTCAAGCAACAAGATGCACCACTAGCAGTTCTAATATGCTTCATCAAATAAAGCAGAAACAAAACGGTGCGGAATTTAGGCACACATGGTGTGTGGTCCTAAGGGTTGGCGCCAATGAAGGCGCGACTCCTAGACATACTTGTGTAGAGGAGCACATTCAAGTCCCGATCAGTCTTTCTGTCTTTCATCTGTTCTTTCATCTGCTTTCGGAGTCGGACCGTAGCGAAAATACAACTTGCCATCGAGGGTGAATTTTTATAAGATATTTACAAAAGCTGCAAAGAATTCATCCTTAAGGCTGTTGGGAGCCAAAAGGGAGGATACAAATGGCTTTCAAAATGGGTAGGCTAAAAATCCCTAAATCTAGGGTTTAGTACCCTGGCATGCTTTCATCTGTCTGTCTGATCTGGCCGGCTTTCGTCTGCTCTAAAAGACCAATCCTGACTTAAAGTGCTCCCAACGGACTCTAATGGGTCAAGACCCATAGCATACAGGACTCCATGCATGGATCTGGGGTGGTTCCCCTGATCAAAATTAGGTGAGCTTCCTAAATTAGGGCTGAGGTCGCCCGTGATCTAGGGTTTACTCAATTTGATGCAAAAAGCGGCGGTTGCTGCCCCTAATGGACTCTGAATTTTATTTCAATTTTATTCATCATTCACATCCTACTCACCCTCTCATGCTCAACGCAAGGTTCATTCAGAAACGTTAGGTGGGGAAGGATACCCAGCCCGAGACATAAAAGCCTACAAGGGTCTGGACCAGTACTGGATCCTCGCGTGCCACGGCAAGAAACCAGTGGTGCTAACGGACTCCAGTAAACTGGGGGGATGGGTTTACCCTGCTTTCCCCGGCAAGCCACGGGAGCGTAGGTGCTAATACCATCCCAAAGATCAATTCATAGTAAGAAGAAGGGTAGGCTGCTAGAGAAGTCTAAGTTTTGGTAAAGAAGTAGCAGTATCCGATTCACTCATCTATCAAAGGTCGGATCATTCACGCATCCTCCCTCGTGTGTGTCACCCCACGCAGTTCCATTACATCAATGCGGGAATTTAAATTCACACAAACATCCATCCACGGTGTGGTGGTGTGTCCGTGTGTGCAGTCGGGCTGTGTGCTGTGCCTATACGGGTGAGTTTTGTCTGGATTTAGGTGATAAAGGAATCCCTACTGCCTCGTATAATAAGGTGCAGAATTGGCACGTTTTACGATGTCCTGGGAGAATCCCCAGGTAAGTGGAGGGTCACAGGGGACCACTTAAATTCCACTTGCCTTAGGCAATTATCGCGTCCTTGTGACAGGACTCCCCAGAACACGTATTTACGTGTATTCCGTACCTTGCTAAACGGGGTAGCAAGAGTTCCTAAATGTCCCCTAAATCCCTCTTATGCTAACTCGGGCTAGGTAGGGTCATACTGGGCTGAGTGGTCCCCAGTGGAGTCGCCAGGCTGTGCGCGGGTGGGAAACGCGGCACGGGGTAAATTCGGAGTCGCCACCGCCTGATGGGGTGCAGGCGGACACCTGGGTGCCTAATCCTGTCTATTAGGGCTTTCGGTCTGCGGCTTGAGATTCTAAGTCTTGGTTCTCGGTTGTGGGCTGGGGAAGTCCGCAGACAACCCAATCCGCCCCGTCGGATGACGGGTCCCGTGGGTTCCCTATTTTGAGTCAGCTTTCTCACTTTGGTTCTCACCCGATTCCTAATCCCGCATGCATTTTTGTTAGGTCTTGGTGGGACCACCTGAGTGGTGTGGGTCCCTTTAGTTGATTTTATCTTTTCTTAATCTTAAGTGATCTGGGTCTGTTTGGGGTGGGCCCTGTTGGAAGGCCCAACCGGTGTCCTAGATGGGCTTGAGTTCGCCCGTGTACCCTTGGCGGGCCTCTGTCTAACCCTAGGAGGCCCTATGGGCTTTGGTTAGTGTATGGATTTTACATTGGGTTTTTGAATATTAAGTGGTTTTCATGCAAGTGGTGGCCCGGATTGGTTTGTAGGCCCCTTAGGTGGGCCCACAAGGTGGCCAAATGATTTTGCATCTCTTATCTTTTAGTTTGCCGAAGTGGGCTGGTCATTGGGCTTGGGGCCCATGATCCAGGCTTTGGGCTTTGAAAGCCCAGTTCCTTGGAAATTAGGGCTTGCACCCTAACTCGGTTCGGTTTGCGGGCTTTAGCGGGCCCGACAGGCCCTAGCCCATGGTCTCGGCCAGACCACACAGTTCATGCACTCATTCACGTCCAGGTGCGGGTGGGCCGCATTGGGTTTGGTCCATCCGATTAATTTGGTTCATTTTGCTTAATCTTGCTTAAGTTGCATGCATTGGGGTTTATTGGGCTTGGTGGGCCCCGTCGGAAGGCCCACTAGTGTGCCAAGATGGACCGGTCGGTCCAAGTCCCATCTTGGGTTTCCGGGTGGCCCGGAAACCCTGTTGGCTTCATGGCTTTGACACAAATCATCTCAAAATTCAGCAAAGGAACAGAATATGCAAAAAAATCATGCTTTTGTGTGTATCCGGCAACTCAGGCCGGATACACAGGATCTACAGGTGATCCGGCCAGAGTGACCGGGTACACTGGGTCTGTGGGTTATCCGGCCTTGATGGCCGGATACGCTAAGGCCTTAGGTGATCCGGCCTGAGTTGCCGGATCACCCTGGAATGGTCTTTTTTGGGCTTTGGCCTTTCGGGATTGATCCCAGGGGCTCCCACGAGGGTCTTAGGAGTCAGGTGGGCCCTCGGATGGGCCCACATACGTACAGGTTTGGGAGAAGCCACCTTTGGCTTCTCCTTCTTGGACTTTTTGGCAAAGGCAATGGGGAGGAGGCTAGAGGTGCTACCTCCTGCCGATCATGGGAAGCTCTCTGTGGCTGGACAGGGACCTAGGTGTCCCTGTTTGGTCCTTCCACTCCCCACATGATTTGTAGACATGCAAGGTGGGCCGCGGTCTCTCAACCAAAACAAAGTAAACATGCTGCAGATCTCTAGAACACATGGCACTACATATGTAACATTTAACGAGAAAGAAAAGCAAAAGAAAAATCCAGCAAGCTTTACGCATGGACTTTTTACTTACCACGAAACCTCCATTGAAGGGAAAGAGGAGGAGGGTTACATAGGGGTACAAGAAGGATAGGCAGTGTATCCGGTATATTTGACCGGATACAAATCGAAAAATTACGGATTTGCCCTTCGACTTGACCGATTCGACCGAGTTGACCCTTTCGGATATCTACGGATCGCCCGTACAAAATTTTTATATTTAAGATTTAGTCCCTGAGATATTTTGCTGCGTTGGTCGGCATGTGCGCAGTTCTTGCGCCACGTGTGCAGTTTCCGGCTTTGCTGCTCGGAAACTTCGACAGATCATATCTCCCTCACCCGAACTCCGATTCGAGCAAACTCAATTGTGTTAAACTCGTATCGGAGCCCTCTATTTGATGACATGGGGCTAAGCACTTGGCACGGATTCCGAGAAAAGTCAACTTTTGCCCTTCCCTTAAGTTTGACTGCCCTTAGAACCTTCATCCGGACTCTGATTCCTGCAAACCTAGTTGCGCTGGAACCGTGTCGGGATTCTCTATCCATTGGTATAAATCAAGGCATTTGGCACGGAATTCGAGGAAAAGTCAACTCTCGGCTTTCCCTCAAGTTTGACTGCCCTTAGAACCTTCATCCGGACTCTGATTCCTGCAAACCCAGTTGCGTTGGAACCGTGTCGAGATTCTTTATCCATTGAGATGAAGCAAGGTGGCAGATTATTACTTGATCAAAAGGTCAAATTTTGACCCATAAGGTTTTGACTTTTTGACCAGGGTTTGCATTTCTGGCTCTTTCGGGGGGCGCAAAAATGAGGTGCCTACACAGTGGACAAGGTGAAGGAAGGGAAGACCGAAGGCAACTGATTACCACGACACGAGGAGCGAGGTGAATCGCAGACAAAGACAAAAAGAAAAAAAACTGAGCTAAAAAGTGAAACAGATTTCACCTTTTTATGGACAAAAAGAACTTGCTGCCAGCGTGCATCCAGCGACGCTTAACAGGGCAAGTGCCAAAGCATGAAAGAAGGGAGAAGGCTACCAGCACGCTTCGAGCGACGTAGAAGATGCACATGCACAATCAAGAAAAGTTCGAGTTAAACCCTCACCCGGTTTAGTTGTGGGCTTTGGTGGGCCCGATAGGCCCTTACCCTTGGTCTCGGCCAAACCATGCAATTTAGACATTAATTCCACAAAACAAGGTACGGATGGGCCGCATTGGGTTTGGCCCGTCCGATTAGATAGGTTAATTTCACTTAATCTTGCTTAAGTCGCATGCTTTTGGGTTTATCGGGCCTGGTGGGCCCCGTTGGAAGGCCCACTAGTGTACCAGGTTGGATCGGTGGTCCAGGTCCCAAGTTGGGTTTCCGGGTCACCCGGAAACCCTGTTGGTTCACTTGGTTTTGTAGGAAATGGCATAGAAATTCGGCAAGGAGCATAAAATTACAAAGATGGCATTTTTTATCATGTATCCGGCCTTAGTTGCTGGATATACATAGGCCCTAGGTGATCTGGCCTGAGTTGCCGGATCACACCCAAAAGGCCTGTTTTCGGGGTTTTGGCCTTGGGATGTTTCTTTTGGGCTTCCTAGGACCTTCTACAAATCATGTTGGCCTCTGAGAGGGCCCACATTGGTTCAGGTGGAAGGGAAACCTCCACTTTGATTTCCCTTTGGATCTCTTGACTGAGACAAGTGGGAAGAAGGAGGGCATACAGATGCTGCTCCCTCACTTCTTCTCACCAACATACAGCAAGGGGGTTGGGGATTTCGGCACCCTCATCGGAATGTTCTCATGCTACCAAATAGCAAGCCATCTAAACCAAACATTCATGTGTCTCAAGCTAAACAAGATGGTCACAAAACCCCACATGACATAAGACTTGGAGCAGCAACAACAAACAAACAGTAGCTAATATGCAAAGGTTGAAATGCCACTAGGGGAGTGTGGGATGCATGGGGGTTAATGGCATTCATGAGGGAGCTGAGAAACTAGGTTAAGCATGCAAAGGGGAGGTCACTTCCATTGGGTTAGCTACTGTCCTGGTGGTTACATGCATTGCTGAAAATCAGTGGATGTAAAGGGGAAAGGGATCAAGCTTGGGGGACCAAAACAGCAATACACCAACCAAAGGGGGAAGCATGGCAATGGCTAGGTAAGTAGCAGGTTGTCATACAAAAAAACAAAAGCAAACATTGTCCACCAACAAATCATGCTTATAAAACACTTAAGCAAGGAAACACGCTCCACAAGTTCTGTAGATAAAGGCACATTAAACCAGGTTGCTGAAAAAGGGATGGGATGCTGCTGTTGCCGCCAACAGCAGCCCCAAAAGTTTCTCCCTACCCTACTGATGTAGCATAAAAAGCAAAGGGTCATGCTCCGAATTAAATAAACATGCAAACACATGCATTTTAACCCCACTAGACATGCTCAAAACAGTAGTTCCCACAGCAAAAGAAAACACCAAAGAGAAGGGTGAAGGAAGGGGGGCTTATTGGGGTACATGGGATGGAATAAGAGAGGGAACAAGCTCCCTTTAGAAGTGCTCGAAATAAGCCCATAACAGCAACTCATGTATGCTAAAAAGTGTGTGAAA
Organism: Buxus sempervirens; assembly: GCA_947561395.2. Lineage (NCBI taxonomy): Eukaryota > Viridiplantae > Streptophyta > Magnoliopsida > Buxales > Buxaceae > Buxus > Buxus sempervirens. The sequence goes on from OX387182.1 coordinate 18,604,557, forward strand.
GCATGGAGCTCTCACATTCCCAAGAACTTACCTGTAGACACCTTGCTTTGATAGGGTCTCATGCCATGAAAGGGAAACAAATGCATGCTAAAAATAAGATGAAAAACAAGCCTATGCAAAGGAGGAAGACAAAAGTGGGGAAGTCATGGGAAAAATCTGACTTTTAATATATGAGTAACAAAACATCATGAGGAATCTCACCTAGGGGTTCTTACACTCTTATACAAGGTGGAGCCTCCTCCTGGGAGTTGGGTAGCAGCTGGAAAGTCCTCCGATGCACCCACCTTCTTCCAACAACAGCTAGGCACTCCTTGGTGTTAGTAGAAAAGTGGAGAAGAAGAAGAATGGAGGAGGTTTTAATGGTCTTGGGGGAGAGTGGGGTGGGTGGAGTCCAAAAGTCCTTAGGGGAGAGGGGTTCGGATGAGGGAGGACAAGGGAGAAGGAGCCAAAGTGAAGCCAACCCTTGGAAAGGGGGCTGCTGCCCCCTTTTATAAAAAACTTAATGTATCCGGCCTTCAAGGCCGGATACACTATGCCCTATGTGTATCCGGCCCCCAAGGCCGGATACACTAAGGGTTGTTTGTATCCGGCATTAAATGCCGGATACAAAACACAATTATTGCCAAATTAATGCTGCCGCGAATCTGTCGGAGAATCGGCGCGAATCTCGCCGAGCAAATCTTTGTATCCGGTATTTGAGTCCGGATACACACAAGGGTATGTGTATCCGGCATATTTGACCGGATACAAATAAAAAAATTACGGATTTGCCCTTCGACTTGATCGATTCGACCGATTTGATACTTTTGGATATCTACGGATCGCCCCCTGCGAATTTTGGCTTAGTACCTGAGATTTTTAGATATTTAAGATTTAGCCCCTGAGATATTTTGCTGCGTTGGCTGCCACGTGTGCAGTTTCTTCGCCACGTGTGCAGTTTCCGGTTTTGCTGCGCGGAAACTTTGACAGCTCATATCTCCTTCATCCGAACTCTGATTTGAGCAAACTCAATTGCGTTAGACTCGTATCGGAGCCCTCTATCTAATGACATAGGGCTAAGCACTTGGCACGGGGTTCGAGAAAAAATCAACTTTTGGCTCTCCCTCAAGTTTGACCGGCCCACCGAACCTTCGTCCGGACTCCGATTCCAGCAAACTCAGTTGCGTTGGACTCGTGTCGGGATTCTCTATCCATTGAGATAAATCAAGGTAGCCAATTATCACTTGATCAAAAAGCCAATTTTCCACCCCTTAGGGCTTGACTTTTTGTCTAGGGTTTGCTTTTTTGGTTTTTTTGGGAGCGCAAAAATGAGGTGCTTACAATCATTTTAGGCATTTTTCATCTAAAATGAACAAATTGGCTTAAGCAAAGGGTGCAAATGGCAAAGTAAAAGCCTGTTTAAATCAGAAACCAAGTCAAGCATCTTAATTTGGAGGTTAAGATCCTGTTGGTTTTTTTACCTAAATTTGAACACTTAACCCATCTCAAGTGAAGTAAATGGTTAAAAAAAGAATTGGTTCAAACCAACCAACCTTAATCATACTTCAATCTCAAGAATTGAACTTGGGTACAATAATGGGCTTTCAAAACATGCTTTAAGCTTGAAGTATAATCCAATTCAAGGATCAAAGGAAAAAAGAAAGCTCAACTCATTTTCTAAAAAGGGGAAAAATTCCAAACAAACAATCAATCTCTAATAAGAAATCTTTAATCACAAAGTATTCAAGCTTTTGAGATTTATTCCAAAGAGCAATTGTTCAAATCATAGGTCACTTGGAAACCTTTGAATTCCAAGCAAATAATCATTCAAAAATTTTGAATAAAAGAAGTTTTCAGGTAAATCATCACCTTAAGGGTAAGTTGAGACTCTTTTTAACTCAAAACACTTAAGGGGAAATCAAAGATATTTTAGGCACCTGAAAGCCTTGGAATTTCAGAAAATCAAATCATAGGACCCTGGAAGCCTAAAATTCTAGATTTTTCTCAAAAGTTTCATAGGCCTTCTAAAGCCTTAATTTAGAATATCATAGGCCTTCTAAAGCCTTAATTTAGAAAATCATAGGACCCTGGAAGTCTGAAATTCCAGATTTTTCTCAAAAAATTTCATAGGCCTTCTAAAGCCTTAATTTAGAAACTCATAGGACCCTGGAAACCTGAAATTCCAGATCTTTCTCAAAAGACTCATAGGCCTTCTAATGCCTCAATTTTGAAACTCATAGGCTCTTGAAAGCCTGCGTAATTTCAAGAGACTGTGGAAGCCTTAATTCCAAAGCATAAGCCCTTGCAAGCTTGCATGATTCCAAGTCTTGACTTGCTTAAAAACTTTTATTTTAGGCATCTCATCCTTTTGTGGGACTTGTTGGAAGCCCTAGAATATTCCAACATTGGTAGGTCTTTTTGTACCAACCAATGCATAAGCCCTTGGAAGCTTGTGTAATTCCAAGTCTTGATTTGACTATAGGCTTTACTATAGACACATCATCCTTTTGTGGGACATGTTGGAGGCCCTAGAATACTCCAACAAATTCTTTTGATTGATCTTTTTCGTATCAATCGCCTCCTTTTAATAAGGTTATTTTAACCACAAATCCAAAAAAAAAAAAATATGAACATAATGAAAATTCCAAACTTATGTTCACTAAGCCTGCATACATGCATTCATAGGTGTGTAAACATGATTTAATGGGATACTAATTTTTTCTTTCTTTTTCTTTTTTAAAGGTCTTCAGTTCCTACTACAACCATTGCTCCCCGACGTTCTCAAAGACTCAGATCTGCAACCATGAACCCCACTGAAGAACAGTCAACTGTTTCTGCTGAAGCCTTTGCTCAGTTTCAAGAGGAAGTGGCTGGGATGACCAAACTGTTGGAGAATCTGCTCGCTAATCAAGCAGCCCAAGCCCAGATTCAGGCGCAACAGGCGCAAGCCCAGGCTCAGGTTCACCAGGCTTCATCATCCCATAATGCACCACCAGCTCAACCCCAAGCTGACATACCGCCACCAGTTCAACCTATCCCACCTCAGCCTGAATTCCACCAACCAATCCCCGAACCTATCTTGATACGGGAGGAGGAATCTAAATACAAGAAACAGAAGGAGAAGGAGAAGGAAAGACTGAGGGTAGAGATGGAGAAGAAGTTCTTTGACAGCTGGAATCAATCCAAGAAGAGCTGAAAGAAGTCAAAGGGGTCAACATGTTCGGAGGTACCAATTTCAATGATTTGTGTATGTATCCTGACGTATGCCTACCGGCCAAGTTCAACTGCCCGGATTTCGAGAAATATGACGGCACAGGATGCCCAATGAGCCATCTGAAGCTCTACTATGGGGCATTGTGCCAATTTGGCCGGGACGACGGCATTTTGATCCAACTTTTCTAGAGAAGTCTGACATGGGCAGCCTTGAGGTGGTTCGCAACTGTGGACCATGATAGGATCAGGAGGTGGAAAGATCTTGCCGATGCTTTCTTGGTTCAGTATCGATTTAACTCGAACATCGTGCCAGATAGGTACGACATGATGAAAATGAGCAAGGGAAGAGAAGAGACAGTGAGGCAATATGCCAAAAGGTGGAGAGAGGCCGCCTCCCAAGTTAAGCCACCCATGATGGAGCCCGAGATGGTCACCACCTTCATTGGCACACTGGGGCAGCCATTCTACAACCATCTGGTGGGTCAAACTACCACCAGCTTTGCTGCCTTAGTGCAAGTCGCGAATCGGATCGAAGATGGAATAAGATCCAGAAGAATCTACGACTACTCTGCCATAGCTCGTCAACAGGAGCCCACCTTTGATTCTTCTGTTTAGAAAAAGAGAAATTGAGCAAGAAAGAATGGAGGAAAGAAAGAGGGGGAAGTAAATATGGTACAACCCCAACCTTCCAAGAAACCCCTCCAAATCAACATTTCTGCACCTCCATCCATGCCAGTTCAACCACCACAAGCAACCTATCAAAACCCTCTCAACATTAATGTTCCTCAACCAGCAATGCCTAACCAGAAAAAGGGTATTCTCAAAAGAGGAAAGGGATGCCTGGATGGCATCTAGGAGGAACAGGGTCTTTTCCCCTCTTCCCATGACTCCATCCTAGCTTTTTCCAACCCTGTTAAACGCAGGGTATGTAACTTTGAAAGAACCAAATCCGAATGCTTCAAAAGGAAAGAATTTTGATCCTTCCACCACCTGTGAATACCATATGGGTGCGCCAGGACACCATACAGACAGGTGCTGGCCATTAAAGCACGCCATTCAGGATTTGATCGATCAAAAGACCCTAATGTTTAACACGGCTGCTCCCTCTCCCGCTAGGACTGACATTTGTTAGAATCCTCTGCCCCAGCATAATGGGGCAGGCCCATCCAATTTCGTGGGGGCCGTCTTTTCAGGGCCTAGGACTTTTGATCCCTCGCAATTGATTGCGCCTATAGGGACGTCCGTTAAGGTCTATTTTGACCAAGAAGAGATAGAGGAACAAATTAATGTCATTTCGGGAAATAAAGGAAATGGCAAGACTGCTGAGGTATTAATGCCTCTTTGAACCGGGCCACTTCTCTCATGGCCAATTCAATGCTTCCAAACGCCCTCTGATTATCAACTGCAATCAACCTATTGTTTCTCCACCTACTCCACCATCTAAACCACCTTTGGTCATTAATTATGACCCCACCACAACATCGATCACCTCTTTTTCTCCATCGACCTTAAAATCCTCTCAACCAAAGGAATCAAGGCAACTCCTGCCTTTGGTTATCGATGTTCCTCCTTCCAACCCCACTCCTACATCAACTCTAACACCAAGATCCTATCTTCAGCCTTTGGTAATCAATGTTCCCAAACCCTCTTACTCAGAATCCGTTGTACTTTGGAACTACAGTGAGGGTTTTACAACCACAATTCCAGTGGCCAGGGACTAGAGCCAACAAGAAGTAAATCTCATGATAAGATCAAGAAGATGTGTTGAAGGAAAAGAGCAAGAATTGGAAAAGTAAAAGAAAGAAACAGAGAGGAATCAGAAAGGGAAAGCCAAGATAGGGGAAGACACCCCCCAGGTCGTCATTGATGAGGCAGCAGACCTCCTGAAAATATTGAAGAAGAGTGAATTCAATATTGTCGACCAATTAAACAAAGTCCCTGCCCAGATATCAATACTGGGGCTGTTGCTTAATTCAGAAAAGCATAGGGACTCATTAATAAAGGTACTTCAGAGTGCGCATGTTCTGAAAAAGATTGATCCAGATCAGTTTGGAAAGATGGTCGGCCAGATCTTATCTCATAATGTAATAAGCTGTTTTGAACGTGAGATAAGCCCTGGCGGATGTTATCATGTAGACCCTTTGCACATCACAGTGCTTTGTAAGGGAAGCATGATAGCAAGAGTGTTAATAGACAATGGGTCGGCTTTAAATGTCTGCCCTTGGTCACATTTGTCAAGCTTGGTCTTGATCAATCCAAAATCAAGCAAAATGGAAGGATAGTGAGAGCTTTCGATAGCTCCAAAACACACTCCGTAGGGGAGATTGAATTGCCGCTTAACATCGGACTGAATATCTTTAATATCACATTCAAAGTGATAGATATTCCTGCTGCCTTCAATCTACTCCTAGGAAGGCCGTGGATTCACTCAGCTAGGGCAATACCATCTACCCTTCACCAAAGAGTGAAATATATAAGGGGACAAAGGGTGGTAACAGTTCTAGTCGAGAACTTAGTCCCTCCAGTTGTGCCACTTGATGTGCCATTTATTAATGTAAAATTAATGGCCGACAAAATTGCGTTTCATTCTTTTCAATTTGAAACGGTCAACTTCATACCTAGGGGGTGCTTAAAAAAGAAAGAGAAGTTGACATGCGCTGAAAAAATGGTGGAAAAGGTTCTAAAGGATTGTGACTTCCACCCAAGGAAGGGATTGGGAGTCAATCTGCAAGGAAGATTGGAGCCCATAAAGGTGAAGAAACTAGTCCCACGAGCAGGACTAGGTGTAAAGCCAAGGAAGTGGAAAAGGGCAAACAAAAAGAGGAAGGCAATGAAAAGGAAAAAAATCAAGAAAAATTCCCGCATTTAAGGGAAACTTTTCCAAAGCCCTTTCATACCATTCAATCATCTACTCCCGCGGATCAATCCAAACCTCCGTACATTAATGACAATCCCTTCAAGAAGCCTTTTACCTTAACCATTCAACCTTTTCCCCCACCTTTACCATCTTCTTCACCTAAAGCCGCAGGTGAGCTTGAGCCACTACCACGAGAGCAGCAGGACTTCATAGAAGAGGCTGGGGCATTATTTGCAATGACAGAGGATGAAGAAAAAGAAGAAGCAGAAAACGATATGCCTTTTATTGATTGGGCATCAATCAAGATCCCAGATAGAGTCACATCTGAAGTCAGCCCCGAAGCAGAAAAGGGCAGTTTTTCCAATCCGGTAATGATGGTATCGGATTCGGAGCTTGAGAAGAAGCAGGCTTGCACTTTATCACCTGCTCCAGAAGGCTTTGTTTTGAAAAATTGGGAAGAAACCCCTTTGACATTTGAGGCCGCATATGGTTGGCATTCAGCTGCGGTCTCCAAAAAAAAAAACTCCATTAGTGGATTGCCCTTTTCCTGAAGGTTTTAATGAGCCTTCATCTTCAGGAAAAGCTTCTTTAGAAGGTTCTCAAAAAACCCAAAGAGATTTTCCAACTTTTTCTAGAAAATTTAAATCTTTCAAAATGGTCCAATCTGCTTATGAACCATATATGCAAACTGAATTAGAGCAAGTTGAATACGACTTCGACCTTGAGCTCGACTTCAACCTAATGGGGATCGAAGAGGAGACCGAGGCCGAAGAAGATGACCTTCCAAGAAAAATCTCATATCAATTGGAACGTCATGAAAAGGGTATTCAACCTAATATTGAAGAAACCATTTCCATAAACCTTGGGACCGAAGATGACCCAAAAATTGTAAAGATTGGTGCATGCTTGTCTGATATGCAGCAGAAGGAAATGTCCCAATTCTTGGCCAATTACAAGGACGTGTTTGCATGGTCTTATCGGGATATGCTAGGGTTGGATACAGACATGGTTGTACACAGGCTGCCAATCCTGCCAGGAGTGAAGCCAATTAAGCAGAAATTGAGGAGGATAAAGCCTGAATGGACTTTGAAAGTAAAGGATGAAGTGGTTAAACAGTTTCAAGCTGGATTTTTGGCGGTTTCCACATACCCTGAATGGTTAGCTAATATAGAGCCGGTTCCAAAGAAAGATGGAAAGGTCAGGATGTGTGTGGACTACAGAGATTTGAACAAGGCGAGCCCAAAGGACGATTTTCCCTTGCCACACATCTACATCTTGGTTGATAATACTACAGTGCATAGCTTGTTCTCATTTATGGACGGCTTCTCTAGGTATAATCAAATCAAGATGGCAAAGAAAGATCAAGAGAAAACGGCGATTATTACACCTTGGGGAACCTTTCATTACACAGTCATGCCATTTGGACTGAAAAATGCCGGGGCAACATATTAGCTAGCCATGACGACCCTTTTTCATGATATGATCCACAAAGAGATGGAGGTTTATGTGGATGACATGATTGCCAAGTCTTGTGAAGAAGATGACCACTTGATCAATCTAAAGAAAGTATTTGATTGTTTAAGGAAATACAGTTTAAGGCTTAATCCAGCAAAGTGTGTTTTTGGAGCCACATTAGGAAAATTACTGGGATTCATTGTAAGCAGAAGAGGGATTGAGATAGACTTGTCTAAAGCAAAGGCAATCATTGAGATGCCACCTTCTAGAATAGAAAAAGAAGTTAGGGGTTTTCTTGGAAGAATTCAATATATTAGCAGTTTCATAGCACAGCTCACCGCTATTTGCGAACCGATCTTTAAGCTTCTAAGGAAGAACAACCCAACTGTATGGAATGAGGATTGCCAGCAAGCATTCAAGAAGATAAAGGATTATTTGTTAAATCCACTTGTTCTAGTACCGCCAACTCCAAGAAGACCGTTGATTCTTTATTTATCGGTTTTGGAAACATCAATGGGATGTGTATTGGGGCAGCACGATGAAACAAGCAGAAAAGAAAAGGCTATCTACTATTTGAGCAAGAAATTCACAGATTATGAGACAAGATATTCGCCTTTGGAAAAGACTTGCTGTGCTTTGGTCTGGGCAACTCAGAGGTTTAGGCACTATTTTTTAAGCTATTCAACTTTGCTGATTTCAAGGATGGATCCTTTGAAGTACTTGTTTGAAAATCCGGCTTTAACTGGTAGAACAGTGAGATGGCAGCTTTTGCTTTCAGAATTCGACCTAACCTATGTCACTCAGAAAGCAATCAAAGGTCAAGCAATTGCTGACCACCTGGCTGAGCATCCGTTACACGATTATCAGCCTCTTAAGACAAATTTCCCTGATGAGGCTATCCTATTTGCTGAAGAAGAAGAAAGTGAAGACTCCTGGCAGATGTTCTTTGACGGGGCTGCAAATATGAATGGAAATGGAATCGGCGCAGTTTTAGTGAAGCCGGATGGTTCGCATATCCCAATTGCAGTAAAGTTGAGGTTTCAGTGCACGAACAACATCGCAGAGTATGAAGCGTGTATAATTGGATTACAAGCTACTCTAGATCATGATGTTCAAGAACTTGACGTATATAGAGATTCGAGTCTTATCATCTTCCAAACAACTGGTGAATGGAAAACCAAAGATTACAAATTGATCCCATATCACCAGTATTTGGAAGAAATAAGACCAAATTTACTCGAATTTCCTTTATCTATATGCCAAGATCTAAGAATCAATTTGCGGATGCCTTGGCGAAATTGGCTTCAATGGTTAGTATTCTAGAAGGGGTAGACATCCAACCACTCGAAATTGAAGTCAGAGACGAACCAGCTTACTGTCTTGTTCTAGAGGTAGCGCAAGAAGAAGAAATACCGTGGTTTCAAGATATCAAGGATTTCTTGAATGATCGGAGTTTCCCAGAAGGTGCTACTTCAACTGAAAAAAGAACAATACAGAGGTTAGCAGGGCAGTTCCTTCTAAGTGGTGGGTAGTTATACAAGAGATCCTACAATGATGTTCTACTTAGATGCGTCACCAAGATTGAAGCAAGAAGATTAATAGAAACAGTACATGGAGGAGTTTGTGGGCCGCATATGAATGGACACATGCTTGTGAAGAAAATATTGCGATTGGGATATTATTGGTCTGCGATGGAGCATGATTGATGCGTACATGTCAAGAGGTGCCATTTGTGCCAAATATATGCTGATAATAAGCATGCACCACCAAGTGAGTTGCATAGCATGACCTCACCATGGCCTTTCTCTATGTGGGGTATTGATGTTATCGGGATGATTTCTCCAAAGGCGTCAAATGAACACCGGTTCATCCTCGTGGTGATCGATTATTTCATGAAGTGGGTTGAAGCTGCGTCATATGCAAATATCACAGGAAACCATGTTCTTATGTTTTTGAAGCACAACATAATTTGTCGCTATGAATTGCCAAATGCTATAGTATTAGACAATGCTTCAAATATTAAGAACAAGGATATGAAGAAGATGTGTGAACAGTTTCAGATAACTCATCACAAGTCAGCTCCATACAGACCAAAGATGAATGGGGCAGTAGAGGCAGCAAATAAGAACATAAAGAAGATAATTCAGAAGATGGTAGTGAGCTATAGAGATTGGCAATGCTACCATTTGCTCTACACGCTTACAAAACCTCAATCCGGACTTCTACTGGGGCAACGCCGTATTCCTTGGTTTATGGAACAGAGGCAGTCTTACCTGTTGAAGTGGAAATCCCATCACTAAGAGTGCTTATGGAAGCAGAACTTGAGGAAGCTGAATGGATTCAGTCTAGATATGATCAACTCAACCTAGTAAAGGAAAAGCGTCTGAATGCGCTTTGTCATGGCCAATTGTACCAGAAGAGAATGGCCAGGGCCTATAATAAGAAGGTAAAGCCTAGAGCTTTCCAAGTGGGTAATTTGGTTTTAAAGAAAATATTACCATTTCTGGAAGACCCCCATGGGAAGTTTAAGCCAAATTGGGAAGGGCCTTATGCGGTGAAGAAGGTCCTATCAAGAGGCGCTCTCATCTTATCAGAAATGGACGGGAAGGATTTTCCTGAGCCAATCAACTCTGACGCAGTCAAACAATATTTCCCTTGATAGAATATCACTAGGAAATGATCCGAGGCCATTTTTCTTTATCCCTTGAAATTTTAAATCCCTAGCCTAACCAAGTTGAGCCAGTTTGTGTTTTTCTAAAACCTAAACTGGGACTTATAGTTGCAATTGGGGCAAAGCCAATAGGGGCAAAAATAAAGAAAAGAGAGAGAAAGAAAAATAAGGTGGCAAGTGAAAGCCAAATACAAAAAGAGTGAAAAAGAGCAAATTTTGGGAAATTGGAGATATATCTATCATGACTGTAAGCCCAGTTGTCCTATTTCAAGAATTCAAAAATTTTGAGCCTATAATACCTTTTCTTTCGTAAACCTAACATAGCCTTCATTTCGTTCTATTGGCCAAGCCCTCGGTGATATTGGTGTATTCCTTCAAACTTTCAGTGTTGGATTGGTGATGACGGAGTGAATAAGTCGGCCCTAGTGAAAACCGTAACAGGCACTAGGGGCAATATTGGCCAGAAAAAAGCAAAAGAAAAATGGAAAAAACAGAAAAAGGGAATAAAAACCGTACTAGGGGTACATATTGGCTCATACTACATTGTTTATACGGTTTTAGCAAAGAAGCCAGAAAACCGTACGATAAAAACAGTTTCGGCTAAACCGGTCTGAGTATACGGTTCTCAGTGACAAGGTTGAGTTTGTCAGATTTTCAGCACAAGACTGAGCCAGTAAGTGATGGCCTGGTCCATGGAGACGGGAATGGAGTTTGGGGATGAGTCTAAAGGTCCTAAGGTTGACAGAATGGATTCTTCCCTATTATTTAAAAAACCCTTTTTTGTCCAACTTGCTTCAATTCATTAAACTATATGTGATTAAGCATTATGGACCAATTTTCAACAAAATACATAAAAGGAAAATTATATTTTGTCCAATGATGAGAAATTAGTGACTTTTTCGTTAAACTATCAGTTTTTACAAGCATATGAGAGTTCTGAGGCCAATAGTATAAAAATCTATTTTTGTATTCCTTGTCTTTCCACTAATGGAGTTTCTTTTTGTACAAAAGTGTAAAAAAGGAAAAAATATATATATACAATAAAGGGGCTAATCTCTATCCCTTAGTCTCTCCTCGAGCTCTCTAATCCGAGCCACCTGAGTTGCGACGAGCCTTTGAGCCCCCTCTGCATCTGGGTCGCTGAGGAAGCAAATGACATCATCTGAGAGGGTCTGTCTGGTCCTCATCTCTCTGAGCCTGGCCATGGTCTCATCATGCCTATGCCATGCAGGCGATGGGCCTGTATCTGCTCTGCAAGCCGTCTCTCCAATTCTTCCTTCTCCAATCTAATTGCTCGGGCCTCCTCCACCTAGATATGCTAGAGCCGCCTATGAGAAGCCCTCTTAGTCTCTAGAAGGTCCTCATAAGTAGGACACGGGATGGCAGGGGAATTCACCGGTACAGGAGCGCAACTCTGCACTTGCTCCCTAATCCAGAAGAGGTGGTCCTTCTCATGCAAGCTGGAGAAGACAGGACCCCTCAAAAGGCAGGCATGGGACCACTCCTTCAGCAGACGAAATCACAGCCCCATGGTGGCCGGTGTGAGTGGTCCAATGAATTCATCATATCTTGAGGTACCAGGATCCCTTGCGTCTCCTCTCTGAACTGCCGGATGACCCTCAAAGGCAAATAAAGCACAGCGGATCTCAAGCCCATGAGCACGGGAAAATTTTGATCCAGAAAGCTGATCACCGTCTCGGCAGAAGGCTGATAAGTACCAGGCCATCTCACCTGGCCATCCTGAAGCGTCCCTAAAAAGACAAACCATCCCCTCTTGCCTCCTGGGATAGAAGGACATCCCCGATTGTTCATCAAAGTGAGAACATCCATATTCCGGGCAAAATGTCGGTTTATCTCCTTGATCTGAGTCAGATGATCCAGAAGCCAGAGCTGCAAAGAAAAGGGAAGCATTTCAATTTATTTGCAAAGAAAATTTCAATTTCACAAAAAAATTGTAATTCAAGAAAGGGATTTAGATTTTACCTGAAGAATAGGGGAGCAGGCAAGAAAACTCTTCTTCTTCCAATGATAGCAGTAGTCAAGGCCTGGTATATTTCAGTCAAGATCATAGGGGCAAGCCTCTTGCGCTCCCTAACCTAGCAAATGACTGAGATGAGGGATAAATCAACCTCACTATCATCTCGGGGGAATAAGAGTTGGTTGACCACTATCAAAGTTAAAGCATTAAACTGGGCTGGCCGGTTCGAGCTATTCAATAGCTTTTCAGCCAAAAATGACTTGGATAGGGTCAATAGGGCGTTAGTGTCCCCTAACTCTTTCTTGCCAATACCTAAAAAGTGGAGGCTTCATTTTTTAAGCTTGGTTTGAGAGGTGGGTTGACTACCTTTTTGGAGAACCTAGTGTTGAGGATGGTATCAACCTCCTCAACTGTAGGGATCATCTCCTTGTCCCTGAACCTGAAAAGGTTTAATTGGGGCTCCCAAAGCCCAATCAATGCCTCTATGATTTCCCATTTTAGGGAAACCTTTGGGAACGAGAGGATGTGGCCTAGATTGGTGAAATCCCAATCTATCTTGTCTTGATGGGTCATTTAGTCAACCCATCTCTCATAACAAGTGTCTACTGTAACACCCCGAACCCGGGTCAGTGCAAACTGGCACCCGACCCGAACCCAGTTCGCTACTGTAACAATCCGAATTTAATTCAACAACCAAATCCAAGGTGTTACTGGCCCATATCAAATACATCAACAATAATATACCAGACCAAAGAATTTAAAATCCATTCAAGTATGTGCGGAAGTGTAGTTTAAAATCCTCAAATAAACATATAGTTTGATCATCAATCATTAATATCAAAGTCTGGTAAAATAAACTGGTTACTATCTCTCTCTCATCTCTCTAATACATCAAATCCAATTGAATAATAATAATCTAATTAAAAGTGCTAAGTATATATCATTCATCCACCTCACACAAGATCCGGATAATAGTAATCCTCCGGTGTATACTCAGCTATCTTTCCCTGGAAATCACTAAGATCCCCCTCTTGCGTATCAGCTGAAAAATGAAATAAAAGTAGGGTGAGATACGAATATCCCAGTAGGTAACACATGCATGATTAAACAGTTCATATAAGTAAAGTAACAGTTCATGCACGATTAAGCAATATCGACTAATCAGGCTCGTATAATCATTCATATCATTCATGAATACAAAACAGTTTGATAAACAGTTCTAGAAATGAATTTCAACAAGTTTTAATATAAGAATCCAATATCAAGATTGATAACATAATTCACACTTTGCTAAGATGCACTAAGCAGTCACATCCGATCAATATCTCAATCACATGCCTCCAGCATGTATTCAATAATAATATCAAGTGTTGTGATTTCAGTGTCATTGTAGGACTCAAAAAGATAGATAAACCTTTTGAGATGATTCTCAACCAATTGCTATACCACCATGCGACTTAGGAGCAATGCTACTAATGATACTCAAGTCCCATGCAGCGCAGCTTAGACAAGAGCCGTAGTCACTGACTTATTGCACACGTACCCATCAGAGTTGGCATGTACCACTAGCATGCAGCACCAAAATCAATACATGGAGATGGTCGCTTATCCACATGTACAGGGAATCACCAGCGGCTCACCGGGGTGTCCCTCCAGACATAGGACCTTTCCAGACAAACTAACTTGCAAAGGAAGCGCGTCGCATATAGGAGTAACTCAACCCAAATGACATATCCCTCAGCTATCTAGCTACAACTATGGATCCATAACCAGCTATGCCCACTAGACTCCAAAATTCCCTAAAATATAATATTTCTATAAGGGTTGGTGCCTAGCGGCATATAAAGGTTAAATCTGTTAATTACTTCAATATTCGGTCATCTGAGTTCTGAATTCTCTATATACAGTTTTCTGGTTTATAATGTCATTTAGAAGATGTTCTAGTAATCAAATAAAAGTTAGGTTTTCCAAAAACTAGGTTTCTCCATTTCTTTCAAAGTTTGGCAACTAATGTCCTAAATACCTTCCTAATTTATTTTTTTGTAAAACAGGGAATTAGATAATTTATTTTGGTCTTAAAACATCTTATTTAATCATTAAAATTGTCTAAAAATAGTTTGGAATTGAATCAGGGTGTGAAATTATGAAAATCTGCAAAATCTGAAAAGAGCGCCTAGGATCGCTCAGGATCGCCCCGGCGGTCTGTGGTCGGCAGTAGTTCAAATCAAAACGCCGACGATATGTCTTCAAGCGGTGTACGGCAGTCTACGATTTATAACGAGCGCCTAAGATCGCCGAGAACAGTCGAGTTCGGCAGTCGTTCAAAATCGAATAGAATCAGTTCTAAAACATGATTTTTCTCTTCTAAACTCATTCCAACATATTTATAACATGATTATCAAAATATATACATCATTACATATCATAAAAACATGCTTTTGTCGATTAATCACATGTAAATACAAAAACGAAGGTAAACGGTGTCACCTACCTCTTTCGTGCGTGGCTTCTCTCCTTCTTCTCCAAACAAAAGTTCTCACAGACGCAAGGTACTCCCTGGACGATGAAGAAAACAAAAACCCAGGCTTTTCTTCTTCCTCTTCTTCTTCTTCTCCTTTGGTTGCTCGTTCACTCAAGGTTGTCGCTTGCGGCTGTTGAATACAAGCGAAATACAAACGTGTAATGTTTTAGGTTATTAAACTAATACTTATACTCACTGATCCCATGTATCTCACATACACCAAATTCCATACACACGCCCAATCAGAATACATACCTCGATATCTCATGATCGGACGGTCAGATCTGCGTCCAATTCTAGATCTCCACTAATTTGATCATCCCCTACAATAATAAATTATTTCTATCAATTATAACTCTCACTAATATCATTTATTAATTTAATTTATTATTTAAGGAAAATTCGGGGTTTTACATCTACAATGGCATATCTTGTTAAATTTGGGGGTTTTGATCTAATGGTTGGTCTGGAAGCTGATGTTTTAGGTACAGAGGACGAAGAAGGCGCAGAGGCTAAAGCAGAGGCCATTGGATGATCAGAGATGGATTAAATGCAGCTAGGAAGAAAAAAATCGCCAAAAGGGGGTTTATGACCTAAGCAATATGTCAAAGTGATGTTCTGCCCGCGATTCGCGGCTTTAAAATCGCAAAAGGGCAAAAACCGCATACTCAGAGCGGTTGCGCTTGAACCGCACCAAATGTGCGGTTACATTTCTGCCGAATTTAAAAACCGCGGGACAAGTGCGGTTTCGGCACAACCGCCCTGTATGTGCGGTTTTTGCACAAAAACAGTTTTTTTCCCTTTCTTTTTAATAAGTCATGTTTTACAAAGATACCTGTTACCTTTATAGCAGTTATAACATGATAAAAACAGATAAAAAGCAAAAAAATAAAAGAAAAGAAGCAAAAAATTAATAACTCTCTCTTTTATATATATGCAAATGATACATCAGTTGTTATACAAGTGTATGTGTAGAAAGAAAAATCCTAATCTAATCTATCTCTTGCAGGTCCATCCCCACGGCCTCTGCCTCGAGGTCACCATCGCCGTCGTGAAAAACATGATCCAAGATACGCGGAGCGGCACAGCAGGGTAGACGACCCAAAATAGATTGAAGTGAGTAGATGGGGTTCATCGAAGGATCATATTTAGGAAAAGTCAGCTTAGACGAAGAGGATGTACTGGCAGGAGAAGACGGGCCAACTGGAGGAGGTGGATTGACTGGGGGCGCCAGCTCAACTGAATGAACAGGATCTGGATCATCCGAACCATCATGGGTAAGATCAATGAAGCAAGAAACTGAGATGTCCGTCGCCAAGGGGACCAAGTCCAGAACCCCCGGGTCCTCAGTCGCAGGAGATGAATCAAAATCTATGGGCTCTGCTATCTCACGGACCTCCGCCACCTCAGGCTCAAGCACATCATGCATGTCTGCCTCTACCGCGGGCTCTGCCACCTCAGGGACCTCAAGAATCTCAGGACCACCCTCCTCTGGCTCAACGGCAACCACGGGATCGTCTGCCGGCTCAGTAGATACGGGGGCAGGCGCAGTCTCTGGCTTAGGAGCACTCTCAGGCATAGATGCAACCTCCGACAAGTCAGCTGAATCAGGAACGGCAGCAAAAGTAGCATCAGCCACTATCTCCGGATCTCTCTCTGGGGTCTTTGCAGCTCGTATGGAATGAGATAGGGTACGGGAGCTGGATGGTGAGACTGCCACGTCCTCCTGAAAACAGAAAAATCCTGATCAGAAGCAAAG
Source organism: Buxus sempervirens (assembly GCA_947561395.2). Taxonomy (NCBI): domain Eukaryota; kingdom Viridiplantae; phylum Streptophyta; class Magnoliopsida; order Buxales; family Buxaceae; genus Buxus; species Buxus sempervirens. The sequence goes on from OX387182.1 coordinate 18,620,990, forward strand.
AACATAGAAGATAAAAAAAACAGAAACTAAAAGGGATAGAGGGACGACATGAACTCGTGAAGGCCCTGCCTGGCCCTGAGCCTGCAAGTCAGCAATAAAAGCAGCTTGCCCAGGGATGATGATATCACTCTCAGCTATGGCAGCATCTCTCTCCGCCAGCCGGCACTCTGGATCCGCATATCGAGCCCGGATCTCCCCTAACTGTGCCTCTTGAATTGAGAAGAAAAGAATATCAGCAATTTCAAGCAAAGGAGAGGATAAAAAGAATAGAACAGGAGGAGATTCATACTGTAGTATCATAGAAGCGGATCACCACCCCCCGATCTCGGTAACTCCACCTCGAATGGGCATGGGCTGTATAAGACAACCCACTGAGACCTACTCGAACCAGGCATCATAGTCACCCTCGTCTAAAAGTGTCTCTCCAGCCACCCAATCGCCAAAATGGGCTGGATCGAAAGGACCAGGAGGAGTGACGGGTGTTGTGTCTGGGGGAGCCACAGGGATCCGGAGCTTGCTGGTGTGCTGGAAATAGAAGCACTTGCCAAGGTACCAGATGCTACCTAATTGCCCAATGAATAATAGGTACCTCTGACGTCGCTGATCTAGAGCGAACACCTCATCCACAAATGGCTGAAAAGCCAAATCATCGTGAAGGCCATCTAGACGGAAGACAGATAGCTGAAAATAAACAAAGATGCATATCAGAATCTTGAAAAAGAAAAAGAGAAAATAAGAATTGATATAAGAGGAGTTCGTGAAAGCACTTACCTCTCTCTGGAAGGTCCTGTCCAAGTGAGCCCTGGCCGACCTGGGGCGACTCTTCTCAAAGTCACGCTGAATCTGACTCCATCTACGTGCCATAGGTAATGTCCCCTCAGGCAGCGTGGAGGTCGGGCGAAAGTGGGCCAAACAGACCTGAGCAAAGAACTGAAAAAAAGAAGAAAGAATAAAAGAGAAGATGAAAAAAAAAAAGGGAGAAAAAGAAAGAGAAAAGAAAAAGAAAAGAAAAGAAGAAGAAAATGAATTCATACTTGCAAAAAGGGCCAGAAGAACCTGCAGCCAACCCTGGCACCCCGAGGAGAAGACAGGCCAGATACAACTCGCCGTAGACCCACTAATAAGGTGCCGTAGACAAGTTGGCCCCAAACATAGTCCCTCGCTCGAGGTAAATCCTTAAGAAGACTCAGGAAATGAGGGCTGACTGAGGTGGTATCCTCCAGGCAGAAGCACGACCCCATCATAAGCAGAAAAAGGAAGCGGAAGGCCACTGGGAAGCTGGGATGCTCCACTGCCACAGTACCATATCTCCTCTTGAGGAAGGTATCCCTTAACCGAGTCTAGGAAAGGCGGGTGATCCTACTCCTGTCCCACGCCTCCACTAGCATCTCATCATACCCCAAGAGCTCGGCAGTCTCCAAATCAGCCGGCCTAACCAACTCAGTGATGACATCTCCAGTCATCCTGATCCCAGTAATGAGAGCAAAGTCAGAGGGACGAATCCCAATCTCTATATCGGGCAAATGGAAGCTCAGGGTCCCGCTCGGCCCTAGAGGAAGATGCCATCTCGGCTGGATCCCTCCGAACCCTTGAAGATGAAGGCTTATCTGCGGGACCCCGAGAAGCGCGACGTGTGCGGGCCATCTACAGGATCAAATTATAGGGAGAAATTCATTATATTCTTTACATTTAAAGTCATAATTTTTAGGCTTACTAAATTGCTTTGTTCACATTTAAAAAGGCATAGATTTTTATTTTTTATTTTTTATTTTTAGGTTTTCTGTACTATTTTGTTCTACATATTAATCAATTTGTTTTGGTTACAGGAAGAAAAAGAGATCAGAGGGAATGCTCCAAAAGTGATCGACCGAACCAAGATTTGATTTCTTTTAGTCTTCACTAATTTTTTATTAATTATCTCTGTTATATATAAGAATTATATATAGGAAACAAAATTCCCATACATCCTTCTTATATGGCAAAAAAAAAAAAAAAGAGATTTTTGAAAAGAGCGTTTCAGAATTTTCAATTCATTTCTGATTTTTTTGAATTCTGACAAGCGCTCAAGTTTCTTAAGAGTGGTTTGCTCTTAGGCTTACAGAGGGAGATGTATCAAGGATTAAAGTCTTGTTATATGAAATTTATGCTTAATCCTCGATTTTTATGATGCCTAAATATCCAATCTGTTTTGTTTCAGGTACAAAATCCTTTCGATAAAACATGAAAGATGGTCAACAGTGTTTTATGGAACCAATAGCTAGAGTGGTTCGCAGCATGTATTATTCAACCCATAGAGCAGAGCAACTCTTGAGATGAACATGGAAAATGAGCAGTCAACATATAACACATCATAAGGTGTATTTAGAAGGCCAAGGCACGCAAACATTCCATAACAAAGCACCAGAATATGCATTCCGAAATCACTCTATCAGAGAGTTCATGCACACTTTGTGGGTAAAGGGGGAACAAGGAGCAACCAGTTGATAACAATATAGACAGATGCAAGAATTGCAGTATTATCAACACTCAAGTTCAGAAAACCCACTGATGACCAAAGAAAAAAAAATCTGATAAATAAGCATATGCAGAATTCGGCAATTTTGTCCGACCAAGGAGCAAATAATCAAGAGCACAAAATCATCTGATCCTGGAATCAAAGTCGTGCACAAACTAAGATCATTCAGTCATGGAATCGAGTTACCAAATTTCGAATTGAAGGATTACAAGAGAAAAGGGGTTCGGCCACTTACCTGTGTTAGTCGAAATCAAAGATTTGCATGAAAAACGGACTCTTGGCCTCACTGGAACTTCAAAGGTAATTAATCGAAGTGGCGGTCGTAGTGAGCGATTGAGCATGGTCATGGCAACAGCGGGAAGACGGTGAAAGCAGAAAGTGTTCGCCGAAAGCCACGACCACTACTGATGATCATCGATCACTTGAAGAGGCTAAGTCGCCGGAAAAACAGAAGTCGCCGGAGAGGAAAGCGTCGCCGGAGAAGAAGAGATTGAACACCGGAGGAAAGCCGCGGTCACAAGAGAGGATGCAAGAGCCGGAGGTCAAGGGTTTTCACGAAGGCAAAGTGAGGAGTCGCGGTTGTGGTCTCAGTTTTATGCAACCTAGAAAACCGTATAGACAGAGCGGTTGAAACCGAAATCGCAAAAACCGTATACACAGTACGGTTAGCACCAAAAAATGAATTTTTAAAATGTTTTTATCTCTATTGAGGGGTTTTGTGTTCCATTGGATTGCGAAGTGCAAGAACCACCACCCTACCAACTTTTGTTTTAAAAATTTGCTCAAATCTCACTTCATAGCCACGAGTGCTCTGTGAGACGCGAGAAGAGGAATTGCCCCTTAAAGTTAGGGACTTTTCAGCAGATCCTCTAAACAAATTCTTTTTCCAAAAATCATATTTTGAAGCTGAAAGAGTAGAGGACTACTCTACAGGTCCACGATCTACAACAATTAAGAACTTAACAATGCGGAAACATACACACAGAGAATTATACGAGGAAACCTGAATCCAGATCCAGGAAAAACCTCGAGTCTATATGAGGCGACTAACCCTTCGAATTTCCACTATTGAATGAAAAAAACAATTACAAAGGAGCACACACTTAACCTTTACAATTAAACTCACTCAACAGCAATCCATAGCTCGAATCCACGAACTGCAACACAGCTTGAATCCACAAGCTGCAAAACACGATCAATCCAGATCGCAAACAATCACTCAACAGTGATCCACAGTTCGAATCCACGAACTGCAACACAGCTTGAATCCACAAGCTGCATAACACGATCAATCCAGATCGCAACAATCACCTCAGAGTCCACTGAGACGATCCAATGTAGTAGGAATCCACCTATGCATCCAACAAGGTCGATCACCAATCCAGGCGATCACACGATCAGGTGAAGTTCCGAATTGAAGAAGAATCCTCAAACTTCAATTCCAGGCGATCTATCTCAGATCTCCCCCTCACTCGATCACCGACTGTCCAAAGAAGAATTGATTGAATCTCGAACACCTCAAGATCCAAAATCAAATTGATCCAAGGAAAAAAGTCATTCAAAAAGAATACAGCTCGTCTATTTAAAGAAGAAATCTCAGATCGCGTCGAGCGCTAGTGGCGTCGTGGGGCGATCGGGGTAGACGGCTGGAAGCGAACTCAATCCTGCTCAAATCCAAATAGACTTAGGTATGGGCGTGCTACCAGAGCGCTGCTAGCGGGAGGGAGCATGGCAAGTGCACAGCTGATCATTAGAATCTTCAATCTCGCTCTGCGCTACCAGCGGCGTGTCGGCGTCGCCTTACGACGCTAGTGCACGTGCCTTACTTTCAAAGCACTGTTTCACTTATGTGCTGCCAGCGGAGTGGCAGCGGCGTTGTTCCTCGCAAGTGCCTTTACAAGAGATGCTTTATTTAGACAATCTTTCATTTGCTTGAGCTACCAGCGGCGTGGTAGCTGTGTGGCAGCATCGTCTTCTTCTTCTTTACTAAATTCACTGAATTTTTCATTATTTATTCTGCACATCTTGAAGATTATTAGAAGACATAATTTGTCAAACATTTGCCATAAAGGGAGTGTGAGTTTTCACACTTACAGAAGCTCTTGCAAGTCATGATCAAATGGACATAATCTTGGGAAGTGCAATTGGCAGGTATTTTCGCTCTCCGCTGTTAATTGATTCCAATTCCAGTGAAGATGGGGCAGTTGTAGACACCCAAAATTGCACTTCAATGTGAGATAACAATCAAAACGAATTTTAAATGTTTTATTTGAGCTTTGACATGTGTCAAAAACTCAAGATACTATAAAAAGGTGCTAACCGCACTGTGTATGCGGTTTTTGTGAATTTGGTTTCAAACACCTTGTGTATGTGGTTGCGACCACGCGCATAGCACGGTTGAGGTTCATGCTTCTTGCGTGAGCTGCCACGTGGCTTCTAGAAGCTTAGGCCGTTAAGCCACGTTGACAGCAATCATTAGGAGCGTAACTGAATTTGAACCTCTCTGTATATGCAGTTGGGATGGGTTTGCATTGAAACCGCATATAGAGTAGCGGTTTGGCTTAAACTGCACTGTGTATGCGGTTTTGCTTGTTTCGTGCATTTGCGAAAAGACTCGATTTCTGAGCCTTATTTACACATATTACCTCTCTCTTAAGGACTTGAACTCCCTGTTTTACCCTCTGAAACCTACGAAATTACTCCAATTCAAGCCTTTAACTTGAATTGGAATAATCTAGAAGGATTTATGGGAATACCCATGGGACTTTTCTACCCTTGGCTGTGCCTATAAATAGAGGGGTCCTCCTCTTGTAAATGACTGGCAATTTGAAGCATTGAAGCTCTGCAAGAAAAAGGGAAACTCTGTTGGATTGTCTACTCAAAGTTCAAGCTACTAAAGGTAAAGCTCTCTTTAGTTTTCTGGCTTCCTCTTTATATTTCCACTCCCAACTTCTACCTTTCTGTAGAGTAAGGCCACTTTGTGAGTTTTTGTAGCCCCAAACCTCTTCCAAAGTACCTGGGAATCCTCTCTAGCCGAAAACGTGAAGAGATAGCCTTGGGAAAAAGAAGATGGAATGGATCCTCTAGGCATAGAACCTACCTTGAATAGCATGTTGATATTATTTTGATTGCTTCTCTGAATTAATTGTGTTTTGAATGTGGAGAAAACATCATGATCAATGCTCTCTATAGCATTTGATTTTTGTTTTCTCCTAGAAATGTGATTTTCAACACCTATTCACACACTTTTCACTATTTTCATCAAATAGGCTAGATCTTGAATTTTCCATGCTCAATATGGAAATTTTGAGATTCCAAGCCTTAGAATGAATTTTTAGGACTTCATGGGATGGTTTTCATGATTTCAAGTTGTTTTGGTTGAATCCACATGCACTGATTTTGGCTCTTTATTCAAAGTTCTTTAAAACATGACAGCATCTGTGGCCTGTCTTAGAATGTTCATAACTTCATCCTCCGGATGAATTTTTGAGTGATTTCAAAGACATGTAATAGATGAGACTGTCTATTTTGTAACTGGAAATATTTATCAATTTTTATGAAGCCAATGTTTGATACCATCTATTCAAAGTCAACAGGTCAGTTTAGTCCAGATTGCTGAACTTGCCGCTTTGATTGAGCGCCATTTGTTCATTTTTAATCCGTTTCAAGTGATCTCAATCTCTGTGTTTTCCTTGAAAAGTCTATTTTCTATTCCAACAGGTTTCATGAGATTTTGTTTTGATTTGTGGCTTGTGTACTTGATTGACTCAGAGTGGCTCTGTAACAGAGTTCTGGGTTAATCTGTGATCCTCTAGGCATGTTCAAAAGGACACACAAGTCACAAATGGATGGAGTTTGGTGTAAGACCTATTTCGTTTGAAGGATGGCACCACATACTTCATCCATGCAAATTTTCATGGATTTATATAGAGCCAAATTCCACGAATAGGATTTCAAAAATGCTTACTCGCCGCTTTTTCTGAGTCACAACAGCAGATTTTCGCAGAGTATTTCTCTCTTGTTTTAAATCAGAATGAGCTGAATCTTTTACTGATTATTCTACTTCATACTAGCTTTGAAATGGCTTTGGTTTCATTTGATTTGGATTTAAATTGAGTGATTTGTGGTTAATCGAAGCTTTCAAGCTCTTGCAATCTGATTCTTCCAGATTTTACCTTAGCTTGGTTTCTCTTCATTTTTTGTTACTTTGATTTTCATTCATTCATGAAGTTCTAGAAGTGGTATATCCATGAGGAGAGTCCAAATTCATTGGACTACTCATATGGAATAATCACGCACATTTTGCTTACTTTCAAGCACTCTGTTTATGTTGATTAGCAAACATCCTTTTAGCATGAACAAGCATATGGCAACCGTCTTGTACGGATGAGTGGGGGTGCCTAACACCTTTCCCTGCTCATAACTTATTCCCCTTACCTGACCTCTGGATTTTTCCTTGAGTTAGAGGTACTTTGGCTCTATTTGGCATTTATGATCCCTTTGGTGTCCATTCACACCCTAACTTGAATGGTGGCGACTCTTTATTTTTTATCAATCCCCGCGTGATGATATCGGAAGTCACATAGGTGACATTTCCATGTCTCACACTTCCTTTCATTCTTCCTCTTTTGATTATTTCCTGTAAAAATATAAGGGGTGAGTCTCAAAGAAACCCATTAAGTGAGGCTAATACACCTCAAATGATAATATGCATAGCACTCGTTACTTAAATAATATATACATACACCCAATAGATATTTTATATCATTATCAATAAGCATGCAAAGTTTTCCTAGGTTTGCTTTATAACATATTTACATATATGTCTTAATATTAACAATATTCCACATAAGGGATCATACATGCTAAAGTAAGAACAATAAATTAAATATGATGAACAACAAATAATTAAACATGATCTGAAAAATTAGAAATGTTTACTTGTGAGTTTTATAGACATAAACCTTACAGAGAATATAAATAACAGAATAAAATGACTAAATACAAATAAATTCATAGCTCGGGCAATAAAGTCCTCACATCCCAGTAGACATCTAGGTCATGCTGGGTACTGAATTAGTAATGACTGCTGATAGTACAATCACCTCAATATCCTCTTCCAGTGGGCGTCCCTTACTTGGTACTGAACTAGTATAGGCTAGTAGTAAACACACTCCCAATAGAACGTCTCTGGCAGATTACTTAACTAGTGTGTCGCCTCACAACTAGAAGTACCACCATATAGGTGTCTGCTAGTCTTCATATTGAGTACTGGACTAGTAAACCCTTGCCACTAGCAGTACAATCATATATCAATCATCCTAGTGGTTAATCATACACCGAGTACTAAACTAACAAAAGCTAGCAGTACTATTCTATCATCATCCCAAACATCATACAAATGCTGAGTATTGAACTGCTAATTCACTAGTAGTACAATCAGCTCACATTCACATCCAACAAATAATCATATGTGCATACCATGACATGATATTAATACAATAAATGGTAAACAGTTCATCAGTTTCAGTAATCACAATGTCTTAATCATAACAGATAAGTGAAGTAGGACGCTCAACACCCTAGGCTAGAGTCCTGGTTTGGGGGTGAATCAATTATGGTAAATAAAAATTGTTTAATGTTTAGCGGTGGGTCGATTAAAGTAAACAAAGTATTTAAGGTTTAGTGGTGGGGCAATTAAAGTAAACAAATATTTAAGGTTTCGTGGTGGGGAATTAAAGTAAACAAAAGTATTTACTGTTTAGTGATGGGGAATTAAAGTAAACAAATAATTATTTAATGGTTGGGAATTAAAGTAAACAATAATTATTTACTGTCTAGGTAGTAAATAGAACTTTAGGTCACCTATCTGCTGCTAAAGGCTTGATGGAGACTTCCACACAAATCTCTAGTACTCGAACAAGATAAGCACATCCTGATGTTTTATTTTTGAGAGACATGCTAATTCATGCTTTTTAACACTCTCAAAGTAACAAACAAGAGTGACTAAGCGTTTGCCTTAGCTCGTGCTTAGTTTTGGCTCCATTTTTGAGTTCATTGACATATTATAAAAAGTGCTTTTGACTTCTTTATTTTTGGTACCAGACATGTCATATACGTAAGGATTTAATAGATTATAATCTCATGATTTGAGTCTCACTTTTGAGATATTTCGGGAAAGTCTTGGATAATTGGCTCATGGAAATCATGGAGGATCCAACACTAAATGAAGATATGGAGGAATGCATTGGGATTACTATGACACTACCCTCTTGCCTTCTTAGAATATGCTTTCTTTCTTTTTGGCATTTAGATTAATATTGTGTAAGAAAATAATATCAATGGCAATTGATAAAATCATTGTACGTACCTCTAATCAATGTGATTAAGAGTGTTCTGCAGCGGAATCTGCAGAAGCTTTAATTTATAGAAGCCAAGTACTCCATATTTAAGCCTCAACATCTAAAGAGAGTCACTCGATATTGCCCCCTACGTTGCGGAGGAGAAGGTGAAAAAAAGGGATATATAGTTTTTGATTTAGTATTTTACAGGATAAGCCAAATTGATGGGATTTAGGCTTCTATTCATACTAAATTAAGACTAATCCCATTACAACCAGAATCCCTAATTTGTCTATCCCTCCACCAACAAGATTAGACTATAATTAGGTAAGCCACTTATACCACTTTAGGTAATCCATCATAACCTATCATCATCATAAGTCAGTTCCCACCAAACTGGTAAGTGACACGAATCTTTTCTCTCCATCCTGCTCTATCAAAAATCATATTTTTTAGTTAATTTATATTTTAGAAAACCAAAAAGATATGTGTCCACGTGGCATTGTGCTACATTAAGTCTCCTATTAGGAGACATGCACAACATATTGTGGTAATTAACATTTTATTTTTTTTGTGTGGATGGATACATACACACAATCACAACTTGGATATGACTTAATATTGTAAACTCTAGCACACACACTACTTCAGTTTGTTAAATGCTTGTAGGGTTTGGCCATAGATTAAGACTTGGCCAACCAAGCCTAGGCATTTGACCATTTCATCCAAAAGGAAAGGTGAAAATCTCAAACCAAAGGTTAAGAATCTGTGCTCAGGTCTTGAAATTGGCCTCATGCTCTTGAATTGGCTTAGAAAACAGCTTTAGAGATCCCATAGACCACATTATTGGTCTTTCATTCACTAAAAACTGTTCCCAATTATATTTTTTAAAGACTAGAATAATTTAGGGCTAATCAAGATCTTTAAAATCATGGAGAAGGGATGATCATGACCCATCTTAATCCCCTTTGCTTCAGATTTTGATTACGACCTCAAAGGGCATGATCTTGGCCCTAATTAATGTTATTTTAATCTCCATCAGGACATGTGGTTTTTGGACTAAAATGGGAGCATTTGACCTTGATGAAACTTGAATCAGAGAAGGCCAACACTTTTTCTTGAGTTAAATATATTTGGGTTTATTACCTTTTCTTGAGTTAAATATATTTGGGTTTATTAAGATAAAAAAAAAAGTACTAATAAGCCCACGCAGGCCTTAACAACTCAAATGATCAACCAAACCAAGAAAAGTTGAAAAATCTAGATAAAATTTAGTTCTCACGCTATCGGCATTGTGTGTTTCAGCATAAACCAAAACAGGATGTGCGTTTCAGACAAAAGCTCAAACGTAGAAATGAAGTGTGAACCGACCTGAGAGTCCCATAAAGTTTTTGAAATAATGAAATTCAATTAAAATAAAAATATGGGCTTTGCGTTGAAGGTTAAACTAGGGGATTGCACACGCTACGCGCGTAGCAAATTACAAAACACCTTTGTAGGGCCCATTTAGGAAAAAAACTCCATATTTTAAGAGTCCTAATTACATGTGGTTCAGTTATACTGATGTTGTATAATTAATTTGTAAAATAGGAAAATTTTGAAGGGTGATTTAGGCATAGATTATCAGGCCAAAATCTTGACAGTTCTCTTTATATATTAGTATAGATTTAAACGCACATTCTAAAGATTACTAAATGGAATAGTTGCCAATGTGAACTAGCCAGAAATTTGATTGAATGAGCGAAAGAAGGACTTGGGTTGCTCAAACTGATTTTGGGCTCAAATCCCATAAGCAAAAAAGAAGTAGGCTTTCCAATGGGGTCCAAATTTGCAAACTCATCTCACTTGGGCTTTTAATGAGGTTTTAAGAAATGAGATAAAGAGGAGAGTGGGTTAGACCCCGAAGTGGTCCCTACAAACACATGTTGAATATATTATATAATAGAGTTAAATCAATCCAACTTAGGTAAACCGGAGGGAACTTGCCTTTTGGTGGGATGATCGACTTAGGGTTGTTTACGAATTTCTTGGGGTCATAATCAGACTGCTTAGCTAGTGAATGTACACCATTAATCCAGGTGTCTGTTTATGCACCTCCCCTTATTTTGGAAATTTAGATAGTGGTGAATCCAAAAGGGCTAAGTAGGTCCTAATGCTAAAGAAAAATTGGAAACCCAACACGTACATGGACAAGTCGCCCTTGTCGCCTTGACATACCAATAGCTAGATTAGGGGTGGTAATGGGCCGGGCTCGAGCAGGCTTGGGCTGGGCCAAGGCATTGGCATAACACAACTTATGTATGCCCAAGCCTGGCACGGCCCTACAGCTGGCCTAAAATTGGTTGTCCAAGCCCGACCTTATAAATTCTTATTAAACCCAAGCCCGACACTTCTTTACTTTATTTTTAATAACAAAAATATATGTTGCTTTGTTTACTTTTCTAATTTTAATAAACTTAATAAATCATGTGAATATATACACACATACACTAATTTAATAAATTGTAAACACTACAAAATACACTTATTATTACACTCTCCTTGTTATACAATCATAAAAAATATTAAAACATTATTGCAACAATCTTTTATATGGAATATATACCTAGAAATCTATATAAATAGTGTAAAAATATTCCCAAACAAGTAGCTAGATCTTTAGAGCGGGCCAGGTCGGGTTGGGCCGGGCCATACATGTCTCAACCCAAGCTCGCCTCCTTAAATATGAGGCCCGGTCCGGCCCTATGGGCTAAAAAACCTTGCCCAAGGCCAATCAAATATTGGGCTAGGCCATGAGGGTAGGGCAGGTCACCTGGCCCACTGCCACCCTTAAGCTAGATTTTTCGAAGTTTTTTTTTTTCCTTTTCCCAATATCCAACCAATTGGTTGTTGCATATGGGAATCATAAATTTCTTGCAATTTCCCAAAATCGAAATGTAGCCTTAGAGAATGCTCTGTAAAACCCCGAATTTTCACCTAATAAATAATTAAATAATAAATAAAAGAAAATATGAATTAAGTCCTGGTTAAAAAAAAAAGTGAAGATTTAGAGGATAATTAATTCAAATGAGTCCTAAGCTGAAAATAAAGAAAGAATTTTAATGAAATTAGTCTAAAAGAATAAAAAGGGTATTTTGGTAATTTCCAGAAAAGGTAATTGGTAAAGAGATCATCAAATAATAATTAGAATTAGAAAATAGAAGCAAACAAATTATTTTGACAAGTTAGAAATTAAAAGAAATTAATAAAAGCCAAAAAGTGGGAAAAAGGGTAATTAGGAGATTTCACGTCTTAATTTGGAGAAAATAAGGTTTTAAGTGATAAAAATGTTTAATTAAATATTTTGCACGAAAATAGGTTATAAATATGAGTCTAGATAATAAGAAACTTAATTAGTATTGTTTAAGTAGAAAAATAGAAGGTGGAGAAAAAGTAGGAATTAAATTAGAAGGATTAGACATTAACTAGACCATGGTTGGGTTAACCCAAATTAAATTAGCCAATTAGGGTTTGTTTAGGATTTCTAAAGCCTAGTATAAATAGGAGACTAAGGTTAGAAGAGAGGGGATTTTCGTGGGTTTCTTATGGAGAGAAAGGAGGGAGAGAAAGGAAGGAGGTCTCTAATGGAGGTGTCTGACCAGCCACCATCGAAATGCGATCGGGGAAAATCCGCACGGTGGATCGCCTTCAAATTTGGAGGTTTTGTTCGTGACTGATGGAACTACAATGTGAACGGTTGAGATTTGAATTGGAAGGGTCTAACTTGGGGCGGTTGGGAGCAACATTCTGGTCTAGAATTAGAAAGTGCAATGGAAGAAGGATTTAGCGTATAAGGCAAGTAGTAACCCTTGGAAAACGTGAGGAATTGCATGATTTGGTTTTCTGTGATTTCATATGGTTGAATGGATTAGTCGAAACAGTATTTACATGGAATCAAATTGTTTACATTTTAGGGTTTTGTGTTCTTGAAGAATTTGCTAAAGTAAGGAAGAAACTTGGTTTGATCATGAAATAAATTATAGGATGGTATTTAATTAATAAGAATTGATCTAGAAGGCTTTAGGAATGTTTTAGAATGTTATTAGATTAATTTAGACCAAGAAAACATAAAGCAAAAGCATAGGAATCCGAAATTGTAAAATCTGGAAAATTCTGTTAAAAATTGCACGAGCGCCCAGGATCGCCTAGGATCGCTCAGCCCTGTAGAGGTAGGCGCTCCAAGTAAAATTTGTAGATTTTGGGGATTTTGTAATTCGAATAAATACCCAATAATTCTTATGATTAGTTAAGCATGTTAGCATCTTTATAAGGACCTAATTAAGCTATAAAAATTATAAAATTAATTGGAAAAGATTAAGCAATAAATAGAAGGTTATAATGAAAGGATTGTTTATAAAAGGGTCAAAGGGTATGGATATTGCTAGAAATAATACTACTGAAATTATAGCTTATAAACATCTTTTAAACTTCATTCTAGGTCTGTAGAACATGCTGGAAAAATAAAATACAGAAAATTCAAATAGAAACTAGCTTAGGTGCTAAGGTAGGAAATTGGATTCTAATAAAGGGATTAAGAAGGAAAAGTTCAAGCATGATTTGATTTACTTTTATTTGGGCTTTAAATATGAATATTGGCTACTGGATTTGATACTATCTTTTACGGCAGAGATGGGTAATCCTCTGTGTAGAGATGTGTAATCCTTTACGGGTAAAAGTGTGTATGCCTCCTACATTAGCGTGTCCTCCCATATGTGGTTTTATCGTGGTTTGTGTCAGTGGGCTTAGCTGTATATGGATCCATAGTTTTGGCTGGTTAGCTAAGTGGTATTTAGTTTGGGTTGATTTACTCCTATATTGCGAGCGCGCTTCCCTTTGCAAGTTAGTTTGCTCTGGGAGGGTCCTATGTCTGGAGGGACACCCCGGTGAGCCGCTGGTGATTCCCTGTACATGTGGATAAGCGACCACACTCCATGTATTGATTCTGGTGCTGCATGCTGGTGGTACGTCCAACTCTGCGGGGTTCGTGCGCAATAAGTCGGTGACTACGGCTCTTGCCTAAGCTGCGCTGCATGGGGCTTGAGTATCATCAAGTAGCACTGCCCCTAAGTCGCACGGTGGAACAGCATTTAGTCGAGTGTCATCTCAAATACTTATCATCTTTGTGAGTCCTGCAATGGCACGTGTTTTATCGCTTTTATCGGTTTTACCCCGTTAACATCAAGCTACTGGTATTTATACATGATCGTCTGTTTTATCGCTTTATTTGGAATTGCCATGAATAACTTGGATTTCTCGTCTTATCGTTGATTAATCGAATACCTCATGACTATTTGCTTATATTGGACTGTTTCAAATTGCATGCACCTGCTACTTGCTGAGATGTAAATCTCACTCCGTTTTCCCCTATATTTTTCAGGTTGCTTGGAGAGATCGCGAAGATGGGGTTTTAATTTGATGGGTAGAAATATAATTGGTATTAATGTCACATGTTGATTAGATAAACTTAATTGTAAATTGAATTGAATATATTGACTAAAGAATTGTTTATTTTATTTGGCCACCATAACTCTGATGTAATTGATTTATAAGATTTAAAATTATTGTGAATCTTGGTATGTATCTGACCCCAGCTTCGTGGTAACACCTCGAGTTTGGTTGTTGAACCGGACTTGGGTTGTTACAGTAGCGAACCGGGTTCGGGTTAGGTGCCGGTTTGCACTGACCCGGGTTCGGGGCGTTACATGCTCGACCCTTCTCAACAAGGGTTCAAAACCATTTAAATCATTGGAGTGGAGATCTCCATAACGGGTGAGAGGTTACTTAAGGGGTTCCTGGAAATTCTTAAAGTGTGGTAGACACTGACATGGGAGTCGTTGACCTCTGATCACGAGTTTCAGCATGTCGACATAAAGTGTTGTGAACATTAAGTAATCTATAGTTTCATATATGAACATATGGAACCCAAATTGTACCATCAGAGAGTTCTATTTTTTTCTTAATCACAGTTATCTTTCAAATTGTTATATCTTATCTAGCCTTTATCAGATACCTAGATAACTGCGAGGCCAAATGTAGGAGGAACATGATACTATCTTTCGGCTGTGTTTGGAACCCTGGTGTGCGCACGTCGGAAACACGGCACGGGAAAGTTCGGAGTCGCCACCGCCTAATGGGGTGCAGGCGGACATCTGGGTGCCTAAGTTAGTCTATTTTGGGCTTTGGTTTGCTGCTTGAGATTCTAAGTAGGGCCTCGGTTGTGGTCTGGGGAAGTCCGTAGACACCCCAGTCCACTCCATCGGATGACGGGTCCCTGTGGGTTCCCTGGTTTGAGTCAGCTTACTTTGGTTCTCACCTGATTCCTAATCCGATATGCAACTTGGTTAAGTCTGGCGGGACCACCTGAGTGGTGTGGGTCCCTTTAATTGGTTTTATCTTGCTTAATTTAGGTGATCTGAGTCTTCCTGGGTGGGTCCTGTTGGAAGGCCAACGGTTCCCTTGGTGGGTTTGGTTGAACCCACGTGCCTCTGGTGGGCCTCTGTCTAGTCCTAGGAGGCCCTTTGGGCTTAGGTTAGTGAGTTGATTTTACTTAATTGTTTAAGTTGGAATTTTAGGTGAGTTTCATGCAAAAGGTTGGTCTACATTGGTTTGCGGGCCCCGGGATGGGCCCCCATGATGGTTGCCAAGGGTGTTTTGGACTTATCTTTATTTGAATTTGCCAAGATGGCATGGACATTGGGCTTGGGGCCCATAGTCCAAATTTGGGCTTGAAAGCCCAGCTCTTTGAGGTTTAGGGTTTGCACCCTCCCTTGGTTCAGTGAGTGGGCTTTGGCGGGCCCGATAAGCCCTAGCCCGAGGTCTCGGCCAAATCATACAATTCAAGCATCGTTCCACAAAACAAGGTTAGGGTGGGCCGCATAGGGTTTGGCCCGCCCGGTTTGGTTAATTTATTTATCTAGTTTATTTGCATGCAAACAGATTTTTATTGGGCTGGGTGGGCCTCATTGGAAGGCCCACTAAGATGCCGAGTTGGACCGGCGGTCCATGTCCCAAGTTGGGTTTCCGGGTGACCCAGAAACCCTATTGGTTTACTTGGTTTGGTGGAAATCATCACAAAATTCGACCAAAATCACAAAACACAAAAAAATGCATTTTTTGTCGTGTATCCGGCCTTAGTTGCCAGATACACATAGGCCATAGGTGATCCGGCCTGAGTTGCCGAATCACCCTGAAATGGCCTTTTTTGGGGTTTTACCATTTGGGGTTGTTTCTAGGGGTTCCTAGAAGGCTTTCTAAGGTTTGGTGGGCCCCTGGGAGGGCCCACACAGGTTCAGGTTTGGGGGTGCACCCCATGTGGTTTCTCTTTTGGGATTTTACAGCAAGGCAAGGAGGCATTGGGGATAGTCTTGGGCTGTAGGCCTACTGAGACAGCAGCAAACAGTGTGAGTTTGTTGCTGTCTCAACAACCGCTCACCTAGGACCAAGCAGGGGGAGTTGGGGAGTGAAGGGCTGCATTCTTGTGGGTGCCAAGGGACTTGGCGGAGGATACGCATAGGAATAATAAAAGAACACAGTACGGAATGGGGGGAAGGGAACATGCTACAGATGCTAAAGCAGCAAATAAAGAGGAATGAGTGCATGCTTGAACTCCACAACAACAAACACAAAAGATGGACAAAACATAAGGATTGCATTCATGAAGGATGAATCTAACTTAAAACTAAACATGCCTTTGACCTAACATGATAGCACTTTCAAGCAAGAGGAAAGGGTGGTCGCATTCCCATATGGTATTTGACGTGGGGGCTGCCCTGGGGGTGCCACGGTGGTGGCAAATCTGTTGGGAACAGTAGTAGCACCCAGGCCTACTGCTGTCCCCAGCAGCAACCTGTGTAGACCAATATAAAGGGGGTTGGGGTGCATGACAGCAGCTTGGAGAGGTGTACATTGGTTCACCAAAAGATATGGGACAGCAAACTAAGAAGATAGGGGGTGAGGGAGCATGCAAACCACTCCACACAGCAGCATACTAACCTTATGGCATGGAGAGCATGCATTGATACATAAAAAAACAGCAAGCTCTAGAAAAAATACATGCACTGTACCCAATAACAATAGCAAAGCAAGCAACAACAAACAAAAGAAAAAAATGACTAGAACAAGGCTACTACCAACAACCAAACATAAAAAAAACATAAGAAGAAGTGAGAAGAGAGAAGAAATATGAAGGGAATGGGGGGCTGTTATAAGGGTACATTGGATCATGAATTGGGAAGGAACATGCTCCTTCTAAATAATGCTTCAAACCAACTCCAGAACAACAACTAAAGCATGCCAAAAAAATGCATAAAACTAAGCCTTTGTACTCCCAACATAGCCCTCCGTGGACTTCTTATTGGTGGTGGCATCCATGCCATAAAAATTAAACCACAAGCATGCACAAAGCACATGGAAACAAACCCATGCCAAGAAGGAAACAAATGTAGGAAGATTTTCAGAAAAATCTGATTTTAACATATGTATGATACGAGGTAATAAGAAGCCTTACCTGATGTGTACAACTGATTTCTGAGGTGTGCTTCAACCTCCTTTGGATGTGGATAGAGCTGGAACACTCCCTTGCAACCCCAACAGCAACTAACCTTCTTGGACTTTGGTGAGAATGTGGAGAAGAAGAAGAAAACAAGGGTGGGATGGTCTTGGAAGAGAGTGGGAATGCAATGGGGGCCAGGGGGGTGGGGGGTGGGGGTGAGAAGATGGAGGTTCGTCCCAAAACCAGTGGGGGAAGAAAGCCTCCAACCAACAAAAGGAGCCAACCCCCGGCTAGAGGTGGCTGCTGTGCTTTTATAGACAAACTTAATGTATCCGGGCAATCGGCGCGAATCTCGCCGAGCAAATCTTTGTATCCGACATTTGATGTCGGTTATTCACAAACCTATGTGTATCCGATATATTTGACCGGATACAAATCAAAAAATTACGGATTTGCCCCTCGACTTGAACGATTCGACCGATTTGACACTTTTGGATATCTACGGATTGCCCCCTGTGAATTTTTGCTTTAAACCCTGGGATATTTTGCATGTTTGGATATTTACGGATTGCCCCTCGAGATATTTTCTTGCGCCATTCGCCACGTGTGTGGCTTTTTGCCACGTGTGTAGCTTTCTGGGTTTTGTTGCTTGGAGACTTCGATGGCTCATATCTCCTTCATCCGGACTCCGATTTGAGCAAACTCAATTGCGTTGGACTCGTATCGGAGCCCTCCATCCAATGATATAGGGTTAAGCGCCTGGCACGGGGTTCAAACAAAGTCAACTTTCGGCTCCCCCTTAAGGTTTGACTGGCCCACAGAACCTTCATCCGGACTCCGATTCTAGCAAATTCAGTTGCGTTGGAACCGTGTCGAGATTCTCTATCCATTGAGATAAAGCAAGATGGCCAATTTTCCCTTGATGAAAAAGTCAATTTTCCACCCCTTAGGGTTTAACTTTCTGTTTAGGGTTTGCATTTCCGGCTCTTCTGGGAGCGCAAAAATGAGGTGCTTACACCTGGATTTGGGGAGAAAAGGAAAAAAAATGCTAAAATTTTCTTTTCTCTTGTTTGGTTTAGATAAAGGAAATTGAGATTTTCTCTTCAAATTTTCTTTCCATCTTTCTCTCAAATGTAAAAAATTTTCTCTCCAAAAAGGTAGAAATTTTGAAAGAAAAAAAAAATTCACCATCACTTATCACTATTCACACCATCCACCACCACCACCACAACCCACCACCCACCACCACCACCACCTACCATCACCCGTCACCACCACCCACCACCACCACCGCCCACCATCACCCACCATTTCCAACCACCACCTGTAAGCACCTCATTTTTGTGCTCCCGAAAGAGCCAGAAATGCAAAACCCGGCTAAAAAGTCAAACCTTGAGGGGACAAAATTTTACCTTTTGATCAAGTGATAATTGGCCACCTTGCTTTATCTCAATGGATAGAGAATCCCGACACGAGTCCAACGCAACTGAGTTTGCTGGAATCGGAGTCCTCTATTTAGACTGTAAATCCTCCCAAATACCTTATATTCTCCCCTAGTTAGAAAATTTTGAGCCTTAAAATTCTTTCAACCCATTGCAAGTGTTCTACACATCAAATAGGGCATTCCTAGCAAAGCAAAAAGAAACAGGGCATTCTTGCCCAGAAAAAACTCAAAAAGAAGAGAAAATGCAACAAGAAAAAAAAACAAGAAAAAAAGAGAAAGAAGAAAAAAAAAGAAACAAAGAAAATGGGGAAATGTTTACCCAACAAAAAGTACAGAGATACAAATAAGTCAGGATGTAAGTCCCCCCAACAATAAAAAGTAGCACACTTTGCAAACCCAAATAAATAAGCTTCTTTGAGCCATTTATCCTTTCCTTCATAACCAAGACCAAGCCTACATTTCATTCTATCTCTAAGACCCCTCGGATCCCAAAAAGAATGATCAGGGCAAACAGTTAGGTCTACGTTCATCAGCAATGACGGAATTCAGAGTTTCCTAGAAAGGCTGGACACAGCGAAAACCCGAAAAAAGGGCGTTGTGTGGTTAGTCAAAAAAAAAAAAAAAAGAAGAAAGAACTGGTCACATCTGGTTTGAGCAGAGCAAGAAACAGAGGAGAGCAGTGACAGTGGCAGACATTAAATTGAGAAAATTGCACAGATCTGAGAGGTTCAGACCGGCAGGTTGCGCCTGAGTTAAAAACTTCACAGTGGCCTGTGATGACAATGCTACTGAAAATACCAAGCACTCCAAGTCCCGTCTGACCTTGGAAAATTTCTTTGATATTGCAAACACAGGCACACACTAACACACCTGTTTTCTCTATAATTGTTCTGCTTAACTGTTTTGAGCTCCACATTGGGCTACTAACCAGAGTTGACAGTCTCTTAACCTTGGCAAAGGCTGCTTATAGCTGCAATGGGCAAAAGGCTCAAAGCAGGAAGAAAATAAGAATGCTTTGCATTTATCCCCAGCTAGTCCAAGACTGACCTTTTGTTCCTTTCCCGACTTCACAGGTACAGCAAGAATGGGATAACGGACGTCTTCCCCAAATCCCCAGTGGAGTTCCTTCAGTAAACGGAGAATAATACCCTCCAAAATCCCCAGTGGAAGGCCTTCAGCAAACAAGGAACAACACCCTTACATCCCCAGTAGAGTCCTCCCAAGCAATAAGAAAGTGATAACTGATGATGTAAACTTCTCAAGCCTCGCCCAGTCTGAAGAGGCCGGCTTTGAAGAGGCCGGCTTTGCAAAGAAGAGCGGAAAGAAGACAGACAAGCTCGCATCAATCCCTAGTGGAGTCTCTCGCGCCCAACAAGAGCACAGACGAGCATAAGGAACTCACACCGGAGCAGAGGGAAAAGGCTTTACAAAGAAATAATGACAGCATGAGGAATCCCCACTTATCCCCAATGGAGCATCCTTCCCCAGGGAACTCCCACGCTTGTCAGAAATGAGGCTCGACCTGAAAAAAAAGAGGCAATAAAGAAAAGATTCCTGCCTAATCCTTGGCAATAGTCACTCCAAACTAGGAGATCGTCACTCACCCAAGAAAGGGAAAGCCAACCAGAAAGCGTTGTAGAAGAAGGAACGACGAGACATGAAGAAAAATGAGGATAAATGAAGATATCATCGGGCACGATGGCCCTTTTGTAATTTTTGATTTTACACTTTTGTAAATAGAGAGCAGGTGTGTGAGCTCCCTTGAGGCACTGGACAGCGCTGGAAGCACCTCCTCACCAACAGCAGCTCCTCCTCCACTATTCCTTCCTCCTTTCTCCATTTCGGTCCACATCCTAACCCAACCCTAGGCCATCAAATTTAAAAAAAAAAAGCAAGCTTCAAGTAAAAGACACAAAATGGATCAGAAGTCTGAAGTCACCTAAAAGCTTTAATGGAACAAACAAGAGGAAAAGAATATTTTCGAGTGTCTGGCATCAACGTTTAAACAGGTTGGCGAGCTCAAGTCCAATCTAATCTCTTTCAAACTTAAATTAAATGCTGAAGAGTTGCCCTACAAAAACCCGAAAAGCAAAGGGTAAGGAAACTCAGAAGCCAGGAAGTGACGCCACATCATCGGCCGCTTCCCTCTCTAAATGAAAACTTCAAAAGACTAAGCTCGTCAACCATGTCGACAGAAATGCTAGACGCAAAAACGAGATTCTTTTTTCTCTTTGCCGTTCATGCGCAAGGTGACTCCGGCAAAGAGGGGCAGCTGTAAGCACCTCATTTTTGCGCTCCCGAAAGAGCCAGAAATGCAAAACCCGGCTAAAAAGTCAAACCCTGAGGGGTCAAAATTTGACCTTTTGATCAAGTGATAATTGGCCACCTTGCTTTATCTCAATGGATAGAGAATCCTGACACGAGTCCAACACAACTGAGTTTGCTGGAATCGGAGTCCAGATGAAGGTTCGGTGGGCCGGCCAAACTTAAAGGAGAGTCGAAAGTTGACTTTTCCTCGAACCCAGTGGCAAGTGCTTAGCCCTATGTCATTGGATAGAGGGCTCCGATACGAGTCTAACGCAATTGAGTTTGCTCAAATCGGAGTCCGGATGAAGGAGATATGAGCTGTTGAAGTTTCCGAGCTGCAAAGCGGGAAACTGCACACGTGGCAGCAAAATATCTCGAGGATCAATCCCTAAATATCAAAACTTGTCAAAATATCTCAAGGACTAAACAAAAATTCGTACGGGGCAATCCGTAAATATCCAAAAGTGTCAAATCGGTCGAATCGGTCAAGTCGAGGGGCAAATCCGTAATTTTTCGATTTGTATCCGGCATTTAATTCCGGATACACTTGCTCCCCTTCATATCCGGACTCAAATGTCGGATACAAGGATTTGCTCGGTGAGATTCGCGCTGATTCTCCGACAGATTCGTGGCGGCATTAATTTTGGCAATAATTGTGTTTTGTATCCGGCATTTAATGCCGGATACAAACAACCCTTAGTGTATCCAGCCTTGGAGGCCGGATATACATAGGGCATAGTGTATCCGGCCTTCAAGGTCGGATACATTAAGTTTTTTATAAAAGGGGGCAGCAGCCCCCCTTTTCAAGGGTTGGCTTCTTTTCTGCTGTTTCCACTCCTTCTTCCCCACTACCCCTGGCACGAAACCACCCACCCTCACCCCTCCTTGCTTCCTTTAACCCCCAAGCACCTCACCTTGCTCCTCCTACCCTTCTTCCCTTTCTTCTTCCTCTCCATATTCTCACAACCAAGAGGGGAAAGAGCTGTTGTTGGTGGTGCAAAGGGAAGGCTCCAGCACCTGTTTTGCTTCCAAGGGGAGCACACACCTCCACAAGAGGGTTGTAACACCCAAGGTATGATTCATTGCTGCATTTTACTTCATATATATGAGAATGGCCATGTTTTGAGCCAGTACAAGTGGCTTGTCTTCTTGCTGTAGTATTTTCTTTAGCATGCATCTTTGGTTCATTTTCTCTCCTCCATTTACACTACATGGGGATCTTCAAAGGTAAAAGAGACCAAGTGCGGTCTTGGGTGAGGGAGAGGAAACTCTTTAGTTGATAAACAAGGAGCCTAAGGGTCAGGGCAAGTTGCTGGACTTTGGTTTTCAGCAATGGTTTCTCCCATTAAAAGAGGAGCATGTTCCTCTCCCACTTCATCTATTGTACCCCTGCGTATTCCCCATTCTCCCTTCTTTTGTTCCTTTTTTCTTTGTCTTGTGCTTTCATCTATAGATCCTTGGTGTTTTCACAATGCATGCCTCTAGCATGCTGCTGTTTTGATGCTTGTATGTTCTCCATTGTGCATGATTTAAAGTATACTAACATGAGCTTGTGTGTGTATCTTCATGTTAACACAGGTGTACCTATAACCCCACGGCCATGCTTCCCTTTCCTTGTGTTAGCCTACTGTTTTTGAGTACAAACATGTTCCCCTAACCCCTTATCACTTGCTGTTTCTGTGCATATAAGCATGATCCCTTCCCCCTTTACATTTGCTGATTTTAGCATTCATGAAACCCCCCTGGGCAGCAGCTGCTCCAGCAGGTTGTTCACCTATTTGCACACCCAATCTCACCCCCCAAGCACCATGTATGAATGCAGCCCTCATCCCCAAATCCCTAAGCACTTTCCACCCCCATTAGTAGGACCAAGCCAGGTTTGAACTCTCTTTAGTGGCTGCTGTCCTAAGTGTCTACAGCAGGCATTGTTTGGTGTTCAGTTTGTATAGTATAATGTGCTTTACTGTTGGGCTTTAATTATGTATTGGTTGATGAGATAGAAGCACCAAAATGGGGGTGCCAAGGCCCCTGTTTTACTGCTGCGTGCTGAAGTATAGAGACAAGAGGGCAGCAACCCTAAGCCTCCCCTCCATTCCCTTTGTGATTCCTTAAACATGAAAAGATCAAGTGTTGAGACACTTCCCCACCCCAGTCTCCATTATTTTCAGCCTTGAGAAGCATGTTAATCCCCCATGCAGTAGCTGTACCCAGGGTTAAAGTAGTGAGCATGCGTGTTTTGGTCAATCATGGGAGCATGCCTCAAGTCCTTGATTCAAAGGGTTCTCCATGGACCCTTGCCGTGTGCTGGGATGGAGATTCAGAAACCAAAGCAGGGACACCTTGGTCCCTACCATGTCGCTATGCATGATCCCAAGTGGAAGAGACAACCCGGATGCCTCTTCCCCCCCCCCCCCCCCCCCCACATTGCCTTGCTGGAAAATCCCCAAAGGAGGCCAACTGAGGCCTCTCCCCCAAATGTGAACCAATGAGGGCCCTCCCGGGGGTCCACAGGACCTGTAAAAGCCCCTGGAAACCATCCCAATGGCCAAGGCTCGAAAAAGGCCTTTTTATGGTGATCCGGCAACTAAGGCCGGATACACACAGAAATGTCCTTTTTTTGTGTCTTCTTGATCCTTGGCCGAATTTTGTGATGATTTGAACCAAACCAAGTGAACCAATACCCGGAAACCCAACATGGGACCTGGACCATGGTCCAATTTGGTGCATCTAGTGGGCCTTCCAACGGGGCCCACCAAGCCCGATAAGCTCAAAAGCATGCAAATGAATAAGTTAAGTAAAATGAACCAATTGAATCGGGTGGGCCAAACCCTATGCGGCCTACCCAAACCTTGTTTTGTGGATTAATGCATGAATTGCGTGGTTTGGCCGAGACCAAGGGCAGGGGCCTAATCGGGCCCACCAAAGCCCACCAATCAACCAAGTTAGGGTGCAAACCCTGGACTTCGAAGAACTGGGCTTTCAAGCCCAAATCTGGATCACGGGCCCCAAGCCCAGTGACCAGCCCATTTTGTCAAAGCTAAATAAAGATAAACTAAAACATTCTTTTGGCAACCAACATGGGGGCCCACTCAGCGCCCGCAAACTAATGCAGACTCACTTATTGCATGAAAGTCACTAAATCTCCAACTTAAACAAATGAAGTAAAAGCAAATCACCT
Organism: Buxus sempervirens; assembly: GCA_947561395.2. Classification (NCBI taxonomy): domain Eukaryota; kingdom Viridiplantae; phylum Streptophyta; class Magnoliopsida; order Buxales; family Buxaceae; genus Buxus; species Buxus sempervirens. The sequence continues at coordinate 18,645,305 of OX387182.1, forward strand.
CACCAAAGCCCACAGAGCCTCCTAGGTTAGACAGAGGCCCACAAGGGGCACATGGGCTCACCCAAAGCCCGCCAAGGACACCGTGGGCCTTCCAACGGGGCCCACCCAATCCGACTCAGACCACCTAAATTAAGCAAGATAAAATTGATTAAAGGGACCCACACCACTTGGGTGGTCCCAATAGCCCTAACCAATTTGCATATCGGATTAGGAATTGGGTGAGACCTAGTAAGCTGACTCGAACCAGGGAACCCACGGGACCCGTCATCCGACGGGGTGGACTGGGGTGTCTACGGACTTCCCCAGACCACAACCGAGAACCCACTTAGAATCTCAAGCTGTAGACCAAAGCCCAAAATATACAGATTAGGCACCCAGGTGTCCGCCTGCACCCCATCAGGCGGTGGCGACTCCAAATTCTCCCGTGCCGCGTTTCCAACGCGCGCACAGCCTGGCGACTCTACTGGGGATATCTCAACCCAGTAGGACCCTGGTTAGATTGAGTTAGCTTAAGAGGGATTTAGTCGATATTTAGGGTTTCTTACTACCTCGTTTAGTAAGATACAGAATACGCGTAAATACGCGTTTTGGGGAGTCCTTTCAAAGGGACGCGATAATTGCCTAAGGCAAGTGGGATTTAAGCGGTCCCTTGTGACCCCCACTTACCTGGGGACTTTCCCGGAGCCTCGTATTGCGTGCCAATTCTGCACCTTACTATGCGAGACGGTAACAATCCCTTTATCAACAAAATCCAGACAAAATTCACCCGTGTAGACACAGCACGCAGCCCAACTGCACACATGGGCACACCACCACACCGTGGATGGATTTTTTATTTCCCGTTCTTGTGTGATAAACAGCGTGGGGTGACACGCATGAGGGAGGCTGCGTGGATGATCCGACCCTAAATGCATGAGTGAATCGGATATTGCAACTTCTTTACCCAGACTTAGACCTCTCTAGCAGCTTACCCTTCTTATTCCTATAAACTGATCTTTGGGATGGTATTAGCACCTACGCTCCCGTGGCTTGCCGGGGAAAGCAGGGTAAACCCATCCCCCTAGTCTTCTGGAGTCCATTAGCACCACTGGTTTCTTGCCGTGGCACGCGAGGATCCAGTACTGGTCCAGACCCTTGTAGGCTTATGTCTCGGGCTGGGTATCCTTCCCCATCTAACGTTTCTGAATAAACTATGCGTTGAGCATGCGAGGGTGAGAATGTTGTGAATGATGAATATAAGAGGAGTAAAATCGGAATAAAATCCAGAGTCCATTAGGGGCAGCAACCCCCGCTTTTTGCATCAAATTGAGTACACCCTAGATCACGGGCGACCTCAGCCCTAATTTAGGAAGCTCACCTTATTTTGATCAGGGGAACCACCCCAGATCCATGCATGGAGTCCTGTATGCTATGGGTCTTGACCCATTAGAGTCCGCTGGGAGCACTTTAAGTCTAGATTGGTCTTTTGGAGCAGACGAAAGCCGGCCAGATCAGACAGACAGATGAAAGCATGCAAGATCAGAATAAGGGCACTAAACCCTAGATCTAGGGATTTTTAGCCTACCCGCTTTGAAAGCAATTTGTATCCTCTCTTTTGGCTCCCAACAGCCTTAAGGATGAATTCTTTGCAGTTTTTGTAAATAGCTTGTAAAAATTCACCCCCGATGGCAAGTTGTAATTTTTGCTGTGGTCCGACACCGGAAGCAGATGAAAGAACAGATAAAAGATAGAAAGACTGATCGGGACTTGGATGTGCTCCTCTACACAAGTATGTCTAGGAGTCGCGCCTCAGCTGCCGCCAACCCCTAGGACCACACACCATGTGTGCCTGAGTTAAATTCCGCATTGGTTTTGTCTTTTGTTTTATTTTGTGAAGCATGTTAGAACTGCTAGTGATTAGTCTTTTGCTTGAAATTATGCATGTCTTAGGACTGATTAAGAGTTTGGTGTGGAACCTTAAATTGATTCGAAATTTCGATCGGATAGTTGGCATGGCATCTTCATCCTCAGCTGAGAGAACCCGTTTCCCCAGGATAGAGAAGTGCGCCTGGGATACCCCCTGGATCCGTTCTTGGACGAAGCAACTCCAAGGGAGTGAGCAGATTGAATGGGAGCACAAATACCATATGGGACAGACTTTGTCCCTGTTAAATGTGCCGATTAATTGGGATATCATCCAAGCAGCCCTGCTTTTCTGGGATCCCCAGCTTTCAGTGTTTCGATTCGGGACCAATGAGTTGACCCCCACAATTGAGGAACTTGACCTGTTCCTCCGATTTTGCGACTTAGGAGAACCCGCTAGGCCAAGTCTCAAAGAAAGCTACAAGAATGAAGCTTGTGTTTTCTTTGGCCTCTCAAGGGGAGAATTCCATACCTTAGGAGGTGACAAATCATTTACTCGGGTCTCTAAAACATTCCTAGCTGAGAAAATAAGGAACAAAAAGCAGGAAAGACCCCGGGCTTGGTTTGACACCTTCACCCTTGTGGTTCTGTCGCAAATCTTCTTTCCAACTGGGGGAGAGACCATTAATTTGGCCCTCATGGAAATTGTGGATCAACTCAGGGCAGGATACCGAATCATGCCACTGATCCTAGCTCAACTGTTCCATTCCCTGACTTTGTCCAAAAATGGAACCCGGAGGTTTCAAGGGTGCGCTCCCCTTCTCCACATTTGGCTGCAAGACCACCTGATGGTGTTATCACCTGTCAGTGTATATTACAAGGCAACTGGTGACAACATCCATTGGTTGGTTCAAAGAGAGATCAAACCAGACCTACCCACTCGTGAGGATTGGCTTAACCACTTTCTCCACCTGAAGGGAGAAACAGACATTAGATGGTGGGGTGCATACAACATCCCCTACACCCCCATCATAGCTTTCAAGAAAAGAGAGGGCCTTGCCTTGATAGTCCTTACCCATGCGGCGCCATACTATCCGATTCGGGTTCTGAGACAGTTTGGGAAATCGCAGGGGATCCCGGTCAAGGACGACATGAGCAGTTTGATTGGTCCACTCACTAAAGGACTAAGGACACAACTACAGACGGAGTGGAAGACGGTGTGCGTATATTGGGAAGACGTCTTCACCGAATCACACTTTTGAGACTACGAGCAGTGGATAGCTCGGGAATTTGGCCACGACGGCCCCCCACCTCTTCAGCCTATCGCTTCAAGCGACATTCCAGTTCCGCCCCCTAACACATATAGGGACAGGGTGGCCGAATTGCAGGAGACCTACTCCTGTATCCATTCAGCTTATGTGGATTCGGAACAGGAAAGTAGGCAGGCCAATACGGCCTTGCAACATAAAATGGAATTAGTGCGCAAGTGCACTGAAGAGGACTGACGTCTGCGGAACAAGCTTCTGCGAGCCTTGAGGAGGCAAGACGTGTCCTCCCACTATGATGATGACCAACCTAGCTAGACTTTGGCTCTGTTGTATTTTTATGAGCATGATGATGTACTGTGTGCCACGGCGGCATCTTTTGATTTAAAGCATGAATTTATTTTCACTCTGCCATATTGTTCAAACTTAACAAAACAAGAATTTGAAATGAAAGAATTAAATCCCTCCAATAGGGCAACTCGGTCTCTGACAGACCACCTCTTCTCAGATAATTGCAGTACCCCTGGTCGCTGCGACCACCTAATTTCCTTTGATTGCATCTCTCTCTTTGAGATCGCAAAACCCAGCAAGTGTTAAAAAGCACCCAAGACCTTGAGCTCAGATCACACCTGTCTGTATCTTTCCAAGATCATTCGGTCAAGCCTATAGGGCACTGAAGCCACCGGTGATTAAACCAGAGTTTGGTGGATGAACGTCCTGGCATAGCCTTCCCCTTTGTGAGGCGCCGAAGTCAATGGTGATTAAACCAACGACTAGCTAAGGAACGCCCGGGAACTACTAGCCGAAATCTTAGGGCACTGAAGCCCCCGGTGATTAAACCGGAGTTTGCTGGAGGAGCGTCCTGGCATAGCCTTCCCCTTTGTGAGGTGCCGAAGTCAATGGTGATTAAACCAACGACTAGCTAAGGCACGCCCGGGAACTACTAGCCGAAATCTTAGGGCACTGAAGCCACCGGTGATTAAACCGGAGTTTGGTGGATGAACGTCCTGGCATAGCCTTCCCCTTTGTGAGGCGCCGAAGTCAATGGTGATTAAACCAACGACTAGCTAAGGCACGCCCGGGAACTACTAGCCGAAATCTTAGGGCACTGAAGCCCCCGGTGATTAAACCGGAGTTTGGTGGAGGAGCGTCCTGGCATAGCCTTCCCCTTTGTGAGGTGCCGAAGTCAATGGTGATTAAACCAACGACTAGCTAAGGCACACCCGGGAACTACTAGCCGAAGTTTTAGGGCACTGAAGCCACCGGTGATTAAACCGGAGTTTGGTGGATGAACGTCCTGGCATAGCCTTCCCCTTTGTGAGGCGCCGAAGTCCATGGTGATTAAACCAACGACTAGCTAAGGGACGCCCGGGAACTACTAGCCGAAGTTAGGCGCCGACGCCGCCAGTGAGTGAACTGGAGATCGGCTGAGGTACGCCTGGGTGCTGCTTTTCAGCTCACACCCTGCGGAGACCCTGCATTGGTCCAACCCTGTGATGCTGAGCTCAAACAAAACCCCTTAAATTGAAGGTTCTCTTTTCTTACCTAAACGGCTAAAATAGATCAGTTTGACCCCAGGTTCTCTTCCCTTGCCAAGTGGCTAAAATAGATCAGTGCTTTAGGGTTCTCTTCCCCAGTTGCTCAAGAGCGACTAAAATAGTCCAGTTAAAATAGGGTTCTCTTTCCCAGTCGCTTCCGAGCGACTAAAATAGATCAGCTTTCAAAAAAAAAATAGGGTTTTCTTTCCCAGTCGCTTCCAAGCGACTAAAATAGATCAGCTTTCAAAAAAATAGGGTTCTCTTTCCCAGTCGCTTCCGAGCGGCTTAAATAGATCAGCTTTCAGAAAAAAAAACAGGGTTCTCTCTCCCAGTTGCCTGCGGGTGACTAAAATAGATTCGGTCACTAGGGTTCTCTTCCTCGGCCGTCTTAGGATAGCCAAAATAGATCAGTCTCCAAAATTCCTCAAGGTTCTCTTCCCTTGTTACCTACGGGTAGCTAAAATGGATCAGTTGATTCAAAATCAGGTTCTCATCCCTTGTTGCCTCTGGGCAGCTAAAACAGATCAGTTTTCAAAATTCTTAGGGTTCTCTCTCCCAGTTACCTGCGGGTAGCTACAATAGATTCGGTCATTAGGGTTCTCTTCCCCGGTCGTCTTAGGGCAACCAAAATAGATCAGTCTTCAAAATTCATTAGGGTTCTCTCTCCCAGTTACCTGTGGGTAGCTAAAATAGATCAGTTGATTCAAAACCAGGTTCTCTTCCCTTGTTGCCCTATGGTAGCTAAAATAGATTAGTTAGTCCAAATCCAATCAAAAAAAAAATCAGTCTTCGAAATTCAATAGGGTTCTCTTCCCTGGGCATCTTAGGACAGCCAAAATAGATCAGTTTTCCAAATTCATTAGGGTTCTCTGTCCCAGTTACCTACGGGTAACTAAAATAGACCAGTCTTCAAATTCATTAGGGTTCTCTCTCCCAGTTACCTGTGGGTAGCTAAAATAGATCAGTTGATTCAAAACCAGGTTCTCTTCCCTTGTTGCCTCCGGGCAACTGAAATAGACCAGATAGTCACAAAAAAAAAAAAAACAAACAAAAAAACACAAAAAAAAAAGCGAAAACAAAAAAAAAAAAAAAAACAAAACAAAACAATCATTATCATCATCTCTATGTATGCTAACATTTCATATCATGTATTCTGCCTTCTAATGTTTATCTCTCTCCTCAGGAATCGTGTCAACAATCAACATGGATAGCACTTCGGGGATGCTTCCTGTGGTGCGCAAGTTACTGGACCTTTTCCGTATTTTAATAAAAGTGATACAGGACAAAGAAGAAGCATGGGGTAAATGCTCGGAAGCACAGAGGGAAGAAAATTTTGAGCTGCAATCCCGAATAAGGGATCTGGAGGGAGAGATGGAAAGCTTGAAGATAGAATTATTCCAGGGAAATCAGGAAGCGAGCCTCCCCTCTGCTAACAATGGTGCACCTCGCCTCAAGAGGCGCCTCACCAAGGAAGAAAGAAGGAACCAGGAGTTTACGCAGCTTCCATGCACGCAGGCAGAATTGTCGCCTTCCTTGTTGCAAGAAGGACACCTAAAGCAGGCTCCACCAAATCCAAAGGCACCAGCAAGTCGAGGGTATGACCCTTCCAAGACATGCAGTTACCACAAAGGAGCTCCGGGGCATGATACTGAAGAATGTTGGGGTCTTCGCCATGCAATCCAAGACCTTTTTGACACCGGGGAGCTCAGGATTGATCCTTCGTCGGGTTAAGAAAAATCTCTCAGAATATGCAACTGAACTCCAAGAACACGGATCCACATCGGCCACCCTTTTTGCACAATTGCTGTTCTGTTTTGCTTATGCTTTCTTTTCTTTTAAATTCTTAACTGGATAGCATGTTTCCTTTTCTGCAAGCTTATAAAAATATTTTGGGAAATCACTAAAGCGTTGGACCACACCAAGGCATGACCATAATCTCGAGACAAACCTGAACAATCGAAGTTGGCAAGTGAAATGTGCCAAGCAGCACAAACTGCGCGAGTCTCAATATAGCCGAGAGGTCCCCCAGCATCCCGTTCGGAACCCACCCTGCCAAACACAGGGGCAAGCGGTGATATGAGAGAAGAAGAAAGAGAGAGAGCAAGGTGCCCATACCAGTCTCGGGCCACTGACATGATCCAAGATCAATGAACCCAATGAAATGATGAGAGGCCAGTTTTGGCAGAGATACCTCAAATGAATGCCGCTAGTCAAACGTGTTGAGCTTGATCGTCTCATTTTTAACCCACGTTATGTCTAGCCACCCCGAATTGGGGCAAAGTCAAAAAGCAAAGAGAAAAAAAAAGCAAGCAAACAAAAAGAACAAAGAAGAAAATGGTTCTTGAGCCAGTTAATCATGCAAAAATAATTAAATGTTACATTCTCTGTGAAAGGACGAAAGGCCACCTTTGATCTTTTCCAAAAGTCATCTGACACAAGATGAAACCCTTGCAAAACACTTCGAGCCTAACAATTCCTTCATTAAACCTACCATGTCTTGTCTCCAAAACTGGGGCATGAAGCTTCGTGTAATGGGAAACACAAAAAGATGAAGGTGAAGATAGGGCAAAGCAAAAAGCGCCCTAAGAACAAAAGGGGCAGAAAGGAAGGATGAGGAGAACCCTAGAAGACAAGAAGTCGAAGAAAAAACTGGGGCAATCCCTTGAAAAAAAAAAAAAAGAGAAGAAAAAGCCAGGGCAAACCCCGAAGGAAGAGAAAGACAAAACAAAGATGGAAGAAAGAGAAAGGAACTACAAATTAAAGTTGGACAAAAAGTTGGGGGAGCCGAAGATGAAGCAAGCCCCAACAAGGAAAGTAGGCAGGACATGGCCTTTAACCCATGCATTAATTTCGAGCCTTCATATCATTTCTTCTTGACCCTTGAGCTCAGCTTACATTTCGTCCTTCCATGAAGTCCTTTCTGATTATAGAGAATGTAACATCGAATCTTGGACAAGTTGGCAATGACAGAACCAAAAGAGACAGAGAAGTACTTTGGCTAGGCATAAAGGTCACCCATAGAACGAAGTTATATAGGGTTTGAGCCTGTTTATCCTTCATTTCTAAACCCTGGAACCAAGGCCTACATTTCGTCCTAAGGATAAGTCCTCTTTGATCGTTGTGTCATGATCCATGGAAATTATCAGGGCCCTTAGACTGGGCAAGGCACTAAACCTGAACGAGAGAACCAATGAGAGAAAAACCATTACACATGTAAAACCCCTAATTTTACTTAAATAATAAATTAAATTAGTAAATAATATTACTGAGGGTTATGATCGATGGGAATATTTTATTCTTGTAGGGGGTGATCAGTTTAGTGAAGATCCAGAATTAGACGCAGATCTGACCGTCCGATCTTGAGATATCGAGGTACGTATTTTAATTGGGCGAGGTGTATGGGAGAGTTTGCATGGGAGATGCATGGGATCAGGGAGTATATATATGCATTAAAATAACCTAATCGTATTCTCGCTCGTATTATTCAGCCGCAAACGACGAGAGTTGAAACGACCGAGAAGAGAAGAAAGAGAAGGAAGGGGGAAGACCAAGGAGACTTGCTCAGAGCCTTGCCTTGCAACTGAGGAGAGGTTTGGGGGTTTGCTGTTCAGAAGAGAAGAGGAGAAACGCGTATACGAGGTAGGTGACACCGTTTTGGTTTTGAAATTGGATTTTTCCTTGGTTAATCGCAAATGCATGTTTCTATGATATGTAATGTTGTATTTAGTTAGCTAAACATGTTAGAAATACACTAGAATGAGTTTAGACGAGAAAAATCGTGATTTAGAACTATTTCGGCTCGATTTCGCACGACCGCCGACCTCGACTGTGCTCGGCGCTCGTCGGCGATCCTCGGCGCTGGTTGAAAAAATTAGGGCGCCGTAGACCGCGAGAAGACGGACCGCGGGCGCTCGAAAATACACGACCGCTGACCTGGGACCGCCAGGGCGATCCTGAGCGATCCTAGGCGCTCTCAGCAGAATTTCCAATTTTTCCTAATTTCGAACCTAATTCAATTCTAAACTATTTTTAGACAATTTTAATGATTAATTAAGGTGCTTTAAGACCAAAATAAACTACCTAAACCCCTGTTTTACAGAAAAACAAATTAGGGAGATATTTAGGACAATAGTTGCCAAGTTTTGAAGGTAAATGAGAAACGTGATTTTGGAAAAGCCTAACTATCATTTGACTATCTAAATACCTCTAAATGACATTATAAATCAGAATACTTTCTAAAGAGAATACTGAATTCAGATGAATAAATATTGAAGTAAATGTACAGGTATAACCATTATATGCCGCTAGGCACCAACCCTTATAGAATATGACACTTTAGGGAAGTTTTGGAGTCTAGTGGGCATAGCTGGTTATGGATCCATAGTCGTAGCTAGATAGCCGAGGGATATGTCATTTGAGTTGAGTTACTCCTATATGCGACGCGCTTCCTTTGCAAGTTAGTTTGTCTGGGAAGGTCCTATGTCTGGAGGGACACCCCGGTGAGCCGCTGGTGATTCCCTGTACATGTGGATAAGCAACCACCTCCATGTATTGATTCTGGTGCTGCATGCTGGTGGTACATGCCAACTTTGATGGGTACGTGTGCAATAAGTCGGTGACTACGGCTCTTGTCTAAGCTGCGCTGCATGGGGCTTGAGTATCATTAGTAGCATCGCTCCTAAGACGCACGGTGGTATAGCAATTGGTTGAGAATCATCTCAAAAGGTTTATCTAACTTTGTGAGTCCTACAATGACCCTGAAATCATAAAACTTGTTATTATTGTGGTACGTGCGGGAGGCATGTGTTTGGGATATTGGTTGGATGTGACTGTTTAGTACATCCTGGCAATGTATGAATTATGTTACTGATTTGACTATGGTATTTTCATATTAAACTTGCTGGAATTCATCTCTAGAACTGTTTAGTATATTGTTTTGTATTTACGAATGATACGAATGATTATACGAGCCTGATTAATCGATGTGACTTATTCGTGCATGAACTGCTACTTTCCGTATATTAACTGTTTAATCATGCATGTGTTACCTACTGGGATATTCGTATCTCACCCTACTGTTATTCCATTTTTTCAGCTGATACGCGAGAGGGGGATCTCTTAGACTTCCAGGGAGAGATAGCTGAGTATTCTCCAGAGGATTACTATTATCCCGATCTTATCTGAGGTGGATTAATGTTATAGACTTAGCATTTTAATTGGTTTATTATCATTAATTGGATTTGATGTATGAGAGAGACAAGAGAGAGTTAGTAACCAATTCATACTACCAGACTTTGATACTATTGATTGATGGTCAAGCTTCATGCTTGTTTGATGATTTTAATCTACACTTCCGCATATACTTGTTTCCGCAACTCTGATGGATTATATATGGATTGGATTTACTTTCTTTGGTCTGGTATGTTATTGATGCTGTGATTGATATGGGCCAGTAACACCTCGGATTTGGTTGTTGAACTAAATTCGGGTTGTTACAGTAGCGAACCGGGTTCGGGTCAGGTGCCGGTTTGGACTGATCCGGGTTCGGGGCGTTACAGAGATGGTATCAGAGCAATGGTCCTAACCTTAGAATTAGCCAAACTTTAGGGGAATGGGATTGTGAGTACGCTAGATAGAACCCCTAGAATTATTGGATTCTAACAAGTGGAATTGAATTTTGCAGATGGCTGGCAGGGGACGACGTGCTAGAGTTGATCCTATTGAGGAGGAGCCGCAGGATGTTCCATTACCTCCACCACCTCCAGGGGGTGATATATGGACTGTTGTTAGCAGCCTGGCAGAGCTTCTTGCCAAGGAGAGAGAGGAGAGGCTGAGCCAGCAGGGAAATGGCGGAAATGGTGGCAATGGTCATGGAGAGGAGCCTGTACACGAGAGGGCCATACATACGGCCAAGGATCTCGAGCAGTTCAGGAAGTTGGATCCACCTATCTTTAGTGGACGACCAGATCCTATGGAGGCTGAGAGATGGCTGATGCGAGTCGAGTGGATTTTTGAGGCCATGGGATGCCCGATGGACAGGAGAGTGCGATTGGCAGCATTCTTGTTTGAGGGAGAGGCAGTGCATTGGTGGACAGCCAGGAAGAGGCAGGATCCACAGGCTACGTACATGACTTGGGACAGATTCCGAGAGGTCTTCTATGACCAGTACTTTTCTGAGGAAGTCCGGCTCAAGAAGGAGCGGGAATTTATGGAGATTACTCAGGGAGGCCAGACGGTGGCTCAGTACGAGGCTAGATTTGCAGCCTTATCCCGATTTGCACCCCATATGACACAGGATGAGAGGAGGCTGACTTCACATTTTGAGCGGGGTCTGAAGCCTGAGATTAGGAGTATGCTGACAGTACTCTTGTGCACCGAACTGAAGGACATGATACGTAGAGCCACTAGAGCTGAGAGTGACTTGGAGGCTAGAGCGAGCCAGAGCAGAGCTAGGCCGTCTATGAGGCCGGCAGATCAGAGAGGTTTCCTTAGTGGGAACAAGAGACCCAGAGACTGGTCTAGGGCAGAGCCTGCGGGAGGACAGTATAGAGCAGCTCCGAGGGCATGTGGCAGTTGTGGCAGATACCATGTACCTGGACCGTGTGTTGCAGCGCCAGGCACCTGCTACCGATGCGGTAGGCCGGGTCACAGGATCACGGATTGTCGGTTTCCTACTAGTTATCAGCCGTTAGCAGTGCCACGACCGGCATTACCATCGCCAGAGACCGCGCCTGCTTTTCCACAGAGGCCACAGTTTCAGCAGCCAGCTCAGAGAGCACCGGTTGGACAGAAGCCCCAGGGCAGAGGATCAGTTCAGAGAGGAGGCCAGAGGCAGACAGTACCTGCTCAGCAGCAGCCAGCGAGGGTATATGCAGTGGATACACATGAGGAGCGTGAGCCCGATCGTGTGGAGGATATTGAGGGTGATCCCGAGACACCTGAGTTGATTGGAGGTATTCTCTTCATCTGTGGTAGATCAGCATGTGTTCTGTTTGATTCTGGTGCTTCCCATTCTTTTATATCGCCTGCTTGTGCACAACGGATTGGTTTGTCACCCACTGAATTGGATGCTGTTTTGTCTGTGCACACACCTTTGGGAGAGTCTACTCGAGTGGAGCATATGTATAGAGACTGTATGATTAGATTGGGTAGATTAGAGTTGTCTGGTGATTTGATTGCCTTAGACATTGGAGGTTTTGATGTGATATTGGGGATGGATTGGCTATGTAGACACCATGTGACATTGGACTGTTATGCGAGTACAGTGATAGTTAGAGGGCCAGATCAGACCACTCATTGTTTCAAATGTGAGGGGTTGAAGTCTCGGATTGGTCTGGTAGCATCTGTGATAGCAGAGGAGCTTAGGAGTGACACCCTTGTCATCTCCGATGTACCTGTTGTACAGGAGTTTGCGGATGTGTTTCCAGAGGATTTACCTGGATTACCACCTGCTAGAGGAGTAGAGTTCAGGATACAGTTGATGCCTGGTACGGCTCCAGTTTCGAAACCACCCTATAGGCTTGCGAAACCAGAACAGGAGGAACTTAAGAAACAGTTAGATGAGCTCCAGGAAAAAGGTTTCATCAGACCGAGTATGTCTCCGTGGGGCGCTCCAGTTCTATTTGTCCAGAAGAAGGATGGTAGCATGAGGATGTGTATCGATTATAGGCAACTGAATCAAGTAACAGTGAAGAACAAGTATCCGTTGCCTAGGATTGATGACCTGTTTGACCAGTTAGGAGGAGCATCTTGGTTCTCCAAGATAGACTTGAGGTCAGGATATCATCAGGTGAGAGTAGCAGAGGAGGACATAGAGAAGACAGCTTTTCGTACACGCTATGGGCATTATGAGTTCTTGGTTATGCCTTTTGGGTTGACCAATGCCCCAGCTGTTTTCATGGACCTCATGAACAGAATTTTTCATGCATACTTGGACAGTTTCGTAGTGGTGTTCATTGATGACATCCTAGTATATTCTAAGACCCGAGAAGCACATGTAGGGCATTTGAAGGCAGTATTGCACACTTTGAGAGACCACGGGTTGTATGGGAAATTTAGCAAATGCCAGTTTTGGCTAAGGCAAATTTCTTTCTTAGGTCATGTTATCTCAGGAGAGGGTATATCTGTGGACCCTGAGAAGGTTAAGGCAGTGGCAGAATGGCCTAGGCTTACTACAGTGACAGAGGTCAGGAGTTTCCTTGGTATGGCAGGTTACTATGGGAGATTCATTGCAGGATTTTCGCGTATAGCTGCACCGTTGTCTAATCTAACCAAGAAGGCAGTGAAATTCCAATGGGATGAAAAATGTGAGCAGAGTTTTCAGGAATTGAAGCAGAGATTGACTACTGCACCAGTGTTGATTGTGCCATCCATGGATGAGGCATTTGCAGTATATTGTGATGCTTCTAGGATAGGCTTGGGATGTGTATTGATGCAGCAGGGCAGAGTTATAGCGTATGCTTCGAGGTTGTTGAGGCCACATGAGAAGAACTACCCTACCCACGATTTGGAGCTTGCAGCCATAGTCTTTGCATTGAAGCTATGGAGGCATTACCTTTATGGAGTAGAGTTTGAGATCTTTTCTGATCATAAGAGCTTGAGATATCTGTTTTCACAGAAAGACCTGAATATGAGGCAGCGAAGGTGGATGGATCTGCTAAAGGATTTCAAGTTTACTTTGCAATACCACCCTGGTAAGGCAAATGTAGTGGCGGATGCTTTGAGTAGAAAAAGTTCAGTTGAAGGTCAAATAGCTATTTTAGCATCTTTCATGATGAGCCAGTGTAGATTGATTGATTCAGTCAGAGATTGGCAGGGAGAGTTTAGCATGCCACAGGATGGAGTAATTCGAGTTGCTCGTGTTCAGATTGAACCAGATTTGGTTCAGTTGATTCGGGAGAAACAGTTGATTGACCCACAGCTGATCCAGACTAGGGAGATGATGAGTAGAGGATCTGAGGCAGCTGTAGACTTTTCAGATAGAGATGGGCTATTGAGATATAGAAGTCGTATTTGTGTTCCAGCTGATGAGGAGATTAAGGAGAAGATATTATCAGAGGGTCATAGATCGAAGTATGCAGTTCACCCAGGAAGTACGAAAATGTACAAGAACTTGAAAGAAATCTATTGGTGGTCAGGAATGAAGAGAGAGATTGCAGAGTATGTGGCAAAGTGTTTGATATGCCAGCAAGTAAAAGCTGAACATCGGAAACCACCTGGTTTACTTCAGTCGCTTCCTATTCCAGAGTGGAAGTGGGAGCATGTAACTATGGATTTTGTATCTGGACTACCACTGACAGCAAGGAAGGAAGATGCTATTTGGGTTGTCGTGGATAGACTGACTAAGTCTGCGCATTTCTTGCCTATGAGCACTACACAGCCATTGAAGTCTTTAGCTGAGTTATATGTCAGGGAGATAGTGAGACGTCATGGAGTGCCGGTTTCTATAGTGTCTGATAGAGATGCACGATTCACAGCACGCTTTTGGCTTGCATTTCAGGCAGCTTTGGGGACTAAGCTTAATTTCAGCACTAGTTATCATCCTCAGACAGATGGGCAGTCCGAGCGTACCATTCAGACTTTGGAAGACATGTTGAGATGCTGTGTTATGGATTGGGGAGGCAGTTGGAATCAGCACCTACCATTGGTGGAGTTTGCCTATAATAACAGCTATCAAGTGAGTATTCAGATGGCACCATTCGAGGCACTTTATGGAAGACCGTGTAGATCCCCAGTGTGCTGGGTGGAAGTTGGTGAAAGACAACTCATTGGGCCCCAGATTGTACAAGATAGCATTGAGAAGGTGAATCAGATTAGGCGAAACATGCTTACAGCCCAGAGTCGTCAAAAGAGTTATGCAGATACCAGAAGAAGAGACTTGCATTTTGAAGTTGGAGATTGGGTATTTCTAAAGATATCACCATCTCGTGGAATCAAGAGGTTTGGAAAGAAAGGCAAATTGGCTCCAAGATATATAGGTCCGTTTGAGATTAAGGGTACAGTGGGACCATTAGCATACAGATTGGCTTTACCTACACAATTGGAAGGAGTTCATGACCTATTCCATGTTTCTATGTTGAGGAAGTACGTGCACGACCCTACTCATATCATTCAGCATGAACCGATAGTAGTGCGAGGGGACTTGACTTACGAGGAGCATCCAGTTGAGATTTTGGACAGGAAGGAACAGGTTCTCCGTACTAAAGTAATACCACTTGTGAAAGTACTTTGGCAAAACCACACGACTGAGGAAGCTACATGGGAATTGGAATCGGAAATGCAGAGAAAGTATCCCAACTTATTTCCAGAACCACAAGGTAAATTTCGAGGACGAAATTTTTCTTTTAGGAGGGGAGGATGTAAAACCCCGAATTTTACTTAAATAATAAATTAAATTAGTAAATAATATTACTGAGGGTTATGATCGATGGGAATATTTTATTCTTGTAGGGGGTGATCAGTTTAGTGAAGATCCAGAATTAGACGCAGATCTGACCGTCCGATCTTGAGATATCGAGGTACGTATTTTAATTGGGCGAGGTGTATGGGAGAGTTTGCATGGGAGATGCATGGGATCAGGGAGTATATATATGCATTAAAATAACCTAATCGTATTCTCGCTCGTATTATTCAGCCGCAAACGACGAGAGTTGAAACGACCGAGAAGAGAAGAAAGAGAAGGAAGGGGGAAGACCAAGGAGACTTGCTCAGAGCCTTGCCTTGCAACTGAGGAGAGGTTTGGGAGTTTGCTGTTCAGAAGAGAAGAGGAGAAACGCGTATACGAGGTAGGTGACACCGTTTTGGTTTTGAAATTGGATTTTTCCTTGGTTAATCGCAAATGCATGTTTCTATGATATGTAATGTTGTATTTAGTTAGCTAAGCATGTTAGAAATACACTAGAATGAGTTTAGACGAGAAAAATCGTGATTTAGAACTATTTCGGCTCGATTTCGCACGACCGCCGACCTCGACTGTGCTCGGCGCTCGTCGGCGATCCTCGGCGCTGGTTGAAAAAATTAGGGCGCCGTAGACCGCGAGAAGACGGACCGCGGGCGCTCGAAAATACACGACCGCTGACCTGGGACCGCCAGGGCGATCCTGAGCGATCCTAGGCGCTCTCAGCAGAATTTCCAATTTTTCCTAATTTCGAACCTAATTCAATTCTAAACTATTTTTAGACAATTTTAATGATTAATTAAGGTGCTTTAAGACCAAAATAAACTACCTAAACCCCTGTTTTACAGAAAAACAAATTAGGGAGATATTTAGGACAATAGTTGCCAAGTTTTGAAGGTAAATGAGAAACGTGATTTTGGAAAAGACTAACTATCATTTGACTATCTAAATACCTCTAAATGACATTATAAATCAGAATACTTTCTAAAGAGAATACTGAATTCAGATGAATAAATATTGAAGTAAATGTACAGGTATAACCATTATATGCCGCTAGGCACCAACCCTTATAGAATATGACACTTTAGGGAAGTTTTGGAGTCTAGTGGGCATAGCTGGTTATGGATCCATAGTCGTAGCTAGATAGCCGAGGGATATGTCATTTGAGTTGAGTTACTCCTATATGCGACGCGCTTCCTTTGCAAGTTAGTTTGTCTGGGAAGGTCCTATGTCTGGAGGGACACCCCGGTGAGCCGCTGGTGATTCCCTGTACATGTGGATAAGCAACCACCTCCATGTATTGATTCTGGTGCTGCATGCTGGTGGTACATGCCAACTTTGATGGGTACGTGTGCAATAAGTCGGTGACTACGGCTCTTGTCTAAGCTGCGCTGCATGGGGCTTGAGTATCATTAGTAGCATCGCTCCTAAGACGCACGGTGGTATAGCAATTGGTTGAGAATCATCTCAAAAGGTTTATCTAACTTTGTGAGTCCTACAATGACCCTGAAATCATAAAACTTGTTATTATTGTGGTACGTGCGGGAGGCATGTGTTTGGGATATTGGTTGGATGTGACTGTTTAGTACATCCTGGCAATGTATGAATTATGTTACTGATTTGACTATGGTATTTTCATATTAAACTTGCTGGAGTTCATCTCTAGAACTGTTTAGTATATTGTTTTGTATTTACGAATGATACGAATGATTATACGAGCCTGATTAATCGATGTGACTTATTCGTGCATGAACTGCTACTTTCCGTATATTAACTGTTTAATCATGCATGTGTTACCTACTGGGATATTCGTATCTCACCCTACTGTTATTCCATTTTTTCAGCTGATACGCGAGAGGGGGATCTCTTAGACTTCCAGGGAGAGATAGCTGAGTATTCTCCAGAGGATTACTATTATCCCGATCTTATCTGAGGTGGATTAATGTTATAGACTTAGCATTTTAATTGGTTTATTATCATTAATTGGATTTGATGTATGAGAGAGACAAGAGAGAGTTAGTAACCAATTCATACTACCAGACTTTGATACTATTGATTGATGGTCAAGCTTCATGCTTGTTTGATGATTTTAATCTACACTTCCGCATATACTTGTTTCCGCAACTCTGATGGATTATATATGGATTGGATTTACTTTCTTTGGTCTGGTATGTTATTGATGCTGTGATTGATATGGGCCAGTAACACCTCGGATTTGGTTGTTGAACTAAATTCGGGTTGTTACAGTAGCGAACCGGGTTCGGGTCAGGTGCCGGTTTGGACTGATCCGGGTTCGGGGCGTTACAACACAACCCCCAGCCAAGGGTGGGAAAAAGAAAAAACAAGAAAGAAAGTCAAAAGAACTGAGGGACGGCAGTGCCAAAGAAACCCCCTGAACCAAATCAACTCCCCTCATTTCAATATGGGGCATGCCATTGAAGGCCAAAATGTTGAGACACTTACAAGGAGTGCCGGGAGGCACAATTTCCTAAGTCTAAATGAGAGTGTCAGGTAACCGACCCAAAGATTACTGGTCTTGCCATGGACCCACTTCAAAGGGAAAAATCCGAACATTTGGTGAACTCCCAAAGGATTTCAACCAAGGGGAAATTGCTCGAATTTGCACATAATTTTGATGAAACAAATAAATTATAATTGACTGAATTTCACTTGAACTTCTGCAGATACTGACAAAACCTGAAACAGACAGGAAAAGTCGCCAAGCCAAAAGTCGCCGACGGACAAGTTGGAGATTGGTAAAAGAACGGCATAACCCGAAGTTTGTAATACCAAAGCCGCCGACGGGTGGGTCGGAGATTGGTGAAGGAATGCCACCGCATAACCAAAGTTTGTGAAGCCAAGGCCGCCGACGGATAAGTCAAAGATTGGTGGAGGCAACCCCAAATAAAAGAGAAAGGAATTGACAAAAACAAAAGTTCAAAGTTTATAAGGCCAAAGCCACTGATGGATGAGTCGGAGATTGGCATAGGCAACCCGAAAAGAAAAGAGAGGAGAGGAACAAGATGCCTCTCACAATTGAAGGATCCAAATCCAACGAGTTGCAATTGTTGGATGAGAAAAGAGGATCAAGGCTTTGTGCCATGGCCAGCTCTACCAACAGAGAGTGGCACGAGCCTACAACAAGAAAGTGAAGCCACGGCACTTCAAAGTGGGAGACCTGGTACTGAAGAGAATTTTTCCTCATCAAGAGGACAACAGAGGGAAATTCAAGCCAAACTACGAAGGGCCATTCGTAGTCCACAAGGTCTTGTCCAGAGGAGCACTCATCCTACAAGAGATGGACGGGGCAATTTTTCCTGAGCCGATAAATGCAGACGCAGTCAAACTGTACTATGCCTAAGATCATTCTGATTGGGAAATGAAGAGAGGCCATCTTTGGCTCTCCTTTAGACTGTAAATCCTCCCAAATACCTTAAATTCTCCCCTAGTTAGAAAATTTTGAGCCTTAAAATTCTTTCAACCCATTGCAAGTGTTCTACACATCAAATAGGGCATTCCTAGCAAAGCAAAAAGAAACAGGGCATTCGTGCCCAGAAAAAACTCAAAAAGAAGAGAAAATGCAACAAGAAAAAAAGAGAAAGAAGAAAAAAAAAGAAACAAAGAAAATGGGGAAATGTTTACCCAACAAAAAGTACAGAGATACAAATAAGTCAGGATGTAAGTCCCCCCAACAATAAAAAGTAGCACACTTTGCAAACCCAAATAAATAAGCTTCTTTGAGCCATTTATCCTTTCCTTCATAACCAAGACCAAGCCTACATTTCGTTCTATCTCTAAGACCCCTCGGATCCCAAAAAGAATGATCAGGGCAAACAGTTAGGTCTACGTTCATCAGCAATGACGGAATTCAGAGTTTCCTAGAAAGGCTGGACAGAGCGAAAACCCGAAAAAAGGGCGTTGCGTGGTTAGTCAAAAAAAAAAAAAAGAAGAAAGAACTGGTCACATCTGGTTTGAGCAGAGCAAGAAACAGAGGAGAGCAGTGACAGTGGCAGACATTAAATTGAGAAAATTGCACAGATCTGAGAGGTTCAGACCGGCAGGTTGCGCCTGAGGGTTAGGGCAAGTTGCTGGACTTTGGTTTTCAGCAATGGTTTCTCCCATTAAAAGAGGAGCATGTTCCTCTCCCACTTCATCTATTGTACCCCTGCGTATTCCCCATTCTCCCTTCTTTTGTTCCTTTTTTCTTTGTCTTGTGCTTTCATCTATAGATCCTTGGTGTTTTCACAATGCATGCCTCTAGCATGCTGCTGTTTTGATGCTTGTATGTTCTCCATTGTGCATGATTTAAAGTATACTAACATGAGCTTGTGTGTGTATCTTCATGTTAACACAGGTGTACCTATAACCCCACGGCCATGCTTCCCTTTCCTTGTGTTAGCCTACTGTTTTTGAGTACAAACATGTTCCCCTAACCCCTTATCACTTGCTGTTTCTGTGCATATAAGCATGATCCCTTCCCCCTTTACATTTGCTGATTTTAGCATTCATGAAACCCCCCTGGGCAGCAGCTGCTCCAGCAGGTTGTTCACCTATTTGCACACCCAATCTCACCCCCCAAGCACCATGTATGAATGCAGCCCTCATCCACAAATCCCTAAGCACTTTCCACCCCCATTAGTAGGACCAAGCCAGGTTTGAACTCTCTTTAGTGGCTGCTGTCCTAAGTGTCTACAGCAGGCATTGTTTGGTGTTCAGTTTGTATAGTATAATGTGCTTTACTGTTGGGCTTTTATTATGTATTGGTTGATGAGATAGAAGCACCAAAATGGGGGTGCCAAGGCCCCTGTTTTACTGCTGTGTGCTGAAGTAAAGAGACAAGAGGGCAGCAACCCTAAGCCTCCCCTCCATTCCCTTTGTGATTCCCTAAACCTGAAAAGATCAAGTGTTGAGACACTTCCCCACCTCACTCTCCATTATCTTCAGCCTTGAGAAGCATGTTAATCCCCCATGCAGTAGCTGTACCCAGGGTTAAAGTAGTGAGCATGCGTGTTTTGGTCAATCATTGGAGCATGCCTCAAGTCCTTGATTCAAAGGGTTCTCCATGGACCCTTGCTGTGTGCTGGGATGGAGATTCAGAAACCAAAGTAGGGACACCTTGGTCCCTGCCATGTCGGTATGCATGATCCCAAGTGGAAGAGACAACCCGGATGCCTCTTCCCTCCCCCTCCCCTCCCCCCCCCCCCCCCCCCCCCCCATTGCCTTGCTGGAAAATCCCCAAAGGAGCCAACTGAGGCCTCTCCCCCAAATGTGAACCAATGAGGGCCCTCCCGGGGGCCCACAGGACCTGTAAAAGCCCCTAGGAAGCCCCTGGAAACCATCCCAATGGCCAAGGCTCGAAAAAGGCCTTTTTAAGGTGATCCGGCAACTCAGGCCGAATCACCTATGGCCTGTGTATATCCGGCAACTAAGGCCGGATACACACAGAAATGTCCTTTTTTTGTGTCTTCTTGATCCTTGGTCGAATTTTGTGATGATTTGAACCAAACCAAGTGAACCAATACCCGGAAACCCAACATGGGACCTGGACCATGGTCCAATTTGGTGCATCTAGTGGGCCTTCCAACGGGGCCCACCAAGCCCGATAAGCTCAAAAGCATGCAAATGAATAAGTTAAGTAAAATGAACCAATTGAATTGGGTGGGCCAAACCCTATGCGGCCTACCCAAACCTTGTTTTGTGGATTAATGCATGAATTGCGTGGTTTGGCCGAGACCAAGGGCAGGGGCCTAATCGGGCCCACCAAAGCCCACCAATCAACCAAGTTAGGGTGCAAACCCTGGACTTCAAAGAACTGGGCTTTCAAGCCCAAATCTGGATCACGGGCCCCAAGCCCAGTGACCAGCCCATTTTGTCAAAGCTAAATAAAGATAAACTAAAACATTCTTTTGGCAACCAACATGGGGGCCCACTCAGGGCCCGCAAACTAATGCAGACTCACTTATTGCATGAAAGTCACTAAAATCTCCAACTTAAACAAACCAAGTAAAAGCAAATCACCTCACCAAAGGCCACAGGGCCTCCGAGGTTAGACAGAGGCCCACAAGGGGCACATGGGCTCACCCAAAGCCCGCCAAGGACACCGTGGCATTCCAACGGGGCCCACCCAATCCGACTCAGACCACCTAAATTAAGCAAGATAAAATCGATTAAAGGGACCCACACCACTCGGGTGGTCCCGACAGCCCTAACCAATTTGCATATTGGATTAGGAATCAGGTGAGACCCAGTAAGCTGACTCGAACCAGGGAACCCACGGGACCCGTCATCCGACGGGGTGGATTGGGGTGTCTACGGACTTCCCCAGACCACAACCGAGAACCAACTTAGAGTCTCAAGCCGCAGACCAAAGCCCAAAATAGATAGATTAGGCACCCGGGTGTCCGCTTGCACCCCATCAGGCGGTGGCGACTCTGAATTCTCCCGTGCCGTGTTTCCAACGCGAGAACCACCCACCACCACCACCACTAGCCACCACCACCACCACCATCTCCCACCACCACTAGCCGTCGCCATCATCGCCCCCAACACCACCACCCATTGCCGCCCGCCACCACCACCCACCGCCACGCGGCATCACCGCAACCCATCTTCTTACTAAAATATAATTTTCTTTTCTTCTCATTTCTCGTCTCATCCAAACATCAGAAAAGAAAGAAAATCAGTATTTTTCTTTTCTTTTCTCTTCTTTTCTTTTCCTTTTTAGCTTACTTTTCTTTTCTCCCCAAATCCTAGGCTCCAAACACAGCCTTTAAGCTCTAGATTGTGACAAGTGTCACAATCCTAGAGGCTTTACACGTTCTATAAATATGAGAATACTCATCTGTTGGGAGGATCTTCTCTTTTCTCTTTCTAAAAAGACTTTTGGCTTATTTCTCCGAGCCTTCTCCATCTCCTTGTTAGCAAATTCTTGGATGGCACTTCTTAGCCTGGTTTATTTCTACTTTTCTTTTTCATCATTCTTCAAATACGTAAAGGAGCTCTCTGGCTTGGTATACATTATAATCACCTAAGTATTATCTGTCTCCCACTCTACCCACTATTTACCTATCACGACTTACCGACTCTATTCTTCCCTTGTTCAGTAATAGTGTTAGAACTACTATAGTTAAGTAGTTTAGGCCATTGTCGAATATACTTCTCCTACTCAGATTTGAAATTCGAAGATACATTATCGACCTTTAATTTGATACTATGAATGCAACATTAGACACATGGACATGGTTTCAAAAAATAGCACCATAGTTGGGTCAACAAGCCTTGCCTAGCTATTAACCCAATAAGGTTAGGAATAGGTTTGGTATCATCTAAGCCCTTATATGGAGTGGGTTAGGGTTTGTCGAAACCTTCCCCGAATGCACACTTGTGAAACAAGGAGATTCACCTACGTGATTTCTCTTCATCACACGGGATTGACAAAAATAAGGAGTCACTACCATTCAAGTTAAGGTGTGAATGGACACCAAAGTGATCATAACAAGTAGACTTAGAGCTAAAGCAGCTCTAATTCATGGTTAAATCCAGAGATCAGGTAAGGGGATTAGGTTATGAGTAAGGGAAGGTGTTAGGCACCCCACTTATCCACACAAGATGGTTGCCATATGTTATCCATGCTCAAATAAATGCTTGCTAACAAAGATCATTCAAAAGGACTTGAAAAGAACCAAACACATGTGTGATTTCTCCATATGAGTAGCCCAATGAATCATGGACTCTCTATGGATCCATCATTTCTAGGACTTTATGGTTAAGTGAAAATCAAGGTCAAACTTAAAGAAAATCAAGCTTAAAACAAATCTGGAAAATTCAACAGAAGATAAAGCCATTCGGGTTTGAAAACTTCGATTAATCATAAATCCTTCAATTCAAACTCAAATTGAATGAAACCAAAGCCATTGAAAGCTAGTATGAATTAGAAGACTCAATAAAAAATCCAATCAAATTCGATTAAAATCAAAGGAGATATACTCGTTGAAATCCACTGTTGTAAATCAATAAAAACGGCGAGTAGCCAACTTCGAAAGCCTATTCGTGGAGATTAGCTCCATATAAATCCTTGAAAATTTGCATGAATGAAGTATGAGGTGCCTTCTTTCGTATGGAATAGGCCTCACACAAAACTCCATCCATTTGTGACTTGTGTGCTCTCTCAAACATGCCTAGAGGATCACAGATTGATACTGTTATCTGTTACTGAGCAGTTCAGAATCAATCAAACACACAGAACTCAAATCAAATCAAAAACTCTTGAAACCAATTGGATTTAAAAATAGACTCACAAAGGAAAACTTAAAGATTAAAATCATTTAAATCAGAGTTAAAATGAGCCTTTAGTGCTCAATCAAAGTGACAAGTTCGGCAATCTGATCTAAACTGACTTGTCAACTTTAATAGATGGTATCAAAAACGGCTCCATATAAATTGATCAAATTTTACAGGCAATAACTAGACATCTTCACCTATCATATGTCTTTCGAATCACTCAAAAATTCATCCAGATGATGAAATTATGACCGATCTAGGACAAGGTACAGGTTCAATCTAGATTTGTAAACTGTGTAAAAATGAGTTGAAATAGTTTATGTGTGCAATGGATTCAACTAAATTGGTTTTAAAACACTGGCAATGAGTTGGAAAATGATTAAAACAACTTTAGGACTAGGATTTGGCTCAAAACTCTCATTAGTTAAGGAGGAAGAGCCAAATCCATCCATATTGAAACAAAGAGCTTGAACTAAAGAGTTTAGACTATAGGGTCTTCTATTGAAGATAAAATCACTAAAAATTAACTCATGAAGTCCTAAGAGTTTGCTATAAGGCCACCGATCTCAGATCTACCATATAGAGCATGGTAGATCCAAGATCTAAGCCTATTCTTGACAAAAACTTGTGATATGTGTGTGATTGTAGTGGCAATCAGATTTTTAGGAGAAAACGGATATCTAATGCTATAGAGAGCATAGATCACTATGTTCTCTCTAGATTTAAAACAAAATCACTCCAGAAAAATGGCAACCACACACAAAATCATGAACATGTAAGTACTTCATCACATGATGGTTCTAAGCCTAGAGATCCATTCCAATGTCCGTTTCCCCAAGCTCTCTCTTCACATTTTACGGCTAGAGAGGATGGTTTAGGTACTTTGGACGTGGTTTTGGGGTTGCAAGCACACCCAAGGCCTTATACTACAGAAAGGTAGAAGGAAGGAGTATTGAAATATAAATGAAATGAAGAAGAAATGAAGTAGCCTTACCTTAGTAGCTTGAATGCTTGAGTGGAGAATTGAGCACAGTTTCCCTTCTTTTTCAAGAGCTCTTCTAGCTTCAGATTAGTAGCTCTTTGAAAGAGGAGAGCTCCTCTATTTATAGGCACATCCAAGGGTATAAAAGACGCATGGGTAGGCCAAAATATGCTTCTAGATTATTCCTATTCAAGCCAAAGGCATGAATTGGAGTAAATCCACAAGTGTCGAAGGACAAACTAGGGAGATCAGGTCTCCTAGAGAGAGGTAAGATGCGTAAATAAGGCTCAGATGTTGAGTCTTTACACAATTGTGCATTCCGCAGTCGCGACTAAACCCTTCAAAAACCACACACTAATTGAGGGCGAGATTTAGTTACGCGCCATGATTGCTGCTAACGTAGCCAAACGACCAGAGCCACTTGGCAGCCCACTTGCGCTCATGAACAAAGTGTGACTTTGACTGCACCATATATGCAGGCATGACCGCACATCATATGCGGTCAGAACAAAATTAACAAAAACCGCAGTATATATGCGGGCATCACATTTTCTTCATTTTTTTGAGGTTTTGATACATGTCAAAGCCCAATTAGGGTGTTTTAAACATATTTTCATAATTTTCTCATATTGTAGTGCAATTTGGGGTGTCTACAACTGCCCTTTCTTTGCTGGAATTGGAACCCATTCGCAGCGAAGAGCCAAAGACCCGCAAATTGCACTTCCAGAGATTTTGCCAAATTAATCATAATTTACAAGGGTTTAAAAGGTAATTTTGGAAAAAGAACTTGTTTAGAGGGTTTGCTGAAAAGTACCTAACTTTAAGGGGCAAATCCTCCTCTCTAGTCTCACAGAGGTCTCGTGGCTATGAAGTGAGATTTGAGCAAAATTTTAAAACAAAAGTAGGTAAAATGATAATCCTTGCATTTTACAATTAATATAGACATTAATCCCTGAATAAAAAAAAGGAGAAAATCTGTAGAAAACCATTTTTTTAGTGCTGTTCGCACATATGTTGCGGTTTTGTCCTGTTCGCATATTGGCTGCGGTTGAAGCTGGACCGCGCTGTGTATGCGGTTTTCTAGGGCTAATAAAATCATGAACACGTCTGCCCTTTTTTACTTTACCCTTTGTTCGCACTAACACTCCAGCTCTTGCTTTCCTCTCTTGCGACCTCACATTTGACTTCGGCTTTCATCTTCCCTCTCCGGCGACACTCATCTTCTCCAGCGACGACGAGCTTTTTGGTTATTCCCCTTTTTCCAGCGACTTCAATCTCCGACGGGCTACCTCATTGATATTTGCCTTTGGCGACTAACCCCTTCTGATTGCCACAGTAAGTTCTTGCCTTTTGATTGTGATCAAGCCTCTCCGGCAATCAACTTTCGAACACTGACATTTAGAGCTCTTGCGGAACAAAGACTTGATTTTTCTGCTTGGTAAAAACCTCCATTCATTGATCGGAACAGGTATGCCAAGCACCTTTTCCTATTTTCTGGAATTGTTTTTCTGAATATATGTTTTATCCTTGGCTTTTGGTTCTTGCATGAACGAATTTGTTTTCTTGTTCTTGAGTGAAGGAATCCCAAAATTTTGCTATTTGTCTCATTGTTCCCATGCCATAACCTGAGCCGAATGCCTTGATTTCTGTTTTATGCCCTTACTCAATCATTTGCTGTTTGCCTATTTGGCATTTGTTAGGTTTTTCTTGAATATTCTGATTAGTTTTTTTTTATAAATAAAACCCACTAAGGTAGGAATAACCTTAGTGGCACTCCAACAGTGGGAGGAGGGTTGAGGCAGACCCTGACCTGTAGATTAGAATCAAAATGCCAAGTACACCTAGCCAGGGGGGACATACAACCTTACCCCTCAAAGAGAATCTAAATACAAAGAAAGGCCAAACACTAACTTCTAATACTATAAAGCCCTGATCTATCGTGGAAAAGAGAAGATTTAACATTTACAGAAAGTTGAGATTCAAGAAAATAGGTATTAAAATTCATCACATTACAACCTTCATTAGCAAGAACATCCGCCACAGAGTTAGCTTCTCTATAAACATGCTGAATTCTTCTTTCATATTTTGCAATTCTTGAAAGGATTTCTTTCCACTAGAATAAAAACTTCCAGGTAATAGAATTGCCTTTATTAATTGCATCAGCAATAACTTGAGAATCAGTTTCAATGATGAGATTTTGTAAACCTTCATTATCAGCCAAACGGAGCCCATCTCTTAATGCTAGTACTTCAGCACTAGTATTAGACATCAGACCATAATTTGCCGAAAAACCCATGATGAAATTACCCTTGTCATCTCTAAAAACTCCTCCCCCTCCACTTAAACCCGGATTTCCTTTAGATGCACCATCTACATTAAGAATGATAGCACTTGAACGTGTCCTCTTCCATTTAACAAATTTGAGATGATGGGTGTTGATTTTTGGATAGTAAATATGAAGAGAGTCAAGCACAATTTCATTAGAATGAGAGCAAGATACCTTTGGTTTAGTGAGATATGCAGCCTCTTTCATCCTTTGAGAAATGTTGAATATAATGTTATCAACATTCATTTCTTCATTGTCAAACCTGTTTTTGCATCTAGATAACCAGATTTCCCATATGACAAATTGAGGTAAAGCATACATGAGAAGACCCATCTGATCCTTAGTCTTGTGAAGCCCAAACCAATAAGTAAATCTGCTGTATATGTCATGCAAATGATGGAATTGAACTCTGAAATTTTCAGCAAAATGTCTCCAGATTTTTTGACCAACCTCACCAAAAGAAAACAAGTGATCAATATTTTCCTCTTTTGCATTCTTGCAACAGCTACACTTAGAACAAAGCTGTATACCCAACCTTTTAATTCTATCATCCGTAGGTATCGTACCCTTAAACATTTTCCAAGTATGAATGCAGATTTTAGATGGAATAAAGTCCTTCCAAAAATTATATAAACTAGAAATAGGAGCTGCACGTCTAATTTGATGCCAAGCGGAGCTAACCGAAAAAGAACCTTTAGTAGAAGGAAGCCATATAGGCCGATCCTGAATGGCACTTATCTAAGGGCATATGTCAAGAATAGATCTGCAAATCTCCATTGAGAGAGGAGGATTGATGACCTGCAAATTCCAAGTTCCATTATCAATAACATCAGCCACTAAAAGGTTAGGATTACCTATCTCCTCCTCATTCACATAATCCACAAGAGTTCCATGAGGAGACCAATTATCAAACCAGAAATTTATATTGCCTTCTTCAATACACCAACCAGTATTTGATATTATATTTTCTTTTACTTGCAATATAGCTCTCCAAATTTTGGATATTCTCAGCTTAAAATCTGCATGCCTTAAACAATTCATATGACAATATTTATCTCTCATATACTTTGCCCAGAGGCCATTATCATGCATAGATCTCCATCCCATCTTAATATGAAGGCTTTTCATAACATCATTCAGAGCCTTGATGCCCAAACCCCCTTCCTCTTTGGGTAGGCAAATCTGATCCCAAGCAACCCAATGCCTTTTATGCCCATAATCAGCTGATTCCCCCCAGAAAAAATTGCTGAAAATTGCTTGAAGTCTTCTAATAACAGATTTAGGAACAGGAATAGCCGATAAAAGATGAATAGGAATACTAGAAAGTGCACTTTGAATCAGAGTGACTTTACCTCCATGAGATAATAGCTTGGCTTTCCATCCATTAATTTTCTTTTGAATCTTGTCCAAAATACCTTGAAAAAGAGAAGCTGAAGCTCTGCCAATAAATAATGGAACACCAAGATATTTGGTTGGTAGCATTCCTTTAGTAAACCCAGTTACTTGTTGAATCAATGCAAATCTTGATGGAGAAATCCTTGGAGAAATGAAAAAACAACTTTTATTTTTGTTGACCTTTTGACCAGATGCTTCTCATAAGATTCAAGAAAATTTATCAAATGAGATAAAGAGGACTTAGTACCATTAGTGAAAATCAAGATGTCATCCACATACAACAGATGAGAAACTTGTAAAGAGTTCCTTCCAGCATGATATCTTCTAGTTGAAACAAGATTCTGAATACCTCTACTAAGAACTTCCTCAACTAGGATAATTAGAAGAGGAGACAGGGGGTCTCCTTGTCGAAGACCTCTTGAAGATTTAAAAAACCCATGAGCTTTACCTTGAATCAATATGCTGAACCAACAGTTGGAGATACAATGGAAAATAATGCTGCACCATTCACTAGAGAACCCAAACTTTTTACAAACTTCCAGAATAAAATTCCAATCCATACGATCAAAGGCTTTGGCCATATCTAGCTTCATGATGATATTTCCCCCTAAATTCTTTCTGTTTAGTTGCTGGCAAAGCTCATGAGCCAGACAGATGTTATCAGAGATAACCCTTCCTTTTACGAATGCACTTTGTTCAGGAGAAATAAGGTTAGGAAGTATTAAAGCTAATCTGGAAGCCAACACCTTTGATATAATTTTGTAAGAAAAGTTACATAAGCTGATGGGCCTGAAATCTGAAATGGATGTTGGCTGGTCAACCTTTGGAATGAGAGCTATATGAGATGCAGTACAAGAAAAGGGAAGAGAAACACCTCGGAAGAATTCTTGTACAGCATTAAGGACATCAACTTTAACAATATCCCAGCAACTTTGAAAGAAACAACCTGTATAACCATCAGGTCCAGGAGCACTATCAGGGCAAAGATAAAAAACAGCAGTATAACTTCCTCCATGGAAGGAACTTTTTTCAACATATCATTATGTTCTTCTATTACCAAGGTTGGAATATAAGAAAGACATGCATTACTTGACAACTGTTGATTCTGAGATAATTGGTCAAAAAAATGATCAACCACTTCCTCTGGATTTGGAAGAACATTAGAGCCATTTAGTGCATTAGAGAAATTTTGCCTTCTTGCTTGCAAAGATGCATGAAAAAATTTTGTATTCCTGTCTCCTTCCTTAAGCCACTTAACTCTAGATTGCTGTCTATACAATATTTCTTGCTGAGTGACATGATTAGCAAGCTCAATCTTAGCTTGATGCAGATTAAAATCCACTTGATCATTCCAAGTATTGGATAAAGAACTCTCAAAATTTTGCACCTGAATAGCAAGCTCCTCCACTTTTTTATGAACATTTCCGAAAACCTCCCAGTTCCAAGTCTTAAGACAGCTCTTCAAACATTTCAATTTCTTACCAAGAATAGTCAGAGACGAACCATGGATTGGATTATTCCAACAAGTGGAAACAACATCTTTGAAGCTTTGATGATTTAGCCACATTTTTTGGAATTTAAAAGAAGAAGAAAAAGAAGGCATACCTGAATTCTGGGAAAGCAGAAGAGGACAATGATCTGAATAGATCCTTGGTAAATGAAGGACTTGAATAGAAGGGAAATTAACCAAGCCTTGGGAATTAACAAAAAATCTGTCCAATCTAGCCCATATGTATCTTTGACCATGTTGTGCATTACTCCAAGTGAAGCTATTGCTAGAAAAACCAAGATCATGCAGCCCAGTCTGATGAATAAAGTCTTGGAACTCCACCATTGATCGTTGATCAGGATTTCTGCCCCCTTTTTTCTCAATAGCAGTAGCAATGGCATTGAAATCCCCACCAATGAACCAAGGAAGAGTAATGGTGCTAGATAAATGAAGAAGATGAGACCAAAGATTCCTTCTCTTTAATCTATCACATCTTGCATATACGAAAGTAATAACAAAAGGCAGAAAATTCTGAGATTGAGAAGAACTTATCATAACAATAATAGTTTGATCAGAAGCCGAAATAATGTCAAGAGTAATAGTATCTTTCCACATTACCCAGACTTTACGTTCAACATGCTCATTACTAGCATAGTTAGCCATATTAAGCTTGGAAGCAACTTTTCTGCAATTCTTAAAACAAACCATAGGTTCAAACACAGCAACACACTGAATTTTTTGGAGATTAAATGTTTTTTCAACATACTAACCGATTCTTTATTTGCTATTCCACGAATGTTCCAAGCTAATATGGGAATCATGATTTAATTGAAGGAGAAGGATCAGCAATGGTCTTGACTTTAGACCTGGTCACTATTCTAGCTTCTTTTCCATTCCCTATTTGAAGCTTGGAGCTTGCTGCAGATTTTTTTTTGACATCCTTCTAATAATTGACATCCCTGGAGTTTGGTCTTGAACTTTATCAAACGTATGCTGAAATCTTCTTGCAATTAAATCAGAATCTTTTCTCAAAGATGCTTTTGCTTCTGCCAAAGAGAAATACATCATGTTTTGATTTGTATTATTCAGAATAATAGCTTGGACAATTCTGCCATCAGCAAATTCATAGGAAGTTTCCTTCTCGTTTAAAAATTCTGTATACTCAGCATCTTTTGAAATCTTCGAAGGAACTAACAATTTATTAGAAACTAAATCTGCAGAAGCTTTTTGAAAGACCGAAATATCATCTAAATTAGAAACAGATTTATTTGTTTCTAATATATGATTCCTATCTTGAGAACCGGAACGATTAAAAGCTTCCTGAATAGCAACAGATTCTTGAATAGCAACAGATTCATGACCAACTAAACTTTCATTGTCTTGATAGGGAAGAAGCTCAAATGTATTTTCCATGGATGGGAACTTATCAAACTTGCCTTTGATCCGATATTTTATGTGTGAAACACCATGCCTGTGTTCCTCTGATTTCTGCTGAGATTTTACCTTGCTTGACTTGAAACTTGAAGATTGGTGACCACCAGTAAAAATTCAGTGCAATATTGGGGAAAATTTTCAGAAATAACTTGTTGCCATCTACCATAATTAGATCCCATACCTAACCAAACTTTTCTTGGCCGATCCTTCAACAAGTCCAAAAGCACACAAACACGAGCTAGGTTAGGTCTAGTAAAGTTTTTGGTTGGGTTATCCGTTGTCAATGGTTTACCAATAGCTCCAGCAATGGAAAACAAGAAGGATTGAGGGAAAAGATTCAATGGGAGATGAGGGAATAATATCCAAACTGGAGCAAGAGACGACTCTTTCAATGAATCAAACTTGTAGGACCACTGAAACAGCCTAAACGAATAGCCATTAATAATGAAAGATTCTCTAGTCCAAACTTTTATGAAATCAAGTTCCTCCTTAAAACGAAAAAGAAGATGTCTTGAATCCATGACTCCCACGTGTGAAAATCTCCAGATATGTTCCAATAACGCTTGATGTGCTCCCTCACTAAATCAATTGATGGATGGCCAAATGAGAACTTTGCAACCAACGTGAATGCCAAAGAATGAATTGATTTGTTTATCTCACCATCCAAAAAATAAATTGCTGGTGAACCTTGATGAGAATCAACTTTTTTATGGGAAATACCAGCATCCTCAACCCTAAGAGAGGGAGATAAAGAGGACAGAACATTTGCATAAGACCTTGGCTTATCTGGAGGAATGGAGGAGGATCCTCCTTGGATCAAAGCTGCTGCCATGAGGAACCTCTCAAGAGAAACCCTAATCGCCCAAGAGAAACCCTAATCACCCTAATAGACCTAATTAGTTCAAATGGTATTTGTAATTTATCTCGTATTTCTGATTAGTTTCCTTGGCATATTGGTTGCTGGATCTGAACCTCTTGTCTTTGAATCATTGGAAAGCTTTAGATTGCCCTGTTGACAATCTATGCATGCTTTTGGATTGCTCATACAGATTCAAATTATAGGTTTGATTCTGGCCTGCTTGAATCTGCCCTTGAAGTGTTACCAGGCTAGTGATATTACGTCCCTCTGATTTGAAAATTTTAACTTGAGTTAAACACTTGTAGGTCTACTTTAGTGATACTGAACTATTCTATCCAACTTTTTGGATTTGAACATGCACGATAAGTTTCTGCATCTATAGTTTGAATGATTCCAATTTTTCCATGCATTTTCCTTATTACCAAAATCCTAACACGAATAGGCTTGAACAGTTTCCTGTTAGTTTGAGAATGCCTTGACTGCCCTGAAACCACAGAAGTAGATGATTAGGTATTTAGACATAAAAAGATTAAGATATGAACTTCCAACTGAAGATGCCAATCTTTAATACACTTTGCTTTTTATTTTTTTATTTTTTTTAATTTTTTATATATCATATAAGAAGAATATATAGGAAATTTATATTTCCTGTATATAATTCTTATATGTAATTTTTTGTCAAGACAAAATAACTAGATAAAGAAAAGCAACAACAAAGCTTCCTAAAAATCTTTGGAGAACAAAAGGATAGACTTCTACAGTCGAATCTTGGATCGGTTGGGCATTTCTGAAGTGTTTCCTTAGATCTCCATTTTTTTTTCTTCCTGCAATTAAACAAACTTAATTAACATGGGGAAACCAAAATGGTAAAGGTTAAAGACTAACAATACAACTTATGAAAAATATAACGAATTATCTCCCTGAATTTGAGCCTACAGATGGTGCATATTCGTCCAGCTTCTCGATATCCCGTGGATGAGCCTTCTTCCTTGAGGGTTTGGAGGGATCCGGTTGAGGTGGCATCCTCTTCGAGGGCTAGACGAGATTCTGATCCTTCTTCTTCCAGCAGCTTAGTAGCTTCTGATCTTGGTCCTTCTAAGGGTTCATGAGAGGTGACCCCAGAGGTACTTTCTTATCCTTCTGGAAATAAATTCCTTTCTTTAAAACATTCACCCTGACCATTTCCAATTTGTCTCTTTTAGCCTGTAGCTGCAGGTCGTGGCCGTGGTGGAGGCTGAGGTAGAGGCGGAGGCAGAGCAGAGCCTCGAGTTGCTATCTCTTCAGAGATTATGGATCAGATTAGGAATACTCCCCTTCTTCACGGTTTGAGGACTCATTCCTCAGCCTGTATTAGGGCAGATTTTTCCTTATCCTATCCATCTTCTCATTTCCGAGGGAGTTGGGCTCTCTTTTCAAACATGGTAGCGGGATGTTCTATCGCACTACACCAAGAGATGGGCCGATTCGGATTTGGTCACTTCATCACCATCACTGGCATCGGCTTGGATCGGCCACTTATTGCCGCAATGATAGAGCGATTCTTCCCAGAGACCATGAGCTTCCACCTGCCAAATGTTGAGATCGGTATCCGGTCTTCAGACTTCGCTATCATTACTGGGATTAGGATGATTGGAGATGTCATCCTTGAGTTGGTTAGGCCGACGGATCCTGAGATTGCCAGACTACTGGGATACGAGGAGATGCCTGTAGAGGCTTGGGATACGAGGCAATTCACCAGGCTATCCCAGACTTGGCCAAGAGAGACTTTTTTGGAGAGGGGGTTCAGCCATGTGGGGGCAGCTGATGCAGATTTCCCAGTTGCCTTCTGCTTCCTCTTTTTGCTGATGATGGGCTCCTGTTTTAGCCTGGAGGACACTACTTCAGTCAATCCTCACTTTCTGAACCTTCTAGGAGATTTGCCTCGAGCGAGAGATTATGCTTGGGGGTCAGCTTGCTTTTGGCACTCTTTTGGCCGGCCTGCTTCGAGTTGTTTGCGGCCTATCTGCCCCTCATGGCACAAGGATCGAGAGTAGGTTCTTCTAGCCCTTCTTGCAGGTAAAAATTCATTCAATTTTCCTTTTTCTTTTTCTTTCTCCCTTCTCTTTTTTTTTTCTCTTTCTTTATCTTATTCTCTTTTCTCTTCTCTTTTTTTTTTTCTTTTCTTTTCTTTCTCAGTTCTTTGCCCAAGTTTATGTATCTTACTTTCGCCTGACCTCTACGATGTCTAAGGATACATTCCTTGTAACATGTAGATGGAGTTACATTGAGCACGACTTTGAGAATAGTCGTCCTAGGTTGGCCAGGGCGGACTTGGATCGGACCTTTAGGACTGAGGTGAGTACTTTTCAAGTTCCTCTTTTTTTCAAACCTCCCTTCTCTTTTTTTTATTTTTTTTTGAATCAAACATCTGATATGTATCTTTTGTTTCTCAACTATCCATTCCTCGCTTTGAGGACATCCCGGAGGCTATTGCTTTTTAGGCCGTTGTTGATGATGCATTTGCCCTCGACCAGAGACGCCAGAGATACCAGTTCTTTATTGGTTAGATGGGCAGCATCTGGTATCTTGGTGAGCACTTCTACTATCAGCACATCGGTGAGTTGCGGACTCCAGATATTCCCCCAGACACAGCCCCCGTCTTTCTTCTTGGGCTTGCTAGTCCTGCTTAGCTCAGAGAGTGGATGGCTGGAGAGGCCCTATTAGTAGAGGGTGACTATGATGCTTGGTTCAGGCAGGTATTAGTGGGTTGCCTGTTCGAGGCGGAGTCACAGAGATCGGAGGAGTAGTGATTCGCTCCTACGATACCACGGTATACTTTCCCTTTTAATCTAGTTTTTCTTTTTCCTCTTCTCTATCTGTAATTTCTGATATCTTTTCACTATTTCAGGAGGCACAGCTGGGGGAGATTCAGGCTCGGTATTCTGATCTGGAGCGTCAGTTGGCAAAGAGGGATGCTGCCATTGCTAAGCGGGACGCCATTATGTCTAAGAGGGATGCTCTTGTCGCTGACTTGCGAGCTCAACTAGCCAGGGTCCAGGACCAGGCAGGTCCTTCACCGGTTCAGGTCAATTCTTCACTCCTTTCAATTTCTGCTTTTTATTATCCATTTATCCTGTTATGACTGAAGCCTTTTTTGTTTTTAGGAGGATGCTACTGGCTCTTCTTCTAGCTTCCACACTCCACCTCGTTCGACATAGTTTAGTGGCGAGGTATTTTCTGTGGGATGGGTGGAGTTCGTCACTCCTCCACGAGCGGTAGAGGTACTTGAGGCCGATCCAGAGTTAGCAGCTGATGCCACTTTTGCCACCGATCCTGCTGATGTGGATGATTTGCCTAAGTATGCTCCAGTGCCACAAACTGCACCGGATGATACTGCAGAGGCAGACATAGAGATGGAGGCTACTGAGGATACTGGTACTGTCGAGCAAGTGGAGGAGGCACCTATGGAGGATCCAATTCCGGCTAAGCCTGTGGAGGATCCCGTGCCTGCTGCTGAGCCAGTTGAGGATATCCTTGTAGCTGATGAGCCCATGGAGGATCTTGCACCTGACTCTGCGCCAGATAGTATTCTTGATGTAGTTGAGCCCGTGGCGGATGATCCTAATGTAGCAGAACCCATGGGGGAGGCTCCAGATACATCAAAGTCCATGGCAGAGGCTCCTGACATAGTTGATCCTGCAGCAAATGATCCTGTAGATATCGATTCCTCCTCTACAGCTAGTCATTCTGGAGGTCTAGGCCGTGCCAGCCTGTGCTCCACTTATCTGGATCTTACTTGGGATTGTTCAGATATCCAGGCCGTGCCAGCCCAGTCGATCCGTCCATTGCCTTGGTGCCCTTGGGTATTACATATAATGTGCAGTCAGTTTTGGGCACCATGGAGCATAGCGCTGCCCCACGTATTGTGACGCATGTCTTTGGATGCCGGCGACCCTGAGGCAGAGGCCATGGGAGGGGATCTACAGAAGATAGAGTATATTAGGACATCATTGTATGTATTAAAACTGATGTATCATTCATTTATATATGAAAAGAGAGTTTATTTATTTCCCCTTTTTTGTTTCTCTTCATTTATCTTCTTTTTTTGCTTTTTGTATTTTATTATATACAGGAACAGGTTATCTTCAAAATAATCATGATTTATTTGCTGTTACATTTTTTTTTGTTAAAACTGCACATACAGTGCGGACAAGGCTGATCCACAAATAGTGTGTGGTTTTTAAACTCTAGAATTTTTGTCCACATATCATGTGCGGTTTTGTCCCAACCGCTCTGTGTATGCGGTTTCGATAAGATTTTTTCTTAAAGCCGCGAATTGCTTAGGTCAGAAAACCCCCTTTGCATGATTTTCGCCTCCTTTTGCATTTGTTTGACCTCTTTTGGATAGATTAATGGCCTCCGATCCGTCTCTTGCTCCTTCTTCCACTCATGAAGCTCCACCTACAAAACCACCCATTAGATCAAAACCACCTAATCTCACTAGATATAGCATTGTAGATACTTTCTTTGAGAGGTGGGTTGGCTCAATGACCCTCGAGGAAGGTATAGAGTGGGATTCCACCAAACTGGGACACATTCTCTCAATCCCCAAAATCCCAGTTAAATGGGAAATAATAGAGGCTTTAATTGGGCATTGGGAACCCCAATTAAACCTCTTCAGATTTGATGATAAGGAGATGACTCTTACAATTGAGGAGATTAAGACAATCCTTAATTTGAGGTTCTCCCCCAAAGTGGTGAATCATCACTCAAGCCTAGCTTCAAAAAGGAAGCCTCCACATTTTTGGGAATAGGAAAGAAAGAATTGGGGGACTCAGAGGCATTGCTGACACTATCAAAGTCCTTCGTGACTGAGAAGCTCTTCAGGAGCGAGAACCGGCAAGCTCGATTCAATGCCCTGACCTTGTTAGTGGTCAACCAGCTGTTTCTCCCATGGGATGATAGTGAGGTGGATTTGTCCCTCATTTCAGTCATTTGTCAGGTTAGGGAGTGCGAGAGGCTTGCCCTTATGATCCTGGCTGAGATATACCAGCCCTGACTGACTGCTACCATTGGCGGAAGAAAAGCTTCCTAGCTTGCGCCTCAGTTCTTCAGGTAAAAAATTCATTTTCTTTCAAATTATAAATTATTTGTGAAATTGAATTTATTGGAAATAAAATAAAATGCTTCCCTTTTTTGCAACTTTGGTTACTTGACCACTTGAGACAAATTGAGAAGATAGATCGACGCTTTTTCCCGAGGATGGATGTTACTACTTTGATGAATAACCGGGGGTGTCCTAACATCCAAGGTGGCAAGTAGGACTGGTTCACTTTCTTGGGTACTCTCCAGGATGACAAGGTGAGATGGCCTGGCACTTATCAACAGTCTTCCGAGACAGTGATTAGCTTCCGAGAGATGAACTTCCTGGTACTGGTCGGTTTGAGATAAGCCGTGCTCTATTTGCCTTCGAGAGTTCTTCGTCACTTTGGAGAGGTACAAGGGATTATGATCCCTCATGGATACGAGGATTTTTTGGGACCACTTACACCAGTTGCCATGGGGCTGTGTTCTCGACTGATGAAAGAGTGGTCCTCTGCATGCTTCTTGAGGAGCCCTGTTTTCTTCGAGCTACATGTGAAGGATTATGCCTTTTGGATTAGAGAGCAGGTTCAGAGTCACGCCCCGGTACCAGAAGATTCTCCTGTAGTTCTTTCACCGACCTATATCTTGGAGACGGAGAGAGTATCCCACAGACAACTTTAGTACATATGGGTTGATGAGTCTAGAGCGATGAGGCTTCGATGTGCTGATTTAGAGAGGCAGCTCGAGGAGCAGAGACAGGCCCGTCGCTTCGAGGTTAGAGCACTGCGATGTAGGCATGATGAGACCCTTTCCAGACTCAGGGAGATAAGGGTCAGGCAGGCCCTTTCAGATGAGGCAATATCCTTCCTTAGTGACCTGGATGCAGAGGGGGCTCGTGGACTTGTTGTGGCTCAGGCAGCTCGGATTCGGGAGCTTGAAGAGCGTCTTGAGGATAGGGATTAGCTCACTTTATTGTGTGTATATATATATATATATTTTTTTTCATACTTTTGTACAAAAGAAGACTCAAATAGTGGAAAAGTGCAGAATGATATATCAAAATACAATTTTTTTACTATTGGCCTCAAAGTTCTCATATGCTTGTAAAAACAACTATTTTGTGAAAGTCATTGATTTCTCATCACTGGCAAAAATATATTTTTCCTTTTGTGTTTTTTGTATTTTTTGAAAATTTGTCCATAATGCTTAATCATATATTATTAAAGGAATTAAAAACAAGTTGAGTAATGAAAAGGGTATTTCAAGTAATAGGGAAAAATCATATCCTTCAACCTTAGGACATTTAGAATCATCCCCAAATACCATTCCTGTTGTGCGCATGGGGAAATCACATACGGTGGGGGTTCACGCAAATCGTGCGCTTCGTGCCTCCGGATGGGTAAAAAGGTAATTTGGAATCACCACTGTTTGATGGGGTGCAGGCAGACACCTGGGTGCCTATGATTGTGTATTAAGGCTTAGTTTGCAGCTAGAGATTCTAAGTAAGTTCTTAGTTGCGGTATGGGGAAGTCCGTAGACACCCTGGTCCGTCCCATCATGTGACGGGTCCCACAGTTCCTGGTTTGAGTCAATTTGGTTTCTCACCCGATTCCTATTCCAGTATGCACATTTGATTGTGTCTTGCGGGACCGCCAAAGTGGTGTGGGTCCCTTTACTTGATTTTATCTTTTTATTACTTAATGAAGTCAGTCTGGTTGGGTGGGCCCCGTTGGAAGGCCCATGGATCCTGTGGTGGGCCAAGGGTAGTCCATATGTTCCCTAGTGGGCCTCAGTCTATCCTGAGAGGCCCTTTGGATTTTGGTCCAATGAATTGAGTTTATTTAATGGTTCAGATTGATGGTTTAAGTGATTTATATGCAAAAGTGTGCCTGCATTGGTTTGTGGGCCACTGGGTGGGCCACACAATTGGTTGGAAAATGATTTTGAGTTATCTTGATTAGTTACACCAGAATGGGCCAGGCTTTGGGCTTGGACCCTTTTACCTGGGCTTGGGCTTGAAAGCCCAAGACTTCCTGAGTTAGGGTTTGGAAACCCTGACCTTGTTAGGTGAATGGGCTTGGTGGGCCCGATAGGCCCTGCCCTTGGTCTCGGCCAAACCAATCCTAGCTTTAATCTAGCATGTTCCAAAATCGGGCTTTGGTGGGCCTCCAATGGTATGGCCCACCCAATCAGCTTGATTATCTTTATTTAGCAGAAAGTTTGTCAAGCCTGGTGGGCCCCGTTGGAAGGCCCATTGGAAATCAAATTGAACAGGGTTGGTCCATGGCCCATCTTGGGTTTCCGGTCGACCCGGAAACCCTATTGGCTCACTTGATTTGATCAAACAAAGTATGGAAATTGCACAAGACCATGAGATGTAGAAATTAGCATTTCAACTGTGTAGCCGACCTTGGGTGTTGGGTACGAACAAAGCTACTTGTATTCGACCATGATGGTCGGATACAAAGAAAACCATGTTGATCCGACCTGAGTTGTTAGATATACATGCTCCTATGTGTATCCGACCATGTAGGTCGGATACACATACCTCCCTTTGTATCCGACATTTTATGTCGGATACAGACAGTATAATTACAAAAATTCAATTTTCTGCGCCTATCTGTCAGCAAATCCGGGCGAATCCAGCGATCAAATCTTTTGTATCCGACATTCAAGTTCGGATATGAAGAGAAAAGTGTATACCCGACATATATGGTTGGATACAAATCGGATATATACAGATTTAGTCCTTGGATATTCGCAGATTCTCCTGATACTCTTGGATATTCATGGATTTGGTCCCTGCGCATTTTTGGTTTAGGCCCTGAGATATTTTGTATGTTTGGATATTCACGGATTGCCCCAGAGATATTTTCCTGCGCCTCTCGCCACGTGTGCAGCCTTTTGCCACGTGTGCAATTTTCTGGTATTGCTGCCCTAGACTTCAACTGCTCACGTCTTCTTCATCCGAACTCCGATTTGGGCAAACTCAATTGTGTTAGAACCGTATCGGAGTCCTCTATTCACTGGGATAAGATTAAATAGCTTACTTGGGGTTTAGCAGAAAGTCAATTTCTGCTCCCCCTCAAGTTTGACCGCCCTGCAGATCCTTCATCCGAGCTTCGATTCCTGCAAACTCAGTTGCGTTGGAACCGTGTCGGGATTCTCTATCCATTGAAATAAAGCAAGGTGGCCAATTATCACTTGATCAAAAAGTGAACTTTTGCCCCGTTAGGGTTTGACTTTTCAGCTAGGGTTTTGCAATTCTGGCACTTCTGGGGATGCAAAAATGAGGTGCTGACACCTGCTCTGTTGATCATGTTGTCACCCATTTGCTCAGTCTTGTGCTGATTCCAGTGGAAATTTAGATAACTTGATCAACTCAACCACTTGTTTCTTTTTCTGCTTTTATTTCTTTTTTCTTCATTTAAATTTTTCTCTTGTCAATATTGCCCCTAGCACCAATTATGGTTTTCACTAGAACCGGCTTGTTCATTCCGTCATCACCAATCTTACTCTGAAGGTTGAAGGAATACACTAGGATCACCGAGGGCTTAAAAATAGGATGAAACAAAAGCTAGGCTAAGTTTATGAAAGGAATGGTGTTATAGGCTAAAAATTTTCAAACATTGAAAATAGGACAACTGGGCTTACAATCAAGTTGAATATAACCCCAATTCCCAAAATTTTTCTTTTACTCTTTCTTTTTGCATTTGGCTTTCATTCACCACTATACTTTTTCGTTCTTTTCCTGTGTTTTCTTTTTGCCCCTATTGGCTTTGTCCCAATATGAAACTATAAGTCACAGTTTAGGTTTAGAAAAATACGAACAGGCTCAACTTGGCAAGGGTAGGGATTTTAAAACTTTTGAGGGATAAATAAAAATGGCCTCGGATCATTTCCTACTAATATTCAATCAAGGAAAATACTTTTTGACTGCATCAGAGTTAATTGGCTCAGAAAAATCTTTCCCATCTATTTATGTTAAGATGAGAGCACCTCCTAATAGGACCTTCTTTACGATGTAAGGTCCTTCCCAATTTGGCTTAAACTTCCCACAAGGGTCTTCCAGAAACCAAATCTCCCACTTGAAAATTCTGGGCTTCACTTTTTTATTGTAAGCCCTGGCCATCCTCTTCTGATACAATTGGCCATGACAAAGCGCATTTAAGCGCTTTTCTTCCATTAGGTTGAGTTGATCATATCTGGATTGTATCCATTCAGCTTCCATAAGCACTCTTAGTAATGGGATATCCACTTCAATAGGTAAAACTGCTTCCGTTCCATAAACCAAGGAATACGGAGTTGCCCTAGTAGAAGTCCGGATTGAGGTTCTGTAAGCATGTAGAGCAAATGGTAGCATCTCGTGCCAATCTTTGTAATTCACTACCATCTTCTGAATTATCTTCTGAATTGACTTGTGATGGGTGATCTGAAACTGTTCATACATCTTCTTCATGTCCTTGTTCTTAATATTTGAAGCCTTGTCTGATACTATGACATTTGGCAAACCATAGCGACAAATTATGTTGTGCTTCAAAAATTTAATAACGTGGTTCCCTGTGATATTTGCATATGAAGCAGCTTCAACCCACTTTGTGAAGTAATCGACTGCCACACAAATAAATCGGTGTCCATTTGATGCCTTTGGAGAAATCATCCCAATAACATCAATGCCCCACATAGAGAAAGGCCATGGTGATGTCATGTTATCCAACTCGCCTGGTGGTGCATGCTTGTTATTAGCATATGTTGGGCACAAATGACACCTCTTGACATACACACAGCAATCGTGTTCCATCCTTGACCAGTAATATTCCAATCCTTGGTGACGCATCTGAGTAGAAAATCATTATATGATCTCTCGTATAACTGCCCACCACTTAGTAGAAACTGTCATGCTAATCTCTGTATTGTCCTTTTTTCAGTAGAAGTAGCCGCTTCTGGCCAACTCTGATCATTCAAGAAATTTTTGATATCTTGAAACCACGGTGTTTCTTCTTCTTGTACTCCTAGGACGAGACAATAAGCTGGTTCATCTTTGACTTCAATTTCAAGTGGTTTGATATCTATTCCTTCTGGAATACTGACCATTGAAGCCAATGTCACCAAAGCGTCCGCAAACTGATTCTTGGACCTTGGCATATAACTAAAGGAAATTAGAGTAAATTTGGTGTTTATTTCTTCCAAATACTGGTGATATGGGATCAATTTGTGATCTTTGGTTTTCCATTCACCAGTTGTTGTGAGACATGGAAATGTCATCTAGGATGACCTCCGATATCGTCACGCAGGGATCGATAAATGTAAGAGTCGCCACCATTCATGTTAAGGTGTGAATGGACACCAAATGGTTCATGGAAGCCAAATAGAGCCAAAGTAGCTCTAATACAAGGAAAAAATCCAGAGATCAGGTAAGGGGAATTATTTATGAGCGAGGGAAGGTGTTAGGCACTCCCACTCATCCGTCTAAGACGGTTGCCACATGCTTGCTTATGCTAAGGATTGTTTGCTAATCAAAAGGGACAAGGATTGCTTAAAAGTAAGCAAAATGTGAGTGATTATTCCACATGAGTAGTCCAATAAATGTGAACTCTCTCCATGGATATATCACCTCTTAGAACTTCATGAGTGAATAAAAATCAAGGTGAAAATTGAAGCAAAACCAATTCAAGGCAAATTTGGAAAAATCAGACTAAAAGAGCTTGAAAGCTTCGATTAACCATAACTCATTCAATTTAAATCCAAATCCATTGAAACCAAAGCCATTTGAAAACTGGTATATCGTAAAATTGGTATGGAGGAAGTATGTTATGCCATCTTTCAAAAGAAATAAGTCTCATCCCAAACTCTATCCGGATGTGGCTTGTGTGCCTCTTGAACAGGCCTAGAAGACCACAGATTAGCTCTGGACTATGCCAGCGAGCAGCTCTGAGTCAATCTAGCACATAGGCCCCAAATCAAATCAAAATCTACTGAAAACAGTTGGAAATGAAAATAGACTTCTCAAGGAAAACTCAGAAACTAAAATCACTCAAAACGGATTAAAATTGAGCAAATGGTGCACCATCAAAGTGGCAAGTTCAGCAATCTGGGCTGAACTGACTTACAGACTTTGAACAGATGGTGTCAAAAATTGGCTTTATAAAAATGAGTGAAAATTTCCATATACAAAGTAGGCTTTCCCATCTATCACATGTCTTTGGAATCACTCAAAAATTCATCCAGAGGATGAAGTTATGAGCATTCTAAGACATGGTACAGATGCTGCCATGTTTTGAAAAACCTTGAGTAAAAGTGTGAAACCAGTGCATGTGTGCAAGTGGATTCGACCAAAATAACTTGAAATCATGAAGAACAACTCATGAAGTCCTAAAAATTCATTCTAAGGCCAGAGATCTCAGATTTTCCATATTGAGCATGGAGAATCCAAGATCTAGCCTATTTGATGCAAAACAGTGAAAAAGTGTGATATTGGTAAAAACACATATCTAGGAGAAAATTAAAATCCATTGCTATTGAGAGCATGGATCATGTTGATTTCTCCAGATTCAAATAGCACAAATGATCAGCATATAAAAATAACATGCAAATCATTCAAGGTAGGTTTTAGCCTAAAGGATCCATTCCATCTTCCTTTTCCCAAGGATCCATTCCATCTTCCTTGAATTGGAGTAATTTAGCAAGTTTCGGAGGGTGAAATAGGGAGTTCAAGTCCCTGAGAGAGAGGTAATATGCGTAAATAAGGCTCAGAGATCGAGCCATTTCGCAAATCCCCGAAACAGCCAAAACCGCATACACAGTGCGGTTTCCACAGAACCGTCACTATAAGTGCGGTTTCTATGCAAATTTAACCAAACCGCATATACAGGGCGGTTCCATTCAGTTACGCTCGTTATGATTGCTGTCGACGTGGCTCAACGGCCCAAGCTTCCGGAAGCCACGTGGCAGCTCACATGAGAAGCATGAACCTCAACCGTGCTGTGTGTGCGGTTGCAACCGTACATACAGGGCGGTTCAGACCAAATTAACCAAAACCGCACATATACTACGGTCAGCACATTTTTGGTTTGTTTTGAGCCTTAGCTGCATAGGCCAGGCTTATTTACATGTAATATCGTTT
Source organism: Buxus sempervirens (assembly GCA_947561395.2). Taxonomy (NCBI): domain Eukaryota; kingdom Viridiplantae; phylum Streptophyta; class Magnoliopsida; order Buxales; family Buxaceae; genus Buxus; species Buxus sempervirens. The sequence continues at coordinate 18,689,298 of OX387182.1, forward strand.
AAGTAAATGTCCTCGTATTTTTTAATCTCCATTTACTTAAGATATTATATGTAAATAAGCAAACACCCCCCATTTGAATCCATTAAAAATATTTCCAAACCCAAATTCCAAGTGAATAAAAAGTCAACTTTCCAGTTCCAGGCTAAATTTCGATTTTTCAGGTCCGGTAAAAAGATTCAACATGTTGATACAAAGGTATTCATCAAGATTTAAAATCTCAAAAAATTTATTTATACAATAACATTGCTAAAAACCTAATTACCGGGAAACATTATCTTCAAATCTTGCTTAAAAAAATATTTCATTTTCTGGGGTCAAAAGTCAACAAAATTCAACCCGAAAAAGTTTGACTTTGCATAAAAGATTGACTTCGGGCCTTTTCCTTTGCGGCTTTGGATTCAAATGGGTTAAGGATCTCAAACCCAATGCTAAGAATTGAAATTCCCCATAAAATATTTCTCTCCTTCAAGATTTATCAAAAATCGTGCAATTTTGGGGTGTCTACAGTTGTTTGGAAGATGATAAGATTCGAATCCCCGTATACGTTAAGTTCTTCTACATCATGGTCTAGAGCAGCTTGTAGTCCAATTATACATGCTTCATACTCTGCAATATTGTTTGTGCACTGAAATCTTAATTTTACTGCGATTGGGATATGCGAACCATCCGACTTCACTAAAACTGCCCTGATTCCATTTCCGTTCATATTTGCAGCCCCATCAAAGAACATTTGCCAGAAGTCTTTACTTTCTTCTTCTTCAGCAAACAAGATTGCCTCGTCAAGAAAATTAGTCTTAAGAGGCTGGTAATCTGGTAAAGGGTGCTCAGCCAAATGATCGGCAATTGCTTGACCCTTAATCGCCTTCTGAGTGATATATGTAAGGTCAAATTATGAAAGCAATAATTTCCATCTTGCCGTTCTACCAGTTAATGCTGGCTTCTCAAATAAGTACTTCAAAGGATCCATTCTAGATATCAACAATGTAGAATAACTTAGGAAGTAACGCCTAAGCCTCTGAGTTGCCCAAACCAAAGCACAAGTCTTTTCCAAAGGCGAATATCTTGTTTCATAATCTGTGAACTTCTTACTCAAGTAGTAGATAGCCTTTTCTTTTCTGCCTGTCTCATCATGCTGCCCCAATACACATCCCATTGATGTCTCCAAAACTGACAAATAGAGAATTAGTGGTCTTCCTGAAGTTGGCAGTACTAGAACAGGTGGATTCAATAGATACTTCTTTATTTTGTCAAAAGCTTGTTGGCAATCCCCATTCCACTTTGTTGGTTTGTTCTTTCTTAAAAGCTTGAAAATCGGTTCATAGATAGCAGGGAGCTGTGCTATGAACCGGCTAATGTACTGAATTCTTCCAAGAAAACCCATAACTTTTTTCTCTGTTTTGGGTGGCTGCATTTCAATAATTGCTTTCGCCATAGATGGGTCAATCTCAATTCCTCTTCTACTTACAATGAATCCAAGCAATTTTCCTAACATAGCGCCAAAAACACATTTTGCTGGATTAAGCCTTGATCAAGTGGTCTTCTTCTTCACAGGATTTGGCAATCATATCATCCACATAGACCTCCATTTTCTTATGGATCATATCGTGAAAAAGTGCTATCATGGCTCACTGATAGCTTGCCTCGGTGTTCTTTAGCCCGAATGGCATGACTGTGTAGTGAAAGGTCCCCCAAGGTGTAATAAACGCTGTTTTCTCTTGATATTCCTTTGCAATCTTGATTTGATTATATCCAGAGAATCCGTCAACGAATGAAAAACAGACTGTGCACCATGGTATTATCAACCGATATATTGATGTGTGGCAGAGGAAAGTCATCCTTTGGGCTTGCCTTGTTTAGATCTCTGTAATCTACACACATTCTGACTTTATCATCCTTCTTTGGAACCGGTACTATATTTGCAAGCCAATCAGGGTATATGGAAACTACAAAAAATCCAGCTTGAAACTGCTTTACCACTTCATCCTTAACCTTCAAAGTCCATTCAAGTTGCAACCTTCTCAACTTCTGCTTAATTGGCTTTACTCCTGGCAGAATTGGTAGTCTATGCACAACCATGTCTGTATCCAACCCTGGCATATCCCAATAGGACCATGTGAACACGTCCTTGTAATCAGCCAAGAATTGTGACATTTCTCTCTGCTGCAAATCAGACAGGCATGCACCAATTTTTACAATTTTTGGGTCCTCTTTGGTCCCTAGATTTATGGAGATGGTCTCTTTAATATTAGGTTGAATACCCTTTCATGACGTTCCAATTGATATGAAATTTCTTTTGGAAGGTCATCTTCTTCGGCCTCGGTCTCCTCTTCGATCCCCATTAGATTGAAGTCATATTCAACTTGTTCTAATTCGGCTTGCATATATGGTGTAAGACCCCGAATTTTCCTAAATATAAAATTAAATTAAAAATTAACACTCTTGAGGATTATTATTAATAGGAATATTTTATTAATGTAGGTGACATTGTAATTAGTGTAGATCAGGAGTTTGGCGCAGATCCAACCGTCTGATCGAGAGATATCAAGGTAAGGTTAATATTTTAAGTAAGTTGTGTTTTGATTGGGCGATGCGTGGAGTCTAATGCATGTGAGATGCGTGGAATTGAGGATACATATATATATATTAGAATACCCTAATGACATACGGTTGGAATACGTTGCTTGTATTCGTTTGATACTCAGCAGCCACAAGAGAGAAGCCGCAGACCATAGGCGACCAGAGAAGAAGAAGAGAAGGGGAGGGAGAAAAGAGAGAACGAGGGAGGTCTGTTCGAGTGATCTCCATGGACTCAGAGTTGTTTTTCATCCTTGAAGAAGATCAGTTGAATGGAACAATCGAATAGAGGTAGGCAACACCGGTTTTTAACGTTCGTTTGGTATTCACGTTTGGTTTAATTCCTACTGCATATTTTTGTATTGTATAATCATTTACTTAGTTTGATAACAACATTATAAGTATGTTAGAATCATTTTAAACGTGAAAAATCAAGTTTTGAAACACTTTTTGTTCGTTTTTGGGAGACCGCCGAACTTACTGTGCTCAGTGATCCTTGGCGCTCGTTGAAAAAAATTGACCGCCCAAGACCGCTTATTGATTTATCGTCAGCGACCGATTTTGAACTACCGCCTGAGCGTTCCTAGGCAATCCTGAGCGCTCTGTGCAGAAAATGCAGATTTTCGTATTTTCAAACCCTGATTCAATTCTAAACTATTTTTAACAAATTTTAACCTTCAAATAAGATGTTTTAAGACCAAAATAAATTACCAATTCCCTGTTTTACAAAAGAATAAAAATAGGAAGGTATTTAGGGTAATTAGTGGTCCGACTTTGTAAATAGCAAGTGTAAGCACCTCATTTTTGCGCTCCCTGAAGAGCCGGAAATGCAAAACCCGGCTAAAAAAACCCTGAGGGGTCGAAATTTGACTTTTTGATCAAGTGATAATTGGCCACATTGCCTTATCTCAATGGATAGAGAATCTCGACATGATTCCAACGCAATTGAGTTTACTGAAATCGGAGTCCGGATGAAGGTTCTGTGGGCCGGTCAAACTTGAGGGTGAGCCGAAGGTTGAATTTTTTCGAACCCCGAGCCAGGTGCTTAGCTCTATATCATTGGATAGAGGGCTCCGGTACGAGTCCAACGCAACTGAGGTTGCTCAAATCGGAGTTCGGATGAAGGAGATATGAGCTGTTGAAGTTTCCGAGCAGCAAAACCCAGAAAGCTGCACACGTGGCAAAAAGCCGCACACGTGGCGAGTAGAGCAAGAAAATATCTCGAGGGGCAATCCGTAAATATCCAACATGCAAAATATCCCAGGGTTTAAAGCAAAATTTCGCAGGGACCATATCTGTGAATATCTAAGAGTATCGGATGAATCTGCGAATATCCAAGGGCAAATCCGTAATTTTTCGGCTTGTATTCGACCAAATATGTCGGATACACATACCCCTGTGTATATCCGACACTATTCATCGGATACATGAAGATCAATTAGCGAGATTTGCGCCGGATGCCCGACAAATTCGCGGCGGCATTTAATTTTCGAATAATTATGTTTTGTATTCGGCATTGAATGCCGGATACAAAGGGACACATGTGTAGCCGGCCATAGAGGCCGGCTATGAGCAATGGTTAGTGTATCCGGCCTGAGTTACCAGATACATTAAGTTGGCCTATAAAAGGCCAACAGCAGCCCAGTTCCGGGGGTTGGCTTCTTTTGGCCATTCTTCAGCTCTCTTCTCCCACTTGCTCCCCTCAGAATCCTACCCCTTTCAACTCCCTCAGTCCTCTACCACCTCCCTTGACCACCCCAAGCCACTCTAATCCCCCTTTTCCTTCTTCATCTCCATCTACACTCCAACAAGAAGGTGGGTAGTTGCTGTTGGTGCAATGAGAGGCAAGCTCCAGCTGCTGTCCAGCTTCCAAAAGGGTGTCTCCACCCTACCCCAGAGCACAAGAACCCTCAGGTAAGGTTCCTGATCACATGTAGTTCAACATATATTAAAAGTGGATTTGTTTGCCACCTTTCCTCTTATTTTCTTCTTGCTCAGCATGAGCACCTCCATGGTGGTGTAACCATGCCTCCACCATCTTTTCGTAACATGAAAGCCACCACCAGCAGGAGGTCCACGTAGGTCTTATTTAGTGAGCATGAAGGTCCATTTTCACCCATTCTGCAGCACCCTTTAACTACTGTCCTTGGTTTTATTTTAAGTCTCTTGCAGTAGGAGCATGTTCCTACTTCTACCATCTAATGTACCCCTGCGTAAGCCCCATCTTCCCTTCATCGAGTTGCTTTCTTACAAGTTTAGGCTACGATTAGGGGACCATATTATAAGCCATGCGTGAAGTGCCTTGACTTGCATGACTTCATTCACTTGCACTTGAATATGGTTGTATGCATGCATGAAGTGTCCTTATTTTTTGTGTGGAGCATGACAGGATCTCATGAATATTTTTATTTTGCTGTTCTCACATGTATGATTGAGTAGGAATACATGCAAGCTACTGTCCCTTTTTTACAAAGAAATCAGTCCCAAGGGACTATGTTTTACTTGACTGCACACACTTCGGGCACTAGCGAAGCACTCACAAATTCCATCCATCAATTGTTATTGCCAATGATTATTGGGTAGTTTTATGGCTGTTAACCCCTTGTCCTTTTAGATGCTTTAACATGCACCCCCCATATGTGGCTGCGGTGAGGCCCCGTAACCTACTGTTCCTATCGTCCATACATGCATGCTCCCCTACCTCCATTGCCTTGCTGGAAAACATCAAAGGAAGTCAAATGAGGCTTCTCCCCCTATCTGAACCAAGGTGGGCCCTCCCAGGGGCCCCCACGACTTGTAGAAAGACCCCAAGGAGCCCACAGATGCATCCCAATTGGCAAAGCCCCAAAAAATGCAATTCTGTGGTGATCCGGCAACTCAGGCCGGATCACCTACAGCTTGTGTGTATCCGGCAACTAAGGCCGGATACATGATAAAAATGCCATTTTCCCGTTTTCTTTGTTCCTTGCCGAATTTTCATATTGTTTTTAACAAAACTAGATGGACCAACAGGGTTTCCAGGTCGCCCGGAAACCCAACTTGGGACTTGGACCCTCGGTCCAATTGGGAACATTAGTGGGCCTTCCAACAGGGCCCACCAAGCCCGATAAATCCAAAAGCATGCAAATAAGTAAGTTAAGTAAAAATGAACTAATTGAATCGGGCGGGCCAAACCCAATGTAGCCCACCCGAACTTTGTCGTGTGGAATGAGTATTTGAATTGTATGGTTCGGCCAAGACCGAGGGTAAGGGCCTATCGGGCCCGCCAAAGCCCACCAACCCACTAAGTGAGGGTTCAAAACCCCCAACTTCAAGAACACAGGCTTTCAAGCCCAAATTTGGACTATGGGCCCCAAGCCCAATGTCCAACTCACCTTGGCCAATTTAAACAAGATAATATAAAAGTACTTTGGCAACCATCATGGGGGCCCACCCAGGGGCCCGCAAACCAATGCAGACTCATTGCATGAAAATCACTAAGCCTCCAACTTGAATAAATTAAGTAAAATCAATTCACTACCCCCAAGCCCACAAGGCCTCCAAGGCTTAGGCAGAGGCCCACCAGAGGCACATGGGCTTAACCAAGCCCACCAAGGACATCGCGGGCCTTCCAATGGAGCCCGCCCCATCAGACTCAGTACATTTAAATAAGCAAGATAAAATCAACTAAAGGGACCCACACCATTTAGGTGGTCCCGCCAAGACTTAACCAAATTGCCTATCGGATTAGGAATCGGGTGAGAAACCAAAGTAAGCTAACTCAAACCAGGGAACCCACGGGACCCGTCATCCGACGGGGTGGACTGGGGTGTCTACGGACTTCCCCAGACCACAACCGAGACCCTACTTAGAATCTCAAGCCGCAGACCAAAGCCCAAAATAGATAACATTAGGTGCCCAGGTGTCCGCCTGCACCCCATCAGGCGGTGGCGACTCCGAACTTTCCCGTGCCCCGTTTCCGACGCGCGCACAGCAAGAAACCTAAGTTTTGGAAGAACTGAACTTGTAACCTTGAGAGATTTGATTAGGTGACCTATAAATTTATACTGTTAACCAGAATACGTTATGCAGGATTTCCAGATCAGATTTTAACATAGTTAACCTCATAAGAAAAGAAATTACAGTTATAACCATTATATGCCGCTAAGAACTATTACTTACAGTAATATTAGTCCTTAGGGATTGTTGGTGTCTAGTGGGCATAGCTGGTTATGGATCCATAGTTTTGGCTATATAGCTAAGGGATATTTCATTTGGGTTGGGTTACTCCCTGTTGCGAACGAGTTTCCCTTGCAAGTTGGTTTGCTCTGGAGGATCCTATGTCTGGAGGGACACGCCGGTGCTCCACTGGTGATTCCCTGTACATGTGGATAAGCAACCATCTCCATGTATTGATTCTGGTGCTGCTTGCTGGTGGTACTTGCCAACTCGGTTGAGTTCATGTGCAATAAGTCGATGACTACGGCTATTATCTAAGGTTATCTTCACGGGTTTGAGTATCATTAGTAGCGTCGCCCATAAGCCGCACTGTGGTATAGCATATGGTTGAGAGTCATCTCAAACGTGTATCTTTCTTTGTGAGTCCTACAATGATACTGAGATCACAAACACTTATTTCTGATGTTGTTCACATACAGGATGCATGTATTGGATGCTATGGTTGGATGTGACTGTTTAGTACATCCCGGAATTATGTTGGATTCTATTATTGATTTCTGAATCATGATCTTGATATACTTTATCTGTTCACAAATACTTAAACTGTTTTACATGCTGATTTGTGTTCCATGAATGAGATGAATGTTTATACGAGCCTGTTTACTCGAGACTGCTTATACATGCATGAAAATCTATTTTATTGATTATGAACTGTTTATAGCATGCATGTGTCGTCTACTGAGATATTTGTATCTCACCCTACTTCCTTATGTTATTTTTCAACTGATACGCGAGAGGGGGATCATAGTGGTGATTACCAGAGTAACCTTGTAGACTATTTGCCAGAGGATTACTATTATCCCGATTTGATCTGAGGTCGAGGAGAGAGGATTATGTTCAGTTTTCTTGACAGTTATTTATTTTTTTGGTTGATGTATCTGAGAGATTGGGAAATTAGAACCTTTGATTATTACCATACTTAAATGATCATTTGGATTGGATGCTTTTATTGGATTCATTTTATGAAGAAGTTAGACTACACTTCTGCACATTGATGTTCCACACTCTGATAGATATTGAATAAAGGATTATTTAATTTTCCAGTCTGGTTATTTATTGAATATTATTTGATATGGGCCAGTAGCATCTCGAATTTGGTTGTTGGGCTGAATTCGGGTTGTTACAGTAATGAACCGGATTCCGGTCAAGGTCGGTTTTTCATTGACCCGGGTTTGGGGCGTTACATATGGTTCATAAGCACTTTGGACTTTTTTAAAAGATTTAGATTTTCTAGAAAACGTTGAAAAATCTTTTTGGGTTTTTTGAGAGCCTTTTGAAAAAGCTTTTCCTAAAGATGAAGGCTCATTACAATCTTCAGGAAAAGGGCATTCCACTAGTGGAGTTTTTTTTTTGGAGGCCACGGCTGTTTGCCAACCAAACGCGGCCTCAAAAGTTAAAGGAGCTTCCTCTCAATTTTTCAAAACATTTTCTTTTGGAGCAGGTGAAATAGTGCAAGCCTGCTCCTCCTCAATCTCAGAATCCGATACCACCATTACTGGATGAGAGATACTGCCATTTTCTGCTTCTGGGCTTATTCCAGATGTGACCTCATCTGGGACCTTTATTGCTGCCCAATCAATAAAAGGCAGGCTTTCTTTTTCTTTTTCTGTTCTTTCTTCTTCTTGGCCTTCATTCTCTGCCATTGCAAAGAAGGCTCCCACTTCCTTCGAAAAATCCTGATGCTGCTCTGGCTGTTGCCCAGGCTCACCCATGGCCTCAAGGGAAGGAGGTGGTAAAGGTGGGATGTATGGCTGTAAAGTTGGGGTATAAGGCTTTTTAAAGGGGTTAAAATTGAAATACGGAGGTTTTGAATGATCCTGGAGAGGAGACAGCTGAATTGTATGAGAGGGTTTCAGAAAAGTCTCCCTTAAATGAGGGAATTTTCTTTGACTTTTCTTCTCTCCATTTCTTTCTTCATTTTGTTTATACCTTCTCCACTTCTCTGGATTTGAACCCAATCCTGCTGTTGGGATCAATTTCTTTACTTTTATGGGCTCCAACAACCCTTGTAAATTGATTCCCAGCCCTTTCCCCGGATGGAAATCATACTCATCCAATACCTTCTTCAACATTTTTTCTGCACAAGTCAATCTCCTTCTTTTTCTGACACCCCTCAGGTATGAAGTTGACCATTTCAAATTGAAAAGAGTGGAACACAATTTTGTCAACTGTTAATTCGACATTAATAAATGGTACATTAAGTGGCACAATTGGGGGGACTAGATTCTTAGCTAGGACAGTTATCACCCTTTGTCCTCTTATATAATTCACCCTTTGGTGGAGAGTGGATGGTATTGCCCTAGCCAAGTGTATTCACAGCCTTCCTAGGAGCAGATTGAAAGTTGCTGGAATATCAATCATCTCAAATGTGACATTGAAGATATTTGGTCCGATAGTGACCGGTAGTTCAATCTCCCCTAAGGAGTGTGTCTCAGAGCTGTCAAAAGCTTTCACAATCCTCTCGTTTTGCTTGATTTTAGATTGATCCAGACCAAGCTTCACAAAAGTAACCAACGGGCAGACATTTAAAGCCGATCCGTTGTCGATTAAAACTCGTGCTATCATGCTGCCCTTACAAAGCACAGTGATGTGCAAAGGATCAACATGATAACATCCGCCAGGGCTTATCTCACTTTTAAAAGAACTTATAACATTGTGAGATAAAATCTGACCAACCATCTTGCCTAGCTGGTCTAGATCAATTGTTTTAGGAAAATGTGCACTCTGGAGTACCTTTAGTAATGATTCCCTGTGCTTTTTTGAATTAAGCAAAAGTCCCAATATTGAAATCTGGGCGGGAATTTTATTTAATTTATCCACAATATTGAATTCACTCTTTTTTATTATTCTAATGAGGTCGGCTATCTCATTTTTTGCAACCTAGGGGGTGCCCTCCCCTATCTTGGCTTTTCCATTCTGATTTTTTTTTCTTTTGTTTCTTTCTTCCCTTCTGTTCTTCTCCTACAAATCTTCTCGACCTCATCATGAGATTTACCTCTTCTCTGTTCTGCTTCTCAACCACCGGAATTGTGGTCATGATGCCCTCACTGTAATTCCATGGTACAACTGATTTTGAATAAGAGGGCTTAGCAACCTTAATCACCAGCAGGGGAAGATGGGACTTTGCTATAGGAGTTGGTTTGGGAATATCATAGGGAGAAGGAATATCTATAACCAAAGGCGGACGCTGAGTTAGCGCCTTTGGTTGAGAGGGTTTTGAAGTCATTGGAGAAAAAGAAATGATTGATGCAATGGGTGAATTGCAATTTCTGACAATGTGAGTGTAACGCCCCAAACCCGGGTCAGTGCAAACTGGCACCCAACCCAAACCCGGTTCGCTATTGTAACAACCCCAGTCTGGTTCAACAACCAAACTCGAGATGTTACCACGAAGCTGGGGTCAGATACAAACTAAGATTCACAATAATTTTAAAACTAATTAAATACATCAGAGTTTTGGTGGCCAATAAAAACAATTCTTTAATTAATATATTCAATTCAGTTTACAATAAAGTATATCTAATTAACATATGACATTAATACCAATTAGAATTCTACCCATCAAATTAAAACCCCATCTTTGCGATCTCTCTAAGCAACCTGAAAAATAGGGGAAAACGGAGTGAGATTTACATCTCAGCAAGTAGCAGGTGCATGCAATTTGAAACAGTCCAATGTAAGCAAATAGTCATGAGGTATTCGATTAATCAACGATAAGACGAGAAATCCAAGTTATCCATGGCAATTCCAAATAAAGCGATAAAAACAGATGATCGTGTACAAATACCAGCAATTGTATGTTAACGGGGTAAAACCGACAAAAGCGATAAAACACGTGCCATTGCAGGACTCACAAAGATGATAAGTATTTGAGATGACATTCAACTAACTGCTATACCACCATGCGGCTTAGGGGCAGTGCTACTTAATGATACTCAAGCCCCATGTAGCGCAGCTATAGACAAGAGCCGTAGTCACCGACTTATTGCGCACGAACTCAACAGATTTGGCATGTACCACCAGCATGCAGCACTAGAATCAATACATGGAGATGGTCGCTTATCCACATGTACAGGGAATCACCAGCGGCGCATCGGGGTGTCCCTCCAGACATAGGACCTTCCCAAAGCAAACTAACTTGCAAGGGAAGCGCGCTCGCATATAGGAGTAACTCAACCCAAACTAAATACCACCTAGCTAACCAGCCAAAACTATGGATCCATATACAGCTAAGCCCACTGATACAAACCATGATAAAACAACATACTTGGACACGCTACTGTAGGAGGCATACACACTTTTACCCGTAAAGGATTACACATCTTTACACAGAGGATTACCCATCTTTGTCGTAAAAGTTAATATCAACTCAACCACATAAGCCATATCACCCAACTGTAAAAGTAAAGTGAACAACATCATACCACATACCAAACCATACCCAAGTATTCCATTCGATGTGAAAATCATGATTCAATCCTTACAAATCCAATGATAAGCTTTTTCAGAATAACATATGCAATTCTTTTAATTATATTCAAAATAAAACTCATGTTTCATAAGTTTGATAAAACTCAGATTTTATGCAATTCCAGTAGCCAATATTCATTTTGAAAGCTCAAATAAAGTAAAACAAATCTTACTTAGTTTTCCTTATTAATCCCTTTATTAGAATCCAATTTCCTATCTTAACACCTAAGATAGTTTTCATTTAGGTTATCTGTATTTTATTTCTCCTGCATGTTCTACAGACCTAAAATAAAGTTTAGGAGATGTTTCTACCCTAGGAATTCCAGTAGAATTATTTCTATCAATATCCCATACCCTTTAGACCCTTTTATGCACACCCTTTCATTATAACCTTCAATTTATTGATTAATCATTCCAATTTAATTTTAAAATTTTAATACCTTAATTAGATCCTTATAAAGATGTTAAAATGCTTAACTAATCAGAAAAATTATTGGATATTTATTCATATTACAAAATCCCCAAAATCTGTAAATTTTACATAGAGCGCCGACCTCTACAGGGCTAGGCGATCCTGGGCGATCCTAGACGCTCGTGCAAAATTAAACAAAAAATTTCCAGATTTACAAAGTTCGGATTTTTATTCTTTTACTATATGTTTCTTTGGTCTAATTTAATCTAATAACATTATAAAACATTCCTAAAGCCTTCTATACTAATTCCCATCAATTAAATACCATCCTATAATTAATTTCATGATCAAACCAAGTTTTCTTCTTTATTTCAACAAATCCTTCAAGAATACCAATCAATAATATATAAACAATTTGATTCCATGTAAATACTGTTCCGACTAATCCATTCAATCCATATGAAATCACAGAAAATGAAATCATGCAGTTCCTCATGTTTTCCAAGGGTTACTACTTGCCTTATACGCTAAAATCCTTCTTCCATTGAAGCTTCTAATTGTGGACCTTACTTTTGCTCCCAAACGCACCAAACTAGAGTCTCCCAATTCAAATCTCCACCGTACACATTGTAGTTCCATCAGTGATGAACAAAACCTCCAAATTTGAAGGCGATCCATCGTATGGATTTTCCCCGATCATGTTTTGATGATGGTTGGTCAGACATCTCCATTAGCAACCTCCTTCCTTTCTCTCCATCTTTTCTCTCAATAATAAACCCACGAAAATTCTCTCTTGTCTAACCTTAATCCCATATTTATATTAGGCTTTAGAAGTTCTAAACCAACCCTAATAGGCTACTTTAATTTGGGCTAACCTAACCATGGTCTAATTAAAGTCTAACTCATTCTAATTAATTCCTACTTTTTCTCCACCTTTTATTTTTCTACTTAAACATTAATAATTTAATCTCTTATCATCTAAACTCCTACTTACAACCTATTTTCGTGCATAATATTTAATTAAACCTTAATATCACCTAAAACCTTATTTTCTCCAAATTAAGACGTGAAATCTCCTAATTACCCTTTTTCCCACTTTTAAGCTTTTATTAATTTCTTTTAATTTCTAAGTTGTCAAAATAAATTATTTCCTTCTATTTTCAAATTCTAGTTATTATTAATGATCTATTTATTAATTACCCTTTTCTGAAAATTACCAAAATACCCTTTTTACTCTTTTAGTCTAATTTCATTAAAATTCTTTCTTTATTTACAACTTATGATTTATTCGAATTAATTATCCTCTAAATCTTCACTTTTTATTTTAACTAGGACTCAACTCACATTTTCTTTTATTTAGTATTTATTTATTTATTAGGTGAAAATTCAGGGTTTTACAGTGACGTTTGGAAACATTGATCTGGGCCATAAGGGAGGAGACCCGAGTTAGGGAGGAATTAATGTCCTCAGCAGCACTGTCATTTCCGTTTCTTCCAGAAATGACATTAATTTGCTCTGCCTCCTCTTCTTGATTAAAGTAGACCTTTACAGAAGTCCCTATTGGTGAAATTAATTGCGAGGGATCAAAAGTTTTACTTATAGAAGAGATGGCCCCCACTAAATTGGAGGGGCCTGCCCCATGATGCTTAGGCAAAGGATTTTGACCAATATCATTCTGGAGGGAGAGGGAGCAACAGTGTTAAATGACAAGGTCCTCTGATCAATTAAATCTTGAATGGCGTGCTTTAAAGGCCAAAACTTTTCTGTAGGGTGTCTTGGTGCACCCATATGGTAGTCACAAGTGGTGGAGGGATCGAAATTCTTTCCCTTCGATGCATTCGTATTCGGCTCTTTCAGAATAACATACCCTACATTTAACAAGGTTGGCAATAGCTGGGATGGAGTCATAGGAATGGGGATAAAAACCCTGTTCCTTCTAGACCCCATCCATGCATCTCTCTCCTCTTTTGTAAATACTTTTCTTTGGTTTGCTTGTGCTTGCTGAGGGATATTAATATTGAGTGGTGTTTGGTGGGTGGTTTGATATTGCGGAAACATTGAAGTGTAGAGGTTTCTTGGGAGGTTGAGGTTGGACCATGTTTACTTCCCCTTCTTTCCGTCCTCCATTCATCTTAGCTTTATTCCCCTTCTTCTGAGCGAAAGAGGTGGAGGATTCAGTCTGATTGGCCATGGTGGAGTAGTCTATGATTTTCCTAGATTTGACCCCATCTTCAATCTGGCAAGCCACTTGAACTAGAGCAGTAAAATTGGTGGTAGTCTAATCCACCAAGTGATTGTAGAATGGTTGCCCCAGTGTGCCAATGAAGCTGGATATCATTTTGGGCTCTAGCATTGGTGGCTTGACTTGGAAGGCAGCCTCTCTCCACCACTTGGCATACTGCCTCACAGTTTCTTCTATTCCCTTGCTAATCCTCATTACTTCGCATCGATCGGGCACGATCTTCGAGTTGAACTTGTATTGTAATAAGAAGGCATCAGCCAAATCCTTCCACTTTCTGATTTTGCCATGGTCTATTGTAGCAATCCACTTCAAAGCAGCCCTGGTCAAGCTCCTTTGGAAAATTTAGATTAGTATGCCGTCATTCTAGCCAAATTGATACAAAGCCCCACAATAGAGCTTCAAATAGCTCATGGGGTAGCCAATGCCATCATATTTGTCGAAGTCTGGGCACTTGGATTTAGCCGGTAGGCATACATCAGGGTACAGGCACAGGTCCTCAAAGCTTGTGCCTCCGAAGCTGTTTACCCCTTTTACTTCCCTCAATTCCTCCTGAATCATTTCTAGTCTGTCCAGGAACTTCTTTTCCATTTCTACCCTCATCCTGTCCTTCTCTTTCTCTTTCTCATATTCAGTCGTCTCCTCCCTAATCATTATAGGTTCAGGGATAGGTTTAGAAATGGGTTCAGCGATAGGTTGAGTTGGTGGCGGAATGTTGGTCTGAGGTGGAGGTGCATTGTGGGAAGAAGAGGCTTGATGAGCCTGAGCTTAGGCTTGCTGGGCTTGAGTAGATAGCAAGTTTTCCAGCATTTTGGCTAGTCCCGCCACTTACTCCTATAGTTGAGCAAAGTCTTGAGCGGACACAGTTGATTGATTCTCGGTTGGGTTCATGATTGCAATTTTTAGTCTCTGAGAGCGCCTGGGAGCAATGATTGCAAATAGCCAAAAAACCTTAAAAAAATATTAGTACCATATTGAAATCATATTCACACACCTATGAATGCATGCATGTAGGCTAAGTGAACATGAGTTTGGAATGTTTTTTTTTACATTTTTTTTGTTCTTTTAGATTTGGTTAAGATTAACCTTCTTGAATGAGGTTGGTTGGTACGAAAAAGACCAATTAAAAGAATTGTTGGAATATTCTAGGGCTTCTAACATGTCTCACAAGATATGAAATGCCTAAAATAAATGCTTTTAGACAAACCATAGAGTGTCTTGGAATTACTTAAGCTTCCAAGGGCTTATGAATTGGTTGGTATGAAAAAGACCATCCAAAGAAATTGTTGGAATATTCTAGGGCTTCCAACATGTCCCACAAAATATGAGATGCCTAAAGTGAAAATTTTTAGACAAATCAAGGAGTGTCTTGGAATTACTTAAGCTTCCAAGGGCTTATGAAGATAAAAAATTTGAAATTTTAGGCTTTCAGAAGTCCTATGAGTTAAGGAATTACTGAGGTTTCCTTAGGCCTATGAGGTTTTTGAAAATTTCTAGAATTTTAGCCTTCCAGTAGTCCTATGAGTTTCTAAATTAAGCTTTAGAAGGCCTATGAAGTTAGGGAATTACTCAAGCTTCCCTACAGCTTATGAAAATTTGAAATTCAAAGGCTACTAGTGACCTATGAAATCTGAAGTTTTTAAAGGCCTTTGGTTGTCCTATGAACTGAATTTCTGAAATTCCAAGGCTTTCAGATGCCTATGAAGGGATAAATGGAATTACCCAGGCTTTCAAGGGCTTATGAAGTTAAAAATCTGAAATTCAAAGGCTTTTAGAGGCATATGGAGATTTTGAATAAAATCTGAAACTCAACGGCTTTCAGAGGCCTATAATATTTTTGAATCTTATTTAAAACTTTTGAGTTGAAAAAGGAACTCAAGTTGCTTTAAATAATATTTTTTCTTTCTTTTTATTTCTGATTTTTTTTATTTGCTTGGAATTTAATGATTTCCAAGTGACCCATTTGAGATTCCTAGGTTCCAAAAAGACCTATGATTTGCTAATCAAATTGTTCTTTGAATGAAGTCTTAAAAGTTTAAACACTTTATGTTTGAAAACTTCTTATTAAAGAACATATATTTTTTAAAATTGGATTTGTTCTTATCAAACTTTCGAGATAAAATGATTTGAACTCCTTTTTCGTCCTTCCCAATTGATTTACACTTCAAAAGTTAGGTTTAGAACATGTTTTGAAACCTTGGTGTGATTTCAATGTTCAATTCGTAAAGTTGAAGTGTGATTTGTTTCTTTGATTTAAACCAAGCTTTTTTCCCTTTATCACTTGCACCCTTTAGTTAAGATAAATGCTCAAATTAGGTGAGAATTGCCAAAAATGATCGTAACCCCTTGATTTGGATGAGTTTAGAAGGATTTGGATGCCATTTACCTTTATTGAAATCCCTATTATCAGTTTATATCATTTACAGCTTGAGAGAAACCAACTTTGTTCATTAAAAAGGCTAGGCATCATTTTGAATCCTGATCCGCATACTCAGTGCGGTTTTGCCTTGTCCGCACATATACTGCGGACAGGTCATGATTGCATATCAATTGCGGGTAGGCTAAATCCACATAATCAGTAAGGTTTTCAGGTCAAAAATAGATTTTTAAATTTTTTCTTTTCCCAATTGATTTTATTAGTTTGATTATTTGTCCAAACTCACTGTTCACCATTGGGTGGCTTCTGAACTGTCCCAAATTGGACTTTTTGCACTTAAAGTGTTGCAAAAATGCATGTGCAGCAATGAACCATATGTAATTGATAAAAACATGTACACACGAGCCTTTATGCCCTCCAAGGGTACAAATTTATGAAGGAAAACTAAAATAAAAGTGTGCCTTCAAGGGCTGAAACAAAAATTTACAACTTAGCCTTCTTGGGCTTGCAAAAGAAAACAAAATTCCTAAACTAAATTCAGAAAATGCTTTCTATCCCAACACTTCTTTGATCCCTTTTCTCCCAATTTCGTTGCAAAAAGAGGATTAGTAGCATTCACACAAGAGAGGGCATATGCTCCCTCCAAAATTAGACACCATATGCATGGATTTTAGACATTATGTTGCCTCCTATGGAGATTTGGGTAGAATAACATCTAAGAAGAGTTAAAAACTCTTCCTATGGGCTATACCAATCCTAGGATAGAACAATTCCTTGGGAAAAGTTAAATCCCAAACATATGGACACCATGACTTTAACTTACAAAACATAAAGGCAATTCTTAAAAATAAAGCCGAAATCACCCTGTTACCTTGTGTTTACCTCTAATATGGTATCCATATCATACTTTGGCCTTAGAACACATGCAAGTGGCCTTCTTTCAATTACAAACCCAATTTCCTATCGTAGTTGGTTTACTTTGGCCAAAAACATGTATCTCCACCTTCAAGCGTAGGGGGTTTTGGGTTTTGGGTTTTGGCTTAGTGGCAAATTAGATCTCAAGCCTAGTGTATGACCAGAATCAAAGATCCACAATGTCATCAAATCATTAGCTCAAAGCTCTAAGGTGAATGTTTTCACTTTCGCTTTCCAAAGTAACGACCTCGGTGCCCCAAGCTACACACATTCGAGTTCAACTTCTTATAGGTGATAGGTAGGCCGTGTAAAAAAAATATAAAAGGTGCACAAGTGCATTTGAAAAAAAATAAGGACACATTCATCATAACGTCCCACCCTTGCCACTCCTTTTCGTTGCCACGCATACACATCCACATCCACATCAACCAAGGCATGATATAGAGATCATATGTGAAGCAGTTAAACACAAGTAAAAAAAGGTAATAAAAATAACCTATGCATGCTCATGATCATCCTATATTCATGGGGAAAATCCCCTAAGCATATTATCATGTTGCACAAGAAACACTTAATCATGAAAGACATGCTTGAAACATTCAAAACAATCACCAAACATTCATATCTCATGCTCATCATACTCGAGATCAACTCATGGCATTAGAAATCTAAACTAAAGCATGCTATCATGAAAATACAACAAGCATGGTTTGATAAGGCCAAGCTCCTAGACATGATTCTAAACACATCCAAATATATACATGCCCTATCCTCATGGCTTTTTGAATGTCTAAGGCCATATCTAAACACATCAAGCATGCTTATCATGATCAAACAAAACAGCAGCAATCAATAATAAAAAAACAAAAGCATGAATAAACAATCAAATCATGGCTTAAATCCACATTTCCCCAGCGGAGTCGCCAGTTGTGAAACAAGGAGATTCACCTACGTGATTTCCTTTTCATCACACGAGATTGACAAAAATAAGGAGTCGCCACCATTCAAGTTAAGATGTGAATGGACACCAAAGTGATCATAAAAAGTAAAATTAGAGCTAAAGTAGCTCTAATTCATGGTTAAATCCAGAGATCAGGTAAGGGGATTAGATTATGATTAGGGGAAGGTGTTAGGCACCCCTACTTATCCATGCAAGGTGATTGCCATATGTTATCCATGCTCAAATAAATGCTTGCTAACAAAGATCATTCAAAAGGACTTGAAAAGAACCAAACACATGTGTGATTTCTCCATATGAGTAGCCCAATGAATCATGAACTCTCCCTTTGGATCCACCATCTCTAGGACTTCATGGTTCAGTGAAAATCAAGGTCAAACTTAAAGAAAATCAAACTTAAAACAAATCTGGAAAATTCAACAGAAGATAAAGCCATTTGGGTTTGAAAACTTCGATTAATCATAAATCCTTCGATTCAAACTCAAAATGAATGAAACCAAAGCCATTTGAAAGCTGGTATGAATTAGAAGACTCAGTAAAAAATCCAATCCAATTTGATTAAAATCAAAGGAGATATACTCGTTGAAATTCACTGTTGTAAATCAGTAAAAACAGCGAGTAGCCAAATTTGAAAGCCTATTCGTGGAGATTGGCTAGATATAAATCCTTGAAAGTTTGTATGAATGAAGTATGAGGTGCTCTCTTTTGAATGGAATAGGCCTCACATAAAACTCCATCCATTTGTGACTTGTGTGCCCTCTCAAACATGCCTAGAGGATCTCATATTGACTCTATTATCTGCTACTGAGCAGTTCAAAGTCAATCGAACACACAGAACTCAAATCAAATTGAAAACTCTTGAAACCAATTGGATTTAAAAATAGGCTCACAAAGGAAAACTCTGAGATTGAAATCACTTAAATCGGAGTTAAAATGAGCATTTGGTGTTCAATCAAAATGACAATTTCAGCAATTTGATCTGAACTAATTTGTCAACTTTAATTAGATGGTATAAAAAAAGGCTCCATATAAATTGCTCAAATTTTACAGGAAATAACTAGACATCTTCACCTATCACATGTCTTGGGAATCACTCAAAAATTCATCCGGATGATGAAATTGGATGATGAAATTGTGACTGATCTAAGACAAGGTACAAGTTCAATCTAGATTTGTAAACTTTGAGTAAAAATGAGTTGAAATAGTGTATGTGTGCAATGGATTCAACTAAACTGGTTTTAAAACACTGGCAATGAGTTGGAAAATGTTCAGAACAACTTTAGGACTAGGATTTGGCTCAAAACTCTCATTAGTTAGGGAGGAAGAGCCAAATCCATCCATATTTAAACAAAGAGCTTGAACTAAAGAGTTTAGACTATAGGGTCTTCTCTCGAAGACAAAATCACTAAAAATTAACTCATGAAATCCTAAGAGTTTGCTATAAGGCCACCGATCTCAAATCTACCATATAGAGCATGGTAGATCCAAGATCTAAGCCTATTCTTGACAAAAACTAGTGATATGTGTGTGATTGTAGTGGAAATCAGATTTTAGGAGAAAACAGAGATCTAATGCTATAGAGAGCATAGATCACTGTGTTCTCTCCAGATTTAAAACAAAATCACTCCAAAAAAACGACAACCACACACAAAATCATGAACATGTAAGTACTTCATCACAAGATGGATCTAAGCCTAGAGATCCATTCCAACGTCTGTTTCCCCAAGCTCTCTTTTCACGTTTTACGGCTAGAGAGGATGCTTTAGGTACTTTGGCTGTGATTTTGGGGCTGCAAGCACACCCAAGGCCTTATACTACAAAAAGGTATAAGGAAGGAGTGTTGAAATATAAATGAAATGAAGAAGAAATGAAGTAGCCTTACCTTAGTAGCTTGAATGCTTGAGTAGAGAATTGGGTAGAGTTTCCCTTCTTCTTTAAGAGCTCTTCTAGCTTCAGATTAGCAGCCCTTTGCAAGAGGAGAGCTCCTCTATTTATAGGCACAGCTAAGGGTATAAAAGACCCAAGGGTAGGCAAAAATATGCTTCTAGATTATTCCAATTCAAGCCAAAGGCATGAATTGGAATAAATCCACAAGTTTCGGAGGGCAAACTAGGGAGATCAGGTTTCTCAGAGAGAGGTAAGATGCGTAAATAAGGCTCAGATCTCGAGTCTTTACGCAATTGTGCAAAATGAGTATAACTTCATACACAGTGCGATTTAGACCAAACCGCATTGTATCTGCGGTCGTGACTAAACCCTTCAAAAACCGCACATTGACTATGGGCGAGATTTAGTTACACGCCATGATTGCTGTTGATGTGGCCTAATGGCCAAAGCCACTTGGCAGCCCACTTGCACTCATGAAAAAAGCGTGACTTCGACTGCACCATATGTGCAGGCGCGACCGCACATCATATGCGGTCGGAACAAAATTAACAAAAACCGCAGTATATATGCGGGCATCATATTTTCTTGATTTTTTTTAGGTTTTGACACATGTCAAAGCCCAATTAGGGTGTTTTAAATATATTTTCATTATTTTCTTATATTGTAGTGTAATTTGGGGTGTTTACAACACTGTCGCCATCCCTAACCCCCCACCACTACAGAGACTAGGGGTGACAATTGTGACCCACCAACATGCCTGAACATGTCTTGTTTTAAGACGGATTTGGGTTTCTATTTCAACATGTGGGTCAGGTTCTGGTTTAGAATTTTTAACCCAAAATAATTGGGTTGGGTTTATGTTTGACTTGTCAACTTGAAATGATTTGGAAATAACTTTTGTTTGAAATTTGATCTAGAACATTATACCAAGAATATTGTGGCTACTCAATTTTTTGCTCTTTTAATATAGATAATGACAAAGTATGAAGTTGTAGAAGACCTTCTACGTAAAAATATTTCAGAGTCCTTAGCCTCCAACGATGTAAATTGAGGCCTTGATGGTAAGTAAAGTCTTTTAAAACTTTTATTATTATGTCTTATTTATTTTTGTTCATGTTACTCTAGTTCTATTTTAATGATTGTTATCTTATTAGGTGTGCTTTGACATTAGAATGAATTGAAAAATAGAGCTTGCTTGCTTGGACTTGAGAGTTTGGGACACTACAGGATTTTGATGTTTTGGGCCTTTTGCCTTGTAGCAATTCTCAATTTTATTAGTAATTTAAACTGTTTTAATGGGTTGGTGAGTTAAAATGGGCTGAAACCTTCCATCCCGTTTACTGAACGGGCGGGTTCCGGTCGAACCTTAACCTGTTAACCCCTACATCAATTGGACTCAAAACTGCCCACACCTGACCCATTGCCACATCTAACAAAGAACATCATACCACCCACCCCTACCAGGCTACCACCATCAACACAACAGACATTTAGTTTGACAAACTGAAATTTGGCACATGGAAAGGAGGTAGACTTGTAAGATTTGGTAGATCAAGTGTTAATTTAATTCGTGCATGGACAGTCGCTAAGTAATGCTATTTGGAATACGAAGAGAATAATCAAAGTCTACTGGGTCAACTAAAATATTGGAAAATCATTTTAATAGCTTAAACATGAAGTTTCGTAGAAATAAACTGGAATCTTTGGTGCTACCCCTTGAATTATAGAATTCGAAACTTGATAAAATGATATTAGAACAATAAATGTCAACTTAGAAAGCTGGAATATTTGGTGGTCTTTTGACTAACAGCATTATAATAATAGAAAATTGCAACTTGATAAAACAAGCTAGCTGATGAACAGTAATGTAATTGCAACTTGTAAAGACTATTATTGTAATGATTGGTCAATGCTCGAATTTGCTTAGGAACCTTTGTGTGGAACTTATAAAATGATGGCCTCATTTCATTCTTCCATCTTTCACTATCTCAATTGATTCTTGGTTTTGGTTCTGATTTGGGTTGAGCTGCACTACTTTTCCTTCTTTCAATCCCTCTAAGGTAAGTAAGTTTTGAGTCACTTCTGTCACAGTTTCAGTTGTTAGTTTGTTTGTTGTTGTTTAAGTCCTCCAGATTGTGTTTGGTCTCATGTCGTAGTGCTTCTTGTATGCAAGCTGCGGATATGGAATTTATGCTTGCAGTCTTCTGAAGATCAGGTCAGGCTCGTCCTTATCTACTCCTGGCGGGTGTATAACACAAGGTTCTCCTCAGTTCTATATCATATTCCTAGCTTGATTTGTTCGGTGACAAGTTCAAAGGCAAATTAATTGTATTAGTTTCATGTTTCTTGGTTAATATGTGTCTTGCTTTTCTAAATGATTTGAGCCACATATCCTGTGGCAATTTTTGTAACTTATTGTTTGTCTAATCTAATCACGCAAGGATTCTACACCACCACCACCACCCGCCACCCACCACCCACCACCATCGTTGTTATTACCACCGCTCCCACACTATCACCAACAATAGCAATACCTCCACCATCACTACCATTACCACTACTTATGACCCCTACCACCACCACAGCACCACTATCACCACCATCCAAACACCATCATTGCAACACTATCACTATGCTACTACATACCTACGATCACCATCCATGACCACCAAAAACCACCACCATAACCATCATTACACCAATACTACTATGATCGCCACCCGCTGATAATTGCCATCACCACTACCACCATCACAATGCTTTTAAATCATGATAATTATACTTTCTAAATGGTTTTTTTTTTCTTTATTGTGAAAATCATAGCTGATTTTAACTAGTTGTAACAAATAGGCCTGTTTCTCTTCACCTATTTCTAATAACTCAAAAACAATTTCAGAACCTTTTAGTTTATTATTTAAAAAAAAAAAAAAAAGAGAAAGAAACAAGTCAAAAACAATAACTAAGGAAATTATCGGTTGGTTTGTCATTATGTAATCCAGTATCTACCTAAATACTTATTGACTTACTAATATTCATTATAGTCGATTCAAATCCGAATAATGAAACCGCCAACCGTCTCGAAACAATACCTGAAATTATCTGTTGGTTTGTTATTCTATTGTCTACCTAAAAAGCTGACTATATATTACCATATGTGATGGTCAATTCAAATCCTAATGAAATATCCAACAGTCTCCAAACCGTAAGGCTCCTTTTGGCATTAATCTGGGGCATGCATTTCAAGACGTTGGAATGACTTACAGGGGTTGGAAAGCAGTGGTTTGGTGAGTTAGAAAATTAAGAATGGGTTTTGGATTGAAACCCAAAATTGAGTGATCTAAGTCCTGTTTTCTGGATTCTCATTTCTTATTTTGTAAGTTTCTGATCGCAAACTTACAATATTTGTAAACCCCAATCAGGGATGGCAATGGTTCGGTTTTAACCAAACCGAACCGAACCAAACTTATTAGGATCGGTTTTGGGTTCTTAATGATCGGTTTTGGTTCGGTTTAATTTGGTTTTTAACTCAAAAAACCGATGCAGTTTCGGTTTGGTTAAGGTTTTAAGGTCAAACCAAACCGAAACTGAACCGACTATATATAATATGTATAAGCTTTTGGTGAAACATTGCTAGGGGATGACATGTCCCTTCTAGCGTTGAAGGGTCTTGAATAGTTACTGAAACAAAAAACTTCACTTTATTATTATTTGTTTTTATTGTACTTTGGAATGAATTCTTTTGATACAGTTTTTCATTGGCACGTCATTGTGTGTACACAGTAAAACAATAAAAATTTAATCTATCTGAACTTCCAAAAAAGGTGAAACGGTTCGGTTTAGTTACGGTTTCAAGAATATGAAAGTTAAATGGTTTTGGTTTTAAAATTATTAAACCGTAGTGGTTAGGGTTTGATTATGGTTTTTATTGTAAACATGTTGGTTTGGTTTTGGTTTTCTTAAAACCGAACCAAAGCCGAACCGTTGCCATCCATAACCCCAACGCTTTGTAATCATTCACAAAATATTCTTCCCAAGATAAGGATAAAGTTGTCTTGTACAAAAAATGTTTTTAAAGTAAGAGGGATGAAAAATTTGCAATATTTGACTCTTACAAAAAGTGAATCACTTCTAAAAAATGCTAATCGGAGAAAGTTGGAAGTTTAAATTCTTATGATTTATTTAGTTGTGTATTAACTCTTTGATTTTAGTTTTGGTATTTTTATGAATTATATTGCCTTTTAAATGAGTTTAATCTCAATGTTAGGTTTGTCATTCCAACAGCACTGTGTTAAAATCTAGCTATGAAGCAAAGAAGGAAAGGCTATAACAGAATATATGAGATGGAAGAACAGTTCGATGCCACTCCAAGCATTGAATTACAGGAGACCCAAAACACTTATAAAACCAGTCATGTGGTAGGATTTCTTCAAGAAAAGATGAACGGAATCACATCAAGCTCTGCTGATTGGGAAAGCTCCTGGTCCATCTTTCGTTTCCCTAGATCACTAAAAAATATAAGCAGGACGGCCTGGCAACCTGAAATGGCGATTATAGGCCCTTATCACAGGAACAATAACTCGCTAAGCAGCAAGATCATCGAAGGACAAAAGGTGAAATATCTAAAGTCGATCATTAGTCGTATAGAGAAGAAAGAAGCGTGTGGACTAAATAAACTTGTGGACGCCATTAAAGAATTAGTTGAAGTGGCTAGACTTTGTTACTCAGAGCCTCACAGGGAAATAGGAGATGCTGCTTTCGTAGAAATGCTCATACTTGATGGTTGTTTCCTTATTGAGCTTTTTCTCAGAACTGCAAAATATTGTGAGGAAAAATATATGGACGTTGACCCAATCTTCAAAATGCCATGGGTGATGCCAGTTCTTCTGAGAGACCTCCTTAAGCTTGAGAATCAAATACCCTTCTTTGTCCTCCAATGCTTATTTGATTTGTCAAGGCTTCAAAGAGAAGTGGGTGTTTCCCTGAACCAGCTTGCAGTCAAATTTTTCAACCAAGGATTGGAAAGTTCCAAGTATGTCCTTCCAGAGAATGAGAAGGGGGAATTCCAGCATCTGCTTGATTTGTTCCTGTCTTGTTTCACTTCACAATTTCAAGCAACAAGATATGAACATTCACTTCAACTGCAAACCCTACCACCAGTGCAGATGATTCAATGCGTGAGAAAGCTACGTGACTCCAAAGTAAAGTTCATGCCCAAAAAAACTGATAAAAGTAACTTCTTGGACATCACATTCAAGAGTCGTTGCTTTTATGGTGTGTTAGAGATCCCTCCTTTGGTTATCGATGACTTCACCAGCTGTGTTTTCCTAAACGCCATTGCCTTCGAACAGTGTCATAGATTTGGCTCTCGTCACATCACTAGCTATGCTGCCTTCATTGATTGTCTCATCGATACTCCAGCAGATGTTGGTTTTCTTTATGAAGATAAAATTATTACTAGAATTTCTGGGAATGAGCAAAATGTGGCTGACTTCTTCAATGCTCTTGGTAAGGCTATTGTACTGGATCCTAACAACTGCTACCTCTCTGAACAGTTTCAAATGGTTGACAAATATTATAGGAGTCGATGGCCGACCATGATGCGTACCTATTTTCGCACTCCTTGGTCATTTCTGTCGGCTTCGTCAGCTGTTATTCTCCTCCTCCTCACAGTGGCTCAGACTGTTTTCTCCATTCTATCTTACCTTCAGTACTAGACGATGGTACTTATAACGACAATTGTAATATTAATATTAGAGAAACTGTTTATTTTATGTCTCTAGTAAGATTAATTGTGTTAATGTTCAAGCATTAAGCAACAACTGCTCCCTGATAGCTATGGTAGTTCAATATTAATTTCTACGTTTATAAAATTTATTTGATTCTTGAATGCGTGGTAATATACTAAATGTAGAGCTGTACGTATTGTTCAACTTGCCTGAAGCTCCCCAGTCCAACTGAATAATAGCCCAAACTAAGATTTTAGTTTTCATGTATTGAATAATTTATATATTGGTGCATCATAATTAATAATTTCTATCATGTGAATTGTATTTTATTACTTTATATTTGCATGTATTAAATAATTTCTATCATGGTGCATAATAATTAATATTTTAGTTCATAAAATCTATTATTACTTTATCATAAAATGTTTTAAAATGCAATTCTCTTAAGTGTACATTAAAATTGGGCTGGCTCGAACCAGGCCCGAACTCAAGATGCTTGAAAATGAAAGCTTACTATCTGCAATCATTTGCAACAGATTCTGAGTTACCAAAATATTTACAATAGTAGCAAAGTAGTCATCTAACCTAAGTATTTCTACATAGTTATTTGGGAATATTTTAAAATAAAAATATCTAAATTAATATAAGCATAAGTTCACAATTATATTATGTATGAAGATAACAGTAACACCATGAATTATAATATGTGGTGTTTTAAATGGACAAATATATTAAGTGTATTCAATGGACTTCTTAGTAAAATATTCTTTTTTTCCATAATTAAAATGTTGTATAGATAGAATAAAAATTAAATTGATAATAAATAGCTAATGAATTATATTTTAGATGAACTTTTAGTATTTAAAAAGAATAGAATATGTAGGACAAACATAATAAAATGAATTGAAAGTGAGTTGGTCCGCTGGCACACGTGTGGCAACCATGTGGTGCGCACCTGCCCGCCACGTGCTCAGACATGGTGTTCACGTGGGCATCGCATGACAAACTCCTAAGTGACTAAGATGCCCTTGATGTTGTATTAGCTATAACTTTCTCATCTGACTTTTGATTTGGACATGGTTTTTTTAGGTTGCGTTCATCTCGAAGTCCTCTATCTAATGATGTAAATATTTTTGGGAAATTTCAAGTTCTTTGGAAATTCTGACTTTGCTCTTGATTTCTGTCGGTTTAGGATTTGCACCTGTGTCATTTTTTGTGCAAAATTAAAGCACATATATATGGATCTTGTTAAGGCAATCTGTGTGTAAGTGCAAGTGGGGGCTTAAAAGGTGATATTAATGGGGATCTTCCGCCTGCATTTAGCCTTTCATATGGAGAGGCCACAAGCATGATTGCTGAAGTGAGAGCACTGTTGGATTACATCAAACTTATGCAAGGATTTGGCAAGTATGACAACATAATTGAGAGTGTTTCTCAAGTTTTGGTAGATGTTATAAGTGACACATTTCTCTTGCTCCTTAACTATACACTATTACGTGCTAAGAATGATGGTAAGCTGAATAATGGTTCAATTACTCACACTCTTAGAGGCGTTTCATGGTATAGAATCTTGATTCTACTAGAATCTGTTTCTATAATCAAGAAAGGGTGTTTGATTGGGATTTTGAGGCCGAATTCGACAATCTAATGTTATAATCCAACCCCTAATCAGGTGACTACAAGGATTATGCTTTGGTGCTTAAATTTCCAAAATCAATACTACGAATTATACATTTTTATATTATATATATATTTTTTATATTATAAATTATTAATTATTTAAAGTATAATATAATATAACATAATATAGTATTACATTATACATGACATAATATGTATTATATATTATAATACAATGTAGTATATTGTGCTAAACAAAAGTATAATATTATATATTGTATCTAACATGCATTGTATTATATAACATATATAATGTTATATTATATTATATAATTCCGTATAGAATATATAATATAATATAAATATTGCTTATAATATAATATAATATTATAGTATAATATAATATAATATTATAGTATAATATATTACATTATATAATATAATTTATTATAATATACAATATAATATATAAAGTATTATATAATATACAATATTATATTAGGATATAAAGTATTATATTATAAGATGTTACATATAATATGTATTTTACAATATACGTAGTATATATAACATAGTATTATATAATATATATTATGTTATAAAGTAATTATATTATATTCTATATATAAACATATTATGTATGCAATTTTTAATATAGAAACTCCAAATATAATCTCAATAATCAATGTTAACCAAACCATATTCTAGATTCTAATCACATAATTAGATTCGAAAATCTATGGTATCCAAAAAACATTATGAATTTTGAAAATCAGTGATTACAATATGGATTTATAATGGAGATTATTGAAATCTAGATTATAATCCATAATCTATAATCTAAAATTCCCACCAAACTCCACCTTGGTATCGATGAGGATATATAGGGAGAATTAGCTACTTTCATTCTTATGTTGGAGGCAAAAGATTCCTTGTAAACCTGGGAAATATTATGATTAGCCCCACTATATATTTTGTTTGTTCATGATAGAATTTTTGTACAAGTTGGGATGGTGGCCTTAATCCCCTCCCATATAAAAGAAAATTTGAGTCTAATTTACATAGATTTTTTAGGAGTATTGATCTTCTCTGGAGTTTATACTTGAGCAAATACAAATGGTTCTAATTAATTACTTTCTGTGAAATAGTCTTTTATCGGAGTTGAAATCACCTACAATTTTTCCTTGCATTGCTTTTTGCTATTGGCATGAGATGCTGCTATGTAGAGTCTCATATAGTTATTGTTTTTCCAGTGGTTGAGGCCCATGCGAAACAATTACAACAAGCAAAAAACACTAAATGTGAAATGCTTGATATGAGAGCACCAAAGCTCATAATCCTTATAATCACCTTTAAGATAGATTTTGATTATGAGTTGGATTATAACATTAGATTATAGAATCCGGCCTCAAAATCCCAACCAAATGAAGTTTCTAGATTATAGAATCGGATTAGACTAGAATTTAGATTCTATAATGCCCATCAAATGCTTCCGTAAAAGTGATTATAAGGAATTATGGATTATGGGTGTTGGTGCTAAATTTCCAAAATCAATGATTCTATAGATTATATTTATTATTATAATACTATTATGATGTTATAATATTATTATAATACCATATCATATATAAATATTATATAATATGATATTATATGTATATAAATAATATATTATATAATAATATGCATACTATTTTTAATATAGTTAATAACATATATTTTAATTAAGATATTTATTTTTTAATATACATATTTTTTTGTGTACAATTTTTAATATAAAAATACTAAATTTAATCTCAATAATCAATGTCAACCAAATGAGATTCTAGATTCTAATCGATTATTAGATTCTAAAATTTATGATATCCAAACAAGATCAGAGGTTTTGAAAATCAGCGATTATAATCTAGATTTATAGTCGAGATTATCAAAATCTAGATTATGATCCATAATGCCCACCAAATGCCACATTTGTATCAACAAGGTAGGGAGAATTTGCTACTTTCATTCTCATGATGGAGACTAAAGATTCCTCGTAAACATGGGAAAGATAATTCTTAGCCCCACTATATATTTTGTTCTTTCATGATAGAATCTATTTAGTAGTTAGGATGGCGACCTTAATCCCCTCCCATGTAAAAGAAAATTTGAGTCTAATTTACTTAGTTTTTATTTTTTTTTAATTTTTTTTCTGGAGTATTGACCTTCTCTAGAGTTTATACTTGAAATACAAATGGTTCTAATTACTTTGTGCGATATAGTCTTTTAGTGGGGTTGAAATGACCTACAAATTCTCCTTGCATTGCTTTTTGCTGTTAGCATGAGATACTGTTATATATGTAATATGGCTAGTATTTTTCAAGTGGGTCCCATGTGAAACAATTACAACAAGCAAAAAAACAATAAACATGAAACACTCTACTTAGCAGCATCTCAAGCCAGCAATAGAAACCAATGCATGAAAAAGTTGCAGGTGATTTCAAGTCCTTACCTTGTATGTATGCTCCCTTTTTGGAATTTTTGGAAGTGATGATTTCGTTGGGAACACATGGGTAAACATATTTTTAGTAATACTTTAGTAAACGTATTTCAGATTCTGTGTCTCAAATCTTGATAACTTAAAAATGGTGATACTTTTTAAATATTTGAAAACAAGTGTCATTTTACTATTAATGGCCCACAATTCCCTTAGCTACATAAATTGCTTGTCATTTGACATTGTGTATAAGTCTGTAAAAAGTTTACTTTGTTATAAGTCATTTAATGAGCTTTACAAATTGTTTAACAAGGTTTACAAGTCAATGACTTGCTAAAAGTAGGCGTGCAACTCAATTCCATTGGTTTGGTCCATGTTGGCCTTAATCCAAGACCAAACCAAGGTTTTTGAATGGCAACCGAAAACTGAACCGAGCCAATATTTAACCCGACTTATCTAACCTAAAAACTAAACCAAAATTTGAAATGAAAAACCACAACCCAAATTGAACTGGTCAAAATCTTGAATTTAGTTGGGATGATTTGAGTTAAGCGAATTTTAAAAGAATTTCTTTCAAAATTTCAAATTAAAGCAAAATCTCAACTTCAAGCCATAAGCATATAATTTTTGTAAATTTCAAAACTACAAAATGTGTTTTACATATAGAGGAGAAAAATATGCCTTCAGCTGGAGTAGACTTCAGATATCTAGGGACTCTATGAGCTGCATCAAGGTGAGGCTCTCTAGGAGCAGCCATAAATTGATTGACAACTTGAACAGAAAAAGTGATATTTGGCTAAGTGATGGTGAGATAAAGGAGCCTGCCAACTAATCATCTGTAAGCTCTAGGATCAGGTAAAAGATTAGCATCAGTCAAAGAGAGCTTAAGGTTTTGCTCCATGGGAAATTTCACTTGTTTAGAACAAGTATACCCTGAATCTTGCAGAACATCCAAAGTATATTTGCGTTGGCATATGGAAATGCCTTGGCTGGGATCTAGCAACTTCTAATCCCAAGAGATATTTGAGAACCCCCAAATCCTTGATCTTAAATCATCAAGTAAATCCTTAAGAGCAGTAATTGTAGATAAATCATTGCTCGCTACAACGATATCATCGGCATAAACAAGCACTACTGTAAAGGAATCACCATTAGACCGAGTAAACAAAGAGTAGGCTAAGAGTGATTGAGTGTAGCCAAAAGCAATTAAGGAGCTAGACAACTTAGAATACCATTTTCTTGAGGCCTGTTTAAGGCCATAAAGAGATTTCTGCAGTTTGCAAACTAAGTTCGCCCCCTTCTATCAAAACCAGGAGGTAGCTTCATGTATACCTCTTCATCTAAGTCACCATGGAGAAATGCATTGTTTACATCAAGTTGATGTAAATGCCAACTGTTGATAGTAGCAAAGGCTATAAGACACCAAATTGTGACAAGTTTAGCTCAGTAGAAAATGTGTCATGATAATCCCATCCTTCTAATTGAGTATACCCTTTACCAACAAATCGAACCTTCCTTCTTTCTATGATACCATTAGACTTAAACTTGACCTTATAAACCCATTTACAATCAATCAATCTTTTGCCCTCAGGTAACGTAGCCAAGGTCCAGGTATTATTGTCTTCTAAGGCTTTAATTTCAGCTTGCATAGCTTCCCTCAAACAAGCATGAGGGACAGCTTGGTTAAAGGTTTTTGGTTCAAAAGTTTCAGAAACAATGGTAGTAAAAGCTTTGTGAGAAGAAGACAAATTATCAAGAGCAAGAAAAGGAGTAAGGTCATAAGGTTTACTTGGGTTCACAACAGTAGAGGAGTGACTGGACTGAGTGTTGAGAGATGGCAAATGACAATCATAATCTTGTAAGTTTGAAGAAGGCCTTTGAATTCTAGTGGAACGTCTTAAGGGAACAACATTTGTAACAGGATTAGAAGAAGACACGGGATTAGAATGAGGAGGAATATCAGTAATTATCTAATCTGTGGAAACAATAGGAACTGTTGAATCAGTGACAATAGGTGGACTAGAATAAATGAGTGAAAATGAAATTGAGAAGGAAAATTATCAACAGCAGGTAAAGGAAGAACCTTGGTTGATAGTGGAGAATTAGAAACAGTAAATGAAGGTTGGAAAGACAAAGAAGAATGAAAAGGAAATACATTTTCATGGAATACAACATCACAAGAAATAAGAATAGGGGAAGAAGTAAGATCATAAAGTTTGTATCCCTTGATAGGAAAAGGATAACCAATAAAAATGCAAGGTTTTGCCCTTGGATCAAACTTCTTTCGACCATGAACAAGATAGATGCAAAACAAAGACACCCGAAAACCTTGAGAATATGAGGGAGGAGAATCACAAAGGATTTCAAATGGAGATTTTCCATTCAGATTTGGTATAGGTGTTCTGTTTATAAGGTAGACAGCAGTCAAAACACACTCACCCCAGAATTTAAGAGGCAAACTAGATTGAGACCGAAGTTCCCTAGCTACATTGAGGATGTGTTGATGCGTCCTCTCAACAACTCCTTGAGGAGTAGCAACACAAGATTTCTGATGAATTACACCCTTATTAGCATAGAATTCAGGCATGAGAAACTCAACACCATTGTTTGTATGAATTTGTTTGTTTGATTGTGGTGCTGAATTGATTTTCATCTAAAGAAAAGAAAGATTGTAAAAAGAAACGAGCATTTGATTTATTTTTTCAACAAAAAGATCCAAGTACAACCAGAGAAATTATCCACAATAGTAAGAAAATATTGAGATCCATCAATAGATGTTGTGAAAAAAGGACGCCACAAATCACAATGTATTAGCTAAAAAGGAAAAGTAGAAACAATACTACTTGAAGAGAAAGACAACCTTGCTGTTTAGCAAGAGAGCACAAAGTATACATCTTATTTTTATTGAAATCTAAAGCATGTATGGCTTTATATAACAAAACCAACCGAGAATATGAAGCATGACCCAAGCAATAGTGCCACAAATCAAACTGAGAATCATGTGTAGCAGCATTAACAAAAGGACAAGATGAAACTACGGAGATTACTGTAGGCTTCCTTATTAATTGATAAAGACTAGATTGCTCTCTACCCAATCCAATCATCCTTGAATTGGATAGGTCCTGAATAAGACAAAAAGCCTTTGATAAAGACAAAGCAACAAGGAAGAGTATGAAGCAATTTACTAGCTGAAATGAGATTAAAAGTAAAGGAAGGAACAACTAGTACATCGGTTAGGGTTAAAGAGGTTGACATCACAATGGTACTTATATGTGTAATAGGAACATAAGTTCCATTAGAAAATTTAACAAATGAATTGATTGCAGAAGTTATTGAGGTAAGTAAATCAACTGAACTAACCATATGATCGGTTGCACTAGTATTTATAATCCAAGTAACCTCTCATTGATACAACTTTGATTTCCTTTAGAACTGAAAAACTCAGAGAGATACTTAACATGTTGGAGAACAAATGATCTTTAGTCTGAGATATAGAAGATCATACTTGATAAGCTTGAGGTTGAGACTGTTTTGCACGAACTTGATGCAGATTTTGCTTAATTTGTGGTTGAACCAAAGTCAAAATCTGCCTATATAGCTTAGGAGTAAAAGGCATTGAAGAGTTCTCTGATGAGACGTCAGAGGAATAAGTGGAAACTTGATTGGCTGAAGTATTTTGTCCTCTTGTTCTGAATTTATATCTTGCAGGATATCCATGCAACTTATAACATTTGTCTATGGTATGACCTATAATCCTGAGAGCAAGTAGATCTCTCCTTCCTTCCAAAAGGTGGCTTACTAGTAGACTTATTATAGGACTGTCCATAATTATAAGACTGATCAAAATTACCTTTACTGAACATGGCTACAGAATATGTGTTTCGTAGGCCAACGGTATGAAAACACTTTGTTAATAGAAGGAAGTGGATCTCGAAGCAAAATCAGAGCCCTAACCTGAGTAAAACTCTCATTTAACCCCATCAAAACCTCATAATATACTCTTGTTCTTGATTTTCTTGCAAGGTCTTCAAAATACTACAAGTGCAGGATTTCATTACTCCACAGGAACAAGACGGAATTGGAGTAAGATTAAACAACTCATCCCATAAAGCCGTCAGCCTAGTGTAATAAGTAGTAATAGGCATCTGCTCTTGAGAAATTGAGGAAATCAATTTCTGTAACTTGAAATTTCTAGGAGCATTCTTTTCACAAAATAGATCCTTCAGATATATTCACAACTCCCAGCATCATTTATATATCTAACACTATCTGATATATCTAGTGAAAGAGAGTTCAAAATCATGAGAGAATCATATTGTTACCTCGAAACCAAGCTTGATAGTGAGGATCATTTGGATCAGATGGTTGTAGCAGTGAACCATTTATAAAACCTAGCTTGTTCTTGGCTCCTAAGGCTATTTTGAAGCTTCTGCTCCAAGATTCATAGTTTGCTCCTTTCAGAATCTACGTAGCAAATTTCATACCTAGATGATCTCCACTGGTGACATGATACGGATCAGCAACCTCAACACAAGGTAAAGAAGAATTAGGAGAACTCATAGTAGCCTCAAAACAAGGGGAAGAAGAATTAAGAGAAATCATAGTGGCTCTGATACCATGTAAAGATCAAAAACAGAGGAATAAGATACTGGAGAAATAGTAAGAAAATGAGAAATGCTTGAGAGAAATTGTTCAGTCATTATTGATGAAGAGTAAAACCTTCTTATTTTTCAACAACTCACTTAGATATATATATATATATATATATATATATATATATATATATATATAGAAGAAGAAGAAGAATGAATTACATAAATACAACATAATCAAAACTAAATGAGCTGGCCATGTCGAGTTAGTTAGATTTGCAAAGATCACCTTGCTAATGTGGAATAGTTCAGTTAGGAAAGATAACCAACAGAACTAATTCTGAACTAACAGAAACTAATTTTCTGAGATCAATGTGCTGATGTAGAATAGTTCAGTTAGGAAAGATAACTAACAGAACAAATTTTGAACTGACATAAACTGATTTTAGGCCAGCTAAGATATACTTCAACACAAGTCAAAACACACCAATCATTAGCTTAATTGATGCTATACATATGAAGTGGATGTAAAATATCTAAAGCAAGTTTCAACGGGCTACAAGTTAGATTGATGGTGTGACTCCTCGAGTACAAAAACTACTTGAAAATAAATACAAATGGGAACGCCCTGGATCCAATAGTGTTTTTTTTATGTTTTATTGGTGTACGCACGAAGTACCCGTGCGAGGGCGCGCATGAAAGCGAGGGGAGAGGAGGGGGTTAAGAGTTGCCACTGCCTGATGGGGTGTAGGCAAACACTTGGATGCCCTAAGGATGTCTATTTTGGTCTGCGGCTTGAGATTCTGAGAAAGGGCTCGATTATGGTTCCGGGAAGTCCGTAAACACCCCAGTCCTCTCTATCAGTTTGACGGGTCCCTTGGGTTTCCTGGTTTACGAGTCAACTCAATTCTAAATTCACCATACTTCTATGCTAGCATGCATATTTTATAGGTCTAGGTGAGGGCCACCAAGGTGGTGTGGGTCCCCTTTTCTTTTATTTGATTTTAATCTTTTTATCTAGGTGGTGTTGGTCTGATGTGGATCCCATTGGAAGGCCCACAATGCCTTATTGGGCTTTAAGGGGCCCCGGTCTTGAAAAGTGGGCTTGGGTTGACCCAAAGGCCCAAATGGTTCAGTCTGATTAAATTCGGATCGGGTCAGATGGATTCGGGTGGGCTGTGTTCGTCTACCTCTCAAGGGTCTTTACGAACATCTGTGGGTCTCTAAGCAAACCCACAGTGGCTCAAATGCTCCATTTTTGGCTCAAGAACCTGCTTTGTTCGCTCATCCATACACATACCCATTCGATCAAATCACGAACAAATACGTGAACTAAACCAAACAATGACGATCATGCATGATTACTAGCATGCTAGAAAAAAGGAAACAAAAGCACTCCCAATATGGGAGAAATACAAATACGCCCAAAATATGCTCATTTTCATTTATGATAAACAAGATTCCATGGGGAACATTACCTTGGGATTAAAACCCTGGAGTGAGGTGTTTTGAAGCTCTTTGAGGCAAAAACAGTGGCTGGACGGCCCTTCTCCAGCAGCAACAGCCAGTCCTCCCCTTCTTTCTTGGGTGGGAATGAAGAAGAGGAGAGAAAGTCAGGGTAGAATGGGCTTAGGATTATGCTTGGGGGTTTAGGGAGCGAGGAGGGACTTAGAGGAAGGATTTCGGAGCAGGAATCAAGGGGGGAAGGAGTGGGAAACTGTAAGACCCTGATTTTTGGTAAGTTTTATTGTTTGTTTATTTATTTATTCTTATATATATAACTGTGTTTATCAGGTGATTTTGTGGTTTGAGGGCTTAGCCCATACTCGTATGTACAGGCGTTATATAGCCATTTTTCTGAAAAATCGTATTATTATCATTATTATTATTATTGTATAGTTGTGTGCTTATTAACGTAAGTGGATGCGGAACATGTAGTGTTTCCGGTGGGCGAGCATGCATAGGATCAATGGGTTAAAAGGGTTGATCGAGCGGTGTATGCATCTCGCAAGGTAAATGTACAAATAGGGAAAGTAGGGTTTTGGGTTTAAAGGAAATACGCGTATACTTACGGAAACATTTTTTCGCTAGTCTGAGTATTAGGAGAATTGAGCGATTTCGGCTGGAGTGGCGATTAGGGCTCGGCTCGTGAAGAACAAGCATCGCAAGGGCTAAGGGAAGGATTTTGGAGTTTAACTTCAATGGGTTATCTCTCTGTGCTCGAGAAGTTTTGTTCGGAGAGATTTTTCATTCGCGTGCGTGGCCGGAGTGGTGATCGGCCGAGGTTTTGATATATTCGGGAATAAGCGCATTCAACATTCAGGTGAGTAGCACTGATTTACAACTGGGTTTTGTGTTTGAGGTTTTCGTGAGCTTATTCTGATGCATGTTTTGTATCTTAAATGATGTATGAGTTTTCTGGTTTTCTAGTTTTCTGGTTTTCTGGAAATGACATGAACAGAGTTCGGAGATTGAATTTTATCATTTATTTAAAAGTGTTTAGATTAAATCCAAATATGGTTGGGAAGTCTTCTGCGAGTATTAGGAGTGTAGTGGAACAATTACAGAGATAAACAAACCGGCTAGTCATGTAGATCTTGAAATAACAGAGAAATGAAAATCACAGGGGGTATCCGCTCACCCCGCGCTCACTGGCGCTCACCTAAGAGGTAGGCGCCCCGTTAAATACTACCCACCGCCGAGCTCGCGCGAACCTGGCGCTCAGCTCGCGCTCACTAGAAAACCCGGCGCTCATCTCGCGCGAATCTCGCGCCCACCTCACGCCCGTCTCACGCTCAGCTCGCGCTCACCTAGCGTCGAGTAAGCGCTAGGTGTATTTTTACCTGTTTCCTTACCGTCTACCGGCGCTTACCTCGCGCCCACTTCAGGAAGTGAGCGCAGACCCTATTTTGCTTACTGAATTGGAAATTTGATTTAACTAAGAGTATTTGGGTTACTTGAGGGTTAAACCACTTCACTATTCACTTGTTTGGGAACCTTGAAATCTATTTTGCTTAGGAAATTATTAGAGGAAAATTTAGTGAACTTCTTAAAAGCTTTCAAGTTGAGTTTAGGTTAATTATTAGTGTTGTGCCGAATACCAAACCACTAAGAGTTACTAGTTACATTTCCTCTGTTTTATATACTGTTTTGATTGAGGAGTTATTCTATTCTGGTTTCACTTGTTTGGAAACTTTAAATGTATTGTAAAGATTTCCTTGGTATGAATGAATTGAGTTTTACTTCCAAATGACATGTGTTACGGAAATGAGAAAATACTGAAAGTACTTGAGGTACTGCTTGGTCCAAAGGGACAGGTGATGAATTGTGATGAGTTTTACATGATGTGGAATGAATGGTTTTATTTTGAAATTGGTATTGAGATTATACGATGTTTTACTGTTTTGGTCTAGCTTGTCCTGGATCCAGATGTTTAAGCTTAGTAATGTGATGTTATTGTTTGTTGTTGGAATTGCATGGCCTTGTGTGTTACCACGACCGGTGTAGAGCAGCCAGAAACCCTGAGTAGGCCTGGTTGTCAATGCAGAAACCCGGGGAGTAGGCCTGCATTGGATGACGAAACCCTGAGTAGGCCGTCATTTCAGAGTATCCGAAACCCTGAGTAGTCCGGAACTGTGTACATGGAGGTGTGGAGTGTCTACTTGGCATGCTTAATTTATCAACTAAACGATAGTCATGACATTGACCAATCGATGTGTTGCCGTACTTAACTGAGATGTGATTTGTTTGATTAGAACAAGTCTTGATTTTGATTTGAGAATTGATGTTGGTTGTTTAACCGTATTAAGTGTTTGTCGATGCATAGTTTAAATTGTGATCAACTATTTCTGCATGCATGTGCTACTCGCTGAGATATTTGTATCTCACTCCGTTGTTTGTCTTGTTTGTTTTTCAGATACTCGTGGTGAGGCGATTACTGGGGTAGATCCTGCTGAGGCTTATAGGGAGGAGGATTATTATTACCTTCCTTAGACTAGTAGGTTATCTGTTCTGAATTTGAGAACTTTGAATTAATTGAGATGTATTAAAGTTTAATTGGGGTTGAACCATACGATTCTAGTTCAGTTTAAATGTTACAATTTTACATAAATGGAAATGTGCACTCTGTCAGGTTATAGCTATATGATTATCCAGCGATCATAAATTGATTAACGATCCTTGCCTAACCTCTGTGAGACGTGTTATATCTTTATTGAACAACACGGATCCAGGGCGTTACAGAGATGGTATCAAAGCCTCAAGCTGGAAAATTTGAGGTTCCTAGGTAGTAAGACCATAGAAAACCCTGGGGAAATAGTGTGCGTACATTAGATAGAACCATGAGGATTAGAAGAGAGTTCTTAACTAATGTGGTATTTTGTGCTTACAGGTATACATGGCCGGTAGAGGCAGACGTGCGAGGGCTGTGGATTTTCCAGAGAGGGATATACCACAGGAGCAGCCACCTGCACCACCATGGGGAGCCCCACCACCAATGGAGGACATTTGGGCTGCGGTTGGCTCACTTGCCCACCTCCTTGCGATGGAGAGGGAGGAAAGGATGAGTCAAACTGGAAATGGAAATGGCCAGCGAAACGGTCATGGAGCTGCAGTGGATCAGCAGCGGGTGAGAGAGGAGTTGTCCTTAAGGGACATTGATCAGTTCAGGAAGCTGACTGCCCCGCCGTTTTATGGAGTTCCAGATCCGTTGGAGGCAGAGAGCTGGGTAGCTAGAGTGGAGCGCATGTTTGACACTATGGACTGTCCAGAGGACCGGAGGGTGAGACTGGCTACCTTCACCCTAGAGGGCGAGGCTCAGCATTGGTGGCAGTCATTACGGAGACAGGCGGTAAAGGGGATCCAGATGACTTGGGACTAGTTCAGGCAGGTCTTCTATGAGCAATATTTCTCTGCAGAGGTGAGGTTGCAGAAGGAGAGAGAGTTCATGGATATATCTCAGGGATCCTTGACCGTAGCACAGTACGAGGCTCGGTTCGCGGTTCTTTCTCGATTTGCTCACCATATAGTGCATGATGAGCAGAGGCGCACCCAGCATTTTGAGAGAGGACTGAGGGCAAACATCAGGCGGGTCTCGGTGCTGATGTGCACCAGATACTCTGACCTAGTGGGGAGAGCTCTGCGGGTTGAGAGAGAGATTAGAGATTCAGGGGCTGAGCAGGGCAGAGTTAGAGCACAGCCAAGTGGCACAGAGACACGGAGGGTCTCGGATAGGGACAAGAGACCGAGGATCGACTATGGACAGAGAGATAGGAGAGGCTCAGGGGGTTGCTTCAGTTGCAGCCGATTTCACATCCCAGGTCCGTGCGTGTCACCTCCAGGCGCGTGTTTTAGATGTGGCCAGCATGGGCATCGGGTTGCTGACTGTCCACACCCAAACACTTACCAGTTACTCAAGCCAGCCCTTACTGCACCTACGGATACCCGGTCGGCCGAGACTTCGAGATTTCAGTATTCTAGACCCGTGCCGGCACTACCCGCACCACCGGGATTTCAGGGTCAGAGCTGTGGGGGATATCAGAGGCAACGGGCACCGCAGAGGCAGCAGGCACCACCCCCACGTCCTCAGCAGACTAGAGTATATGCAGTAGCAGCTCAGGAGGATGAACCTGAGGGAGGGCATGTCGAGGAGGCTCGTGAGGAGGAGCCAGAGGCGCCACAGTTGGTTGGAGGTATTCTTTTCATTCATGGTAGATCAGCCGTATGCTTATTCGATTCGGGTGCTTCTAGGTCTTTCATTACTCCTTTATGGGCATGCCGTATTGGTTTGGTTCCTTCCACACTCGAGTCCGAGTTACTTGTACACACACCATTGGGGGAAACCACTAGAGTACAAACCGTATTTAGGGATTGCATGATCAGATTGGGTTCTTTGGAGTTGCCAGGGGAATTGGTAGAACTGGAACTCGGGGAATTTGATGTGATCTTAGGCATCGATTGGCTTTTTCGGCATCATGTGAGCATAGATTGCTATAGGGGTACCATTATGGTGTGTCAGCCAGACCAGCCAGTGCACTGTTTCCGATGTGAAGGGTTGAGAACACGGATCAGTTGGGTAGCATCCATTGAGGTTGAGGAGGCAGAGGCTAC
Organism: Buxus sempervirens; assembly: GCA_947561395.2. Classification (NCBI taxonomy): domain Eukaryota; kingdom Viridiplantae; phylum Streptophyta; class Magnoliopsida; order Buxales; family Buxaceae; genus Buxus; species Buxus sempervirens. Next base: position 18,729,870 of record OX387182.1, read on the forward strand.
GGCATTTAGTCTTTCCAGTGTGCCTGTAGTAGCAGAGTTTGATGACATATTCCCAGATGATCTACCGGGATTACCACCACCTAGAGAGGTTTAGTTCAGTATACGACTCTTACCTGGTACGGCACCTGTATCCAAACCACCATACCGAATGTCACAATCTGAAAATCATGAGATGAAGAAACAGTTGGATGAACTGGAAGCAAAGGGCTTTATTAGACCCAGTGTGTCACCATGGGGTGCACCGGTCCTGTTTGTCCAGAAGAAGGACGGGACGATGAGGATGTGTATAGATTACCGCCAGTTGAATCAAGTCACCATCAAGAATAAGTATCCATTGCCTCGGATTGATGACTTGTTCGACCAGTTGAGGGGAGCGTCTTGGTTTTCTAAGATCGACCTGAGATCTGGATACCACCAGTTGAGAGTAGCCCCAGAGGATATAGAGAAGACAGCTTTCCGTACTCGATATGGGCACTACGAGTTTCTGGTTATGCCTTTTGGGCTGACTAATGCCCCAGCTGTTTTCATGAACCTGATGAATCGGATATTTCACACCCACTTAGATAGCTTTGTGGTTGTGTTCATTGACGATATTCTAGTGTATTCTCGAAGTAGAGAGGATCATGTACGGCACCTCCGAACCGTATTGCAGACATTGAGAGAGCACAGATTGTATGCCAAGTTCAGCAGGTGCCAATTTTGGTTAAGAGAAGTAAGTTTCTTGGGGCATGTGATTTCAGGAGATGGGATAGCAGTGGACCCAGCTAAGGTTCAGGCTGTGGCAGATTGGCCTAGACCTTCGTCGGTGACTGAGGTACGGAGTTTCTTGGGAATGGCGGGTTATTATAGAAGGTTCATCAAGAACTTTTCCCGAGTGGCGGCACCTTTATCTAATCTCACTAAGAAGGCTGTGAAATTTGAGTGGGACGACAAGTGTGAGTCTAGTTTCCAAGAATTGAAGGGTAAACTGTCTTCAGCTCCAGTCTTGATTGTGCCATCAGTGAGTGAGGGATTTTCGATCTATTGTGATGCTTCTCGAGTAGGGTTGGGTTGTGTCTTGATGCAGCAGAGGCGTGTGGTAGCCTATGCTTCAAGGTTGCTACGCACTTATGATAAGAATTATCCTACGCACGATCTGGAGTTGGCAGCGATCGTATTTGCACTTAAGTTGTGGAGGCAATATTTGATGAGAGCCAAATTCGAGATATTCTTAGATCACAAGAGCTTAAGATATATATTTTCCCAGAGAGAGCTGAATATGAGGCAAAGGAGATGGATGGATCTTCTAAAGGATTATGATTTCACACTACATTATCACCCGGGCAAGGCTAATGTGGTCGCAAATGCACTGAGTCGTAGGGTTGTTTCCCAAGATGAGGTGGCCACACTAGCTACTTTCATGGCTAGTCAGTGCACTCTTGTTGATACAGTTGTAGGTTGGCCTGGGGAGTTCAGCACTCATGGGCATGGATTGATCATGGCACGAGTCCAAGCAGAGCCAGAGTTGATTCAGCGTATACGGGAGGGTCAGTTGGCAGATTCTGATTTGTTACACATCAAAGGGTTAGTAGAGAAGGATGATGAGGCCACGAAAGATTTTGATGTTCAGGATGGATTGGTGAGATTTCGAGGGCGGACTTGTGTTCCAAATAATACTGAAGTCAGGGGATTGATCCTAGACGAGAGTCACAGGTCCAAATATGCAATTCACCCTGGAAGTACCAAGATGTACAAGAATCTAAGGACAGTATATTGGTGGTCAGGAATGAAGAAGGACATTGCGGAGTATGTAGCAAGGTGCCTTACTTGTCAACAAGTGAAGGCAGAACATAGGAGACCTCCAGGTTTGATGCGACCTTTGCCGGTTCCTGAGTGGAAATGGGAACATATATCGATGGATTTTGTGAGTGGGCTACCGCCTACAGCTAAGAATCACAACGGCGTATGGGTGATTGTGGATAGACTGACCAAATCAGCTCACTTTTTGCCTTACCAGACCACTCAGACTTTGGCATCATTGGTTGAGATGTATACTCGAGAGATAGTCCGGTTGCATGGGGTTCCAGTGTCCATTGTATCGGATAGGGATTCTCGGTTTACCTCGCATTTTGGCAGTGTTTCCAGGAGGCCATGGGAACTAAGTTGAGTTTTAGTACTAGTTTCTACCCACAGACCGACGGCCAGTCAGAGAGAACTATTCAGACTCTGGAGGACATGTTGAGATGTTGTATCCTAGATTGGGGTGGGAATTGGAGTAAGTATTTACACTTAGCTGAATTTGCTTACAATAATAGCTATCAGGCTAGTTTACAGATGGCACCCCACGAGGCACTTTATGGCAGGATGTGTAGATCTCCTGTGTGTTGGGTGGAGGTAGAAGAGAAACAATACTTTGGGCCTGAGATTATACAAGATAGTATGGAAAATGTGAAATTGATTAGACAGCGGTTGTTGACTGCGCAGAGTCGTCAGAAAAGTTATTCAGATACCCAACGACGTGAGCTGAAATTTGAAGTGGGAGACCAAGTATTCTTGAAGATATCGCCTTCCAAAGGTATCTTGAGATTTGGGAAGAAAGGAAAGCTGTCTCCACGTTTTATTGGGCCGTTTGAGATTGTGAAGGAAATCAACCGGTAGTTTATAAACTAGCTTTGCCAAACCATTTAGCAGGAGTCCATGACGTATTCCATATATCCATGTTGCGGCAGTACATAGCGGATCCTAGTCATGTGATAAATCCTGAACCTTTAGTGATCCGAGAAGATCTGACCTACGAAGAGAGGCCAGTTCAGATTCTAGACCGTTGTGAGAAGATTCTTTGCACCAAGGTTGTTCCCTTAGTGAAAGTGCTATGGCAGAATCATACTGTGGAAGAATGCACTTGAGAAGGTGAGGAAAAGATGAAGAAGAAGTATCCGGAATTGTTTGTTCCTCCTTGAGGTAAATTTCGAGGACGAAATTTCTTGTAGGAGGGGAGGATGTAAGACCCTGATTTTTGGTAAGTTTTATTGTTTGTTTATTTATTTATTCTTATATATATAACTGTGTTTATCAGGTGATTTTGTGGTTTGAGGGCTTAGCCCATACTCGTATGTACAGGCGTTATATAACCATTTTTCTGAAAAATCGTATTATTATCATTATTATTATTATTGTATAGTTGTGTGCTTATTAACGTAAGTGGATGCGGAACATGTAGTGTTTCCGGTGGGCGAGCATGCATAGGATCAAGGGGTTAAAAGGGTTGATCGAGCGGCGTATGCATCTCGCAAGGTAAATGTACAAATAGGGAAAGTAGGGTTTTGGGTTTAAAGGAAATACGCGTATACTTACGGAAACATTTTTTCGCTAGTCTGAGTATTAGGAGAATTGACCGATTTCGGCTGGAGTGGCGATTAGGGCTCGGCTCGTGAAGAACAAGCATCGCAAGGGCTAAGGGAAGGATTTTGGAGTTTAACTTCAGTGGGTTATCTCTCTGTGCTCGAGAAGTTTTGTTTGGAGAGATTTTTCATTTGCGTGCGTGGCCGGAGTGGTGATCGGCCGAGGTTTTGATATATTCGGGAATAAGCGCATTCAGCATTCAGGTGAGTAGCACTGATTTACAACTGGGTTTTGTGTTTGAGGTTTTCGTGAGCTTATTCTGATGCATGTTTTGTATCTTAAATTATGTATGAGTTTTCTGGTTTTCTGGTTTTCTGGAAATGACATGAATAGAGTTCGGAGATTGAATTTTATCATTTATTTAAAAGTTTTTAGATTAAATCCAAATATGGTTGGGAAGTCTTCTGGGAGTATTAGAAGTGTAGTGGAACAATTACAGAGATAAACAAACCGGCCAGTCATGTAGATCTTGAAATAACAGAGAAATGAAAATCACAGGGGGTATCCGCTTACCCCGCGCTCACTGGCGCTCACCTAAGAGGTAGGCGCCCCGTTAAATACTACCCACCGCCGAGCTCGCGCGAACCTGGCGCTCAGCTTGCGCTCACTAGAAAACCCGGCACTCATCTCGCGCGAATCTCGTGCCCACCTCACGCCCGTCTCGCGCTCAGCTCGCGCTCACCTAGCGTCGAGTGAGCGCTAGGTGTATTTTTACCTGTTTCCTTACCGCCGACCGGCGCTTACCTCGCGCCCACTTCAGGAAGTGAGCGCAGACCCTATTTTGCTTACTGAATTGGAAATTTGATTTAACTAAGAGTATTTGGGTTACTTGAGGGTTAAACCACTTCACTATTCACTTGTTTGGGAACCTTGAAATCTATTTTGCTTAGGAAATTATTAGAGGAAAATTTAGTGAACTTCTTAAAAGCTTTCAAGTTAAGTTTAGGTTAATTATGAGTGTTGTGCCGGATACCAAACCACTAAGAGTTACTAGTTACATTTCCTCTGTTTTATATACTGTTTTGATTGAGGATTTATTCTATTCTGGTTTCACTTGTTTGGAAACTTTAAATGTATTGTAAAGATTTCCTTGGTATGAATGAATTGAGTTTTACTTCCAAATGACATGTGTTACGGAAATGAGAAAATACTGAAAGTACTTGAGGTACTGCTTGGTCCAAAGGGACAGGTGATGAATTGTGATGAGTTTTACATGATGTGGAATGAATGGTTTTATTTTGAAATTGGTATTGAGATTATACGATGTTTTACTGTTTTGGTCTAGCTTGTCCTGGATCCAGATGTTTAAGCTTAGTAATGTGATGTTATTGTTGGTTGTTGGAATTGCATGGCCTTGTGTGTTGCCACGACCGGTGTAGAGCAGCCAGAAACCCTGAGTAGGCCTGGTTGTCAATGCAGAAACCCGAGGAGTAGGCCTGCATTGGATGACGAAACCCTGAGTAGGCCGTCATTTCAGAGTATCCGAAACCCTGAGTAGTCCGGAACTGTGTACATGGAGGTGTGGAGTGTCTACTTGGCATGCTTAATTTATCAACTAAACGATAGTCATGACATTGACCAATCGATGTGTTGCCGTACTTAACTGAGATGTGATTTGTTTGATTAGAACAAGTCTTGATTTTGATTTGAGAATTGATGTTGGTTGTTTAACCGTATTAAGTGTTTGTCGATGCATAGTTTAAATTGTGATCAACTATTTCTGCATGCATGTGCTACTCGCTGAGATATTCGTATCTCACTCCGTTGTTTGTCTTGTTTGTTTTTCAGATACTCGTGGTGAGGCGATTACTGGGGTAGATCCTGCTGAGGCTTATAGGGAGGAGGATTATTATTACCTTCCTTAGACTAGTAGGTTATCTGTTCTGAATTTGAGAACTTTGAATTAATTGAGATGTATTAAAGTTTAATTGGGGTTGAACCATACGATTCTAGTTCAGTTTAAATGTTACAATTTTACATAAATGGAAATGTGCACTCTGTCAGGTTATAGCTATATGATTATCCAGCGATCATAAATTGATTAACGATCCTTGCCTAACCTCCGTGAGACGTGTTATATCTTTATTGAACAACACGGATCCGGGACGTTACAGAAACCAACCAAAAAGAGCCCACCTCTGTCTACTGTTCGAATTTGCTATTTATAGAACATAGGGACAAAACAGCATACTCAATGCGGTTTGGTTGAAAAAGAACAGTATTTGGTCAAAACTGCACATACTGTGCGGTTGGGCGTGAACCGGATGCTATGTGTGGTTTGGCATGTATTTTCAGCAATGATTAGGGGACAAACTCGCGCAGGCACAAATTGATGAAAAGTCAATCGTACTATAAGTGCGGTTGCTTTTCGTCCACCGCTTGCTGCGATTGGCTCGCGCAAACGATGGCCGAAAAATTCAACCGCATACCATATGCGGTCGCGAATTCTCTCCCTTTTTTTGTTTGTGTTGACAGCTGAGGTAACTCAGCCGCCCACTTGAACGAATCACTCTTCTCCCATTTTTATTATTTCCTATTTATTTTAACTAGTTTAATTAAGACATTTTAAAATTTGACTGATTTGCCCCTGGGACTGTTTTGCTTATATATTTTCCATATGGGTTCCGATTCACACAAACTTAATTGCGTTGGAACCGTATCAGTATTCTCTACCCATTGGGATAGGGTATAGCAATCAATTTGGGCTCAGGTAAAATGTCACTTTTTGCTCCTTAGGATTTGACCTTCCTGCTGGGGCTTTCATTTTAGCATTTTTTGGTTTGATCAAAATTTGGGTGCTTACAACTTGATCAGGGAATTACTTGAATGATAATAAAGCAATTAAGAACAAAACATAAGGAAATAAAGTAATTCAGAGTGAGCTTAGAAACTTCTCTTTATTTCATTATAATCCTTAAATTGAGATTACATCAAGTTCTTCAAATGGAAAGGGCATCTAAAACTCACTAACTTTCAATCACTCTATTAAAATCTCCTACTACTACTCTAGAAATAGAATAAAACTCATACATCAATATCTCAACTAATAACCTATTGATTCTCCAGGTCTTCAATCCAACTAGCCTTCCATCCCATAGCGTCCTCACCACAATATTTGAAAACAAAACATTGAAAACAAGGATGAGATATAAAATCTCAACAATTAGTAACATCATGCTAGAAAAACCCAATAATAAATTCCAGTCAAAGCACATGAATAAGATTTTGGAAACCCTTGGGTAAAACCAATCAAATCAAGCATGATAGCATCAAGCACAAAAGATTCAATCATATTATCATGAATCACTAGTGAGTTCATCATGTAGAGCATCCTAGCAATGATATTTTAACACTCATATTCACAATCACCCAAAAAACTTTACATGTGCCATTACATGGCTTAACTTTACCTTTATTATTCTGAATTAAGAACAAGGCCATTAATTGACTGTAAAGTAATGAGCACTGCTACATAGATAGGTAGGTGCATACAAGGCCATAATGGCTGTTTCGGCATGGTCATGAGCACTACTATATAGATAGCTAAATGCGTGCCAAACACATGGCTCAGATACAAGGCTATTGTAGCACCATGAAACCAGGTCCACCCAGGTAGGGTTCATACTGGCTTCTGAGCGCTAATTTAGGGCCCAAAGCATGATAAGTCACCTTAAGAAACAATCTAAGACAATTATAACCTAAATTAATATAAAAACAGCTATATAACAGCTGTAATAGCAAGGTTGTGTGAAGACTCTAACACCTGATTAAACACAGTTATATATATCAACATCATTTATCCACCAAAAGCTAAACCTGTATATACATTTCCAAAAGAAAGACCTATAGATATAGTTTCACTAAGTTTCACACACACTCTCTCTATATATACAATATGTACAATATCAAAAAAATATACAACTACCAAAAAGAATGCCTTTGCTAGCCCTAGCCGGGATAATAATAATTCTCTAGCCTATACTTTGGATCACCCTGACACTCTGCCCCATTACGCGGCTCACTAGTAGAATCTGAAAACAAAAGTTATAAAAACAAAGCACGTGTGAGACTAACGTCCCAGTAAGCAGCACAATGCATGATACAAACAGTTTATGCAATTTTAGATAATAAAGTAACATGCTAACTGTAAGACTCCGGATTTTTACATAATAATTAGGGCATAAATGAATAAATAAAATATAAGTTTAAAAATTTAGTAGAAATAAAAAGTCAGAAATTTAGAAGATTAATATTCCAAATAATCAATAATGGGTAAATAAAGAATAATTAAGGAAATTAACCAAAAAGGGTATTTTGGTAATTTTCAGAGAAGGGTAATTTATGAAATAAATTATCAAACAATAATTAGAATTAGGAAGTAGCAAAAAAGAATTTATTAAGTCAAGTCAGGAGTAAAATAGGGATAATCAAAGCATAAAAGAGGAAAAAGGGCAATTAGGTAATTTCGGGTCTTAATTGGGAGAAAAAGTAACTTAATTGGGTTTTAGGTGATATTTGGGAATTAAGTAGTTGTTATGCACGAAATTTAATTAGGAGGGGGAGTTTATATAGCCAAGGGTTTAATTGGTATCATATTAGTAGAAAAATAGAAGGTGGATAAAAAGTAGGAATTAATTAGAAGGTAGTTGAACCAAATTAGACCACTCTAAGGTTAGCTCAATTGAAAAGAGGTTATTAAGGTTGGTTTAAGACTCTTATAGCTTAATATAAAAAGGAGAGCAAGAGGACAAATTAGGGAAATTTCATGAGGAATACAATGAGAGAAAAGAGAGGAAAGAAAAGAAGAAGTTGTTGCAGGGTTGTCCAACCAGTCACCATTAAAATGTGATTGGGGAAAATCCAACCATTGGACCTACCTCAAATTTGGAGGTTTTGGTCACGACTGGTGGATCTACAATGTGAACGGTGGAGATTGGAATTGGAGAAACCTAAGTTGGTGTGAATAGGAGCAGAAGTTTGGCCCAGATTTAGAAACTCTAAATAGAAGATGGATTTAGCGTATGAGGCAAGTAGCAGCCCTTGAAAACTAGAGGAATTGCATGGATTTGTTTTCTGAGATTTAATATCGTATGATTTGATTAGTTGGAACTGAGTTTATATGGAATCGAATGGTTTATATTATTGAGTTTTGTATTCTTGAAGGAATATATAAAAAGTATTGAATAAACATAGCTATGATCATGTGGATAATAATAGTTTGGTAATTAATTGATGTAAAATAACCTAGGATGTTGTAGGTGTGATTTAGGGTATTAGGGAATTAATTTAGAATAATTAAACCCATGGAAATTGTCCAAAAATAAAAAATTTGTGAAATAGGCATAGTCTGCTGAAATTGAACTAGTGCTTAGGGGCGCTCAGGAGCGCCTAGGTAAGCAGAGGTAGGCGCCCAGTACAGAAAAGCTAGAATTAGGGGATTTTTGTAGTATGAATAAATATCTAATAACTTTTCTAGTAAGTTAATCATCCTAACATCTTTATAAGGACCTAATTGAAGTATAGAAATTTATAAAATTAAATTTGGTAAATAACCCATTTAATTGGAAGTCATAATGTTAGGTTAGTGTATAAAAAGGGCTAAATTATGGGGAATAATGATAGGAATAATGCTAACTTGTATTTATGGATTAAAATCTTCTAAACTATGTTTTAGGTTTATGGATTGTGCTGGAAATTAAAAATACAGGAAATTGGAATAGATGCTATCTTAGGTATTAATTATGGGAACTTGGAATTTAATAAAAGGATTAATAAGGAAACTTAGGCAAGTCTTGAATCACTCGTGCTTGTGCTCTAGAAGCGAATACTGATTTTTTGGAATTGTACTAATTCTGATTTCCACTGAATTTACGTTCATGAATTCTAATTTGAATATATTTAGAGAAATTGTATATGTTACTTCGCAAAAAGGCTATATTTTGGTTATGGAGATTTAGTCTTGGATTTTCACATGGAAACTTGATTATAATATGAATTTTTGGATATGTTTATGGATTGGATTGTGGTATGATGATTATACGGTTTGCTTTTACGGTTGAGTGATACTGCTTTCTATGGTTGAGTTTATACTAGCCTTTACGGTTGAGATGGGTAATCCTCTGTTGTAGAGATATGTAATCCTCTACGTAAAGATGTGTAATCCTTTACGGTAGAGGTGTGTATGCCTCCTACAGTAGAAGTGTGTCCTCTCATATGTTGTTTTATTGTGGTTTGTGTTAGTGGGCTTAGCTATATATGGATCTATAGTTTTTGGCTAGATATCTAAGTGGTATTTCTTTTGGATTGAGTTACTCCTATGTGTGAGCACGCTTTCTTTGCGAGTTAGTTTGCTTTGAAAGGTCCTATGTCTGGAGGGACACCCCGGTGCGCCGCTGTTGATTTCCTGTACATGTGGATAAGCGGCCATCTCCATGTATTGAGTTCAGTACTGCATGCTGGTGGTACATGTCAACTCTGTTGAGTTCATGCGCAATAAGTCGATGACTACGGCTCTTATCTAAGGAGATGTCTCGGGTTTGAGTATCTTAGTAGCTTCGCCCTTAAGTCGTACGGTGGTATAACATTTGGTCGAGTATCATCTCAAAAACTTATCATCTTTGTGAGTCCTGCAGTGACACGTGTTTTATCGTTTTCGTCGGTTTTATTTATCGATAACATCTTTTGCTGGTATTTTACGTATGAATAGATGTTTTATCGCTTTATTTGGAATTGCCTCTATTAACTTGAATTTATCGCCTTATCATTGATTAATCGCATACCTCATGACTATTTGCTTAAAATCAGACTGTTTTTATTGCATGCACCTACTACTTACTGAGATGTATTTCTTACTCCGTTTTCACCTATTTTTTAGGTTTGCTTGGTGAGATCGCGAAGATGGGGTTAAATTGATGGGTAGAATTGTAATTGTAATCTAGGTCACATTCATGAATATGTAGACTTCCTTGTAATTGCATTTGATATTGAATTGAATAAAGAATAAATATCATTGTCTCAACATAACTCTGATGTAGTTAAGTAATTTTAAAAGTTCTTGTAAATATTACTTTGTATCTGACCCCGACTACGTGGTAGTACCTCGGGTTTGGTTGTTGAACCGGACTTGGGTGGTTATAGTAGCGAATCGGATTCGGGTTGCGTGCCAGTTTTGCACTAACCCGGGTTAGGGGCATTACACTAACATATCATACGATCAAATTCTATCAAAATCATGCGAAGAAACAGTTTAAGTATAACAATACAATTTCAATAATAAAGTGTCTATGCAGGACTTGTGAATTAGCGTGTCTGTAAATCGGGATAACCACCCTTAGCTGGTTTGCCACCTCACTACTCGACGTCAAAGCCGCGCACTATCATCACACGAGTGGAGCACCCATGCATGGGCTGGTATGCTATAGCTCAATCTATCCTACAAGAAGGCCTCACTGATCCCACTCCGTGGTACACAATTGGCTCGGGGTGTTAACTCGACAAGCCATCATTAATACACTATCTAGATTGATTATGGATCCATAACCATCTCTATGCTGCCTAGACTCATATAACTCATAGATAACCATTCAAAACCTTGTACTAAACAAAACTCATAAGTAACCATCTGCCCCAAAGTACAATCCAAATCCAAGTGAACCTCATTGTTCACTTCCCATTAAATCCCTAGGCCATACTACCTTTCGGGATGCCATAGGCTTATAGCCTTTTCAACTTAACAGGAAGCCTTAGCTTCATTTTCCAATCACACAACTCAAAACATTTTGCCAAACCAAATTATTAACAAAAGGGGTTGAAGAATAGCTTTATAAACAAATAGACTAGTTGAGCTCCAAGTATTAATTTTTAAACACGATCGAAAATTGTTTTACAAGCTCGTAACCTTATTTTTAAAGAACACATAAATTTTCAATAAAATTTAAGTTCATACAAATTCATGTCTAAACTTTAAATACTCAATAAGACATAACTGGTTTTTCAATTCAATACGCCTTATGCATTAAAAATTAAATATTTTTTAAACAAAATTTGGTTTGAGCGTAACTACCCAACTCGCTGATGGCTTCACTTTGGTGATTTTTAATTTCCTAATTTGGGGTCAAAATCACCTACTACCATTCCCATTCAATTACAACTACCCTAAACTAAATTTTAGACTATTACTATGAATTTTAATACAAGGATTTCAAGCCCTCGCAAGCCACCGAATCTTTACAATTTTGAGACAGCATAACAGAGTGGCTTTTATGTTTTAACTTCCAATTGTTTCTATGCAACGAACTCAGATTTCCACCCATTTTTTAGCATTAAACACTAATTGAAAGCACCTAGAAACATTTAAACTAAACCAAATAGCAATCTCTAGATTTTATTCTCTAACTCATCTAATCACAACTGACAAAAACTACAGTAATAAATTTCCCTAAAACACAGGACAATATTAATCTCACAAGAGATCCACAAAGCACAGCTTCAAAGCATTTAATTTGAATTGCTTAGTTCAACATTGTAAACATCAAGTAACACGCTTCCTTCACGACTGCCTTTCAAGTATTCTTCATATTCATGATTGCAACCCAACAATCCAATGCAAACATAAAACCAACAAAAGTGTCCAGCTAAACGAAGTTGCTATTTGTGTTCTTGAAAACATAGGTTCGACCATGACCAAACATGATTAACCTTACAAAAGCAACGAATAATTTATTTTTTGAATTCATGAAAGGAAATCAAATTCTTAGAGTTGCGTTTAGCCCCAACCACATAAAGAAGTACCACACTCTCTCAGTCACGTTCAAATAAGGTGCTAATATTGAATAGGTGCTGAAATTGAACATGCCGTTTCCAGATTTTACTACCAACATCACATAGATTCAATTGAAGCAAACCATCCAAACAAATATTCAAATCATTCGCATAGCAATCTAGAATTAATATAAACAAGATTTGATTGCATATTTACTAAGCTGATTGAAAACCGAATGTCTAGTCGCATGACTGCTCTATTTTGAGCGTTTTATTGCACCAAGAAAATCCAGATTCAAATCAAACTCAAAAGCTATCTAATAATCTATCCTAACAATTAATTTATCAAAGATCAGAGGAAATCGAAAAATCTATTTACAGCAACAAAATGAGGAAATACTGCATGCTGCTAGGTCTGAGAAACCGAACAGTAATCGATCGAAAAGAAAAAGAGTGCTACTTACCTGGAATCGCATAATCCAACGCCCAATTCTCTTTTTTTTCCTCTTCTTCCCTTTGTGCGCATGTCCCTCGAGGCACCACACTAAAAATGGGAAGGTATCGGAGTCGCCACTGCCTGAGATGTGCAGGCAGACACTTGGGTGCCTATACAGGTCTAAGGTTTGCTCGTGAAAGAGTAGGAGACTACTCTACAGGTCCTCGATCTACAACAATTATGATCTTAACAATGCGGAAACATACACACAGAATTTATACGAGGAAACCTGAATCCAGATCCAGGAAAAACCTCGAGTCTATATGAGGCGACTAACCCTTAGAATCTCCACTATTAAATGAAAATCAATTACAAAGGAAAACACACTTAACCTTTACAATTGAACTCACTCAACAGCAATCCACAGCTCGAATCCACGAACTATAACACAACTTGAATCCACAAGCTGCAATTCACGATCTATCCAGATCCACAGCTCGAATCCACGAACTGTAACACAACTTGAATCCACAAGCTGCAATTCACGATCAATCCAGATCGTGACAATCACCTCAGAGTCCACTGAGACGATCCAATGCAATAGGAATCCACCTATGCATCCAACAAGTTCGATCACCAATCCAGGCGATCATACGATCATGTGAAGTTCCGAAATGAAGAAGAATCCTCAAACTTCAATTCCAGGAGATCTCTCTCAGATCTCCCCCTCACTTGATCACCGACTCTCTAAAGATGAATTGATTGAATCTCGAACACCTCAAGATCCAAATCGAATTGATCAAAAGAAAAAGTCCTTCCAAAAAAATACAGCTCGTCTATTTAAAGAAGAAAACTCAGATCGCATCGAGCGCTGGTGGCGTCACCTTGCGATCGGGGTAGACAGCTGGAAGCGAACTCAAGTCCCGCTCAAATCCAAATTGACCCAGTTAAGGGCGCGCTGCCAGCGCGCTGCTAGCGGGAGGGAACGCGGCATGTGCACAGCTGATTTTTAGATTCTTCAATCTTGCTCTGCGCTACCAGCGGCGTGTCGGCGTCGTGTTACGACACAGGTGTGCGTACTTTACTTTCACAGCGCTATTTCACTTATGCGCTGCCAGCGGCGTTGTTCCTTGCAAGTGCCTTTTTACTTTCACAGCGCTATTTCACTTATGCGCTGCCAACGGAGTGGTAGCGGCGTTGTTCCTTGCAAGTGCCTTTTTACTTTCACAGAACTTATATTTTGATTTTGCACATCTTGAAGATTATTAGAAGATATAATTTGTCAAACATTTGCCATATAAGGAGTGTGAGTTTTCACACTTACAATCTCCCCCTTGGCAAATGCCTGACAACAAACTTAAAACAGTGCTTAATATCAAATTCAGATATTGATTTCCATTTAAGCATTCAAATCACAATGATAAGGGAGAACCCAGAATTTTATTCATTTCAAAAAAAATATACATTGTTCAGAAGATATATACATTCACTCCCCCTTAAAGCATCTTCCAGAAAACACAAAAACAACAGAACAAACAAAACTAAAAAGGTCATCAACCAGCAGCAGCATCATCAATGAGACTCCCCCTTTCTGGGAGGAGGTTTTGGTTCCCAAGTTCTTGAATAATGCCTGTAAACATCTTGGGACCGGGAGTGCAGCCAACACAACTTGTGATCCATTTCCAACTGGGTTTTGCGAATGCTACTCAGAAAATGATCAGCTTCATTTTTCATGCGGTGCTGCGCAGCAACATCCCTTTGCACCTCGCCACATGCAAAATCTACATCCTTTGTGAGCTTATCCAGCTTCTCTTGGGTCTCGGATTTGAACATGCTCATCATGAGCATGTGAGCCCTTACTTCAGAATTGAAAGCCTCCTGGGAGGCTTGCATGGAATTCAACTTGTCCATGATTGCCATAGCATCAGAATTGGACAAGGAGGATTGAGAAGAAGAAGGCTCCGAAGAAGCCAACTGAAAAAGATTAGCTCTTTTGCTTCTGGTAAGGGTGGAGGCATCAATGGGAGGTTTGGGGTGAAGGATCAATTCAACAGGATCAGGTAGGATCCCTTGGTGAATGCACAAGTAAGTGATGAAAATCCCAAAGGGAAGAGCAGAAGTCTTGGATTTCAAATTCCGAGACTGAATGATCTGATTGAAGATGATGGAAGAGAGACAGACACTGTCTCTGTTCCATAGAGCATGAAGGAGTCTTGCTCGAGAGTGAGAAATCTCAGAATGATGATCTGAGGGCACAAGAGAAGCACAAATGAACAGATTCAAGATCCTGAGAAGATCTTGAAGAGAGCCGTGAGGAAGATAGTTTGGCTTATTTTTTGATGGAGGTGGGAGCACCCTGAACAATAAGAGAAGAAATTATTGACTCCATGGGAGGATCAGAGTGAGAGGCTAGAAAGTCAAAAGACGGAGATTCAACAATGGGCAGGTCTAGAAGAGAGGAGATAAGTTCTTTCAAGAAGTGGAAAGAGATGCCCCGGACATAGGCTTTGACAAAGCCTTGATTTGCAAGATGAAGATGGTGGAGGTTCGAATAGAACTCTCGAACCAGGTCTTGATAAGCAAAACCACTTATCAGAGCAAATTTCTTCCATCCATTGTCCGAAAACAAGGAGAAGAGCGGAGTATCAGAGAAGGAGTCAAGCTTAATGGCCCTTTCCAAGAGGAGTGGCCTGTGCTTGAAGAAATCATTATAATCAAACAAACCATTTCCAATGAATGGTTCAGATGAAGGTGAAGGGGATGGAGGTTTCACCAGTGGAGAAGAGACAACCGGAGAGGTTCTCACTGGTGGAGAAGATGTGGAAGGAGAATCAATTCTAGACTTTTTCTTGGGAGGCATGATGAAAATACAGGAGAAAAAAAAATAGAAGAGAGAGAACAAACAAACAGAAACACGCAAAGCACGACAAAGCCCTAATGGCAGAACAATCTATCAAACCCTAACTTAGAAGAACGAGAGAAGAACACTGCAACTGGAAGAAGAAAATGAAGAAGAAAGACGAAGATAGTAAAAAAAATTTTTACCTGAACAGTGGACAAGGTAAAGGAAGAGAAGAACGAAGGCAATGAATCACCACGACGCGAGGAGCGAGGTGAATCGCAGACAAATACAAAAAAAACAGAGGTAAAAAGTGAAACAGATTTCCCCTTTTTATAGACAAAAAGATCTCGCTGCCAGCGTGCATCCAGCGACGCTTAATAGGGCAGGTGCCAAAGCACGAAAGAAGGGAGAGGGCTACCAGCACGCTTCTAGCGACGTAGAAGGTGCACATGCACAATCAAGAAAAAATACAATCACAAGGCAAAAATTTATAAAAAGAGTTTGAACTATTCTTCATGAAAAATTCATACATCTAAACACAAAGCTAAGATTTTAACTGAACTAAAAATCATCCAGATAATCAACTTTTATTCAATCCAAGACGTAATTATCACAAAACTGATCTCGAAGAACCTATCAAGGTTAATTCAGATGTGATACATTTCATATCTATGGCCAAAATTTCCTTCATGGTTTCTCATACTATAAATTTTCTTCAAGATATTGAGCACACATGCATATTAATGAATCAATGCTTGTGTAGTGTGTGAAATACATTTTTGACTTTTACACTTTATGCATATGGAAGGCTATTTTAGTGTAATCATACTTGGAAAGTATAGACATACCCTAAACTTCATTTTGGTGGCTTTCGCACATCAGAGATAGGTAGCCTTTTCTGATCTCTTTTTCTTTGCTTTTTGTAGAAGGCATTGACCCTTAAAAAACCTGAGTTTACAGTTCATTCCAAGAATTTACCTTCTTTCTCTTTTTCTTTTTGAGAATTACAGTGGCTTTCACTCTAATCTCTATGGCAGCCATTTCCAAAACTTTTCTTTTCATAAAGGTGATAGCCTATAGATCCCAAGCTTCAACACACAATCAACTTCAATACACAAAGGTGTTTAAGACAAAATTGATAGTTGAGTACAAGACATTTCTGTCAATATGTATAGACTCAAGCTTCCTGAATTAAGATTTTAGTATCAAGAACACATAAGTTCATTTTGAACAGACATGTAAATCATTTTACATCTAAATTAACTCAAAACAGAACCTGATTTTCAGTTTTGAGAGCATACTCCTAGGGATTTCCTAAGAGTTTCAAATCTATTCTGATCTAAAGGTTTAGCGAAAATATCAGCCAACTGTTTTTCAGTAGATATATAATCAATCATAACAATTTTGTCTTCAATTAACTCTCTTATAAAGTGATGCCTGATGTCTATATGTTTAGTCCTTGAGTGTTGAACAAGATTTTTGGAAATATTTATGGTAATTTGATTGTCACAAAAGAGAATCATTTGATCCTGATCTAAACCATAATCAGATAGCATTTGTTTCATCCAAATTAGTTGAGTACAACTGCTTCCTGCAGAAATGTACTCTGCTTCAGCTGTACTCAGTGAAACTGAGTTTTGCTTTTTGCTTAACCAAGCAATGAGGTTAGTACCCATATAAAAGCAACCACCAGAGGTGCTTTTTCTATCATCCATACACCCAGCCCAATCAGCATCAGTGTATCCAGTAAGATATGGGTTTGTTTCTTTGGAGAACCAAATTCCCAAATCGACAGTTCCATTTACATACTTTATAATCCTTTTCACAGCATTTAGATGAGATTCTTTAGGATTAGCCTGATATCTTGCACAAACTCCAACACTAAAACTTATATCAGGTCTACTTGCTGTTAAGTAAAGAAGACTTCCAATCATCCCTCTGTACAAGGTAGGGTCTATATCCTTCCCAGATTCAGCTTTTCCAAGCTTTAAGCTAGTACTCATAGGAGTCCTAGCATGTTTTGCATGAGTTAAACTGAATCTTTTGACTAGATTTCTTGCATATTTTGTTTGAGAGAAAAAAATCCCTTGTTGAGATTGATAAATCTGAAGTCCTAAGAAAAAATTCAGTTCACCCATCATACTCATCTCAAATTCACTCTTCATTAAGTCTCCAAAGGAATGAGCATGAGTTTCAGAAGTAGATCCAAACACTATATTATCAACATAGATTTGAGCAATCAAAATATGCTTGGACTCTCTCTCTCTTTGAATAAAGAGAGTTTTATCCACATTTCCTCTCATAAATCCAAATTCAAGTAAGAAAGAGGTGAGTCTCTCATACCAAGCTCTAGGAGCTTGTTTGAGTCCATACAAGGCCTTGTTCAGCTTATAAACATGTTTAGGATAATTTGAGTCCTCAAATCCTTTAGGTTGCTCTACATAAACCTCTTCATTCAGATATCCATTTAAGAATGCACTATTAACATCCATTTGAAACAGTTTAAACTTCAAATAGCATGCAATAGACAAAAGCAATCTGATTGACTCTAACCTAGCTACAGGAGCAAAGGTTTCATCAAAATCTATTCCTTCTACTTGGGTGTATCCCTGAGCAACAAGCCTAGCTTTATTTCTGGTTACAACCCCATTCTCATCAGATTTGTTCTTAAAAATCCATTTGGTTCCTATCACATTCAGATTAGAGGGTCTTACTCCATCTGAAATATTTCCAACAATTTGCTCAGTTTGGTGGTCTTTGAGAGTTTTTATCAGAGGAACAACTTCATTGCTTGAGGAAGCATCTCTGATTTCATCATCTTCATCTACAACCTGCAAAAATTCACAGTCAACTCCTTCATCATCTATTAACACATTAATAGACTCCATTATAACAGATTTTTGCAAGTTAAAAACTCTGTATGCTCTACTTGAAGAGGAATATCCTAGAAAAATTCCTTCATCACTTCTAGAATCAAATTTTCCTAGATTTTCTCTGTCCCTTAGGATATAACATTTACTTTCAAAAACTCTAAAATATTTCAAGTTTGGCTGTTTTCCTTTCCAAATTTCATAAGGAGTTTGTTTCCACCCAGATCTGACATATACTCTGTTACTTATATAACAGGCAGTATTTATTGCTTTAGCCCAGAATTTTGTTGACACTTTCTTGGCTATCATCATGGTTCTAGCCATTTCTTGCAAAACTCTATTCTTCCTTTCCACAACTCCATTTTGTTGTGGGGTCTTAGGAGCAAAAAATTCATGTTTAATTCCTTATTCTTCACAAAACTTGGAAAACATCTGATTTTCAAATTCTGTCCCATGATCAAATCTTATTCTAACAATCCTCCCTATTTGCAAGTTCTTTTCAACTTGAATTTGACAGCACAATTGTTTAAAGCAATCAAAACATTCAGACTTTTCTCTTAGAAAATTTACCCATGTGTATCTACTGTAGTCATCTACAGCAACAAAGATATACCTCTTTCCTCCAAGACTTTCAATCTTTGTAGGTCCCATCAAGTCCATATGAATCAGTTCTAATGGTCTAGAGGTTCCTACAATGTTGGTTTTCTTGTGTGTGGCTTTGATTTGCTTTCCTT
The DNA here is from genome assembly GCA_947561395.2 of Buxus sempervirens. Lineage (NCBI taxonomy): Eukaryota > Viridiplantae > Streptophyta > Magnoliopsida > Buxales > Buxaceae > Buxus > Buxus sempervirens. Next base: position 18,748,893 of record OX387182.1, read on the forward strand.
GATTGCAAGGACCACACATTCTTTTCTTTTTATTGTTCCCAAACTTGGGAATTCCTCTAACCAATTCAGACTTAGAGATTTTTGACAAATCTCTATAGTTAATGTGACCAAGTCTTCTATGCCACAAATCAATTTCATTGCATATAGAGGATTTTAAAGAGCTTTCATTGTTTCCAATGATTCCATAACAATTGTCACTTGTTCTTACACCTATAAGAACAGTTCTACCAGAATTATCCAAAATTTTACATTCTTTTTTGGTAAAGTTGACAAACAATCTTGAATCACATAACTGGCTAATACTAATTAAGTTTGCCTTCAAACCAGATACAAATAACACATTCTTTAGACAAACTCCATTAGGACCAGTTACTGTTCCTTTACCTTTGACTTGAGAAGTGCTTCCATCACCAAATGTTACACTTCCACCAAAATATTCTTCAAAGGTACTAAACATAGACTTATGTCCACACATATGTCTTGAACAACCACTATCTAAGTACCACATGTTGACATCATGAACTTTCAAAGCTATATGAACCACATTTGCAACTAAGAAGTCTTTTCTAACCCAAATCTGTTTTTCATGTATTTTCTGAGAAGTACCTTCATCAACAACTTGGGATTTTGAAGGAAGTTTCTTTGACAGATTTGTAACTTCCTTATTTAATGATTCAGTCAATTTTAACAAGGAATCAAATCTGTTATGTAAATCCAAGAACTGACTTTGATTTACTTTCCTCTTACTGTCAAAATATCCCTTGGGAAAACCATGCAAAACATGACACTTTGGTCTTATATGACCTCTTTTATTACAATGATGGCACACAGGTATGAACCTATATTCAGAAGAATCAAAATTTCCAAATTTGACAGTATTTCTAAACTGTACAGATTTAGATTTTTCAGATTTTGAAGATTTACCTGTTGAGATTACTTCTCCAGCAGAAATTTTCTGTGAAAATTCCTTATTTTGATTACTTACAATCATTCTCTTTTCAGCAGAATTTGAGCTTTCAGGAACTTCCTTTGAAGTTGATTCCTCATCAATTTGATGATTTCCTGCAGAAAAATTTGAAGCATTAGATTTAATTGAATTTGACAATTTCTCAAGTTCAATAACTTTACCTTGAAGTGCAGAAATCTGAACTTCCTTTTCTTTTAATTTTTCAGTTTTTTCAGTCAAAGAAGTTACCAGAAAATTTTCTTTGACATGTCTTTCAAGTAACTTCTTGTTTATTGAATCTATTTCTGCAAAAGCTTTATTTTTCTCTGTTTCTGACTCCTTCAATTTTTTACTCAGTTTCTTGACTTTCTTCTGAGCTCTATTGAATTCCTTATATAGCTGATTGTAGGCTTCTTGTAATTCTTCTTCATCATCTGATAAAATTTCTTTATTATCTCCTGCAATGTCAAAGATTGAACTACCAGAAGAAGATGTGTAAAAGGAATTGAAAGCAGTAATATTAGCAGAAATATCCTCATCTGATTGTGAATAATTATCAGTATTACTGTCATCCCAAGTAACCTGATAATTTGTCTTTTTCTTTTTATCCTTTGAGGGACAATCAGAAGCAACATGTCCAAATCCTCTACATTTATAGCATTGAACTTCATCGTTCTGAGAAAATTTCTTCTCCTTTCTTAGATCAGAAATTTTCTTATCAGATCTTCTATTAGATCTGTCCATGGATAGTAAAGGATTAGATTGTCTCTTTTTAAACATTCTCTTGAACTTTTTGGCTAAGAGAATTAATTCATCCAGATCTACTTCAGAATTATCTGATTTTTCATTATTTACAGATTTTAGAGCTATTCCTTTACTCCTTTTAGGAATATTTAGATCTAGCTCATAAGTCTGTAAAGATCCTACAAGATCTTCAATTCTCATGGTATCCACATCTTTTGCCTCTTGAATGGCAGTAACTTTTGGTCTGAATTTTTCAGGCAAAGATCTCAAGATCTTTCTAACAACCTTGGATGTAGAGATCTTTTCTCCAAGGTTAAAACTCGAATTAACAATATCCGAAAGTCTAGCATAAAATTCATCAAAGGACTCATCATCTTTCATGTATAGAGTTTCAAAAGATGTTGTAAGTCTTTGAAGTCTAGACAGCTTGACAGCTGAGGTTCCTTCATGAGTGACCTCAAGAATGTCCCAAGCTTCCTTACTTACTTCACATGAGGAAATTCTCCTAAATTCCTCAACACTTACAGCACAAAATAAGGCATTCATTGCCTTGTTGTTCCATCCACATAGATCAGATTCAGCTTTACTCCACTGATCATGAGGTTTAGGCATCACAACACCTCCTTCTGTTGTGATTTCTGGTGGATGATAACCATTACAGACCGAGAGCTAGACACGCTCATCGATAGATTTCAGGTAAGCTCTCATCCTTGCTTTCCAGTAAGAATAATTGTCACCTTCGAATAATGGAGGTCTAGAGGCAGATCCTCCTTCTTTTCCAAAGTCCATGCTATAGATCTAGATCACACTTTGTATAACAATTCAAAGTGAATAGGCTCTGATACCAATTGAAAGAGTAGGAGACTACTCTACAGGTCCTCGATCTACAACAATTATGATCTTAACAATGCGGAAACATACACACAGAATTTATACGAGGAAACCTGAATCCAGATCCAGGAAAAACCTCGAGTCTATATGAGGCGACTAACCCTTAGAATCTCCACTATTAAATGAAAATCAATTACAAAGGAAAACACACTTAACCTTTACAATTGAACTCACTCAACAGCAATTCACAGCTCGAATCCACGAACTGTAACACAACTTGAATCCACAAGCTGCAATTCACGATCTATCCAGATCCACAGCTCGAATCCACGAACTGTAACAAAACTTGAATCCACAAGCTGCAATTCACGATCAATCCAGATCCACAGCTCGAATCCACGAACTGTAACACAACTTGAATCCACAAGCTGCAATTCACGATCAATCCAGATCGTGACAATCACCTCAGAGTCCACTGAGACGATCCAATGCAATAGGAATCCACCTATGCATCCAACAAGCTCGATCACCAATCCAGGCGATCATACGATCATGTGAAGTTCCGAAATGAAGAAGAATCCTCAAACTTCAATTCCAGGAGATCTCTCTCAGATCTCCCCCTCACTTGATCACCGACTCTCTAAAGATGAATTGATTGAATCTCGAACACCTCAAGATCCAAATCGAATTGATCAAAAGAAAAATTCCTTCCAAAAAAATACAGCTCGTCTATTTAAAGAAGAAAACTCAGATCGCATCGAGCGCTGGTGGCGTCACCTTGCGATCGGGGTAGACGGCTGGAAGCGAACTCAAGTCCCGCTCAAATCCAAATTGACCCAGTTAAGGGCGCGCTGCCAGCGCGCTGCTAGCGGGAGGGAACGCGGCATGTGCACAGCTGATTTTTAGATTCTTCAATCTTGCTCTGCGCTACCAGCGGCGTGTCGGCGTCGTGTTACGACACAGGTGCGCGTACTTTACTTTCACAGCGCTATTTCACTTATGCGCTGCCAGCGGAGTGGTAGCGGCGTTGTTCCTTGCAAGTGTCTTTTTACTTTCACAGCGCTATTTCACTTATGCGCTGCCAGCGGAGTGGTAGCGGCGTTGTTCCTTGCAAGTGCCTTTTTATTTTCACAGAACTTATATTTTGATTTTGCACATCTTGAAGATTATTAGAAGATATAATTTGTCAAACATTTGCCATATAAGGAGTGTGAGTTTTCACACTAACAGCTCGTCTGCGGCTTTTTTAAAGATTTGAGCAAGTTCTCAGTTACGGTCCGAGGAAGTCTGAAAACAACCCGGTTCGCCCTATCGAATGACGGGTCTCTCGGCTTTCCTTGAGTCAACTTAGTCTCACCCTGTTCCTTATCCAGAATGCTTGTTTATTTGGTCTGAGTGGGGACCACGGGAGATATAGGCCCCCTTTATTGTTGATGTTATCTTTTTATTCAGATGTTGTGGGTCTGGTATGAGCCCCGTTGGAAGACCCATTTGGATGCCAGGTTGGGCTTCAACCAAGTCCAAGGCTCGCTAGGGTTATTGACTAACCCTATTGTTTAATTTGGTTATTTGGTTCATGGGTTGATTACGATATACAAGTTTTAATGGATTTAGATTTTTAAGGCCCATTGGGCTTGGAGATAGCCTTGGACATTAACCATGTTGCCATGCGGGGCCCATTTATTGAAGTGGGTTCTGGTGAGGCAAGTCGGGATGTAGGCCCCGTTGGAAGGCCCACAGTGGATCAAGTTGGACTGATGGGTCCGAAGTCCATATTGGATTGCTAAATTTAGTTAAAATAAGACAATGACCCATAAAAAGGTGAAAAATCCATTTTTTGCATTTTTTTAGTGTAATCGAAATTGTATTTCGGCTAAACAGGAACACAGTATGACCGAAATCTATTTTCAGTTATACTGGGTTTTCTGTTTAACCGAAATATTTTTTCGGTTATTCACAGAAAACCTCTTTACCGATCTGTGTTTTTGGTTAAAGGTAGAAAACTGGTTTTTTGAAGTTTTTTTATAGAAAATTGGTTTTTTGGGGTTTTAAGGCTTCCTGGGACTTATGTGAACTACTGTGTGAGCCCACAGTGGTGCAGAAATTGATGGATAGCCTTATTCGGCCATTTAAGTGCACAATACATACATCAAACTGCAAAATAAGTACATGAGTGACAAGGTTAGCATATAAAAATCAAAATAAAGAAGGGACTTGGGAGATTTAATGGGGTACATTGGATAGCGAGATGAGAGAGAGGAACACGCTCCCCTTAAAGAAAATGATCACTTAAAAATAAAAAAAAAATGGAACATATGGAAGCTATAAATGATCAAACATGCTTTGAGTCTATTTATTTTCAAATATATGAAACAAAACTTACCAAGGAACTTACCTTGGGGTCAGAAAGTTGCTTGAAGATGTTGAGTTCCTTGGAGGCTCCTCCGGCAGCATAACAACACTTTTTTAGTTTTGAGGGAGAGAACTTTAGGCTTCTTTTGGGTTTGGAATGAAGGGAGGATGACGGAGAGGGTTTTGATACACTTACGCAGGGTATGGGATGGTTTTGGAAGGGTTTAGAAGAAAGGAGAATTTGGACAGCATAACAGCTCTACCTTAAGCTCAAGGGAGGGATTTCTAGGTCTAGTTTGGTTTCAAATGAAAAAGAAGAGGATAGAGAAGGTTTTTGTACACTTGGACGGGTATAGGGTGTTTGGGAGGCTTTAGGTTGGTTTCAGCAAGGTTTGGAAAGGGCCAAGGGCTTAGAAAGAGAGAAGGGGGAGATAGAGGTAGGGGTTCAGATGGGGAGAGGAGAGAGGGGGCTAGCTTGCTTGGGTTGGAGCATCCCTCCCGCTTCCCTTTTATAGGGGAGGTTGCTTAATGGCTAAGAAAGACCATTTTTTAATTATTTTTATCAAGAATGACTTTTTTATTATTATTTTTTGCTTAATTACTTTTCTATTATTAGTTTTTTACTTAATGGTTAAGAATGACTCTTTTGTTATTTTTTTTACTTAAGGGTTAAGAAAGACCTTTAATATTATTATTTTTGTTTACTTAAGGGTTAGGAAAGGGTGACATCCATGTGGCGCAGTTTGCCACATGGACAGTTTATTTTTGACCTACGGTTGCTCATAACTCTCTCATTTGATTGCGATTTTAGCAAACTTAGTGGCGTTGGAATCAGGTCAAGATTCTTTACCCACTAAGCTAGAGTTTAGCAGGAAATTCGGGTTTTTTAGCAGAAGTGTAGAGTCACGTCCCGGAGCCAGTTTTGCTCATATCTGCTTATCCGGAACTCCGATTGCAGCGAACTCAATTGCATTGGAATCGTGTCGAGATGCTCTTTTTGCTGGTATCAAATTGGGCAGCTGATCTAGGGTTTAGCAGAAAGTGGATTTCTACTTTTCTCAGATTTGACCAGTCCATAACTTCTTCATTCGGACTCCGATTTGAGCAAACTCAGTTTCATTAGAATCGTTTTGGAATCCTCTTTTCAATGGTGAGAAGTATGGTGAGAAGTATGGTGACTGATTAGCACCAGATAAAAAGTCAACTTTAACCTCCCCAAGTTTGACTTTTCAATTAAAATTTTAATTTTCTGCATTTTGGGAGGTGCAAAAATGAGGTGCTGACAGCTGCCCCTCTTTGCCGGAATCACCTTAGGGATGAACGGCAAAGAACAAAAAAGAACCTCATTCTTGTTTGTTCCTTAAAAACTTTTAGGTGTTTTCTGGTTTTGGCAAAGTTAGGACTTTAGGGGTTTTTTTTTTTTTGGTGAAGGAACCTAAATTTTGGATTCCTCATATCCTTCCAAGAAAGCCTTAGAGATGTTTTTGGTTTTTTTTGGTTTGTGGGATAAAGCACATTAACGCGAGCTTGTTAGGCGTGTGGTACTTTTCCCGTTTCTGGTTCTTAGAAGTAGGTGGTGATTAGCACCTTTTCTAGATTCTGGTTCTTGGGAATAAGTGACGCTTTGCACTTTTTCGGTTTTTGAGAAAGAAAGGACGCTTTGCTCATCTCTCAGGTTTTGGGGTGCCCGTGCATTGCTTTAATGTCGGTGCACTGGTTTTGAGTTTTCTGGATGATTCAGCTTCTCAGATTTCAGTGAGGATGCAATTTTCAGATTTCAGTGAGGGTGTAAACCCTTTTTTAGGGTTTTTTTAAGGAATGGCGGCTGGAGGTGGGCCAAGGAATGGAAGGAGAGAGGGAAGAGGAGGTGCTCTTGGTGAGGGGGTGCTCCTCACACTGTCTGGTGCCTCAAGGGAACTCATACACCTATCCTACTCTATTTACAAAAGTGGGAAATCAAAAATTACATAGAGGGCCAATTTGCCCTTTTGTCTTCAAAACACGCCTTCTCTGTAATGCCTCGGATCCAGGTTTATTTAAACAAAAACCCAAATCTGGTTCGTTAGGGAAAATGGCCCAAAACACTATTCCAGATTTAAACAACTTCATTTATTATATCAGAGTGCGGAATTAATAACATTTTTCAGAAAGCGTGTAATTAAACTACCAAAATAAACCTTTTATATTTCATCTATGAAGTCTGGAAAAGGTTCAACTAAATAACATCCACCAAGAGTGTGGAATAAAGATACCAATCATCCTTAAAATAACATCAAACTCCTCAATCAAAATACGAAAATAATCCCTAAGAAAAGTAAATCTAAATGGTTCTCCATGTCCCTCTAGACTTACACAGGAATGAAATAATCTTCTTCCTGGTAATCAAAGTAATCCTCCGGTGTCTCTACCCTGGCAACGTCCTCTCCAGGAATATCTGAAAACAAAACCGATAAAACAATAATGTGAGAAACAACATCTTAGTAAGTAGTCATGTAAATAGTTGATCACAATAAAATATGTAACGCTTAATCCGAATAATCACAATAAGAATTCAAGACAACAAAGAAATACAATTTGTCCACCTCATGGGACTCATGAAATAGTATACCAGATAAAGAGAGTAGACATGTGCCAATATGCTACCTAACCGAATTACGATGGACCAGCCGCCCTGTAGTCTGGCTATTCAACACCAACGGAAGAACCCAACCATGAGTTAGCATGTACGGCCCAACCAATCCAGGAGTGGGTAACGTAGCGATAGACTAATCCAGGAGCGGTACCATCCTCGAGATGATGGAATGCCTCAGACACAGAATTCAAATCCCTCTAATACACATGTCACTTACTAGCTATTCTATAGATCCATATAAATGCTAAGCCCACTCAACAGTGAGAAAACTAACCAGGGTAATGGACATACTTATCAATAACACCCACCAAAATACAGAACCATATCTGTAACCAAATCCGCCCATGTGGGATACAATAGATTAGGCACCAGTTTTATCACACCAGTGACCCAAAACCAAAACAGAATGTACCAAGTCATATGTCCAAAACTCCAGGTTTCAACGGGCCAATATGTCCCAAATGTGTATCTACTCCATTGATGCACACAATACCTTCATATCACCCAAATACAGGTGTATGAATTCACAAAACCAACCTTGGTTAAAAATAAAATCTTTTGGAACAATAGAATCAAGTAAAAATGCCTCTTTAGAAACATCTACCCAAAATCTTTGTAAAATTGAATTTTAAACATCTGCCAATGCAAACACTTCCCAAATACCCCAATCTTGATGGTACATAGGTTAAAATTGAGTAGAACCACTTCCTTAGTGAAAACTAGGTTGAAAAGTCAAGTTTTCCAAAATCTGACAGATTGGTCGCTCGAGTGGCCCAGGGCGCTCGATTGGCCTTACAAAACAGGTTAATTCAGGGTAGGTCACTCGAGCGACTGTTCTAGTAGCAGTACAATCTGGGTAAAATTGTTCTTGGGTTTTGAATATATACATAGGGCACTCGAGCGACTGCTCAGGCGGCCCGATACGTGAAAAATCTGTAACTTTGCGAAATTCAATAAAAATTCCACAACTCAATATTCAATGCATCAAAACCATTCTAAATCATTCTAAAATACTTTATAAATATGCTAGAACAATTCTCAACACATAAAACATCATAAATAACGAAATCAACGCATCAAAACATCGAATAACCATGTATATCGTCTAAACACGAATTTAGATTTTATTCAAGCGTCAAGGGACTACTTACTTAGTTTTAGGAACTTAAATCTTCTCTAAAAGCCACGAAATATCACCACAAATATGCTCCAACAATCTCACACGTCTTGATCTCGTCTGGGTTAATAAAAATCATGTTTTTAGAATCTAGCAACACATCTTTCTCTCCAAAACAAAACTGGATATTACTTGCTCTTACCTGAGTTCTTTGTGCACGAAAATACTCTCTTTTCCTTCTCTAAGACGGCGCCAACAGTTGTTTAGGGTTTAGTTTTGATCACAAGGCAACTAAGAAGAAGAATATGAAACAATAGAAACACACGGCTGGTGTTTCTGTTTTTGTGATGGATGTGTATAACTACATGCACTACTAGGTCTTTGTTTAATTTATTTTAAAGTCTTTTTACTTAAATACCCTTTCTTCATTAAACCCATTGCAACCAGACCTTCTTAAACCATCTTAACCCTCGAGTCAACCCACTATCATTGGGTTCGATCAACCCCTTGTATTCTCCTTGTTTATGATCCAATTAATTCTTACTAATAATATAATAGCACAATAATTATTATATTAAAATTATATTTGATCAATAATTAGGAGCTCACCTTATATAAGCTCTCCTATCATCTCCGGTTCATCTTGAACTCCTCCGGGTTGAACCGAAATTTCATCTCCTGCATATTATTAGCCAATTACACTATTTACTAAAATCTGGGATTTTACATTCTCTTCTTGTTCTTGAGCTTGCTTAAGCTTTGTTCTGATGGTTTTCTACTGGGGATGCGGGGATTCTTTATTTGGGAAAGAACCCGCAGGGGACAAGTGAGTTTTCTGCAAACTCCCTCTTTTGATTATTGCATGGCTTTCCTCCGCTTTGCTTTTCTTTCCTTCTATTTTTTTTCGGCTTGAGGATGCTTCTTGATATCCTCTGACTTTTTTTGCCTTTCATGGGCCTGCAAAATTCTCACAGTGTGGTGAGGTATCTGAAATTCATACTGTAAGTACTTCTGGCTGTGCTATGAGTGAAAGAATCTTGACACTGCGAACAGTGTTGTAGTCGTGGAAGGCAACAGCCGTGAATGGCTTCCTTGAAGGCTGTGCTATCCCGTGTATGGGAAGGGTAGCCCAAGGGTGGTCATCTTGAAAGTTGTGCTATCCTGCGCACGAGAAAGGTAGCCAAAGCTGTGCTATCCTGTACACAAGAAGGGTAGCCCAAAGGTGGTTTGTGAGCTATGCTATCCTGTGTATAGGAAGGGTAGCTTGAGGGTGAGCTGTGCTATCCCGTGTATGGGAAGGGTAGCTCAAGAGGAATGCTCTGTATAGCTTATTGTGAGCTGTGTTATCCCATGTATAGGAAGGGTAGCTCAAAGGTGGATTCTGTGCTATCTTGCATATGAGAAGGGTAGCCTAAGCTGTGCTATACCATATACAATAAGGTTAGCTGAATGCCATGAATGGCTCATTGTGAGCTGTGCTATCTTGTGTGTGGGAAGGGTAACTCAAAGGTGGGTGCCGTGTGTGGTAGAAATGCATTTGGAAACTTTTGACGGTGTCGTGAATGACACAATGATTTTTTTTTTTTTGAAATCTTGATTTTGGTGCCTTGGATGGCACAATGGATTTTTTTGGAAAAAAACTTTATGATTTGTGCCGTGGCTGGCACAGTATTTTTTGAAAATTTTTGGATTGTGCCATGAATGGCACGAGATTTTTGGAAATGCTGTGAGTGTGCCGTGGATGGCACAGTGGTTTTGAAAGTCTTGACATCATGCCGTGATAGGCAAATTTTTGAAATAAAATGCTGTGAAATAGCAAAATTGGGAAACCAAAGGCGATACTTCCCAATGTGATGTCGTGGATGGCAGTGCTCAAAATGGTTCAATGTATGCCGTGGGGCACTTTTGATGTACGTCCAAAGGCGATTTGATTTTGAAAGTTCTTTTTGTGTATTTTGAAAGCAAATTTGACCAAAATTGTTGGTGTGGAAATGGGTGTACTTTTTGATGTGCAAATGATTTATGCATGTGCAGGAAAGCAAAGGCAAGTGCTATGTGGCTTACCATCTGTAGACACCTGATTTTTGTACCCCCCAAATAAAGAAAAATGAAAAGTCAAATCCTTAGGGCGTCAAAAAATTGATTTTTTGATTCAAGTGAATTTGGCCATCAAACTTCATCTCATTGAAAAAAGCATTTCGACACGGTTCTAACGCAACTGAATTTGCTGGAATAGGAGTCCAGATGAGAAAGATATGTGCTGGTCAAACTTTTGGGGAGCGAAAAGTTGGCTTTTTGCTCAACCCCAATTCAACTGCCAAACTTAATCCCAATGGATAGGTGGTTCCGAGCCGTTTCCAACGACACTAAGTTTGCCGAAATCGGACACCGGGTGAAGAAGTTATGAGCAGTTGAAGTTTCAGAAAAACTGCCCATGTGGCAAAAAGGCAACAAAAAATGGAATAAACCAATAAAATAAATAAGATAAATGTGTTTAATAATATTTTAATAAAAGGAATCTCGTTTTTCAATAAAATAATCAAAGAAATCGAACGAAATCTTGCAAAAAACCAAATTGAATAAAAGTTTGAAATCCAAACATTTTAAAAACGTGCGGGACCGTATTTCAATTACGGGCAGGGCATGCCCGTATTTAAAATACGAGCAAGCTTTTGGAAGAAGACACGCGTCACTGTACGGCGGGACACGCGTCCCGTACTGTCGATTTTGCGAGATTTGGAAATGTGCATTTTTCGCCCGTATTTGAATTACGAGCAAGGCACGCCCGTAATTGAAGTACGGGCAAGGCATGCCCATACTTCAAATACGGGCACGACATTTTTGCCTATAAATAGAGAGGCCAGCCCCCCAATTCGAAGAAGCCTGATCTCCAAAGGCCTTCTCCCTCTCCCTCTCCTGCTAGCCACGGCCAACCTCTGTCCAAGTGCTGCCACCCCCAATCCAAAACCCCAGAAATACCCAAATTACCCCTAGATAATGCCCGTTTGCTGTTTCCTTTCATTCTTTCCTAACTTAGGATAAGGAACCCCTCTGCCCAGCTCAATTTGGAGAATCAATAGGAGTGCGGAAGCGCTGCAGAAATCATCCGGAGAACCACCATACATTCAGGAAAGAAGGTAACAGTAAAGAAATACTACCGATAATTCTATGTTCCAAAAAAATCAATACTTTCAAGTTGATTTTCTTGCTTAATATCTTCTCTACTTCTTCTCACCTGTTTTGTTGTATGATATGACTTTGAGCTTCCTACTACAAGGGGTAAGCTTCATTTAGAAGGCGAAACGAGAGGATTCGTTAAAGACTAAATGAAGGAAATATCGTCTAAAGATAAAATGACCTTAGTTTTTATAAGATAATGTTTGTAAAAGATGAATTGTTCTTTCATCCTCTTCATCACTCATGGGTGAACGTGGAACCTTGGTCGTGATCCTAGCACAACAGTAAGGAAGTCTTAATGTTTCTCATTCAAAGGACAATGGCATGAAGATCTAAGGAAAAGGGGAGAATGAAGAATGAAAGAAGAAAAGAACCAAGAAGTGAACATATGCTTTACTGTAGATATGTTGGAGCCTCTGTTGAAGTCACCGGACCTCCCAAGAAGTTAGTCGGAATGATCCCGGCCAAAAACAATGTAAAACTGTAAAATTAGGTGACACCCGTAGAAGCATTACGGTCTAGGCATGCCCGTATTTCCTATTCGGGTAGGCTTGAACCGTGTTGCATTTACGGACAAGGCCAGTTCGTATAGCAAATACGGGCAATTATAAAAATAACTCAAAAAAATGTAATTTTCCGGCCCGGTTGGACCCACTTCGACCCGAATCGGTTTGACCCGACCTGAACCGACCTTTTAGACATTTTGGGCCATTTTAAGCCCATTTGTGGACTGTGGACCTAAGTAAGCCCACCAAGGCACCTTGGGCCCACTTTTGACTGGCCTATACCAGGCCTGTTTTCAATAAATAGGCCCAAGCCCCTTGACTCTGGCTAATGGGCCAAATTCAAGCCCATCAAGCCCAAATAAAAATGTAAATAAATAAAGCTTAATAAATAACCAAATGGGTTACCCAATAACCCACCATGGCAGCCCACGGGTCTTCCAACGGGACCCGGGTCCGACCCACTCCACTAAATAAAAGATAAAATCAAAATAAAAGGGACCCACACCTTCAGAGGGCCCCGCCAGACCCAATAAACAGCATGCTGGTCTAGGAAGGGTGAAACTGACTCAAAAACCAGGGAGACCCAAGGGACCTGTCAAACCGACGGGGCGGGCCAGGGTGTCTTAAGACTTCCCCGGACATAACCGAGGACTTAGCTAGAACTCTGAAAAGCCGCAGACCAGACTTAGACCCGGATAGGGCAAACACCGTGTCTGCCTGCACCTCTCAGGCAATGGCGACTCCGAAAAGTCCCGTGGCACGCACTGAAAGTGCGCCCGGTGTGCGATCTAAGTCAGATTTAGGTGCGCACACCATCCTCAGACACAAACATAATTAAAATGTGTGTGTAGTCCTAGAAGGGGTTGGTGCCAATGAAGGCATGACTCCTAGACGTACTTGTGTAAGGAAGCACATCTAAGTCCAAATCAGTCTTTTCATCTACTCTAGAGAATCTCTGCTATCTGATTGAAAAGCTATTTACAACTTGCTAGCAATGTAACGCCCCAGATCCGAGTCACATGAAAAACCTGTAACTCGTCTCCAGAGGTTATTATAAAACACAGGATCGCAATATCAGAGTGAAGGAAAAACATGAATACAACAATAACTATATAACAGAGTACGCTAAAATATTCCCAAATTAAAATAAAACTCACATGTCCAAGTAACTACCCGCAAGTAACGAGCTCTTCAAGAGTATCTGAAAACAAAAACGAAAGCAACGGGATGAGATACGAATATCCCAGTGAGCAGCACATGTATGCACAAATACATTTTGTTCAGTTCTAAAACATGCCACGATTACAAACCATATACAACGATGATAACACGTATAACCCAACAAAACTTCAACGATCTAATTTACTTCCGTGAGGAAAACCATCGCATAAACCAAGCGGTAAAGACGATATCAATCATGCATATAGCCGTAAAGTCACGTATAACCAGGTAGCAACATATCGAAGAAGACATAGTTCAACAACTCAAAAGATATAACTCGGGTCCCAACCCGTATCAACAATAAAGTCACATCATAACCGATGCCCACGCCTCCCAATGTATATCCGGCCTACTCAGGGTTTCGGATATTGAAATGACAGCGTCATCCAATGCCGGCCTACTCCGGGTATCGGCATTGACAACACCATACCACTCAGGGTCATGATGCTGCTCTACATTGGCAGGAGGTACAATACCCAAAAATCGGTAAAAATATTCCATGAGCCATAGATACCAACAAACCAGCGAATAAAACATATCACGTCAAACAAAAATCAAATACCACATTGGTCAATGTCATGTAGTTGCTTGGATTGGTTAATCAACAGGCCAGAGCGACATCCACACCTCCATGTACACAGTTCCGGCCTACTCAGGGTATCGGACACTCTGAAATGACGGCCTACTCAGGGTATCGTCATCCAATGCCGGCCTACTCCGGGTATCGGTATTGACAACCAGGCCTACTCAGGGTTTCTGGCTGCTCTACACCAGTCGTGGCAACACTCCATGGCCATGCCATTACACTAATAAAACAAAATACATCACATTACTAAGCTTAGACTCTGGATCCAGGACAAGCTAAACCAAAACCGATAAATAACCAATTAAAACTCCGCATTTAGTACACATCACCCGTTGTTCCAACCAGAACATCAACTCACACAAGTGTTCCAACCAGAACAGCAATTCATATAATTCGAAGGTTCCCCATCTCACAACAAAATTTTCATGCAATAACTTCCTTAAGTGCACCGTGCATTCAAAGGTGAACTAGCATAATAGTGTAGATGAAATTTCAGTAAAACAATTATGGTTTCAAAACTGACTTTTCAGAAGTAACACATTATACAGATTCTACTACAGCATCCAATCTTCGATTAAACATAAATCAGCAGAACATCTATATTCTCAATTTCGCTTTCATAATCCAATCAATCAAAACAAATGTTATAAAAACCTCAAAACACATTTTAGATGAGTGGAATAGTCTTAGGATCCCATATAAGGTCACCATACCAAAAAGCAATCAATTCTGAGATAAAAAGTTTCGGACCTCAAAATATTCTAAGTCTGGTTAAAAACGTTGACTTTTGGTATATAATTTTTCTAGACAAATCCATAAGGAGTTTCGGGCTCAAATTTTGGTTGTAGTCTATTGATGGGTAAACACATCTCCTAGAATTTTCTGGGCTCCTGAATCACTCATCTGGGTATTAAACCCAAACCGGGCTTTTTGATTAAAACCGGGATTTAGGCATGAACTGGAAAGTTGACTTTTTATTGGCTGGGAATTAGACCTTGGAAGTATTTTTATTGGTTCCAAATGGGGGGTAAAACCTTATTTACATGTAAAGACTTAAGTAAATGGAGAAATAAATACACAGGACATTTACTTAAATGTCTTTCATGTAATTAAGGGGCTATTTTCAACAAATTCTATAATTTGGTAACTGTATTGGACTAGGCGCTCACTTCCTTAGGTAGGCGCTAGGTAGGCGCCAAGTGGGCGGTGGCTCCTTTCATTAAAATGAGGCTGGCGCTCACTCGTGGTCGGGTGGGCGCGAGCTAGGCGCCAGACGGGCGCGAGAAGAGCGGGAGAAAGGCGCTTGGATTTGAGGTAGGTGCGAGCTAGGTGCGGGGTGGGCGCTAGCTCGGCGCCGGGTCTTCTTTTCTTGGCGCTCACCTCCTAGGTGGGCGCCAGGTAGGCGCCAGGTGGGCGGTAACCCACTTCGATTCCCAGGTCTCTGTTAATCCCAGAAATCCAACTCTGGCTGGAATTTCTCAGTCTGTAACCACTTATATAGCCTCCTAATACTCCCAGGATACATCCAAACCTAATTTGGATTTAATCTACATGATTTCCCAGTTATCCCCAAATTTCACTGTACAAAACCCTCCGTAACTGTTATTGCCCAGAACACCGAGAAAACCTCAAACAATGAAATCAACACAATGCAATCAATCAACCAATACATGAATAATCCGAAATCTCGGTTGTAAAACAATGCCACTAACCTTTCGATGCTCCCAAGTCCTGGAAACGAGAAACCCAGAAAACCCCGAACCCAATCGGCCGTCGGCTTGCTCTAGTCGAACAGAGGTTTGCTCACGAGGGAAAGACTCCTCCGACTTTTGATCCCCGAAACTCACTGACCGTAAATATTCTCCACCTCGACTCTCCCACAGCACTTCTCCTGCTCCTTCTCTCGAAGAGCCCTAAACGAAACTGCAGCCGCAACCTTTCAACTCAAACTATCCGCAAATGAAAAGAAAACCCTAATTAACTCGCTAGGTATTTATACTTACCTTATATACACTTGATTTGGTGAAATGCTTGCCCACCAAGCTTCCTACCTATTCAACTCATCTGAGTGTGCGATCAGGTAACTGCCACTCCACAGATAACCTACACCAACATCTTCCCCAAATAAATAAAATTTTCCCATTTTAAATAATTCATCCTATTTAGATTTTTGAAATTAACTCTAATTAATTTCCTTTTCTCTATTTCTAAAGTTCTTCATTAATTAAATAAGTTTTAAAAGCATAAAATCCTAAATTTTAATGTTATTAAAATTCGGGATTTTACAAGCAAGGGCGGAAAAGAGCTGGAAAAGTGTTCGATCCTAGGGTTGTTGGAAACCATAGGAAAGGGTACAATTGATTTTACCGAGGTAGGCTGAAAAAAGTCCTAGATCTAGGGTTTCACTGCTCCTGTTCTGATCTGGCTTGCTTTCATCTGCCTTTTTATAATCTGGCTGGCTTTCATCTGCTTAAAGACTGATCTGGGCTTAGTGGGCTTCCTGTGGACTCAATGAGTCAAGGCCCACGGCTCTTTGGACTCGATGCTTGGATCCGGGGTGGTTCCCCTAATCAAAAGTAGGTAGGCTTCCTATTTTAGGCCTGAGGTAGCCTCGAATCTAGGGTCCACTCAGATAATGCCAAAGGAGTCAAGGGTTGCTGCCCCTAATGGACTCTTGAGTCTTAAATTGATTTTATTCATTATTCAAACACATTGATGCACTGCAGGGTATTTAGAAGTAATAGGTGGGGAAAGGTTCCCAGCCTAAGGCATCCGTCTACAAGGGTCTGAGCCAAGTACTAGACCCTCGCGTACCACGGCAAGAAATCAGTGGCGCTAAGGAATCTAGAAACCTAGGGAGATGGGTTTACCCTGCTTTCCCCAGCAAGCTACGGGATCGTGGGGCTAATACCATCCCAAAAATAAGTGCATAGGAACAGAAAGGTGTCTGCTAGAGAGGTCTAGGTTTTGGTGAAGAATAGCATTACATCATGGATCCATTTAGGGTCGGATCATCCACGCAGTCTCTCTTGTGCGTGTCACCTCATGCAGTTATTAAAGCAGAAAAAGATTCATCCATAGTGTGGTGGAGTGCTCTTGTGGGCAGTTGGGATAAGTGCTGTGCCTAGTTGGATGAGTCTTGTTTGCATATTAGATTAGTAAAGGGTTCCTCGCTAGCTATTTATAGTAAAATGCAGAATTGACACGCAATATGATGCCTGGGTGAGTCCCCAGGTAAGTGGAGGGTCATTGGGAACCACTTAAATTCCACTTTCCTTATGCAATTATCACGTCCTTTTGACAGTTTTAAGACATGGGAAAAATCAATCCAGTGACTTTCCGGTCATCACACGGGATTCATAAAAATGAGAGAGTCGCCACCATTCTTTTTAGGTATGAATGGACACCAAAATCATCAAAATAAACAAAAAGGCAAATCTAGAGTAAAAATTACCCTACTTGAAAATAAAATCCAGAGATAGGTAAGGGGATTAGATTATGAACGGGGGAAGGTGTTAGGCACCCCCATTCATCTACACAAGGTGGTTGCCAAGTGTTGTTCATGTTCAAAATAAAGAAGGCTTGCTAATTAAAATAATCAAAAAGCTTGAAAAGAGTCAAACACATGTATGATACCTCCACATAAGAAGTCCAATGAATCTTAGACTTTATTTTATGGAAGTATCACTTCTGGGACATTACCATTTAAATGGAAATCAAAGCAAAACTTGAACACAAACAAGTTAAGACAAATCTGGAAAATTCGGTAAAAGATGGAGCCATTTAACCATAAATCTTTCAAATCAAATTCAAATTGAATCAAACCACATCCATTTGAAAGATTATGATAAATAGAAGACTCATGAAAATTTTCAATTAAATCCAGTTAAAAACCTAAGAGTTATGCTCCTTTGAAATCTGCTGTTGGAAATCGATAAAAGTAACAAGTGAGCAACTTTGGAAATTCATTTGGAAAAATTGGCTCCATAAATCCGTGAAATTTTGCATGAATGAAGTATGTAGTGCCATCTTTCAAATGAAACTAGCCCCATACAAAACTTCATCCGGATGTGACTTGGGTGACCTCCCAAATTGGCCCCGAAGATCACAGATTAGCCCAGAAATATGCTGTTGAGCAGTTCTCAATAAATCAGTTATCCACGACACAAATGAAATCAAAAAAATCTGAAACCAATTGGATTTAAAAGTAGACTCATAAAGGAAAGCACCAAAATCAAAATCACTCAAATCAGACTTAAAACGAACAGATAGTGCTCATTAAAAGTGACAGGTTTAACAGTCTGGCCTGAACTGACCTGTCGACTTTGATCGAATGGTGTCAAAAATCCACTACATAAAAATTGATGAAATTTTACAGACAAGAACTAGACAGCTCACCTTTCACATGTCTTTGGAATCACTCAAAAATTCATCCGGATGATGAAGTTATGAGTGTCCGAAGTTAGGGTACAGATGCTGTCAAGTTTTGACCTTTTTAAGTAAAATCAACCCAAAACAGTGATCAAGTGTGTGTAATCCGTGCAATCCAGATCAAAATCATTTGGAAAAAGTGTTGAAAAACCTCTAGGAAGAAATAGGTCACGAGTTTGGCTCACCATTCTCTTTGATTGGAGAGAATATGCCAAAAACCCTGAAATGGAGCAAAATGCCCAAAAGCGAGAGGTTAGACCATGAGGTCTTCAATACTCAAAGATAACTTGCTTGAAATCATTTTGAAAATCATTAAGAGATGTCCCGGAAATGCTTGAGGCTATTTATTTCAGATCTATCACAATGAATATGATAGATCCAAAATACAAGCCGATTCCAACAAAATGAGTGCTATGTGTGCACGTGTAAAAACCATCTCTTTAAACACATACATAATAACATATAGCATTCAAAGTACATTAATCAAAGGGAGTTCTATAACTAGGGTTCCATTCCCATTCTCGTTTCCCTTAGTTCTCTCTCCACGTTTTAAGGTTTCGAGATAGTCATGAGGTACTTTGAGTACGGAAGGGGTTTTCACACAACAATAGGCCATTCAAGAGGGTTCTATGACTAAGGATCAATTCCCAGTCTTGTTTCCCCTAGATCCCCCTTTACGTTTTACGGCTAGAGGGAGTCTCGAGGTACTTTGAGTAGGGAAAGGGGTTTCAAGCACAAAGAGTAGGCCATTATTCTACAGAAAGGTAGAAGAAGAGAACTACTTCTAGAATTTAAGAACATAAAAGAAAAGGGGTTTTAGGCTTACCTGGGGTGCTGAAAGCAATGGGGCAGAGGTTTCCCTTCTTCACTTGGAGCTTTTCAATCTCCAACTCTTGGCCATTTGCTTGAGGAAAGGCCCCCTATTTATAGGCAAAGGCTAGGGTAAGGGGTGCCCTAATGCTAGACACAAAATGATGTCTAGAATCCACCAACTTAAACCCTAAGGCTATTTCCGGGAATTCCCACTCTTAGAACAGGGATAAGACAGTAAAAAGTGCGAACTTTCGGAAATTTCCAATTTCTCAGGAAAATACTTGTATCCGACAACTCAGGTCGGATACAAGCAAAATCCTTTGTATCCCACATAAAATTTTGGATACAAAGCAAAAGGCTTGTATCCGACATATAATGTCGGATACAAAGAAAAAGGTTTGTATCTGACATATAATGTCGGATACAAAAAAAAAGCTTCTCTGCACAGCTTCTGCATGGCACTGACCCTTGCCTGCATAGGCAATACTTATTTACATGTAATATCGTTTAAGTAAATGTCCTTGTATTTTTTAATCTTCATTTACTTAAGATATTACATGTAAATAAGCATACACCCCCAATTTGAATCCATTAAAAATAGTTCCAGACCCAAATTCCAAGTGAATAAAAAATCAACTTTTCAGTTCAAGGCAAAATTCAAGTTTTTCAGGTTTGGTAAAAAGGTTCAATATGTTAATACCAAGGTATTCGTCAAGATTTAAAATCTCAAAAAATTTATTTATGCAATAACATTGCTAAAAATCTGATTACTGGGAAAAATTATCGTGACATCTTGCTTTAAAAAATATTTCATTTTCTAGGGTCAAAAGTCAACAAAATTCAACCGGAAAAAGTTTGACTTTGCACAAAAGATTGAATTCTGGCCTTTTTCTTTATGGTTTTGGATTCAAATGGGTTAAGGATCTCAAACCCAACGCTAAGAATTGAAAATTCCAATAAAATATTTCTCTCCTTCAAGATTTATCAAAAATCGTTCAATTTTGGGGTGTCTACAACAGGACTCCCCGGATTACGCAATTATGCGTATTCTACATCTCACTGAGGTGAGACAACAAGTAGCACCTAAACCGATCTATATCCATCTAAGTTGACTCTTTGAAACTAGGGTCTAGTTGATCAGAGCAATGCCCAGCGGAGTTGCCAAGCCGTGCACACATCCCTCGAGGCGTTGCACTAAAAATGGGAAGGTGTCGGAGTCGCCACTGCCTGAGATGTATAGGTAGACACTTGGGTGCTTATACAGGTCTAAGATTTGCTGGTCTGCGGCTTTTTTAGAGATTCAGGCAAGTTCTCAGTTACGGTCTGAGGAAGCCCGAAAACACCCCGGTCCGCTCCATCGAATGACGAGTCCCTCGGGTTTCCTTGGTTCTGAGTCAACTTAGTCTCACCATGTTCCTAATCCAGCATGCTTGTTTATTTGGTCTGAGTGGGGACCACTGAAGGTGTAGGCCCCCTTTATTGTTGATTTTATCTTTTTATTCAAATGAGGTGGGTCTGGTATGAGCCCCGTTGGAAGACCCATTTGGATGCCAGGTTGGGCTTCAGCCAAGCCCAAGGCTCGCTAGAGTTATTGAGTAACCCTATTGTTGGATTTGGTTATTTGGTTCATGGGTTGATTAAGATATACAAGTGTTAATGGATTTAGATTTTTAAGGCCCATTGGGCTTGGAGATAGCCCTGGACATTAACCATGTCGCCATGAAGGGCCCATTTCTTGAAACAGGTCCTGGTGAGGCAGGTCGGGATGTAGGCCTCGTTGGAAGGCCCACAGTGGATCAAGTTGGACCGACAGGTCCGAAGTCCATATTGGATCGCTAAATTTAGTTAAAATAAGACAATGAACCATAAAAAGCTGAAAAATCCATTTTTTGCATTTTTTTAGTGTAATCGAAATTGTATTTTGGCTAAACAGGAACACAGTATGACCGAAATCTATTTTCAGTTATACTGGGTTTTCTGTTTAACCGAAATATTTTTTCGGTTATTCACAGAAAACCTCTTTAACGACCCGTGTTTTCGGTTAAAGGTAGAAAACTAGGGTTTTGAAGGTTTATACAGAAAATTGGTTTTTTGGGGTTTTAAGGCTTCCTGGGACTTATGTGAACTCCTGTGTGAGCCCACAGTGGTGCAGAAATTGATGGATAGCCTTATTCGGCCATTTAAGTGCACAATACATACATCAAACTGCAAAATAAGTATGTGAGTGACAAGGTTAGCATATAAAAATCAAAATAAAGAAGGGACTTGGGGGATTTAACGGGGTACATTGGATAGCGAGATGAGAGAGAGGAACACACTCCCCTTAAAGAAAATGATCACTTAAAAATATAAAAAATGGAACATATGGAAGCTATAAATGATCAAACATGCTTTGATTCTATTTAATTTCAAATATATGAAACAAAACTTACCTTGGGGTCAGAAAGTTGCTTGAAGATGTTGAGTTCCTTGGAGGCTCCTTCGGCAGCATAACAGTTCTTTTTTAGGTTTGAGGGAGAGAACTTTAAGCTTCGTTTGGGTTTGGAATGAAGGGAGGATGATGGAGAGGGTTTTGATACACTTAGGTTGGGTATGGGTTGGTTTTCGAAGGGTTTAGAAGAAAGGAGAATTCGGACAGCATAACAGCTCTACCTCAAGCTCAAGGGAGGGACTTCTAGGTCTAGTTTGGTTTCAAATGAAAAAGAAGAGGATAGAGAAGGTTTTTGTACACTTGGACGGGTATAGGGGTGTTTGGGAGGCTTTAGGTTGGTTGCAGGACGGTTTGGAAAGGGCCAAGGGCTTAGAAAGAGAGAAGGAAGAGAGAGAGGCAGGGGTTCGGATGGGGTGAGGAGAGAGGGTGCCATCTTGCTTGGGTTGCATCCCTACCCCTCCGCTTTTATAAGGGAGGTTGCTTAATGGCTAAGGAAGACCATTTTTTAATTATTTTTATCAAGAATGACTTTTTTAATTATTATTTTTACTTAATGACTTTTTTATTATTATTTTTTACTTAGGTTAAGAATGAATCTTTTGTTATTATTTTTTACTTAAGGGTTAAGAAAGACTTTTATTATTATTATTTTTGTTTACTTAAGGGTTAAGAAAGGGTGACATCCATGTGGCTCAGTTTGCCACATGGACAGTTTATTTTTGACCTACGGCTGCTAATAACTCTCTCATTTGATATTCGATTTTAGCAAACTTAGTGGCATTGGAATCAGGGCAAGATTCTCTACCCACTGAGCTAGAGTTTAGCAGCAAATTTGGGTTTTTTTAGAAGTGTAGAATTGCGTCCCGGAGCCAGTTTTGCTCATATCTCCTTATCCGGAACTCCGATTGTAGCGAACTCAGTTGTGTTGGGGGTTAGCAGAAAGTAGATTTATGCTTTTCTCAGATTTGACTAGTCCATAACTTTTTCATTC
The DNA here is from genome assembly GCA_947561395.2 of Buxus sempervirens. Taxonomy (NCBI): domain Eukaryota; kingdom Viridiplantae; phylum Streptophyta; class Magnoliopsida; order Buxales; family Buxaceae; genus Buxus; species Buxus sempervirens. The sequence continues at coordinate 18,771,671 of OX387182.1, forward strand.
AGACTCCGATTTGAGCAAATTCAGTTCCATTAGAATCGTATTGGAATCCCCTTTCCAATGGTGAGAAATATGGTGACTGATTTTCACCAAATAAAAAGTGAACATTTTGACCTCCCCAGGTTTGAATTTTCAATTAAAATTTTCATTTTCTGCATTTTGGGAGATGCAAAAATGAGGTACTGACACCCTTCTCCTTCTTCTCCCTTTTTGTCCTCTGCGTTTTCCCCCCTTTCCTCTAACCCTCGATGATCAAAATATGAACCCTCGGGTTCTTTATCATGTATATATAATTCAAATAACTAAAAACCCATTAAGCCACTAAACCGCTAAACCGACCCAACTAAACCACTCAATCAATTTATCAATTAAACCATTTCACCACCAAATCAATTTAAATAAGTTGAACCCAATTAAAAAAATTCCCCCAAGTAAAGTAATTCAATTTAAACCCATTACACCTAAACCAACTAAATCGAACTCTAACACTTAAACCGGTTCACTTGATTGAACCAATCCAACAAAACATGACCCAAATCAATTTAACCTATTTACACTTAAAGCAAACCCACCCGAACCTAACCAAAGAGTTTGTTTTAAATTGATGAAATTGATCGACTTAACTAATTTAATCCTCTATGTATTCTTAATTAAAATCACATAAAATCTAGGGTATTACATTCTACCCTCCTACAAAAGAATTTCGTCCATGAAATTCACATCACACTTATTAAGAAATCTGAAAAAATAACTTAAAGAAAGTATTATAACTTTACTGTTCTCCTTCCCTACACATAGATGCGTCCGCCCAGGTGAAGGTTGAGAGAAAAATCAAGAAATTCTATCTTAGTTTAACTCATACAAGAATTACATAGTACATACACAGTTTTGAATCATTATAGCAATGTTAATACCCCATTTGTATAAAGTTAAATATTTAGGTAGTTGCCAAGCATTGGCCGATGCTCTGCAGTACCCAAATACAACTAAACACAATTGGCTCATCATCCACTAACAAGCAATATAAGATACAATAGACATGCAGTGCAATTAAACAATAAAATTTTTCTTCATTATGCATATCAATATCACTTGTTAAACACTTCTATGAATCACATCAAGGTTTATGATCATGAATTAAATCATAATAACTAATGTCTATATTACCTCATAGCTATCTGAAAAGTTCTGGGTATCTCCTCATCATCTCATATTCCCTTTCCCAAGTAGTCGCTCCAGTTGGCAAGATTACCTTCATTGAAGGAATTGTTCTAGTGCGTAATATTTGATCTCTTCGGCCTACAATTTGAATAGTTCTTGGGATATCTGGTGGGTTCTCTAGCATCCAAACGGGCATGATAAAAAGGTCTGCACATACGAAGCTCTGAGTGGCTAGTCTAGGGATATTAAGTGTGACGATCCTTTGATAACAATCCAAGACAATGTGATATTTGACCATCCAATCCATTCCTAAGATCACATTGAACTCATCATACATCTGGACCTCCATTAAATCTATTGACATTTGTAAATTTCCCATCTGAACAGTGCAGTCATGATATGTTCTTCGTACTGCCTCAGATTCTCCTACAAGGGTGCTCAGACATACCATGCTCTTAGTGATTCTTGAATATGAACGTACGGTATTAAAGAATGCAGGATCGGCTATAGATATTTTGGTTCCTGTGTCAAATAAACAAACTGCTGCGTTACCCCCAATATGCAATGTACATCCTATAACTCTTTCATCTACTAATCCTGCTTCAGATGATTCCTCCTGAGTTGGATTGGGATCTTCCTCAGGTGAATTCTCCTCACTGGGGTCCTCTTCAGTTGATATGCTCTCAGTTCTTTCTATTTCCTTTGGTTCTTCACTACTAGAAGCTTTTGGTTCACTGGGATTCTCCTCTTCACTCAATTGTTCACTAGGATCCTTTTCTTCACTCAACTGTGGTTCTTTAGGTGAATCTCCCTTTTTATCTACCATGTTGGTTTTTAACTTCATCAAGTGTTAGGGCACCCAACTTAGGCTCTGGCTCCTCATGAACAGTGATAGCAAAGGCTCTAGCCTGAGGTTGTGGTCGAGGAGCTGCAGGCTGTGGCCTCTGATCAATTCTTTGTGGTCCCCCTAAACTTGCTGGCCTATCTTGCTGTCTCAAGTCTACTGGTGCTCTTTGATCTTGCCGTTGTCTCTGGAACGAGGAGGTGCTATAGCAAGAGGTGCTGCTGCAATAGGCTGCACCGGTCTGGTTTGTAACCTCTGGTAAATGGCTGGTTGAGGGCACTCTGCCATGCGGTGTCCATGCTGTCCACATCGATAACAAGCCCTAGGTGGAGCGAAACATGGACCAGGGATGTGGAACTGCCGGCATCTAGGATAGCCACCATCAACGGGACTACCACTCTGCCCTCCGGAAGATCCTACTCCCTCAGAATACTTTCTCTGATCTGGTTACCCTATCCTCTGCCTTTTATCTCCAGAGTAGCCCTGCTCACTAGTTGATTGAGGGGACACTCTCCTTCCTGCCATCTCTCCCATCCTCTGAGTGGTAGATCTCTCTGCCACTGATGCTCTATGGACAATCTCGCAAAAATTGCTACTTAGAAATATCTCCACTCGGTCCTTAATGTCGGGCCTCAGACCTCTGTCAAAATGTCTAGTCTTCTTGGCCTCTGTGTCTACCAAGTGTGGAGCAAACCGAGACAACTCTAAGAATTGCTCTTCATACTGAGATATACTCAGGTTTCCCTGAGAAATGTTTAGAAACTCAGACTCCTTTTGGAATCTCACCTCCTTCGGAAAATAACGAAGGTAAAAGCGGTCCTTGAACTTCTCCCAAGTCATAGGAATCCCCGCTTCAGCCACTTCTCTCCGTATAGACCTCCACCAGTGCTTTGCCTCCCCCTCAAGCACATAGCTTGCAAATCTAACCTTACAATCTTCTTTTGGGAAGAACATATACACCCACCTATTTACTTTACATGCTGCGTTGCTGTAGACTGAGCGCACACTGTACCATGGTTGGATACATGACACGTTTATATTCTGAGGATTTAGCTTGTCATTTTGGATGAAGGAGGTAGGCATTTTGGGCTTACAGCCACTTAACCCTTCAAAGAACAGGCGTGTTCCACGATATATAACACATTAAGACACTTGCTATATAGTAACTGAGATGAGCAAACGGCAAGCTATAGAGGCCTCAAAGTGACCATTTGAGGGTAAGCTAAGGAGAAGGCGTTGATCTATTTCAGCTAGAAAGAAGAAGACCACGACAGATTACTAAACCACTATTTAGCAAATAAAAGAGCAATAGATAACAGAAAGAGGATTAAGTTTGAATTGATAAGTCAAGATATAATTGAAGCAATCCAACGAATATAATATAACCAACTAGGATACTGATTTAAAATTATGAACTGCAAACAGAAAATAAATAAGAATAGAACCACAGGCAAGGAACAGAATTAGAAAGCAACAAAACAGAATCTGAATACCTGACTAAATAAATAGGACAAATGAAGAAGAGAACTGGAAATTAAGGAGGCTAAACACGCAATACTTAGAAAAGGATTAATCACCCAAACAAAAATTAAAATTGATAACAGAAGATGCAAAACAGAAAAGTGAACGACTAAATGAATATTGTAATAGAAACAATTGAGGGAAAATCAGTAAATCTACGAGATTACAAAATCAGATTTAAAACCCCATTCAAAAACATAGAAGGCACGAAACAAAAGTAATTGAATGAGAAATAACAGGATCTAAAGTAGAACTTACCAGATGGAAACCGAGGCAAGACTCTAATGTCTTTGTGCTTAAAGCCTTTTAGCACACCCTTTATATTGAATCTGCAGTGCGATGGGTTTGGTGTTAATGCTCCCAGCATTCAACGGTTTGCAACCTCCAGTGATCCGCACGAAAATACTAGTCTGTTGAGAACCGTAGGCAGTGTCACTTGTTGCAAACGAGAAGAGAAGAAATAGAGCAGAGAAGATTGATGAAGAAGGGTAAGACAAACACAAAAAGACAAAATTTTGAGCCCTCTAAATATCAAAAACATTATAGGAGGACATCAAATATATATATATATATATATATATATATCCTATATATAGTGGTATCAGAGCCATTTCTTTCTCAAGAATAGTAAGTAAGGATTTAAAGTTGTTTAATCATATTTTAGTTTGAAGTATCTTACTTCCTTGCATGACCCCAAGTCGAGTAGCCGTTTAAGGCCGTCTGTGTGATAAAGGCCGTGTTTTGGCTTAAATCGTTGATAGTCCGGGGGAAAGGATACTGATAACTAAAGTAGTAGTTAAATGACCAAAAAACCCTTATGAATTATCTAAGGAGAAGTATGTCTCAGAGAACGCTAAATTTAGGACAAACATTAAATGTAGAAGAAAATAAATTAACAAATATCGAAAAAGATTTAAATAACTGGACAATTCCCAAAGTACCAATTGACCAAGTATACAAGAAAGGTAGCTTTAAATTTATTTCAGATTATACAATTAAAACCGTAGAACAAACAATCTCCTTAACAAATGAACATGAAAAAATCCATTTGTTAAGTCAAAAAACATTAGAAAAACATAGGCAAAAATACAATTACATTCATATAGGAATTGTACAAGTAGCAATTAAACCATTAACAAGACAAAGATTAAACACTGCATTATATTATGTTTAAGAGATTGTAGACATAATAAATTTAATGATTCACTTTTAGGAATAATAGAATCTAGCTTATACAATGGTCCAATTTACTTCAATTGTTTTCCCAATTTTTCTGTATCTCTTACAGATCCAGGAATCCTCCAATCTTTAGTACTAAACCTTAAATCTTTAGGATATGATATGCTTTCGGATTCCCTTCCGTTTGCAATCATATATAGAATCCATTATAAAGCAATGTCTACAATGGCCGATCCATTAGTTAAAGTCACAAGTCCTAAAGGAGAAACACTTCTTCTCCAAACAAACCACTAAGATTCTAATGTTATAGTTCCAAAAACAATTAAGTGGAATGAAGTTAGACTATCAAATGAATGGGATATTCAATTAGCAATTCCACCTCCTAAAAAGGAAAATAAAAAACTTGAACAAATAATTCAACATGAAGATGTGTAACACCCCAGAACCGGGTTATGTAATGAAACCGTAACTCGTCCCCGAGGAGTTAGCTTTTCACGCAGGATCGCTATCAGAGTGAAGGACAACATGAAAGTAAACACTAATATAATCAGAGTCAGCTAAAGTTTTTCCCCAACTCACCTGAAACAAGCATATACCCGCCTGTATCGTCCTCTCTGAGATCTGAAAACAAAACAAAACAGTGAGATACGACTATATCAGCAAGTAGCAATGCATACACAAAATATAGTTCTAACAGTACTAAAACATGCACGATTAAACATACTTGACGATTAACCACGGGTAATCCGTCTAATCTCGAAATACATCGTCAATCACAATCTTTGTCCAAAACAGATTCGAAAAACATTATATATTGGGACTCGTGAAGTTGGTCTATTTTGTGTGGCTAAGCACTAGAGTTCCAAACAATCCAGTCTAATAGCTGCAACAACTCGAACAATCCAATGCATCGCCCTCATGGCGGAAAATACTCAAGTGACCTCACCCTCATGGTGGAAACGGAGTTGCTGCAGCGCTTCCCTCATGGAAGGCCTTTCCATCATGGAGGAAACGCATGAAGGAACTCCAGACTTAAATCCAAACAAAACATAAAAAATTCACTTACAACTTGACTGTGGATCCACACTAAGTCTCGCCCTAATACTTTGGAAAAAGTTATCATATACTGTGTAAATGACACACAAAACATGCTTATATTGAAAGAAGACCTTTGGTGGTTAATAATATTAATTTCAGTTCAAACAACCACTTATTTCATCAACAGTGGAAATTCACAACATTGGGCGCAATTGGTAAAAGAATTATACATTTCTTGAAATGATAACCAGTAATATAAATAAACAAATTCAACTAATTCTCCGAACATAACCGAAAACCAAAATTCAAAGGTGTTATAACCCATTCAAGAATTCTCCGATTAACAAAATTACTTAGAGTTGGAAATCAGATTTCCTAATCTCCTACTGTTTGTCCCCAATATCAAATTATCCGTATTCTTTATTGCCAAATAATTTTCCATAGATCACCACAGCTCGTTGAATCCCAAATAACATTTGAATAAAATAGATGGAGTGATACTATAGGCTAGAACATGTAAATCTGCTCCAAATATGCACAATTCCATCTTGCAGAAATTTCAACTTACACTTAGATGGACTTAACTTAACTTACCACAACTCTTTAATCCAATTTTTGATACTAGGTATTTGTAAAAAATTAGAATTCAATATACTAATCAAGTCAGAGAAAAGAATCAATAGTTTGAAATTAATGTAAGAACCAACTCTAAAGTACTCTAAGAATTTCCAAACAGTAACTTGCATTTTAGTACTAATAACTCAAGAAGTTCTCAAAAATTTTTTTTAAATCTTTTAATGATAATTTATAAGAAGCTAAAATGTAAATGATCTTAAAAACCCAACTAATTGGTTCTAATACTAATTACTACTAATTCCTATAGTTTAATGAAATTTTTGGACCTTGATTGACACATGAACAATTTTGGTGGATTAATAATAATAGGTTAGTACTTAAGGTGTATTCAAGAAACCCAATTTTAAATTTGCAGAAAATCATTCTTTGTCTTTAAAAGCGTATCACATAAACTTTATGCTATTGATTTCATTTCCATAAAATAGAACATGAATCTAAATTTTTGCTACAAATTTGAAAACATAGAATATGGTAGAGCAGGGGTCATTTTGTAATTTTTTTAAAACTTCCTTTAACTTAAAGTTTTCTAAATTGCAAGAGTGCCTCAAAACAATTTCAAATTTGCAATTTTTGGACACTGAATTCAACGAACCCAGATTTTCTCTCTCTACCGTAGAAAACAACCCAATTCCCCACTATTCTACCCAGCCCCTCTTACTACCACATCTCAAATAATTTTTATTCACTCTCTCTCTCTCTCTATTTGTTTTTTTCATTTCTCTTCTCCCCTCTTTGATTTCCATCGTTTCTGCAACTTTTTTTTTTTTTTTTTTTTGTTTACCACGGCTATATCGCCCATTAGAAGCCCCCTATTTCTACTGTTTTATGCTCAATGGTTCCCTCTTTCTCTCATATGAACAACAGCAACTCTTAATGTGAATTGAGCATACATTATACAACTTATCTCCCAACCGAAAATTCTCAAAATTTTCTCTTGCCAACGACCATACCAGCAGCTCCTATCCATACCATTTTTATCATGAAATCATGGGAAAACAATGTATTGATCGAGTAGAACCATAAGCAATTCTCTAGGTACATTAATATATTCCTAGAACATGAGATTTAATCCAAAGTTTTTGCTGCAAATCCGTAAAGAAACAAGGCTGTATCTAACGATTAAACCAACCATTTCCAATCCATTTCCAATTGTCAAGAAGGTGCTAACTTACCTGTTTGTCGGTAATCCAAATTCCACAGAAAACACTTGCTGATCAGACTTTTCAGTGCTCAACAATCCTCCAATGAACTGGTTCGAACTGGTATTTGGTCGTCTTCTACTCCAACCGAACAGACGCACTCCTCTTGAGGAAATAGGGTTTTCTTCTCTTCTTTTAGAAAAGGTTACCTAGCTTCACCTCTCAAGGTATCCAAAACTCCTCCTGAACTCCTAGATCCAACGTTTACAGTATCTTTGACTTCTCCAAAAATGAACCGTCGTAACGGTTATAAACGCTCGGTGAAACAAAAACTTCCTTCGTTACAAAACCATTCATTTCCTTCATACATGATCAGCTGTGGTGCTCCACCAGCGAACTCCTACACTAACAGTCCATCAAACCTTGATCACAATGTTATCCACCCAACCACAAGATCGACCCCACTTTATTTTATTTTCTAATAAAATTTTCTAAGTAAAATTTATTTACTATAAACTTATAATATAATCTTACTTACTCTTAACTTACATAAGCCGACTTTTATGAAAATCCCATATTGCCCTTGCGACACAACTACCTGAATTATCCCTCATTATTTATTTTTAATAATATTAGCAAATTCCTTATATTAGGATAATCAAAAATCTGGGATCTTACAAGATGGTAGCGTAGAAATCAAATTTTCTGATAGAACAACCAAATTAAACCTTAGAAATTTAGAAGTAGGTTCAAGTAGCCAAAATCCTTTAGGTAATAGAAATCCGTCTTTTTACAAGTTCTAGGAAATCGTGTTCATCAATTCCTTCAACCATAGACTTAATAGGGATTAGGACACAAGCTAATGTAGTTAGACCATGTAAAACCCCGTTTATTTTCAGGATTTATGGGAAAAATTTTAAATTTATATCAATAATAAATGTCTAAACTGATAAGGTGTGGATGTAGGGGTTTTGGTGGGCGCCCTCGCACCATATCAGAGTTAAAAGGGGTCGTCGAGCAGCAAGGGTATTGCGGAAGGTATAAATAGTTTAAGAAATTAGGTCTTTGTTTTGACCTGAATACGCGTATAGAATACTGAGAAGGTTGCGGTTGCGGTTTTCGTTTAGGGCTCTTCGAGAGAAGGAGTAGGAGAGGTTCTGTGGGAGAGTAGAGATGGGGAAGACTTACTGCCAGTAAGTTGTTGCTGATAAGAAGTTCGGAAGGGTTTCCTTCTTTCAGAAAACCCCTGCGCGACCAGAGTAAGCTTACGGCCGAAGCGATTGGGGGATTTCTGGGTTGCTGTTGCCAAGGCTTGGAAGCATAAAAAAAAGTGAGTGGCACCGTTTTAAACCTGGTTTGTGTAATTCGTAGTATTTGATTTCAATGAATGCATGTGTTTATCGAATGAATTCTTCGCTAGGTTTCTGGTCGAAGACGGTCCGAAGGGTTTTTGTATAACAAATTGGGGATAATTGAAAAGTAGGTTAGATTAAACTCAAAATAGGCTTGAATGTGTTCTGGGGGTATTAGGAGACTAGAGAAGTAGTTACAGATTGAAAAATCTCAGCCAAAGTCGAAGATTTGGAGTTAACAGAGAACCGAAAAACGCAGTGGGTATCCGCTCACTTGGCGCCCACTTCGGAAGTAGGCGCATAGTAAAACTGACCTGGCGTTGAGCTCGCGCCCACTTGGCGCTCAGCTCGCGCCCACTTAAATTAGATGCGCCTATCTCGCGCCTATCTCGCACCCTTCTCGCACCCACTTCGCGCCGAGCTCGTGCCCACTTACCATCGAGTGAGCGCATACCCTAGTTTTTAATTAATACGATCCGCTCACTCGGCGCTCACCTGGCGCTCACTTCAGGAAGTGAGCGCATAGTCCACTGTTCTTGCTGAAGTTCAAAATTGAGTAAACCAATGGGGATTTTGATGCTAGAAGGTCTCCGATCACTTAGCGAAGTACTTGTTTAGGACATTAGAGACAAAATTACTTATGAAAACATTGAAGATAGATTCGGGAATTTTCCTAAGAGCTTCCAAGGTAGGCGTAGAGCAACTTGTTAGGTGATGTTTGGGATACCCAACACCGGGGCTTTTATTTTAGTTCTTTTGGATTACACTGTAACTAATTGAGAGTTATTAAACCCTGTTTTCGTGATGGAAAGTTTTGAATTATGTTGCAAAGATTATTTACTTGTTTTTTTGTGAGTAATTATTGTTCTGGTTGGAACACTTGTGTGAGTTGAAGTTCTGGCTGGAACAACTTGTGATGTGTGTACTGAATGCGGAGTTTTATCGGTTATTTATCGGCTTTGGGTTTAGCTTCCCATGGATCCTTGTTAAGCTTAGTAATGTGATGGTATGTGTTTATTGGTGTAATTTCATGGCCTTGTGTGTTGCCACGACCAGTGTAGAGCAGCCAGATACCCTGAGTAGGCCTGGTTGTCAGTGCCGATACCCGGAGTAGGCCTGCATTGGATGACGATACCCTGAGTAGGCCGTCATTTCAGAGTGTTCGATACCCTGAGTAGGCCGGAACTGTGTACATGGAGGTGTGGAGTGTCTACTTGGCATGTAGATTAATCAATGTAACCATATGCATGACATTGACCTTGTTTGTATTGTTATCGGAAGTACGTTGGTTTAAATTGTTGATTATTTATCGAAGCATGTCTTATAACTATGTTAACTATTTCTGCATGCATGTGTCACTCGCTGAGATATTCGTATCTCATCCCTCTTTGTGTTTCGTTTTTCAAATCTTCGTGGTGAGGCGCCTACGGGGGTAGATCCGACCGACACATATAGGGAGAAGGATTATTACTACCATCCTTAGTCTAGTAGGTTGTTTAGTCTTAACCTTTGTTAAATTGAATTTGCGGGAATTGTAGTAAGATAGTAAATTGGAACCATTGGATGTATTTGAAGATGCTATGTTTTGCCTGGATGAGAATTTTTTTTAAATTGTGCACTCTGATGTGATATAAATTGCGCATGATTATCCAGCGATCACTATTTTTGAGATCCTTACCTAACCCCTGGGAGACGTGTTATATCTTTAATGAAAAACACGGATCCGGGGCGTTACAGACCAACTTATAAACAAGCTGAACCAGAAAACACAAATTCAAATGAAGACAAAGAATCGGAAGAAAATCTCTCACCCACATACTCACAAATGCAAGATCCCCAAACAGATCCTAGTTGTATGACCATAGAAAAACAATTCCAAATAAACAAAGAATTCCTTAGAAAAGATTTTTATTCTAAGAAAAATACTTTAAAAAGAAAACAATTCTTTGAAAATTACACAAAATAACAAAGTGACAAAATTCAAACAAAGTTTTATAAATATTTAAGTACTCTACAAACAAATATATATTTCTTTGACTGGTTTGATTTCGATCTTTCAGTCTTTGAAAAACGGACAATAAACTGGAAATGTACTGATGGTAAAAATATTACTAGTGTTCATCCTCCACCAGAACAAATCAAATTTGATATTAACAAAACTGAAATAATTTCTGCTCCTTTCAAAATACAAAGTAATGAAAAAGAACAAATAACAAATAAAAGTATAAACAAAGTAATAGAACAAAATAATTTTATGAACATGTATTTACAAACCATAGGTATAAGCACCCAAATTTTGATCAAACCAAAAAAAATGTGCTAAAAGACAGCAAAACAGCTCAAAACCCTAAGGAACAAAAATTGGCTTTTTGATCAGGTGCAAATACACCGTCATACTTCTTCCCAATGATTAGGAAATTCCAATACGATTCTAACGCAATTGAGTTTGCTCAGATCGGGGTCCGGATGAAGAAGATATGAGCCGATCAAACTTGAGGAGTAGCAGAAATTGACTTTCTGCTAAACCCCAGATAAGCTGCTTAACCCTATCCCAATGGATAAAGGACTCTGATACGGTTCTCATGCAACTGAGTTTGCTAAAATCGGAGTCAAGATGAAGAAGATATGAGCAGTTGAAGTTTCCGGGCAGCTATCCCAGAAACTGCACACGTGGCAAAATGGCAGAAAAATATCTCAGGGGTGAATCCGTGAATATCAAAAATGCTGAAAATATCTCAGGGATTAATCTGCAAATATCCAAAATGCTGAAAAAATCTCAGGGACGAATCTGTAAATATCCAAGGGAAAATCCGTAAATAATCAAAAGATCAAGATAATATCTCAGGGGCAAATCAGGAAAAATCTCAGAAAACCGGAATTAATTTTAGATTATACACAAAATGTGTATAACTGGAATCCAATTTCAATTCATAAAGTAAAACATCCGGATTTGCTGACAGATTTCCCGACAAGATCTCGGATTTTTAATGATTGTATGTCGGAAAAGGGCGTAACCAGAATTTTATTTCGGTTACATATAAACTTAGTATAACTAAAATTGAATTCCAGTTATACTAGTTTCTCTTCATAACCGGAATACAATTCCGGTTATTTTTTTTCGTCTATAAGAGCTTCAGCAGCTCATTTGCAAAGGGTTAGCCATTTTAGCTTTTGGAGCTCGCCCTTCTCTGCTCGTCCCCTTCCTTGCACACCCTCACTCACTCCCAAGCCTTGAAACCCCTTTTAAAACACATCCAAACTCTCTCCCTTCTCTTCCTCCTCCATTCTTGAACCTTGGGAAAGCTTGAAGGTGCTGTTTGCGTGAAGAAGAGGTTGCTCAAGCCACTGGTGGAGCTCCCAGGGAGCTCAACACTCTTCAAAGGGAACTCTAAACCCCAAGGTATGATTGCCTACTATATTTTATTCCATATATATGAGTATGAATATGTTTGGAGCATGTAAAGTTTTGTCTCCTTGTGTATGGATTCCCCCCTTTTTTAGAATATGCTTTCCCCGTCTTGTTGCTCACTCCTTCATATTTAGCCACGGTTAAATCCCCCCCCCCCCCCCCCCCCCCCCCCCCTCATTTTGCTTAAGTCCCTTGTACCCCATAAATCCTCTTCGCATCCTTTCTTTTAATGGTTTCACTTCCTATTGCATGCTTGCTTGCTATTTTTTTTATGTTTGTATGATGTAAAGCATGTGCGCCTAGGTAGGATTTTTTACGTGGATGCCTTGAAAAGCATGATCCCTCCCCCTTGATGCCTAAAAACCCCAAAGGAGTGGCCTAAAGCGGCCTCTCCCATTCAATCAGACCACTGTGGGCCCACATAGGGGCCCACGGAACCCTAGGCTACCCGAGGAGCCCCCAGAAATCTAGTCCCTTTGAAAAAGAGCAAATTTGGTTTTCTGTGTTCGCTTGAAAACTCAGCTCGGGCAAACATCATTCTGTGCATAACCGAAATTCGATTTTGGTTATGCAGGAAAAGACAGTATGACCGAAATTTAATTTCGGTCATTTGGATTTTGGTATAATCGAAATTGAATTTCGGTTATACCCTGTAAACCCTAAATTTGGGGTTTTTAGCCCCTTTCCAATCATTGTTTGAACAAACCAATTAGCCCAATAGGGTTTCGGGTCAACCCAAGACCCATCATGGGTCTTGGACCCAACGGGTCCTGCTTGACTCATTGTGGGCCTTCCAGTGGGGCCCACCCAATCCAACTAGTTCATTTGAATTAAAGAAAAAGATAAATTAAATGAATCCAATGGGCCACACCGTTTGAAGCCCCACCAAAAAGCCCCATTTGAAGCATGATTGGCTAGGTTAGGTGGTTTGGCCGTGACCATGAGCTTGGGCCTATCGGGCCCAGCTCCCTTCATGGGAAGCCCACAAGACCAAAGGACGGGATCCATTAGTCCCGACCCTAATTGCATTGGGCTACCAAGCCCAAACCTAGGTAATGGGCCCCCAAGCCCATTCCTAGCCCACTTTGGCTCAAATAAATCAAGATAAATCAAAATCACTTGGCAACCAACTGTGTGGCCCACGCAATGGGCCCAAAAAACCATCCGGGCCCACCAAGCATAAAGTCTTAAATTCTTTCGAATCAAATCTTAAATAAAATCAACCGAAACCAAAAGGGGTTATCCAACGTAACCCCAAACGGGACTTGGGCTTTCACTAAAGCCCAAATTGGCATCCTGTGGGCCTTCCAACGAGGCCTACACACCAGACCCAGATCACCCAGGTTAAATAAGATAAAATCAAATCAAAGGGGCCCACACCAATCAGGCGGTCCCGACCAGACTTAACCAAAAATTGCATAGGAATCGGGTGAGATAGACCAAGACCAAGTTGACTCAAACTAGGAAACCCATGCGACCCGTCATTTGATGGGGTGTCTATGGACTTCCCTGGATCGTAATCGAGACCCTACCACAGAATCTCAAGCCGCAGACCGCCTACTAGAGAAAACCTGGGCACCCAAGTGTCTGCCTGCACCCCATCACGCAGTGGCGACTCCAACCTTCCCGAATTACCCTTCAGGAGGCTCGCGCCCGCGTCGTGCGACCATGTGCAAAACCTGGTGACTCTGCTGGGGACTATTGACCCAATAGAACCCTTGGTTAGAATGAGTCAACATAAAAGGGATTTAGTCGATCTTAGGATTCTTACGGTCTTTTTTAGTAAGGTGTCGAATACACACAAATACACTCTCTGGGGAGTTCTGTCAAAAGGACGTGATTACTGCCTAAGGAAAGTGGAATTTAAGTGGTTTCCTGTGTGTAACGCCCCGGATCCGTGTTTTTCATTAAAGATATAACACGTCTCCCAGGGGTTAGGTAAGGATCTCAATAATGGTGATCGCTGGATAATCACACACAATTTATATCATATCAGAGTGCACAATTTAAAACTCTCATCCAGGCAATTCATAGCATCTTCAAATACATCAAAATGGTTCTAATTTACTACCTTATTACAATTCCCACAAGTTCAATTTAACAAAGTTTAAGATTAAGCAACCTACTAGACTAAGGACGGTAGTAATAACCAACAATCTAAAACAACGTACTTCCAATAACAACACAAAACAAGGTCAATGTCATGCATATGGTTACATTGATTAATTTACATGCCAAGTAGACACTCCACACCTCCATGTACACAGTTCCGGCCTACTCAGGGTATCGGACACTCTGAAATGACGGCCTACTGTAACGCCCCGGATCCGAGTCACATGAAAAACCCGTAACTCATCTCCAGAGGTTATTATAAAACACAGGATCGCAATATCAGAGTGAAGGAAAAACACGAATACAACAATAACTATATAACAGAGTGCGCTAAAATATTCCCCAAACTAAAATAAAACTCACATGACCAAGTAACTACCCGCAAGTATCGTCCTCTCCAGGAGCAGCTGAAAACAAAACAAAACAATACGGAATGAGATACGAATATCCCAGTGAGCAGCACATGCATGCACAAATACATTTATTTCAGTTCTAAAACATGCCACGATTATAACCATGTACAATGACGATAATACGCATATTCCGAATAAGCCGACTAAACTTCAATAATCCAATTCATATTAGTGCGGGAAAACCATCAGGTAAGTGAAACAATAACAATCCGTTTCCAATCCCGAAGAATGCGATAAAATAAAGATTAACTAACAACAACATAGCGAATAACCATAATTTCGTATCTCAAGATGTAATTCCAGATACACCAATGTCATATAACACAAAGTCTTCTCATAACCATGCCCACGCCTCCAAATGTATATCCGGCCTACTCAGGGTTTCGGATATTGAAATGACTACGTCATCCAATGCAGGCCTACTCCCCGGGTTTCTGCATTGACAACCAGGCCTACTCAGGGTTTCTGGCTGCTCTACACCGGCGGGAAGAACAATACCCAATAATCGGTAAACAATATTCCATGAACCATAAATACCAACAACCAGCGAATAAACATATCACGTCAAACAAAATCAAATACCAACATTGGTCAATGTCATGACTATTGTTTAGTTGATAAATTAAACATGCCAAGTAGACACTCCACACCTCCATGTACACAGTTCCGGCCTACTCAGGGTTTCGGATACTCTGAAATGACGGCCTACTCAGGGTTTCGTCATCCAATGCAGGCCTACTCAGGGTTTCTGCACTGACAACCAGGCCTACTCAGGGTTTCTGGCTGCTTTACACCGGTCGTGGCAACACACAAGGCCATGCAATTCCAACAACCAACAAATAGCATTACATTACTAAGCTTAGACTCTGGATCCAGGACAAGCTAGACCAAAACAGTAAAACATCGTATAATCACAATTCCAATATCAAAGAAAAACCATTCATTTCATATCATGTAAAACTCATCACAATTCGTCACCTGTCCCTCTGGACCAAGCAGTACCTCAAGTACATTCAGTAATTTCTCATTTCCGTAACACAATTCATATGGAAGTAAAACTCAATACATTCATACCAAGGAAATCCTTTCAATACATTTAAAGTTTCCAACAAGCGAAACCAGAAATACAATAACTTCTCAATCAAAACAGTGTATAGAACAAGGAAAAGCAACTGGTAACTCTTACTAGTTTGGTGTCCGGCACAATACTCATAAGTAACCTAAACTCAACTTAAAAACTCTTAAGAGGTTCACTAATTTTTCCTCTAATAATTTCATAGGCAAAATGGTTTCCCAGGTTCCTAACCAAGTGAATAGTGAAGTGGTTTAACCCCTAAGTAATACAAATACTCTTGGTCAAATCAGAAATTCCATTTCAGTAAGCAAAATAGGTCTGCCGCTCACTTACTGAGGTGGGCGCGAGGTGAGCGCCGGTCGGCGGTGAAGAAAAAGGGTAAAATCGACCTGCCGCTCACCCGACGCTAGGTGAGCGTGAGATGAGCGCGAGATGGGCGTGAGGTGGGCGCGAGATGAGCGCATCGTTTTCCGCTGAGCGCGAGCTGAGCGGCAGCCGGGCGCGAGATGAGCGGTGGGTCGTTTTTAACGGGGCGCCTACCTCTGAGGTGAGCGCCGGTGAGCGCGAGGTGAGCGGATACCCCCTGTGATTTTCATTTCTCTGTTATTTTGAGATCTACATGACTGGCTGGTTTGTGAAGCTCTGTAATTACTCCAAGACACTCCTAATACTCCCAGAAGACTTCCCAACCATATTTGGAATTAATCTAAACACTTTCATTTTCAAATATAAAATTAAATCCGGAGACTCTGTTCATGTAACTTCCCGAAAACCAGAAAACCCAGAAAACTCACACTATCAATTTATATATAACCCATGCATCAGAATAATCTCGAGAGAAACATAAAACACAAAACCCAGTTGTAAAACCGTGCTACTCACAAGTATACGCTTAATCCGAGAAACAAAAGCTTATTCCACAACCGGCCGAGCATGACTTCCGGCTGCACGCGTGGATGCGAAGGTCGCCAAACTGATCCCCTGCTCGCGAGAGAAAAAACCCACTGAAATCTGGATCTCCGACTCCACTAATCCAGTCGTAGCTCTCGCGGTTCTCATCTCTTCCCAGAGAAACCCTAATCGCCATAGTAGCCGCAAAACACCAAACCTCTTCAGTTATAAAAATATGATGCGAGCGTTCCAAACCAAAAACCTAATTTCCCCTTTAGTATACATACCTTCCACATGCTCCCATACGTATTGCCGCACGACAACCTTTTAAAAGCCTTGATCCTGTGCATGCTCGCCACTGAAAACCCTACATTTTCCCGCATCCACTTAAGCTTATTCTCTTTGACAACTAATGACCACAAATCTCCAGCAATAAATAAATTTTGATTAAGCCTGTCCATAAATCCATGTGTTCATACTCTTGCATATATTTTTATTTTTATTACTGTTATTGTTAATTTATTTTTTTTTATTTTATAATTTTTTTTATATGTATATATATTTTTCTACTCAAAACTGGGGTCTTACACCTACTCAGGGTATAGTCATCCAATGCCGGCCTACTCCGGGTATCGGCACTGACAACCAGGCCTATTCAGGGTATTTGGCTGCTCTACACTGGTCGTGGCAACACACAAGGCCATGCAATTTCACCAATAACCACATACCATCACATTACTAAGCTTAACAAGGATCCAGGGGAAGCTAAACCCAAAGCCGATAAATAACCGATAAAAACTCCGCATTCAGTACACACATCACAAGTTGTTCCAGCCAGAACATCAACTCACACAAGTGTTCCAACCAGAACATCAACTCACACAAGTGTTCCAACCAAAACAGTAATTCCTCACAAGTAAATAATCTTTGTAACACATTTCAAACTTGCCATTAAGAAAAACAGGATTTAATAAAAACTTAACCAAGTACAGTGTTTAACCAAAGTGAACTAAGATAGAATCTCCTAGTATTTGGTATCCAGAACATCACCTACAATTAGCCCTAAATTTGCCTTGGAAGCTCCTAAGAATTTCCAGAATTTATCTTTAATATTCTCATAGGTAATATTGTCTCTAGAGTCTTAAACAAGTCATTTGTTAAGTGCTTGAAACCTCCTATCATCAAAATCCAACTTAGTTTACTCAAACAGGCAATTCGGCAAAGAAAAGGGACTATGCGCTCACCTCCTAAGGTAGGCGCGAGGTGGGCGGATAGTCAATGGGCTAAATTTTGGGTATGCGCTCACTCGATGGTAAGTGAGCGTGAGAAAGGCGCGAAAAGGGCGCAAGAAGGGCGCGGGATAGGCGCATCCAATTTATGTGGGGGCGAGAAGGGCGCGGGGTAGGCGCGGGATAGGCGCCAAGTGTATTTTTCCATGCGCCTACTTCCCGAAGTGGGCGCCAAGTGGGCGGATACCCACTGCGTTTTTCAGTTCTCTGTTAACTCCAAATCTTCGACTTTGGCCGAAGTTTTTCACTCTGTAACCACTTCTCTAGTCTCCTAATACCCCCATAACACATTCAAACCTAATTTGAAATTAATCTAACACACTTTCCATTTATCCCCAATTAACTGTACAGAAAAACCTTCGGACTATCTCCGCCCAGAAAATAAGTGAATAACTCGTTCGACAATCATATGCAGTCGAATTAAAACTACGAATAACCCAAAACCAGTGTTAAAACAGTGCCACTCACCTTTTTATGCTTCCAAGTCTTGGCAATCGGCAACCTAGAAAAACCCCAATCAGAAAATCCCCAATCACTTCGGCCGTCTGTGAGCAGAGGTTTTCTGAAGGAGGAAAGCCTTTCCGAACTTCTTCTTAGCAAAAACTTTCTGGAAGTAAGTCTTCCTTAGCTCGACTCTCCCACCAAAACCTCTCCAACTCCTTTTCTCGAAGAACCCTAAACAAAGCCCCAGCCGCAACCTTCTCAGTAGAATATACGCGTATTCAGGGCAAAAACCCAAAACCTAATTTCTTAAACTATTTATACCTTCCGCAATACGCTTGGATGCTTGCTGCTCGACGACCCCTTTTAACTCTGATATTGTGTGAGCTCGCCCACGAAAACCCCTACATCCACACCTTATTAGTTTAGATATTTATTTTTTTTTCCATAAAACCTGAAAATAAACGGGGTTTTACACTGTGACCCTCCACTTACCTGGGGACTCTTCCGGAACCTCGTATTGCGTGCCAATTCTGCACCTTACTATACGAGACAGTAAAAATTCCTTCATCAACAAAATCCAGACAAAACTCACCCGTATAGACACAGCATTCAGCCCAACTGCACACATGGGAACCCACCACACCGTGGATGGTTTACTGCTTTGATAAAAACTACGTGGGGTGACACGCACGAGGGAGACTGCATAAATGATCCGAACCAACTTGAGATATGTGATTACTTGCAGATATTTCTCTTCTTTACCAAAACTTAGACCTCTCTCGCAGCCACCCTTTTGATTCCTATAAACTGACGTTTGGGATGGTATTAGCCCTACACTCTTGTGGCTTGCCGGGGAAAGCAAGGTAAACCCATCTCCCCAGTTTTCTAGAGTTCTATAGCGCCACTGGTTTCTTGCCGTGGTATGCGAGAACCTAGTATTGGTCCAGACCCTTGTAGGCGGATGTCTCGGGCTGGGTATCCTTTCCCAACCTATCGCTTCTGAATACACCGCGATTTGTGAATGTGATGTGAATGATGAATCAAGAGGAGTAAAATCAACCTAAAATCTTAGAGTCTATCAGGGGCAGCAACCCCCACTCTTTGCATCCAACTAAGTAAACCCTAGATCATGGGCTATCTCAGCCCTAATTTAGGAAGCCAACCAAACTTTGATCAAGGGAACCACCCCAAATCCATGCATTGAGTCCTGTGTACCGTGGGCCTTGGCCCATTGAGTACGCCGGAAGCACCCTGAGTCCAGATTAGTCTTTTTGAGCAGATGAAAGCCGGTCAGATAAAAAAAGGCAGATGAAAGCAAGCCAAATCAGAATAGGGGCAATGGAACCCTAGATCTAGGATTTTTTCAGCCTACCCCTTTTTGAAATCAATTGTATCCCTTCCTAGGGTTCCCAACAACCCTGGGATTGAACACTTTTCCAGCTTTTTAAGCTTTTAGTGGTTTCGCCCTCGTTGGCAAGTTGTAAGCATCTCTTTAATTAGACAGCAGAGATTTTTCAAAACAGATGGAAAGACTAATTTGGACTTGGATGTGCTTCCTTATACAAGTACGTCTAGGAGTCATGCCTTCACTGGCACCAACCCCTTTAGGGCTGCATACACATTTCAATTTTGTTTGTGTGTTTTACTTGGTACAATGTCGGAGGATGGTAAGCCTTGCAACACTTGCCCTTACCTTCCTACGCATGCATGATCATTTGCACATCATAAGTCCACCGATTATTGCACCAACACTTTTGGTCAAAACTGCTTTGAAAAATTGCACAAAAAGAATTTTCAAAATCAAATCACCTTCGGGCATACATCAAAGTGCCTCAAGTCATACATCAAATCACCTTTGGGCGTACATCAAAGTGCCTTTGGGCATACATTAAATCTCCTTCAGGCGTACATCAAGCGGCCTTCCAAGGCGCACTTTGCTTTTCAAAAAGCACAGATTAAAGTGGCCTTCAGGCCTACATCAAAATCGTCTTCCATGACGTACATTTGAAAAAATCTCCCGTGACCTACGATAAACTGCATTCCATGGCTATATCGAGCTGTCATTCAGGAGAAACATCGAATTGCCATTTGGCGGCATATATGCTTTTCAGCTAGAGCAATGTCATCCACGGCATGATATTTGGAACCAATTCCAATGGTTTCCCAACTTCACAGCAATGATTTCAAAATTTGCCGGTCATGGCATGATTTCGGATTTCGCCATTGTAAAACCCCGAATTTTCACCTAATAAATAAATAAATAATAAATAAAAGAAAATATGAGTTAAGTGAAGATTTGAGGGTAAGTAATTCAAATAAGTCATAAGTTGAAAATAAAGAAAGTATTTTAATGAAATTAGCCTAAAAGAATAAAAAGGGTATTTTGGTAATTTTCAGAAAAGGGTAATTAATAATTAGATCATTAAATAATAACTAGAATTAGAAAATAGAAAGAAATAATTTATTTTGACAATTTAGA
Source organism: Buxus sempervirens (assembly GCA_947561395.2). Lineage (NCBI taxonomy): Eukaryota > Viridiplantae > Streptophyta > Magnoliopsida > Buxales > Buxaceae > Buxus > Buxus sempervirens. The sequence goes on from OX387182.1 coordinate 18,792,650, forward strand.
AATTAAAAGAAATTAATAAAAGCCTAAAAGTGGGAAAAAGGGTAATTAAGAGATTTCACGTGTTAATTTGGAGAAAATAAAGTTTTAGGTGATATTAAAGTTTAATTAAATATTATGCACGAAAATAGGTTATAAATATGAGTTTAGATGATAATAAATTAAATTATTAGTGTTTAAGTAGAAAAATAAAAGGTGGAGAAAAAGTAGGAATTAATTAGAATGGGTTAGACATTAATTAGACCATGGTTGGGTTAGCCCAAATTAAAGTAGCCAATTAGGGTTGGTTTAGGACTTCTAAAGCCTAATATAAATAGGAGACTAAGGTTAGACAAGAGGGAATTTTCGTGGGTTTATTATAGAGAGAAAAGAGAGAGAGAGAGAGAAAGGAAGAGGTGACTAATGGAGGTGTCTGACCAGCCATCATCAAAACCTAATCGGGGAAAATCCGTGCGGTGGATCGCCATAAAATTTGGGGGTTTTGTTCATCACGGATGGAACTACATTGTGTACTGTAGAGATTTGAATTAGAAGACTCTAGCTTGGTGCATTTGGCAGTAAAAGTCAGGTTCAGAATTAGAAGTTTCAATGGAAGAAGGATTTAGCGTATAAGGCAAGTAGTAACCCTTGGAAAACGTGAGGAATTGCATGATTTCGTTTTCTGTAATTTAATATTGATTGAACGGATTAAACGGAACAGTATTTCCATGGAATCAAATTGGTTATATGTTAGTGATTGGTATTCTTGAAGGATTTGTTGAATTAAAGAAGAAAACTTGGTTTAATCATGAAATTAATTATAGGATGGTATTTAATTAAGAAGAATTAATCTAAAAGGCTTTAGGAATGTTTTAGAATGTTATTAGATTAATTTAGACCAAAGAAACATATGGCAAAGGCATAAAAATCCAAACTTTAAAAATCTGGAAAATTCTGTTTAATTTTGCACGAGCGCCTAGGATCGCCTAGCCCTGTAGAGGTCGGCGCTCTACGTAAAATTTGCAAATTTTGGGAATTTTGTAATAGGAATAATTATCCAATAAATTTTCTGATTAGTTAAGCATGTTAGCATCTTTATAAGGACCTAATTAAGGTATAAAAGTTATAAAATTAAATTGAAAAGATTAACCAATAAATTGAAGGTTTCAATGAAAGGTTTGTCTATAAAAGGGTCAAAGGGTATGGAAATTGCTAGAAATAATACTACTGGTACTTATAGCTTATAAAAATATTCTAAACTTTATTTTAGGTTTGTAGAACATGCTAGAGAAATAAAATACAGAAAATTCAAATAGAAACTAGCTTTGGTGTTAAGGTAGGAAATTGGATTCTAATAAAAGGGATTAATAAGGAAAACTCTAAGTAAGATTAGATTTACTTTCTTTTGAGCTTTTAATAGGAATATTGGCTACTGTAATTGCATAAACTCTGAGTTTTATCGAACTTATGAAACATGAGTTTTATTTTGAAGAATTGCATATGTTATCCTGAAAAAGCCTATAAATGGAATTGTAATGATTGAATCATGATTTTCACATGGAATGGAATACTTGGGTATGGTTTGGTATGTGGTATGATGTTGGTCACTTTACTTTTACGGTTGGGTGATACGGCTTCTGTGGTAGAGTTTGATACTAACTTTTACGGCAGAGATGAGTAATCCTCTGTGTAGAGATGTGTAATCCTTTACGGGTAAAAGTGTGTATGCCTCCTACATTAGCGTGTCCTCCCGTACGTGGTTTTATCGTGTTTTGTGTCAGTGGGCTTAGCTATATATGGATCCATAGTTTTGGCTGGTTAGCTAAGTGGTATTTAGTTTGGGTTGAGTTACTCATATATGCGAGCGCGCTTCCCTTGCAAGTTAGTTTGCTCTGGGAAGGTCCTATGTCTGAAGGGACACCCCGGTGCGCCGCTAGTGATTCCCTGTACATGTGGATAAGCGACCATCTCCATGTATTGATTCTGGTGCTGCATGCTGGTGGTAAATGCCAACTCTGTTGAGTTCGTGCGCAATAAGTCGGTGACTACGACTCTTGTCTATAGCTGCACTGCATGGGGCTTGAGTATCATTAAGTAGCACTGCCCCTAAGCCACACGGTGGTATAGCAGTTAGTTGAGTGTCATCTCAAATACTTATCATCTTTGTGAGTCTTGCAATGGCACATGTTTTATCGATTTTACCTCGTTAACATCCAATTACTGGGATTTATACATGATCATCGGTTTTATCGCTTTATTTGTAATTGCCATGGATAACTTGGATTTCTCGTCTTATCGTTGATTAATCGAATACCTCATGACTATTTGCTTATATTAGACTGTTTCTAATTGCATGCACCTGCTACTTGCTGAGATGTAAATCTCACTCCGTTTTCCCCTATTTTATTTTTAGGTTGCTTGGAGAGATCGCGAAGATGGGGTTTTAATTTGATGGGTAGAATTATAATTGGTATTAATGTCACATGTTGATTAGACAAACCTATTGTAAACTGATTTCATATTCTTGAATAAAGAATTGTTTTATTGGCCACCATAACTCTGATATAATTAATTAGTAAAGTTTAAAATTATTGTGAATCTTAGTTTGTATCTGACCCCAGCTTCGTGGTAACACTTCGGGTTTTGTTGTTGAACCGGACTTGGGTTGTTACAGTAACGAACCGGGTTCCGGTTGGGTGCCGGTTTGCACTGACCCGGGTTCGGGGCGTTACAGAGATGGTATCAGAGAAACGAGATCTAAACCTAGGAAATAAATTCTTAGGTGGGTAGTGGGATTGAGTGCACGTTAGATAAAAGCATGTTTATTTAGGATGAGAAACTTTAATTTTATTTGCATGTTGTGAATACTATTGTTTGATAATATTATTATGCTATTGATGCTATTATTACTATTGGATGGTATATTATTAACCAAATTAAAGTAAAATTTTGCAATATTAACCTGTGCTTATAAACAGATAAATTTCCACATAAGAGAAATAAAGAGAAATTGAAATAGACAAAATTTAACAAAAATGATCTGATGTATATATCTGTAAGATGAACAAGAACAAAGCTTGATGTAGCTGTATCTGTATCCTCAATAGGATAAAAGACCTAGGAACTAAATACAACCAAAAGAACCAAAATGTGTATACACATCTATCCTAAAAAGTGAAAAAGAAAGAAATAGAAAATACAAAATTCTAAACAAGGAAAATAAAAATCAGCTAGATGGTCCAGCACCATCACCTCCATGTCCAGTATCATCTCCTGTACCAGCATCTCCATCTCTAGACCCTGTAGCATCATCTCCATCACTATCTCCTCCCTGGCCTCCAGCCCTAGTAGCATCATCCCTAGCAGCAACAGCACCCTCAGACTCCTCAGAATCCCAAATCTCAGGGCAAGTAGAAGGTCCAGTCTGCATGTATGATCGCATGATCCGGAACAGTCGGCACTGGGAATCATATAGGGTCTCTATCCGGTGCATCATCTCCTCCTGAGTCCTCACGAGGGCCACCATCTGATCCATCACCATAGGCATGTGGGTGGATATCATAGTCATCCGCCTGTGTAGGACCCCCACATCAACTGCTATATCGTGAAGGATATCTGCAGTAGGAGTAGAAAGACGAGGGGCCTCAGCTGAAGAAGGAGGGGCATCAGCTGTAGTAGAAGGTGGAATAGAAGAGGAAGGAACATCTACTGAAGGGGGAGCAATAGGAGAAGAAGGGGGGACATCAATAGAAGCAGGAGCAGCGGCAGAGGAAGATGGAACCGCTGAAGGAGTAGAGGAGGAAGGAGCGGTACCACTATTAGCAGGCCTCCTGGAATGAGTAATACCTGTGGTGGCTCTGCGGATAGGCTGGCTCAAAATCAAAGGTCGGAATCGAGGATATCTAGCTGAGGATGCAGAGATGAGTCTAGCTATAAGACATCCGTAGGGGAGAGCAACAGATCTCTTAGGGTCATCGTGGACCCCAAGAATAGTAGAGATGATCACGGAAGGAAGGTCTATAGAATCACCATTCAGGAGGGCATAAAGAAAGAGGGAACGAGTACTAGGAAGAGAGGAAATGTGAGAAACGTGCCAGAGGTTCGTGAAAACGATCCTCAAAATAACACTAGTAGTGACAGGGAAGCTAGTAGTGCAGAGAGGTCCCACTCCATCATACTCAGTCGCCTCCCCTGTCAAGGAAGTTGCAACAGTCGAGAAGTCAAGGGTGGTCTCACCTGAATAGGGATAGACAGGGCGCTCTACCCTGGGAATCTGAAGGCTGGTGGAAATGAAGTCGGGAGAGACAATAAACCTAGTGCCTCTAATGTAGGAATAGAATGAAGACCGGTCGGGAGCAATCTCATGGATATTGCTGTAGAACTCCCTAACCAACTCATAACATGTGGGAGCAAAACCACTAAAGAGGGGTAGCCACCCTCTACCCTCTATCAAACTCAAGACTGTGGGAGCAAAGTCCTCAAAAACCACGCTCCTCTCTAATAAGATCGTCCTAAGATGGAAACGATCATCATACTTTCCATTCTCAATGTCAGAATAAAACCTGACATCTCTCTAGTCAACCCTAACTCTCTTAGGGGGATTCCCTACTGAAGTTCTAGCCATCTAGGAATTGGAGTAAAGGAAAATTGGAATAGAGATAAAGAACAAAGAAAATAAACACATGAACAAACACAAAGTGGGTTAGGACAATTGCAAAAATAATTTAACAAAAATTAAGAAGGATCAAATTAGGAGAAAAGTATGCAAATATGGAATAGAAATTAGTTAAAACAGGTCCTAAATCAAAAACAGTTGAAAGAAATTGAAAAGGGAGCAAGTTCTGCCGAAATTAGGCTGAGCGCCTAAGACCGCCTGAGATCGCCGACGGCAATCAGGTCGGCGCTCGTTCAACCGTAAGCAACGAATTGGGGTTTTTGGCACAAAACAAATAGGCGACCAAATTTCTGATCAAAACTAATTCAAATACAACTTGTGAAGTGTATAGAAAGTAAAGAAACTAATTTGAAACAAATGCCCCAAAAATTGAGCTTCAATCAAAATTTTTTTGAGAAAAGCTAGCCCTAGCCGTGCGAGTGGTGTGTGGAAAATTTTGTGGAAGAAGAAGAGCTTGACATTTACCTGTTAGTGTCGTCTGGAGATGAGAAGGATTTGATTGAAGTTGGAGAAGTCGAACGCCAAGAGGAACAGTGCTTGGCGACGTTGAGCGATGGTGGAACTTTTCGGTCGATCGCGCGAGAGAAAGAAGGTGGGCGTTAGTTATAAAAATGTATCTTTTAAAATGAGCGCTAAGGAGCGCGTGGCTTAGGGTTTTAGACCCAAGTCAGCCCTCTTCAGCCATCCTTAGCCATCCTCAGCGTCCTCTGATCGCGGCACTGAGCGCCTAGCTTCTTTAGCAATTAATCAAATAAAAATTTAATAAAATAATGGAGATAATTGAAATTGAATAGATAACTAGAGTAACCTATAATAGTCGACGATTATAAGGAATATTAATACGGAAAAAATGAATGCAGTAAATTAATTAGGAAACACAGAAAAAAATTTAAAACCTTATCTGGAATAATAATCAGAGTGTGAAGATTTTCCGGAAATACTTGGAATTACAAATTAACACTTATACTGTCTCACAGAAACCTAATTTGAAATTATTGGCATATAAGATATTATATTTGATTGTATAATTATATCTAAGGTTGAATGTATACTTAAATTATTATTGTTGAATATTGGTTGTTGCCTGTTGAGCCAGTTGCACTAGGACATGCCAAGGTGTGGTGAAGCAGTGTACAATGTGGAATTGCACCTGGGTGTGAAACCTTATGCAATATGGGATATGTATTAGTATAAATAGGTGTGTGTAAATACGTATTGTGGATGCAGTATTTTGATACCAGTTAGACTAGAAGAAGCCTGTGATTTTCTTCTCAAGCTTGCATATAAGCGGACGCGTTTATATATACAGATTGATGATAGAAGATTGGTAGTGTTCTTCTACAGTCTTTTGAAGTTAAATTATATTTTGAGAAATGGAAATTGAAATGAGGAAAATTTGGAATTGTTTTGAACTGTTGGAATTTTGTTTTGAAATATATAATTAAGATGATTGTTTTAAATTTCGAGGTCGAAATTTTTGTTAGGTGGGTAGGATGTAAAACCCCGAATTTTCACCTAATAAATAAATAAATAATAAATAAAAGAAAATATGAGTTAAGTGAAGATTTAGAGGGTAAGTAATTCTAATAAGTCATAAGTTGAAAATAAAGAAAGAATTTTAATGAAATTAGCCTAAAAGAATAAAAGGTTATTTTGGTAATTTTCAGAAAAGGGTAATTAATAATTAGATCATTAAATAATAACTAGAATTAGAAAATAGAAGGAAATAATTTATTTTGACAATTTAGAAATTAAAAGAAATTAATAAAAGCCTAAAAGTGGGAAAAAGGGTAATTAAGAGATTTCACGTGTTAATTTGGAGAAAATAAGGTTTTAGGTGATATTAAAGTTTAATTAAATATTATGCACGAAAATAGGTTATAAATATGAGTTTAGATGATAATAGATTAAATTATTAGTGTTTAAGTAGAAAAATAAAAGGTGGAGAAAAAGTAGGAATTAATTAGAATGGGTTAGACATTAATTAGACCATGGTTGGGTTAGCCCAAATTAAAGTAGCCAATTAGGGTTGGTTTAGGACTTCTAAAGCCTAATATAAATAGGAGACTAAGGTTAGACAAGAGGGAATTTTCGTGGGTTTATTATAGAGAGAAAAGAGAGAGAGAGAGAAAGGAAGAGGTGACTAATGGAGGTGTCTGACCAGCCATCATCAAAACCTAATCGGGGAAAATCCGTGCGGTGGATCGCCATAAAATTTGGGGGTTTTGTTCATCACGGATGGAACTACATTGTGTACTGTAGAGATTTGAATTAGAAGACTCTAGCTTGGTGCATTTGGCAGTAAAAGTCAGGTTCAGAATTAGAAGTTTCAATGGAAGAAGGATTTAGCGTATAAGGCAAGTAGTAACCCTTGGAAAATGTGAGGAATTGCATGATTTCGTTTTCTGTGATTTAATATTGATTGAACGGATTAGACGGAACAGTATTTCCATGGAATCAAATTGGTTATATGTTAGTGATTGGTATTCTTGAAGGATTTGTTGAATTAAAGAAGAAAACTTGGTTTAATCATGAAATTAATTATAGGATGGTATTTAATTAAGAAGAATTAATCTAAAAGGCTTTAGGAATGTTTTAGAATGTTATTAGATTAATTTAGACCAAAGAAACATATGGCAAAGGCATAAAAATCCAAACTTTAAAAATCTGGAAAATTCTGTTTAATTTTGCACGAGCGCCTAGGATCGCCTAGCCCTGTAGAGGTCGGCGCTCTACGTAAAATTTGTAGATTTTGGGAATTTTTTAATAGGAATAATTATCCAATAAATTTTCTGATTAATTAAGCATGTTAGCATCTTTATAAGGACCTAATTAAGGTATAAAAGTTATAAAATTAAATTGGAAAGATTAACTAATAAATTGAAGGTTTCAATGAAAGGTTTGTCTATAAAAGGGTCAAAGGGTATGGAAATTGCTAGAAATAATATGTAAAACCCCGAATTTTCCTAAAAGAAAGTAAATTAAATAAGCCTAACTATTGAGAAGATAGGTATTAATCCAAGTACATTATATGGTTAAGATTGATGTGAAGAATAAAGAGTGGAAAAAGATTCAAAGTTTAAGTATGGAATTCCAAGGAAAGGGTATTTTAGTCATTTCCCAATTAGGAAAATTAAGATATTGAGTAAGTAAATAATTATTAGACTTGAAATATTTATCTAGACTTAATTTGGGTTAGGTTTGGATTTACATATCAAATTATTGCTTAAAAGTAGGAAAAAGGGTATATTGGTGATTATGGTTGATAAGGAGCCTTAAGTTTGAGGATAAGAGGTAGCTTTAGGGTGTTTTGGTAATATTTTAAAATAAGAAATTTAATTAGCACGAAAATAAATTAAAATAAATCCTTCTCTTATATATAATACTTAAAAGAGGAATTAGAAGGAGGGTTAAGATGGGGAGATTTCCAATTAAGAGTGAGAAGTCTATTTAGAAGGTTTTCTAAACCTAGTAGGATTTCTAATTAAGAGAGCTTATAAAAGGAGAAGTCTAGGAAAGGTTTAGGGTTTTTAGCAAGTCCAAAAATAAGGAGGAAAGAGGGGAAAATTCGTGCATGGGTTTGGGAGAAGAATAAAAGAAAGAAGAGAAGAGAGAAAAGAGAGGGAAGAAAGGAAAAAGGGAGGTGCTGCAGAGGTCCGACCAGCAAACTTTGAGCAACAATCCCTAGAGATCTAGTCGTTGGATCGTCATGAAATTTGGAGGGTATGCTCTATACATGAGATACTTTAATCTGAACGGTGGAGATTGGAGTTGGATGAGTCTAAAGTGGTCCTAATTAACCCAGAAGTTGGTTCAAAATCGGATTTTGGAAGAAAAAGGAGTTGCAGAGATGGCCGACTAGTCAACTTCGAACGTTGAGATAGAAAGCTCCAACCGTTGGAATGGGCTGAAATTTTAGGGGTTTGTTCTACTCATGGAGGACTTCAAACTGAACGGTGAAGATCTAAATTTGAGAAGTTTAAAGGGGACCGGTCGAGCTCCAAAAAGGGCACCCAAGATGTTCTGAGCAAACACTTGAAATTGGAGGAATTGCATATTTTCTTGTGTTTTTGATGATTGATCGTATTGATTCTTAAATTGGATTTCATTGGAAAAGTTAGATGTTTATAAAGTTTCGATTTGGTGATTTGAATCTCTTTTTAAGAATCGAGAAAAATGTTATTCATGGGTGGGTTGAATTAGAAAGAAACCCTAGTTAAATTTTAATTACCAAGATGTGAGTGGCACTGTTTTAAAACCTGGGTTTTGTATTACTCGTAGGTTTAATCCGAATGCATATGGTTGTGGAATGAGTTATTCATTTGTTTTCTGGACGGAGATAGTCCGAGGAATATTTCTTTAGAACTGGATGTGGATAAATAAAATTTGTGTTAGATTAATTCCAAAACTGGTTTGAATGTGTTCTGGGGATATTAGGAGACTAAAGAAGTAGTTACAGATCGAAAAAGTTCTGCCAGAGTTAGAGATCTGGAAATAACAGAGTCGAAAAATACAGTGAGTATCCGCCCACTTGGCGCTCACTGGCGCCCACTTCGGGTAGTAGGCGCAAGGTCAAAGTATACCATCCGCCGAGCTTGCGCCCACTTGGCGCTCAGCTCGCACGCACTTAAAACCGATGCGCGCATTTCGCGTGAACTTCACGCCCACTTCGCGCTCACTCGACTTTAAGTGGGCGCATACCCCAAAATTTGATCCTCGACCTCCCGCCGACCTCGCGCCTAGCGTAGGAGGTGAGCGCATGGTCCCTTTTCTTTGCCGAATTGCATGTTTGAGTAAAACAAGTTGGATTTTGATGATAAGAGGTTTCCAAGCACACGACGAATCACATGTTTAGTACTCTAGAAGCAATATTACCTATGACAATATTAAAGATAAATTCTAGAAATTCTTAGGAGCTTCCAAGGCAATTTAGGGCTATCTGTAGGTGATGTTTTTGATACCAAACACTAGGAGTTCACATTTTAGTTCTCTTTGGTTAAACACTGTACTTGGTTGTGAATTTATTAAATCCTGGTTTTACTTATTGGCAAGTTTTGAAATGAATTGTAAAGACTATTTTCTTGTGTGAGTTAAAGTTCTGGTTGGAACACTTGTGAGGAATTACTGTTCTGGTTGGAACACTTGTGAGGAATTACTGTTCTGGTTGGAACAACTTGTGATGAGTGTATTGGGATACACAGTTTTGAAATAAATGTGGGTTTACTGATTGCGGAGTTTCTTTGGTTATTTATCGGTTTTGGTTTAGCTTGTCCTGGATCCAGAGTCTAAGCTTAGTAATGTGATGTATATGCTTTATTGGTGTAATGGCATGGCCATGGAGTGTTGCCACGACCGGTGTAGAGCAGGCAGAACCCCTGAGTAGGCCTGGTTGTCGATGCCGATACCCGGAGTAGGCTGGTATTGGATGATGATACCCTGAGTAGGCGTCTGGAGGGACACCCCGATGCGCCGCTGGTGATTCCCTGTACATGTGGATAAGCGACCATCTCCATGTATTGATTCTGGTGCTGCATACTGGTTGTAAATGCCAACTCTGTTGAGTTCGTGCGTAATAAGTCGGTGACTACGACTCTTGTCTATAGCTGTGCTACATGGGCTTTGAGTATCATTAAGTAGCACTGCCCCTAAGCCGCACAGTGGTATAGCAATTAGTTGAGTGTCATCTCAAATACTTATCATCTTTGTGAGTCCTGCAATCGCACATGTTTAACCACTTTTATCGGTTTTACCTCGTTAACATCCAATTACTGGGATTTATACATGATCATTGGTTTTATCGCTTTATTTGTAATTGCCATGGATAACTTGGATTTCTCGTCTTATCGTTGATTAATCGAATACCTCATGACTATTTGATTATATTGGACTGTTTCTAATTGCATGCACTTGCTATTTGCTGAGATGTAAATCTCACTCCGTTTTCCCCTATTTTATTTTCAGGTTGCTTGGAGAGATCGCGAAGATGAGGTTTTAATTTGATGGGTAGAATTATAATTGGTATTAATTTCACATGTTGATTAGACAACCCTATTGTAAACTGATTTCATATTCTTGAATAAAGAATTTTTTTATTGGCCACCATAACTCTGATGTAATTAATTAGTAAAGTTTAAAATTATTGTGAATCTTGGTTTGTATCTGACCCCAGCTTCGTGGTAACACCTCGGGTTTGGTTGTTGAACTGGACTTGGGTTATTACAGTAGCGAACCGGGTTAGGGTTGGGTGCCGGTTTGCACTGACCCGGGTTCGGGGCGTTACAGCCATCAAACAGCAAAACCTTAGATTAGATTTCCATAACGTGTTTTAAACCTATCTTTCAGAATCCTTGTGCCATTTGCGACACACTCAGAAAATGTCCAAAGAATCATTGTGCCATACACGGCACAGTCCTAAAATTTTCAAAACCACTGTGCCATCCATGGCACAAATCATAAAGTTTTCAAGCTCCTTTGTCATTCACGACACAAACCAAAAGAGAAAGAGAGATTTCAAAATTCACAGTGCCATTCGCGGCACAGTAAAGCTTTCAAGCACATGATGCCATCCACGGCATTTCACCAGATTCTCAAAAAAAGAAAAAATCCATGTGCCATTCACGGCACAGAACCAATAAAAGATTTTCAAAATTCACTTTTTCATCCACGGCACCAAAACCAGGATTTCAAAAATCACTGTGTCATTCACGACACACCCCAAAAATTTTCAAATGCATTTTGCTATACACAGCAATCCCTGTTCGAGCTATCCTTCTCATTCACGGGATAGCACAGCTCACCTTCCGAACTACCCTTCCCATACATGGGATATCACAGCTTTCAAGAAGGCCATACACGGCATCCACCCTTGGGCTACCCTTCCCATATATGGGATAGCACAGCTTTCAAGAAGGCCATACACGGCATCCACCCTTGGGCTACCCTTGCCAATTCTCGGCATAGCACAGCTTTCAAGAAGTTTCCTTTTCATGCATAGCAATTCACGGCGTTTGCCATACACGGCTGCAGCACTATCCACAGTGCGAAGATTCTTTTTCCGCCAACACCAACATAGAGCAAAATTTACCTTTTCCTTTAAAGCAGTACTTGTAAACATCAGTCACACCAGTCACGGTGTCCATTCCTTTTCTGCCACACATGGCACTTTAAACCACGGCTGCCCTCGTACAGGAGCAGACCATTTTTAGAAGAAACTAACATGTTTTTGTTTTGTCTTTCCTTTTTATTTTATGCTTTACCCAAGGTTGAAAGTGTTGCAGCCATTGCTAATCAGAGCCCATATCTGCTGAAATCCCACGCGAGGATGAATCCGGAAGAGCCACCTGCGCCTCAGCCGCCAGTACCACAACCTCCAGCACCACAACAACCTCCGCCTCAATGCCAGATTGAGGATGAGCCGGTAATCATAAATTTAACTCAGCCTATGGGGCAAATCACCCAGTTGCTCCAAGGCTTAATCAGACACATGCTGCAACCGGTCATCCCTCAACCTCAAGGACAACCACAAGCACTGCCGCAGGGACCACCAGGGCCACCACATGCCCCACCAGCACCGGTCTATCCAATGACCCCACTGGCTTTCCCTCCACGAGTTCCACCTCCAGCCGTGCCGCAAGATCATCAGCTGCATCAGCCACCTCCTGAAGAAGCACTACATCTCCCACACATCTCAGAGATAAACCTTGAAAAGGATGAGGAATGGCATAGACAAAGAACTGAGGCAAGGAGCATCTCGCTTGAAGTTAGTGCCATGATCAACGACCTCAAAGCAGGATGGCAAGAACTAAAAAGAGGGTCAGTGCCAGGAAGGATGACAATTGACAATTTATGTTTCTTCCCCGACATACGGCTCCCAACGAAGTTCAGGTGTCCTGACTTTGAGAAATTTGACGGAACTGTCTGCCCAACAGCACATCTAAGATCATACTGTGGAGCCATGATGGAATACAATAGGGATGAGCAGTTAATGATACAACTGTTCCAAAGGTCCCTAACAGGGCAAGTGCATCGGTGGTTTTCCACTCTGAACCTTGCAAAGATCCGGCCTTGGCCAGACCTGGCACACCTTTTCACTGAACAGTTCAAGTTTAACTCAGAGGTTGTACCCACAAGGATGGAACTAATGAGAATGATCAAGAAAGCAGGCGAGATAATCCGGGATTATGCTCGGAGATGGCGCGAACATCCAATGATGGTGCGCCCACCACTGACGGAAGAAGAGATGGCCTGTAACGCCCCGGATCCAAGTTACGTAGAGAAACCGTAACTTATCTTCGAAGGTTAATATATATCCCAAGATTGCAATATCAAAGTGAAAGAAAAACATGAATGAAACAATAACTATATAATCAGAGTGCACTATAAACCCAAGCTCAAATATAAAATACCAATACTCAAGTCTAACTCACATGAACCAAGCCTATACCCGCTGGTGTCGTCCTTACCAGAATCTGAAAACGAAACAAAACGGAAAGGAATAAGATACGAATATCCTAGTAAGTAGCACATGCATTGTAACGCCTCGGATCCGTGTTGTTCAATAAAGATATAACACGTCTCACGGAGTGTTAGTTAAGGATCCTAATCATTTGTGATCGCAGGATAATCACCTAAACTAAATCATATCAGAGTGCACAATCATACTTTATCTAAGAATTCAATATTCAAACTTAACTAAGATTCAAATGGTTTAACCTCAATGTATTTTATTACACCTCAAAAATTCAATTAACTCAAAAGTTCAATCAAAATAACCTACTGGTCTAAGGAATGTAATAATAATCTTCCTCCCTATATATCTCAGTTGGATCTATCCCAGTAGTCACCTCACCTCGAGTATCTGAAAAACAAAACAAAACAAAAGAGTGAGATACGAATATCTCAGCGAGTAGCATATGCATGCAGAAAATAGTTAACACAGTTCAAATTTATGCATTGATAAATAACCAGTACGATTAAGCAACCAATACAATCTCCAAGTTCAAAACTAAAACCAATAATTTTTTCCAATCACATTTCAATTCAATATTGACAACACATCGATTGGTCAATGTCATGACTATTGTTAAGTTGATAAATTAAACATGCCAAGTAGACACTCCACACCTCCATGTACACAATTCCGGCCTACTCAAGGTTTCGGAAACTCTGAAATGACGGCCTACTCAGGGTTTCGTCATCCAATGCTGGCCTACTCCCCGAGTTTCGGCATTGACAACCAGCCCTACTCAGGGTTTCTGGCTGTTCTACACTGGTCGTGGCAACACACAAGGCCATGCAATTACAACAACCAACAATAACATTACATTACTAAACTTAAGCATGGATCTAGGACAAGCTAAACCAAAACACCAAACCGTCGTAAAATCACAACCCTGACATCACAATAAAACAATACGTTTAATATCATGTATAACTCAACCAGTTCACCACATGTCCCTCTGGACCAGAACAGTACCTCATGTACTTTCCATATTTAATCAAAGCTCATAACACCAGACCAAGTGATATAATCCATTTACTCACACCAAAAGAATCATTGTAAATACATTTAAGAACTTTAATCAATGAAAAACCAGGTCAATCAATTCTCAATCAAGTACAAGTGTATAACAACAGAAATAATTCACGAACTCCTAGTGTTAGGTACAATAAGATCATCTCCCGGTAGTCCTTAAAATTAACCCTGGAAACTCCTAAGGATTACCAGAAATCCCACTTAATAGTCACAGTGTATTTTGAAACAGCCAAAAGAATTTCTAAGGTTCTAAACAAGTCAATACCTAAGTGATTGAACCCTCAAAATATCCCCTGTAACCTAATTCTGTCAAATATCATATTTTGGCAAAGCATAGGTGGTTGCGCTGACCTCTAGCGCTAGGCGCGAGGTCGGCGATAAGTCAATACTTAAACTACACGTCGCGCTTACCTAAAATAGACTAGGCGCGAGCTAGGTGCGCGGGCGTGGGAAACGCGGCACGGGGTAATTCGGAGCCACCGCCTGAAGGGGTGCAGGCGGACACCTGGGTGCCTAATCTTGTCTATTAAGGCTTTGGTTTGTGGCTTTTGAGATCCTAAGTTGATTCTCGGTTATGGTCTGGGGAAGTCCGTAGACACCTCAGTCCACCCCGTCGGGTGACGGGTCCCGTGGGTTCCCTGGTTTGAGTCAGCTTACTATTCTGGTTCTCACCCGATTCCTAATCCAGCATGCCACTTAGTTAAGTCCTGGCGGGACCACCTGAGTGGTGTGGGCCCCGTTGGAAGGCCCACAGTGTCCCTGGTGGGTTTAGTCAAGCCCGTGTGCCCTTGTGGGCCTCGACCTATCCTAGGAGGCCCTTTGGGCTTTGGTTGAGTGCATTGGTTTTACCTTGGGTTCAGATTTGAAGGTAAAGTGCTTTCCATGCAAAGGTGGGCCGGATTGGTTTGTGGGCCCCTTAGGTGGGCCCACATGGTGGCCAAGTAATTTTATTTTATTTTTTTAATTTTGCCAAAGATGGGTTGGACACTGGGCTTGGGGCCCATAGTCCTGATTAGGGCTTGTAAGCCCAAGTTACTAGAAGTTAGGGTTTGCACCCTTTCTTGGCTCGGTTAGTGGGCTTTGGTGGGCCCGGTAGGCCCTTGCCCTTGGTCTCGGCCAAACCATGCAATTCATACATTCATTCCACACATCAAGGCTCGGGTGGGCCGCATTGGGTTTGGCCCATCCGGTTCAATCGGTTCATTTCCTTTTAACTTGCTTATTTACATGCTTAGAGGTTTATCGGGCTTGGCGGGCCCCGTTGGAAGGCCCACTAATGTGCCAAGTTGGACCGGTGGTCCAAGTCCCAAGTTGGGTTTCCAGGTGACCCGGAAACCTTGTTGGTTTGCTTGGTTTTGCTGAAAATGACATGGAAATTCGGCAAGGATCAAGAAAATACAAAAAATAGCATTTCTGTGTGTATCCGGCCTTAGTTGCCGGATACACGTAGGCCACAGGTGATCCGGCTTAAGTTGCCGGATCACACTGAAGTGGCTTTTTTCGGAGTTCTGCCATTTGGGGTGGTTTCCAGGGGTTCCCAGGAGGCTTCTACTAGCTGTGTGGGCCCTTGAGAGGCCCACTTTGGCTCAGGTTTGGGGGGGAAGCATCCTGGTTGGCCTCCTTTGTGGTTTCCAGCAAAGACAAAGGGAAAAAGGGGGAGGGATGGGGATGCTGCCAACTCATCTCCTAGCCATCCACAGCAGCCAAACAGGGACCAATGTGTCCCTGTTTTGGTCTCTTGTTTCCAACAAAACAACAAACTTAAGGGAGGGCACCTATTCAGACTAAGCCGGCAAGGCGGAGGCACCTCATACGTGCATTATCGAAGGATAAAAGCCTGCTGTAGGCGAGGGTACAGCACCAAACCAAGGAAAGGATAAGCATGCAACAAGGGTGGAAATGCATGGGTATTGGGGGTGGGGTTGGGTGAGCAAACAAGTGAGCAACTTGACGGAACAGCCGCTGTCCCGGGGGTTTCATGCATGCTACAACCAGCATAGGTGCGGAGGGAGGGGACCATGTTCGCATGCATATACAAATATAGCAAATGGTGGAGGGATTAGGGGAGCATGCTGGTATGTACATAAAAAAACAGCAACCAACATCAGATTAGTAGATAGGTGGGGTAAGGGGATCAAACTCAAATGCCTACTATAGCAGGTCACATAAAAAAACATGTTCTCACATCTGAAAACAGTGGACTAGCCTACCCACATGCTCATCCTAATGGGTTATGGGTTATGCTCGAATGGGGGCGGAGCCAAACAATCGAAGCAGCATGTTAAGGTAGAAAAGGAACATGCCTACATGCGTAAAAAAACAGCAAATGCATGGGATGACAGGTCATGCTCACATACACATGGAAGCAATAAAAATAAGAAGTTGAAGGAACATGTCAATAGCTGGAAATAACCAGACAAACTCAAGGGTACGGCCAGCAAGAACACGCCCACGAAAAAGTTGTGAGAAAGCAAGAGAAAAGCAGGGAATAAAATCACATTTGGAAGGGAATGCGGGGTTACTTAGGGGTACATTGGATGGGGATGGAGAAGGAACACGCTCCCTTTTAGAAATGCTTAAAGTAGCACCAAACAGCAACTAGGATGTACTAGAAGTGTGTAAACAATGGGACTCTCATGATCTCCAGAACTTAGACGTGAACACCTTACCTTTGTAGGACCTCATACCATAAAAAGGAAAGGAAATACATGCTTAAAACACTAGGGAAATGAGCTCATGCAAGGGAAGAAGCCAAGCTTGGAAACCATTTTAAAAAAAAAAATTCCTATTTTAATGTATGTTTAATAACAAGTGATGAGGAGCCTTACCTGAGGTTTTAAAACCTTTTTGGGGTGTGTTGGCACCTCCTTGCAGCAAGAAACGGGGCTGGAGCTCCTCCTTTTGACAGCAACAGCAGCAGGCCTCCTTCTTGTTTCAATGGAGAAGATGAAGAAGAAGAAGGCAAAGGTTGGGGGGTCTTAGGGTGAAGTGGGGAGGCTATGGAGGCCAAAAGGGGTTGAAGAGGGAGGGATTCGAGTGAGGAAAAGTGGGGGAGAAAGTTGAAAAACCGCCAAAGAAAAAGCCAACCCCGAAAAATGAGCTGCTGTTTGCTATTTATAGACAACTTAATGTATCCGGTAACTCAGGCCGGATACACTAAGGTCTCCCCTTATCCGGCCTTCATGGCCGGATACACAGGCACTCCTTTGTATCCGGTCTTCAGTGCCGGATACAAAACATAATCATTTGAAAATTAAATGCCGCCGCGAATTTGTCGGGCGATCGGCGCGAATCTCGCTCGAAAATCTTCTTGTATCTGGCCTTGGAGTTCAGATATACACAAACATATGTGTATCCGGTATATGTGACCGGATACAAATCAAAAAATTACGGATTTGCCCTTCGACTTGACTGATTCGACCGATTTGACACTTTTGGATATCTACGGATTGGTCCCTACGAATTTTGGATATTTAAGATTTAGTCCCTGAGATATTTTGCTGCGTTGGCTGCCACGTGTGCAGCTGCTGCGCCACGTGTGCAGCTGCTGCGCCACGTGTGCAGCTGCTGCGCCACGTGTGTAGTTTCTGGCTTTGCTGCTCGGAAACTTCGACAGATCATATCTCCTTTATCCGAACTCCGATTTGAGCAAATTCAATTGCGTTAGACTCATATTGAAGCCCTCTATCTAATGACGCAGGGCTAAGCACTTGGCACAGGGTTCAAGGAAAAGTCAACCTTAGGCTCCTCTTTAAGTTTGACCGCCCGCAGAACCCTCATCTGGACCCCGATTCCTGCAAACCCAGTTGCGTTGGACTCGTGTCGTGATTCTCTATCCACTGAGATAAAGCAAGGTTGCCAATTTTTAGTTGATCAAAAAGTCAATTTTCCTCCCCTTAGGGTTTGACTTTCCGTCAGGTTTTGCATTTCCGACTCTTCTGGGAGCGCAAAAATGAGATGCTTACAGCTGCCCCTCTTTGCCGGAGTCACCTTGCTGATGAACGGCAAAGAGAAAAAGAATCTCGCTTTTGCGCCTGGCATTTCTATCGACATGGTCGACGAGCTTAGTCCTTTGAAGTCTTCATTTTGAGAGGGAAGTGGCCAATGATGCGGCGTCAATTCCTAGCTTTAGAGTTTCCTCACCCTTTGCTTTTCGAGTTTTTGTAGGGCAACTCTTCAGCATTTTAATTTAAGTTGGAAGGAGATTAGATTGGACTTGAGCTCGCCAACTTGTTTCGGCGTTGATGCCAGACGCTTGACAATATTCTTTTCTTCTTGTTTGTTCCATTAAAGCTTTTAGGTGATTTCAGACTTTTGATCCATTTAATGTCTTTTATTTGAAGTTTGCTTGCCTTATTCTCTATTTCTTCTTCTTCTTCTTCTTTTTTTTTTTTTTTTACGGCCAAGGGTTGGGTTAGGATGTGGACTGAATGGAGAAGGGAGGAAGGAAGAGTGGAGGAGGAGCTGCTGTTGGTGAGGAGGTGCTTCCAGCACTGTCCAGTGCCTCAAGGGAGCTCACACACCTGCTCTACTCTATTTACAAAAGTGTGAAATCAAAAATTACAAAAGGGGCCATCTTGCCCGATGATATCTTCATTTATGCTCATTCTTCTCCATGTCTTGTCATTCCTTCTTCTGCAGTGCTCTCTGGTTGGCTTTCCCTTTTGTGAAGGCTCCCTAGCTTGGAGTGACTATTTCTGGGGATCAGGCAGGAATGTTTTCCTTATTGTCTCTTCTTTCGGGTTGAGCCTTGTTTCTGACAAGCATGGGAGTTCCCTAGGGAAGGATGCTCCATTGGGGATAAGTGGGGCTTCCTCATGCTGTCATTATTTCTTTGTAAAGCGTTTTCCCTCTGCTCCGGTGCGAGTTCCTTATGCTCGTCTGTGCTCTTGTTGGGTGCGAGAGACTCCACTAGGGATTGTTGCGAGCTTGTTTGTCTTCTTTCCGCTCTTCTTCGCAAAGCCGGCCTCTTCAAACTGGGCGAGGCTTGAGAAGTCTACATCATTAGGTACCACTCTCTTATTGCTTGAGAGGACTCTATTGGGGATGTAAGGGTGTCGTCCCTTGCTTGCTGAAGGTCTTCCACTGGGGGTTTCGGAGGGTATTATCCTCCGTTTACTGAAGGAACTCCACTGGGGATTTTGGAGAAGACGTCCGTCATCCCACTTTCGCTGTACCTGTGAAGACCGACAAAGACAACAAGTTAGCCGTGGAATAGTTGGAGCATGCAAAACACTTCTCTTATTCTCTTCTTGCTCTGAGCCTTTCGCCCATTGTAGGTAGAAGCGGCCTTTGCCAAGGTTAAGAGATTATCAACTTAGGTTAGTAGCTCAATGTGGAGCCTCAAACAGTTAAGCAGAACAATTATAGAGAAGACAGGTGTGTTAGTGTGTGCCCGTGTTTGCAATATCAAAGAAATTTCCCCAGGTCAGACGGGACTTGGAGTGCTTGGTATTTTCAGTAGCATTGTCATCATAGGCCACTGTGAAATTGTTGACTTTGGGCGCAACCTTCCGGTCTGGACCCCTCAGATCTGTACATTTTTCTCATTTTACTGTCTGTCTCTGTCATTGCTTTCTTCTGTATCTTGCTCTGCTCAGTTCAGATGTGCCCAGTTCTTTCTTTCTTTTCTCTCTCTTTTTTTTTGGTGATTTTTCCACATAACGCCCTTTTTCGGGTTTTCGCTGTGTCCAGCCTTTCTGGGGAGCTCTGAATTCCGTCATTGCTGATGAACGCAGGCTCAACTGTTTGCCCTGATCATTCTTTTTGGGATCCGAGAGGTCTTAGAGATAGGAAGAAACGTAGGCTTGGTCTTGGTTATGAAAGTAAGGATAAGCGGCTCAAGAAAGCTTATTTATTTGGGTTTGCAAAGCGTGCTACTTTTATTGCTGGTGGGACTTAAATCCTGGCTTATTTGCATCTCTGTATTTCTTGGCGGGTAAACATTTCCCCATTTTTTGTGTTTCTTTCTTTTTTCTTTCTTTTTCTATTGCATTTTCTCTTCTTTTTGAGGTTTTTTCTGGGCAAGAATGCCCTGTTTCTTTTTGCTTTGCCAGGAATGCCCCATTTGATGTGTAGAACACTTGCAATGGGTTGAAAGAATTTTAAGGCTCAAAATTGTTTAACTAGGGGAGAATTTAAGGTATTTGGAAGGATTTACAGTCTAAAGGAGGGTCAAGGATGGCCTCTCTTCATTTCCCAATCAGAATGATCTTAGGCGTAGTACAGTTTGACGGCGTCCGCATTTATCGGCTCAGGAAAAATTGCCCCGTCCATTTCTTGCAGGATAAGTGCTCCTCGAGACAGCACCTTGTGGACTACGAATGGCCCTTCGTAGTTTGGCTTGAATTTCCTTTTGTTGTCCTCTTGATGAGGAAAGATTCTCTTCAGTACCAGGTCTCCCACCTTGAACTATCGTGGCTTCACTTTCTTGTTGTAGGCTCGCGCCACTCTCTGTTGATAGAGCTGGCTATGGCACAAAGCCTTGATCCTCTTTTCATCCAATAACTGCAACTGGTCAAATCTGGATTCTTTCCATTCGACGTCACCGATCTCAGCTTCTTTCAGAATTCTGAGTGATGGAATCTGTGCTTCCACTGGGAGAACTGCTTCCATTCCATATACCAAGGAGAACGGGGTTGCCCCGGTCGATGTTCTAATCGACGTCCGGTAGGCGTACAGTGCATAGGGCAGCTTCTCATGCCAGTCTCTGTAAGTGACTACCATTTTCTCAAGTATCTTCTTCAGATTCTTGTTGGCAGCCTCTACTGCCCCATTCATCTTGGGCCGGTATGCCGTGAAGTTTAGATGTCTGATCTTCAGATCTTCACACATCTTTTCTATGTCCTTATTATTCAGAGTCTTTGCATTATCAGTAATGATCGCTTCTGGAACTCCGTAGCGACAGACTATATTGTTTCTGATAAACTTGAGCACATGAGATTTCTTTACATCCACGAAGGACATGGCCTCCACCCACTTGGTAAAATAGTCAATTGCCACTAAGATGAACCAATGCCCGTTGGAAGCCATTGGATGAACCTGGCCTATCATGTCAATTCCCCAGATGGCGAACGGCCAAGGTGATGTCATGGAGTACAGCGTACTCGGTGGTGCATGGATGTTGTCGGCATAAATCTGACATAACTGGCATTTTCTGACATGAGCGTAGCAGTCTGCCTCCATGGTCATCCAGTAATAGCCCATCCTTAGAATCTTCCTTGCTAGCATATGCCCATTCATGTGTGCGCCACACAACCCTCCATGGACTTCCTCAATCAATTTCTGCGCCTCGGCTTCTCTGACACATAGCAGTAGAGAGTCGTTGTATGACTTCTTGTACAGCCTGCCCCCACTGTAAAAGTACTGCCCTGCCAACCTTTGGATAGTTCGCTTCTCTGCAGCTGAGGCACTTTCTGGTAGAATTCTATTTCTTATGTATCTCTCAATGTCTGCGTACCAAGGTTCTTCTTCGGGTGTGCTTTTCTCGATACTGATGCAGTAAACAGGGTAGCTCCGAATTTCTATCTCCAATGGTTGCACCCAAGTATCATCCGTGATGGTAGCCATTGATGCCAGCGTAGCTAGTGCATCCGCAAACCGGTTCCCGTCTCGTGGCATGTAGTCGAATGTCACGCTCTCGAATTCCTCTTCTAATTCCTTGACCAGCTCTTGGTATGGCACCAACTTCACATCTCTGGTCTTCCAGTCTCCCATCACTTGATAGATGATAAGGCTTGAATCACTGAATACTTTTAGCTCTTGTATATTCATCTCGATTGCTGCTCGCAGGACTAACACACATGCTTCATAATCGGCCATGTTGCTAGTGCAATCAAACAGAAGTTTCGTTGCTATCGGGTGATGGGCACTGTCTGGGGAGATTAGCACTGCTCCGATCCATTTTCCATTTACATTCACTGCCCCGTCAAAGAACATTTGCCACTTGATTTCTTCTATATCATCTGCAGACTCTGTACACATCACATCTTCATCCGGGAAGTGAGTCAGAAGTGGTTGGTAGTCAAGTAGTGGATGTTCTGCCAAGTGATCCGCCACAGCTTGCCCTTTTATTGGCTTTCTAGTTGTGTAGACAATGTCGTATTCAGATAGAAGGACTTGCCACCTGGCAACCCTACCAGTGGAGATCGGCTTCTCAAAGATGTACTTCAACGGATCCAGATTGGAGATCAGCAAGACCGTGTGACTGAGCAAATAATGCCGAAGCTTCTGAGCTTCCCTGACTAATGCACAACACGTCTTTTCAAGCCCTGTGTATCTGACTTCAAAATTGGTAAATTTCTTGCTCAAGTAATAGATTGCTTGTTCTTTTCTTCCTTTCTCATCGTGTTGCCCTAACACACATCCTACTGCCGTCTCGGAGACTGTCAGGTACATGATCAAGGGTCGTCCCGGGACAGGTGGGACCAGTGTCGGTGAACTCATTAGATAGGCCTTGATCTTATCAAACGCTACTTGACAGTCGTCATTCCAAACCACAGGGTTGTCCTTTTTTAGCAGCTTGAATATAGGTTCACACACAGGGGTCATCTGTGCAATGAACCTACTGATATACTGCAATCTGCCCAGGAACCCTCTCACTTCCTTTCTATAGATGGGGGAGGCATCTCCAGAATTGCTTTTGCTTTGACGGGGTCGACCTCAATGCCCCGCTTGCCCACTATGAAGCCGAGCAGCTTTCCCGAAGTCACTCCAAACACACACTTGTTTGGGTTGAGCCGAAGTTTGTGCTCTCTGAGTTTGTCGAACATCTTCCCAAGGTTTACCAAGTGATCTTCTTCTTCTTTGGACTTCGCTATCATGTCATCCACATACACTTCCATCTCCTTGTGCATCATGTCGTGGAATAACAAAGTCATCGCACGTTGGTATATAGCACCCGCATTCTTTAGTCCGAACGGCATCACGCGGGTAACAGTAAGTGCCCCAGTGCGTGATAAAGGCTGTCTTCTCCATATCCTCAGGTGCCATCCTTGTCTGGTTGTAACCAGAGAAGCCGTCCATGAAAGAGAATATTGAATGCGTTGCGGTATTGTCCACCAGTACATCCATGTGCGGCAATGGGAAGTCGTCCTTCGGACTTGCTCTATTCAGATCTCTATAGTCAACACACATCCTGACTTTCCCGTCTTTCTTGGGAACTGGCACAATGTTGGCCAACCACTCTGGATAGTGAGTTACTTGCAAGAATCCGGCATCCAACTGCTTGGTGACCTCTTCCTTGATATTCAGGGCCCATTCCGGCTTCGTGCGCCTGAGCTTCTGTTTCACAGGTATTGCCTCAGACTTTGTTGGTAACCGATTCACAACCAAGTCCATGTCTAACCCAGGAATATCCTCGTATGACCATGCAAACACGTCAGAATAAGATTTAAGAAAATCAAACATCTGTTTTCTCAATAATGGTGACAGCTTTTACCAATTTGGAGGATCCTTGGTTGTGCTACTTCGCCTATGTCAATTGACTCTGTTTCCTCAATGTTGGCCTGAAGACCCTTTTCGTGTCTTTCCAATGCAAGTTGGATTTCAAGCGGGGTTTCCTATGATTCATCGTCGTCCTCATGCTCGAAAGGCTCACAGGGGACGATGTTTGAATCTTCTTGCTGCGATGGGCAAGTGCCGCAATCTGACTTGTCGAGTTCTTGCTCGTTTTCAGGATTGGACACTAGCTCATGCATTTCATTTATTATTGCCATCTGCACTGGCTTTTCAATTTCTTTTTGTTCTTTTTGTTCAATTATGGCAATCTTATTACCTATCCCGTGCCCCAGATCTTCCAGGTGTGCGTCGGGATTGACACTAAGATTGCGATGTTCAAGTTGCTTATTTTTGTTATTTTCATTTTCAAACAGATGTAAGTAGTAGGAAGCATTAAGATATTCATTAAAAATTTCAGCAGTAGCTACAACAGAAATCTTAGAGGTGATAGAAACCCCCTTTGGGATAGCAGCTTTGCTGATTGCAAAAGGCGTGGCGCTCCAGTTCTTCAGTGATGCCTCGGCTTCCTTGTTGATAGCGATCGTCTTCTCTGGCTCTCCCGCCAGCAAGTTAAACGAAGCGTTGATATCCATGAGTTCAAACTCCATGGTAAAGGGCCTATCTGCAATTATGATCACTAGAATGACTTCTCCCAGTGAGTCTCTTCTGGCATTGTCGAAGCCTCTAACGTTATGAGCGCTTGGCTTGATCATTGAAGGACTTAGTTGTAGGCTATGGAACGTCCTCATTGGACATATATTCAGTGCCGACCCGTTGTCGATCATGGCACGTTTTATGATGAGGTCGACGCACTTCACTGTGATGTAAAGCGGCTCAGTGTGGTCACAGCCCTCAGGTGGCAGATCTGCTGCAGAAAAGGAGATAGCTTGGGGTGCCATGATCACTGACACCACTGCCCCTAGCTGCTCAGGGTCAATATCCGCTGGTACGTGTGCGTCACCCAGGACCTTCATCAGCACTGCCCGGTGCTTCTCTGAGTCAATCAGAAGTCTCATTATGGAAATCTGGGCGGGTACCTTGTTCAACTGCTGGAGGAGATCATATTCGGGAGTGTAGATGCTGTGGTGCAAATCTGTGACCTCCTCTTCTGTGGCCCTTCCCTTTCTCTTGACGGTCGGTGGCAATTCTGTAACCACATCCTTCCCTTTTTCTTTCCTTTTTGCTTCTGCTTCTGCTCCCTCCTCTGGTGCGGATGGGGGGTTAGTGTTTATGTATCGACCGGATCGGGTGATCCGATCGATTTTTGCTTCAATGGTGGTGGTGGTGGCTTGATGGTAGAAAGATGAGGTGGGGTAAGGTGGGGATACCGTGTTGTACGAGGGTGGTTCTAGGTTGAGTTATGAGAGGTTGAGGGTGGGTGGTTCAAATGAAAGGGAAAAGGGGTCTTGTGGAGGTGAGTCCATGATGTCATGGATGTTGAAGGCGGAGGGGTTGGGGAGAGGGGTGGAGTAGAAGAACTCTTGGTCTGTGGGTGGGTGGAAATGCACCAGAGGGAGATCCGTAGGGAAGTCATTGCCGCCTTCTTCAATGACGTTTATTGTCTTTCTTTCCTCTCGAGAGTTTACAGCTGATTCGGCTTCCGAGTCTGTACCAGTGGATTCATCTGAGCTCTCATAGGGATCAGGTGGGCTTGCAAGTTCGGGAGTGGATGATGGCTCCCCTTCTACTGTGACATGGGGGAGGCCAGGCCACCCGGGCGTGCCATGGGAGAGGGATTCTGAACTTGGTTCATCTGATAGGAGATCGGTGAGGGACTGCAAGTCTGGCTCTGATGTTGCAGACATATACTCAGGCGGCCATCCAGTAGACATCTGCGGGGGTACCCTTGAACTGCCCATTGATGCATTTGTGTCCTGTGGCCCATCTCGAAACCAAGGTCCTTTAGAACTGCCCCCTCCTTCCCTGCGTGGAGGGGACGGGGAGTCATTGATCCCTCCGCATTGCATGGGGTTCCATGGCCCCGTGACTTCCTCACTGCTCTGAGGCTCATCCTCGATCGTACAGATGTAGACATCTGTATCCTCCTTAACCTTGAGTTCTTCTAGTGGAGTGTCCCCTTCATTCTCTCTGACAACTGTAATCGCTGTCGCTTGGGTTCTTGCTCGAAGGTGCACCTTCACTATCTGCCCTGGTCGGCCAATCAGTATAGACGGGTCAAACTGCCCAGTGCCCCGGTCACAGCTCACCTGATTAGCTGACTTGCTGGTTGAGGCCTTAGAATGATTTGGGAGAGGGTTCGTGGTGACACCAGCTGCTGGGGTCTAAGCCTGTGGTGCTGGGGGGTCGACCGTGATGCGCCTGCTATCAATTAGGTCTTGGATATCGTGCCTTAGATCCTAGCACCAATTAGTGTGATGCCCCGGGGCGCCAGAGTGGTACTCGCACCGTTCTGCCGCATTGTAGCTTCTGGCGTTGACCAGTCTGGGATTCGGGGGTTTGATTTGCAAGTACCCTTTCTTCAGCAAAGTAGGTAGCAACTCTGCTGGCGCATACGGTAGTGGGGTGAAAACCCGTTTCATCCTGGCTTCAAATTCTTCTTCTGTCTTTCTTACCCCTTGGTAAGCTGTATGCCCGGTCCCTTGGGGCGCCACTACCTCTGGTCCTTGGGAGAAGTGATAAGGCTGTGCCGGGTGCACGTAGTTCACTGCCTGCTGTTCTTGCCTTCTGGGCTATTGCCCCTGGCTTCTGCTAGCCTGCCCTGACACTGGCCTCCTTGGTGCGGCACTCTGCCCACTGCCATCTATTTTCCCAGTTCTTACTGCATCTTCAATCTGATCCGCAGTCAAGATCAGGTCATTGAAGTTCGACGTACTTTGCCCCAGCAGCAGAGTGAAGAAAGGTTGGCCCAACGATGCAATAAACAGGGATGTCATTTCCTGTTCTAACAACGGCGGCTGTACCAGTGTTGCCAGTTCCTTCCAGCGCTTGGCGTATTCTCTCACTGACTCCTGGCTCTTCTTAGCCAGCCTCTGCAATTCTGCCCTTGTATGCACAATTTGGCTGTTCAGGCGGTACTGTTGGATAAAGACTGCTGCCAAATCATTCCATGTCTTGATCTTGGCCTTGTCCAGACCCAAGAACCAAGAGTAAGCGGCCCCAGTTAATGACTTTTGGAAGAACTGCACCATGATCCGCTCTTCCTTGGCATACTGGCACATGTCGCCAGAATAGGACCTCAGATGGTTCAAGGGGCACCTGGTGCCGTCGAACTGGTGCAACTCAGGGCATTTGAACTTAACCGGGAGTTAAATGTCCGAAAAGAAACAAAGGCTTTCCAGGGTAGCCTCACTTTGCACTGTGCTGGGTTGGAGCTGTTTGAGCTGCTCCTTCAGGGTGGCCATTTCTGTTCTGTTCTCCTCCCTTACAGCTGTCAGCTTCTCCTCAAACTGCACCTCCTGGGTTCGGTACCAGTCCTCATCACCCTGCCCCAGATGGATAGGCAGAAACTGCTCCTGTTGTGCAACTTGGAACGGTACTGCCGGCGGCGGTGGTGCCAAGGGAGGGGGATTTGCCGGACGCAGCGGTGGCACTGCTTCTGCTTGTGGCAGGAACTGTGGCTGCGGCTGCTGGGTAACCGGTACCACTGGCGGGGCCTGCCTCAATTCCCTTAGCTCTGTCATCAGTTCTTGGATGATGGAACTCATGCTATCCATTTTCTGCTGCATCTCATTGACCACTTGGGCCTGACTAGACTTTGTCGGATGCTGCCCTGGCGGCGTCTGTTCTCCTTGCTGTTCCATATCGAGCCTTCTCCTCGATCTTAACAGGTACGGACTTCTGAAAGCAATTTTTGGTACCTGGTGGAACAATTAGCAGGTATTAGTGCATTTTTACACAAATTGTTTACACAACTTTATCTGATTGAATTTATTCATTTATTTATTTTTTGTTTTCTGACATGATTTGACTAACTGATCTATTTTAGCTACCCTAAGGCAACAAGGGAAGAGAACCTGAATGAACTCGAAGGCTGATCTATTTTAGTTACCCGTAGGTAACAAGGGAAGAGAACCTTAGTGACCGAATCTATTTTAGTCACCCGCAGGCAACTGGGAGAGAGAACCCTATTTTTTGAAAACTGATCTATTTTAGTCGCTCGGAAGCGACTGGGAAAGAGAACCCTAATAACCGGATCTATTTTAACTACCCACAGGTCACTGGAAGAGAGAACCCTAAAGAATTTTGAAAACTGATCTATTTTAGTCGCTCGGAAGCGACTGGGAAAGAGAACCCTAATAACCGGGTCTATTTTAGCTACCCGCAGGTAACTGGGAGAGAGAACCCTATTTTCCTGAAAGCTGATCTATTTTAGTCGCTCGGAAGCGACTGGGAAAGAGAACTTGATTCAACTGGTCTATTTTAGTTGCTCTTGAGCAACTGGGGAAGAGAACCCTAAATCACTGATCTATTTTAGCCACTTGGCAAGGGAAGAGAACCTTCAATTTAAGGGGGTTTTGTTTGAGCTCAGAATCACAGGGTTGGACCAATGCAGGGTCTCCGCAGGGGGTGAGCTGAAAAGCAGCACCCAGGCGCGCCTCAACCAATCTCCAGTTCATTCACTGGCGGCGTCGGCGCCTAATTTCGGCTAGTAGTTCCCGGGCGTGCCTTAGCTATTCGTTGGTTTAATCACCATTGACTTCGGCGCCTCACAAAGGGGAAGGCTATACCAGGACGTTCATCCACCAAACGGTTTAATCACCGGGGGCTTCAGTGCCCCAAGATTTCGGCTAGTAGTTCCCGGGCGTGCCTTAGCTAGTCGTTGGTTTAATCACCATTGACTTCGGCACCTAACAAGGGGAAGGCTATACCAGGACGTTCATCCACCAAACGGTTTAATCACCGGCGGCTTCAGTGCCCCAAGATTTCGGCTAGTAGTTCCCGGGCGTACCTTGGCTAGTCGTTGGTTTAATCACCATTGACTTCAGCGCCTCACAAGGGGAAGGCTATACCAGGACATTCATCCACCAAACTCCGGTTCCGGTTTAATCACCGGTGGCTTCAGTGCCCTACAAGCTTGACCGAATGATCTTGAAAAGATACAGACGGGTGTGATCTGAGCTCAAGGTCTTGGGTGCTTTTAAACACTTGTTGGGTTTTGCGATCTCAATGAGAGAGATGCAGTTAAAGGAAATTAGGTGGTCGCAGCGACCCGGAATATTGCAATTATCTGGGAAGAGGTGGTCTGTCGGAAACCGAGTTGCCCTATTGGAGGGAATTAATTCTTTTATTTCAAATTCTTGTTTGTTAAGTTTGAACAACATAGCATAGTGAAAATAAATTCATGCTTCAATCAAAAAGTGCCGCCGCGGCACAAAGTACATCATCATGCTTATCAAAAATACAACAAAGCCAAAGTCTAGCTAGGTTGGTCATCATCATAGTGGGAGGACACGTCTTTCCTCCTCAAGGCTCGCAGAAGCTTGTTCCGCAGGCGTCGGTCCTCCTCAGCGCGCTTACGCACTAATTCCATTTCATGTTGCAAGGCCGTATTGGCTTGCCTATTCTCCTGTTCCGAATCCACATAAGCTGAATGGATATGAGAGTGGGTCTCCTGCAGTTCGGCCACCCTGTCCCTATATGTGTTAGGGGGTGGAACCGGAATTCCGCCTGATGCGACAGGCTGAAGGGGTGGGGGGCCGTCATGGCCGAACTCCCGAGCTATCCATTGCTCGTAGTCTCGAAAGTGTGATTTGATGAAGACGTCCTCTCGATATATGCAAATTGTCTTCAACTCCGTTAGCAGTTGCGTCCTTAGTCCCTTGGTGAGTGGACCAATCAAGTTGCCCAAGTCGTCCTTGATTGGGATCCCTGCGGTTTCCCAAACTGTCTCAGAACCAGGATCGGATAGTACGGCATAGCATGGGTGAGTCCTATCAGGGAAAGGCCCTCTCTTTTCTTGAAAGCTATGATGGGGGTGTAGGGGATGTTGTATGTACCTCACCATCTAATGTCTGTTTCTCCCTTCAGGTGGAGAAAATGGTTAAACCAATCCTCACGAGCAGGTAGGTCTGGTTTGATCTCTCTTTGCGCCAACCAATGGATGTTGTCGCCAGTTGCCTTGTAATATGCACTGACAGGTGATGAAACCATCAGGTGGTCTTGCAGCCAAATGTGGAGAAGGGGAGCGCACCCTTGAAACCTCCGGGTTCCATTTTTGGACAAAGTCAGGGAATGGAACAGTTGAGCTAGGATTAGTGGCATGATTCGATACCCTGCCCTGAGTTGATCCACAATTTCCATGAGGGCCAAATTAATGGTGTCTCACCCAGTTGGAAAGAAGATTTACGACAGAACCACAAGGGTGAAGGTGTCAAACCAAGCCCGGGGTCTTTCCTGCTTTTTGTTTCTTATCTTTTCAGCAAAGAATGTTTTGGAGACCCTAGTGAATGACTTGTCACCCCCTAAGGTCTGGAATTCTCCCCTTGAGAGGCCAAAGAAAACACAAGCTTCATTCTTGTAGCTTTCTTTGAGACTTGGCCTAGCGGGTTCTCCTAAGTCGCGAAATCGGAGGAACAGGTCAAGTTCCTCAATTGTGGGAGTCAACTCGTTGATCCCGAATCGAAACACTGAAAGCTGGGGATCCCAGAAAAGCAAGGCTGCTTGGATCATATCCCAGTTGATCGGCACATTTAACAGGGACAAAGTCTGTCCCATGTGGTATTTGTGCTCCCATTCAATTTGCTCACTCCCTTGGAGCTGCCTTGTCCAAGAACGGATCCAGGGGGTATCCCAAGCGCACTTCTCTATCCTAGGGAAACGGGTTCTCTCAGATGAGGATGAGGATGCCATGCCAACTATCCGATCGAAATTCCGAATCAATTTAAGGTTCCACACCAAGACTCTAAGGGGGCGTTTGGTGGGCATTATACAATCTGGATTCTGATTATGATCCTAGGTTATAGAATCACAGATTATATTTCCTTTATTTTATAATCGAGACTCTTGTTTGGGAAGTTGGATTATGAACTCAGATTTTAGCCTCTGGAATCCAGAATCTTGTTTGGTTCACCTAGATTATTGAAAAAAATTGTGTAGTTTCTATATCCAACTATGAAAACAAAAAAACAATAAAATATGTTGAACAAGCAATAATATTCAAAAACTAGTGAATATGCTCAATGTACACATCTTATGTTTATATATAAAACATAATTAATAAAAAAAACAATTAATTTCTAGTAGCTTGTTCCATCGCATTTGCAAGTACGTCTCTAAAAGCCGCCATCTCATTAGTTAGGCCTGGTGGCACCAAACTATCCGAATTGATATCATCTTCGTGCTCATCATCATTATCCACAACAATCAAATCCTCATCCTTATATTGCTCAAATAACCAGTCTTGTATTGCCTGTTGTCTAATAAAATTGTGTATGGTGCATGCTGCAATTACAATCTTCACTTGGGTTTGAAATGTGTACGACGGCATCGTCTTCAAGATTGGAAAGCGCTCTTTTAAGACACCAAAACATCTTTCAATTATATTCCGTAACAAAGAATGTAAATGATTAAAAATCTCTTTTGAGCCACGTGCTCTTCCACCTCCGCGACGATAATCTTGAAGATGATATCGAACTCCTCTATACGGTGCAAGAAAACCCGTCATGTTTGGATAACCCGCATCAACCACATAATATTTACCTAATACAAAAACAAAATTTTTAGTACTAAAGATAAAATAAATAAATTAATAGATACGCTCCCTCCCTCCTATCCAACTATTTTACCTGGGGGAGCCCGAGGGAAGTGCAAAGTTGGGTTATTTATAGCTTCTAACATAACTCGTGAATCATGTGCTGTCCCCTCCCATCCTGCTATTATCCAAGTGAATTGCATATCAAAGGAGCACACAGCCATTACATTTTGTGTTATCATCCCTGTCCGTGCAGATCGATAAGCAGCTTGCCTATCCACTGATACACATGCAGAAATATGTGTTCCGTCTATTGCACCAATACAATCCTTGAACCATGGCATATACTTCAAATTTTGACGTATTTCAGGTGGTGTATGATCAAATGATGGAGGCACAATTATTTCTTTAGAAAATTGTACGAAGGCATTTAACACGTTGTGAAAATGTCGGCTTAATATCTCCCCAGAATGTTGAAATCTATCTTGAATCATGAAATTTCTTTGATTATGGCCAAGCGTAAGAAGAAACATGCCAAGTTGCTCCTCCACAGTAATATGCCTTGTAGGTTGCAATAGACCTCTGTCACTCATTGCATTAGCAAGTCAATAGAAAGTATGTTTATTCATGCGAAACAAACCACGACACCTTACTGGAGAATTTGCTTCGAGCACCTCTGTCAACCAAGCATTACCTTGTAATATCGAATTGTGCACCGGTTCTTTCTTAGTTTTTGAATCAAGATACTCTTCTAGACACATGGCCAATGTCAAGTAATATAAAGCCTCCTCAAACTCTTCATCTAAGCTCATCTTCACTCTGTGGGCAAGCAATTACAAGAAACTTGAACATTTCAGCCCCGAACTAAATATACTTTTTGCTATTTCTTTTAATAGCATAGAAAGATGCCACAAATATGAAACACAAAATAAATAAACAAAAAGCAAGTAATTACAACATAAGGGACAAAATTTAGGGAAGAAATATACTAGAAAAGGAAAAACAACACTCACGATACCAATAACAAAAAATAATGTCCAACATTCAAAAACATATATTTTGTTAACCTAAGAAAGAGTCTTTTTTCCCATTCCTTGTCATTCTATTTGGAATGCTACTGTATTTGCCGGTCTTAACAGGCCATCACTAGTTTTTTTAATATTTTCCTATTTTGTCTCTTGCTCTCTATCAGTTAATCCAATGTAGAAGGACTCATAACTGAAGAAATTTCACAAAATGGAATTTTCAAGAAGAGAAAGGCCTTGCAAAGTTGTGGATGCTGCTTCTTGTTTAAGGAAGAATAGTGGGATTGGTTCAACTGGAGATCAAACTGATTTTGTCAATTGGCAATATGATGGGATTGATTCCATTTGTAAACATGGAAAGAAAGGAGCTACAGTTTGCATTACTGTGGAGTAGGTTCCCTTTGTTGATTTGTTGACTTTTACGTAAAAAATAAATGAGAATTATTGTGAAGTAGGTTCCCTTTGTTGATTTGTTGACTTTTACGTAAAAAATAAATGAGTGTGTTTTTGCTAGTTTAGATTGTAGGACTGATGTACTTAAAAGAAGAGTGGAAAACTTGAAATATAATCGGGTTTTAATATGGCCAGAATTTATGAGAATTTTGGAGGCCTAAGCTTAATGATTTCATAGTGGGCTAGGAATCATTTTAGAGAAATTAATATTCGGGTTTATAGTTTGGGGTGTTTTTTAGAGGGTTTCTGTTGTTTTTACTTTAGGTCCTTCGTATGCAGTGCGTATACATGTGTGAATGCCCAAGAGTTGTGGTTATTTTATTATAAATATTATACAGATTTTACCTAATCAACAAAGAAAACAATAAATTTAAGTCGGGTCCTATATAAACTCATGTAATAGCTTTATGAAATCAGTCTCCACTTTTCTTCCACCACCACCCCCTTTATTTCCAATATATATATATATATTTTGGGTTGTTGTTTATAGCAGCTGCTGCTGCAGCAGCAGCTGTGAACAAATGTTGGCTGCCCCTCCCCACTCACCACACCACCATCCCACCCCCATTGCCTCCCTCACTGTGCCACTGCCATCCCCCTTTTTGTTGTGCTGCTTCTATGAGTAGAAATAGCAGCACCCAAACCATCAAATCCCCCAACACCCACTGCCCGTAACCCAACACCACCCCCTTCCCCTTGTTACCAAGGCAAATTTACAAGCAATTTATACAAGAGTAAAGGTTGATTAATAATGAAACCCAACAGAAAATTTGTAAATGGGTGAAGTTTAACTAATGAACATAATTGAACAAATAAATTCAACAAGAACAATGTATGTTACAAAAATGCAATTCATTTCCTTAACTTTGTATTATCATACAAAAAGAATATAACTTGTGCACCAAAAAATACATCCATATACAATAGGAATAAGTGCACATCCCTATACAGTAAGCACATCCCATATAGTAAGCAAAAGTGCACATCCCTATACAGTAAGCAAAAGTGCACATCCCTATACAGTAAGTACATCCCTATACAGTAAGCAAAAGTGCACATCCCTATACAGTAAGCAAAAGTGCACCGCAAAATACATCCCTATACACAAACAAAAGTATAGCACAAAAAAAAATCTCTTGTCCAAAATATATCCAACATTTCAAAAAGAAAATTTCAGCCCCGAACTAAATATACTTTTTGCTAGCAACGGTTCGACTTAACCACCTAAAACGTGCTGCTGGGTTCATAGCCACAAAAAGCTCTCTCTTATCATTATCCTTGAACATGTCCAACACGTCCAAATAGAAGTCACTTTCAACATCCACCTCCTCCATGTCATCAAGAATTTTTACCACAGCAGCATACGAGTAATTAATTGGTGGTGCTGGTGGTGGAGGAATGGGTGACAGTGCTACCTGTGTTGAAGTAGACTCTCGTAGTAACTTGAGTTTTGAGAGTTCAACTAAACTAGCAATCGCCTCCCTTATATCTCCCCTAAAGCTATCCTTTTTTGGAAGTGATTTATCTATTCTACGTTTCTTTTGGCTAACACCACTGACTCCATCATTGGTAAGATCTTCAACTTCAATATTTGGAGTAGTGGGATTTACGTCATCCAATCCAACATTTGGAGATGATCCTCCGTCTTGAGCTGGACAAATAGTATCCTCTCCCAAAGCTGCTGTACCATCAAAAAGTATAGATAGTTCTTCTTCAAATTGTAGCGGTCCTTTCTTAAAAGCTTTAGCATGTGGGTGCATCTGTATAAAAAAACCTAAGCTTATATTAGAATATTTTATTAAGGGATATAAGAGTAATGAAATGTAATAAATATATATCTTATAATTACCTTGATATAATCTTTCCATTCTTCTTCAGTTGCTACAATCATATTGCTATCGGGATCCCAACCCAAACCACTTCTCCCTTTGATAATCTTCCATTCCCTGTACTCATTTTTTAATTGCTGGAGAATATTTTTAAATTGACCTCTTTCATATTTAATGCCCGTCTTCTTATTAAATTCACTGATGATATTTTCATATCCTCTGTGATTGAAGGTAGTTGTTGGTCTGTTTCCCTTTTTAACCTCTTCCACAGCAATTTCCAAGAGAATCTTCTTATTATTGTAAGTCCAAACAGCCTTCAATTTCTCTTGTTTTTCTGTATTTGTTGGTTCAGATTCAGTTGTCATTGATATTTGATAAAATTATGATAGCAACACCCTGAGAACAAGAAACATAAAAGAAATAAAACATTTGATTTGACAAGCACATAAAGTATTTTAGCATAATTTGTATGAAAAGTAAAAAAATTGAAACAAAGTATATCATTGTCTATAACAATTACATTCTTGGAATGCCATAAGCATACATCAAAAATTCAATCTATTTCCAAGCAGAAATAACAAGGAGACACTAGTATATCCTCCTCCACCTACCCAAGCCCAAACCAAACCACTATTGGGGATATATATTTTCATCTAATTACCAAAAGGTTGAGAAAAATTTTCAAAACAATAGAGTAACAAATATACCATCCAAATCTGAGAAAGGTCTGTATTATCAATCTATAGCAAAAGTGAAAATTTGATGCACAATAACAAAATACGAGGCAATAAAAACAAATACACTACTAGCCAAGGCATGGAAAAATCATTGATACAAAAGGTAGCACATGGCTCCTCTCCTTTTCTTCAAACTAGCAGAATTTACACAAAACATGGAACCTAACACTCTTCACAATGGTTCAAGGCAAAAGGCAGCACCCAGTAAAAATGACCAGGGAACCCAGATCAGTTATGTCACAGCAATAAAATGTGAGATGAAATTACAGTGGTTCCAGGCAATCCTACCACTAAAAGTATATATGAAACATACACTCTACTCATGGAGCAGAAGCCAACTTCCTGGAATAGACAATACGTGCACCCTGCTCATAACAAAACTACCTACAAGGCAGAAGTAAACCACTTGGAACAGATAAAAAAATCGTCCATTATTCCTGATAGCAAACTCCCAGTGATTCTATTTACCACTAGACTCCATACACATAATCAAAGCTATTACAAAGATAACTTATCCCCTCCAAAGAACACCACTCAAGATAAATCTCTACCCCCCAAAACCCCCACTACCATGGATCACAATAACACAGCTGTGGCAAGTGCCTACATGTCTCAAACTACTCTCATCATAGGTGATGCAGGCTTCATTGCCTCCCATGTAAAACCA
Organism: Buxus sempervirens; assembly: GCA_947561395.2. Classification (NCBI taxonomy): domain Eukaryota; kingdom Viridiplantae; phylum Streptophyta; class Magnoliopsida; order Buxales; family Buxaceae; genus Buxus; species Buxus sempervirens. Next base: position 18,828,696 of record OX387182.1, read on the forward strand.
TCTCATGAAAAACACCCGTCACTGCACAATCATGGTACTTGATAAGGGTGACTATGCCTCAAGAAAACACAATCAATACCCACCCGATATAGTTGTGGTTTTTCAAAAAAATTAAAATCCATACAGTTTGTAGTAAATCAATTTATTTCAATCAGAACCATCAACTTAGGTTCTCAGGTTTATAGTAACACCCATAAACTTCCCCAAATCCAAGCTAGCCTACCTCTTTCTTGGTCAGCTTTGAGTTGACGATGTAGGACTATTTCCCCTCACATATATGAACGCTCAAAATTCCCAAACTCTCCTCCACTCTATACAGCAAAACATAAGTATGTTCAAGCAGTTGCCTATATTCAAATAATTATTAAGACTTGAATGTAGAGATGTAACACATAATGGCCTCTGATTAAATCATCATGCAACATTAATAGTCACTCCAAGTAAATGAAAGAACAGGAGAGAAAAAATGTTTAGCTAAAATATAGTACATGGGCAGAGAGATTACTATAAATTGGTAACATACCATTAAAGTTCATAAAAACATCTCAGATGGCAAAGAAACAAAAACAAAAAAAGTACCTTAGTCACTAAACCAATCTATCCATGAGATAAACAATCAAATAAGAGAGATCAAATAAGAATTCCTAAAAAACCTTTATTTTCCCCAATAATTGTGGATAGAAGCCTTTGTACAAACGGCACATATCAAATATGTGATAATTAGTGCACCAAATATCACATAGAAGACTGATGAAACCAAATCTAAGAAGAAATGCTTCCAACCTATCAGAAGTCATTGATCTAAAATCTCATCAATACTTTCAATGAACAACAATTAGAACTGAATTAAAGACTAGTAACACATTGATAATATTAATAAGGAGAATGTTGAGTGTGAAATGGGACGCATGTTTGGATTGTGTGGATGTGTTAGAGACAAGAAGGGTTGGTATGGCCGTCAATGTCAACCACCCCCATCCCCATCAACAACCCAATCCCAATCAATGAACAAGCTCAATCAACAACCCCAACAAATGAATAGCCCCAACCTCTATCCCAATGAACAACGAACCCATTTCCTCAACCCCCATCCCACCATCCCAATCAACAACAACCCCATTTCCTCAACCCCCCATCCCAATCAACAACGAACCCATCCCCAATCCCATTTCCTCAACCCCCATCAACAACGAACCCATCACCAACCTCATTTCCTCAAACCCCATCCCAATCAATAACGAACCCATCCCCAACCCCATTTCCTCTTCGTGTTTTGCTGATTTAGAAGAAGAGGAAGATCCCAACAAACGAACAACCCCCAACCCAAAGTCTGAAAAGATAAATGCCGATACCTGGATGAAGATATCGGCATTCCCTTTTCGCTTTTTCTGAGTTAGGAGAGTGCAGACAAGGTGCAAAACCAGAGAAAAAGAGAGACAGGGACAAAGAGCAAGGAGAGAAAAGGGAACAGAGCAAGGAGAGAAAGATAAAGGGTGCAGAATGAGAGATAGAGAGAGAGAGGTACCTGAAGATCTGCATTTTTGAGTGAGAAGAGCTGCGGAAATCTGCGTTTTTGAGTGAGAAGAGCTGTGAAGATCTGCGTTTTCGCTCTTCTCGTTTTGTTGAGTAGCTGCGAAGAACTTTGGAGAAGAGAGAAAAGTGTCGGGCTTTTTTCCTTTTCTTATAATCGATGATTGTGGGATGTTAAGCACAAATCACCACAATCTTTATATTCACCTCCAGGGCAGCTTGTGATTATGGGTTAAATTATAATATCTGATGCTATAATCCTATCTCAAAATCCCAATCAAACACCATTTCTTGATTATAGAATTGGATTCTAGTAGAATCCAGATTGTATAATGCCCACCAAACGCCCCCTAAGTCAGTTCTAAGACATGCATAATTTCAAGCAACAAGATTAACCACTAGCAGTTCTAACATGCTTCATCAAATAAAGCAAAAAAAAACAGTGCGGAATTTAACTCAGGCATACATGGTGTGTGGTCCTAAGGGTTGGCGCCAATGAAGGTGCGACTCCTACACATACTTGTGTAGAGGAGCACATTCAAGTCCTGATCAGTCTTTCTGTCTTTCATCTGTTCTTTCATCTACTTTCGGTGTTGGATCATAGCGAAATTACAACTTGCCATCGAGGGCGAATTTTTACAAGATGTTCACAAAAGCTGCAAAGAATTATCCTCAAGGCTGTTGGGAGCCAAAAGGGAGGATACAAATTGCTTTCAAAGTGGGTAGGCTAAAAAAATCCCTAGATCTAGGGTTTAGTGCCCATGTTCTGATCTGGCATGCTTTCATCTGTTTGTCTGATCTGGCCGGCTTTCGTCTGCTCTAAAAGACCAATCTGGACTTAAAGTGCTCCCAGCGGACTCTAATGGGTCAAGACCCATAGCATACAGGACCCCATGCATGGATCTGGGGAGGTCCCCCTGACCACAATTAGGTGGGCTTCCTAAATTAGGGCTGAGGTCGCCCGTAATCTAGGGTTTACTCAGTTTGATGCAAAAAGCGGGGGTTGCTGCCCCTAATGGACTCTGGGTTTTATTCCGATTTTACTCCTCTTGTATTCATTATTCACATCCTACTCACCCTCTCATGCTCAACGCAAGGTTCATTCAGAAACGTTAGGTGGGGGAGGATACCCAGCCCGAGACATAAGCCCACAAGGGTCTGGACCAGTACTGGATTCTCGCATGCCACGGCAAGAAACCAATGGTGCTAATGGACTCTAGAAAACTGGGGGGATGGGATTACCCTGCTTTCCCCGGCAAGCCACGGGAGCGTATGTGCTAATACCATCCCAAAGATCAGTTCATAGGAATCAGAAGGGTAGGCTGCTAGAGAGGTCTAAGTTTTGGTAAAGAAGTAGCAATATCCGATTCACTCATCTATTTAGGGTCGGATCATTCACGCAGCCTCCCTCGTGCGTGTCACCCCATGCAGTTTATCACACAAAAAAGCAGGACATTAGCGTCATCCACGGTGTGGTGGCGTGCCTGTGTGTGCAGTTGGGCTGCGTGCTGTGTCTAATCAGGTGAGCTTTGTTTGGATTTTGTTGATAAAGGAGTTTTTTACCGCCTCGTACAGTAAGGTGCAGAATTAGCACGCATTACGATGTTCCGGGAGAGTCCCCAGGTAAGTGGGGGTCACAAGGGACCGCTTAAATCCCACTTGCCTTAGGCAATTATCGCGTCCCTTTGATAGGACTCCCCAGAACGCGTATTTACGCGTATTCTGTATCTTACTAAACGAGGTAGTAAGAAACCCTAAATATCAACTAAATCCCCCTTATGCTGACTCATCTAACTAGGGTCCTATTGGGCTGAAATGTCCCCAGCAGAGTCGCCAGGCTGTGCGCGCGTGGGAAACGCGGCACAGGGTAATTCGGAGTCACCACCGCCTGAAGGGGTGCAGGCGGACACCTGGGTGCCTAATCTTGTCTATTAAGGCTTTGGTCTGCGACTTTTGAGATCCTAAGTTGGTTCTCGGTTATGGTCTGGGGAAGTCCGTAGACACCTCAGTCCACCCCGTCGGGTGACGAGTCCCGTGGGTTCCTTGGTTTGAGTCAACTTACTATTCTGGTTCTCACCCGATTCCTAATCCAGCATGCCACTTAGTTAAGTCCTGGCGGGACCACCTGAGTGGTGTGGGTCCCTTTAGTTGATTTTATCTCGTTTTATTTAAGTTGTCTGAGTCTGATGGGGTGGGCCCCGTTGGAAGGCCCACGGTGTCCCTGGTGGGTTTAGTCAAGCCCGTGTGCCCTTGTGGGCCTCGACCTATCCTAGGAGGCCCTTTGGGCTTTGGTTGAGTGCATTGGTTTTACCTTGGGTTCAGATTTGAAGGTTAAGTGCTTTCCATGCAAAGGTGGGCCGGATTGGTTTGTGGGCCCCTTAGGTGGGCCCACATGGTGGCCAAGTAATTTTATTTTATTTTTTTAATTTTGCCAAAGATGGGTTGGACACTGGGCTTGGGGCCCATAGTCCTGATTAGGGCTTGTAAGCCCAAGTTACCAGAAGTTAGGGTTTGCACCCTTCCTTGGCTCGGTTGGTGGGCTTTGGCGGGCCCGGTAGGCCCTTGCCCTTGGTCTCGGCCAAACCATGCAATTCATACATTCATTCCACACATCAAGGCTCGGGTGGGCCGCATTGGGTTTGGCCCATCCGGTTCAATCGGTTCATTTCCTTTTAACTTGCTTATTTACATGCTTAGAGGTTTATCGGGCTTGGCGGGCCCCGTTGGAAGGCCCACTAATGTGCCAAGTTGGACCGGTGGTCCAAGTCCCAAGTTGGGTTTCCAGGTGACCCGGAAACCTTGTTGGTTTGCTTGGTTTTGCTGAAAATGACATGGAAATTCGGCAAGGATCAAGAAAATACAAAAAATAGCATTTCTGTGTGTATCCGGCCTTAGTTGCCGGATACACGTAGGCCACAGGTGATCCGGCCTGAGTTGCCGGATCACACTGAAGTGGCTTTTTTCGGAGTTCTGCCATTTGGGGTGGTTTCCAGGGGTTCCCAGGAGGCTTCTACTAGCTGTGTGGGCCCTTGAGAGGCCCACTTTGGCTCAGGTTTGGGGGGGAAGCATCCTGGTTGGCCTCCTTTGTGGTTTCCAGCAAAGACAAAGGGAAAAAGGGGGAGGGATGGGGATGCTGCCACCTCATCTCCTAGCCATCCACAGCAGCCAAACAGGGACCAATGTGTCCCTGTTTTGGTCTCTTGTTTCCAACAAAACAACAAACTTAAGGGAGGGCACCTATTCAGACTAAGCCGGCAAGGCGGAGGCACCTCATACGTGCATTATCGAAGGATAAAAGCCTGCTGTAGGTGAGGGTACAGCACCAAACCAAGGAAAGGATAAGCATGCAACAAGGGTGGAAATGCATGGGTATTGGGGGTGGGGTTGGGCGAGCAAACAAGTGAGCAACTTGACGGAACAGCCGCTGTCCCGGGGGTTTCATGCATGCTACAACCAGCATAGGTGCGGAGGGAGGGGACCATGCTCGCATGCATATACAAATATAGCAAATGGTGGAGGGATTAGGGGAGCATGCTGGTATGTACATAAAAAAACAGCAACCAACATCAGATTAGTATATAGGTGGGGTAAGGGGATCAAACTCGAATGCCTACTATAGCAGGTCACATAAAAAAACATGTTCTCACTTCTGAAAACAGTGGACTAGCCTACCCACATGCTCATCCTAATGGGTTATGGGTTATGCTCGAATGGGGGCGGAGCCAAACAATCGAAGCAGCATGTTATGGTAGAAAAGGAACATGCCTACATGCGTAAAAAAACAGCAAATGCATGGGATGACAGGTCATGCTCACATACACATGGAAGCAATAAAAATAAGAAGTTGAAGGAACATGTCAATAGCTGGAAATAACCAGACAAACTCAAGGGTACGGCCAGCAAGAACACGCCCACGAAAAAGTTGTGAGAAAGCAAGAGAAAAGCAGGGAATAAAATCACATTTAGAAGGGAATGCGGGGTTACTTAGGGGTACATTGGATGGGGATGGAGAAGGAACACGCTCCCTTTTAGAAATGCTTAAAGTAGCACCAAACAGCAACTAGGATGTACTAGAAGTGTGTAAACAATGGGACTCTCATGATCTCCAGAACTTAGACGTGAACACCTTACCTTTGTAGGACCTCATACCATAAAAAGGAAAGGAAATACATGCTTAAAACACTAGGGAAATGAGCTCATGCAAGGGAAGAAGCCAAGCTTGGAAACCATTTTAAAAAAAAAAATTCCTATTTTAATGTATGTTTAATAACAAGTGATGAGGAGCCTTACCTGAGGTTTTAAAACCTTTTTGGGGTGTGTTGGCACCTCCTTGCAGCAAGAAACGGGGCTGGAGCTCCTCCTTTTGACAGCAACAGCAGCAGGCCTCCTTCTTGTTTCAATGGAGAAGATGAAGAAGAAGAAGGCAAAGGTTTGGGGGTCTTAGGGTGAAGTGGGGAGGCTATGGAGGCCAAAAGGGGTTGAAGAGGGAGGGATTCGAGTGAGGAAAAGTGGGGGAGAAAGTTGAAAAACCGCCAAAGAAAAAGCCAACCCCGAAAAATGAGCTGCTGTTTGCTATTTATAGACAACTTAATGTATCCGGTAACTCAGGCCGGATACACTAAGGTCTCCCCTTATCCGGCCTTCATGGCCGGATACACAGGCACTCCTTTGTATCCGGTCTTCAGTGCCGGATACAAAACATAATCATTTGAAAATTAAATGCCGCCGCGAATTTGTCGGGCGATCGGCGTGAATCTCGCTCGAAAATCTTCTTGTATCTGGCCTTGGAGTCCGGATATACACAAACATATGTGTATCCGGTATATGTGACCGGATACAAATAAAAAAATTATGGATTTGCCCCTCGACTTGACTGATTCGACCGATTTGACACTTTTGGATATCTACGGATTGGTCCCTACAAATTTTGGATATTTAAGATTTAGTCCCTGAGATATTTTGCTGCGTTGGCTGCCACGTGTGCAGCTGCTGCGCCACGTGTGCAGTTTCTGGCTTTGCTGCTCGGAAACTTCGACAGATCATATCTCCTTTATCCGAACTCCGATTTGAGCAAACTCAATTGCGTTAGACTCGTATCGGAGCCCTCTATCTAATGACGTAGGGCTAAGCACTTGGCACGGGGTTCGAGGAAAAGTCAACCTTAGGCTCCCCTTTAAGTTTGACCGCCCGCAGAACCCTCATTAGGACCCCGATTCCTGCAAACCCAGTTGCGTTGGACTCATGTCGGGATTCTCTATCCATTGAGATAAAGCAAGGTTGCCAATTTTTACTTGATCAAAAAGTCAATTTTCCTCCCCTTAGGGTTTGACTTTCCGTCGGGTTTTGCATTTCCGGCTCTTATGGGAGCGCAAAAATGAGGTGCTTACACTAGGCGCATGATAAGCGCGAGATTAATGCGAGCTTAGCGTTAAGAAAATACGCTCGGCGCGACATAGGCGCGCGATAAGCGCGAGCTCAGCGGTAAGGAGAAAATTTTCTTGCGCCAACTCAAACCAGTTGGCGCTAGGTAGGCGCCAACCCGGCGGATGCTACCTCCGAATTTCAAGTCTCTGTTATTTCAAGATCTCCACAACTGACCGAAATTTTTCTGTCTGTAACAATTTCCCTATCCTCCTACTATCCCCAGAAGACATTTAAACCAGTTTTGAAATTAATCTAAACACATTTTTATTTATCTTTAACAATCCTAAAAAAAACTCACGCTCGGACTGTCTTTTCCAGAAATCATATGCATCCAGATCAAACTCACGAATCAAATCCAAAACCCAGTTTTAAAACGATGCTACTCACCTCTTGCACGCTTAAATCCGAAAACCCTCTGTCGATCGCCAACAGTCGTTCGTCTGCTTGCTATCGTCGCCCAGATGCTCCTCTGATCGCAAGAGGAAAACCCTTCTGAAAACCTTTGATTCGAACACACAGGTCGACAGGACTCTCACAGTTCTTCTTCTCTCCCAAAGAAAAACCTAGATCAATCACCGCAGCCGAAATCGCCTTCAGCAAAGGTATACGAGTATTTTATAACCCTACAAATCTCTTTCCTTTAGGTATTTATACTTACCATACTAATATTGCCGCTCGACGAACTTTTGAAAACCCTTGATTTGGTGTGTGCTCGCCCACCGAAATTCCTACATATACACACAGCTCCTTAATTTTATTTGTCCACATAAATAATAAATAAAAATAATTCTTAGAAAATATCGGGGTTTTACATGCATGCTCAAATACAGTTTATCAGTTCTAAAATATGAAACAGTAGTAAATCATGCAATAGTAGCGATAATGCATCATTTTCAAATAATTCGAATAATCCAACAGTAATCCATCAATCAATCTGAGATAACATTAATAATCCAACATAACAACAAATCTGTAACATCAAAACAAAAGTCAATAAGTCATAGTAGGACTCATGAAATAAGACTGCCTTTAACTAGGGTAATGCCAATGTCCACTATGCCACCTCCCGGATTAGGTGCGAATGTCGAGTACACGATCATCGTCTTATTGCGGGTGAGCCCACCCAGTACAGTGATGGGTTGGCATGTACTAATCCAGTCACAGTCTAAGTACACGATAAAATGAGGGATAGTTACAGCCAGCCGAGTACATGATCAGGCCTCACTGAGTACACAGTGGAAACGCGTGCGTGAACAAAGTATTACGACTAGTAAAGAACAATCCTTTCCACTAGCTAGCTCCTAACATGGATCCATATCGAGCTATGCTCACTAGACTCTAAAACCAAAACCAACCATGAAATCTAGCAAGCACAACTCATCTCAATCTCGATCATATCATCCCGAGTACACGGGCATCTCTGAGTACACAGAGGCAACAACATCCCAAGTACATGGGGCATCCCCGAGTACACGGAGGTATCACAACTACCCAAGTACATGGGCATCACAATCCATCTCTCCAAGTACATGGAGGAAAACCAATTCCAAACCAAAAACCAATCATTCTTAATCAATTTAAAATCCCCTTTCCGGAAAATCTGCATAAAACCGATTCGATGCAAAGATTCCATAACCATGACAATCCCGTCAAATCCGAGGTGAAACCTAGTGCTAATAAATCAAGGTTCAACCGTATTCACAAAATCAGAATTTATAGACACATCTTTATTCCAATAATAAGTTTTACAAGCTCCTTTCATTAATTTCCATAAAATCCTTTTGAGAGACAAAGTTTTGGTAAAAGTGTTATTCTAGACTTAACTGGTAGTTTTGTATACTAAAAATCAGATTTCAACCTTACAATTAAAATTTTAATATTTGTTTTACTCACTATAAGTCCAAACAAGAGATTTTCCAATAATATTTCATAAAGGTTCCTTTATAGATCAGAATTTATCAAGGTGTCAATTTTTAGTTAAACCGGCAAATCCAAATGTTAAAACTAGAATTTAATCCTAATATTAAGTTCAAGTTGGTTCTACTCATTTTGAGTTCAAAACTGCAGATTTTTAATAAGATTATAATCCTTAGTTCACTCACTCTAGCATAGATTGTTCTTCTAATTCAATTTCATGAACATATAGTTTTTCCACCCTTTAATAAGTTAATTTTCTGTAGTTATTCTTTATTAAACAAGTTCCCACATCTCAGGTAGGATCTGAACCTAGAAAGAAACATTTCCCTAAGCTTGACTTTGGAACCCCAATGAACTAGAACATTAATGTCCTATATAGAGGTACTCACAAATTTTCATGTAATTAAACACCTCATTCATACCCTGATTTTAACACTTTATTTCTCACTCCAGTTTATTTAAATCATCTCAATTTAATCCTTTAGGTAATTTCCCAAATGAGTTTTACAAACTAAATTATACATAAGAGTTGGAAAGAATTTAGACCTCATAAGAACACTCAATTTATTACTAATACAGTTTTCTGATTTCACTAGTTAATACCGTAATATATCTCCAGTTAAGTATTTATTCATACCAGGTACATTTTACTTCACAACCTTATTTCTCTAGTTAACCTTTGCCAAATCCCTTGCCCAAAATACATAACCCAGAATTAAAAACAGCTTCTAATTAGGTCAACTGAAACTTCAAAGCAATCCCATTCCTAATGTCTCCTAATGAACCAAGGTCTTTTAATAACCACCAATGAATTTCCCTAAGCCAAAACATTTACAAAATACTTCTAACATCTAATTAAGTATCATAGAATAGGTTTTAAGTATTAAATCAATAAAATAATGCTTCTAAGAAAATAGCCGCACATGGCTAAAGAAAATTGCATGAGCGCCTACCTCCCCTAGGTAGGCCATCCTAAGCAATCCTAGGCCATCTCCAAATTTGCACTAGCGCCTACCTTAGAAGGTAGGCCATCCTAGGCCATCCTTGGCCATCCTAGGTGCTCTCACCAAAATCCCATGTCAAGTGCGGCAAACCAAATTTCATCTAAGACTGATCTAATATCCTTCATGCAAAACATTTCTAGCATGGTTCTAACTCTTTAAACAATGTTTGTACACACATTCGAAATTAATTGAAGAAAGAATCATTCCTATATTGATTTAAACGCCAATTTCATCCAAAAACAGGGACTAACTAGAACAGTTGTATAAACCACTTATTTTCGCCAATTTGACCATTCAAAACAACGATAAAAGATGCTACTTACATCTAATTGCCGAAATCTAGTTTCTGAAGACTCAACCAACAGATTAGAAGTTCTAAAACCGAATTTCCACTCACGTTAATATCTCCTTCAATTTGATCTGAATTTGTAGAACAAATCTGCTCTTGACGAAATGGAATGCTGCCGCAGGTGAGAGTAACTCCATTCTAATTGACTTCTTCTAGAGTTTAGATCGAATTTGATGAACAACACAGCTCCTAATGAAATCTGCAATTACTGCCGCAAGAGAATTCACTCCTTGTGAACAGTAACTGAACGGCCACAACAACTTCTCTTTGATCTCTTGAATTCTCCAATTCTGGTCCCGAAACCCTAGCTCCTTCTTCTCCTTCTCTCTGAGATTCAGTTCAGTCGCTCGAGTGCCAAATGAACAAACGAACTAAACCACTTGTTTATATAGCTACTATAACGCTCCGAACCCGAGTCAGTACAAACTGGCACCCAACCCGAACCCGGTTCACTACTGTAAAAACCCGAATTCAGTTCAACAACCAAATTCGAGGTTTTACTGGCCCATATCAAATACATCATCAAAAAATATACCAGACTAAAGAAATAAGAATCCATTCAATTAAGTAACTATCAGAGTGCGGAACAAGTATGTGCGGAAGTATAGTCCAAAATCCTCAAACAACTAATATAGTTAACCATCAAATCAATCATTAAGTCTGGAAAATTAAAAGGTCACTAATCTCTTATCTCTCGAATACATCAAACCCAAATAAAATAGAATAATCTGATAAAGTATCTAAATCCATGACAATCCATAACCTCATACAATATCTGGGTAAAAGTAATCCTATGGTGAATACTCAGCTACCTCTCCCTGGAAAACAATACTATGATCCCCCTCTCGCGTATCAGCTGAAAATTGAAATAAAAGTAGGGTGAGATACGAATATCCCAGTAGGTAACACATGCATGTTTAAACAGTTAATATAAGTAAAATAACAGTTCATGCACGATTAAGCAATCTCGACTAAGCAGGCTTGTATAATCATTCGTATCGATCATAAATACAAAACAGTATAATAAATAGTTCTAAAGATGAATTTCAGTAAGTTCTATTATAGGAATCCAATATCAGAATCAATAACATAATTCATACTTTGCTAGGATGCATTAAACAGTCACATCCAACCAATATACCAATTACATGCCTCCAGCATGTATGCAACAGTAACAATAAGTGTTTGTGATTTTAGTGTCATTGTAGGACTCATAAAGATAGATAAACCTTTTGAGATGACTCTCGACCAATCGCTATACCACCGTGCGTCTTAGGAGCAATGCTACTAATGATACTCAAGTCCCATACAACGCAACTTAGACAAAAGCCGTAGTCATTGACTTATTGCACACGTACCCATCAGAGTTGGCATGTACCACCAGTGTAGACACCTGATTTTTGCACCCCCGAAATGAAGAAAAATGAAAAGTCAAACCCGGAGGGGGTCAGAAAATTGACTTTTTGATTCAAGTGAATATGGCCATCAAACTAAATCTCATTAAAAAGATAATTTTGACAAGGTTCCAACGCAACTTAGTTTGCGTAATCGGAGTCCAGATGAGAAAGATATGAGCTGGTCAAACTTTTGGGGAGCAAAAGGTTGACTTTTTGCTCGACCCCAATTCAGCTGCCAAACTTGATCCTAATGGATAGGTGGTTCCGAGCCGGTTCCAACGACACTAAGTTTGCTGAAATCGGACACCGGACGAAGAAGTTATGAGCAGTTGAAGTTTCAGAAAAACTGCCCATGTGGCAAAAAGACAGCAAAAAATGGAATAAACCAATGAAATAAATAAAATAAATGTATTTATTAATATTTTAATAAAGGGAATCTTGCTTTATAATAAAATAATCAGAAAAATCAAACGAAATGTTGCAAAAAAATCAAATTGAATAAAGAGTTGAAATCCAAACATTTTAAAAACGTGCTGGCCCGTATTTGAAATACGGGCAAGCTTCTAGAAGAGGACGCGCGTCACTGTACGGCGGGACACGTGTCCTGTACGGCCGATTCTGCGAGATTTGGAAATGTGTGTTTTTCGCCCGTATTTAAAGTACGGGCACGGCATGCCCGTATTTGAAGTACGGGCAAGGCATGCCCGTATTTCAAATACGGGCATGACCCTTTTTGCCTATAAATAGAGAGGCCCCCCCCCCCCCTCATTTCAACAAGCCATCTCCATAGGCCTCCACCCTCTCCCTCTCTTGCTAGCCACAGCCAACCTCTGCCCAATTGCTGCCACTCCAATACCTAAACCCATTTAATACCCAAAATGCCCTTGTCATCCCAAAACCATGCCTAAACCCCCAAATGCCTCTTTTTAAACCCAACCTCCTACCAAACCCCTTTTAAAATCATCCTAATAAAATTGAGAGGACGCAGAAGCCCTGCTCAAATTGTCGGAGGACCATAACATCAACCGAACAACCAATTACATTGTAAGTATGTTCTTCCTCTAAATTAAATGAATCTTGATTTTATCTTTCTCTTCCTCACTACCTCTTTTCGTTTTCATGTTATTTCTAACATGTTTTGAGTGTTGTATATAATGAGGAATTGCATCCAAAAGTAGTCATTCTTATGCAAAAAAGGAGGTGGTAACAAAGGGTTATCAAAAATGTCTCAAAAAAGGAAACTTGACTCCATTTGATCACCATTACGGGAAGAAGATTGAAGCCCTTTTTGAACATCTGATATCCCCTATAAATTACCCCTTTCCCATTCCCAAAAATTGATGGTGAACAACCAAGAAGGATCTTGCTTACTCAAAGAACAAAAAGAAGGAAAAAGATGATCATTTGGACCAAAAGAAGAAAATGCAGTGTATTGAAGGAGCTAGAACCATCACGGGCGTTGCAGAAAGCTACCAAAAGGCCACGGAACTGATCCCAAGCAGATTTGGCACCAGAAATGCAAAATTGGCTGCGTCCGTAAACTCAGAACGGTCCGGGCATACCCGTATTTGCTTCACGGGCAAGCCCGAACCGGATTTCATTTACGGGCAAGGGCAGCCCGTATAACAAATACGGGCAGATCTAAAAATGACATAAAAAATGTAATTTTCCGACCCCGTTGGATCTGTTCCGACCAGAACCAACTTGACCCGATCTCATATGTTGTTTGGGCTATCTTTAGTCCATTTGTGGACTGTGGGCCTAGAAGGGCCCACCAAGATAACCTTGGGCCCACTTGAGTGGCCCACATTTTGACTGGCCTATACCAGGCCTGTTTTCAATAAACAGGCCCAGGCCCCTTGACCCTTGGCTAATGGGCCAAATTCAAGCCCAAATAAAAATGTAAATAAATAAAGTTTAAATAAATAACCAAATGGGTTACCCAATAACCCAACTGGGCCCCAGGCCCAACCATGGCAGCCCACGGGTCTTCCAACGGGACCCAGATCCGACCCATTTCACTTAAATAAAAAAGATAAAATCAAAATAAAAGGGACCCACACCTTCAGAGGGTCCCACCAGACCAAATAAGGCAGCACGCTGGCCTAGGAAGGGTGAACTTGACTCAAAAACCAGGGAGACCCGAGGGACCCGTTGAACCTACAGGGCGGGCCGGGGTGTCTTAGGGCTTCCCCGGACGTAACCGAGGACTTAGCTAGAACTTTGAAAAGCTGTAGACCAGACTTAGACCCGGATAGGGCAATCACCGTGTCTGCCTGCACCTCTCAGGCAGTGGCGACTCCGAAAGTCTTGATGCACGCACGAACCTCCACGTGCGCGCCATGTGCGATCTAGATTTTTTAGGTGCGCACAGCTTGGCGACTCCACTGGGGAACCCTCAACCCAGCTGGACCCTGGTTATCAAATGAGTCAACTAGGAGGATATAAGTTAACTTAGGAAGTACTTTTTGTCCAACCTTAGTAAGGTATGGAACACATGAAATTACATGATATTGGGGGATCCTGTCAAAGGGACGAGATAATTGCCTAAGGAAAGTGGAATTTAAGTGGTTCCCTATGACCCTCCACTTACCTGAGGATCCACCCAGACATTGTATTACTTGTTGTTCTTTACTCTTACTATAAATGTGACAATAAGGAACCCTTTGTTGGCTCTTATCCAAAAATCACCCGAACAGACAGCACTTGACCCCACTGCACATACAAGAACCTCAATACACCGTGAATGAACTTTTGACTGCATAGGGTGACATGCACGAGGGAGTATGCATGGATGATTTGAACTGAATGTCTGCACTCTGTGAATATTCTTCTTAACCAAAACCTAGATCTCTCTAGCAGCCACCCTTCTTCAATCGAGAAACTTACTTTTGGGATGGTATTAGCCCTACGCTCCTGTGGCTTGCCCGGGAAAGCAGGGTAAACCCATCTCCCCAGGTTTCTGGACTCTTCAAGCGCCATTGGTTTCTTGCCATGGTACGCGAAGGGTCTAGTACTTGGCTCAGACCCTTGTAGGCATGTGCCTCGGGCTGGGTATCCTTCCCCACCTATTACTTCTGATAAACCCTTATGTGAGCATGAACATAAATGGACAAATATGGGTAAAATTAATCTAGGGCATTAACCCCCCGCTTTTATTTGCGTTAAATTGAGTAAGACTTAGTCCTAAGGAAACCCACCTAATTTGATCCATGCATCTGAGTTTTGTGAACCGTAAGTTTAGTCGGTCTTGGTTCAGATGAAAGCCGACCAGATCAGACAAAAATGGGTCAGAACAGAGGCAGAAAAACCCTAGAGTTAGGATTTCAGCCCACTTGCCAAGCAGCAAATTTGTACCCTCCTTTTGGGTTCTCAACAACCCTAAAGGTGATTCTCTTTGCAGATTTTTGTAAATTTCGCCCTCGAAGGCAAGTTGTAAATATTGTTTTCAGTCCGACACCAGGGGCAGATGAAAGATCAGATGAAAGAACAGACGAAAGAAAAGGCTGATTAAGACCTGAATGTGCTTTTCAAGGACACAACTCTTAAAGACCCCATAACTTGAGTGCTTGGATTTAATTCTTGTGATTAATAATTGCATAAATTGCTTGGGCATTGATTTAATTTTTGCATATCCTGTTGCATGCCTTAGACTAATTTAGAGTTTTTGATGGAAAACCCTAAATTGACTTTGAATTTCAATCGGATAGTCGGCATGGCATCCTCATCCTCGACTGAGAGAGTTCGCTTCCCCAGGATAGAGAAGTGCGCTTTTGACACCCCTTGGATCCGTTATTGGACAAGGCAGTTGCAAGGAGAAGAACAAATTGAATGGGAACAGAAATACCATATGGGACAAACTCTATCCCTGTTAAACGTGCCCATTAATTGGGACATGATTCAGGCAGCTCTACCTTTCTGGGATCCCCAACTTTCACTCTTTAGGTTTGGAACTAATGAGTTGACCCCTACAAATGAGGAATTTGAACTATTCCTCCGATTTCGTGACCATGGAGAACCAGCTAGGCCAAGTCTCAAAGATAGCTACAAGAATGAAGCTTGTACTTTCTTTGGCCTACCAAGAGGAGAATTCCAGACCTTAGGAGGTGACCAAGCATTCACGTAGGTCTCTAAAACCTTCCTTGCTGAAAAGATAAGGGATAAAAAGCAGGAAAGACCCCGTGTTTGGTGGGACACCTTCACCCTCGTGGTTCTGTCACAACTTTTCTTTCCTACTGGGGGTGACACCATTAATTTGGCCCTCATGGAAATTGTAGACCAACTCCAAGTGAAATTCCTAATTACGCCACTAATTCTTGCTCAGTTATATCATGCTTTGACCATGACAAAGAACGGAACCTCCAGGAGGTTTCCGAGATGCGCTCCTCTCCTACACATTTGGCTTCAAGATCACCTAATGGTTGCTGAACCTATCAGCCCACATTACGGGTACGTCCGTGACAATGTCACATTGATGGCTCGAAGAGAGATTAGACCAGACTTACCCTCCAGAGAAGACTGGTTTGACCACTTTCTCCAAATGAAAGGAGAAACTGATATAAGATGGGGAGGTACATTTGACCAAGCATATACCCCCGTCATAGCTTTTAGGAAAAGACATTGCCTAGCCTTAATAGGCTTGACTCATGCCGTGCCATACTATCCGGTTCGAATTATGAGACAGTTTGGGAAGTCTCAGGGAATACCGATCAAGGATAAGGCGGAAGGATTAACTGGCTCACTTACATGGGAATTGAAGAAAAAATTGGTGAAGGAATGGCAACACGGGCACATACTCAAAGAGGATATTTTCACTGCATCCGACGTTCGTAATTATGAACAATGGATTGCTCGAGAAACTGGCCTAGACAGCCCACCTCCTCTCCATATCGTCACCTCTGACGATAACCCAGTTCCGCCCCCTGGCACATACAGGGATAGGGTGGCCGAACTGCGGGAATCTCATTCTCGGATCCACCGTGCATACGTGGATTCCGAGCGTAAAAACAAACAGGCCAATGAGGTCCTTCAACAGCAGCTTGACACCATGCGCAGACGCACAAAAGAGGACCGATGTCTGCGGAATAAACTTCATGCGTGCCTTGAGAAGGCGAGACGTGTCCTCTCATTATGATAATGACCAACCTAGCTAGACTCTGGGTTTGTTGTTTTTTAACTTGATCATGTAATTGCTTGTTCTAAATTTTGGCATTGTATTTCCTTTTCCATGAAGTGTTTTGTGTTAGACTCAATAAAGTCAATTAAGACATCCTCAAATTCCTTTTTCAAACAATCTAGCCCCAATCCATCAACTTCAAAACTTTCAGGCGATCTGAATAAAGAACTCGCTAAATTTTCTAAATCTTTAAACCCATGGGTTTTGAATAAAGAACACCCAATCTTCAGAAATCATCATTTTCAAATTTGAGTCTTAAATCTTTAAGGGTTCGGAATAAAGAACACCCAATTCAAAATTTTCAGGCGATCTGAGTAAAGAACTCGCCAAATTGTTTAAATCTTTAAACTAAAGTGTTCTAAATAAAGAACCCCCCATTCTTGCAACCAACTCTTAAACATTCAGGCAATCTGAATAAAGAACTTGCCAATTTTTTAAACCCAGGGGGTTCTGAATAAAGAACACCCCATCCTTATCAACTCTCAAACTTTCAAGTTTCAAGTTTAAGTCTTAAAACCCCAGGGATCTGAATAAAGAACACCCAATCCCTTGAGCTCAGATCACACCCGTCTGATTTAAAAGATCATACGGTCAGCCTATGGGGCTCCGATGCCACTGGTGTTTAAACCAGAAAATTGGCAGAGGATTGTCCTGGCATAGCATACCCCGTTGTGTGACACCAAGGTCAAGCAATTAAACTAACGACTGAGGTACGCTCGGGTATCCCTAGCCGAACTCTTAGGGCACTGATGCCACTGGTGCTTAAACCAAAAAATTGGCAGAGGATCGTCCTGGCATAGCATACCCCGTTGTGGGGCACCAAGGTCAAGCAATTAAACTAACGACTGAGGTACGCTCGAGTATCCCTAGCCGAACTCTTAGGGCACTGATGCCACTGGTGCTTAAACCAAAAAATTGGCAGAGGATCGTCCTGGCATAGCATACCCCGTTGTGGGGCACCAAGGTCAAGCAATTAAACTAACGACTGAGGTACGCTCGGGTATCCCTAGCCGAACTCTTAGGGCACTGAAGCCACTGGTAATTAAACCAGAAAATTGGTGGAAGATCGTCCTGGCATAGCCTTCCCCGTTGTGAGGCGTCAAAGTCAATGGTGATTGAACCAACGACTAGCTAAGACACGCCCGGGAATTACTAGCCACAGTTAGGTGCTAAAACCATCAGAGATTAAACTGAAAATTGGTTAAGGTACACCTGGATGTTGCTGTTTAGCTCATCCCCTGCGGAGACTTAACATGGTCCAACTTCGTGATTCTGAGCTCAACCCAAGTTAAACCAGGTTCTCTCCCCCAGCCGTTTGGCTAAAATAGATCAGGAAAACCGAGTTCTCTCCCCCAGCCGTTTGGCTAAAATAGATCACGAAAACCGGGTTCTCTTTCCCAACCGTTTGGTTAAAACAGATCAGCTTAGGGTTCTCTCTCCCAGCCGTTTGGCTAAAACAGAACAGTCTAAACCGGGTTCTCTTTCCCAACCGTTTGGTTAAAATAGATCAATTTAGGGTTCCCTTTCCCAGCCATTTGGCTAAAACAGATAAGTTAAACCGGGTTCTCTCCCCCAACCATTTCGTGAAAACAAATTAGTTTAGGGTTCCCTTTCCCAGCCATTTGGCTAAAACAGACCAATCTAAACCGGGTTCTCTTTCCCAACTAGTTGGTTAAAATAAACCAGGTTCTAGATTCCCAGTCATTCTCAAAATAACTCAAATAAATCAATCTTTAAATTCATTTGGGTTCTCTTTCCCAACTATCTTAAGATAGTTAAAATAGATCTGTAATCATTTAAATTGATAATTTGACTGCATAAACCATGTAAAAATTGCACTAATTAATTGTTGTTTCAAGCAGGTACCAAAATTGCTTTCTGAAGCCCGTACCTATTAAGATCCAGAAGAAGACTTGAGATGGAACAGTCAAGGGAACAGACATTGTCAGGACAGGACCAGGCAGAGTCCAACCAGACACAGACAGTGACTGATCTACAACAAAGGATTGACAGTATGGGGACTATTATTCAAGAGTTAATGGCCGAATTAAGAGAACTCCGGATGGCTCCCCCTGCTGCACCAGTGGCTCTACAGCAACCGATCGCTCCACCACAGACAGATGCCCCACCACCATACCCAATGTACCCAGCTCCGTTGGTACCACCTCCACCTACGCAAGCTGTGCCTCTCCCACAAACTATTGCACCTACCCAACTGGGGCAAGAAGAGGAAGATTGGTATAGAACACAGCAGGCCCAATTTGATGAAAAGATGGCAGCCACTAAGGCAGAGGTAGATGCTTTGCGTGGAGAACTGAAAAGCCTACGACCCAATGCGGTCCCCATGGAGGCTACTTTAGACAGCCTCTGCTTCTTCTCCGATGTTCAACTTCCACCAAAATTCAAGTGCCCTGACTTGCATCAATTTGATGGCACCGGGTGCCCGTTAAACCATCTAAGGTCATACTCTGGAGATATGTGTCAATATGCCAAAGATGAAAAAATTATGATACAGTTCTTTCAGAGGTCGCTGACAGGAGCAACATACAATTGGTTTTTTGGTTTGGATAAGACTAAGATCAAGACTTGGAATGATTTAGCTGCCAAGTTCATCCAGCAATATCGATTGAACAGTCAAATAGTTCAGACCAGGGCGGAATTACAAAGGCTCTCCAAGAAGAATCAAGAGTCAGTACGAGAATATGCCAAGAGATGGAAAGAATTGGCGACCCTAGTCCAACCCCCACTACTTGAACAGGAGATGACCTCCTTGTTCATTGCATCACTTGGACAGCCATTCTTTTCCCTGCTACTGGGGCAAAGTACTTCTAACTTCAATGACTTGATTCTGACGGCAGACAAAATTGAAGATGCTGTAAGGGCTGGTAAGATAGATGGCAGTGGTCAGGGCCCTACACAGAGAAGGGCAGCAGCAGGACAGAGTAGTAGACGCCAGGGGCAAGAGCCTAGGAGGCAGGAAACCCAGGCAGTTAATTATGTACAGCCAGCACAGCCCTATCACATTGCCCAGAGGAATGAAAGTCAGGGGCAACCTCTGAGAAGGACGAGAGGGGAAGCAGAGGCAAGAATGAAAAGGGTTTTTAACCCACTGCCTTATGCTCCCGCAGAACTGTTGGCTACACTGCTGAAAAAGGGGTACCTTCAAATCAAGCCTCCCAACCCCAGAATGATCAACTCACGAAATTATAATGCAGAATGATCAACTCCCACTGGTACAACCACTAACCCCCTCCCAGACCATAATAAGGCTTCTGGCAGCGGAACAGTACATCAGGTCATCAGTGATCAAGGCAGTGAACTACAGGTTGACCCGTCCTTACTAATTGGACGACCAGGGCAAGTTGTCAGGATTCATCTCCAAGAAGAGGTAATTCATCAACAGATACATGTCATTAATGAAGAGGAGAATGAAGAAACCTTCCTGGGGTTCCCTCTGGTACATTTCAACTTCCCCGAACCAGAGCCCTTCTATCCTCCACCTGTCCCTAACTCACCCCCATTAAACATCTTCGACATGATGAACAACCCATTCAATGAGCTTGTGGACTTCCTATTGGAACCACCCACCCTTAACTTACACCAACTTCACCTTGACCCAACCTACTCCGCTTGCCTCCACCTTACCAATTCCTACCCATATACCATGATTCTACCATCACTTCCACTGAAAGAGAAGTTGATCGGATCACCCATTCCGGTCGATACATAAACCCTAACCCTCCACCTGCACCAGAGGAAGAGACTAGTGAAGAAAGAACAAGGAAAGAAAAAGGGAAGGATGTGGCTGCTGAATTGCCACAGACCCACAAAAAGAAAGGGAAGGCCCCAGAAGAAGAGATTGAAAAACTCCACTATAGTGCCTTCACTCCGGAGTATGATCTAGTGCAGCAGTTGACTAAGACACCAGCTTAAATATCCATTATGCGTCTCTTGTTGGATTCAGACAAACATAAAGACGTACTTATGAAAATATTGGGTGATACTCATGTGCCTGACGACATCAGCCCTGAGCAGCTGGAGACACTAATGTCTATAATTGCTACACCAGAAGCAATCTCTTTTTCCTCAACAGACTTACCCCCTGAAGGTTATAATCACACGGAGCCTCTGTTTATCACTGTAAGGTGCTCCAACTTAATAGTGAGACGGGTCATGATAGATAACGGGTCAGCTCTGAATATCTGCCCAGTCAGGACCTTCCACAGTCTGCAGCTGAACGCTGATTTGATCAAACCCAGCTCCAATAATGTCCGCGGATTTGACAATGCCAAGAAGGATTCCCTTGGGGAAGTTACTCTGGAAGTTACAATTGCTGAAAGGGCCTTCTTTGTCACCTTCGAGTTGATGGACATCAATGCCTCCTTTAATTTGCTGATTGGAAGACCTTGGCTACATCAAGCAGGGGCAGTCCCGTCCACATTACATCGAATGATCCGATTTATCTCGGGAAACCAATTGATTATGGTTCATGTAGAAAATCACAGAGAATTTGAACAAGGAGTACCTATGGTTGATTATGAAATGCCTACTTCCCTAAACTTCCAAGCCATTGAAATGGTGCAAGTAAACCGCATTCCTACTCCTCTGCAATCAGACTTGTCCCGCAGATGGAAAATTAAAAACATGTTCGGTGCTGCTGAATGCGTCGACTGGGGCCTCTGAATAGGAGATGGTTTGGGCAAATACAAGCAAGGCATCAAGTCTGCAATCCAGCCATGTGACAAATCTGTGGGCTTTGGATTGGGGTTTGTTCCTGAGCCTGAAGACTATGCCAGGCTATTCGGCATGAAAGCTGAACGGAAGAGGGCACGAGCTGAAGGAAGGGATTCACATTGGCCCATCTACGTACATGGGGAACTGTACCATCATTTCACCAACATGGAGAGGGAAGCCGCACAGGCTGTTCAGAACATAATCCCCCAGGGATGGGGCGATGAATTCCATAATCTAGCTGAGCAAGCGGAAGCCGACTCTCTGCAGAAGTTATGGGACGAACCTCCCTTGCCCTAGGAGACAGTTACATAAGAGAACTCAGAAGCCCTCAGTGGGTTGATGGAAGAACTGTCTGCTTTATTCTCTTGGCAGTCAGTTGACACCGAAAAACCAGCTATCCTAGAAGAGGCGTTTGCCTACCCATCAGATGAGTTCAAGGCACCGCCAACTGAGGCTGAAGAAGAAGAGCCAACTTAGTACATCTACATGATGGAAAGTCAAGACAGTTCAGGAGAACCCACTCCAAGGCAAAGGTCTCCCCCACCTCCTATCTGCATTGTACACCCAAGTACAAGGGATGGTCTGGGTCAGATGTTCCAGAATATGCCCCAAGTACTGGGACTGCCTACTGAGCTGACTTATCATGAAACTTATGGTAACTGGGCTCCTGACGAACATTCTTCCAGTAGGAGAGATGAATCATCAGGAAAATCTGTAACCAAGGCATCGCCTAAGGTGGAACCACCCAACGAAGTCACTATTCGGGTACTAGGGACTTGTAGACACCCCAAATTGCACTGCCAAATGAGAAAATAATAAAAACCTGTAATTAGAGCTTAAAACAGGTCAAAAAAGGCCTAAAAATAGAATGAACAGGCTTTGCCCGTATTTTCTTCACGGGCCCATCTCGCCCGCAAAATATCTACGGACAGGTGCGCCCGTAGTACCAATACGGTCACCATTGAACCGTAAATCATTTACGGGCATTAAAGACACGTGCAAGTTTTGTCCTTCTCTCGATTTCCGAGCTTTATTTGAAGTCCAATATATCTTTAAACGAGCGAATTAAGTGTTTTATTCGCTGAAGCCACCTTGGTTGGCTATGGATGGGCATTATCTCTGTATTTCACTTTATCCTGAGAATCAGGATATATCCTTCTGGACCAGCCTTGCCCTTGGGTGTGTCTATAAATAGAGGCTCATTCCTCTAGCTAAGGGCCACGAAATTTTGAAGTCCAAAGAACTCCAAGGAACTCCAAGAGAAGACTCCCTGCTGCTTGCCTGCTCAATCCAGGTAAGTCCCCTATCCTTTTTTATTTTCTGTCTTCAATTCTAGATGTAATAGGATCATCTCTATTGCTGTAGAATAAGGCCATATCTGTTTTTGTATTCCTAAACTTGTCTCTAAGTACCTCAAGGGTCTCTCTAGCCGTAAAACGTGAAGAGAGAACTAGGGGAAAGGGGAACAGGTGGATCCCTAGAATAGAACCCCATATCTGTTTTTTTCTTTTTCTTTTAGAATAAAGCCTCTGATTGTGTTTGTGTAACCAAACCTATCTCCAAGTACCTCAAGAGT
Source organism: Buxus sempervirens (assembly GCA_947561395.2). Lineage (NCBI taxonomy): Eukaryota > Viridiplantae > Streptophyta > Magnoliopsida > Buxales > Buxaceae > Buxus > Buxus sempervirens. Next base: position 18,851,803 of record OX387182.1, read on the forward strand.
CTCTCTAGCCGTAAAACGTGAAGAGAGAACTAGGGGAAAAGAGAACAGGTGGATCCGTAGGGTAGACCCCCATGTGCTCTAATTTGTGAGATATGGCTGCTTTTGATATCCTGATCATGTTTTAATGCTTTTTATGATATATCTGAATGAATAACATGAATCTATGATGTTTATAGTATGAGATCCCCACTTTTTGCTAAAATTTGTAATTTTGCCACTTTTGCACCTACATCACTGTTTTCGTGATTTTTGTGGTTTTAGGCTAGGATCTTGGATTTATCATGATCAATATGGTAGATCTGAATCCAGAAGCCTGAAAATAAATTCTAGGGTTTCATGATGTGGTTTTTAAATTGTTTTTCATTATTGAGAGAAGACCCTACGGTCTCAGTTCTCCCCTTTTGATGTTCTTCATCAACGTGGGTGTTTTTGGTTTTTATTTTCTGATTTAATGAGAAATTTGGGCTTTATCTATATCCTGGACTGTTCAAGTTAAATTTTGAAATATTTTATAAAAATCATATTTTCTAGATTTCTAGAATTTTGACTTGAAGCCAGATTTTTGGAATTTTCACTTTAAATTGATTTTATTTGATTTTATCTCAAATTTGTTTTGATCATGAAACCCTAGGAATGGTATGATCATATTTGAAAGTTCTGGATCAATCAGACTATTCATATGAAAAAACCATACAATTGTCTTCTTTTTGTGATTTTTATGTGATTTTTTATAGCAAGCTTTTTCCTTTATTTTAAACATGAACAATACCTGGCAACCACCTTGTGTGGATGAATAGGGGTGCCTAACACCTTCCCCTATTCATAACTTAATCCCCTTACCCATCTCTGGTTTTTTTTAAAGGAGGGATATTTTGCCCTAAAATTGCCTTTTGTGTTTATTTAATATTTTGGTGTCCATTCACACCTAAATTGAATGGTGGCGACTCTTTGTTTTATTTAATCCCGTGTGATGATTGAGGAAATCATTAAAATTGATTTTTTCCCATGTCTCACAGGACTATCATCCGCCGCGGGGTATGGATCAGTGTATCGTCAGAAGATTCAAGTCAGAATCAACCAAAGAAGGGCATAGCTAATGACCCCATCTGCATCTCCTCTGACAGCAGCATCAGCATGATACAAACCGGGAAGGTGAATGCAGTGACTGCCGTAACCAAGGACAAGCACGCATTGCAGAACTGGAGTTCGACGCCACTTGCCACTCGCAAAGCCGAACTACCACAGGGAGTTTCTTCCACTTCTGAAATTCCCCCTGTAGATATTGCTGCACTTTTTAATAAATGCGTGAAGTCTTTTGATTATTTTTCTGCTCCTGTAAATAATTCTGCAAATAAGCAAACTCAAAATCGCAACCTTAGTATCAATCTCGACGCACACCCGAAAAATTCGGAGCACGAGATAGATAATCAGGCTGCCAAAATCAAACAAAAACAAAAAGGTCAAAAAGAACAAAAAGAAATCCATAGTATCGAGCAGGAATCAGATAGCGACACTTACTCATCACAACCCGATGATTCAAAAATTATCCCTGGTGATTCTTTTGAACTTGAAGATAATGATGAACCATGGGAGACCCCACCTGAAATCCAATTTGCCTTGGACAGGCATGAAAAGGGTCTCCAGGCTAACATTGAGGAAACTGAACCTATCAACATAGGTGAAACAGCACAACCAAGGATTCTTCAAGTTGGTAAAAAGCTGACATTATTACAGAAAACACAGATAACTGATTTTATAAAATCTTACACTGATGTGTTTGCATGTTCATACGAGGATATGCCTGGGTTAGACATGGATTTAGTTGTGCACCGGTTACCAATAAAGTCTGAGGCCACACCAGTGAAGCAAAAGCTCAGACGCATGAAGCCAGAATGGGCCCTGAAGATCAAAGAAGAGGTCACCAAGCAGTTAAAGGCCGGATTCTTGAAAGTTACAGATTACCTAGAATGGTTAGCAAACATCGTGCCAGTCCCCAAGAAAGATGGAAGAGTCAGGATGTGTGTTGATTACAGGGATCTGAACAAGGCAAGCCCGAAAGATGACTTTCCATTGCCACACATTGATATACTGGTTGACAATACTGCAACTCATTCCATGTTCTCCTTTATGGATGGATTCTCTGGGTATAATCAGATACGAATGGCACCTGAAGACATGGAGAAGACTTCCTTCATCACACATTGGGGCACACACTGCTACAAAGTGATGCCATTCGGGTTGAAGAATGCAGGCGCCACATACCAGCGGGCAATGACTTTGTTATTCCACGACCTGATGCACAAAGAAATGGAAGTATACGTGGATGATATAATTGCAAAGTCAAAAGAAGAGGAAAATCATTTGGTGAACCTTGGAAAGGTGTTTGACAGGCTCAGGGAATGCAAGCTCAGATTAAACCCGAATAAGTGTGTTCGGAGTCACTTCAGGGAAGCTACTCGGATTCATCATTGGAAAACGAGGAATTGAAGTCGACCCAGTCAAAGTAAAGGCCATATTGGAGATGCCTACCCCATCCACAGAGAAAGAAGTAAGAGGTTTCCTTGGCAGATTACAGTACATCAGTCGGTTCATAGCACAAATAACCCCCGTGTGTGAGCCAATATTCAAATTGCTAAAGAAAGATAATCCAGTGGTTTGGAATGAAGATTGCCAAGAAGCATTTGACAAAATCAAGGCCTATTTGATGAATCCACCAACTTTGGTTCCCCCTGTACCCGGACGACCTCTAATCATGTACTTATCAGTCACAGAAACAGCAGCCGGATGTGTCCTAGGGCAGCACGATGATACAGGAAGGAAGGAGCAAACAATTTATTATCTGAGCAAGAAATTTACCAATTATGAAGTAAGATACACATTGCTTGAGAAGACCTATGGCGCATTGGTATGGGCGGCTCAGAAGCTCCGGCATTATCTGCTCAGTCATACTGTCTTTTTGATTTCAGATACTGATCCCTTGAAGTACATTTTTGAAAAGCCAATCTCCACTGGAAGGATAGCCAAGTGGCAGGTTATATTATCTCAGTACGACATTGTCTACACCACGAGAAAGGCAATAAAGGGACAGGCAGTAGCAGATCACCTGGCGGAACACCCTGTGCCTGACTATCAGCCCCTTCTCACCGGATTGCCGGATGATGAAATAATGTGTGCCGAGTCAGCAGAAGAAGAAACCGGATGGCAAATGATCTTTGATAGGGCCGTCAACATCAATGGGAAAGAGATTGGAGCAGTTATAATTTCCCCAGAAGGAGTCCACTACCCGATAGCAGCAAAGCTCTTGTTCGATTGCACTAACAACATGGCAGAATATGAAGCATGTGTGTTAGGCTTGCGAGCCGCGATCGAAATGAATGTGCAAGAGTTGAAAGTATATGGTGACTCCAGTCTGATCATCTACCAAGTAATGGGGGATTGGAGGACCAGAGATGTAAAATTGGTGCCATATCAAGAACTGATTAAGGAGTTGGAAGGACAGTTCAAAAGCGTGACATTTGATTACATGCCACGAGATAGGAATCAGTTTGCAGATGCCCTGGCAACACTGGCATCTATGGTAACCATCACTGATGACACTTGGGTACAACCATTGGAGATAGAGGTGCGGCGTTCTCCTATCTACTGTTTTCATATCGAGAAGAGCACACCAAAAGGGGAACGCTGGTATGCAGACATAATGAGATATTTGAAAGACAGGATTTTGCCAGAGAATGCCACAGCATCTGAGAGGCGCACGATCTAGAAGTTAGCAGGACAATTCTTCCTCAATGGAGGCAAGATATACAAGAAGTCATACAACGATTCATTGCTACTATGTGTAACAGAAGAAGAAGCACACCAGCTGATTGATGAAGTCCATGGGGGACAGTGTGGCGCACATATGAATGGGCACATGCTAGCAAGGAAGATCTTGAGAATGGGTTATTACTGGTTAACTATGGAACATGACTGCCATATTCATGTAAGGAAATGCCGGTTATGCCAAGTTTATGCTGATAATATTTATGTACCACCCAACACTTTGTACTCAATGACTTCTCCTTGGCCCTTCGCCATCTGGGGAATTGATATGATTGGAGAGATCCATCCGAAGGCATCAAATGGACATCGATTCATCTTGGTTGCAATAGACTATTTTGCCAAATGGGTGGAGGCCGTGTCCTTTGTAGATGTCAAGGGGTCCCATGTACTGAAATTCATCAGAAACAATATTGTCTGTCGTTACGGTGTACCTGAAGCGCTTATCACAGACAATGCCAAGAATTTGAATAACAAGGACATGGACAAGATGTGCGGAGATTTGAAAATCAGGCATTTAAATTCCACAGCATATCGACCCAAGATGAATGGAGCAGTAGAGGCTGCCAACAAAAATCTGAAGAAGATATTGGAGAAGATGGTAGTTACCTACAGAGATTGGCATGAGAAGCTGCCTTATGCTTTGCATGCATACCGAACCTCAATCAGGGCCTCAATCGGAGCAACTCCTTTCTTTCTTGTATATGGAATGGAGGCAGTCCTTCCTGTGCGCACCTAAAACCTGGATCCTAGATCGCACACCGGGTGCACCTTCAGTGCGTGCCTCGGGACATTCGGAGTCGCCACTGCCTGAAAGGTGCAGGCAGACACGGTTTTGCCCTAACCGGGTCTAAGTCTGGTCTGCGGCTTATTAGAGATCTAGCTAAGTCCTCGGTTGCGGTTCGGGGAAGTCCTAAAGACACCCCGGTCTGCCCCGTCGGTCTGACGGGTCCCTCGGGTCTCCCTGGTTTTTGAGTCAAGTTCACCCTTCCTAGACCAACATGCTGCCTTATTAGGTCTGGCGGGGCCCTCTGAAGGTGTGGGTCCCTTTTATCTTGATTTTATCTTTTTTTATTTTATTTAGATGAAGTGGGTCGGACCCGGATCCCGTTGGAAGACCCGTGGACTGCCATGGTTGGGCCTTGGGCCCAATTGGGTAACCCATTTGGTTATCTTATTAAGTTTTATTTATTTACGATTTTAGTTTGGGCTTAGTGGACTTGGAATGGGCCCATGAACCAAAGATCAAGTGGCCTGGAGCCCGTTTGTTGAAAACGGGCCCGGTATGGGCCGGTCTAAGGTGGGCCCTACAAATGGGCCCAGGGGAATCTTGGTGGGCCCATATAGGCCCACAGTCTTTGATTGGGCTCAAAATAGCCCAAATTGTCTAAAAGGCCGGTTCAGGCCGGTTTGGGTCGAATCAGGTTCAACCGGGCCAAATAAATTAATTTTTAAGTCATTTTTCTAATCGAACCGCACTTATTGTACGGTTTGGTCAGAACCGTTCTGTATGTGCGGTTGCTGCTCAGTTTCACTGGTTTACATCGATTTTGATCTGGATCAGTTTGGTGACTTTTCTGGGGCTTCTGGCAACATCCGCCGGGCTTCTGCTTTCCTTCCAGGTTTTACATTTTCTTCATTTGGCTTATAAAACCATTTCTTCTTTTTTCACTTTCTTTGGAGTCATGGGCTTCCTTCTTCTTTTTGTTCAGTCAATCACAACTAGTATCCAGTAGGGAAAAGGGGAGATTACAGGGGTGGACTAATTCTAAAAAGAAACCAACCATCATAGCAAAACAAGTTAGTTTAAAGTGTCCATATTAATTGATGGATAGCCTCCTCTCTTTTAATGAAATAACCACCTTAATTTAGCCTTTCATGGCCTTAGAAAAGCAACAAAATAGGTTAGAAATAGTGAGGTAAAAAAAGATACATGAAGACATAAAAAATGATTATGTTATACTTTGCAAAATAAAAAAATATACTTACAATGGAGCTTTTTTGTTGATTTACTTGTACTTTGTGGTACTTCGAAAAATTGGGCAGCGCTTCCGCGTCCCCTTAGATCTCCAAATTGGGTTTTGGCAGGGTTTTGATGGGTTACTTATGTTTATAGGGTGAAGGATGAGAGCTTAGGCAAGGTTTGAGCAAAGTAAGGGTATTTTGGGGATTTGAGGTTGGGTATTGATAGAGACAGGGTGTGGGCAGAGATTCGGATGGGCAAAGAACAGGGAGAGGGTGTGGGGATTGAAAGGGGGCCAGCTTACCCCAAATGGGGGGCTGGCCCTCTATTTATAGGCAAAAAAGTGCCGGAACCATACTTGAAGTGCGGTTTGGTCACAACCGTACTTGAAGTGCGGTTGTGAAAAAATTGCACTAAAAAATCAAAAACCGCACTTTAAGTGCGGTTGGCATTCAACACGTGCAAATCTGCGCGAATCTGCCAGCTGTCGCCGTACAGGACACGCGTCCACCTTCTAGAAGATCGAACCGTATCTGAAGCACGGTTCAGACTAAACCGTATTTCAAGTGCGGTTTCGCACGTTTTTTAAATGCCGGATCTGAAATCTTTTATTCAATTTGATTTAATTAAAGATTCTTGTCCGATTTTCTTAATATTTTATTAAAAAATTTAAGATTATATTATTAAAATATTAAGATACTTTTTATTTAAATGTTAAAATATTAAGATATGGTTTATTAAATGTTTTTTATTGATTTTGTTAAGTCATTTTGCTTTTTTGCTGCTATTCTGCCAAACGGGCAGTTTTCTTGAAATTTCAACTGCTCATAATTTCTTCGTTTGGTGTCCGATTTGAGCAAACTTAATGTCGTTGGAATCAGCTTGGAACCAGCTATCTATTGAGATCAATTTTGGCAGTTGGATTGGGGCCGAGCAAAAAGTCAACTTTTTGCTTTTTGGAAGTTTGACCGGACCATATTTTTCTCACCTGGACTCCGATTCCAGCAAACTCAGTTGTGTTAGAACCGTGTCGAAATGCTCTTTTCAATGATATAAAGTTTGATGGCCAAATTTCCTTAATTGGAAAACTCAATTTTTTGACCCCCTTAGGGTTTTGATTTTTCATTTTCCTTCATTTTAGGGGTGCAAAAATCAGGTGCTAACACTTCCCGTGGAAGTACAGATCCTTTCGCTTAGAATCCTGAAGGAAGTAGAAATTGATGATATTGAATAGGAAGAATCAAGATTTGACCAGTTGCAGTTGCTTGATGAAAAAAGAATCAAAGCTCTGTGCCATGGACAACTCTATCAGCAAAGAATAGCACGAGCTTACAACAAGAAAATGATACCACAACGCTTCAAGGTGGGAAACATTGTTATGAAGAAGATATTCCCCCACCAAGAAGAGAATAGAGGGAAATTCAAACCAAACTATGAAGGACCATTCATGGTATACAAAGTTATGTCCAGAGGAGCACTAATCCAACAAGAGATGGATGGAACCATTTTTCCTGAGCCAATAAATGCAGATGCGGTCAAACTGTATTACTCTTGAGATCATTCCAATTGGGAAATGAAGAGAGGCCATCCTTGACTCTCCCCCAAGCCCGTAAATCCTCCCAAGCACCCTAAAAAGTTACCCTAGTTAGATACTCTTGGGCCTGAAAATTTCTTTTCAAACCTAGTGTAGGTATTCCTTCACATCAAAATGGGCATTCCTGGCCCTGACAAAAAAAAAAGAGAGCAATTACGAAGAAAATAAAGAAGAAGAAGAAAAGAAAAGAGTTGTAAAAAGCAAGATCAAAACAAGGGAAATATGAACCCCATACCAAAGAAATAAGCCAGGATGTAAGCCCCAACAATAAAAGGAGCGCTGTACAAACCTATGAAATCACAACCTTCTTGGGCCACTTATCTTTCTTTCAAAACCCCTGCCTAGCCTACATTTCGTCCTATCTTGAAGACTTCTCAGATCCCAAAGTGAATGATCTTGAGCAAAACAGTCAAATCTGCATTTTTTTGGTAATGACGGAATTTGATTCTCCCTGAAAAGACCAGGCATGGCGAAAACCCTAAATGGGCGCCGTGTGCAAGAAGGGTCAGTCGTGGTAAAAAAAAAAACTGGTCATACCTTGATTGGAAAGGGGAATGCAGTAAAAACAGACACAGGTTGAACAGTGCGCTGAATGGAGACAACCAAGTGATCTGAAGGGCCCAGATTGGCAGACTATGTTTGAGTCAACGCTTCAAGGCCCATGATGACAAGGCTGAAAATACTAAGCACACTAATCTGTGTCTAACCTAAGGATTGACTTTTGTGATAATGGCAGGCACAAACACACACTAACACGTCTGTGTTTTTCTGTAATTATTCTGCTTAACTACTTTTGAAACTTCCCCAACAGTGCTGCTAACCCTTGAAGAGGGGTTCACCACCTTAATCAAATGGCCATTTTGATTGAGATAAGTAAAAGGCTTAAAATAAACCGGCCCTGCCTATCCCCAGTGGAGCAAACACTGATATTTTGTTCTTTGTACAGGTTCAAAGAAGAAAGAAATAAGATGCAAGATGAACACAAGGAGGATACTTTGACCCTTCATTCCCCAGCAGAGGCTTCTTCCCTTTTGTCCCCAGCAGAGCTCAGAAGAAAGAAGACCGCCAAAATCTTCAGACCCTCCAACATGACTTCAAAAGCAGAGGGAAACACCACAATAATCCCCAGGGAGTCGTCTTGACAAGTCATGTTCCCACCAGACCCCCAATGGAGTAGCACATGAGTGGGAAGAGAAGCACTACAAAAAAACATGGTTTTAGCGACGCTTTTTTTGCGGCGGTAGACAATTACCGCCGCTAAAAGCGCTTATAAACACTTAAGCGGCGGAAGATAGTGTACCGCCGTCGAAATAAGTTTTTAGCGGCGGTAACGCTCTACCGCCGCTAAAATGAATAGCGCGCGCTTCATGTCCGCGCGGGAAGGTTTGGCGCGTTTGTTCACAAGCGGTACTACCGCCGGTAATAACGAAAACTACCGCCGGCTAAAACAATATTTCTTTTGTTTTATTTTTCTTAATTAAAATATTCTTTTAGCGGCGGGAACAGCTTACCGCCGCTAAAAAGGGACTAATTGGCTCCCCCGTATGGACTTTAGTGGCGGGAATCTATTACCGCCGCTAAAAGAGAAGAATTTATCAACCGTAGATTGGGTTTTTAGTGGCGGTAAATAGTTACCGCCGTTAAAAGGATCGGTGAAACCGCGTGGAATGGGTTTTAGCGGCGGTAACTAGTTACCGCCGCTAAAAAAGAACGGTCAAACAGCGTTGAATTGGTTTTTAGCGGCGGGAATTAGTTACCGCCGCTAAAAGGTTGTTGTCCCTGACCCGCGAAAAGCTTTTTAGCGGCGGTAACTAATTACCGCCGCTAAAAGGGTATAAAATCCCAAATCGCGCGATTTGGGGTTTTCTTCTCTACCCGAATCTCTGCATCTTTTTTTTGCCAGCCGATTTCTCTCACGAATCCGGGTGTGTTGCTGCCGGAATTTGGTCGTCGACCTTTTCATTCACAAAGCCGCCGTCGCCGTTCTCCCCCGTCGCCGTTCGCCGTCGCCAAGTGCCGTTCGCAGGTAAGTGCTCGCCAAATCCCACCATTTTGTGATGTAATGTTTTGATTTGCAAAATAAGTTTTGCAAATAAGTTTTAGAAGATTCGTTTTTGATGGTTTTGCTTTTGTAATCACGAAATGTACCCATTGCCTGCAATGTTATTTTATTTTGGCATCTCTGAGTTCCTTATGCCATTTCAAATTTTAAGCTGCATTCTATGAAAGATTCGTGAATATAGGTCGTTGATATTGAAATCATCACATTGACTTCCAAGTCAGTTTTTATCTAAGTCTGATATTTGGCTTCTCTACCGTTCAATAGCTAAATTAGAGTTGAAGTTCTGCAACAAATATGATATAATGGTTTGTATAATGTGGTCGACCGGATTGGTTTTGTAGTGACTCGCCTGTCATCACATAAGCAAGGGCTTTTCCTACAAAAACCAGACATTATTAGACACTAGAAATACTGTTCTAGTGATTATATATGTCACCTTAAAATTATTTTCCCATATTAATGGGTTGTGATTCTTTTTTACAATTATATTGGACTTTCCTTTTTTACTTATATTGGACTTTATAAATATAGCGCTTCAATGCATGTGCTTTAGTTTGATTTTCCTTAAAATCATGTTCCTTTTTTAAAATTATGTCACCTTACAATTTTTATTTGTTTGGAATTCATTTTTTATTTGTTTGAATTCAATAGTATTACAATTAATTCCACTATATGAACCTAAAGTTAGGCCCTTTTGAATTTAAGATATGAGTTATGACTTATGGCCCACCCTATTCCTGTCTTGCTACTCCATATACTAGATCATCTACAATTTAAATCCTGATATATATATATATGTACCTTGGTGTCATCAAAGAAGAGCACATACAACTCATAGCAAAACTCCAAAGTCATTGCTACAGTAGATGCTCTAATCACTAAAAATTTTAATTTTATTCTTGTATTTATAATGAATATTTTAAGTGAATGCATCATTTACAAGTCGATAAGGAGATAATATATAAGTTGATAAGAGCCCTTCCAAAGTCTCTGTCAAGATAAAATATAAAACGATTGAGATCATCATGATAGTTTATTCCATTAAAGAGACAAATCAAATGGAAGAAGTAGCTATCTAGAATTAAATTTAACATTAGCGATTGAGACCCATGATTGTTTTTTTTTGGGGGTAAATCTAATGGACTTACTGTAGAAACCACAATAAAATCAAAATCATCTTTGACTTTAAAAAAAAGATGTAAGACAGTCTACAGGTCTTGCTATGGCCTATTCAAGAGTTTCAACCAATTAGAACAGTCAAGCCATGTTAAAACCATGCGCGTACACGGGTTTTGAGCACTATGGTGTAATTGACAGAGTCAAGTCCATGACAAAAATTCATAGGTCTATTGTTGATAAGTTTTGTGGAAACGACTTCATAAGAAGACAAAGGCCGCCGATGACGACTCGCCTTTCTTGTCTTCATAATCCCAGTTCCATTAAACTAAAGCCTCCTAAAATTAAAGGTTTAGATAACTCTGCAGTCTCTGATATCTAGAGGTCTGTAAAGAATAAACATAAAAACTAAAAGAAAAAAGGAATAGGTACTTACCAACCAAGTAAGTCTTCCTTTTAGGTTTTCATTTCAAATTTTCATTGCTAGCTCCTTGAAAGCTTTGACTTCATTATCCTACCCTAATTAATTTGGGCACTTCTCTATATACATAAATGTGAATGCTATTTTTGGATATGGATGTGGATATAGATGTGAATGCTATTTTTGGATATGGATGTGGATATGGATGTGAATGCTATTTTTGGATATGAATGTGGATATGGATGTGAAAGCTTCGACTCTTCTTTTGTTTACAGGTTAAACCATTATTATTTTAGACCAATTTGGTCTGGACAACCCTCTATTTTTAGGGGAGATGCTGCCGAAATTTTTAGGGGATATAAATAATGGTTAAACCATTATTTATCTCTTTAAGTTCCTTGTTGTGATATTTCTGTTCTAATGCTGTTCAATACCATTGATATTATGATTAGCAGTTTTTTATTCTATTTTTTGGTTAACCTGGTAATTGTTTTTATATTTATTTATCTCATAAAAAAAGTGGGAACAATTCAAATACCCATCTGAGAGGTTACATGTGTAACTATGCCCATCCTATTTTGTGTACTTTGAAGATATTGCATCCTCGCAGTAAGTTTGCAATAATTCTTAGTATTTAAATATGAAGGCATAGATTTGCACATGTAACATCTTGGATTGTCATATTGACAGTTTGGGGATATCAAGTATGTTACTTGTTGACATGTGATTTATATGTATCTCTACTTATAATTTTGGTTTTATCTCTTTGTTCTTCAAATACGTAGTTTTATTGACTTTACGTCAGAAAACTTTACGTATTTGAAGAACTGCGCAGAGATGCTGCCGAAATTCGTGGAGAAATATATGAAGCTTATGACATACAAGTAATGTATTTGGTATTCCTAAATGGGTAAAACCAAGCATAAATTTTAAAACTAACATAAGTACTGTTTGCTATTAGCTAGATTCATTTATAGAGTATGTTTTGCAGAAAGTAATCTTATTCAAAAGCGACGGGTAAATTCTTTCACAACATACTAATAGATGGATCGAAGGTGGATGAAAAGATCTAGGGATTTATTATGTTAATTTCTTAATGTTTTGATGAAGGGTGTGTATCTATATTTATTAACTAAATAGGTTACGTTTACTATGGATGGAATAGGGCTAGTCAAGATTATCAAGATGGAGTCTTGGGTTTCATCAAGTTCTCATGTTCTCGCGGGGCAACTATTAATGGGTTGTTGAAGTGTCCTTGTCCGAAATGTAATAATGTGTTGTATCAAAGTCAAGAAGTCGCATACGAACACATGATTTGCAATGGATTTGATCAAAAGTACACAAAATGGTACTATCATGGGGATGATATTCTCGATTCACAACCCCCCCGTGTTAATCCCATAGTAGATGATGCACAATTTGTGGGTGATGAAGTTAGGCTCATGGTTAAAGAAGCTTATGGGGTGCAGGATGAAATGGACGTATTTGCGAGTTCTTCACATAGGCCATCAGATGATACCCTAACTTGTAATAATCCACAGTTTGAGAAACTATTCCATGATGCTGGAGAAGAGTTATACCCGGGGTGTAAAAGCCGCACGAAATTGTCGTTCATTGTTAAACTATTTCACATAAAGTGCCTAAGTGGATGGAGCAATAAGTCATGGACTTTGATGCTTGAGTTGTTGAGAGAGACATTTCCGTTTGTGTCAAAATTGCCAGAAACAAGTTCACAGGTCAAGACGATGATATCGGACCTGGGTCTTAATTATAACAAAATAGATGCGTGCCCAAATGACTGTATGCTATATTGGAATGAAACTAGTGAAAAACAAAAATGTGATATTTGCGGTAATTCTAGATGGAAATCCGAAGACAGTCATTCCAATAAAAAGGGAAAGAAAAAGGCAGCAAAGATATTAAGGCACTTTCCTTTGAAGCCGCGTCTTCAAAGATTGTATATGTCTTCCAAGATTGCCGATGATATGAGATGGCATGTGGATGGTTGTACTGATGATGATAAGTTAAGGCATCCTGCGGATTCTATGACTTGGAAATATTTTGATGTTATGAATAGCGAGTTCAGTTCTGATCCTCATAATGTTAGACTGGGCTTAGCATCTGACGGCTTCAATCCATTTAGATCAATGAGTATCACCCACAGCACGTGGCCAGTCATTTTGATTCCATATAACTTGCCACCATGGTTGTGCATGAAACAACCAAACATGATCCTTTCTTTACTCATACCAGGGCGGAAGGGGCCGGGAAATGATATTGATGTGTACTTGCGCCCTCTTATAGAAGAGTTAAAAGACCTATGGGGTTCTGGGGTTGAGACATATGATGCGTCAAGAAAGGAGGTCTTCACTTTGCGTGTAGGGTTAATTTGGACGATTAGTGATTTCCCTGGGTATGCTATGCTTTCGGGTTGGAGCACTAAAGGGAAACTTGCATGCCCTTCTTGTCATAAAGACACGTGTTCTAAGTATTTGCGTCATAGCCGGAAGCACTGTTATATGGGTCATCGTCGATTCCTACCTCTTGATCATAAGTTTCGAAAGCAGAAACAATCCTTCAATGGTACCACAGAGACAAGGGAAGCTCCAATAGGATTAATCGGGTGGGATACTGTTGATCACTTAAGGGACAGTTCACATGTATTCGGGAAGCATACCAGTAAGAAGTACTCTAAAAACACTGGTAAAGGAGTGATGCCCTTTAATTGGAAGAAAAAGAGCATATTTTTTGAATTGCCATATTGGAGGGATATTATGTTGAAACATAATTTGGACGTGATGCATATTGAGAAGAATGTTTGTGATAGTATACTTGGTACATTGTTAAATATTGATGGAAAAACGAAGGACAACTTTAAGGCGCGCTTGGTTTTGGTTGACATGGGTATTAGACATGCACTTCATCCACAGATGTTACCAGATAGAAAGAAAGCATGTTTGCAGGCTGCATGCTTCTCACTAGACAAACGGGAACAAGATATATTTTGCAAAGTGCTGAAAAGTATAAAGGTTCCAGATGGTTATTTGTCCAACATTGCTAAATGGGTGAGTAATAAAGAACGGAAGACATTTGGTCTTAAAAGTCATGAGTTCCATGTGTTGCTGCATCAACTATTGCCTCTTGCTATTCGGAAAGTGTTGCCAAAGAATGTAGCATCCGTATTGATAGAGTTGAGCAACTTTTTTCATCAATTGTGCTCCAAAGTTTGTGAAGTTGATGACTTGAAGCGCCTTCAAGATAGTATTGCACAAGTATTATGCTAGATGGAGAGGATTTTCCCCTCATCGTTCTTTGATATTATGGTGCATTTTCCAATTCACTTAGCAAATGAAGCTATGGAAGGGGGGCCTGTCCAATATCGTTGGATGTATCCAATTGAAAGGTACGTATTACAACAGTCTTATTAAATGTGTTTCCTTGTATTTCGCCGTCGAATCATATTGATTATCAAGATTTTTTGTTTTTCATAATAGGTACTTGTACACCCTAAAGTCATATGTGCGCAATCGAGCACAACCGGAGGGGTCAATTGCAGAAGGGTATATTGCGGAAGAATGTATGATATTCTGTTCCCGATACTTACCTAACGTAGAATCAAAAACTAATCGGCCGCAAAGAAACTATATTGAAACTGCAATTGGAAGTGCCCAACCATATAAATTATCCAATATTGAGTGGGCACAAGCGCATCGTTATGTGCTTTTCAATGACGATAGGGTTGCAAGTTTTCGAATGTAAGAAGTTACTTACTTACCTCATCCATTTGTTTCTATATTACAATATTTTCATATTCTTTGAATTAATCATTGTATTTTACATTACAAGCGTCATCTAAGCCTTCTTAAGATGTTAACTCCAAGGGCAAGGGAACATGACATACAAAAGAAACATAATAATGAATTCATGCAGTGGTTTAAAGAACATGTAAGACACCTTGTTTCATTTATAGAGTTTTAGCTCCACATGTGTTGTTTAATATTGCATTTCTTAACCTACTTGGCCCCTTATTTATAGGCCGAGACACTAAAAGCATCAAATAGTGCCGTCTCCGAGGACATTATGTTGTTGTCACAGGGGCCACAATCAATGGCAAAAAAATTCAAGGGATACATAAGTAATGGATATCGTTTTTGCACGATGGAGAAAGAGAAATCCTCAAAAAGTCAGAATAGCGGTGTTGTGGTAAAAGCAAGCACTACTAGCTACGCTAGTACGAAAGATAAAAATCCAATAACAAGTTATATGTCTTTTTACGGGCGTCTGACTGATGTGATCGAATTGGCATATTCAGAGCAGCTTAGACATGTACTGTTTAAGTGTGATTGGGTTGATATCATGACACAAGGAAGAGGCATTAAGACAGATGAGTTAGGATTTACACTTGTGAACTTCAAACGGTTATTATATACTGGTCAACATGTCATGGATGATCCGTTTGTGTTCGCATCTCAAGCTGAACAAGTTTTCTTTGTGGTGGATCCAATCGATGAAGAGTGGAATGTTGTTGTGAAGACTAAGCCAAGGGACTTGTTTGAATAGATCACGAATGATGATCAACCCATTGATTGCGAGCCATATGCTACCCAACTTGTAACAAATAATGAAGAAGAGGTTGATGGGTTGAGTTGGGCAAGGGAAGACGTACCTGGAACAACAGTTGATGCTCATTCTCATACGAGTATAGAACAGCTCGCATCTTCTAGTGATCCTGTTCATGACGAACAGGGATCGGATTCTGATGATGACCATGAATGAATTGTAGTGATCATGTTCATTCTCATTTTTTGTCTTGAATACGACACACTATTTTCTTCTATTAAACTAACTAACAAACAATAGCCGTTTATGATGAATCAGATTGTTATTGACTTGTATGATTTTATTTTCTACAGCATATAGTGTATTTTATTAGATGGTAGAGGGTGGGCCAGCTAGGAGGGGTAGAGGTCCTACTAGATGCCTTGATATACTAAAACTTCGACCTGGAGAAAAGTTCAACATCGATATAGATGAATTGGGGCAGCCAATTGGACCAAATGCCTCCAAATTGGCTAGTTTTTGTGGGACACTGGCACGCGATGGACGTGTTATACCCTTGAATCGCTTTGGCTGGCGAGAAGTCACAGATAGGGAGAAGGACCGAGCGTGGTCACTTGTAAAGGTAAATAATCTAAATTTTAATGTAGTTCATTGCTCAAAATGTCCACATATTTAGCTAATTGGTATTAACTTTTAAATTTCAATTTGTTATGCACCGTAGGAAAAGTTTGAGGTTGAAAAGAGGTTGCGTGATGTTATCCTACAATCAATAAATAAAAAATGGAGGGACTATAAGTCCGATTTGAAGCAGAACCATTACAATCCATACGAAACAAATGCTGAACGTATAAATCATCGCCCACCAGATGTGGTAGAGGAGCAATGGGCAATTATAGTAGAGTACTGGAACTCACAAAATGCCCAGGTAATTTGTTAATTAGTTAATATGTCTTCTAAAGCTACTGCATCATTGTTTATTGACTTTGTATGATTATATGTTGCAGAACTTGTCAGCAAGGAATAAAACTAATCGTGCCAACCAGACCCTTAATCATACAGCTGGGACAAAGAGCTTTGCCAGGGTCAGAAACGAACAGGTATAACAAATGGCCACTTATGAATGTCTTGATATACTATTATAAATCTAGTCACCTCATCAACTTGATGATTGGTTTTCATAGTGTACGATCTTATTTTATTGCTTTCTTATCTCTTCTAAGTTGTATAGTAGCTTTTCTATTTTCTTGTATGATAAGATGTGATATTTATGTGAATGGGGATTGTATATGAATGCTACGTTTTGCATTCTTTTTTGTTTTTCAGGTTGAATGGCTTTATTTTAGACCAATTTGGTCTGGACAACCCTCTATTTTTAGGGGAGATGCCGTCGAAATTTTTATTATTTTTTCTTTATTTATCTCTACTTGTGTTCTTTGTTTTTATATTTCTTCATCTTTTTAATCTGGTCAATTGTATTAATTTCTGCTTGTGGATGTTTAAATGATTTATGATCAATTAACACCATATTTTTTCATTAGGGATTGGCGGGCCGTGATGAGACTATTATAAAAACGCATACTCGAAAAGATGGCACGCCAATCAATGATGAAGCAGCTGACAAGATAGTAAGTTATTTCCTCTTATTGTAGGTATACTTGTAGCATACGAATAACTTTATTAGCATCTATTTTGATAACTCAATGATTGCATAAATATTTTTTTCAGGATCAAATGCGAACTATCATGGAACAAGGCACACCAGATTCGACAGCCCGAGATGATGTATATACTCAAGTCATGGGGCATGACACACATGGCAGGGTGCGGTGTTGTGGGTTAGGCCACACGCCCACTAGGCTGTGGGGTGGTAGTGCATCCTCGAGTACGTCATCTTGGTATGTCGATATGGATGAATTTAATAGGATGCGAGAACAATTGCAACGTACAGAGGAGCGACTAGAAGAAGAGATGCGACAACGACAAACAATTGAAGCAATTGTTGCACAGCATGCCAGAGAATTTGAAGAATTTAGAAACTTCATGATGAGTAAACGTCAAACACAGGTATTATATAAATGCCTTACAAAAATACATATAGCACAAATTCATATCATATTTATATTTAAATACCACACTTAATGATCTTTCTTACAATTTATAGTCTCCTGGCGAAACATTTGCAAATAATAGTCCTCCTCGGGATTTTAGCTAGACAGACATGCATTCTTATTATTTGAGGTGAGTAACACAAGATAGCTTCGGTTCTATATATATATATATATTAATTTTTTTTGGCTAAATTGATTTGTCTACTTATAATTTTACTGACGCATGATTCATTGTTATTTTCATGCAGGGCTATTAAATTGATACCAGTTGCAATTTCACTTGTTAATGGAAACCATTAATTTACAGTTCTTTAGTTTAATTTATATGACATGAATTTTCAGAGTATTTTAATTTTATTAGAATTTCTTTTAATTCACTTTCTTCTTTGTAATTGTTTCGCTCTATTTGTTATAAAATTTGCTACGAAATGAGATATTTTACAGGTATTTTACAGGATTTTCGGTCCACCTAATTATGGTTTTTGTATATGCAGGTAAGGGCTTTTAGCGGCGGTAATTACCGCCGCTAAAAGCCAAAAGTATTAAGCGGCGGTAATTACCGCCGCTTAAAACGAGAGTCGCATTTACTTATACAAATTATTAGCGGCGGTACCTACCGCCGCTAAAGGAATATAGAAGCACGTGAGGATATTAGCGGCGGTAACTGCTACCGCTGTTAAAAATTTCTTATTAAGCGGCGGTAATACCCGCCGGTAAAAAGGCAATTTAACGGTGGTAATGACCGCCGTTAAATTCCCGCCATCTATTTCTCCGAAATAGCGGCGGTAATTTTGCTACCGCCGTTGCAGGCGTCGCTGATTCGTTTAGTGGCTCGATATTAAGCAGCGGTAGGGTTTACCGCCGTTAAAACTTTAACGGCGGTAATTTGACCTTTACCAGTGGGACTCTACCGCCAGTAAAAATCAACTTTTTTGTAGTGAAGATTTAACGCCTCGACCAGAGAAAGAACCTGGCAAGGAGAAGCAACAAGGAAGAGCAATCACGGGCCAATTCACCCCCTCTTGTAAATTTTGATTCCCACTTTTGTAAATAGCATAGGCTAAAGTAGGTGTATGGTCTCCGAGATGATGGGCAGCAGCGCAAAAGCCTCCTCCCGTTCTCCCACCTTCACTCCCAGTCCCTAAACTTGGTCTAATAATCTTCCTTTAAAAAAAAACTCAAGGAATCAAGAAGAAATCGAAATTGAAGTCACTAAAAGCTTTAATGGAACAAACAAGAAGAAAAGAACATTATTAAATGCCTTGCATAAACGCCGAAACAGGCTGATGAACTCAGATTTAATCCTATCTTTTCAAAAACAAAGAACGAAGGAATAGCCCTATTCAAACCCGAAAGAGGGTATAGGGATTCCAAAGTCAAGAAGTGATATCAGATATCTGACACTTCCTTTTCACTGAAAACAATTCAATGATTGAGCTCGTTGACCATGTCGACAGAAATGCAAGGTGCAAAAATAAGTTTCTTCTTCTTCTTTGCCGTTCATCCCCCAAGGTGATTCCAGCAAAGAGGGGCAGCTGTAGACACCTGATTTTTGCACCCCCGAAATGAAGAAAAATGAAAAGTCAAACCCGGAGGGAGTCAGAAAATTGAATTTTTGATTCAAGTGAATTTGGCCATCAAACTTCATCTCATTAAAAAGAGCATTTTGACACGGTTCCAACGCAACTGAGTTTGCTGAAATCGGAGTCCAGATGAGAAAGATATGAGCTGGTCAAACGTTTGGGGAGCAAAAAGTTGACTTTTTGCTCGACCCCAATTCAGCTGCCAAACTTGATCCCAATGGATAGGTGGTTCCGAGCCGGTTCCAACGACACTAAGTTTGCTGAAATCGGACACCGGACAAAGAAGTTATGAGCAGTTGAAGTTTCAGAAAAACTGCCCATGTGGCAAAAAGACAGCAAAAAATGGAATAAACCAATGAAATAAATAAAATAAATGTATTTATTAATATTTTAATAAAGGGAATCTCGCTTTATAATAAAATAATCAGAAAAATCAAACGAAATCTTGCAAAAAAATCAAATTGAATAAAGATTTGAAATCCAAACATTTTAAAAACGTACTGGCCCGTATTTGAAATACGGGCAAGCTTCTAGAAGAGGACGTGCGTCACTGTACGGCGGGACACGTGTCCCGTACGGCCGATTCTGCGAGATTTGGAAATGTGTGTTTTTCGCCCGTATTTAAAGTACGGGCACGACCCTTTTTGCCTATAAATAGAGAGGCCCCCCTCATTTCGACAAGCCATCTCCATAGGCCTCCACCCTCTCCCTCTCCTGCTAGCCAGAGCCAACCTCTGCCCAATTGCCGCCACTCCAATACCTAAACCCATTTAATACCCAAAATGCCCTTGTCATCCCAAAACCATGCCTAAACCCCCAAATGCCTCTTTTTAAACCCAACCTCCTACCAAACCCCTTTTAAAATCATCCTAATAAAATTGAGAGGATGCGGAAGCGCTGCTCAAATTGTCGGAGGACCTTAACATCAACCGAACAACCAATTACATTGTAAGTATGTTCTTCCTCTAAATTAAATGAATCTTGATTTTTTCTTTCTCTTCCTCACTACCTCTTTTCGTTTTCATGTTATTTCTAACATGTTTTGAGTGTTGTATATAATGAGGAATTGCATCCAAAAGTAGTCATTCTTATGCAAAAAAGGAGGTGGTTACAAAGGGTTATCAAAAATGTCTCAAAAAAGGAAACTTGACTCCATTTGATCACCATTACGGGAAGAAGATTGAAGCCCTTTTTGAACATCTGATATCCCCTGTAAATTACCCCTTTCCCATTCCCAAAAATTGATGGTGAACAACCAAGAAGGATCTTGCTTACTAAAAGAACAAAAAGAAGGAAAAAGATGATAATTTGGACCAAAAGAAGAAAATGCAGTGATTTGAAGGAGCTAGAACCATCACGGGCGTCGCAGAAAGCTACCAAAAGGCCACGGAACTGATCCCAAGCAGATTTGGCACTAGAAATGCAAAATTGGCTGCGTCCGTAAACTTAGAACGGTCCGGGCATACCCGTATTTGCTTCACGGGCAAGCCCGAACCGGATTTCATTTACGAGCAAGGGCAGTCCGTATAACAAATACGGGCAGATCTAAAAATAACATAAAAAATGTAATTTTCCAACCCGGTTAGATATGTTCCGACCCGAACCAACTTGACCCGATCTCATATGTTGTTTGGGATATCTTTAGTCCATTTGTGGACTGTGGGCCTAGAAGGGCCCACCAAGATCACCTTGGGCCCACTTGAGTGGCCCACATTTTGACTGGCCTATACCAGGCCTGTTTTCAATAAACAGGCCCAGGCCCCTTGACCCTTGGCTAATGGGCCAAATTCAAGCCCATCAAGCCCAAATAAAAATGTAAATAAATAAAGTTTAAATAAATAACCAAATGGGTTACCCAATAACCCAAATGGGCCCAGGCCCAACCATGGCAGCCCACGGGTCTTCCAAAGGGACCCAGATCCGACCCATTTCACTTGCATAAATAAAAAAGATAAAATCAAAATAAAAGGGACCCACACCTTCAGAGGGTCCCACCAGACCAAATAAGGCAGCATGCTGGCCTACGAAGGGTGAACTTGACTCAAAAACCAGGGAGACCCAAGGGACCCGTCGAACAGACGAGGCGGGCCAGGGTGTCTTAGGGCTTCCCCGGACGTAACCAAGGACTTAGCTAGAACTCTGAAAAGCCGCAGACCAGACTTAGACCCGGATAGGGCAATCACCGTGTCTGCCTGCACCTCTCAGGCAGTGGCGACTCCGAAAGTCCCGAGGCACGCACGAACCTCCACGTGCGCCCTGTGTGCGATCTAGATTTTTTAGGTGCGCACAACCAGCATGCAGTACCAGAATCAATACATGGAGATGGTCGCTTATCCACATGTACAGAGAATCACCAGTGGCTCACCGGGGTATCCCTCCAGACATAGGACCTTCCCAAACAAACTAACTTGCAAAGGAAGTGCGTCGCACAAGGGAGAAACTCAACCCAAATGACATATCCCTAAGCTATCTAGCTACAACTATGGATCCATAACCAGCTATGCCCACTAGACTCTAAAAATTCCCTAAAGTATAATATTTCTATAAGGGTTGGTGCCTAGCGGTATATAAAGGTTAAATCTGTCAATTACTTCAATATTTTGGGTTATCTGAGTTCTGAATTCTCTTTATGTGATTATCTGAATCATAGTGTAATTTAGAGATGTTCTGGAATTTAAATAATAGCCAAATGTTCCAAAAATTAGATTTCACAGTTTTAAACAAAGTTTGGCAACTAGTGTCCTAATATCTTCCTAATTTATTTTTCTGTAAAACAAGGAATTAGATAAATTATTTTGGTCTTAAAACATCTTAATTAATCATTAAAATTTACTACAAATAGTTTGGAATTGAATCAGATTTGAAATTACAAAATTCTGAAATTTCTGCACAGAGCGCCTAGGATCGCCCCGGCGGTCACAGGTCAGCGATAGTGCAAAGTAGATCGCTGACGATAAGTCTTCACGCGATCTTCGGCGGTCTCAAATTTTTAACTAGCGCCGAGGATCGCCAAGCACAGTCAAGGTCATCGGTCCCCCAAAAACGAATAGAAACAGTTTCAAAACGTGATTTTTCCTATTTTAAGCAATTCCACAATACTTATAACGATTATATCATGCTTCATACATATATCTACATCAAAAAAACATGGTTTGAAGATTAAACACACGTAAATACAAATCAATCGATCAAACAGTGTCACCTACCTCTGTTCGCTTGGTTTATCCTTCTCCTCTTGAACAGCAACGATTACAAACGTAAAACTCTACTCTTGGGATGAAGAAAACCCTCTCCTTTCTTCTTCTTTTCTTCCTTTCTTCTTCGGTCGATCACAGTCGCTCTTGGTCGTGCGACTGTTGCTTGCGGCTGTCGAATACGAAGGGAATTTCAAAACGTATACGATTAGGGTATAAACCATTATATATATTCTCTTGATCCCACGTAGCTCACATCCATTAGACTCCATACACACGCCCAATCATACCTCTTAAAAATTAAAGTGTTAATCATACCTTGATATCTCATGATCGGACGGTCGGATCTGCGTCCAACTCTGGATCTCCACTAATTATATCATCCCCTACATTAATAAAATATTTTCATCAGTTATAATTCCCAAAGATATTATTTATTAATTTATTATATTATTTAAGGAAAATTCGGGGTTTTACAACTGCCGCTAGGAACCAACTTAAATCATGATCCTATGCTACTACACTTCACCAAACTTCCTGCACCAGCACACTTAACCAGCTAAGATCTCCAGCATGCCACCCCAACTAACCACTCTAAAACAACCAAATTAAAACTTAGCAATATCTCAAACCTATTTAAGTATAAGCAGCCCATTCGGTTCGACCAAAAATCCCGGCTTGACTCCTTTTTCTCAAATTCTGAAAATTTTCTATCAATTAAATAAATTCATCTACCATAAAATAAGAACTTTAATTTTATTAAAATTAAGGATTTTACATGGCCACTCTTTCATCTCTACCCTGGGGCAACCATACTACTCCCACATGATTGGCCAGCAGGCAACAAGCTTTAGTGCTTTGGTCTAGATCGCCAACATCAAGAAGACCAGTGAACGGAGGCAAGAGGCCTGAAGGCCAAAAAGACGTGGTAAGTGTTGACTCTGCATAGGGGTAACAACCACTCCACCTGCAAAGAGGGTCTCATCCACTAGCACGAGGCCTACAGGGTCAGTACCACCGCAGGGTGCGCAAAGGGAAGATCGAAGACAGAGGGTTTTCACACCGCTTCCCCATACAATGGCAGAGGTCCTTCCCATATTGTTGAAGGGAGGCTATTTAAGGCTGATAACTCCCAACCCGAATGCGGCATTGAATAAGAATTACAACCCTAGAGTAACTTGCGAATATCACATGGGGTCGCCGGGGCATGACCAATCAATGTTGGGCACTTCAGCATGCAATCCAGGATTTGATTGATGCCAAAAAGATCATTGTGGACCCTCCTGCTCCTGCCAAGACCCCACCTGCTGCCATAGAAGTGAATCCTTTTCCAGACAACAAGGGGGCATCTTCGAGCGGAACAGGCTAGAAAAAAGGCAAGGCAAGGTTGCAAGGCGCAACCAACTCCCAAGAATCCAAAATCTGCATCGGACGCGGTCCCACACCGAGTCCGCCATTCCCAGGCTAAGTTAAAATTTACTTTTTGCATTAACCGTCCCTGGTAGGATTGGTCGTTTTGTAAATATTTTACATGCTTCTACTTTCATGCAAACTTTTGTAAAAAACCTTTTGAAAAAAAAAAGATAAGAAAATACTTTTTGAAAAAATGGCAAGTGCTCGGGTCAATGATGACATCATTCTGAGACCGCACCTTGTTTGGCACGACCGTGGTCATGGAAAAATGCTGAGTTGCTCAAAGGAGTCTTCAGCCGAGTGCCACATACTGCTCCCATGAGAACCTTAACTGAGCCAAAGACAACCTTTTCTTGATTTATGCCTTGATTTTCCTTCCAAACCTATCTTTACACCAGGGTGATCCATGAAAGAAAAGAAAGGAAAAGAAAAAAAGAGAAAGTGCCTAAACCAGCTAAGGGCCGAGGCCGGCTTTGCAATTTGCATCACATCTTTAAGAAAGGATGAGAGGCCATCCTTCATACATACTGAATTTTAAGAACCGCTAGTCAAAACACTTTGGGCTTGATCGTATTATTCAAAAACCCGTGTTGTGTTTAGCCACCCCACACTAGGGCAAAGCTGAAAAAGAAAATAAAACGGATGAATGGATTCCTGAATAAATTTGCATGAACATTTGAACCAAGTTGTCACAACTTCTGCAAAAGGATAAGAGGCCATCCTTGCTTTATTTTCCCAGTCTTCAAAGTTATATCTCTAGTCAAAACATTTGAGCCTAACTTTCCTTCTTCTAACCCATTGAGTCATGAGCCCTAAATAAGGTGCTTGATAAGGAAGAAAAGACATGAATGAGCAAGAACAAAGAAAAAGAAAAGAAAGCAGAAAATACACTAAACCATGCTAATCAAAGCAAAAAGCCAAGATGACCCCAAAGCAAAAGAAAGGAAAAGCAAAAATGCTAGAGGAAAAAGTGAAGGTCACAAAAGGCCTCAAAAAGAAAAGGAAAGAAAGTGAAAGTCATTGGCAAAGCCCAAGCAGTCAAGAAAAGGGTAGAACATGACTCGACCCATTTACAAAAAGACTTTGAGCCATTTTCCCTTTCTTTCATAAACCAAAAACCTCAGTCTTCGTTTCGTCCCATCAAAAAGTCCTTTTTGATTGCAAAAAATGTGACAATTGAATTCATGCAGATTTTTGAGGAAGGAATCTAAAAAGAAGAATGAGCTTTGGCAAGACACAAAGTAAAACCTGAAAATGAAGAGATAAGAACTTGAGCCTTACATCCCATCATTTCTCAGACTTAAAACTAAGCCGATGTTTCGTCCTAATATGAAGACCTCTCTGATCTATGGGACATGATACACAAAAGTCAGCCAAAGACCCTCAAGCTGGGGTAGGCACTAAACCCAAGGGAAAAGACAAAGGGAAAATCCTCAATTGCAAAATCCTGAAACCACCCTAAATGGTTGGATCAAGGTGAGAGAAACCAAAACTGGGGAAGGGAGAACACTCCTTGAGACATCCCTCATCTTTTAAACCTCTGTAAAGCCTCTGAGGGCACAAATCAAGAATCTCATGGGAATGCGTGTCGAGCACACCGTTCCAGAACACTTCAAGCTAACAAGGCAAATCACCATGGTCATTGGTCCTGCCATTTCTTTTGAAGCACTTGTACAAAATTTCTGAAAAAGCTTTTGAAAAAATATTTCATTTTAGTCATGTGCACTCACACACACAATAAAACCAAGTAAGCCACAAGTGCTTATAGTGTGAATTTCAGATACCTCACCACGTTGTGAGAATTTGCAGGCTTGGGCGAGGCAGAAAAATCAGAGGATATCAAGAAGCATCCTCAAGTCAGAAGAAAAGAAAAAGAAAAAAAAAGAAGAAAAGGAAAAAACAGAAGAAAAGAAAAGCAAAGCGAGGAAAGCCATGCGGCAATCTAGAGCACACCAAGAGGGAGTTTGAAGAAAGCTCACCTGTCCCCTGGGGGTTCTTTCCCGAATAAAGAATCCCCACATCCCCAGCGGAGAACCATCCAAAACAAAGCTTAAGCAAGCTCAAGGACAAGAAGAGAAGGCATGTTTTGAAGACAAAAGAGCAAATTGGCCCTTTATTTAAATTTTGATTTCCTACTTTTGTAAGTAGAGTAGGACAGGTGTGTGAGTCCCCTTGAGGCACCGGACAGCACCAAGAGCACCTCCTCCTTCCTCTCTCCTTCCGTTCCTTGGCCAACCTTTAGCCGCCCAAAAAAAAAACCTAAAAAATGTTTGCACCCTCACTGAAATCTGAAAATTGCATCCTCACTGAAATTTGAGAAGCTGAATCATTCAGAAAACCCGAAACCTCCCAAAACCAGAAAGGTGCTAATCACCACCTATTCCCAAGAACCAGAATCTAGAAAAGGTGCTAATCACTACCTATTTCTAAGAACCAGAATCTAGAAAAGGTGCTAATCACCACCTATTTCTAAGAGCCAGAAACGGGAAAAGTACCACACGTGTAACAAGCTCACGTTAATGTGTTTTATTCCACAAACCAAAAATCAACTCCTAAGCTCTCTCAGAAAGATATGAGGAATGCAAAATTTGGGTTTCTTTCAACCTTTGTCATTCATCAACAAGTGACTCCGACAAAGGGGGGCAGCTGTAAGCACCCAAATTTTGATCAAACCAAAACAATGCGCTAAAAGACAGCAAAATAGCTCAAAACCCTAAGGAACAAAAATTGGCCTTTTGATCAGGTACAAATCCACCGCCATACTTCTTCCCAATGATTAGGAAATTCCGACACGATTCTAATGCAATTGAGTTTGCTCAGATCGGGGTCCGGATGAAGAAGATATGAGCCGGTCAAACTTGAGGAGTAGCAGAAATTGACTTTCTGCTAAACCCCAGATCAGCTACTTAACCATATCTCAATGGATAGAGAACTCCGATACGGTTCTAACGCAACTGAGTTTGCCAGATCGGAGTCCAGATGAAGAAGATATGAGCAGTTGAAGTTTCCGGGTAACAATGCCAGAAATTGCACATGTGGCAAAAGGGCAAAAAAATATCTAAGGGGTGAATCCGTGAATATAAAAAATGCTGAAAATATCTCAGGGATTAATCTGCAAATATCCAAAATGCTGAAAAAATCTCAGGGACGAATCTGTAAATATCCAAGGGAAAATCCATAAATAATAAAAAGATCAAGATAATATCTCAGGGGCAAATCAGGAAAAATCTCAGACTAACCGGAATTAATTTTCGGTTATACACAAAATGTGTATAATCGGAATCCAATTTCGGTTCATAAAGTAAAAAATCCGGATTTGTTGACAAATTTCCCGACAAGATCTTGGATTTTTCATGATTGTATGTCTGAAAAGGGCGTAACGGGAATTTTATTTCGGTTACATATAAACTTAGTATAACCGGAATTGAATTCCGGTTATACTAGTTTCTCTTCATAACCAGAATTGTATTCTAGTTATTCTTTTTTTGTCTATAAGAGCGTCAGCAGCTCATTTGCAAAGGGTTAGCCATTTTAGCTTTTGGAGCTCCCCCTTCCTTGCACACTCTCACTCACTCCCAAGCCTTGAAACCCCTTTTAAAACACATCCAAACTCTCTCCCTTCTCTTCCTCCTCCATTCTTGAACCTTGGGAAAGCTTGGAGGTGCTGTTTGCATGAAGAAGAGGTTGCTCAAGCCACTGGTGGAGCTCCTAAGGAGCTTAACACTCTTCAAGGGGAACTCTAAACCCCAAGGTATGATTCCCTACTGCATTTTATTCCACATATATGAGTATGAATATGTTTGGAGCATGTAAAGTTTTGTTTCCTTGTCTATGGATTCCCCCCTTTTTTAGCATATGTTTTCCCCCTCTTGGTGCTCACTCCTTCATATTTAGCCGCGGTTAAATCCCCGTGGTAAAGGGATGAGATTTAGGCTGCGAAAGAGAGAGAGAGAGAGAGATCACTCTTTAAGAGCAATTTGTGTCTTTTTTTGGTTCCTATCAACTGTTTTGATTAAATGGGGGAGCATGTTTCCCCCCTTTTGCTTAAGTCCCTTGTACCCCATAAATCCCCTTCGCATCCTTTCTTTTAATGGTTTCACTTCCTATTGCATGCTTGCTATTTTTTTATGTTTGTATGATGTAAAGCATGTGTGCCTAGGTAGGATTTTTTACGTGGATGCCTTGAAAAGCATGATCCCTCCCCCTTGATGCCTAAAAACACCCCAAAGGAGTGGCCTAAAAAGGCCTCTCCCATTCAATCAGACCACTGTGGGCCCAAACAAGGGCCCACGAAACCGTAGGCTACCCTAGGAGCCCCCAGAAATCCAGCCCCTTTGAAAAAGAGCAAATTTGGTTTTCTGTGTTTGCCTGAAAACTCAGTTCAGGCAAACATCATTCTGTGCATAACCGAAATCGAATTTTGGTTATGCAGGAAAAGACAGTATGACCGAAATTTAATTTCGGTCATACTGGATTTTGGTATAACCGAAATTGAATTTTGGTTATACCCTGTAAACTCTAAATTTGTGGTTTTTAGCCCCTTAGCCCCTTTCCAATCATTGTTTGAACAAACCAATTAGCCCAATAGGGTTTCGGGTCAACCCGAGACCCAGCATGGGTCTTGGACCCAATGGGTCCAGCTTGACTCATTGTGGGCCTTCCAACGGGGCCCACCCAGTCCAACTAGCTCATTTGAATTAAAGAAAAAGATAAATTAAATGAATCCAATGGGCCACACCGTTTGAGGCCCACCAAAAAGCCCCATTTGAAGCATGATTGGCTAGGTTAGGTGGTTTGGCCATGACCATGGGCTTGGGCCTATCGGGCCCAACTCCCTTCATGGGAAGCCCACAAGACCAAAGGACGGGATCCATTAGTCCCGACCCTAATTGCCATGGGCTGCCAAGCCCAAACCTAGGTAATGGGCCCCAAGCCCATTACTAGCTCACTTTGGCTCAAATAAATCAAGATAAATCAAAATCACTTGGAAACCAACTGTTTGGCCCACCCAATGGGCCCACAAAACCATCCGGGCCCACCAAGCATAAAGTCTTAAATTCTTTCGAATCAAATCTTAAATAAAATCAATAAAATCAACTGAAACCAAAAGGGGTTATCCAACGTAACCCCAAACGGGACTTGGGCTTTCACTAAAGCCCAAATTGGCATCCTGTGGGCCTTCCAACGGGGCCCACACACCAGACCCAGATCACTAAGGTTAAATAAGATAAAATCAAATCAAAGGGACCCACACCAATCAGGCGGTCATGACCAGACTTAACCAAAAATTGCATAGGAATTGGGTGAGATAGAACAAGACCAAGTTGACTCAAACCAGGAAACCCATGGGACCCGTCATTTGATGGGGTGGACCGGGGTGTCTACGGACTTCCTCGGACCGTAATCGAGACCCTACCACAGAATCTCAAGCCACAAACCGCCTACTAGAAAAAACCTAGGCACCCAGGTGTCTGCCTGCACCCGATCAGGCAGTGGCGACTTCAACTTTCACGAATTACCCTTCAAGAGGCTCGCGCCCGTGCCGTGCAACCATGCGCACAATAGGAAAGCAAGTTGATCAAGTGGAGACAAAAATACAAACCCAAGAAACGATTCCAAAAGAAATTTCATTAGTAAAACCAACAATGAAAATATACTCCTATATTTAAACCAAATGAGATTCCCAAACAATTGACAAAACAATTAAGAAGTAGAGAATTTGAAGAAGAATTAGATATTAGGTTAAGGCAAATTTTAGTTATACCAGATTCACAAGAATCTTCTTCAATAACTCCACAACAATTAAGATTTAGGGATAAAGACAGAGAAAAGAGTGTTGTAATGATAGAAAAAATTGATGATAGACTAGAAGTAAATAAATTGAATTGGAAAAATACTAGAAACTATTATCCGAGACCAAGTTTTCCAGATATGCAATTTAAAGAAAAACCTCAATTTACACAAGCATCTTTTCACCCAAATACAATTTATGAATGGAATATAGATGGAAAATCAGAACATTTAATTTTAGAAACTTTGCAACAAATGACAATGGTAGCAACAACCTAAAGAATTAAACAAGAAAATGTTAGTGAACAAGCCATAGCAGCTACTTTAGTTGCAGGCTTTACAGGTCAATTAAAAAATTGGTGGGATAATTATCTTACTGAAATAGATAGAGAAAACATTTTTAATTCAGTCGAAGTAGATGATAATGAAAAACCAATTAAAACTGAAAATGATCAAGAAATTCCAAATCCTGTAGAAACTTTAATTTTTACAATTGTTAAAATGTACATAAGAGACCCATCAAAGCTAAAAAACAATTCTTCTAAAATTTTATTAAATCTTAGGTGTAGAAAACTACAAGATTTTAAATGGTACAAAGACATGTTTTTATCAAAAGTATTACTTAGGGAAGATTGTAATCAAGCCTTCTGGAAAGAAAAATTCTTATCTGGATTACCTCAAGCTTTGTCAGCGAAAATCAAAACTAAATTAGCAGAACAACACAAAGGATCAATTCCATATGATAGGTTAACCTGTGGAGACTTAATCTCTACAATCAATTCTAAAGCTTTAGCAATTTGTACTGAAATTCAATTAAAAAATAAATTAAAGAAAGATAATTTGACAACAAGGAAAGACTTAGGTAGTTTTTGTGAACAATTTGGTTTTGAGAAAATAAAAACACCATCATCAAAATCTAGAAAATCTTACAAACCATATAAGTCAAAACCTTATAAACCAGAAAGAAGATATAAAAAATCAAAAAAACATTTTAGAAAATAAAGAAAAACCAAGCTCTTCAAAAAATAAAGATAATAGAAAAAAATATTCAAAACCATTTAAGAAAAATTTTAGTAAAGATAGAGTATGTTATAAATGTGGTAGAATAGGACATTATGCCAATAAGTGTAGATTAAAACAAAAATTAAATGAATTAGATTTATCTGAACAATTGAAAGAAAAATTACAAGAAATTTTAATACTTCAAGACTTGGACATTGAAACAAAAACAAAAAATTCAAGTGATGAAAATATAAATCAAATTCAAGAAGATGAAATTAATTCAGAATCAGAATCAATCTCAGAAAGTGAAACAGAATCTGATGATGAACCAAAAATTTGTACAAGTAAGTGTTGCAATGAATTAAGTATCAATGTATTATCTAAAGAGCAATCTGTATTATTAGATATTATAGATGAAATTCAAAACCCTGAAGAAAAGAATTTAGTGTTGCAAAAACTCAGACAAACATTAGATCAACCAAAAACAAAATTTTTTAGAAAAACAAATAGCAGATAAAACAAAAACTTATACAATTTCAAAGATATCATGAACAAGTTTAAATCAAGTTCATCTTAAGAAATCACAATCCAAGATTTAAAATATGAAATTAATCAAATAAAATTAGAATTAAAAGAATTAAAAAATATGACAAACATTTACAAGCTCAAGTGAATATCCAAAATCATCTCACTTACAATCAAATGAAGAAAATACCAGAACATAAAGATGAGGCATCCACCTCACAAGATATTGAAGAATCAGAAAACAATCAATTTATAGATATTATATCAAGAGTCAATTATAGGAAATGGATAATTAAAGTCAATTTAGTAATAAACAATGAATACAATTTTCAAACGAGAGCCTTAGTAGATAGTGGTGTTGATCTTAACTGTATTCAGGAAGGAATAGTACCATCCAAGTACTTTGAAAAAACCAAAGAAAGATTACATACTGCAAATGGAACAAGATTGCAAATAAAATACAAATTGTCAAACGTACATATTTGCAATGACAATATCTGTTTCAAAACTCCATTATTTTAATTAAAGATTTAAACAAACATGTAGTTTTAGGAACACCATTCTTAACCTTAATCCAACCATTTATAGTTAAAAACGAAGGCTTGGAAACCAATATAGAAGGTAGAACAATTAAGTTCAATTTTATTACACATCAAATTGCCAAAGAAATAGATTTGTTAAAACAATTATCTATAACAAATGAAGCAAACCTAATTCAAAGAAAAGAAAAGAAAATAATGTTTCTTAAAGAAGAAGTAGAATATAAAATATAGAAAATCAATTAAATAATCAAAATTTAATTCAACAAATTGAAAATTTTAAACAAAAATTAGAAAAAGAAGTTTGTTCAGATGTACCAAATGCTTTTTGGTATAGGAACAAACACGTAGTTAGCTTACTATATAAACAAGACTTTAAGGAAGATAAAATACCAACAAAAGCAAGACCAATACAAATGTCCCAAGAATTACTCTAATATTGTAAAAAAGAAATTCAAGATTTATTAGACAAAAAGATTATTAGACCAAGCAAGTCTCCCTGGAGCTACTCAGCTTTTTATGTCAATAAAAATTCAGAAATAGAAAGAGGAACACCTAGGCTAATAATCAATTATAAACCACTTAACGATGCATTACATTGGATTAGGTACCCAATGAATTACAATGGATTCTGGCAAATCCAGATTTCTGAAGAAGATAGGTACAAAACGGCATTCACTGTACCATTCGGTCACTATGAATGGAACGTTATGCCTTTTGGACTCAAAAATGCTCCCTCAGAATTTCAAAGAATAATGAATGAAATTTTTAATCCTTATGATAAATTTACAATTGTATACATTGATGATGTGTTAGTATTTTCATCATCTATTTCACAACATTGGAAACATCTTAACCAATTTTATCAAATAATAAAACAAAATGGTTTAGTAGTTTCTAAACCTAAGATTGTTTTATTTCAAACAAAAATCAAATTTTTAGGTCACAATATTCACCAAGGGAAAATTCGTCCAATTGAAAGATCACTTAATTTTGGAGAAAAATTTCCCAACGAAATTAAGGACAAGAAACAGTTACAGAGATTTTTAGGAAATTTAAATTATGTAACTGATTTCTTTCCCAGTCTCAGCCAATCTGCGCAATTGTTAAGAAAAAGACTAAATAAAAATCCAGGTCCCTGGACTCAGGAACACACAAAAATTGTCCAGAGGATCAAACAAGAAGTCAAGCAATTGCCATGTTTGACTCTACCAAACCCTGATGCCCCCAAAATTGTCGAGACAGATACGTCTAACATCGGCTATGGTGGCATTCTTAAACAAAAAATCGACAACAAAGAACAATTAGTTAAGTTCACAAGTGGAACGTGGAATCAAACTCAAAAGAATTACTCAACAATTAAAAAGGAAATTTTATTGATTGTTTTGTGTATTTCCAAATTTCAATCTGATTTAATTAATCAAAAGTTTTTATTGCGTGTTGATTGTAAAGCTGCAAAATCCGTTTTACAAAAAGATGTAAAGAATTTAGCCTCAAAACAAATTTTTGCCAGATGGCAAGCAATTTTAAGTGTTTTTTATTTCGATATAGAATATATTAAAGGAGAAGACAATTCCTTGCCTGATTTCCTGACCAGTGAATTTCTACAGGGCCAAGATGCCAAGAAAACTTCCAACATCTTGGGCCAAGCTTAGGCCTGGGGTCCATCCAACCCAATAACAACAACAATCCTAACATCCAAACCAATATACAACTCCCCAAATGTATGCTCAAAGTCAATCTTCAAGTCAATCTCCAGCCCAAAGAATGGTCCAAGCAATTAATCAAATTCCTTCAAATTTATCTAACCCAAGTCCACAAAGCAACTTCCGGTCAGGCCCATATTACATAGAACAATCCAAGAAAGCAAGTTAGGAAGAGAATAGAAAAATCCAATTGATTCAACAATCACAACAATTATCCCTCCAAACTCAACCATTCAAAGAAGTGGTTCGAAAGGGATCAAAAGGCAAAGAAGTTGCAGGAACTTCAAAACCTGTACAAATTTTGGAGTCCTCTTCAGGACCCACACCTTTAAATTCGGCAAAACCATTTTCTTCAAATTATTTGAAAAAATAAAAAATTTTAGATGTTTTTGTAATTGAAAAAGAACTTTGGCATCCTAATCCAGATCGATGTGCCCAAAATTATTTTCAATTTCAAAATGAATTTCCCTAAGGATTTTCTGAAAAAACACAAAAATTTTATGAGTTCATCCTGGTTGATACAGGCTTTGTCCTCATCAAGCATTATACTTCCACTGGTCCAAAACCCTATATAACCCATTCAACTTGCCAAATCATCCAAGTCCATAATTTAACCTCTTGGGCCGGACATCCAGCCTTTCCAAAAACCTTTAGCCAAAAGTTTGAACCCCAACATTATAAATACTGGGACTATTGTAAGGCCTGGTACAATATGTTTTTTCTTAGATCATCGACCCATTCTTGGCTCATTTATTTTCACAAGACCTAATTTCAAGACAATGTTCCAGCATGGTTCTTAGAGTGGTGGACCTATTTTGGACCCGTTCCTGAGAACCTTCACCCATCAATTGAACTAAGCTTTGTTATCTTCAATGATAAATTTAAAAGCTCAAAAGAACATCTCAAGCATTTTCCACAATTAGTACAATTTTATATCAATTTTAAATTATCATGGATCCTTAGCTGGGATTATGTAATCAATCAAAATGATGTGTTCCCAAAATTATCCCGACAATTTCGGGCAAAATGGTGGGACAGATTTGATGCATCTCATGCATCCATGGACAATTATAAACAATGGTTACGTACCCAAGCTGCCAGAAAAATCAAAGGACCTGAATAAGATCAATGTTTTATGGCAAAAAGTCAAATCCAAGATGGACTTGCGTCCACCATGACTCTAGAACAATTCAGAGAATATCTCCAAAATGCCATTAAGGCACTGGACAACAAAGACAA
Organism: Buxus sempervirens; assembly: GCA_947561395.2. Classification (NCBI taxonomy): domain Eukaryota; kingdom Viridiplantae; phylum Streptophyta; class Magnoliopsida; order Buxales; family Buxaceae; genus Buxus; species Buxus sempervirens. The sequence goes on from OX387182.1 coordinate 18,886,437, forward strand.
TGAAGAAGATGAACAAGAATCCGTAGGAAACTATGATCCTGATGATTTCAATGTCATTCTCAATGATTAATGCTTCAAGAAGACCCATAATAATTTTAACATATTATTAAATTTTTTTTGGAGAACTACAAATTCCAAAAATTCAAGAGCAAAGATTTATGATGCAAAAATGATGTCACCAATGATCTCAACATAACCTCATCATGATGTTAGCTCATGATGCAGCAATGACACCAGCATGACGTTAGCAGCAATAGTTTCATGGGCAATTATGTAATTTTACTCAAGGGCAATTTTGTAATTTTGTACTTTTACTATTTGGACTCTAAATTGTTTATTTCAAGTCCGGAGGTCCCCTTCGTCTATAAAAGGAGACCTCCCCCCTTCATTCAAGCCATCCATCTTTAGACCTTGCAATCCAAGAGGCCTTCTTCCATCTCTCTCAACCTTCTTCATCCTTCTTCTCCCATCTCTTTCCAAAACCTCTCCATCAAGTCTTCCATCTTTCTCAAGCTCAAGAAGAACATCAACCTTGAAGACTTCCACAGAAGACCTTCATCCAAGATCTTGTAAGTCCAAATCTTCCATAACCTTTTCAATTCAAACTCTCAATCTTTTATCTTTCATCCAAAGTCCAAAAGTCTTCTCTTAGTTTCAATTTAACTATAGTTTGTTTTCAAAGGTTGTTTATCAATCTATTTTGTAAGTTTGTTTCTTTATCAATAAAGATCAATTATTCTCTTCATCTTAAAGGCACACTTGTAAGCACACACGCCAAGTAGATCTCATGGTTGGTGCTACGGCTGTGGTTCCATAGATCTGCTCACGACGGATGGCTCTGCCGCCAGTTTTTCAATTTCTTTTTAAGATCTAAAATTAATCAATCAAATCAATTCTTCAAGATCAATTCATGGCTGGCTCTGCCACCTTGACTCTTAGAAGCAACCCGATCTGAAACAAGGGTCATCTAGTAGGCACTGTAGCTTCTGCTAGACACTACCGGAACAGAATAAAGGGATTAAGTAACTCTACGGAGTGAAAGATCACCCTGTCATTTCCCTGTATGCCAAAGAGAGTATTTTGGATCTGATCGGTTCCATTGCTGATTAGAGTATCAATTGATCAGATCTATTGATCTGTTTGGTCTAATTTAAAGATCGTCCCTTTGGCTGCTTGTCAGCTAATATATATGGATCTTGTTAAGGCAATCTGGGGTAAGTGCAAGTGGGGGCTTAATACGTGACAGTTATGGGGTTCTTGCACCTGCATTTGGCCTTTCATATGGAGAGGCCACAAGCATGATTACTGTAGCAACAGCACTGTTAGATGAAATCAAGCTTATGCAAGGATATTAGGAAAGTATGACAACATAATTGAGTGCACGCGTTTCTCAAGTTTTGGTAGATGTTATCAGTGACAAATTAAATTTTTCTTGCTCCTTAAGTATATAATATTTGTTGCTAAGAATTATAGAAAAGCTGAATAATGGTTCAATTACTCACATTCTTAGACAAGGTAACATGGTAATTGCTAATGCTGTTGCCAAATTAGAATCCAAAAACCAATTCCAACCAGCATTGTACCAACCTTACTGAAATTCCTAGAGAGGAAAAGGGTTAGCCTCATGCTTGATAAACTTGGTATCGACGGGGATAGGGATAATTAGCTACTTTCATTCTCATGTTGGACCCCAAGGATTCTTTGTAAACCTGGCAAATAAAGATAATGCTCAGCTCCACTATTTTGTTTGTTAATGATGGAATCTATTTGCAAGTTGGGGTCAAGGTCTTAATCCCCTCCCACGTAAAAGAAAATTTGACTCTAATTTACATAGTTTTATTTTAGGAGTACAGGCCTTCTCTACTTTTTAAACTTAAGCAGATACAAATGGTTTTAATTTACTCAGTGTGGTACAGTCATTATGAAGGTTGAAATCACCTAAAACATTTTCTTGCACTGGTTTTTGCTATTGGCATGAGATGATGCCATGTAATGTTTAATTGATTTTTAATTGTTCTAAATTTATTTCTTATTAACCTAAATCACATCTACAACCTTCTGAACCTATTTGTATCAATTAATTACAAGTTTATGGTCCTCTACAGAGATCAAACCTATAATCATTAACACTTTCATACTTTTCTTTCAAGATCAAATAAACTCATCGATGGAAGCCAAACGTAACCATGCAATATATTTTCGTCTAATCAAATCAATCAGGAATAAATAAAAAACACAGAAACCATACAGTTCCTCCAATTTTCAAGAGATTGCTAATCCGGAAATTGAATCCGAACTTCTGTTATTTTTCACACCAACTTAGGGTTCTCAAACAAGATCTCCACCGTTCAGATTGTAGTCCTATCAGTCATAAACAAAACCTCCAAATGTGAGGTCGATCCAACAGTTGGATTTCTCCCGATCTAACTTTGATGGTTGCTGGTCGGAGGTTTCTGCAACTGCTCCTTTCTCTTGTGATCTTTCTATTTTTTTCTCTCTCTCTCTCTCTAGACTCTCCAAACGCGGGAGCTAAATTTTTCTCCTCTTTTTCCTCTATATAACTTGATTAGAAGAAACTCTAAACTTGCTTTAATGACTTGTTTAAATAGACAAACCTTAGAGGAGTCCAATTAGGATTAGGAAACATTTTAATTAATTCCTTCTTTCCCTCCTCCTTCTAATTCTCTTTTTAGTACTTTACCTATTAAGTCCCTTACTAAATAAACTCATTCTTTTAACAAATTTTTGTCCATATTTTACATCTATTTCTAAATATTACTTAAATACCATGTTAAGTCACTTTTTATTTAAATTAAGGCCACTAATTAATTATAATTACCCAATTGCCCTTTTTCTATTCTTTTATGATTTAATTATTACTATTTAACTTCAAACCTAGCCCAATAAATTTTAATCTTCTGTTTTCCCATTCTATCATTTATTTAAGGATTTAATTCATTAATTGCCCTTTTGGAATTTACTAAAATACCCTTTTATCCTCCTAGATTGATTTCCTTCCAAAATTCTATTTTATTTTTAAATAATTATTTATTTGAATTATTAATCCTCTAAATTTCCACTCTTTTATTTCCCCAATATACAAACCCCTATTTTCTTTTATTTATTTATGCCTTAATTATTATCCAAAAATTCGGGGTTTTACATCATGCTAGATAGTGAAGGAATATTTCCTTTGTTTGAGTACTTTTGCTTTACGTTTGCACTTTCTTTGCAAATTAGTTTGCATTAAGAGGTCCTCATATACAATAAGGACTCCTTTCAGATTTAGCTTGCTGGTGAGACTTACATAGTGAGGTTATCCTTGTATGTGGTGATAAGTGGCTAACCCCATTATGTGATTTATCATGTTGTATGCATAGTAGTACATGCCAACTCCATATTTTGAGATATAGCATGCTGGTATGTAAGTTTTTGCTCAATTATAAGTCGATGTTTAGGGCTCCATATTTCTAGATTGATTTGCTGCTGATATGTGAGTGTTTACTGGCTTCGCTCATAGGTCGCAAAGTGGCGTAGTGAATTCAAAGTAGTTACTCGAACACTTATTTACTTCACGAGTCCTACTAATAATATTGTTATGAATTGGTTTATGATATGACATTGGTTTGAAATTACTCTTGAACATTTGAGATTGGTATTGGTTGAACACTCACATACAATGATTTAACTTGCCTGTATGTTGAGTATGATATTGGGATATTTGCCGTGATTGGCCAGCATTAATTTTATCACAGGATTGACTTTGTTTTGAGTTGTTATATGGTTTGATTTTATTTGTTGAGATTGTATCATGTATTATTCATTTCTTTTGCCAAGCATGAAAGAATATTATTTTTTTTATTTTTATATATGAATTGTTTAGACATGCATGTGCTACTTATTGAATATTCGCATCTCACACCACGTTTCGATTTGCTTTGTGTTCAAATGGCCCACGTGAGGACGTGTTTAAGGTTGATCATCAGGGTGGAGAGGGTCTTGATTTCATTGTAGAGGATTATTACTACCCAGATTAGTTACTTTAGTTTCGTTGAGGTTGTTATTAGATGTTTTATTTTGATGGACCTACTATTGGACTTGTTTATGAGAGTGAGAGAGTTTAGTTTATTCCTTTGTACAAGTGTGAGACATGGAAAATCAATTCAATGATTCCCTATCATCACACGGGATCAATAAAAATAAGGATTCGCCACCATTCCTTTTTAGGTGTGAATGGATACCAAAAAGATCAAATAAAACAAAAAAAGGAAAGTTAGAGTTAAAAGTAACTCTATTTTAAAATAATAACCAGAGATGGGTAAGGGGATTAGGTTATGAATATGGGAAGGTGTTAGGCACCCCTATTCATCCACACATGGTGGTTGCCAAATGCTGCTCATGCTTTGAAAAAGGCTTGCTAATGAAAATCAAATCAAAAGTATGAAAAAGAACAAAAAAGGGATGTATGGCTTTTCCATATGAATGATCCAATTAATTTTGGATCCGTCATATGAATACACCATCTCTAGGGTTTCATGATTGAGTAAAAAAGTAAGATAAAAATCAAAGAAAGCAAACCTAAAGTAAAACCTGAAAAACTAGCTTTAGGTTAAATCATTGAAATCTTGAAACCATGATACCAATTAAAAATCCTTTGAAAGAAACATTGAAGAATAAACATGAACTATTTAGAGTACAGATCTGGACCAAATCTCTCATTAGTTGAGAGATCTAAACTCGATACACCCATGTTGATGAAAAACATCAAAAAGGGAGAGTTTAGACCATAGGATCCTCTCTCAAAGATTAAAACAACTTAAAAATCACCTCATGAAACCCTAGAGGTTACTTAAAGGCTTCTGATTTCAGATATACCATATTGATCATGGTAGATCCAGAATCCTAGCCTATGATAACAAAAAGGAAAGAGAAAAATTGTGATGTGGGTGTAGTTGTGTAGAAAACCAAAATCTCTAGGAGGAAAAGGAGATTTAATGCTATGAACAGTATATATCCATGATATTCCTCCATATTCAGAAATAAACAATCACATAACATAAACAGAGTATTAAAAGACACATAACAAATATTATAACACATAGGGGTCTATCCTACGAATCCAATCCTGTCCTCCTTTCCCATAACTCTCTCTTCACGTTTTACGGCTAGAGAAGATGCTTGAGGTACTTGGAGTTAGGTTTGGGGTTACAACCATACACAGGCCTTATTCTACAGAAAGGGAGAAAATTTAGATTAACCCTAGTGTGCGCACCAAAAAATGCCTAGATCGCACACGAGGCACACGTGAGAGTGCGTACCTCAAGACATTCGGAGTCGCCACTACCTGAGAAGTGCAGGCAGACACGGTGATTGCCCTATCCGGGTTTAAGTCTGGTCTGCGGCTTATTAGAGATCTAGCTAAGTCCTCGGTTACGTCCGGGGAAGTCCGAAGACACCCCGGCCCACCTCGTCGGTTTGACGGGTCCCTCGGGTCTCCCTGGTTTTGAGTCAGTTTCACCCTTCCTAGACCAGCATGCTTCTTTTTGGGTCTGGCAGGGTCCTCTGATGGTGTGGGCCTATTTTTATTTCATTTTATCTTTTTATTTAAGTGAAGTGGGTCGGACGCGGGTCCCGTTGGAAGACCCGTGGGTTGCCAAGATTGGGCTTGGGCCTAGTAGGGTTATTGGGTAACCCTATTTGGTTTATTTATTTGACTAAATTATGTACACATGTTAGGGCTTGATGGGCTTGGATTTGGCCCGTTAGCCAGGGATCAGGTGGCCTTGGGCCTGTTTGTTGAAAACGGGCCTGGTTTGGGCCGGTCAGAGGTGGGCCACTTAAGTGGGCCCAGGGGAGTCTTGGTGGGCCCATCTGGGCCCATGGTCTTTCAGTAGGCTGAAAATAGCCCAAAGAGCCAATTTGAGTCGGGTTAAACCAACTCGGGTCAGTTCAAAAAGTTCATTCGGGTTGAAAAAGTTAATTTTTTAAGTTATTTTTCAATTTGACCGTATTTGATTCATGGTCTGGTCAGAACCGTAAATGTAATACGGTTTAGGCCATGACCGTATTTCAAATACAGTCATGCTTGGACCGCAACGCAAATACGGTTTCTGCTCGAATTCACTGTTTTGCTCCGATTTTGCCTGGGATCACTCCGGTTGGCTTCTTGGGAGGTCCTATGACCTCTGATGGGCTTCTCAGCATCTTCACTATAATGCGTTTGCTCCATTTGTTCCAAATGTCCTTCTTTTGAGGTATTTGATAATGAGATGAAGCCTTTCTGTGCGCGCGTCGGAAACGCCACACGGGAAAATTTGTAGTCGCCACCACCTGATGGGGTGCAAGCGGACACCTGGGTGCCTAAGTTAGTCTATTGGGCTAGTCTGCGGCTTGAGATTTTGAGAAAGGTCTCGGTTGCGGTTTAGGGAAGTCCGTAGACATCCCAGACCACCCCGTCAGATGACGGGTCCCGTGGGTTCCCTGGTTTGAGTCAGCTTGCTTTGGTCTCACCCGATTCCTAATCCGGCATGCCATTTGGTTAAGTCTGGCGGGACCACTTGAGTGGTGTGGGTCCCTTTAGTTGATTTTATCTTACTTAATATAGGTGATCTGAGTCTGACTGGGTGGGCCCCGTTGGAAGGCCCACGACGTCCTTGGTGGGCTTGGTTAAGCCCACATATCCCATGTGGGCCTCTGTCTAAGCCTATGAGGCCCTTTGGGTTTAGGTTTAGTGAATTAATTTTATTTTGAGGTTTGATTCAAGAATTTAAGTGGCTTTCATGCAAAGGTGGGTCGGCCTCGGTTTGCGGGCCCTTAGGTGGGCCCCATGATGGATGCCAAAGTGTTTTCAATTTATCTTTATTTAAATTTGCTAAGATGTTTTGGACATTGGGCTTGGGGCCCGTAGTCCAGTTCCGGGCTTGAAAGCCTGAATTCCATGAAGTTAGGGTTTAAACCCACACTTGGTTTGGTTAGTGGGCTTTGGAGGGCCCGATAGGCCCTAGCCCTGGGTTTCGGCCAAACCACACAATTTAGAACACATTCAACAAGGTTGGTTCGGTCGGGCCGTATTGGGTTTGGCCCATCTGATTCAATCGGTTCATTTTACTTAACTTACTTATTTGCATGCTTTTGGATTTATCGGGCTTGGTGGGCCCCGTTGGAAGGCCCACAAATGTTTCCAATTGGACCGGTGGTCCAGGTCCCAAGTTGGGTTTCCGGGTGACCCAAAACCCTATTGGTTCACTTGGTCTTGTTGAAGCCATCACAAAATTTGGCAAAGAAAAGAAACACACAAAAAAATGGCATTTCTGCCGTGTATCCAGCCTTAGTTGCCGGATCAGCTTGAAATGGCCTTTTTTGGGGTTTGGCCATTGGGGTTGTTTCCAGGGGTTCCTAGGGGTCTTCTACGAGTCATGTGGGCCTCTGGGAGGGCCCACATTGGTTCAGGTTTTGGGGTGCACCCCCTTTGGTTTCCTTTGAGGTTTCCTAGCTAAGGCAAGGGGCTAGCCATGGGTGCATGGGGGTGCTACTCTCTCTTTCTTTCCAGTGGCACAACAGCAGCAAGGTAGGGGTCTTGGCACCCCTACCTGAGTGTTTTCAGGTCATTCATCAGCAAACAAACATGGCCTATGGGCTAGGCTTTCATGCCATCTAATTTGATAACAAAACCAACTTGCTGTAAAGCATAGGGCAGCGACCGAGGGAAGAGGTTTAGGCTTGCAATGATGGACTAGGGGTGGGGAAGCATGGCAGCAAGGTTTTAGGTTCATGGTACGTGAATTGAGGCATAACATGAAACTTCTTAAACCCATTGGAGACAAGGAACAGTGGGGGATACGGCTGCTCTGCTGCCAACAGCAGCTCCAAAATGCTATGCATGCTTATTAATCCAAGATGAAAACACTTGCTGCATGCCCAGAACAGCAAGCACCAATGAGAGGGAGGGGAAAGGGGATCATGCTCATGTGCTTAAAATAACAAGCCAAAGGGGGAAGGAGGGCAGCATTCATGTGAGTACAGGTCAATGACAAGCAATCATATAATAAGGCCTGCTGTAACCTTACAAGGGCAGCAACTACAGGGGGGAATGAGCATGCATTCCTATGCATATCCAAATACAGCAAATGGTGGAGGGGTTATGGGAGCATGGTATTCACATGAACACAGCAAGTTGCATGGAACGGAAAACAAGCCTTCATATTTGAAAACAGGAAATTAACATGGATGAATGAAAAGATCATGGCTATGGGTTAATGGGCTATGCTTGGAAAGTAAAATAAAATAAAAGGGAACTAGGAATCATGCTCATGGGGGGCTGCACGGGGTTACAAACCTGCTGGGAACAGCAGTAGCATAAGGGCTTGCTGCTATTCCCAGCAGCAACCCATACTCATCATGGCAAAGGGGGTAAGGGTGGAGGGAACATGTTTTTACACTTCGAACATCTTACCAATGGGGAAGGAAAACATACCAAGTACCCCCAGCAGCAGCAAGCAATCAGTAAAAGAAACAAACAGGAGAGAATAGTAGCTTGCATGCATGAGAAATTGATCAAGCATGTAAGAATAGGAAGAAAGACATGCTCATACGATCCTAGCATGCATGTCACTACACCTGTAAAAACTAACAAATAAAAAAAAACAGCCAAGGAAAAAGAACATCCAACAAGATTTAAGCCTAGGCTTATTGCTCAACACAAAGCCTTTAGAGAAGGGAAAGAGAAGGGGGGTTATATGGGGGGGTACATGAGATTAGACTGGGAGGAACATTCTCCTCCCAAAAATACTCAAAACAGTGGATTAAAATGGCATGAAAAATGAGCTCTCCTACTCCCAAGGAACCCTACGTGAACCTCCTACTTGTGGTAGCTTCATGCCATGAGAAGAGGACCAAATGCATGCACAAAATTCATGGAAACACACCCATGCCAAGAGAGTAACAAGTGTAGGAAAATTTTCAGAAAATTCTAATTGTAACATATGTATAATACAATGTGATGAGAAGCCTTACCCAATGGTTCTTGCACTCCTAGGCAAGGTGGTGATGCTCCCTTGAGGTGGTACAGCAGCTGGTGACTTTCCTCCTTGACAACAGCAGCTCTTGCTCCCCTTCTTGTTGGAGTGTGAGTGGAGAAGAAGTAGAAAGAAGAAGGGTAGAAACACTTGAGGTGGTGTGGGGAGGTGGTGGAGGGCAAAAGGGCTTTGAGGAAGGAAGGATTCAGATGGAAACAGGTGAGGAAAGAAAGCTTAAAAATGCAAAAAAGACCCAACCCCCGACAATAGGTTGTTGCTGGGCTTTTATAGCCCAGCTTAATGTATCCGGCCTTGGAGGCCGGATACACTAGAGGGTGTGTGTATTCGGCCTCCAATGCCGGCTACACTAACCTTCATGTGTATCTGATATAAAATATCGGATACAAAACATCATAATTTGCGAATTTTAATGCCGCCGCGAAATTGTCGGGGAATCGGCGCGAATCTCGCTGGAAAATCTCCTTGTATCCGATGAATAGTGTCGGTTATACACTGAGGTATGTGTATTCGACATATTTGGTCAGATACAAATCGAAAAATTACGGATTTGCCCTTGGATATTTGCAGATTCATCCAATACTCTTAGATATTCACAGATTTGGTCCCTGCGAAATTTTGCTTTAAGCCCTGGGATATTTTGCATGTTTGGATATTTACGGATTGCCCCTCGAGATATTTTCTTGCGCCACTAGCCACGTGTGCGGCTTTTTGCCACGTGTGTAGCTTTCTGGGTTTTGCTGTTCAGAAACTTCAACAGCTCATATCTCCTTCACCCGGACTCCGATTTGAGCAAACTCAGTTGCGTTGGACTCGTATCCGAGCCCTCTATCCCATGATATAGAGCTAAGCACCTGGCACAGGGTTCAGCAAAAAGTCAACTTTCGGCCCACCCTCAAGTTTGACCGGCCTGCGGAACCTTCATCCGGACTCCGATTCCAGCAAACTCAGTTGCGTTGGACTTGTGTCGAGATTCTCTATCCATTGAGATAAAGCAAGGTTGCCAATTTTCACTTGATCAAAAAGTCAATTTCCCACCCCTTAGGGTTTGACTTTCTGTCTAGGGTTTGCATTTCCGGCTCTTTCAGAAGCGCAAAAATGAGGTGCTTACACTTTCCTTTTCTTCATTTGACCAAGTCATTTCCCAGCTCACCATATGGCATTTAGACGAAAGGATAGAGGGGAGAGATGGGAATTACAAGGGATGATCCAAAGAGGACAAACTCCTCTTGCATAAGGAAAACCGATAAATCAATCTATGTTATTTTTGTTTTATGAATCCATTTCCTCTTTTCTCCGTACAGAGATATCCATTTTCATGGAGTCTTCTTGATTTGGTGAGGTCAATGTTCTTCGAGAATTCCGGCAGTGCTTCCGCGTCTCCGTCGGTTTTCTGAATTGGTTTTGATAGGGTTCTCCTATTCTTAGGTTGAAAGGAGATTGAAAGTGAGGAGAAAGGGTATAGTCTTGTGATTTTTCAGAGTGATTTTGGCAACGCTTCCGCACACCTGTTCATTCTCCGAAATGGGTTTGAAAAGGGGTTGTTTGGGTTTCTTATGAAAGAGAAGGGTTAGGCAACGCTTAAGGGCAGCATAAGGGCATTTTGGGTATTTTGGGGTTCGGGTATTGGAAGAGATGGAAGTTGGGCAGAGCTTGGACGTGGAAAGAGCCAAGAAGAAAAGGGGAGAGGCCAAAAGGGATTTCTTACACAAATGGGGGGGCTGGCCCCCTATTTATAGGCAAAAAAATCGTGCCCGTATTTGAAGTGTGGGCATGCCTTGCCCGTAATTCAAATGCGGGCATGCCTTGCCCGCATTACAAATGCGAGCGAGCCGCCGATGTGCTAAAATCTTGCCGAATCGCCTGTACGGGAAGCGTGTCCCACCGTACGATGACACGTGTCCTTTCTAGAAGGCTTGCCCGTAATTCAAATACGGGCGAGCACGTTTTTTAAATGCTGGATTTCAAATGCTTTATTAAATTTGATTTATTTAAAGATTTTTATCCGATTTTTTGATTTTTTATTATAAAAACGAGATTCTTTAATTATAATATTTAAAAAATAAAGATATTTTTGTTAAATGATTATCTTATTTATTTTATTAATTTATTCTGCTTTTTTGCTGCTGTTTTGCCACATGGGCAGTTTTCTTGAAACTTCAACTGCCCATAACTTCTTCATCTGGTGTCCGATTTCAGCAAACTTAGTGTCGTTGGAATCAGCTCAGAGCACCTATCCACTGGGATCAATTTGTGCAGTTGAATTGGGGTCGAGCAAAAAGTTAACTTTTCGCTCCCCAAAAGTTTGACCGGTTCATAACTCTCTTCTGGACTCCGATTCCAGCAAACTCAGTTGCGTTGGAACCGTGTCGAAGTGCTCTTTTTAATGAGATGAAGTTTGCTGGCCAAATTCACTTGAATCAAAAAGTTAATTTTTTGACCCCCTCAGGGTTTGACTTTTAGTTTGACTTTTCATTTTTCTTCATTTTAGGGGTGCAAAAATCAGGTGTCTACAGCTGCCCCTCTTTGCCGGAATCACCTTGGGGGATGAATGGCAAAGAACAAAAAGAACTTTATTTTTGCACCTTGCATTTCTGTCGACATGGTCGACGAGCTCAATCCTTGAGTTGTTTCCAGTGAAAATGAAGTGTCAGAAGTCTGGTATCACTTCGTGACTTTGGAACTACCTTACCCTTTTGCAGGTTTCAGCAGGTTAGTTCCTTGGCCTTTAGTTTTTGTTTTTGAAGTGGGAGATAAGATTGGATGTGAGCTCATCACCCTATTTCGGCGTTGATGCAAGGCACTCAACAATGTTTTTTTTTTTCTTGTTTGTTCCATTAAAGCTTTTAGTGACTTCAGTTTTGATTGATTTGAATTTTTTTTTTTAAAGAGTGGTTGTTAGGCCAAGGTAGGGGACTGGGAGTGAAGGTGGGAGAACGAAAGGAGGCTTTTACGCTGCTGCCCATCATCTCGGAGACCACACACACCTACTCTAACCTATGCTATTTACAAAAGTGGGAAATCAAAATTTACAAGAGGGAGCAAATTTGCGCATTATTGCTTTGTCTTCTTTTCCTTGAAGAGCTTGTTGCTCCTTCTCTTCAGGTTCCTTCTTTGTCGAGGCACAAAGTATTCTTTCCGTTTCAATAGTATTTCCACCGAGGAATTGAATGGGGAGTCCTCACAATTTCCCGGCCAGGCACAGTTGGATTGATGTGATTTTGAACTTTCCTAATCAAGCAACTCCGTGAGGATCTTCTGAGCTTGAATAGTGGTGCTCAATTAGGCATTGAAATTTCTGATTAGGTCACTCTGTGGGGACACAATGAAACATGATTCGAACCCTTTGTGGTGCAGGCCGACTCCTTGGGGATTGTTTTGATGTCTCCCTTTGCTTTGAAGTTCTTTTTGGGGATCTTGGCAGCTTTCTTTTTTTCTGAACTCCTTTGGGGACAAAAGGGGAAGAAGTCTCCACTGAGGATTTGGAGGGAAGTACATCCCTTTCCCTTTCTCAGAGCATCCTTCTCATTTATGTCTGATCACTTCCTGCTTGAGCTTGTTGCTTTTTCTTGCCAGGCTTTCTTTGTCGAGGTGAAGAGCTTTCTTGTGGGTACTTCCCAGTTTAACGTAATTCCACTGGGGATTTGGTGGGACTTAGTACTTCCCTGATCAAACAATTCAATGGGGATTTTCTGAGGAGCTCGAGTAATGATATTCTCCTAAGGACTTGTGCCTTTTCAAGATCTTAACAAGTACGAACTTCGGAAAGCTATTTTGGTACCTGCTTATAGATCTATTTTAACTGTCCTAAAACAGTTGGGGAAGAGAACACAAAGACAAATTTATAAGGTCGATCTATTTTAATCATTTGGAATGATTGGGGGAGAGAACCCTGGACCTGATCTATTTTAGCCAAACGGCTGGGAAATAGAACCTTAGACTGATCTGTTTTAGCCAACCGGCTGGGAAAGGGAACCCTGAACTTAATCTATTTTAGCCAAATGGCTGGGAAAGGGAACCCAAAGTTAAATTTGGTCTATTTTAGCCAAATGGCTGGGAAAGGGAACCCGAAGTTAAACAGGTCTATTTTAGCCAAACGGCTGGGAAAGGGAACCCAAAGTTAAACAGGTCTATTTTAGCCAAATGGTTGGGAAAGGGAACCCGAAGTTAAACAGGTCTATTTTAGCCAAACGGCTAGGAAAGGGAACCCAAGGTTAAACTGGTTGGTTTGAACTCAGTATCACGGGGTTGGACCATGTAAAGTCTTCGCAGGGGGTGAGTTGAAAAACAACACCCAGGTGTGCCTCAGCCAATCTTCAGTTTAATTGCTGGCGGCGTTGGTACCACAAACTTTTGTCAACCAATGTGTGAATACATTATGATGACTCTTTCTGCGTCCCATGTGTGGATACACGGTGACGAATTTTGTCTGTGTCGCATGTGAGAATACATGGTGACGAATTTCTCTGTCTTTTTGTCTTGATTATATTCAAAGCTGACTTACTTGTCGATGGCTTCACAAACTTTTGTCAACTAATGTGTGGATACATTGTGATGACTCTTTCTGCGTCCCATGTATAAATACACGGTGATGGATTTTGTCTGTGTCCCATGTGAGAATACATGGTGACGAATTTCTCTGTCTTTTTGTCTTGATTCAAAGCTGACTTACTTGTCGGTGGCTTCACAAACTTTTGTCAACCAATGTGTGGAGACATTGTGATGACTCTTTCTGCGTCCCATGTGTGGATACACGGTGACGGATTTTGTCTGTGTCCCATGTGAGAATACATGGTGACTCTTTTTTCTGTCTTTTTGTCTGGATTCAAAGCTGACTTACTTGTCGGTGGCTTCACAAACTTTTGTCAACCAATGTGTGGATACATTGTAATGACTCTTTCTGCGTCCCGTGTGTGGATACACAATGACGGATTTTTTCTGTATCCCATGTGAGAATACATGGTGACTCTTTTTTCTGTCTTTTTGTCTTGATTCAAAGCTGACTTACTTGTTGGTGGCTTCACAAGCTTTTGTCAACCAATGTGTGGATACATTGTGATGACTCTTTCTGAGTCCCATGTGTGGATACACGACGACGGATTTTGTTTGTATCCCATGTGAGAACACATGGTGACTCTTTTTTCTGTATGACCCATGTGAGAATACATGGTTACTCTTGTAGGAGACATTTTGTTCATTTTGTCTTTGTCCATTTCTTTTCTCTCTTCTTTTCTTTTCTTTTCTTCTTCTTCTTTTTTCTCAATCTTTTCTCTTCTTCTTCTTCTTCTTTTTCTTTCTTTATTTTCTCAATCCATTTTTTTTTCATGTTGTCTCTACCAATTTAAAATTCATGTATCAACAGCTCTGATATCACAAACTATGCTGGGACATTCCCTCATCAATTTCTGACTTATCCGTCAGTGGCTTTGATTCCAATCTCTTCTGCGTCCAATGTGTGAATACACTGTGACGGTTTTGTTTTTTCATCAGTGTGTGAATATGCTGAAATGGCTTTTCTGCGTTCCATGTGTGAATACATGGTGGCGATTCTGTTTGCCCCATGTGTGAGTACATGGTGACGATTCTGCTTGCTTCCCATGTGTTAATACAAGGTGACGATTCTACTTGCGCCCCATGTGTGAGTACATGGTGATGAATTTTTGCGCCCCATGTGTGAGTACATGGTGACGATTCATTTTGCGTCCCATGTGTGAGTACATGGTGACGATTTTGTTTGCGTGCCCCATATGAGAATACATGGTGGCAATTTTTCTGTATCGGCATGTGAATATACCATGATAGCTTTTTTTGTCTGTCTCAAGTTCTGTCAATACCTACAAAAGTTCAAGTTGAATTTAGTTAATCAGAATTTGTTTATCGTCAAAATTATGTGCAAAATCCAGGCAATTAAAATCTTTTGAGAATTCACCAAATGTTTGGAGTTTCCTCCTTTCAAAGTGGGTTCATGACAAGACCAGTAATATTTGGGTCAGTCACCTGACACTCACCTGACACTCTCTTATGAAATGGTGCTTCTCGGCATTCCCCATAGGGGTCTCAACATTTTTGCCTTCAATGGCACGCCCCAAGTTGGAATGAGGGGAATTGTTTTGGTTCAGTCAGGTTTCTTTGGCACTGCCCTTTCCTAGTTCTTTTGATTTTTTTCCCTCTTATTTTTTCTTTGCCCATCCTTGTTTGGGGTTGCATAATGGTTTTCCTCTCAATTGGTTCCCTCTCTTGGGTTCGGTGTCTTGTCCTAGTCTGAGGGTCCTGTCAATTTCCATGGATCATGATCCAACGATCAGAGAGGACTTATTAGTAGGACGAAATGTAGGCTTTGGTTTCGTTGTTCTGAAATGAAGGATAAACAGGTTCAAGCCCTATATAGCTTCTCTCTATGGGTAACCATTATGTCTAGTAGAAGTTCTTCTCTGTCTCTTTTGGTTCTGTCATTGCCAGTTTGTCCAAGATTCAGTGTCACACTCTCTGTAATCAGAAAGGACTTCTCATTAGGACGAAACGTAGGCTAGGTTTAGGGGTTCAGAAGAAATAACATGAAGGCTTAAAATTGATGAATAGGGCAAAAGCCATGTCCTGTCTTTCCTTGTTTGGGCTTGCTTTATCTTTCGTTCCTCCAGCTTTGTGTAGCTTCTTTTCCTTTTTTTTTCCTCTTTGTTCTTTTCTTTCCTTTCCTTTCTTGGGTTCTTTGCCCAATTTCTTGACTTTTGTTTTTGGGGTTTGCCCCAGCTTTTATTTTTCTTTTTCTTTTTTTCTTTCTTTTCTTTTCTCAAAAGGAATTACCCCAGTTCTTTCTTCACATTCTTGTTTTTTGGGGTTTTCCACTTCTTTCTGTTCTTTAGGGTGCTTTTCGCTTTACCCTTTTTCAACTTGGTCTTTCTCGTGTTTCCAATTTCACGAAGCTCCATGCCCCAGTTTTGAAGACAGGACATGGTAGGGTGAATGAGGGAATTGTTAGGCTCAAAGTGTTTTGCTAGGGTTTCATCTTGTGTCAGATGATTTTTGGAGAATATCAAGGATGGCCTTTCGTCCTTTTCCAGAGGATGTAACACTTACTTGTTTTTACACAATTAGCTAGCTCAAGAACCATTTTCATCTTTATTCTTTTCTTTCTTGCTTTTTGACTTTGCCCCAGTTTGGGGTGGCTAGACATAACGTGGGTTAGAAATGAGACGATCAAGCTCAATCACGTCTGACTATCGGAATTTATTTGAAGTATTTCAGCCAAAAATGGCCTCTCATCATGTCATTGGGATCATTGATCCTGGATCATGTCAGTGACCCTTAACTGGTATGGGCACCTTGTCCTTTCTTCCTATTTTTTCTCTTTTTTTTCCATCTCACGGCTTGCCCCTGTGTTTGGCAAAGTAGGGTTCAAATGTGGTACTGGTGGGGGATCCCTTGGCTATGTTGAGACCTGCATAGTAGGTGCTGTTTGGCACATTTCATCTATCAAGTTTGATTGTTCAAGCTTGTCCCGAGATCACAGTCATGCCTTGGTGTGGTCCAACACTTTGGTGATTTCCCAAAATATTTCATTAGCTAGCAAAAAGAGGCATGCTGTCAAGTTCAGAATTGAAATGAAAAGAAAGGATAAACAAGTAGAACAGAGCAGCAAACTATGACCGGGATGGCCGATGTGAATCAGCATTCTTAGAATTCAGTTGCACAACCTGAGATTTTTTACTCTCTTTTTTAACCCGACGGAGGAGCAATTTTGAGTTCCCCTGCTTCAAGAAGGTCTTGGACTGCATGTCGAAGGCCCCAACATTCATTAGTATCATGGCCTTCTGCACCCATGTGGTACTCACAGCTCTGGCTTGGATCATAGCCCTTCATTTTTTACGCCTTAGGGTTTGGCGTTGCTAGCTGCAAGTGTCCCCCTTTCAAAAGCATTGGCAACAATTCGGCCAGCGTATAGGGAAGTGGAGTAAACTCCCGGTTCTTTCTTTCCTCCTTGGTGAGGCGCCTCCTAAGGCGAGACGCAATATTGTTAGCAGAGGGGAGGCTCACCTCCTGGTTGCTCCGGGATATCTCTGCCTTCAAACTTTCAATCTCTCTCTCCAGATCCCTTACTTGAGATCGCAGTTCAAAATTTTCTTCCCTCAATCCTTCCCAACATTTGTTCCACCCTTCTTCTTTGTCCTGTATCGCTTGCAGTAAGGTATGGAAAAGGTCAATTATCTGGAATACCACAGGAATTATCCCCGGAGTACTATCCATGTTGATTGTTAACAGGGTCCTGCCAGGAGAGACAAACATTAGAAAACAGAATATATGATAAGAAATGGCAGGACGCATAGAGATGATGATGATGTTTTTCTTTCCTTTTTTTTTTCTTCTTTTTTTTTCTTTTTTTTTCTTTTCTTTCTTCTTTTTTTTCAATTTGTTGGAGGATCAATTTTGAGTTCCCCAGCTTCAAGGAGATCTTAGACTGCATGACGGAGGTTCCAACATTCATCAGTATCATGCTCCGGTGCTCCCTTATGGTAACCACATGTCTTGGATGGGTCATACCCTCTACTTGCTGGTGCCCTCGGATTTGGTGGAACCTGCTTCAGGCGTCCCTCTTGCAACAAGTGGGCAACAATTCTGCTAGGGTATATGGAAGTTGTGTGAACACACGGTTCTTTCTTTCTTCCTTAGTCAAGGGCTCCTTCAACCGAGCCGGGGTGACATTTGTACTGGGGTGATCATTTCCTCTCTTGCGGATCGGACATGGTTGACCATTCCCTCATATCTTATGTCTTCTTTTATTCTTTGGGAGGGTTCTATTATGAAAGCTCCTACTTTTCCAGCCCTAACCGCATCTTCAATCCTTTTTGCCGTAGTCATTAGATCGGTGAAACTTGCAGCACACTGTCCCAACAGCATCGTAAAGTATGGTTGCCCCAGTGATGAAATGAACAGAGAAGTCTGTTCTTGTTCAAGGAGAGGGGGTTGTGTAAGCACCTCATTTTTGCACCTCCCAAAATGTAGAAAATGAAATTTAATTGAAAAGTCAAACTTGAGAAAGTCAAACTTGAGAAAAGTCAAACTTGAGAAAGTGAAAAAGTTGACTTTTTATCTGGTGCAAATCAGTTGCCATGCTTCCCACCATTGGAAAGAGGATTCCGATACGATTCTAATGGAACAGAGTTTGCTCAAATCGGAGTCCAGATGAAGAAGTTATGGATTGGTCAAATCTGAGAAGAGCAGAAATTGACTTTCTGCTAAACCCCAGATCAGCTACCTCATTTGATATCAGCAGAAAGAGCATCTCGACACGATTCCAACGCAACTGAGTTTGCTGGAATCGGAGTCCCGGATAAGGAAATATGAGCAAAACCGGCTCCCGGACGCGGCCCGGCACTTCTGCTAAAAAACTCGAATTTGCTGCTAAACTGAAATTCAGTGGATAGGGAATCTCGCACTGATTCCAACGCCACTAAGTTTGCTAAAATCGGATATCAGATGAGTGAGTTGTGGGCAGTTGAAGTTTCTGAAAATCTGCACACGTGGCAAATAGTGAAGAAAGAGCAGCAAAATGAAAAGTCTTGCATTAAAAAATAATCTAATTAAAGCATTTGAAATAAAAGAAAAAGAAAGAATTAAAAGATGCATGTGCATCCAAAACTTAACACAAAAAATCCTAATATAATAATAATAAAAGTACATAAAGAAAAAAAAGAAAATAAAAAAGAAAATAAAAAAACATGTGGTTGGATGAATTCTCCATGTGGAGAATTCGTCCAAGCCTTCCCCAAGCAAGACTTAGCCTCCAAGTTTACTTGGAGGCTAAGTCTTGAAGCAATGATGCATAATCATTGCTTATATTTAAAAAAAGGCATAAATGAAAAGTGGGTAAAGTTTTGGTGATAAAGCAAGAAATAAATTAACTTTTGGTCATTGCTTATAAAAAGAAAAAAACCTAGCAAAAGGGGAGGTCGGCTCATTGTTGGGTGGATTTTGGTTTTGATCCCCCATCTCCCCCAAGCTCTCTTGCTCTCTCCCAAGACCCTTCTTCTCCATCTCCCCAAGAACCCTAGCCTAAAGCCCATCTTAACCCTCCATCTTCCATCCTTTCATCTCCATCACTTAAGCACTTGGAGGAGAAGAGAAGCTTGTTGTTGGTGGTAGGAGGGAGCTGCTCCAGCAGTTGTCCAAGCTTCAAAGGGGGTTCACTCCACCTCATTTCAGGGTTTTAACCCAAAGGTATTGCTTCTTGCTACTATTTGTTGCACATATATGGAAATAAGGGGATTTCAAGAAGGTTTTAAGGGTCTTGTGTTTCTTGCTTGAAAGGTATATTTTAAAATGATGTTTATGTGTCTCCCCACTACAAAAAAACACGTTTTTACCGGCGGTAGGGTACCGCCGGTAAACATACAATTACCGCCGGTAATACCATTACCGGCGGTAAGGCCTCTCGTCGCAAAAAATGCTGACGGTAAAGGTTTTAGCGGCGGTAATTTCCTTACCGCCGCTATTTCTAAGCCATTACCGGCGGAATAATACCGCCGGTAAAAAAAAATAAAAAATAAAAAAAAGAGAGAGAGAGAAGGAGATAGGGATAGAGAGAGTTTGAGAAAGAGAGATAGAGAGAGAAAGAGAAAGAGAGAAGGAGATAGGGATAGAGAGAGTTTGAGAAAGAGAGATAGAGATAGAGAGAGAAAGAGAGAAGGAGATAGGGATAGAGAGAGTTTGAGAAAGAGAGAGAGAGAGAAAGAGAGAGAGTGAAACCTTTGAAGAAACCTGTAGAGAGAGAAATACTAGGATGTTAGTGAGAGAATAATTTTACAAAAGAGAAAAGAAAATATAAATAATAAATAAAAAGAAAAATACATACCTGTAGAGAGAGAGACACAAGAAGAAAAATATAAGGGGAAGAAGAAGAGGTTCGGTTTGTATATATAGAAGAGACTTTTAACGGCGGTAACAAAATTACCGTCGCTAAAAGTCGAATAAAATTTCAAATTTGGCGCTTTAACTTTTAGCGGCGGTATTTACCGCCGCTTAAAGTTAAACGAAATTCATTTGATTTAGGATGCGGGAAAAATTCCCGCTTTTGCTTTTACCGGCGGTAATAAATTCCCGCCCCTAAAAAGTCTCTCAATACCTCTATATGCATTTTTTTTAAAAATGACTAACTTATTTACCGGCGGTTAACCGCCGGTAAAACCTGTTTTATTTAGTTTTTACCGGCGGTTGTAAAAACCGCCGGTAAAAAGTTTACATTTTTTCCCGAAAACGCTTTTTTTAAGGGCGGCAAGGCCCCTAAAAGTCCACTTTTAGCGGCGGTAACTTGTTTACAGCCCCTAAAAGTCCTTTTTCGCGGCGGGAACTTGTTTACCGCCGCTAAAAGTAAATTTTTTTTTTTAAGAAATGGCTTTTAGGGGCGGGAATTAGATTACCGCCGCTAAAAGTCTTCGCGGGAACTTCCCGCCAACTTGTTGCCGGCGGTAGTTATGTTACCGCCAGCAAACTTAATATAGCGGCGGTAGCTACCGCCGCTAAAAGCTATTTCGCGCTGAAAAACGTCGCGCCATACAATTTTCGCGCGAAAAAAATGGTAAACTAATTTTTAGGGGCGGGAAGTGCTTTTACCGCCGGTAATAGTGCTTTTAGCGGCGGGAATTTGGTTACCGCCGCTAAAAGCCGTCGCTAATGCTCGTCATTTTTGTAGTGCCCCCTTTATTTCCTTCACATAAGATGCCTCCCATGGTAAGGGGAGTGTGTATGGCCTCAAGGGATGGGGGGGTTCCCATTCCCATGTGGTTTCAAAGGCACTTGTTATATCATGTGTTGCCATAGCTATGTTCCATTCGAATGGGGGAGGGTTGTTCCCCTTTGATTGATCATCTATTGTACCCCCTCATAACCATCCCCTCTTTCCCTTCTCCTAATGGTCTTGCTTAGATGATTTGGTGTTTTGTTTTGAGCATGAAGTTAATAATGGGGTTTGCTTGTTTAGGATAGATTGTTTAGATTAGTTCATCCATGCACATCTTTCGAAATACATGTTCCACCATGTTCCCACTTTTGTACTATCCAGCTACTTGTAAATAACAATGCATGCTCTTATTTGTAGCACTTGTTCACACATCAAGCATGCTCACTCACATGCACTCCACTGTCCATGCACACAATAGGTAGAAATACATGCATGTGCCTCATGGTTCCAAAAGCATGCATTAGAGGCTTGATTCATGGTTCACCTTGACCATCTATTTGCTGTTTTTTGATGGATGAAGAACCAAGGTAGGGGCACTCAAGCCCCCACCTTACTGCTGTAAAAATCCCAAGAGGAAAGGGGGATAAATCCTTATCCTTCTCCTTTGTCTTGCATGAACCCAAAGTCCCCAAAAGTAACCAAATGAGGGTGATTCCTCATCTCCAGAGCCCATGTGGGCTCACACAGGAGCCCACACAATCCCTAGGCAACCCCTAGGGACCCCTGGAACCCACCCCAATGGCCAAGCCCGAAAAAGGCCATTTTTGGGGTGATCCGGCAACTCAGGCCGGATCACCTATGGCCTGTGTGTATCCAGCAACTAAGGCCGGATACACACAGAAATACAATTTTTAGGCCTTTTGTGTTCCTTGCCGAATTTTGTGACGATTTGAACCAAGCCAAGTGAACCAATAGGGTTTTCGGGTCACCCGGAAACCCAACATGGGACCTGGACCACCGGTCCAATTCGGTACATTTGTGGGCCTTCCAATGGGGCCCACCAAGCCCGATAAACCCAGAAGCATGCAAATGAATGAGTTAAGTAAAATGAACCGATTGAGTCGGATGGGCCAAACCCAATGCGGCCCACCCAAACCTTGTTCTGTGGTTTAATGCATGAATTGCGTGGTTTGGCCGAGACCATGGGTAGGGCCGATCGGGCCCGCTAAAGCCCATTAAATCGAACCAATTTTAGGGTTTCCAAACCCTAACTCACAAAGACTTGGGCTTTTAAGCCCAAGCCTAGGTAAAGGGCCCCAAGCCCAACGCTTGGCCCATTTTGGCACAGATAAGAAAGATAAATCAAAATCACTTGGCAACCGACTGTGTGGCCCACTCAAGGGCCCACAAACAGTCCCGGCCCACTTTTGGCATGAAATCCATTTAAATAATCCAACTTAAACCTTAAAGTAAAATCAATTCATTTGAACCAAAGCCCAAAGGGCCTCTCAGGCTAGACTGAGGCCCACAAGGGACACGTGGGCTCAACCAAGCCCACCAAGGAATCCGCGGGCCTTCCAATGGGGCCCGCCCAATCAGACCCACATCACTTTAATTAAAAAGATAAAATCAAGTAAAGGGACCCGCACCACTTTGGCGGTCCCGCCAGACTTAAACAAGTGTGCATACTGGAATAGGAATCGGGTGAATGAGAGACCAGAATTGACTCAAACCAAGGAAACTTATGGGACCCGTCACTTGACGGGGTGGACTGGGGTGCCTACGGACTTCCCCAGACCGCAACCGAGTCCCTACTTAGAATCTCAAAGCCGCAGACCAAAAGCCTTAGTAGAAGAACTTAGGCACCCAGGTGTCTGCCTGCACCCCATCAGGTAGTGGCGACTCCAAACAAATCCCGAGGCATGCATAGTTTTGCGTGCGCCTCGTCGTGCGACCGAAATCGGGTGCGCACAGGTTGAACCATATTTTCTAGTTTCATCCATCTTTTAGCGTAGTCTCTTACAGACTCGCTATTTCCCTTTGACAATCTCTGCAATTCTGCCCGGGTCTAAACTACCGAACTATTCAAACGGTACTGTTGGATGAATACGGTCGCGAGTTCGTTCCATGTCTTGACCTTCTACTTGTCCAGACTTAAGAACAAAGAATATGCTGCCCCAGTTAGCGATCTCTGGAAGAACTGAACCATAATCTTCTTCTCCTTCACATATTGGCACATGTCACCAACATACGATCGCAGGTGTATCAAAGGACAGCTAGTGCCATCAAACTTATGCAAGTCAGGACATCAGAACTTTACTGGCAGTTGGATGTCTGGGAAAAGACACAGGCTCTCTAGTGTGGTTTCCTCATGTACTGGGTTGGGCTGGAGTTGTTTCAAGAGCTCCTCTCTCAGTGCGCCCATTTGGGCCTTACTGTCTTCCTTCCTTGCAGTCAACATTTCCACAAGTTGGGCCTTCCGTACCCTATTTCGGTCTTGCTCTTCCTGCCCAAGCTTGTAATGCTCCGGTTCCGGGTCCAATTCCCAAAACCCAAGGTGTTATGATAAGCAACAAAAGCAACTAAAATATGGAATAATTTAAAACTTTTTCTAACTTTATAATCAAAGTAAAAGCGGAAACTGGAATTCAAATTCTCTTTATTAATCAACAATTATAATATAAAAGGATTTAAATTATATTAGCAATCCTACATCTATATAGACTACCCAGCTACAACTAGCCCACAACTTGACGTCCTCACCAAGAGTACCTGAAAAATGGGAGAAACCGGAGTGAGAATAAATCTCAACAAGTAGCAAGGTGCATGCATGAAATCAGTCCATGTTTACAAAATAAGTCATGACATGTACGATTAAACCAACAGCATCAACAAGGATAATTCCAAAGTTTAAATCAAATCCCATTATTATTATCAACTCATATTTCAATAACAATACCGATAAAACATCGAATGGTCAATGTCATGTAGTTGCTTAGCTTGGTTAATCAATCATGCCAGAGCGACATCCACACCTCCATGTACACAGTTCCGGCCTACTCAGGGTATCGGACACTCTGAAATGATAACCTACTCAGGGTATCGTCATCCAATGCCGGCCTACTCTGGGTATCGGCATCGACAACCAGGCCTTCTCAGGGTTTCTGGCTGCTCTACACCGGTCGTGGCAACACTCCATGGCCATGCCCTTACACCAATAAAGCATATACATCACATTACTAAGCTTAGACTCTGGATCCAGGACAAGCTAAACCAAAACCGATAAATAACCAAATAAACTCCGCATTCAGTAAACCCACATTTATTTCGAACATGTGTATCCCAATACACTTATCACAAATTGTTCCAACCAGAACAGTAACTTCTCACAAGTGTTCCAACCAGAACAGTAACTCCTCACAAGTGTTCCAACCAGAACTTCAACTCACACAAGAAAATAGTCTTTACAATTCATTTCAAAATTTTCCAATAAGTAAAGCCAGGATTTAATAAATTCTCAACCAAGTACAGTGTTTAACCAAAGAGAACTAAAATAGGAACTCCTAGTGTTTGGTATCCAAAACATCACATCCAAATAGCCCTAAATTTGCCTTGGAAGCTCCTAAGAATTTCCAGAATTTATCTTTAATATTCTCATAGGTAATATTGTTTCTAGAGTCTTAAACATGTGATTTGTCGAGTGCTTGAAACCTCTTATCATCAAAATCCAACTTGGTTTACTCAAACATGTAATTCGGCAAAGAAATGGACCATGCGCTAACCTCCTGGCTAGGCGCGAGGTCGGCGAAAGGTCAATGGTCGAAATTTTTGGGTATGCGCCCACTTCAAGTCGAGTGAGCGCGAGCTAGGCGCGAAGTGGGAGGGAGGTTCGCGTGAGATGCGCGTATCGGGTTTAAGTGCGCGCGAGCTGAGCGCCAAGTGGGCGCAAGCTCGCCGGATAGTTTAAGTTAACCTTGCGCCTACTACCCGAAGTGGGCGCCAGTGAGCGCCAAGTGGGCAGATAGTCGACTGAGTTTTCGAGTCTCTGTTATTTCCAGATCTTCCACTCTGGCCGAACTTTTTCGGTCTGTAACTACTTCTTCAGTCTCCTAATATCCCCAAAACACATTCAATCTACTTTTGGAATTAATCTAACACAATTTTTATTTATCGTCATCCAGTTCTAAAGAAACAATCCCTCGGACAATCTCCGTCCAGAAAACAAACGAATATCTCATTCCACAAACATATGCATTCGGATTAAAACTACAAATAATACGAAACCCAGGTTTTAAAACAGTGCCACTCACATCTTGGTAATTAAAATTTAACTAGGGTTTCTTTCTAATTCAACCCACCCATGAACAACATTTTTCTTGATTTTTCAAAGAGATTCAAATCACCAAATCGAAACTTTATAAACACCTAACTTTTCCAATGAAATCCAATTGAAGAACCAATACGATCAATCATAAAAAACACAAGAAAATATGCAATTCCTCCAGTTTCAAGTGTTTGCTACTTGCCTTTTTGATGAACCCAGATTTTCAGAACTTCTTCTGTGCCCGTTTTTGGAGCTCGACCGGACCCCTTTAAACTTCTCAAATTTAGATCTGCACCGTTCAGTTTGACGTCCTCCATGAGTAGAACAAAACCCTAAAATTTCAGCCTATTCCAACGGTTGGATCTTTCTATCTCACCATTCGAAGTTGACTAGTCGGCCATCTCTGCAACTCCTTTTTCTTCCAAAATCCGATTTTGAACCAACTTCTGGGTTAATTCGCACCACCTTAGACTCATCCAAATCCAATCTTCACCGTTCAGATTAAAGCATCTCATGTATAGAGCATACATTCCAAATTTCATGACGATCCAACGACTAGATCTCCGGGGATCGTCACTCAAAGTTTGCTGGTCGGACCTCTGCAGCACCTCCCTTTTTCCTTTCTTCCCTCTCTTTTCTCTCTTCTCTTCTTTCCTTTATTCTTCTCCCAAACCCATGCACGAATTTTCCCCTCTTTCCTCCTTATTTTTGGACTTGCTAAAAACCCTAAACCTTTCCTAGGCTTCTCCTTTTATAAGCTCTCTTAATTAGAAAATCCTATTAGGTTTAGGAAACCTTCTAAATAGACTTTTCACTCTTAATTGGAAACCTCCCCATCTTAACCCTCCTTCTAATTCCTCTTTTAAGTATCTTATATAAGAGAAGGATTTATTTTAATTTATTTTCGTGCTAATTAAATTTCTTATTTTAAAATATTACTAAAACACCCTAAAGCTACCTCTTATCCTCAAACTTAAGGCTCCTTATCAACCATAATCACCAATATACCATTTTTCCTACTTTTAAGCAATAATTTGCTATTTAAAACCAAACCTAACCCAAATTAAGTCTAGTTAAATATTTTAAGTCTAATAATTATTTATTTAATCAATATCTTAATTTGGCTAATTGGGAAATGACTAAAATACCCTTTCCTTGGAATTCCATACTTAACCTTTGAATCTTTTTCCAAAAATTCTCCTCTTTATTCTTTACATCAATCTTAACCATATAATGTACTTGGATTAATACCTATCTTCTCAATATTTAGGCTTATTTAATTTACTTTATTTTAGGAAAATTCGGGGTTTTACACAGCTGGACAGGCACGCATGGTTCTTGTTGTGGAGGGTGGGTGGCTATTGCTGCTGGATGCGGGAATTGGGTGTCCCGTGGTGGCAGATGAACTGCCATGAGGTCCGGCTGGGGTGGTTGCCCCTATTGGATTTCTGGTATTTGAAACCCCGTGGCATGTGTCTTGGCCACTTGTTGGCTTAAATCCATCCTGACTAATTGCTTTTCGGTTCTTGGCTGTGATGATGACGAAGTTGGAGCCTCGGGAGAATTCATTGCAGTCCTTTTTCAATGTGAATGCGAAGTATCTGAATTGTACCTGCTGATCAAGGATTTCAATTAGTTCCTCCACAAATCACGAATGTTGTGTCGTGTGTGATGAGATCATTACACCGTAAGTGGTGCTCTGGTGCCATGAAACAAATACGAGGTGGTTCATGCATGAAAATCACTATCACTGTGAACAGTTTGTGATAGTGCCATAGCCAATCAAGAGTTCTTCCTGAAAATTGCAATGTTAAAAAACTTGTAGTTAGATCTTTCAGAGATTGAGACTCTGGAGATCGTATCATGTCTGATGGTTTTCAAAACCGTGCAACACGTGCTTTATAAGTGGAAATCTTAGAAAATCATGTCGCGAGGAGTATACCTCAGAATCCGTGCCTTAATGGGCGGCGACTGCAAATTTCTTTGAAATCATGAAATGGTAAATAAATTAGGACTAGACAATCCACGTCATGCCATGAATGGCATAGAGAATTTATGCCGCAAGATGGGCGATTTGATTTATGTCTAATTAGCTAGCTCAATATAAGCACGAATGACGGTTTTATTGTGCGTAGCAAAAGACAATGTTAATGTTCGTCATGGAGATGATTCAATGTAGGCTCGAAGGCTACTTCATTGTGTGCTTTGACAAAGCAGTTTTGATGTGCGCCTCGGAAGGCGGCTCAATGCATGCCCGAAAAATTTTTTTTGTTTTGTTTTTGTGCATTTTGAAAACAATTCGGCTAAACAGGTTGGTGTAAATGATCTCGAAGTGCATGTGTTTAATGAATGAACAAATATATACACAAGCAAGGTGAGAGTTAAATGCTAAATAAATAAATTTAAAAAACACCCACAAGTGTGTGCATAGTCCTAGAAGGGTTGGTGCCTGTCAAAGCACGACTCCTAGACATACTTGTGTAAGGAAGCACTCCTAAGTCCTAATCAGCCTTTTCTTTCATCTGTTCTTTCATTTGCCCTTGGTGTCGGACCACAGCAAAAATGTTTACAACTTGCCATCGAAGGCGAAATTTACAAAAATAATTCTGTACAGAAAATCACCTTTAGGGTTGTTGGGAACCCAAAAGGAGGGTACAAGTTTGCTTCTTGCCAGGTGGGCTGAAATCCTAAATCTAGGATTTTTCTGCCCCTTGGTCTGTTCTGATCCATTTCTGTCTGATCTGGCCGGCTTTCATCTGTACAAAGGCCGACCAGGACTTAAAATGCTTCCAGCGGACTCAATGGGTCAAGGTCCACGGCTCACAGGACTCAAATGCATGGATCTGGGGTTGCACACCTGATCAAATTGGGTTGGTTTCCTAGGTTAGGGCTAAACCAACCCATAGTCTAGGTTTACTCAGTTTGATGCAAAAGGACGGGGGCTGCTGCCCCTGATGGACTCTTGAATTTTGAATTGATTTTATCTTTCTTCATTTCACGATTCACATTCACATAGGCATTCAGCATGACGGTTTATCAGAAGCAATAGGTGGGGAAAGGTACCCAGCCCGAGGCATCCGCCTACAAGGGTCTGAGCCAAGTACTAGACCCTTCGAGTACCACGGCAAGAAACCGGTGGCGCTTAATAGTCCAGAAACCTTGGGAGATGGGTTTACCTTGCTTTCCCTACAAGCCACGGGAGCGTAGGGCTAATACCATCCAAAAAATAAGTTCATCGTTTTAAGAAAGGTAGCTGCTAGAGAGGTCTAGGTTTTGGTTGAGAAAAGCATTCACAGTTGTTCAGAAATCATTCAATTTGGATCATCCATGCAGACTCCCTCGTGCATGTCACCCCACGCAGTTAAAAGTTCATTCACGGTGTAGTGATGTGCTTGTTTGTGCAGTGGGGCAAAGTGCTGTGTCTGTTCAGATGATTCTCGGATAATGGGCTGATTAAGGGTTCCTTAATGTCAGTTTTATTGTAAGAATACAGAACAATATGCAATACAATGTCTGGGTGAATCCCCAGGTAGGTGGAGGGTCACAGGGAACCGCTTAAATTCCACTTTCCTTAGGCAATTATCTCGTCCTTTTGACAGGATCCCCCAATATCATGTAATTGCATAATTTCCGTAAACTACTAAGGTTGGACAAGAAGTACTTCCTAAATCTGCTTATATCCATCTAGGTTGACTCATTTGATAACCGAGGTCCGACTGGGTTGAGGGGTCCCCAGCAGAGTCGCCAAGCTGTGCGCACCTAAAAATGCCTAGATCGCACACAGGGCGCACGTGAGTGCGCACCTCGGGACATTCGGAGTCGCCACTGCCTGAGAAGTGTAGGCAGGCATGGTGATTGCCCTATCCGGGTTTAAGTCTGGTATGCGGCTTATTAGAGATCTAGCTAAGTCCTCGGTTACGTCCGGGGAAGTCTGAAGACACCCCGGCCCACCCCGTTGGTTTGACGGGTCCCTCGGGTCTCCCTGGTTTTGAGTCAGTTTCACCCTTCCTAGACCAGCATGCTTCTTTTTGGGTCTGGCGGGGTCCTCTGATGGTGTGGGCCCCTTTTTATTTCATTTTATCTTTTTATTTAAGTGAAGTGGGTCGGACGCGGGTCCGTTGGAAGACCCGTGGGTTGCCAAGATTGGGCTTGGGCCCAGTAGGGTTATTGGGTAACCCTATTTGGTTTATTTATTTGACTAAATTATGTACACATGTTAGAGTTTGATGGGCTTGGATTTGGCCCGTTAGCCAGGGATCAGGTGGCCTTGGGCCTGTTTGTTGAAAACGGGCCTGGTTTGGGCCAGTCAGAGGTGGGCCACTTAAGTGGGCCCAAGGGAGTCTTGGTGGGTCCATGGTCTTTCAGTAGGCTGAAAGTAGCCCAAATAGCCAATTTGAGTCGGGTTAAACCAACTCAGGTCAGTTCAAGCTCATTCGGGTTGAAAAAGTTACTTTTTTAAGTTATTTTTCAATTTGACCGTATTTGATTCACGGTCTGGTCAGAACCGTAAATGTAATACGGTTCAGGCCATGACCGTATTTCAAATACGGTCATGCTTGGACAGCAACGCAAATACGGTTTCTGCTTGAATTCACTGTTTTGCTCCGATTTTGCCTAGGATCACTCCGGTTGGCTTCTTGGGAGGTCCGATGACCTCTGATGGGCTTCTCAGCATCTTCACTATAATGCGTTTGCTCCATTTGTTCCAAATGTCCTTCTTTTGAGGTATTTGATAATGAGATGAAGCCTCTCCTTTTCTTCATTTGACCAAGTCATTTCCCAGCTCACCATATGGCATTTAGGCGAAAGGATAGAGGGGAAGAGATGGGAATTACAGGGGATGATCCAAAGAGGACAAACTCCTCTTGCATAAGCAAAACCGATAAATCAATCTATGTTATTTTTGTTTTATGAATCCATTTCCTCTTTTCTCCGTACAGAGATATCCATTTTCATGGAGTCTTCTTGATTTGGTGAGGTCAATGTTCTCTGAGAATTCCGGCAGCGCTTCCGCGTCTCCGTCGGTTTTCTGAATTGGTTTTGAAAGGGTTCTCCTATTCTTAGGTTGAAAGGAGATTGAAAGTGAGGAGAAAGGGTATAGTCTTGTGATTTTTCAGAGTGATTTTGGCAGCGCTTCCGCACTCCTGTTCATTCTCCGAAATGGGTTTGAAAAGGGGTTGTCTGGGTTTCTTATGAAAGAGAAGGGTTAGGCAAGGCTTAAGGGCAGCACAAGGGCATTTTGGGTATTTTGGGGTTCGGGTATTGGAAGAGATGGAAGTTGGGCAGAGCTTGGACGTGGAAAGAGCCAAGAAGAAAAGGGGAGAGGCCAAAGGGGATTGCTTACACAAATGGGGGGGGGGGGGCCTGGCCCCCTATTTATAGGCAAAAAAATCGTGCTCGTATTTGAAGTGCGGGCGAGCCGTCCATATGCTAAAATCTCGCCGAATCACCCGTACGGGACGCGTGTCCCGCCGTACGATGACGCATGTCCTTTCTAGAAGGCGTGCCCATAATTTAAGTGCGGGCATGCCTTGCCCGCACTTCAAATACGGGCAAGCACGTTTTTTAAATGCTGGATTTCAAATGCTTTATTAAATTTGATTTATTTAAAGATTTTTATCCGATTTTTTGATTTTCTTATTATAAAAACAAGATTCTTTAATTATAATCTTTAAAATACAAAGATATTTTTGTTAAATGATTATCTTATTTATTTTATTAATTTATTCTGCATTTTTGCTGCTGTTTTGCCACATGGGCAGTTTTCTTGAAACTTCAACTGCCCATAACTTCTTCATCTGGTGTCCGATTTCAGCAAACTTAGTGTCATTGGAATCAGATCGGAGCCACCTATCCACTGGGATCAATTTGGGCAGTTGAATTGTGGTCATGCAAAAAGTCGACTTTTCGCTCCCCAAAAGTTTGACCGGTTCATAACTTTCTCATCTGGACTCCGATTCCAGCAAGCTCAATTGCATTTTAACCATGTTGAAGTGCTATTTTTAATGAGATGAAGTTTGATGGCCAAATTCATTTGAATCATAAAGTCAATTTTTTGACCCCTCAGGGTTTGACTTTTAGTTTGACTTTTCATTTTTCTTCATTTTAAGGGTGCAAAAATCAGGTGTCTACACCTAGAATTAAAAACAGAAAAAGAAAAGGGGAGAGAAGCTTACCTGAATTTGAGAAAGCAGAGAGGCAGGGGTTCCCTTCTTCATTGGAGCTCTTCTAGCTTCAATTCTTAGCCATTCGCTTGAGGTGAGGCCCTCTATTTATAGGCAAACCCAGGGGCATGGTTGGTCACAGGGGTATGCCAAAATAGGGTTCTAGAATGTTCCAACTCAGTTTCAAAACATGAGTTGGAGTAAATCTGAAAACCAATGGAGGGTAAAAAAGGAACTCGAATCTCCTAGAGAGAGGTAAGAGTGCAAATAAGGCTCAGAAATCGAGTATTTGCAAATTCGCACAAAATTGCACGTGACCACATATATATTGCGGTCATGCCTTGACCGCATACTCTATGTGGTCAAGTATAAACCGCAGATTAAATGCGGTCAAGGCAAATCCGCATATTTAATGCAGTCAACACAAGTTTGACTAGTTTTTCAACTTTTTGACATGTTTCAAATCTCAATTAAATATTTTCCTTTATTTTCTCATGTTGTAGTTCAATTTGGGGTGTCTACAAATGCCCATCTTTTCTGGAATTGGAACCAATTATCAGCAAAGAGCAAAAAGACCCACAAATTGCCTTTTTTCGAGATTTGTCCAGCTAATTGCAATTTGCAAGGGTTTGAAGGGTAATTTTTGAAAAAGTAGTTGTGTTGAGGATTTGCTAAAAAGTCCCTAACTTTAAGGGGCAAATCCTCCTCTTTAGGCTCACTGAGCTCTCGTGGCTATGAAGTGAGATTTGAGAAAATTTTCAAAACAAAAGTGGGTAAAGTGGAAATCCTTGCAATTTACGATTAATATGAACATTAATCTCCTGATAAGTGTGGAAAAAATAATGAAAATCCATTTTCCATATGCTGCCCGCATAGGTATTGTGGTTTGCTTGTGACCGCATTTTGAGTGTGGAAATACTTTGACCGCACTTTCTTTGCAATCACAACTCGCCTGCGTTTCCTTTGTGGTTTTCTAGGGCCAGTATTAAAAACGAACGCGACTGGCCTTCTTCCACTTTTCATCTGCATTTCATCCTTCGAACTCTAGCAACCGCAACCATTCCCCGGTTCTCATTTCTTCTTCGATGAACCATTCCCTCTTCGGCGACTACTTCTCCGGTGACAACCTTATTTTTGGCGACGACTCAAACACCCTTTGGCAACCGTGAGTCTAGACGCCCTCTTTCACTGTTGGAACAGTTGGGTTCATCACTACTGGGAGTTGCCATCTGACTACCTCTCTTCTCAGGTTCACGCCTTCTTGCATTGGAAGCTTTGGTGAGATGAAGTTTTGGTTTTATTCTTAAAAAAATTTCTTCATTTCGAACAAGACAGGTATGCTCTCTTCTCGGATTTTTCTTGTAAGCAATTTGTCCATGAGCTATCATATTGAATGTCATTCAATCTCCTGTCTAATTTTGATTCTCTGTTCCTAATTGTAGAAATCCCTAACTTCTTATAGTCCAATATTGCTTTGATTTTTCTGCCAATTCTCCATCAAAAATTTGTCATACGATGCTTTGAATGCTTGCATGATCTTTATGAGTAAATCCCCAATTTCTATGTTTGACCCATGATTTTTGTTCTTGAGCGAGCAGATTAGATCTTTGGTTCTTGAGTGAGAAAATTCCCAAATTTTTGAGTTTGTTCACACTCTTGATTTTTAGCTCCTCATCTGAAAATATGAAATTGGGTAACTTATGAACCATGAACCATTTCTAAGATGAACTCTTGATAGCTTATGGCTGTGCCTTGGTTCATGTCCGTTCTGCCTTCTGAATGCTTTCAGAGGCCATGCTGCGTTTTTCTTCTTGAATGCCTTTGCCGAATGACCATGTGCATTTGTAACATGTTCCTACACTTACTTTACTGATATATTGTTTGCACTTGGGCAACCATCCATACTTTTTATCTTGATGCAATAATTTGAAACCAAATGCTTTGGATGTATTTGTTATTTCTGATTCGTTGCTTTTGAAGAACTTAAAAATTTGCAGCATGCTCCAATCTATAACTAATTCCCCAAATGTCAGCTTATCCTGAAACCACACAAAGTTAGATAATTAGGCCTCTTAAAAAGACACATCAACAAGATTGGGATAACATCCTTTTTTTTTCACATATAAGAGGAGTATATAAGAAGTTCAGGTTTCTTGTATATAATTCTTATATGTAATTTTCCTATTAAAACATAAGCAACTAGAGAAAAGAAAGAAATAATTGAGCTTCTTAAAATTTCAAAACAATAGGATAAACTTCTTTGTTGACTCCTGATTTAGTTGGGAATTTCTGAAGCGTTTCCCTCTGTTCTCCACTTTTCTTCTTCCTGCACACAATTAAACTTAATTAAAATGAAGAACAAAAACAATAACAATTACAAAAAAGAAATAATGAATCATCTCCCTGATTTGAACTCGCAGATGGCCCGTATCCGTTCAGCCCCCAGGGATCCTGCAGATGAGTCCTCTTCTTCTAGGGTTCGGAGGGATCATGCTGATGTGGCATCTTCTTCAAGAGCTGAGAGGGACTCTGACTCTGATGTCGGTTCTGGTCCTCATTCTAAGGGTTCATGCGAGGTGACCCCAGAGGTATACCCCTAACCCTTCTGAAATAAACCTCTCTCAAAATCCTTCACCCTAATCCTTTCTACTTTTAATTTTTTTCCTTAGCCAGTAGCTAAGGGTCCTAGCCGGTGTAGGGGTAGTGGCAGGCGCCGAGGTGGAGGCTGAGGCAGAGACCACGATGGAGGCCATGATGGAGGCCGAGGCAGAGGCCGTGATGGAGGCCGAGGTGGAGAGGAGCCTTAGACCCGAGTTGATGTCCCTGAGGTGATTGCAGCGCAGGTTAGGGATACAACCCTTCTACATGGCTTGAGGACTCATCCCTTAGCTTGTATTAGGGCGAATATCCCCTTGGAGTATCCTCTATCCCTTTATCGAGGGAGTTGTGCCAGATTCACCAGATTCCTCAGGGATTACGGTTTAGCACTTCGCCGGGAGCTAGGCCAGTTTGGATTTGGACATTTCATCACCATTCTTGGCGTGCGTTTGGATCGGGCTCTTATTACGGCGATGCCTGAGAGACTCTTCCCCGAGACCCTGAGCTTTCGTTTCCCAGATATAGAGATTGGGATTTGACCGTCCAACTTCACACTTATTACTGGGATTAGGATGTTTGGAGATATCATCCCAGAGCTATGGAGGCCGGACGATCTTGAGATTGCTGCCCTTCTTGGTTATGGTGTGAGGCCCGAGGAGGCCTGGGATGGAGGGAGGCCCAGATTATCCTTGACTTGGTTGAGAGAGACCTTCCAGGAGAAAGGATTCAACTAGATAGCCACCGGCCATGCAGATTTTCCCTTTGCCTTCCGCTTCGGCTTCCTTTTGATGATGGGTTCTTGCTTTTGCCCGGAGGATACAACTTCTGTCAGTCCTCATTTGTTGAGCTTGTTGAGGGACTTGCAGCGGGCGGGGAGATATGCTTGGGGCCTACTCATTTTCAGCACTATTTTGGCTGGCTTGTTCCGAGTCGCTAGCGGCCTTTCCACCTCCTGAGGTGCTAGGGTTGGGTGCAGATTCTTCTGGCCCTTCTTGCAAGTGAGATACATATTTTTCTTTTCTTTCTTTGCCTTCTCCCCTTTTTCTTCTTCTGACCTTCTTTTCTTTCTCTGTAGTTCTTTGTCAGGGTGTGTATTCCCTATTTTCGTCCTACCTCTATGATGACAGAGGAGACGTTCCCAATGGCTCGTAGATGGAGCCATGTAGAGCCCGACTCTGAGAAGAGTCGACCTAGGTCTGCTTGGGCTCATCTGGACTGGCTTTATAGGACCAATGTGAGTATCGTTTAGTCCTTCTTTCTTTCCTGGATCATATTCCTAACATCCCTTTTTGTTTCTTAGTTATCAATTTCCCGGTTCGAGGACATCCCGGAGGCTATCGCTTTGCAGGCTATTGCGGATGATGCATTTGCCCCTGACCAGAGGTGCCAGCGCTATCAGTTCTTTATTGGTCAAATGGGCAGCATCTGGTACCTTGGCAAACGCTTCTACTATCAGCATACCGGAGAGCCTCGGATACCTGCTATTCCTCTGGATACTACTCATTCCTTTCCTCCTGAGCCCGTTGATCCCGCTCAGTTCTTAGAGTGGACAGAGGAGGAGACTTTGATAGTGGAGGGGGACTATGATGCCTGGTTTAGGCAGGCGTCGGTTGGGTGCCTTATGCCACCTATTCTTGTTCAGGGCGGAGTCACGGAGATAGGTGGAGTGGTGATGCGGGTTTATGACACCACGGTATGCTTTTTCCCATTTATTTCTTATCTTTAATTTGACCTGGAATTTCTGACATCTTCTCTTTTATTCCAAGAGGCTCAGTTGGCAGAGATCCGATCTCGGTATGTTGATTTAGAGCGTCAGCGAGATGCTATCATCGCTGAGAGGGACATCCTCCTCGCCGAGAGGGACGCTACCATTGTTGATCTCAGGGCACAGCTGGCTAGGGCACAGGACCAGGTGGGTCCATCTCATGCTCAAGACCAGACGGGTCTATCTCATGTTCAGGTTGATTTTTCACCTCTTTCAATTTCCGCTTTTTATATATGTTCATCATGTTCTGATTAGAATTCTCTTCTTATTTTCAGGATGACACGGCCAGTTCTTCCTTCCGTTTACGCACTCCATCTCGTTTTATGCATCCTAGCAGTGAGGTATTTTTGGTGGCACGAGTGGAGTTCGTGACCTCTCCTCGAGCCGCAGAGGCGCTTGCAGTAGAGCTGGAGATAGTGACGGATACCACATCTACTACTGCTCCTACTGCAGAGGATGTTCCAGAGTCTGCCCCAGCACCAGAGACTGCTCTAGACACGATTGCTGAGGTGGATATTGAGATGGAGCCTGCCGAGGAGGCCGTTATCGATGATGCTACGGAGGAGGTACCCGTGGTAGAGGTTCCTGTGAAGGTTCCTGCTATTGCTGAGACTGTGGTGTACCCGGTGCCTGCTACTGAGCCCGCGTCGGACCTGATGCTTGCTGAGTGAGGGTACTTCAGAGGACGTTCCTAAGTCTGCCCCAGCCGAGGATCCTGCTGAGCCTGAAGCGACTACTCTTGATACTGAGCCTGCCGCTGAGTCCACTGCTTCAGATGATTCGGGGTATGTTACTCCTGAGCATCCGACTACTACCCTTGTGCCCCTGAGCATTATGTATGACGTTCAGTCTATTTTGGGTAGGATGGAGCGTAGCACTGCTAGACGTGTGGTGTCGCTTGTCTTTGGGTGCCGATGA
Organism: Buxus sempervirens; assembly: GCA_947561395.2. NCBI lineage: Eukaryota > Viridiplantae > Streptophyta > Magnoliopsida > Buxales > Buxaceae > Buxus > Buxus sempervirens. Next base: position 18,922,909 of record OX387182.1, read on the forward strand.
TCTCGAGGTAGAGGATGTGGGGACGAACCTGCAGAGGGACAATAGATTAGGATATCATGTATATATTTGTACTTTGAAAAACTGATGTATATTCTCATTCATATATGAAAACAGAAATTTTGTTCACTTTTCTTCATTTATCCTCTTCTTTCCTTACTTTTTGCATTTTATTGTATGATACATGTATTAATAGGAATAGGTGAAGCTTAGAACAGTGTCTCAATTGCTGTTCTATATTTTTTCTGCTTTTTTGCCAAAACCGCATTTAATATGTGGACAAACGTTGACCGCATTTGCTATGCAGTCCTGCTTTGTCCGCATTTTATTTGCGGACATCGCTCAACCACATATCAAATGTGGTTTTTAATGACTTTTCGAATTTTTTATTTAAAGCCTTGAGGAACCTCATTATGACGTTTTGCTTAGTTCAAAAACACCCTAATCACTCCGTCCCTTGCTTCCAGTAACTCCTTTGGTGATTCTATGGCATCTCTTGCACCGTCCTCCTCTGTCGATGAAGCTCCTCCTGCAAAACAACCGTTTAGATCAAAACCACCCAATCTCACTAGGTATAACATTATAGACTCATTCTGTGATAAGTGGGTTAACCCCATGACCCATGAAGATGGTATCCTATGGGATTTTACTAACTTAGGTCATATCCTGCACATCCTTGCTATCCTTTTTAAATGGGGAATCATTGAGGCTTTGATTGGACACTGGGAACCTCAATTGAATCTTTTTCGATTTCATGATAAAGAGATGACCCTGACTGTTGAGAAAATTGAAACGATCCTTAGCCTGAGGTTTTCAGAGAAAGTGGTGAACCCGCCACTTAAGCCTAGCTACAAAAAAGAGGCATCCACCTTTTTAGGTATTGGAAAGAAGGACTTAGGGGACTCTGACACACTGTTGACCCTATCCAAGACCTTTTTGACTGAAAAACTTCTAAGAGGTGAAAACCAGCAAGCCCAGTTTAATGCCTTAACTTTGATAGTGGTTAACCAATTACTTTTTCCATGGGATGACGACGAGGTTGACTTGGCTCTCATCTTGGTCATATGCCAGGTTAGGAAGCATGAGAGATTAGCCCCTATGATCTTGACAGAGATATACCAAGCCCTGACCGACTGCTATTTTAGGAGGAAGAAGCGCTTTCTCGCATGTGCCCCTATCCTACAGGTAAAATCTGATTCTTTTTCTTTTTTTTTACAACTTACTTGTGAAGTTGAATTTATTGGAAATAAATTGAAATACTTCCCCTTTTTGCAGCTTTGGTTACTTGACCACCTGAATCAGATCGAGATGATAGATCGACGCTTTTCCACAATAATGAAAGTTCTTGTTTTGATGAGTAACCGGGGATGTCTTGACATCCAAGGTGGCAAGAGGGGTTGGTTCACTTTCTTGGGTACTCTTCCCGATGATCAAGTGAGATTGCCCGGCACTTATCAGCCAAATTCAGAAACGGTGATTAGCTTTAGAGAGAGGAACTTCGTGGTACTAGGGGGCTTGAGAGTTGCTATCTTCTATTTCCCTTAAGAGTCCTTTGGCAGTTCGGAGAGACTCAGGGGATTACGATCCCAGAGGGATATGAGGACTTCCTTGGGCTGTTTACACCAGCCACCATGGGGCTGTGTGCTCGGTTGATGAAGGAGTGGTCCTATGTATGTTTTCTAAGAGGTCTAGTCTTTTCTGAGTCACATGTGAAGGACTATCTTTTCTGGATCAAAGAGCAGATCCAGAGTCATGCCCCAGTACTAGAGGATCTCACTGCTGTTCTTGCACCAACCTATAAGGACATACTGGTCTCTGAGAGAGCATCCCACAAGCGGCTTCAACAAATTTGGGTACGAGAGGCCAGAGAAGTTAGGATACGAGGCATTAATCTAAAGAGGCAACTTGAAGAGCAGGTGTCTCGCCGCACTGCTCTGGAAAAGAAACTTGAGGAGCAGAGGCAGGCTCGTCACTTTGAAGTCTGAGTGATGCGGCAGAAGTGTCAGGATGCTTTAGCTAGGCTTAAAGATATGAAGATTAAGCAAGCACTTTCAGATGAGCTCATATCCTTTTTAAGCAACTCGAATGCAGAGGGACCTTCTGGGATTATTGCGACTCAGGCGGCTTAGATTAGGGAGCTTAAGGAGCGGCTAGGGGATAGGGACTAGCTCCCTTTTTTTTTCTCTTTTTTTCCATACCTTTGTACAAAAGCAAACTCCAATAGTGGAAAGACAAAGTATTTAATTCAAAAATAGGTTTTATACTATTGGCCTCAGAATTCTCAGATGCTTGTAAAAACAAAGGTTTTATGAAAAGTATTTGATTTCTCATCACTAGCCAAAATATTATTTTACCTTTTTTATTTTTTTATTTTTGAAATTTGATCCAAAACACTTAATCATATATAGTTAAAGGAATTAAAATCAAGTTGAATAATGAAAAGGATATTTCAAGCAATAGGGAGAGATCAAATCTGTCTATCCTAGGACCTTTAGAGTCATCCCCTAATGCCTTTTCTTCCAAGATTGACCCCGTTATTCCCAATCTGCTCGGTTTCCAGTACTCATGTGACTTCACTTCCAGCTTGGATAACATGATCAACTCAACCTCTGATTCTATTTTTTCTATTTTTTCTTCTTGCCAATATTGCTCCTAGCGCCAGTCATGCTTTTCACTAGGGCTAGCTTTTGCATTCCATCATCACCAATCTTTACTCTGAAAATTGAAGGAATATACTAAAATCACCGAGGGCTTAAAAATAGGATGAAATGAAGGCTAGGTTAAGTTTTTGAAAGAAAGGGTATTAAAGGCTCAAAATTTTCCAAATATGAAAATAGGTCAACTAGACTTACAGTTATGATGAATATGATCCCAATTCCCAAACTTTGTTCAATTTCTTTCTTTTTGCACTTGGCTTTCATTTGCCACTATTCTTTGCTTTTTTGTTCTTTATTTCTTCTCTTTTTCCCTTTTGTTTTTGCCCCAATTAGCTTTATCCCAGTATGAAACTATAAGTCCAAGTTTAGGTTTATCAAGGAAACGAACAGGCTTGACTTGGCTAGACTAGGGATTAAAATTTTGGGAAATAAAGAAAGATGGCTTTGGATCATTTCCTAGTAATATTCAATCAAGGAAAAATACCTTTTTACCGTATTAGAGTTAATTGGCTCAGGAAAATCTTTCCCATTCATTTCTATTAAGATGAGAGCACCCCTTGATAGGACCTTCTTGACACCATAAGGCCCTTCCCAATTTGGCTTAAACTTCCTACGAAGGTCTTCCAAAAATGGTAAAATTTTCTTTAAGATCAAGTTTCCTTCTTGGAAAGTTCTGGGCTTGTGAGACATGGGAAAAAATCAATTCAATGACTTCCCAATCATCACACGGGATTAAATTAAACAAATAGTTGCCACCATTCAATTTAGGTGTGAATGGACACCAAAATATTAAATAAGCTCAAAAGGCAATTTTAGGGTAAAAATAACCCTCCTAAAAAAAACAACCAGAGATGGGTAAGGGGATTAAGTTATGAACAGGGGAAGGTGTTAGGCACCCCTATTCATTCACACAAGGTGGTTGCCAGGCATTGTTCATGTTTTTCAAAGAAAAAAAAGGCTTGCTATAAAAATCACAAAAAAGGCAAAATATATGGTTTTTTCATACAAATAGCCTGATTGATCCAGAACTTTCAAACATGATCATACCATTCCTAGGGTTTCATGATCACAATAAAATTGAGATAAAATCAAATAAAATCAATTTAAAGTGAAATCTTCAAAAATCTGGCTTCAAGTTAAATTCTAGAAATCTAGAAAAATATGATTTTTATGAAATATTTCAAAATTGAACTTGAATAGTCCAGGACATAAATAAAGCCCAAATTTCACATTAAATCAAAAAATCAAAACCAAAAATACCCACGTTGATGAAGAACATCGAAAGGGGAGAACTTAAACCGTAGGGTCTTCTCTCAATAATGAAAAACGATTCAAAAACCACTTCATAAAACCCTAGAATTTACTTTCAGGCTTCTGGATCCAGATCTATCATATTGATCATGATAAATCCAAGATCATAGCCTAAAATCACAAAAATCACGAAAACAGTGCTGTAGGTGCAAATGTGTGAAAAAATCCAAATTTTATCAAAAAGTGGGGATCTCATGCTATAAACATCATAGATTCATGTGATTCATTCAGATTCATCATAAAAACATTAAAACATGATCAGGATATTCAAAGCAGCCACATCTCACAGATTAGAGCACATGGGGGTCTACCCTACGGATCCACCTGTTCTCTTTTCCCTTAGCTCTCTTCACGTTTTACGGCTAGAGAGGATTCTTGAGGTACTTGGAGATAGGTTTGGGTACACAAACACAATCAAAGGCTTTATTCTAAAAAAAAGGAGAAAAACAGATATGGGGTCCTATTCTAGGGATCCACCTATTCCCCTTTCCCCTAGCTCTCTCTTCACGTTTTATGGCTAGAGAGACTCTTGAGGTACTTAGAGGCAAGTTTAGGAATACAAGATAAAAGAAAGCCTTATTCTACAGCAATGGAGAAGATCCTATTATTTCTAGAATTGAAGACAGAAAATAAAAGGGAAAAGGGACTTACCTGGATTGAGCAGGCAGGCAGCAGGGATTCCTCTCCTCTCTTGGAGCTCCTTAGATTTCAAATTTTCGTGGCCTTTTGCTTGAGGAAAGGCCCTCTATTTATAGGCAAACACAGGGGTATGGTTGGTCCAAGGTTTGGCAAGATAGAGTTTCAGTTTGAGTTAAACACAAGATCATGCCCATCCTTTATTCACAAAGATATTTCGCACGAATAAAATATGTATTTCCCTCATTTAAAGGGATATTGGACTAAAGGTAAGGCTCAGAAATCGAGAGAAGAATAGAACTCGCACGAGTCTGATGTGCCCGTAAATGATTTACGGTCCAAATGTGTCCGTATACGTATTACGGGCGATGCGTGCCCGTATATAAAATTCGGGCGCGCTTAGCCCATAGATACAATACGGTCCAGGCTCTAATTATTGATTTTCATGCCTTTTTGGCCTGTTTTAAATTCCAATTAATGTTTTCATTATTTTCTCATTTTGTAGTGTAATTTGGAGTGTCTACAACTACCCCCTCTTTGCTGGTAATTGGAACCAATTACAAGCAGAGAGCAAAAAGACCCACCAATTGCACTTTTTGAGATCTTTGTCTAACTAATTGCATTTTGCAAGGATTAAATGGATGATTTTGGAAAAAAGAATTTATTGTGGAAGATTTGCTAAAAGTCCCTCAGCTTAGGGGCCAAATCCTCCTCTCTCCTCTCATTGAGCTCTCGTGGCTATGAAGTGAGATTTGAGACAAAATTTTTAAAACAAAAGTGGGTAAGGTGGCAATCCTTGCAACTTACAACTAATATAAACATTGATCTCCTGAAAAGTGTTGAGAAAATGATGAAAAAGACAATTTTCTGCTTCGCCCGTATTTTTGTTACGGACAAATGTTGCCTGTAGTTTGAACACGAGCGAAGTGGACCGTATTACCTTTACAGGTGCCTCTGACCATACTGTTTTTATGGATTTTGACCTCCTTCTTAATCGCGGCCACGAACTGTTCTTCATTTCTGTCCGCACTTTGCCCTAACTTCTTGCGCCCTCACTCTTCTCTCCGGTCCTCCTTCTTCTTCAACAGTGCACGAACTCTTTGCTCCGGCGACCACTGTTCTTCTTTGGCAACCACTGATTTCCAGTGACGACTTATATTCTCCATTAACTCCGGCGGCTTCACTCTCTCCGGAGACCTTGACCATTCGTTGGACTTCCCCAGTGATATTGCGGCCATCTTCTTTCTCCACTCAGGCTTCTGTTCGACACATAAATCATCTTCGGATTTCTTCTGTGGAAGCTCGGGTGAAGCAAGGTGTGATCTTTGTTTTCAAATTTTCCAATTTCGACTGACACAAGTAAGTGGCCGATTCTCAGAAAATTTATACACAGTATTCTTTATGACTGAACTATTCTGTTTAATGCACGAATTTGTCCTGTGTATGAATTTGCTCTTGATTTAAGGTAATCCCCCATTTCACATGCTTCTTGTATCCATGCAACCAGAAATGAAATTTTGCTTGACTTGTTATCTTTATCCTGAATCTTGTTTTTCTGTTTGGCCGATACTTATTCCTGAGCTATTCATTCTCAAGCTTTTGCTTTTGTTGCATTGTTTAACACTGAATGATTCTTTGATTCTGAATGCCTGATGCTTTGAATAAGTCTCCAAATTGTTGGGTGTGTTCACTGTTGCATCATTCTGATTTTTTTTTGAAAATATATTGCATATGCTGATGCCTCTGTATCTTAACTTCCATGTTTGGACCATGACTGATATGCCACCTTCTTCTGATAAATGGGAATTCTTGTCTTTGATTTTTGTCCCGGTTGAATTCCTGTTTGTAGTCCATATTCTGCAGATGCCTTATATTGTTGAGGCTTGAACTTGCTTAGTTATGGAATGAGTACAAACTTCCAATCTAACATACCCTTTTTTTGTGAGGACATTCTTTCCCATTGTTTTGGCATGAACCAACTGCCTTAATTGCCCTGAAACCAAGTAAAATACATGATTAGATATCTTTAGGAAATACAAAGGAATAAATTAAAACCTCCACACATTTTTTTTTTCATATAAAGAGAACCTATAAGAAGCATGTACTTCTTATATAGTTTCTCTATATAATTTTTAAAGCAAAGATAAACAAAATATTTCTAGAAAAATATAAACTCCTTCAGTTGATTCTTGATTTGATCGGGAGTATCTGAAGCACTTTCTTCCATTCTCCATTGTTTCATTTTTCCTGCCAATCAATTAAACTTGGTTAGAATAAAATTTTAACAAGAATAATTAAACATCTCCCTGGTTTGAACCGTAGATGGCCCGCCTTCGATCAGCTTCTAGGGATCCTACAGATGAGCCTTCTTCCTCGAGGGTTAGGCGTGATCATGCTGATGTGGCCTCGTCTTCGAGGGCCGAGAGGGATTCTGATCGGATGTCCCAGATCTCCCTTCTGGGGATTCGCGTGAGGCGACCCCAGAGGTATACTCTAACCTTTTTGAAATTTCATATCCTTTCACAAAATACATCATCCTGATTCCTTCTTCCTTCTAATTGTTTCTTTAGCCGGCAGTTGAGGCTTCGGGCAGAGACAGGAGTCGTAGCAGGCACCGAGGTGGAGGTAGAGATGTAGGCCATGATGAGGGCCGTAGAGGAGGCCGTGGCAGAGATGAGGCCCGGACCAGAGTTGAGGTCCCTGAGGTGGTTGCTGCCCAGATCAGGGATACTGATCTTTTGCATGGCTTGAGGACTCATCCCTCAGCGTGTATTAAAGCAGATATCCCTTTGGAGTATTCCATGTCTCATTATCATGGGAGCTGGGCTAGCTTTATCAGATTCATTGGAGCTTGCAGTTCGGCCTATCGTCGGGAGTTAGGTTTGTATGGCTTTGGCCTATTCAACACCATCCCTGATGTTCGCCTAGATCGGGCCCTTATTGCGGCGCTGCTTGAGAGATTCTTCCCTAAGACGTTGAGCTTCCATTTTTCGGATATCGAGATTGGGATCAGGCCATCTGACTTCACGCTTATCACCGGGATCAGGATGATCGGTGATGTTATTCCTGAGATGGTGATGCCAGATGCTAATGAGATCGCCGCTTACCTTCGTTATATCGTGCTGGCTCCTGAGGCATGGGATAGAGGGAGAGCAAGATTGTCTCTGACTTGGTTGAGAGAGACTTTCTGGGTGAGGCAGTTTGGCTAGCTTGCCGCCGGTGATCTAGTTTTTCCGTTTGCCTTCCGATTCCTTTTTCTTTACATGATGGGCTCCTGCTTCTTCCCAGAGGATACGACTTCAGTTAGTCCTCACTTTTTGAGTTTATTGGGAGACTTGCAGCGAGCGAGGAGGTATGCATGGGCCCCGCTCATTTTTGGTACTATTCTGGCCGGCCTGCGCCGATCAGTGAGCGGCCTCTCTACTTCCAGAGGAGCTGGGGTTGGGTGTAGATTCTTCTGGCCCTTTCTGCAGGTGAAACAATTATTTCTTCTCTCTTTCTTTCTCTTTCTTTATTTTCTATTCTTTTTGACCCTTTTTCTTCTTTTTTGCAGTTCTTTGCTAGGGTGTATATCCCTTATTTTCACCCTACCTCTACGATGCCAGAAGAGACATATCCTATGGCTCGTAGGTGGTGTCATGTGGAGCACGACTCTGAAAAGAGTCGTCCTAGGTCTGCCTGGGCCCACCTGGATAGGCTGTATCGATCTGAGGTAATCTTCCTTAATTCCTCTTCTCTTCCTTTATTTTTTTTTCTTTTCTTCTGGATAACTTGTCTAATATCTCTTCTGTTTTTTCAGCTGTTCGTCCCCAGGATGGAGGACATTCATGAGGTGCTGGCCCTGCATGCGGCCAGAGATGATGCTTTTGCCCTTGACCAGAAACGTCAGAGATATCAGTTCTTCATTGGTCAGTTGGGGAGCATCTGGTATTGCGGCGAGCGCTTCTTCTATCAGCATGTTGGAGAGCCCAGGATTCCTGCCATCCCTCCGGATACTACCCCCTCTTTTCCTCCTACGCCTATTGATCCTGCCCAGTTCCTAGATTGGACTGAGGCAGATACATTATTAGAGGAGGGTGACTATGATGCCTCGTTCAGGCGAGCTTCAGTTGGGTGCCTCATGCCACCCATGCCTATCCGTAGCGGAGTCACAGAGATTGGAGGGGTAGTGATTAGAGCCTATGACACGACGGTATGTCTTCTCCTTTTTTGATCTTCTATTTTCATTCTATTTGTTCTTGACATTTTCTGACATCTTCTCTTCTATTTCAGGAGGCTTAGTTGGCAGAGATCCGGTCTTGGTATTCTGATATAGAGCGCCAGCGAGATGCTGCTATTGCTGAGCAAGACGCCCTCTATATTACTATTTCAGACCTCCGGGGACAGGTTGCCAGGGCGTAGGGCCAGGCGGGCACTTCTGATACACAGGACCAGGCGGGTCCCTCTCATACCCAGGTTAATTCTTTCACCTCTTTCCATTCCTGCTCTTATATTTGCTTATCTGTTTTGACTCCAATTTCTTTTCTTATTTTCAGGATGACACAGCCGGCCCTTCTTCACCTGCTTCACTTGTGCCTATGCATCTTCGTGGCGAGGTATTTTCTGTGGCACGGGTGGAGTTCGTGACTTCTCCTAGATCGGTAGAGGCTCCTGCAGCAGAGCCCGAGGTCGAGGCTGAGGTTGCACCTGCTGTGGTGGATGTGCCAGAGTCTCCTTCAGTACCTGAGACTGCTCCTGATGCTTCTGTGGATATGGACATGGAGCCGGCCAGGGATGCCGCTGTAGTGGAGCCTACCATGGAGGTTGTGGTGATAGAGGAGGCTGCTGCTACTGAGCTTGTGGAGCCTGAGGTAGAGACTGCTGCTCCTGATGCTGTGATAGACCCTCCATCTATGATCGATGTCCCAGAGGTGCCGACTCCAGCTTCTGAGCCTGTTATTAGTACCGATCCTGTGGTTGAGCTTGTTCCTGCGGTTGAGCCCATTCCTGCGGTTGAGCCCACTCCTGCGAAGCCTGGTTTCGAGTCTGCTAGGGACGTAGATCTCCCGAGGTCTGCCCCTGCTTCTTCAGCTGACTCTAGGTATGTTTCTTCTAAGTACTTGACTTCTATTCTTGTATATGTATGACATTCAATCCATTTTGGGCTGCAGGAGGGAGCGTATCTCTACTCGCGATAAAGTGTCGATAGTCTTTGGGCGTCGACGATCTCGAGGCAGAGGACGTGGCAGGGGAGATGGACTTGCAGAGGCACAGTAGATTAGGATTTTTCATGTATATGTATTTTGACAAACCGATGTATCTCTTCATATATATAAAAGAAATATGATTCATTTTTATTCATTTGTGCTCTTTTTTCTTTTATTTTTAGCTTTTCTTGCATGATATTTGTTAAAGCAGGGACAGGTGAAGCCTAGAAAACCATTGAAATCAAAATTCCCCACTTTTTGGCATTTTTCCGAACAGACCGTAATTAGGCTACGAGCAAGCCATGCCCGTAATCTTAATACGGGCGTTCTCTGCCCATAAATTATTCACGGTCACAGTGTGTCCGTATTCGTTATACGGGCACGCCATGCTCGTATTATAATTACGGATTTTGCTGCCTTTTCGACTTTTCCTATATAAACTCAAGGGGGATGTCATTGTGACACTTTTAAAAGTTTGAAAACTCCCTGAGCCTTCCGTTTTCTGCTTTCCTTGTCTTCTTTAGTGCTTCCATGGCTTCCCTCGCCCCTTTCTCTTCTGCAGGTGAATCTCCTCCTGCAAGACAACCTGTTAGATCAAAACCTCCTAATCTCACCAGGTATAATGTTGTAGACTCCTTCTATGATAGGTGGGTTAACTCCATGACCCTTGATGAGGAGATTCACTGGGATTCCATCCACTTAGGGCATATCCTACACATCCCTAAAATTCCCTTTAAGTGGGAAATCATTGAAGCTTTGATTGGACACTGGGTTCCTGAATTGAATCTCTTCCATTTTGATGATAAAGAGATGACTCCTACCATAGAAGATATTGAAACCATCCTTGGCCTAAGATTTTCTGAAAAAGTTGTGAACCCTCCCCTAAAGCCTAGCTACAAAAAGGATGCCTCCACATTCTTGGATATAGGGAAGAAAGACTTAGGAAATTCTGATACCCTATTGACCTTGTCCAAGACCTTTTTGACTGAAAAACTTCTAAGGAGTGGGGACAAGGATGCTAGGTTTAATGCTTTGACTCTGATAGTGGTCAACCAGTTGCTCTTTCCACGGTGTGATGACCAGGTTGACTTGGCTCTCATCTCAGTTATCTGCCAAGTTAGGGAACGTGAGAGATTGGCTCCTATGACCTTGGCAGAGATATACTAGGCTTTAACTGACTGCTATTTCAGAAAGAAGAAACGCTTCCTTGCCTGCGCCCCTATCCTACAGGTAAGAAATAATAATAAAACTTTTTCTTCTTTTTTTTTTCTTTTCTTCTTCTTCTTCTCTTTTTCTTTTCCTTCTTTCTCTTTTTTTCTTTTTTTTTCTTTTTTCTTTCTTTTTTTTTCTCTTTTTTTTTTTCTTTTGAAATAAATTGAAATTCTCCCCTTTTCTGCAGCTTTGGTTGCTTGACCACCTGAGTCAAGTTGAAGAGATAACTCGCCGCTTTTTTCCAAGGTTGAAAGTTCCTGTTCTAATGAGCCACAGGGGTTGTCCTAATATCCAAGGCGGCAAGCAGGGATGGTTCACTTTCTTGGGTACTCTCCAGGATGATCAAGTGAGATGGCCTGGCACTTATCAGCCCAATCCAGAGACCGTGATCAGCTTCAGAGATAGGAACTTTTTGGTCCTGACAGGCTTGAAATCTGCTGTTCTCTATCTTCCTTTGAGGGTTCTTCGATAGTTTGGAGCGACCCAGGGAATTATGATCCCAACTGGCTATGAGAGCCTTGTAGGGCCACTTACATCAGCCACCATGGGGCTAAATGCTCAATTAATGAATAAGTGGTCCTATGTTCGCTTTCTGCGGGGTCCAATCTTTTCTGAGTCACATGTGAAGGACTATCACTTCTGGATCAAAGAGCAGGTACAAAGTCATGCCCCAGTACGAGAGGATCCTCCTGCAATTCTTCCCCCTACTTATGAGCACATTCTGGAGTCTGAAAGGGTAACCCACAAGCGGCTTCAACAAATTTGGGTACGAGAAGCACAAGAGCTCAGGATAAAGGGTATTGATCTGGAGAGGCAACTTGAAGAGCAGAGGTCTTGCCGCATTGCCATGGAGAAGAAACTTGAAGAACAAAGACAGGCTCGTCGCTTTGAAGTCCGAGTGATGCGGAAGAAATATCAGGATTCCTTGGCTGACCTTAGGGCGTTGAAGATCAAGCATTCTTTTTCAGATGAGATCATCTCCTTTTTGAGCGATCTTGATGCAGAGGGAGCTTCTGGAATCATTGCAACTCAGGCAGCTAGGATTAGGGAGCTTGAGGAGTAGTTGGGGAGTAGGGATTAGATTCTTTTATCTCTTTTTTTTCCTTTTTTTTCATTTTTTTTCATACTTTTATACAAAAGCAAACTCCATTAGTGGAAAGACAATAGATTTAATTCAAAAATAGGTTTTATATTATTGGCCTCAGAATTCTCAGATGCTTGTAAAAACAGAAGTTTTATAAAAAGTATTTGATTTCTCATCACTGGCCAAAGTATAGTTTTTTTTTTTTGAAAGCTGATCCAAAACACTTAATCACATATAATCAAAGGAATTAAAATCAGGTTGAATAATGAAAAGGGTAGTCCAAGCAATAGGGAGAGACCAAATCTGTCTACCCCGTGGCCTTTAGAATCATCCCCTAATGGCTCTTTATTCATGATTATCCCTGCTAATCTGCTCAGTTTTCAGTACTCATGCTGACTTCAAACTTGGACCTCATGATCAACTCAACCTTTGATTCTTCTTTTCTTTTCTTTTTTTTATTTCTTTTTTATTATTATTATTATTTTGTTTTTTTATTTTTTCTTTTTGCCCCTATTGCCCCTAGTGCCAATTACGGTTTTCACTAGGGCCGGCTTCTGCATTCCGTCATCACCAATCTTACTCTAAAAGTTGAATGAATATACTAAAATCACCGAGGGCTTAAGAATAGGACGAAACAAAGGCTAGGCTCGGTTTATGAAAGAAAAGGTATTAAAAGCTCAAAATTTTCTAAGTGTGAAAATGGGTCAACCGGACTTACAGTCATGATGAATTCAATCCCATTCCCCTTCTTTCGTATTTGGCTTTCATTTGCCCCTTTTTTTTTTTTTGCCCCTTTTTTTTTTTTGCCCCTATTGGCCTTGCCCCCCGTATAAGACTGTAAGTCCAGTTTAGGTTTATCAAAGAAGACGAACAGGCTCAAATTGGCTTGACTAGGGATTAAAATTTGAGGGAAATAAAGAAGTATCGCCTCAGATCATTTCCTAGTAATATTCATTCAAGGAAAATATCTCTTTACTGCATCAGAGTTAATTGGCTAAGGAAAATCTTTCCCATCCATTTCTGTTAAGATGAGAGCACCCCCTGATAGGACCTTCTTGACCACATAAGGCCCCTCCCAATTTGGTTTAAATTTTCCACGAGGGTCTTCCAAAAAGGGTAAAATTTTCTTCAATACCAAATTTCCTTCTTGGAAAGTTCTGGGCTTCACCTTCTTATTGTAAGCCCTGGCCATCCTCTTCTGATACAATTGGCCATGACAAAGCGCTTTCAACTGCTTTTCATCTATTAAGTTGAGTTGATCATGTCTTAACTGTATCCATTCAGCTTCTTCTAATTCAGCTTCCATTAGTACTCTTAATGAAGGTATTTCCACTTCTACTGGTAAAACCACTTCCATCCCATAGACTAAGGAATACGGGGTTGCCCCTGTAGAAGTCCGGATTGAGGTTCTGTAGGCATGTAGAGCAAGTGGCAGCATTTCATGCCAATCTTTAAAACTCACTACCATCTTCTGAATGATCTTCTTTATGTTTTTATTTGCTGCTTCTACTGCCCCATTCATCTTTGGTCTGTACGGAGCTGACTTATGGTGGGTGATCTGAAATTGTTCACACATCTTCCTCATGTCCTTGTTCTTAAGGTTTGAAGCATTGTCTGTTACTATGGCATTTGGCAAACCATAGCGACAAATGATATTGTCCTTCAAAAACTTAAGAACATGGCTACTTGTAATATTTGCATACGAAGCTGCTTCTACCCACTTGGTGAAGTAATCGATTACTACAAGTATAAACCTATGTCCATTTGATGCCTTTGGAGAAATCATTCCAATGACGTCTATACCCCACATGGAGAAGGGCCATGGGGATGTCATGTTGTGTAATTCACTTGGGGGTGCATTCTTGTTATCCGCATACACTTGGCATAAATGACACCTTTTGACATGTATATAGCAATCGTGCTCCATTGTCGACCAGTAATATCCCAATCACAGAATCTTCTTGGCAAGCATGTGCCCGTTCATATGGGGTCCACAAACTCCTCCATGTACAGTTTCCACTATCCTTTCTGACTCGGTCTTGGCAACACATCTGAGCAGGATATCGTTGTGTGATTTCTTGTACAATTGCCCACCACTTAGTAAAAACTGACCTGCCAGCCTCTGTATTGTTCTTTTCTCTGTAGAAGTGACATTTTTTGGCAAACTTCCATCATTTAGGAAGTTCTTAATGTCTTGAAACCATGGTACTTCTTCTTCTGGTGTTTCTTCTAGAACAAGGCAATAAGTTGGTTCATCCCTGACTTCAATTTCCAATGGTCTAATATCAACACCTTCTGGCATACTGACCATTGAAGCCAATGTGGCTAAAGCATCTGCAAACTGGTTTTTGGCCCTTGGCATATAATTAAAGGAAATTCAAGTAAATTTATTGCTTATTTCTTCCAAATACTGGTGATAGGGGATCAATTTGTGATCCTTGGTTTTCCATTCACCAGTTGTTTGGAAGATGATAAGACTCAAATCTCCATATACGTCAAGTTCCTCTACTTCATGGTCTAAGGCAGCTTGCAACCCAATTATGCATGCTTCATACTCTGCAATATTATTCGTGCATTGGAACCTTAACTTCACTGCGGTTGGGATGTGTGCCCCATCTGGCTTGATCAAAACAGCCCCTATTCCATTTCCATTCATGTTGACGGCCCCATCAAAAAAAATTTGCCATGAGCTTTCACCTTCTTCTTCTTCAGCAAACAGGATTGCCTCATCAGGGAAGTTGGTTTTTAAGGGTTGGTATTCTGGTAAAGGGTGTGCAGCTAAGTTATTAGCAATGGCTTGACCCTTAATGGCTTTCTGTGTGATGTAGGTGAGGTCGAATTCAGAGAGTAACAACTGCCATTTTGCTGTTCTTCCAGTTAAAGCCAGTTTTTCAAATAAATACTTCAAAGGGTCCATTCGGGATATCAATAATGTGGAGTGACAAACGAAATAATGCCTCAGTCTCTGAGTTGCCCACACTAAAGCACAACAATTTTTTTCCAAAGGGTAATACTTTGCTTCATATTCTGTAAATTTCTTGCTTAAGTAGTAAATTGCCCTTTCCTTTCTGCCTGTATCGTCATGCTGTCCCAAGACACACCCCATTGACGTCTCCAAAACTGACAAGTATAAGATCAATGGTCTTCCTGGAGTTGGTGGCACTAGCACAAGTGGGTTCAATAAATATTCCTTTATTGTGTCAAAGGCTTCTTGGCAATCGTCATTCCAGACCGTCGGATTATTCTTTCATAGAAGCTTAAAAATTGGTTCACAGATAACAGTGAATTGTGCTATGAACCGGCTTATGTACTGAATCCTTCCAAGAAAACCACGAACTTCCTTCTCCGTTCTAGGTGATGGCATTTCAATGATTGGTTTAGCTTTAGCTGGGTCAATCTCAATTCCCTTCCTGCTTACTATAAATCCCAATAATTTTCCTGATGTAGCCCCAAAGACGCATTTTGCAGGGTTAAGCCTTAGACTGTATTTCCTGAGCCGGTCAAATACCTTCTTCAAGTTGATTAGGTGGTCTTCTTCTTCACATGATTTGGCTATCATATCATCCACATAGACCTCCATATCCTTATGGATCATATCATGGAATAAGGCTGTCATGGCCCGTTGGTAGGTTGCCCCAGCGTTCTTAAGCCCAAATGGCATGACAATGTAGTGGAAGGTACCCCAAGGTGTAATGAAGGCTATTTTCTCTTGATCTTCCTTTGCCATCTTAATCTGATTGTACCCAGAGAAGTCATCCATAAATGAGAACAGGCTATGTACGGCGGTGTTGTCCACCAAGATGTCTATGTGTGGAAGTGGAAAATCATCCTTTGGGCTAGCCTTATTCAAGTCTCTATAGTCTACACACATTCTGACCTTTCCATCCTTCTTTGGTACTGGCACTATATTTGCAAGCCATTCAGGGTGTGCGCGCGTGGGAAACGCGGCACGGGGTGATTCGGAGTCGCCACCGCCTGATGGGGTGCAGGCGGACACCTGGGTGCCTAATCTTGCCTATTAGGGCTTTTTGGTCTGCGGCTTGAGATTCTAAGTCAGTTCTCGGTTGTGGTTCGGGGAAGTCCGTAGACACCCCGGTCCACCCCGTCGGATGACGGGTCCCGTGGGTTCCCTGGTTTGAGTCAGCTTACATTGGTCTCACCTGATTCCTAATCCGATATGCAATTTTGGTTAAGTCTGGCGGGACCACCTGAGTGGTGTGGGTCCCCTTAATTGCTTTTATCTTGATTACTTAGGTGATCTGAGTCTGGTTGGGTGGGCCCCGTTGGAAGGCCCACGGTATCCTTGGTGGGCTTAGTCAAGCCTGTGTGCCTTTGTGGGCCTTGGCCTATCCTAGGAGGCCCTTTGGGCTCTGGTTGGTGCATTGATTTTGCTTTAGATTCAGATTTGAAGGTTAAGTGTTTTTTATGCACAAGTGGGCCGGACTGGTTGGTGGGCCCCTTAGGTGGGCCCACATGGTGGCCAAGTATTTTTTATTGGACTTATCTTTTTAGTTTTGCCAAAGTGATTCGGACACTGGGCTTGGGGCCCGCAGTCCAAATCTGGGCTTGTAAGCCCCAGTTACCGGAAGTTAGGGTTTGCACCCTTCGTTGGTTCGGTTGGTGGGCTTTGGCGGGCCCGGTAGGCCCTTGCCCTTGGTCTCGGCCAAACCACGCAATTCATGCATCAATTTCACATAACAAGGCTCGGGTGGGCCGCATTGGGTTTGGCCCGCCCGGTTCAAATTGTTCATTTTACTTAAGTTATTCTAATGGCATGCTTTTGGTGTTTATTGGGCTTGGTGGGCCCCGTTGGAAGGCCCACTGGAAGTCAAGTTGGACCGGGAGTCCAAGTCCCATGTCGGGTTTCCGGGTGACCCAGAAACCCTATTGGTTTATCCGGTTCGGTTCAGAAATATCATTCATATCTAGCAATAATCACACAAAAAGACACAAGATAGACACTCTGTCAGAAAAAAAAAAACCGGCTCATTGTGCTGGGTCCAAGGGGAGGTACCCGGGGGCCCTGTGGGCGAAGCGAAGCGGAGCCCCCCGCGGTATGGTAAGGGGTATTTTTGGAATTTTCAAAAAAAATAACAATTCGGCCTGTTTTGGACCTGGCGCTCACCTCCTGAGGTGAGCGCCAGGTGGGCGCCAGATGGGCGCCAGAACCGGGCGAAAATTTGACCTAGCGCTCACCCGATACCAGGTGAGCGCGAGCTGGGTGGGAGGTGAGCGCGAGATGGGCGGGAGGTGAGCGCGAGATGGGCGCGAGAATTTCACTTGGTTTTAGGTGGGCGCGAGCTGAGCGCCAGGTGGGCGCCAGCTCGGCGGGAAGTGGGCTGAAAGGGGCGCCCACCTCCTAGGTGGGCGCCAGGTGGGCGGCAGGTCACTGTGATTTTCAACTCTCTGTTTTTTTTGAGATCTCCAACTCTGGCCGATTTTTTTAGGTCTGTAACTGTTCCACTAGCCTCCCAACATGCCCAGAACACCTCCCAACTAATTTTGGATTTAATCTAAACACATTTTATTTCAAGTTTTGAAAACCCAGAAAACTCACAGTACAAACATGCATTCAAAATACTTCACGAATAATATGCCCAGGACACTTCCCCGGGCTTCGACCACTCCCCAGAAGCCACTTAAACATGTATTCAAACTAATCTAAACATGATTCATGCTTCATGCTTCATGCTTCATCCCAAAATCTCTTAAAAGGAAAAAAACAAACCTGACAAAAAAACAAACAGGTACAGACTCATAAATAGCTTAAAAGGGGGGGGGGGGGGGTGATGGGAGCATGCTCAAGGGTGCACGAGTAGAAAACAGCATGTTTGCAAGTCCAGCCACGTAAAAACAACAAAAAAACCACATGCAGACATTATATGCACTTTCCTCCACCCGACTGGACCTCGAACATGCACACTAATACCCGAAGAAGGGAAGGAGGAGGGGGGTTTTACAGGGGTACATTAGATGGCGGGCACTTGGGGAACATGCTCCCTTCTCGACGTGAATAGCACATGCATCTTCCTCGTCCTTGCTGGGTGGTATTTATCGGATGGAAGTGAACAGAAAAAAACACAGCAAGCTTTCATGGCAGTGGATTCATACCACTGAATAAGACCGGCTTACTAAAGAAAACATGCATACTCATATATGTATAACCCAATGTAACAGGGATGTTTACCTGGTGGTTCTTGAGTTCTGGAGCTAAGTGGGGGAGCCTCCTTGAAGTCGGACAGCGGCGGGATCCTCTACTTCACCGCACCAACAGTAGCAAGCCTCCACTTGCTTGGGTGAGAATGGAGCCGAACCAAAGAAGGGTGAGCCTCTTGGGGTTTTATTTCTGAGGGGGGAGCAGGGACCAAGAGAGGGGGGCTTCGGGAGAGGGAAGAAGAGAACAAACCAAGACCCTTCGCACCCTCAAAAATCCAGAAGAAAAAAAGGTCCGAACCCTTAGCTTTTTTTTTTTTCCGAAAAAAACTTCCAACCCTCCTGCGCGAGAAGTCGCGCGGCTTATATAAGCCAGAAAAAAAAGGTGCCGCCCACCTTGGCGCCCAGCTCAAGGTGGGCGCATGCTCGCTCGCCACGTCCGCGCGAGCGGCATAATGATGAAAATCATTTAATGCCGCCGCTCGCAGGACGTAAAAATCTGAAAAATTCAGATTTAGTCCCTGGCAATTTTTGATTTAATCCGATATTCTTGGATTTTCACGGATTTAGTCCCTGGGATATTTCGTATGTTTGGATATTTACGGATTTAATCCCCGAGATATTTTCCTGCGCAACTCGCCACGTGTGCAGCTTTTTGCCACGTGCGCAGATTGCCGGTTTTGCTGCCCGGGAATTTCGTCAGCTCATATTTCCTTCATCCGGACTCCGATCTGGGCAAACTTAGTTTCATTAGAATCGTATCGGAGCCCTCCATCCCATGACCCAGGGGTAGGCCTCCGGATCGGATTTTAGCAGAAAGTCAACTTTTGACTCTGCTCAAGTTTGACCGCTCGCAGAACCTTCATCCGGACCCCGATTCTTGCAAACTCAGTTGCGTTGGAACCGTGTCGAGATTCTCTATCCAATGACCTAGGGGTAGGCCTTTGGATCAGATTTTAGCAGAAAGTCAACTTTTGGCTCTGCTCAAGTTTGACCGCCCGCAGAACCTTCATCCGGACCCCGATTCCTGCAAACTCAGTTGCGTTGGACTCGTGTCGGGATTCTCTATCCAATGATATAAAGCAAGGTACTTGGCACGGAATTCAAGGAAAAGTCAACTCTCGGCTTTTCCTTAAGTTTGACCGCCCGCAGAACCTTCATCCGGACCCCGATTCCTGCAAACCCAGTTGCGTTGGAACCGTGTCGAGATTCTCTATCCAATGATATAAAGCGAGGTGGCCAATTTTCACTTGATCAAAAAGTCAAATTTTCACCCCTTAGGGTTTGACTTTCTTTCCAGGGTTTGTATTTTTGGTTTTTCTGGGAGCGCAAAAATGAGGTGCTTACACAGGGTACGTGGAGACTGCCAAGAATCCTGCTTAGAATTGTTTAACCACTTCATCTTTGACCTTCAATGTCCATTCTGGTTTCAACCTTTTCAGTTTCTGCTTAACTGGCCTAACATCTGGTAAAATTGGTAGCCTGTGCACAACCATATCAGTGTCTAACCCTGGCATATCTCGATACAACCATGCAAATACATCTTCATAATCAGCCAAGAACCGTATCATTTCATCCCGCTGTACCTCAGATAAGCATACCCCAATCTTTACTATTTTTGGGTCATCTTCGGTCCCTAGGTTTATTGATATGGTCTCTTCAATATTGGGTTGGACCCCCTTTTCATGATGCTCTAATTGATATGTGATTTCTTTTGGAGGGTCGTCTTCTTCATCCTCAGTCTCTTCCTCAACCCCCATTTGGTCAAAGTCGAGCTCGAGGTCGAAGTCATACTCAACCTGATCCAATTTCGTTTGCTTATATGGTTCATAAATGGTTTGGACCTTTTTGAAAAATTTATCTTTTCTATAAAAAATTGAAAAATCTTTTTGTGTTTTTTGAAAGCCTTCTACAAAATCTTTCCCTGAAGACGAAGGCTCATTAAAACCTTCAGGAAAAGGGCATTCCACTAATGGAGTTTTGTTTTGGAAGCCATGTCTGTTTGCCAAACAAACGCGGCTCCAAAAGTAAGGGGAGTTTCCTCCCAATATTTCAGAATAAAAGAATCTGGGGCCAGGATACAAGCCTGCTCCTCAAGCTCAGGGTCCGCATCCGAAATCACCAATACTGGGTGAGTTGCATCGCTTGTTTCTTCTGTAGGGCTGGTCCCAGATGGAACTTCTACTGCAGTCCAATCAATAAAAGGTAGCTCCTCTGCTACTTCTCCTTGGTTGCCTTCTGTCATGGCAAAAAAGGCTCCAATGTCCTCAGAAAAATCCTGCTCTTGCTCTGCCTGTGGCCCAGGCCCACCCAATGCTTGTGGAGGTGGAGGTGGAACATATGGTTGCACGGTTGAGGACTTGGGTTTCTGGAATGGGTTGATGTTGTAGTATGGAGGTTTGGACTGATCCTAGGGAGGAGACAGCTGAATCATGTGAGAAAGCTTTGGAAAAGTTTCCCTGATGTGAGGGAATTTCATGTCTTCCATTTCCTTCTGTCTTCTCCAATTCCTTGGCTTGGACCCCAATCCTGCTCTATGGGCCAGCTTCTTGACCTTTACCGGTTCTATCCTTCCTTGCAGGTTAACCCCCAGACCTTTTCCAGGGTGAAAATTGTACTTCTCTAGCACACTCTTGACCAGTTTCTCAACACAGGTCAATTTCCCTTCTTTTTCCTGGTACCCCCCAAGTATAAAATTAACAGTCTCAAATTGGAAAGAGTGAAATGCCATCTTGTCAGCAGTCATTTCCATGTTTACATTGGGTACATCAGGGGACCACATGGGAGGAACCAAGTTTTCAGCTAGGACAGTAATAACCTTTTGCCCTCTAATATATTTGACTCTTTCGTGGAGGGTAGATGGTATAGCCCTAGCTGCGTGAATCCACGGCCTTCCTAGGAGTAGGTTGAAGGCTGCGGGTATATCCATTACTTCAAATGTAATGTTAAAAATATACGGTCCAATTGTGACCGGCAGTTCAACCTCCCCTAGGGAGTGTGTTTTAGAGCTGTCAAAGGCTCTTATGATTCTTCCATTCTGCTTGATTTTATTTTGCTCCAAATTGAGCTTAACAAAGGTTATCAATGGGCAGACATTGAGAGCTGACCCATTATCAATTAAAACCCGGGCTATCATGCAACCCTTACTGAGCACAGCTATGTGCAAAGGATCCACATGATGGTACCCTGCTGGGCTGATTTCAGTCTCGGAAAAGGTTATAACATTATTGGATAAAATTTGCCCAACCATCCGGCCTAGTTGGTCTGGTTCAATATTTTTGAGCACATGGGCCCCCTAAAGTACCCTCAACAGAGATTCCCTATGTTTTTCAGAATTTAATAACAAGCCCAGTATTGAGATCTGGGCAGGGACTTTGTTCAGCTGCTCGACAACATTGAACTCACTCTTTTTTATGATTTTAATGAGGTCAGCAGTCTCACTGTCAATTACCTGGGGGGCCTCTTCCCCTACCTTGGCCTTTCCTTTATTTTTCTCTTCTTCCTTTTCCTTCTCTGTCTCCTTTTGTTTTTCTTCCACCCCCATACATTTCCCTGACCTTGTCATGAGGTTTATTTCTTTCTTGCTTTTAGCTGCAGGGCATATAGTGGTAAAAGCTTCACTGTAGTTCCATGGTACAGCCGATTCAGAGTAGAAAGGCTTGGGGACATTTATCACCAAGGGAGGAAGTTTGGACTTGGATGATGAGTTCTGAATAGGGGGAACATTTACAACCAATGGTGGAAGTTGTTTTGGTTGATGGGTTACAGAAGTGATTGATGCATTAGGATGGTCACAGTTTATGACCAATGGTGGTTTTGATAAAGCGGGTGAAAAATGGGTGGATGGACTGCAATTAATGACCAAAGGCGGTTTGGCTATATTCATTTGGACCATGAGAGATGAGACCCGGCCCAGAGAGGAGCTAATGCTTTCAGCAGTACTCTCATTCCCTTTTGAAATTACATTTATTTCTTTATTGCAATTTCTTTTGTCAAAATAAACTTTGACCGTTGTCCCTATTGGAGCAATTAGCTGGGATGGGTCAGCGGTTATTCCATCAGAAGAAACGACCCTATGACATTAGAGGGGCCTGAACCATGATGCTGAGGCAACAGGTTTTGTCCAATATTTGTTCTG
The DNA here is from genome assembly GCA_947561395.2 of Buxus sempervirens. NCBI lineage: Eukaryota > Viridiplantae > Streptophyta > Magnoliopsida > Buxales > Buxaceae > Buxus > Buxus sempervirens. The sequence goes on from OX387182.1 coordinate 18,945,283, forward strand.
GGAAGATTGGGAGCCCCTGTATTGAAAGACAGGGTATTCTGGTCCAGTAAATCCTGAATGGCATGTTTTAAAGGCCAGCACTTGTCTGTAGGGTGCCCAGGTGCACCCATGTGGTAATCACAAGTGGTGGAGGGGTCAAAAGTTCTCCCCTTCGATGCATTCGGATTGAGTTCTCTTAAAGTGATATACCCTGCTTGCAATAAAGTGGGCAGCAACTGAGAAGGAGTCATTGGAATAGGGGTGAAAACCCTATTTCTCCTTGCTGCAAAATAGGCATTCTTTTCCTCCTTAGTAAAAACCCTTTTTTGGTCTGAAGGTGCTGCTGGAACATTAACCCTCATAGGGGCCTGTGTAAAACCCCGATTTTTCACCTAATAAATAAATAAATAATAAATAAAAGAAAATATGAGTTAAGTCCTAGTTAAAATAAAAAGTGAAGATTTAGAGGATAATTAATTCAAATAAGTTCTAAGTTGAAGATAAAGAAAGAATTTTAATGAAATTAGCCTAAAAGAATAAAAGGGTATTTTGGTAATTTCCAGAAAAGGGTAATTAGTGAATAGATCATCAAATAATAATTAGAATTAGAAAATAGAAGAAAACAAATTATTTTGACAAGTTAGAAATTAAAAGAAATTAATAAAAGCCTAAAATAGGGAAAAAGGGTAAGTAGGAGATTTCACGTCTTAATTTGGAGAAAATAAGGTTTTAAGTGATAGAAATGTTTAATTAAATATTTTGCACGAAATTAGGTTATTTTCATGAGTTTAGATAATAAGAAACTTAATTAGTATTAGTTAAGTTGAAAATAGAAGGTGGAGAAAAAGTAGGAATTAAATTAGAAGGATTAGACATTAACTAGACCATGGTTGGGTTAACCCAAATTTAATTAGCCAATTAGGGTTGGTTTAGGATTTCTAAAGCCTAGTATAAATAGGAGACTAAGGTTAGAAGAGAGGTAATTTCGTGGGTTTCTTATGGAGAGAAAAGAGGGAGAGAAAGGAAGGATGTTTCTAATGGAGGTGTCTGACCAGCCACCATCAAAACGCGATCGGGGAAAATCCGTACGGTGGATCGCCTTCATATTTTGAGGTTTGGTTCGTGACTGATAAAACTACATTGTGAACGGTGGAGATTTGAATTGGAAGAGTCTAGCTTGGTACGGTTGGGAGCAACATTCTGGTCCAGAATTAGAAGGTGCAATGGAAGAAGGATTTAGCGTATAAGGCAAGTAGTAACCCTTGGAAAACGTGAGGAATTGCATGATTTTGATTTCTGTGATTTCATATGGATTGAATGGATTAGTCGAAACAGTATTTACATGGAATCAAACTATTTACATGTTAGTGATTTGTATTCTTGAAGGATTTATTGAATTAAAGAAGGAAACTTAGTTTGATTATGTAAATAAAGGTAGGAGGGTATTTAATTAACAAGAATTAATCTGGAAGGCTTTAGGAATGTTTTAGAATGTTATTAGATTAATTTAGACCAAAGAAACATATAGCAAAGGCATAAAAATCAGAACTTTAGAAATCTGGAAAATTCTGTTAAAAATTGCACGAGTGCCTAGGATCGCTTAGGATCGCCTAGCCCTGTAGAGGTAGGCGCTCTAAGTAAAATTGGCAGATTTTGGGGATTTTGTAATTCGAATAAATATCCAATAATTCTTATGATTAGTTAAGCATGTTAGCATCTTTATAAGGACCTAATTAAGGTATAAAAATTATAAAATTAAATGGAAAAGATTATCCAATAAATTGAAGGTTTCAATGAAAGGGGTTGTTTATAAAAGGGTCAAATGGTATGGATATTGCTAGAAATAATATTACTGATACTTATAGCTTATAAAAATCTTCTAAACTTTATTTCAAGCCTGTAGGACATGCTGGAGAATAAAAATACATAAAAGTTAAATAAAGACTACTTTAGGTGTTAAGATAGAAATTGGATTCTAATAAAGGGATTAATAAGGAAAAGTCGAAGCAAGACTTGAATTTCTTCGGTGTGTGCTTTAAATATGAATACTGATTTTCTGGAAATTACTTTAATTCTGATTTCAATGGAATTTATGTTCAGGAGCTTTATTTTGAACTGTGGATTAAATGCCAGGATGGCAATAAGAGATTTATACCATCTGCGGATGAGATATATGACCACCTGCGGGTGAGAAGTGTAACTCCTGCGGGAGAGACCTCTTGTGGGGGAGATGTAGTCACGATGTGATTGCATCCCACAAGGGAGATATGTATGTGTGACCACCTGTGGGTGAGATGACCACCTGCGGGTGAGATGAGACCTCCTGTTGGGGGAGATGTGATCCTGAGTGGATTGCATCCCACAGGGGAGAGACCTCCTGCGGGAGAGATGAGACCTCCTGTTGGGGGAGATGTGATCCTGATTGGATTGCATTCCACAGGGGAGAGACCACCTGCGGGTGAGATGAGACCTCCTGTTGGGGGAGATGTGATCCTGATTGGATTGCATCCCACAGGGGAGATATGTGACCTCCTAGGGAGAGATGTGACCTCTTGTGGGGGAGATGTAATCACGATGTGATTGCATCCCACAAGGGAGATGTGTGTATTACCACCTGCGGGTGAGATGTGTTAGCTCCTGCGGGAGGAACCTCATGTAGGGGAGATGTGAATACTACGTGTTTGCATCCTACATGGGAGAATGTTACTATTGGATTTGTGAGATGGACCATTAATTATGAATACATGTTTTATCGCTAATCTTCGGATTTATCTATCAATAACATCTTTTTACTGGTATTTACGAATGATTGCATATCCTATTGCTTTATTTGGAATTGGCCATGTTGATTTGAATTTATCGCCTTATCATTGATTAATCGTATACCTCATGACTATTTGCCTAAATGAGACTGTTTACTTGCATGCACCTACTACTTGCTGAGATGTAAATCTCACTCCGTTTTCCCCTATTTTTCAGGTTGCTTGGAGAGATCGCGAAGATGGGGTTTTAATTTGATGGGTAGAAATATAATTGGTATTAATGCCACATGTTAATTAGATAAACTTTATTGTAAACAGAATTGATATTATTGAATAAAGAATTGTTGTTATTGGCCACCATAACTCTGATGCAATTAATTTGTAAATTTTAAAATTATTGTGAATCTTGGTTTGTATCTGACCCCAGCTTCGTGGTAACACCTCGAGTTTGGTTGTTGAACCGGACTTGGGTTGTTACAGTAGCGAACCGGGTTCGGGTTAGGTGCCGGTTTGCACTGACCCGGGTTCGGGGCGTTACAGCCTGGGTAGATGGAGGTGGAGTAGGGAAATGAGCAGGTATGTTGATTTGTATGGGCTTATTAGGGCTTGATGGTGGCTGTACCATGTTTACCTCACCCTCTTTCTTGTTCCCATTCTTTTTCAACCCACTTCCTTTCTTTAGATTGGGGTCTTGCTGACTGACCATAGCAGAGTGGTCAATTATTTTACCTGACCTTATCCCATCTTCAATTCGATCGGCCACTTGTACCAAACCCGCAAAATTAGTGGTGGTCTGACCCACCAGGTGGCTGTAGAATGGTTGACCCAGCGTACTAATGAAAGTGGAAATCATTTCCTGTTCTAGCATAGGTGACCTGACCTGAGAGGCCATCTCCCTCCATCTCTTGGCATACTGTCTCACGGATTCATCCCTAGCCTTACTCATTCTCATTACGTCGTACCTATCTGGCACGATTTCTGAATTAAACCGGTACTGGGCTAGGAAGGCATCTGCTAGGTCCTTCCATCTTTTGATCTTCCCATGATCTAAGGTGGCAAACCACCTCAAAGCCGTTCCAGTTAAGCTCCTTTGAAAGAGCTGAATCAAGATACCGTCATCTTGCCCGAACTGGCATAGGGCACCGCAATACAACTTCAGATGGCTCATGGGGCAGCCAGTGCCATCATACTTGTCTAAGTCGGGGCATTTGAACTTATCTGGCAGGTTAACGTTGGGGTATAGGCACAAGTCTTCAAAATTGGTGCCCCCAAAGTTGTTTACCCCTTTAACTTCCCTCAGTTCATCTTGGATCATTTCCAGTCTGTGCATGAACTTCCTTTCAACTTCTTCCCTCATCCTTTCCTTTTCCTTAGCTTTGTCTGACTCTACTGTCTCATCCCTGATCAGTATAGGTTCAGGGGTGGGTTCATAAATGGGTTCAAGAATAGGTTGAACCGGAGGTGGAATGTTGATTTGTCGTGGAGGTGCTGGGTTGGAAGTGGATGCTTGGTTCTGGACTTGCATTTGTTGGGCCTGCACTGACAGTATGTTTTCTAGCATTCGGGCTAGTCTTGCCACCTGTTCTTGAAGCAAGACAATATCTGGGTGAGGAGCATCAGTTTCAGCCTCAATGGGATTCATGGCGCGAGCTCTTGATCTGGTTACAGGAGCTATGATTGCAAGTGTATTAGTACCTGGCAAAAAGACAAAGGAAAAATGTCAGTGTCCAATTAATCTCATTCACATGCCTATGAATACCTATGTGCAAGCTGGGTGAACACGAGTTTGGATTTTGTTTCTTTATTTGCTTCTTTTCCCTTTTTTTTTTTTTGAATTGAATTGTTGGAATATTCTAGGGCTTCCAACAGGTCCCACAAAAAGAGAGAAAGGATCTGAAATTCAAAGGCTTTCAGAGGCCCAGGGGTATTTTGGAAAAGGTCTGAAATTCAAAGGCTTTTAGAGGCCCAGGGATATTTTTAAAAAGGTCTAAAATTCAAAGGCTTTCAGAGGCCCAGAGATTTTTGATAAAGGTCTGAAATTCAAAGGCTTTCAGAGGCCTAGAGATTTTTGATAAAGGTCTGAAATTCAAAGCCTTTCAGAGGCCCGAGGAAAAAGATCTGAAATTCAAAGGCTTTTAGAGGCCCAAAAGATAAAGTCTGAAATTCAAAGGCTTTCGGAGGCCCAAAAAAAAAGATCTGAAATTCAAAGGCTTTCAGAGGCCCAAAGGATAAAGTCTGAAATTCAAAGGCTTTCAGAGGCCCAAAAGAAAAAGATCTGAAATTCAAAGGCTTTCAGAGGCCCAAAGGATAAAGTCTGAAATTCAAAGGCTTTCAGAGGCCCAAAAGATCTGAAATTCAAAGGCTTTCAGAAGCCCAAAAGATCTGAAATTCAAAGGCTTTCAGAGGCCCAAGGAGTTTTGAAAAAGTCTGAAATTCAAAGTGTAACGCCCCGGATCCGTGTTGTTCAATAAAGATATAACACGTCTCACGGAGGTTAGGCAAGGATCGTTAATCAATTATGATCGCTAGATAATCATCTAACTATAACCTGTCAGAGTGCACAATCTGATTCATCCAAGAAATGTAACATTTAGAACTTAACTAGAATCATATGGTTCAAACCCCAATTAGACTTTAATACACCTCAATTATTCAAAGTACTCAAATTCGGAACAAGATAACCTACAAGTCTAAGGAAGGTAATAGTAATCTTCCTCCCTATAAGCCTCAGCAGGATCTACCCTAGTAGTCGCCTCACCACGAGTATCTGAAAATCAAAACAAAACAACAGAGTGAGATACGAATATCTCAGCAAGTAGCACATGCATGCAGAAATAGTTAATCACAATTTAAAACTATGCATCGACAAACATTCCATACGGTTAAACAACTAACATCCATTTTCAAGTCCAAACCAAAACTTGTTTCAATCAGTCAAATCACATCTTAGTTAAGCACGGCAACACATCGATTGGTCAATGTCATGACTATCGTTTAGTTGATAAATTAAACATGCCAAGTAGACACTCCACACCTCCATGTACACAGTTCCGGCCTACTCAGGGTTTCAGAAACTCTGAAATGACGGCCTACTCAGGGTTTCGTCATCCAATGCAGGCCTACTCCCCGGGTTTCTGCATTGACAACCAGGCCTACTCAGGGTTTCTGGCTGCTCTACACCAGTCGTGGCAATACACAAGGCCATGCAATTCCAACAACCAACAAATAACATTACATTACTAAGCTTAGACTCTGGATCCAGGACAAGCTAAACCAAAACAGTAAAACATCGTATAATCACAATTCCAACATCAAAGTAAAACCATTCATTCCACATCATGTATATCTCATCACAGTTCATCACCTGTCCCTCTGGACCATGCAGTATCTCAATACTTTCAGTATTTTCTCATTTCCACAAACCATGCCATTTGAATACAAAACACAGTTATTTATAATAAGACAATACATTCGGAATTTACCAAACAAATGAAACCAGAAGTCAATAGTTTTCTCAATTAGAACAGTTTATAAATTCGAGGAGAAAACAACTAAGAACTCCTAGTGTTTTGGTATCCAGCACAACATGTATAAAATAACCTAAACTCAACCTTCGAAGCCTTTAAGAATTTGCCACTAGAATTCTCCTAGGAATTAAATAAGAAACGCAGGTTCCAAGGTTACCAAACAAGTGATTGGTGAAGTGGTATAAACCCCAAGACATCAAAATCCCCCTTGGTTCAGTAAAGCATCAATTTCGGTAAGTTAAATTGGGTATGCGCTCACTTCCAGAAGTGAGCGCCAGTCGGCGGATAGAAAAACAGGTTAAAACGACTATGCGCTCACTCGACGCTAAGTGAGCGCGAGCTGAGCAAGAGAAAGGCGCAAGATAGGCGCGAGATAGGCGCATCTATTTTAAGTAGGCGCGAGCTGAGCGGCACGTGAGCGCGAGCTCGGCGCCAGATCAATATTTCTATGCACCTACTTCCCGAAGTGGGCGCAAGTGGGCGCCAAGTGAGCGGATACCCACTGCGATTTTCAAGTCTCTGTTATTTCGAGATCTACATGTCTGGCTGGTTTGTTTCGGTCTGTAATTGCTCCAATACGCTTCCAATGCTCCCAGAAGACTTCCCAACCAATTTTTGGATTTAATCTAAACATCTTTAATTTCAAATTAATTTTCAATCTGACGTTCGGACTCACGGTATTCTAGAAAACCCAGAACTCACAATACAACCATGGCATTCGAAATATGTCACGAAGAAAACTAAAACCTCGGTTGTAAATCAGTGCTACTCACAAGTATACGCTTAATCCCAGAACAGAAGCTTATTCCACAACCGGCCTAGCACGACTTCCGGCTGCGCGCGAGGATGCAACTGTAGCCGAACGGATCCTCTGCTCGCGAGAGAAATAACCCGCAGAACTCCGACTCCAATAACCTCCTAGTAGTTCTTGCGATCCTTGTTCTTCACAGGCATAACCCTAATCGCCATTTACCAGCCGCAATCGCCAAGTCGCCCAGTTCTCCAGATAACGAGACTAACGAAAGTATTTCCATAAGTATGATACGAGTATTCGTTTAAACCCAAACCCTACTTTCCCCTTTTGGTATATTTCCCTTGCGATACATACGCCGCCCGATCACTCTTTAACTCCTTGATCCTATACGCGCTCGCCCACTGGAAACCCCTACATGTTCCGGCCACTTAGGTTAACAAGCGCCCAAGCTATATTTTTAATAATCATAATAATAATAAAAACAAAAAAAAACTCACCAAAAATCAGGGTCTTACACAAAGGCTTTCAGAGGCCCGAGGATTTTTTTGAAAAAGTCTGAAATTCAAAGGCTTTTAGAGGCCCGAGGATTTTTTTGAAAAAGTCAGAAATTCAAAGGCTTTCAGAGGCCCGAGGATTTTTGTGAAAAAGTCTGAAATTCAAAGGCTTTCAGAGGCCCAAGGAGTTTTGAAAAAGTCTGAAATTCAAAGGCTTTCAGAGGTCCAAGGGATTTTCTCTCACATTTTTTTTATTCATTTATTTTGTTTTTTTGTTTTTGTTTTTTTGTTTTTTGAAGCATTTTATTCAAACTCATTTCCCTTTATCATTATTTAAAGGTTAAAGGAAGATTTTAGCGGGAAAAACTGATTAAAATTGAATATTCCGCAAAAACCGCATACACAGTACGGTCCAGCCTTGCCCGTATTCAAATTACGAGCAAGCCGTGACTGTATGGAAAACACGGGCGAGCCCAGCCCGTATAACCAATACAGGCGAGCGCAATCCGCGTATTAAATGTGGTTTTACGGAACTCTGTTATATTTTTTCAGTTTTTACATGATTTGATCACTTTGATTGCTCATCCAAACATACGGTTCACCCACTGCAGAGCTTCTAAACTGTCCCAAAGTGGACTTTCACCTATTTGCAAAACACATGCTTAGGAGGGCCCATGTACCCTCCAAATTGACACCATACTCAAGAATTTGGTACCCTTTTGTTGCCTCTTGTATGAACATTGGGTAGGATTGATTCTAAACAGAGTTAGAAACTCCTCCTATGTGCTACACCAATTTTAGGAAACATGTATATTTGGGACCAATTTTATCCCAAACCAATGGGCTCCATGACACCCCTATGACATGAAAATAATGCAAAACAGTAGGATTACCTTGTTACCTTGTTTACCTTCAATATGGCATCCGAATTATGCCCTGGTTTGTAAACCATGCAAACAGCCTTCCCACAATTACAAGCCCGTATCCCCACGTAATTGTGTACTTTAGCAAAAAACGTGTAACTCCACCTTCAAGCGTAGGGGTTTTGGGTTTTGGCTTAATGGCAATTTAGCACTCAAGCCTAGTGATGACCAGAATCCCAGATCCACATTATCATCACATCATTGGCCCAAAGTTCTAAGGTGAATGTTTTCACTTTCGCTTTCCAAAGTATCGACCTCGTTGCGCCAAGCTACACACATTCAGGTTCAACTTCCTATAGGTTATGGGTAGGCTGTGTAAAAAATAAAATGTGCACAGTGCATTGTAAAAATTGGGTGCATTCATAACGTCCCAAACCCTTGCCACTCTTTTCGTAGCCATGCATATAATAACCAAGGCATAAGAGGAAAGCATATTTAAAGTAAACAAATACACAAAACAATCCTATAGCACCTAAACATGCTCATAAGAATCACCCAAACATGCAAACATATGATCATGTTTTTTTCACCCAAAAACACTTCATGGAGATCATGTTGAAAATTAAAACATGCTATTATAGAAATATAGCAAGAAATAAGCATGGTTCAGCAAAACGAACCTCCCCTACACATCAAAATTAAGCATGTTTCTACCCCCATGAATTCCTAAGCAATAATTCAGATTTAAAACATACCCAACATGCTTAAGAACACCAAACAGTAAGCAAAACTACAGCATGCTAAAAAACACAAAATAGCAAGCAAATCCAAAAATATCAAAAACATGAACAAACACCAAAAGGCTCAAATCCACAAGTCCCCAGCAGAGTCGCCAGTTGTGAGACATGGGAAAAAATCATTTCAATGACTTCTCGATCATCACACGGGATTAAATAAAACAAAGAGTTGCCACCATTCAATTTAGGTGTGAATGGACACCAAAATATTAAATAAGCTCAAAAGGCAATTTTAGGGTAAAAATAACCCTCCTAAAAAAAACAACCAGAGATGGGTAAGGGGATTAAGTTATGAACAGGGGAAGGTGTTAGGCACCCCTATTCATCCACACAAGGTGGTTGCCAGGCATTGTTCATGTTTTTCAAAGAAAAAAAGGCTTGCTATAAAAATCACAAAAAATCACAAAAAAGACAAAATATATAGTTTTTTCATACGAATAGCCTGATTGATCCAGAACTTTCAAATATGATCATACCATTCCTAGGGTTTCATGATCACAATAAAATTGAGATAAAATCAAATAAAATCAATTTAAAGTGAAATCTTCAAAAATCTGGCTTCAAGTTAAATTCTAGAAATCTAGAAAAATAAGATTTTTATAAAATATTTCAAAATTGAACTTGAATAGTCCAGGACATAAATAAAGCCCAAATTTCATATGAAATCAAAAAATCAAAACCAAAAATACCCACGTTGATGAAGAACATCAAAAGGGGAGAACTTAGACCGTAGGGTCTTCTCTCAATAATGAAAAACGATTCAAAAACCACTTCATGAAACCCTAGAATTTACTTTCAGGCTTGTGGATCTAGATATATCATATTGATCATGATAAATCCAAGATCATAGCCTAAAATCACAAAAATCATGAAAACAGTGCTGTAGGTGCAAATGTGTGAAAAAGTCCAAATTTTATCAAAAAGTGGGGATCTCATGCTATAAAACTCATAGATTCATGTGATTCATTCAAATTCATCATAAAAACATTAAAACATGATCAGGATATTCAAAGCAGCCACATCTCACAGATTAGAGCACATGGGGGTCTACCCTACGGATCCACCTGTTCTCTTTTCCCCAGCTCTCTCTTCACGTTTTACGGCTAGAGAGGATTCTTGAGGTACTTGGAGATAGGTTTGGGTACACAAACACAATCAAAGGCTTTATTCTAAAGAAAAGGAGAAAAACAGATATGGGGTCCTATTCTAGGGATCCACCTGTTCCCTTTTCCCCTAGCTCTCTCTTCACGTTTTATGGCTAGAGAGACTCTTGAGGTACTTAGAGGCAAGTTTAGGAATACAAGATAAAAGAAAGCTTTATTCTACAGCAATGGAGAAGATCCTATTACTTCTAGAATTGAAGACAGAAAATAAAAGGGAAAAGGGACTTACCTGGATTGAGCAGGCAGGCAGCAGGGATTCCTTTCTTCTCTTGGAGCTCCTTAGATTTCAAATTTTCGTGGCCTTTTGCTTGAGGAAAGGCCCTCTATTTATAGGCAAACACAGGGGTATGGTTGGTCCATGGTTTGGCAAGATAGAGTTTCAGTTTGAGTTAAACACAAGATCATGCCCATCCTTTATCCACAAAGATATTTCGCACAAATAAAATATGTATTTCTCTCATTTAAAGGGATATTGGACTAAAGATAAGGCTCAGAAATCGAGAGAAGAACAGAATTCGCACGGGTCTAATGTGCCCGTAAATGATTTATGGTCCAAATGTGTCCGTATACGTATTATGGGCGATGCGTGCCCGTATATAAAATTCGGGCGCGCTTAGCCCGTAGATACAATACGGTCCAGGCTTTAATTATTGATTTTCATGCCTTTTTGGCCTGTTTTAAATTCCAATTAATGTTTTCATTATTTTCTCATTTTGTAGTGCAATTTGGGGTGTCTACAGGGCTTCACCTTCTTATTGTAAGCCCTGGCCCTTCTCTTCTGATACAACTGGCCATGACAAAGTGCATTTAAACGCTTTTCTTCTATTAGATTGAGTTGATCATGTCTTGACTGTACCCATTCAGCTTCTTCCAATTTTGCTTCTATTAGCACTCTTAGTGATGGGATCTCAACTTCGACTGGTAAAATTGCTTCCATTCTATACACCAGAGAATATGGAGTTGCCCTAGTAGAAGTCCGGATTGAAGTTCTGTAGGCATGTAGAGCAAGTGGTAGCATCTCGTTCCAATCTCTGTAACTTACTACCATCTTCTAAATTATCTTTTTTATATTCTTATTTGCTGCTTCTACTTCCCCATTTATCTTTGGTCTGTACAGAGCTGACTTGTGATGAGTGATTTGAAACTGCTCACACATTTGCTTCATATCATTGTTCTTAATATTTGAAGCGTTTCTGATACTATGGCATTTGGCAAACCATAGCGACAAATGATGTTGTGCTTCAAAAATTTAAGAACATGGTTACTTGTGATATTTGCGTACGAAGTTGCTTTAACCCACTTGATGAAATAATCGATTGCTACAAGAATAAATCTGTGCCCATTTGATGCCTTCGGAGAAATCATCCCAATGACATCAATGCCCCACATAGAGAAAGGCCACGGTGAGGTCATGTTGTGCAGTTCACTTGGTGGTGCATGCTTATTATCAGCATATATCTGGCACAGATGACACCTCTTAACATGTATGCAGCAATCATGCTCCATTGTTGACCAATAATATCCCAATCGTAGAATTTTCTTTGCAAGCATGTGCCCATTCATATGAGATCCACAGACTCCTCCATGTACTGTCTCAATCAACATTTTCTGCCTTAGTTTTGGCAACACATCGGAGTAGAATATCATTGTGTGATCTCTTGTATAACTGCCCACCACTTAGTAGGAATTGCCCTGCTAATCTCTGTATTGCCCTTTTTTCAGTAGAAGTAGCACCTTCTGGAAAACTCCAATTATTCAAGAAATTCCTGATATTATGAAACCACGGTACTTCTTCTTCTGGTACTCCTTTTAGAACAAGACAATAAGCTAGTTCATCTCTGACTTCAATTTCTAGTAGTTTGATATCTACTCCTTTTGGAATACTGATCATTGAAGCCAATGTCGCCAAAGCATCTGCAAACTGATTCTTGGCCCTTGGCATATAGCTGAAGGAAATTCGAGTAAATTTGGTGCTTATTTCTTCCAAATACTGGTGATATGGGATCAATTTGTGATCTTTGGTATTCCATTCACCGGTTGTTTGGATGATAAGACTCGAATCCCCGTATACGTCAAGTTCCTCTACCTCATGGTCTAGAGCAGCTTGCAGCTCAATTATGCATGCTTCATACTCTGCAATATTGTTTGTGCATTGAAACCTCAACTTCACTGCGATTGGGATATGTGAACCATCTGACTTAACAAAACTGTCTTTATCCCGTTTCCATTCATATTTGCGGCTCCGTCGAAGAACATCTGCCAGGAGTCCTTACTTTCTTCTTCTTCAGCAAACAAAATTGCTTCATTAGGAAAGTTTGTCTTAAGAGGCTGGTATTCTAGTAAAGGATGTGCAGCTAGGTGATCAGCAATCGCTTGACCTTTAATTGCCTTTTGAGTGATATACGTGAGGTCAAATTCAGAAAGCAAGAGTTGCCACTTCGCCGTTTTACCAGTTAGTGCCGGTTTCTCGAATAGGTATTTCAGAGGGTCCATTCGGGATATTTTATAATGTGGAATGATTGAGGAAGTAATTCCTCAGTCTTTGAGTGGCCCACACTAAAGCACAACAGGTCTTTTCTAAAGGCGAATATTTTGCTTCATATTCTGTGAACTTCTTACTCAGATAGTAAATCGCCCTTTCTTTTCTGCCTGTCTCGTCATGTTGCCCCAAGACACACCCCATTGACATATCCAAAATAGACAAGTATAGAATTAGTGGTCTTCTCGGAGTTGGCAGCACTAGAATAGGTGGCTTCAGCAAATATTCTTTTATTTTGTCAAAGGCCTGATGACAATCATCATTCCAAACTGTTGGGTTGTTCTTTCTTAGCAGCTTGAAAATTGGTTCACAGATAGCAGTAAGCTGTGCTATAAACCGGCTTATGTATTGAATCCTTCAAAAAAAACCACGAACCTCCTTCTCCGTTCTAGGTGGTGGCATTTCGATAATCACCTTTGCTTTAGCAGGATCAATCTCAATTCCCCTTGTGCTCACTATGAATCCCAACAATTTTCCTGATGTAGCCTCAAAGACACATTTTGCTGGGTTAAGCCATAAACTGTATTTCCTGAGTCAGTCAAACACCTTCTTCAAATTGATCAAATGGTCCTCTTCTTCACATGATTTGGCAATCATATCATCCACATAAACCTCAATTTCCTTATGGATCATATCATGGAAAAGTGCTGTCATGGCCCGCTGGTAAGTTGCCCTGGCATTTTTAAGCCCAAATGGCATGACAGTGTAATGGAAAGTACCCCAAGGTTTAATGAAAGCTATTTTTTCTTGATCTTCCTTTGCCATCTTGATTTGATTATACCCAGAGAAGCCGTCCATGAATGAGAATAGACTGTGTATTGCAGTATTATCTACCAATATATTGATGTGTGGAAGCAGAAAATCATCCTTTGGGCTTGCCTTGTTGAGATCTCTATAATCTACACACATCCTAACTTTCCCATCCTTCTTTGATATTGGCACTATATTTATGAGCCATTCAAGGTACGTGGAGACTACCAAAAATCCCACTTGGAATTGCTTGACCACTTCATCTTTGACCTTTAGTGTCCATTCAGGTTTCAATCTTCTCAACTTTTGCATAACCTGCTTAACCTCTTGCAGAATTAGTAGCATGTGCACAACCATATCAGTATCCAATCCTGGCATATTTGGATACGACCATTGTAGACACCCCAAATTGCACTACAAAATGAGAAAATAATGAAAACATTAATTGGAATTTAAAACAGGCCAAAAAGGCATGAAAATCAATAATTAGAGCCTGGACCGTATTGTATCTACGGGCTAAGCATGCCCGAATTTTATATACGGGCACGCATCGCCCATAATACGTATCTGGACACATTTGGACCGTAAATCATTTACGGGCACATCAGACTCGTGCGAGTTCTGTTCTTCTCTCGATTTCTGAGCCTTATCTTTAGTCCAATATCCCTTTAAATGAGCGAATTACATATTTTATTCGTGCGAAATATCTTTGTGGATAAAGGATGGGCATGATCTTGTGTTTAACTCAAACTGAAATTCTATCTTGCCAAACCTTGGACCAACCATACCCCTGTGTTTGCCTATAAATAGAGGGCCTTTCCTCAAGCACAAGCCACGAAATTTTGAAGTCGAAGAAGCTCCAAGAGAAGAGAGGAATCCCTGCTGCTCTGCTTGCTCAATCCAGGTAAGTCCCTTTTCCATTTTATTTTCTGTCTTCAATTCTAGAGATAATAGGATCTTCTCCATTGCTGTAGAATAAGGCCATCTTTTGTATCTAGTATTCCTAAACATGACTCTAAGTACCTCAAGAGTCTCTTTAGCCGTAAAATGTGAAGAGAGAGCTAGGGGAAAAGAGAACAGGTGGATCCCTAGAATAGAACCCCATATCTTTTTTTCCCTTTTTTCTAGAATAAAGCCTTTGATTGTGTTTGTGTACCCAAACCTATCTCCAAGTACCTCAAGAGTCTCTCTAGCCGTAAAACGTGAAGAGAGAGCTAGGGGAAAAGAGAACAGGTGGATCCGTAGGGTAGACCCCCATGTGCTCAAATCTGTGAGATATGGCTGCTTTTGATATCATGATCATGTTTTAATGGTTTTTATGATGAATCTGAATCAATCATATGAATCTATGATGTTTATAGCATGAGATCCCCATTATTTGCTAAAATTTGGATTTTCACCACTTTTGCACCTACATCACTGTTTTCGCGATTTTTGTGATTTTTGGCTAAGATCCTGGATTTATCATGATCAATATGATAGATCTGGATTCAGAAGCCTGAAAATAACCTCTAGGGTTTCATGATGTGGTTTTTAATCGTTTTTCATTATTGAGAGAAGACCCTACGGTCTCAGTTCTCCCCTTTTGATGTTCTTCATCTATGTGGGTATTTTTGGTTTTGATTTTTAGATTTATGTGAAATTTGGGCTTTATCTATGTCCTGGACTGTTCAAGTTCAATTTTGAAATATTTTATAAAAATCATATTTTTCTAGATTTCTAGAATTTAACTTGAAGCCAGATTTTTGGATTTTTCACTTTAAATTTATTTCACTTGATTTTATCTCAATTTTGTTTTGATCATGAAACCGAGGAATGGTACGATCATATTTGAATGTTCTGGATCAATCAGGCTATTCGTATGAAAAAACCATACATCTTTTCTCTCTTTTTGTGATTTTTATAGCAAGCCTTTTTTCTCTGTAAAACATTAACAATGCCTGGCAACCACCTTGTGTGGATGAATAGGGGTGCCTAACACCTTCCTTTGTTCATAACCTAATCCCCTTACCCATCTCTGGTTGTTTTTTTAGGAGGGTTATCTTTACCCTAAAAATTGCCTTTTGTGCTTATTTAATATTTTGGTGTCCATTCACACCTAAATTGAATGGTGGCGACTCTTTGTTTCATTTAATCCCGTGTGATGATTGAAGGAAGTCATTGGATTTGATTTTTCCCCATGTCTCACAACTGGCGACTCTGCTGGGGATCTGTGGATTTGAGCATTTTGGTGTTTATTCATGTTTTTGATTTGCTTGCTGTTTTGTGTTTTTTATCATGTCTATGTTTTGCTTGCTGTTTGGTGTTCTTAAGCATATGGGATATGTTTTAAATCTGATTTATTGCTTAAGAATTCATGGGGGTAGAAACATGCTTAATTTTGATTTGTAGGATTGTTTCTAGAAACTTGCGTAGGGGAGGTTCGTTTTGCTGAACTATGCTGATTTCTTGCTATATTTTTATAATAGCATGTTTTAATTTTCAGCATGATCTCCATGATGTGTTTTTGGGTGTATAACATGATCATATGTTTGCATGATTAGATGATTTTTTATGAGCATGTTTTAGGTGCTATAGGGACTGCTTTGTGTATTTGTTTACTTTAAATATGCTTTCTTATTATGCCTTGGTTTGTTTATGCGTGGCTGCGAAAAGAGTGGCAAGGGTTTGGGACGTTGTGAATGCACCCTATTTTTACAATGTACTGTGCACATTTCATTTTTTTACACAGGCTACCCATAACCTATAGGAAGTTGAACCCGAATGTGTGTAGCTTGGCGCAACGAGGTCGATACTTCGGAAAGCGGAAGTGAAAACATTCACCTTAGAACTTTGGGCCAATGATGTGATGATAACGTGGATCTGGGATTCTGGTCATCACTAAGCTTGAGTGCTAAGTTGCCATTAAGCCAAAACCCAAAACCCCTACGCTTGAAGGTGGAGTTACACGTTTTTGGCTAAAGTACAAAATTACGTGGGGATATGGGTTTGTAAATTGTGGGAAGGCCGTTTGCATGGCTTACAAACCAGGGCATAATGCGGATGCCATATTGAAGGTAAACAAGGTAACAAGGTAATCCTACTGTTTTGCATTATTTTCATGTCATAGGGGTGTCATGGTGCCCATTGGTTTGGGATAAAATTGGTCCAAAAATATGCATGTTTCCTAAAATTGGTGTAGCCCATAAGAGGAGTTTCTAACTCTGTTTAGAATCAATCCTACCCAATGTTCATACAAGAAGCAACAAAAGGGTACCAAATTCTTGAGTATGGTGTCAATTTGGAGGGTACATGTGCCCTCCTAAGCATGTGTTTTACAAATAGGTCAAAGTCCACTTTGGGACAGTTTAGAAGCTCTGCAGTGGGTGAACCGTATGTTTGGATGAGCAATCAAAGCGATCAAATCATGTAAAAACTAAAAAAATATAACAGAGTTCCGTAAAACCGCATTTAATACGCGGGCGGGGCTTGCCCGTATTGTTTAAACGGGCTGGGCTCGCCCGTGTTTTCGATACGGTCACGGCTTGCTCGTAATTTGAATACGAGCAGGACTGGACCGTACTGTGTATGCGGTTTTCGCGGAATATTCAGTTTTTCCCACTAAAATCTTCTTTTAACCTTTAAATAATGATAAAGGGAAATGAGTTTGAATAAAATGCTTCAAAAAAAAAACAAAATAAATGAATAAAAAAATGTGAGAGAAAATCCCTTGGGCCTCTGAAAGCCTTTGAATTTCAGACTTTTTCTCAAAAATTCCTCGGGCCTCTGAAAGCCTTTAAATTTCAGACTTTTTCAAAAAAAATCCTCAGGCCTCTGAAAGCCTTTGAATTTCAGGCTTTTTCAAAACTCCTTCGGCCTCTAAAAGCCTTTGAATTTCAGACTTTTTTCAAAACTCCTTGGGCCTCTGAAAGCATTTGAATTTCAGACTTTTTCAAAACTCCTTGGGCCTCTGGAAGCCTTCGAATTTCAGATCTTTTGGGCCTCTAAAAGCCTTTGAATTTCAGATCTTTTGGGCCTCTGAAAGCCTTTGAATTTCAGATCTTTTTCTTTTGGGCCTCTGAAAGCCTTTGAATTTCAGACTTTATCCTTTGGGCCTCTGAAAGCCTTTGAATTTTAGACTTTATCCTTTGGGCCTCTGAAAGCCTTTGAATTTCAGATCTTTTGGGCCTCTGAAAGCCTTTGAATTTCAGATCTTTTTCTGTTGGGCCTCTGAAAGCCTTTGAATTTCAGACTTTATCCTTTGGGCCTCTGAAAGCCTTTGAATTTCAGACTTTATCCTTTGGGCCTCTGAAAGCCTTTGAATTTCAGATCCTTTTCTTTTGGGCCTCTGAAAGCCTTTGAATTTCAGACTTCATCCTTTGGGCCTCTGAAAGCCTTTGAATTTCAGATCTTTTTCCTCGGGCCTCTGAAAGCCTTTGAATTTCAGATCATTTTCTTTGGGCCTCTGAAAGCCTTTGAATTTCAGACTTTATCTTTTGGGCCTCTGAAAGCCTTTGAATTTCAGATCTTTTTCCTCAGGCCTCTGAAAGCCTTTGAATTTCAGACCTTTTTCCAAAATACCCAGGGGCCTCTGAAAGCCTCTGAATTTCAGACCATTTCCAAAATACCCCTGGGCCTCTGAAAGCCTTTGAATTTCAGATCTTTTCTCTCTTTTTGTGGGACCTGTTGGAAGCCCTAGAATATTCCAACAATTCAATTCAAAAAACAAAAAAAAAAAGAAGCAAATAAAGAAACAAAATCCAAACTCGTGTTCACCCAGCTTGCACATAGGCATTCCTAGGCATGTGAATGAGATTAATTGGACACTGATATTTTTCCTTTGTCTTTTTCCTAGGTACTAATACACTTGCAATCATAGCTCCTGTAACTAGATCAAGAGCTCGCGCCATGAATCCCATTAAGGCTGAAGCTGATGCTCCTCACCCAGATATTGTCTTGCTTCAATAACAGGTGGCAAGACTAGCCCGAATGCTAGAAAACATACTGTCAGTGCAGGCCCAACAAGTGCAAGCCCAGAACCATGCATCCACTTCCAACCCAGCACCTCCACCACAAATCAACATTCCACCTCCGGTTCAACCTATTCCTGAACCCATCTATGAACCCACCCCTGAACCTATACTGATCAGGGATGAGAGAGTGGAGCCAGACAAAGCTAAGGAAAAGGAAAGGATGAGGAAAGAAGTTGAAAGGAAGTTCATGCACAGACTAGAAATGATCCAAGATGAACTGAGGGAAGTTAAAGGGGTAAACAACTTTGGGGGCACCAATTTTGAAGACTTGTGCCTATACCCCAACGTTAACCTGCCAGCTAAGTTCAAATGCCCAGACTTAGACAAGTATGATGGCACTGGCTGCCCCATGAGCCATCTGAAGTTGTACTGCGGTGCCCTATGCCAGTTCGGGCAGGATGAGGGTATCTTGATTCAACTCTTTCAAAGGAGCTTAACTAGAACGGCTTTGAGGTGGTTTGCCACCTTAGATCATGGGAAGATCAAAAGATGGAAGGACCTAGCAGATGCCTTCCTAGCCCAGTACCGGTTTAATTCAGAAATCGTGCCAGATAGGTACGACGTAATGAGAATGAGTAAGGCTAGGGATGAATCCATGAGACAGTATGCCAAGAGATGGAGGGAGATGGCCTCTCAGGTCAGGCCACCTATGCTAGAACAGGAAATGATTTCGACTTTCATTAGTACGCTGGGTCAACCATTCTACAGCCACCTGGTGGGTCAAACCACCACTAATTTTGTGGCTTTGGTACAAGTGGCCGATCGAATCGAAGATGGGATAAGGTCAAGTAAAATAATTGACCACTCTGCTATGGTCAGTCAGCAAGACCCCAATCTAAAGAAAGGAAGTGGGTTGAAAAAGAATGGGAACAAGAAAGAGGGTGAGGTAAACATGGTGCAGCCACCATCAGGCCCTAATAAGCCCATACAAATCAACATACCTGCTCATTTCCCTACTCCACCTCCATCTACCCAGGCCCCTATGAGGGTTAATGTTCCAGCAGCACCTTCAGACCAAAAAAGGGTTTTTACTAAGGAGGAAAATGATGCCTATTTTGCAGCAAGGAAAAATAGGGTTTTCACCCCTATTCCAATGACTCCTTCTCAGTTGCTGCCCACTTTATTGCAAGCAGGGTATATCACTTTAAGAGAACCCAATCCGAATGCATCCAAGGGAAGAAATTTTGACCCCTCCACCACTTGTGATTACCACATGGGTGCACCTGGGCACCCTACAGACAAGTGCTGGCCTTTAAAACATGCCATTCAGGATTTACTGGACCAGAATACCCTGTCTTTCAATACAAGGGCTCCCAATCCTCCCCGAGCAGACTCTGGCCAAAACCCGTTGCCTCAGCATCATGGGTCAGGCCCCTATAATGTCATAGGGGTCATTCCTTCTGATGAAATAACCTTTGACCCATCCCAGCTAATTGCTCCAATACGGACAACGGTCAAAGTTTATTTTGACAAAAGAAATTGCAATAAAGAAATAAGTGTAATTTCAAAAGGGAATGAGAGTGCTGCTGAAAGCATTAGCTCCTCTCTGGGCCGGGTCTCATCTCTCATGGCCCAAATGAATATAGCCAAACCGCCTTTGGTCATTAATTGCAGTCCATCCACCCATCTTTCACCCGCTTTATCAAAACCACCATTGGTCATAAACTGTGACCACCCTAATGCATCAATCACTTCTGTAACCCATCAACCAAAACAACTTCCACCATTTGTTGTAAATGTTCCTCCTACTCAAATTTCATCATCAAAGTCTAAACTTCCTCCCTTGGTGATAAATGTCCCTAAGCCTTCCTACTCTGAATCGGCTGTGCCATGGAACTACAGCGAAGCCTTTACCACTACATGCCCTGCAGCTGAAAGCAAGGATGAAGTGAACCTCATGATGAGGTCAGGAAAATGTGTAGGGGTGGAAGAAAAACGAAAGGAGACAGAGAAAGAAAGGAAGGAAGAGGAGAAAAATAAAGGAAAGGCCAAGGTAGGGGAAGAGGCCCCCCAGGTAATTGACAGTGAGGCTGTTGGCTTCATTAAAATCATAAAAAAGAGTGAGTTCAATGTTGTCGAGCAGTTGAACAAAGTCCCTGCCCAGATCTCAATACTGGGCTTGTTATTAAATTCTGAAAAACATAGGGAATCTCTGTTGAGGGTACTTCAGGGGGCCCATGTGCCCAAAAATATTGAACCAGACCAACTAGGCCGGATGGTTGGGTAGATTTTATCCCACAATGTTATAACTTTTTCAGAGACTAAAATCAGCCCAGCAGGGTACCATCATGTGGATCCTTTGCACATAGCTGTGCTCAGTAAGGGTTGCAGGATAGCCCGGGTTTTAATTGATAATGGGTCGGCTCTCAATGTCTGCCCATTGATAACCTTTGTTAAGCTCAATTTGGAGCAAAACAAAATAAAACAAAATGGAAGAATCATAAGAGCCTTTGACAGCTCTAAAACACACTCCCTAGGGGAGGTTGAACTGCCGGTCACAATTGGACCGTATATTTTTAACTTCACATTTGAAGTGATGGATATACCCGCAGCCTTCAACCTACTCCTAGGAAGGCCGTGGATTCACGCAGCTAGGGCTAACCATCTACCCTCTATCAAAGAGTCAAATATATTAGAGGGCAAAAGGTGATTACTGTCCTAGCTGAAAACTTGGTTCCTCCCATGTGGTCCCTTGATGTACCCTATGTAAATATGGAAATGACTGCTGACAAGATGGCATTTCACTCTTTCCAATTTGAGACTGTTAATTTTATCCCTGGGGGGTATCAGGAAAAAAAAGGGAAATTGACCTGTGCTGAGAAATGGTCAAGAGTGTGCTAGAGAAGTACAATTTTCACCCTGGAAAAGGTCTGGGGGTTAACTTGCAAGGAAGGATAGAACCGGTACAGGTTAAGAAGATGGTCCACAGAGCAGGATTGGGGTCCAAGCAAGGGAAGTGGAGAAGACAGGGGCAGATAGAAGACATGAAATTCCCTCACATCAGGGAAAATTTTCCTAAGCTTTCTCACATGATTCAACTATCTCCTCCTGAGGATCAATCCAAGCCTCCATACTACAATATCAACCCATTCCAGAAACCCAAGTCTTCCACCGTGCAACCATATGTTCCACCTCTACCTCCACAAGCATTGGGTGGGCCTGGGCCACATACAGAACAGAAGCATGATTTCTTTGAGGACGCAGGAGCATTTTTTGCCATGACAGAAGGCAACCAAAAGGAAGGAGCAGAGGAGCTACCTTTTATTGATTGGGCTGCAGTAGAAGTTCCATCTGGAACCAGCCCTACAGAAGAAGCAGGCGATGCAACTCACCCAGTATTGGTGATTTCGGATGCGGACCCTGAGCTTGAGGAGCAGGCTTGTATCCCTGCCCCAGATTCTTTTATTCTGAACAATTGGGAGGAAACTCCCCTTACTTTTGAAGCCGCGTTTGTTTGGCAAACAGACATGGCTTCCAAAACAAAACTCCATTAGTGGAATGCCCTTTTCCTGAAGGTTTTAATGAGCCTTCGTCTTCAGGAAAAGATTTTTCAGAAGGCTCTCAAAAAACACAAAAAGATTTTTCAATTTTTTATAGAAAAGATAAATTTTTCAAAAAGGTCCAAACCATTTATGAACCATATAAGGAAACGGAATTGGACCGGATTGAGTATGACTTCGACCTCGAGCTCGACTTTAACCTAATGGGGGTTGAGGAAGAGACCGAGGACGAAGAAGACAACCCTTCAAAAGAAATCACATATCAATTAGAGCGTCATGAAAGGGGGTCCAACCCAATATTGAAGAGACCATATCAATAAACCTAGGGACCGAAGATGACCCAAAAATAGTAAAGATTGGAGTATGCTTATTTGAGGTACAGCGGGATGAAATGATACGGTTCTTGGCTGATTATAAAGATGTATTTGCATGGTCGTATCGAGATATGCCAGGGTTAGACACTGATATGGTTGTGCACAGGCTAACAATTTTACTAGATGTTAGGCCAGTTAAGCAGAAACTGAGAAGGTTGAAACCAGAATGGACATTGAAGGTCAAAGATGAAGTGGTTAAACAATTCCAAGCAGGATTCTTGGCAGTCTCCACGTACCCTGAATGGCTTGCAAATATAGTGCCAGTACCAAAGAAGGATGGAAAGGTCAGAATGTGCGTAGACTATAGAGACTTGAATAAGGCTAGCCCAAAGGATGATTTTCCACTTCCACACATAGACATCTTGGTGGACAACACCGCCGTACATAGCCTATTCTCATTTATGGATGGCTTCTCTGGGTACAATCAGATTAATATGGCAAAGGAAGATCAAGAGAAAACAGCCTTCATTACACCTTGGGTACCTTCCACTACACTGTCATGCCATTTGGGCTTAAGAACGCTGGGGCAACCTACCAACGGGCCGTGACAGCCTTATTCCATGATATGATCCATAAGGAGATGGAGGTCTATGTGGATGATATGATAGCCAAATCATGTGAAAAAGAATACCACCTAATCAACTTGAATAAGGTGTTTGACTGGCTCAGGAAATACAGTCTAAGGCTTAACCCTGCGAAATGCGTCTTTGGGGCTACATCAGGAAAATTATTGGGATTTATAGTAAGCAGGAAGGGAATTGAGATTGACCTAGCTAAAGCTAAAGTAATCATTGAAATGCTATCACCTAGAACGAAGAAGGAAGTTCGTGGTTTTCTTGGAAGGATTCAGAACATAAGCCGGTTCATAGCACAACTCACTGCTATCTGTGAACCAATTTTCAAGCTTCTAAGAAAGAATAACCCGACAGTCTGGAATGACGATTGTCAAGAAGCCTTTGACACAATAAATGAGTATTTATTAAACCCACCTGTGCTAGTACCACCAACTCCAGGAAGACCATTGATTTTATACTTTTCAGTTTTGGAGACGTCAATGGGGTGTGTTTTGGGACAGTATGATGATACAGGCAGAAAGGAAAGGGCAATTTACTACCTAAGCAAGAAGTTTACAGAATATGAAGCAAAGTATTCCCCTTTGGAAAAAACTTGTTGTGCTTTAGTGTGGGCAACTCAGAGACTGAGGAATTATTTTCTTAGTCACTCCACATTACTGATATCCCGAATAGATCCTTTGAAGTATTTATTTGAAAAACCGGCTTTAACTGGCAAAACAGCAAAGTGGCAGTTGTTACTCTCTGAATTTGACCTCACCTATATCACACAGAAAGCCATTAAGGGCCAAGCCATAGCTAATCATTTAGCTGCACACCCTTTACCAGAATACCAACCTTTGAAGACTAATTTCCCTGATGAGGCAATCCTGTGTACAGAAGAAGAAAAAGGTGAAAGCTCTTGGCAAATGTTTTTTGATGGGGCCACCAATATGAATGGAAATGGAATAGGGGCTGTTTTGATCAAGCCAGATGGGGCACACATCCCAATTGCAGTGAAATTAAGGTTCCAATGCACAAACAATATAGCAGAGTATGAAGCATGCATAATTGGGTTGCAAGCTGCCTTAGACCATGAAGTAGAGGAACTTGACGTATATGGAGATTCGAGTCTTATCATCTTCCAAACAACTGGAGAATGGAAAACAAAGGATCACAAACTGATCCCCTATCACCAGTATTTGGAAGAAATAAGCACCAAATTCACTCGAATTTCCTTCAATTATATGCCAAGGGCCAAAAATCAATTTGCGGACGCTCTAGCAACATTGGCTTCAATGGTCAGTATGCCAGAAGGTGTTGATATTAGACCACTGGAAATTGAAGTCAGAGATAAACCAGCTTATTGCCTTGTTTTAGAAGAAACCCCAGAAGAAGAAGTACCATGGTTTCAAGATATTAAGAACTTCCTAAATGATCGGAGTTTGCCAGAAAATGTCACTTCTACTGAGAAAAGAACAATACAAAGGTTGGCAGGACAGTTCTTACTAAGTGGTGGGCAGTTATACAAAAGATCACACAACGATATCCTACTTAGATGTGTTGCCAAGACCGAGTCAGAAAGGTTAATTGAAACTGTACATGGAGGAGTGTGTGGACCCCATATGAACGGGCACATGCTTGCCAAGAAGATTCTGCGATTGGGATATTACTGGTCGACTATGGAGCACGATTGCTATATACATGTCAAAAGGTGTCATTTATGCCAAGTGTATGCGGATAACAAGAATGCACCCCCAAGTGAATTACACAACATGACATCCCCATGGCCCTTCTCCATGTGGGGTATAGACGTCATTGGAATGATCACTCCAAAGGCATCAAATGGACACAGATTTATACTTGTAGCAATCGATTATTTTATCAAGTGGGTAGAAGCAGCCTCGTATGCAAATATTACAAGTAGCCATGTTCTTAAGTTTTTAAAGCACAATATCATTTGTCGCTATGGTTTGCCAAGTGCCATAGTATCAGACAATGCTTCAAACCTTAAGAACAAGGACATGAGGAAGATGTGTGAACAATTTCAGATTACCCATCACAAGCCAGCTCCTTACAGACCAAAGATGAATGGGGCAGTGGAAGCAGCAAATAAGAACATAAAGAAGATCATTCAGAAGATGGTAGTGAGTTTCAAAGATTGGCATGAAATGCTACCACTTACTCTACATGCTTACAGAACCTCGATTCGGACTTCTACAGGGGCCACCCCATATTGTTTAGTATATGGGATGGAAGCGGTTTTACCAGTGGAAGTAGAAATACCTTCATTAAGAGTGCTAATGGAAGCTAAACTAGAAGAAGCTGAATGGATACAGAAGAGAATGGCCAGGGTTTACAATAAGAAGGTAAAGCCGAGAACTTTCCAAGAAGGAAATTTAATATTGAAGAAAATTCTACCCTTTTTGGAAGACCCTCGTGGAAAATTCAAACCAAATTGGGAGGGGCCTTATGTTGTCAAAAAAGTACTATCAGGGGGTGCTCTCATCTTAACAGAAATGGATGGGAAAGATTTTCCTGAGCCAATTAACTCTGATGCAGTAAAGAGATATTTTCCTTGAATGAATATTTCTAGGAAATGATCTGAGGCCATATTTCTACATTTCCCAAAATTTTTATCCCTAGTCAAGCCAATTTGAGCCTGTTCGTCTTCTTGGATAAACCTAAATTGGACTTACAGTCTTATACTGGAGCAAAGCCAATAGGGGCAAAAAGAAAAAAAAGAAAAGAAAAAAATAGGGGCAAATGAAAGCCAAATACGAAAGAAGGGGAATGGGATTGAATTCATCATGACTGTAAGTCCGGTTGACCCATTTTTACACTTAGAAAATTTTGAGCCTTTAAGACCTTTTCTTTCATAAACCGAGCCTAGCCTTTGTTTCGTTCTATTCTTAAGCCCTCGGTGATTTTAGTATATTCATTCAACTTTCAGAGTAAGATTGGTGATGACGGAATGCAGAAGCCGGCCCTAGTGAAAACCGTAATTGGCGCTAGGGGCAAAAAGAAAAAAGAAGAAGAAGAAGAAAGCAAAAAAAAAAAAGAGAATCAAGGGTTGAGTTGATCATGTGGTCTAAGTTTGAAATCAGCATGAGCACTGGAAACTGAGCAGATTAGCAAGGTCAGTCATAAAGGAAAGGCCATTTAGGGATGACTCTAAAGGTCGCGGGGTAGACAGATTTGGTCTCTCCCTATTGCTTGGACTACCCTTTTCATTATTCAACCTGATTTTTAATTCCTTTGATTATATGTGATTAAGTGTTTTGGATCAGCTTTCAAAAAAAAAAAAACTATACTTTGGCCAGTGATGAGAAATCAAATACTTTTTCATAAAACTTCTATTTTTACAAGCATCTGAGAATTCTGAGGCCAATAATATAAAACCTATTTTTGAATTAAATCTATTATCTTTCCACTAATGGAGTTTGCTTTTGTATAAAAGTATGAAAAAAAAGAAGAAAAGAAAAAAAAAGAAAAAAAAATCTAATCCGTACTCCCCAACTGCTCCTCAAGCTCCCTAATCCTAACTGCCTGAGTTGCAATGATTCCAGAAGCTCCCTCTGCATCAGGATCGCTCAAAAAGGAGATGATCTCATTTGAAAAAGAATACTTGATCTTCAACGCCCTAAGGGTAGCCAAGGAATCCTGATATTTCTTCCGCATCGCTCAGACTTCAAAGCGACGAGCCTGCCTTTGTTCTTCAAGTTTCTTCTCCATGGCAATGAGGCAAGATCTCTGCTCTTCAAGTTGCCTCTCCAGATCAATACCTTTTATCTTGAGTTCTTGTGCTTCTCGTACCCAAATTTGTTGAAGCCGCTTGTGGGTTGCCCTTTCAGACTCCAGAATGTCCTCATAAGTAGGGGGAAGAACTGCAGGAGGATCCTCTGGTACTGGGGCATGACTCTGTACCTACTCTTTGAACCAGAAGTGATAGTCCTTCACATGGGACTCAGAAAAGACTGGACCCCGCAGAAAGCGAACATAGGACCACTCATTCATTAATTGAACATTTAGCCCCATGGTGGCTGATGTAAATAGCCCTACAAGGCTCTCATAGCCAGTTGGGATCATGATTCCCTGGGTCGCTCCAAACTATCGAAGAACCCTCAAAGGAAGATAGAGAACAGCAGATTTCAAGCCTGCTAGGACCAAAAAGTTCCTATCTCTGAAGCTGATCACGGTCTCTGGATTGGGTTGATAAGTGCCAGGCCATCTCACTTGATCATCCTGGAGAGTACCCAAGAAAGTGAACCATTCCTGCTTGCCGCCTTGGATATTAGGACAACCCCTGTGGCTCATCAGAATAGGAACTTTCAACCTTGGAAAAAAGCGGCGAGTTATCTCTTCAACTTGACTCAGGTGGTCAAGCAACCAAAGCTGCAAAAAAGGGGAGAATTTCAATTTATTTCAAAAGAAAAAAAAAGAAAGAAAAAAAAAAGAAAGAAAAAAGAAAAAAAGAAAGAAAGAAGGAAACGAAAAAGAGAAGAAGAAGAAGAAAAGAAAAAAGAAAAAGAAAAAAAAAAGAGGAAAAAGTTTTATTATTATTTCTTACCTGTAGGATAGGGGCGCAGGCAAGGAAGCGTTTCTTCTTTCTAAAATAGCAGTCAGTTAAAGCCTGGTATATCTCTGCTAAGATCATAGGAGCCAATCTCTCACGTTCCCTAACCTGGCAGATAACTGAGATGAGAGCCAAGTCAACCTGGTCATCACCCCGTGGAAAGAGCAACTGGTTGACCACTATCAGAGTCAAAGCATTAAACCTGGCATCCTTGTCCCCACTCCTTAGAAGTTTTTCAGTCAAAAAGGTCTTGGACAAGGTCAATAGTGTATCAGAATTTCCTAAGTCCTTCTTCCCTATACCCAGGAAGGTGGAGGCCTCCTTTTTGTAGCTAGGCTTTAGGGGAGGGTTCACAACTTTTTCAGAAAACCTCAGGCCAAGGATGGTTTCAATTTCTTCTATGGTAGGAGTCATCTCTTTATCATCAAAACGGAAGAGATTCAGTTCAGGAACCCAGTGTCCAATCAAAGCTTCAATGATTTCCCACTTAAAGGGAATTTTAGGGATGTGTAGGATATCCCCTAAGTGGATGGAATCCCAGCGAATCTCCTCATCAAGGGTCATGGAGTTAACCCATCTATCATAGAAGGAGTCCACAACATTATACTTGGTGAGATTAGGAGGTTTTGATCTAGCAGGTTGTCTTGCAGGAGGAGATTCACCTGCAGAAGAGAAATGGGCGAAGGAAGCCATGGAAGCACTAAAGAAGACAAGGAAAGCAGAAAACGGAAGGCTCAGGGAGTTTTCAAACTTTTAAAAGTGTCACAATGACATCCCCCTTGAGTTTATATAGAAAAAGTCGAAAAGGCAGCAAAATCCGTAATTATAATATGAGCATGGCGTGCCCGTATAAAGAATACGGACACACTGTGACCGTGAAACATTTACGGGCAGAGTACGCCCGTATTAATATTACGGGCACGACTTGCTCATAACCTAATTACTGTCCCTTCGGGAAAATGCCAAAAAGTGGGAAATTTTGATTTCATTGGTTTCCTAAGTTTCACCTGTCCTTGCTTTAACATATATCATGCAAGAAAATCTAGAAATAAAAGAAAAAAAAGCACAAATGAATAAAATGAATCTAGTTTTTTTTATATATATGAATGGATACATCAGTTTGTCAAAATACAAATGTACATAAAGAATCCTAATCTACTGTCTATGTAGGCCCACCCCTACGGCCACAACCACGTCCTCTGCCTCGACCACAGCCTTAAGATCGCCGGGGCTCAAAAACATATCGCACTATGTTACGAGCTGTACTACGGGTCATCCTGCTCAAAACAGACTGAATATCATGCCACATATATAAAGGCACAAGGCCAGCAGTGGGATGATCAGGAGGAACGTACCCCGAAGTATCTACATATCCCGTAGACTCGGTATCAGAATCTGTATAAACAGACTCAGAATCAGCAGAAGCAGGGTCAGCAGGAACGGACGTCTCAGGAATATCAGCATCATGAACAGACTCCACAGGATCAACAGAAGCCTCCTCTATCACTACAGCCTCAGGCTCCACTACAGCGGCATCCCTAGCCGGCTCAATATCCATATCTGCAGACGCATTAGGAGCAGTCTCAGGTGCTGGAGCAGACTCTGGCACATCCACCACAGCAGGTGCAACCTCAGCCTCGACCTCAGGCTCTGCTGCAGGAACCTCTACCGATCTGGTAGAAGTCACGAACTTCACCCGTGCCACAGAAAATACCTCGCCATGAAGATGCATAGGCACAGGTGAAGCAGGTGAAGAAGGGCCGGCTGTGTCATCTTGAAAATAGGAAAGGAAATTTTAATCAGAAAAGGATAAACAGAGATAAAAGCAGAAATAGAAAGAGGTGAAAGAATTAACCTGGGTATGAGAGGGACCCGCCTGGTCCTGTGTATCAGAAGGGCCCGCCTGGCCCTGCGCCCTGGCAAGCTGTCCCCAGAGGTCTGAAATAGTAATATAGAGGGCGTCCCGCTCGGCAATAGCAGCATCTCGCTGGCGCTCTATATCAGAATACTGAGACCGGATCTCTGCCAACTGAGCCTCCTGAAATAGAAGAGAAGGTGTCAGAAAATGCCAAGTTCAAATAAAGTATAAGAATGGAAGATGAAAAAAAAAAAGAAGACATACCGTCGTGTCATAGGCTCTAATCACTACCCCTCCAATCTCTGTGATTCCGCCACGGATAGGCATGGGTGGCATGAGACACCCAACTGAAGCTCGCCTGAACCAGGCATCATAGTCACCCTCCTCTAATAATGTCTCTGCCTCAGTCCAATCTAGGAACTGGGCAGGATCAACAGGCATAGGAGGAAAAGAGGGGGTAGTATCTGGCGGGATGGCAGGAATCCGGAGCTCTCCAACATGCTGATAGAAGAAGCGCTCGCCGCAATACCAGATGCTCCCCGACTGACCAATGAAGAATTGATATCTCTTATGTCTCTAGTCAGGGGCAAAAGCATCATCTCTGGCCGCATGCAGGGCCAGCACCTCATGAATGTCCTCCATCCTGGGGACGAACAACTGAGAAAACAGAAGGGATATTAGACATGTGATCGTGAAGAAAAAAAAAAGAAGAAGAAAAGAGAAAAAAAGAAGAAGAAGAGAAGAGGAATTAAAGAATATTACCTCAGATCGATAGAGCCTGTCCAGGTGGGCCCGGGCAGACCTAGGATGACTCTTTTCAGAGTCGTGCTCCACATGACACCACCTACGAGCCATGGGATATGTCTCCTCTGGCATCGTAGAGATAGGGCGGAAATAGGGGATATAAACCCTAGCAAAGAACTACAAAAAAGAAGAAAAAAGAGTCAGAAGAATAGAAAAAGAAAGAAAGAGAGAGAAAGAGAAATAAAGAGAGGAGAAATAATTGTTTCACCTGCAGGAAGGGCCAAAAGAATCTGCACCCAACCCCAGCTCCTATGGAAGTAGAGAGGCCACTCACTGATTGGCGCAGGCTGGCCAGAATAGTACCAAAAATGAGCGGGCCCCATGCATACCTCCTCGCCCGCTGAAGATCTCCCAATAAACTCAAAAAGCGAGGACTAACTGAAGTCGTGTCCTCTGGGAAGAAGCAGGAGCCCATCATGTACAGAAAAAGAAATCGAAAGGCATACGAGAAAACTGGATCACCGGTGGCAAGCTGGCCAAACTGCCTCCTCCGGAAAGTCTCTCTCAACCAAGTCAGAGACAATCTCGCTCTCCCTCTATCCCATGCCTCAGGAGGCAGCACAATATATCCAAGGTAAGCGGCGATCTCATCAGCATCTGGCATCACCATCTCAGCAATAACATCATCGATCATCCTGATCCCGGTGATAAGTGTAAAGTCAGACGGCCGGATCCCTATCTCGACATCTGGAAAATGAAAGCTCAGGGTCTCGGGGAAGAATCTCTCAAGCAATGCCGCAATAAGGGCCCGATCCAGGCGCACATCTGGGATGGTGATGAATAGGCCAAAGCCATACAAGCCTAACTCCCGACGGTAGGCCGAACTGCAAGCTCCAATAAATCTGATAAAGCTAGCCAGCTCCCACGATAATGAGACATGGGATACTCCAAAGGGATATCTGCTCTAATACACGCTGAGGGATGAGTCCTCAAGCCATGCAAAAGATCAGTATCCCTGATCTGGGCAGCAACTGCCTCAGGGACCTCAATTCTGGTCCGGGCCTTATCTCTGCCACGGCCTCCTCTGTGGCCCTCATCATGGCCTACATCTCTGCCGCCACCTCAGCGCCTGCTACGGCTCCTGTCTCTACCCGAAGCCTCAACTGCCGGCTAAAGAAGCAATTGAAAAGAAGATGGAATCAGGGTGATGTATTTTGTGAAAGGATATGAAATTTCAGAAAGGTTAAAGTATACCTCTGGGGTCGCCTCACGCGAATCCCCAGAAGGGAGATCTGGGACATCCAAATCAAAATCCCTCTCGACCCTCGAAGACGAGGCCACATCAGCATGATCACGCCTAACCTCGAAGAAGAAGGCTCATCTGCAGGATCCCTGGAAGCTGATCGAAGGCGGGCCATCTACGGTTCAAACCAGGGAGAGATGTTTAATTATTCTTGTTAAAATTTTATTGCTTGATTTTTATTCTAACCAAGTTTAATTGATTGGCAGGAAAAAGGAAAAAATGGAGAATGGAAAAAAGTGCTTCAGATACTCCCGATCAAATCAAGAATCAACTGAAGGAGTTTATTTTTTTAGGAATATTTTACTTGTCTTTGCTTTAAAAATATAGAGAAACTATATAAGAAGTACATGCTTCTTATAGGTTCTCTTTATATAAAATATATATATATATATATATATATATATATATAATAAAATGTGTGGGTATTTTAATTTATTCCTTTGTATTTCCTAAAGATGTCTGATCATGGGTTTTACTTGGTTTTAGGACAGTCAAAGCATGTTCAAGCTGGCATGAAGATTACCTATTCTATACTAAGTTGCTTAAATGCCATTTGAATCAAGGAGCGACTCATGCCAAGTTATGTTAAGTATTCAGCTCCAGGGAATAAAATTCAAGTCTAAACAAGCATAGCAGCACCACAGGCCAAAAGCCAAGATGGAGATAGCACAATTGCACTTGAGACTTAAAAATAAGGATGCTCTAGCAGTTAATAGAGTAGCATTCAAGAAGAAGTCACTAAGGCTGATTAAATCAGGCAAAATACAGCAATTCAAAGCTAACATTTCAAGACAGAAAATTGCATGAGACAGCTTCTTGAGGAATAACAAGTCTCGGCCAAATGAACAGACAGAACAGATTTCGGCCAAACATGGGGAGCAATACAGGCAGAATAATCATGGAATATCAAAGACAGTAAATAGCTACAATCCTAGTCATATTCGGCAGCTCAAAGAAATTATAAAGCATAGTGAATGTTGACTAAGGAACATAGCAAAAATCATGCTTACAATCTATCAAAGAATGATAGAAAAATGAAATGGGTTGTAGGCATACCTTGTAAGACCCTGATTTTTGGTAGATTATTTTTTTTATTATTTTATTAAAATATAGCTTGGGCGCTTGTTAACTTAAGTGGCCGGAATATGTAGGGTTTCAGTGGGCGAGCATGCACAGGAGCAAGGTCTTTAAAAGGATGGTCGAGCGGCGTATGTAGCGTATGAGGTGAAGATACCAAAAAGGGAAAGTTAGGTCTTTGGGTTTTTAGAATACCCGTATCATACATTTGGCAATAATTTCGTTACTCTCGTTATCTGGAGAACTGGGCGACTTGGCAATTGCGGCTGGTATGGCGATTAGGGTTATGTCGGTGAAGAACAAGAATCACAAGAGGTACTAGGAGGTTATTGGAGTCGGAGTTCTATGGGTTATTTCTCTCGCGAGCAGAGGATCCGTTCGGCTACATTTGCATCCTCGCGCGCAGCCGGAAATCGTGATCGGCCGGTTGTGGAGTAAGCTTTTATTCTGGGATAAGCGTATACGGGTGAGTAGCACTGTTTTACAACTGAGGTTTTAGTTTATTCGTGATGTATTTTGAAACGCATGGGTGTATTGTGAGTTTTCTGGTTTTTTGAAATGCCATGAGTCTGAACGTGAGATTGAAATTCAATTTGAAATTAAAGGTGTTTAGATTAAATCCAAAACTGGTTGGGAAGTATTCTGGGAACATTGGGAGTGTATTGGAACAATTACAGACCGAAACAAATGAGCCAGACATGTAGATCTCGAAATAACAGAGACTTGAAAATCGCAGTGGGTATCCGCCCACTTGGCACCCACTTGCGCCCACTTCGGGAAGTAGGCACATAGAAATATTGACCTGGCGCCGAGCTCGCGCCCACTTGGCGCTCAGCTCGCGCCCACTTAAATTAGATGCGCCTATCTCACACCTATCCCGCGCCCTTCTCGCACCCTTCTCTCGCTCAGCTCGCGCTCACTTAGCGTCGAGTGAGCGCATAGTCGATTTTAGCCTGTTTTCTATCCATCGACTGGCGCTCACTTCAGGAAGTGAGCGCATACCCAATTATACTTGCCGAATTTGATTTCCGACTGAACCAAGGGGGATTTTGATGTCTTGGGGTTTATACCACTTCACCAATCACTTGTTTCGTAACCTTGGAACCTGCATTTCTTATTTAATTCCTAGGGAAATTCTAGTGGCAAATTCTTAAAGGCTTCTAAGGTTGAGTTTAGGTTATTTATACATGTTGTGCTGGATACCAAAACACTAGGAGTTCTTAGCTTGTTTTCTCCTCGAATTTATACACTGTTCTGATTGAGAAAATTATTGACTTCTGGTTTCACTTGTTTGGAAAATTCTGAATGTATTGTCTTGTTATAAATAACTGTGTTTTGTATTCAAATGGCATGGTTTGTGGAAATGAGAAAATACTGAAAGTATTGAGATACTGCATGGTCCAGAGGGACAGGTGATGAACTGTGATGAGATATACATGATGTGGAATGAATGGTTTTACTTTAATGTTGGAGTTGAGATTATACGATGTTTTACTGTTTTGGTTTAGCTTGTCCTGGATCCAGATGTTTAAGCTTAGTAATGTAATGTTATTGTTGGTTGTTGGAATTGCATGGCCTTGTGTGTTGCCACGACCGGTGTAGAGCAGCCAGAAACCCGGGGAGTAGGCTTGCATTGGATGACGAAACCCTAAGTAGGCCGTCATTTCAGAGTTTCCGAAACCCTGAGTAGGCCGAAACTGTGTACATGGAGGTGTGGAGTGTCTACTTGGCATGTTTAATTTATCAACCAAACGATAGTCATGACATTGACCAATCGATGTGTGCCGTACTTAACTGAGATGTGATTTGACTGATGAAATGGGTTTTGTTTTGAACTTGACATTGATGTTAGTTGTTTAATCGTACGGAATGTTTATCGATGCATAGCTTTGAACTGTGATTAACTATTTCTGCATGCATGTGCTACTCGTTGAGATATTCGTATCTCACTCTGTTGTTTTGTTTTGATTTCCAGATACTCGTGGCGAGGCGACTACTGGGGTAGATCCTGCTGAGGCTTATAGGGAGGAAGATTACTATTACCTTCCTTAGACTTGTAGGTTATCTTGTTCCGAATTTGAGTACTTTGAATATTTGAGGTGTATTAAAGTCTATTTGGGGGTTGAACCATATGATTCTAGTTAAGTTCTAAATGTTACATTCTTGGATGAATCAAATTGTGCACTCTGGCAGGTTATAGTTAGATGATTATCCAACGATCATAATTGATTAACGATCCTTGCCTAACCTCCGTGAGACGTGTTATATCTTTATTGAACAACACGGATCTGGGGCGTTACATACCTGTAAGAAGCAAAGAAATCGAAGCTGGAAATCCACTTACTGGAGAAAGAAATCCAGAGCAACAACTCAAGCCTTGAAGAGACACCACGGCAATAGAGGTAATGTCGCAACCACAGAAATGCAGCAAGTGACAACTGAACAAGGACTCGCCGGAATGAGCAAGTCGTCGCCAGAAATAGGAGAGTCGCCGGAGAAGAACAGTCTTCGTCGGGGATTGAAAGAAGAAGAAGAAAACCGGAGAGAAGAGTGCGGACAGAGAAGTTAGGGCAAAGTGCGGACAAGAAATGAAGAACTGTTCGCGGCCGCGATTAAGAAGAAAGGTAAAATCCGTAAAAAAAAGTACGGTCAGAGGCGCCCGTGAAGGTAATACGGTCCACTTCGCCCGTGTTCAAATTACGAGCAGCATCTGTCCGTAATAAAAATACGGGCGAAGCAGAAAATTGTCTATTTTATTATTTTCTCCAAACTTTTCAGGAGATCAATGTTTATATTAGTTGTAAGTTGCAAGGATTGCCACCTTACCCACTTTTATTTTAAAAATTTTGTCTCAAATCTCACTTCATAGCCACGAGAGCTCAGTGAGAGGTGAGAGGAAGATTTGGCCCTTAAGCTGAGGGACTTTTAGCAAATCTTCCGCAATGAATTCTCTTTATCAAAATCATCCATTTAATCCTTGCAAAATGCAATTAGTTAGACAAAGATCTCAAAAAGTGCAATTGGTGGGTCTTTTTGCTCTCTGCTCGTAATTGGTTCCAAATACCAGCAAAGAGGGGGCAGTTGTAGACACCCCAAATTGCACTACAAAATGAAAACATTAATTGGAATTTAAAACAGGCCAAAAAGGCATGAAAATCAATAATTAGAGCCTGGACCGTATTGTATCTACGGGTTAAGCGCGCCCGAATTTTATATACGTGCACGCATCGCCCGTAATACGTATCTGGACACATTTGGACCGTAAATCATTTACGGGCACATCAGACTCGTGCGAGTTCTGTTCTTCTCTCGATTTCTGAGCCTTATCTTTAGTCCAATATCCCTTTAAATGAGCGAATTACATATTTTATTTGTGCGAAATATCTTTTTGGATAAAGGATGGGCATGATCTTGTGTTTAACTCAAACTGAAACTCTATCTTGCCAAACCTTGGACCAACCATACCCCTGTGTTTGCCTATAAATAGAGGGCCTTTCCTCAAGCACAAGCCACGAAATTTTGAGGTCTAAGAAGCTCCAAGAGAAGAGCGGAATCCCTGCTGCTCTGCTTGCTCAATCCAGGTAAGTCCTTTTTCCCTTTTATTTTTTATCTTTAATTCTAGAGATAATAGGATCTTCTCCATTGTTGTAGAATAAGGCCATCTTTTGTGTCTAGTATTCCTAAACTTGTCTCTAAGTACCTCAAGAGTCTCTCTAGCCGTAAAACGTGAAGAGAGAGCTAGGGGAAAAGAGAACAGGTGGATCCCTAGAATAGAACCCCATATCTGTTTTTCCCTTTTTTCTAGAATAAAGCCTTTGATTGTGTTTGTGTACCCAAACCTATCTCCAAGTACCTCAAGAGTCTCTCTAGCCGTAAAACGTGAAGAGAGAGCTAGGGGAAAAGAGAACAGGTGGATCCGTAGGGTAGACCCCCATGCGCTCAAATCTGTGAGATATGGCTGCTTTTGATATCATGATCATGTTTTAATGGTTTTTATGATGAATTTGAATCAATCATATGAATCTATGATGTTTATAGCATGAGATCCCCACTATTTGCTAAAATTTGGATTTTCACCACTTTTGCACCTACATCACTGTTTTCGTGATTTTTGTGATTTTTGGCTAAGATCCTGGATTTATCATGATCAATATGATAGATGTGGATTCAAAAGCCTGAAAATAACCTCTAGGGTTTCATGATATGGTTTTTAATCGTTTTTCATTATTGAGAGAAGACCCTACGGTCTCAGTTCTCCCCTTTTGATGTTCTTCATCTATGTGGGTATTTTTGGTTTTGATTTTCAGATTTAATGTGAAATTTGGGCTTTATCTATGTCCTGGACTGTTCAAGTTCAATTTTGAAATATTTTATAAAAATCATATTTTTCTAGATTTCTAGAATTTGACTTGAAGCCAGATTTTTGGATTTTTCACTTTAAATTGATTTTACTTGATTTTATCTCAATTTTGTTTTGATCATGAAACTGAGGAATGGTACGATCATATTTGAATGTTTTGGATCAATTAGGCTATTCGTATGAAAAAACCATACATCTTTTCTCTCTTTTTGTGATTTTTGTGATTTTTATAGCAAGCCTTTTTTCTCTGTAAAACATTAACAATGCCTGGCAACCACCTTGTGTGGATGAATAAGGGTGCCTAACACCTTCCCTTGTTCATAACCTAATCCCCTTACCCATCTCTGGTTGTTTTTTGTAGGAGGGTGATCTTTACCCTAAAAATTGCCTTTTGTGCTTATTTAATATTTTGGTGTCCATTCACACCTAAATTGAATGGTGGTGACTCTTTGTTTCATTTAATCCCGTGTCATGATTGAAGGAAGTCATTGGATTTGATTTTTTCCCCATGTCTCACAACCATGCAAACACATCCTTATAATCTGCCAAGAATCGTGACATTTTATCACGCTGCACATCAGATACGCATGCCCAAATCTTCACTATTTTTGAGTCATCTTTGGTCCCTAGATTTATTGAGACAGTCTCCTCAATATTAGGTTGAACACCCTTTTCATGATGCTCCAACTGATATGAAATTTCTTTCGGAGGGTCCTCTTCTTCGACCTCGGTCTCTTCTTCGATCCCCATTAGGTCAAAGTCGAGTTCAAGGTCGAAGTCATATTCAACTTGATCTAATTCCATTTGCTTATATGGTTCATAAATGGTTTGGACTTTTTTGAAAAACTTAACTTTTCTAGAAAAAATAGAAAAATCTTTTTTGTTTTTTAGAGCCTTCAGAGAAAGCTTTTCCTGAAGATGAAGGCTCATTAAAACCTTTAGGAAAAGGGCATTCCACTAATGGAGTTTTTTTTTTGTGGAGGCCGCATTTGTTTGTCAATCAAACGCAGCTTCAAAGGTAAGGGGAGTTTCCTCCCAATTTTTCAAAATAAATTTTTCTGGAGTAGGGGAAATAGTGCAAGCCTGCTCCTCAAGTTCAGAATCCGATGTTATCATCACCTAATAAATTGTACCACCCTTTTCTGCTGTGGGGCTCAATCTAGATATGACCTCATCCAAAATTTCCACTGCTGCCCAATCAATGAAAGGCAGCTCCTTATCTTCTTCAGTTTTTTCGCCTTCAGTCATGGCAAAGAAAGTCCCAATATCTTCAGAGAAATCCCGTTGCTTTTCATGCTGTGGCTTGGACTTGCCAAGTGCTTGGGAAGGTGAAGATAGAACATATGGTTGCAAGGTCGGGATATATGGTTTCTGAAAGGGGTTGATGTTATAGTATGGAGGTCTGGACTGATCCGTGGGAGGAGACAACTGGATCGTACAAGAAGGTTTTGGAAAAGTTTCCCTTAGATGAGGGAATTTTCCTTGACCTTCATTCTCTGCATTTCCTCCTTCGTCTTGCTTTTGTCTTCTCTAACTTCTTGGTTTGGACCCCAATCCTGCTCTAGGGGTGAGCTTCTTAACCTTTATTGGTTCAAATCTTCCTTGCAGGTTAACCCCCAGACCTTTCCCTGGGTGGAAATTGTGTTTTCTCAGCACTTTCTCCACCATTTTCTCAGCATTGGTCATTTTCCCTTCCTTATCTTGATACCCCCCAGGTGTGAAATTGACGGTTTCAAATTGTAAAGAGTGAAATGCAATCTTGTCTGCAGTCATCTCAATGTTTATATAGGATACATCAGGGCACACAATGGAGGAATCAAATTCTCAGCTAGGACCGTTATCACCTTTTGCCCTCTGATGTATTTCACTCTCTGGTGGAGGGTAGATGGTATGGCCCTAGTCGTGTGTATCCACGGCCTACCTAGGAGTAGGTTGACGGCCGCCGGTATATCTATCACTTCGAATGTGATACTAAAGATATACGGTCCAATAGTAACCGGCAGTTTAACCTCCCCTAGGGAGTATGTTTTGGAGCTATCAAAAGCTCTTATGATTCTCCCATTCTATTTAATTTTGTTATGTTCCAGAACGAGTTTTACAAAAGTAATTAACGGGCAGACATTCAAAGCCGATCTGTTATCTATTAAAAGCCGTGCCACCATGCAACCCTTGCAAAGCACAGTTATGTGCAAATGATCAACATGGTGGTATCCAGCTGTGCTAATTTCAGTCTCGGAAAAAGATATGACATTGTGAGAGAGAATTTGCCCAACCATCCTACCAAGTTGGTCTAGTTCAATGTTTGTAGGCACATGTGCTCCCTGAAGTACCTTTAACAGAGAATCCCTATCCTTTTCAGAATTCAGCAATAATCCTAGTATTGAAATCTGGGCCGGGACTTTGTTCAACTGATCAACAACATTAAATTCACTCTTTCTAATTATTTTGATGAGGTCAGCAACCTCACTGTCAATTATTTGAGGGGTATCCTCCCCTACCTTTGCCTTTCCTTTTATTTTCCTCTCCTCTTCAGCTTCTTTATTTTCCTTCTCAGTTTCCTTTGGTTTCTCTCCTTCTCTTACCCATTTCCCCAACCTCATCATGAGGTTCACCTCTTTCTTGTTTTCTCTCTCAACCACCGGAATTGTGGTTGTGAAGCCTTCACTGTAATTCCATGGTACAGCTGATTCAGAAGAAGAAGGCTTCGGGACATTTATCACAAGTGAGGGAAGTTTGGACAGGGATGAAAAAGCATGAGTAGAAGGAACATTTACAACAAATGGTGGAAGTTGCTTTGGTTGAGGTGATTTTGAAGGTAAAGGGGATGAAGAGGTAACTGAAGCGGTGAGATGATCACAGTTGATGACCAGGGGTGGCTTTGATGGAATGGATAGAGAAAAATTGGATGGGTTGCAATTGATAACCAAAGGAGGCATTGCAATATTTATTTGGGTCATGAGAGAGGACAGTCGGTCCAAGGAGGAGCTAATATCCTCAGCAACACAATCATTCTTTTTGGAAATCACGTTTATTTCTTTTTCCTAGCATTCTTTATCAAAATAAACTTTGACCGTAGTCCCTATAGGAGCAATTAATTAAGAGGGGTCAAAGGTTATTTCTTCAGAGAAAGTGGCCCCTATCACATTAGATGGGCCTGCCCCATGATGATGGGCAAAGGGTTCTAACCAATATCCGTTCTAGGAGGAGCGGGAGCCCCCGTATTGAAAGACAAGGTATTCTGGTCTATTAAATCCTGAATAATAGTGTGCTTTAATGGCCAACACTTGTCAATAGGGTATCCTGGTGCACTCATGTGGAAATCACAAGTGGTGGAGAGATCAAAATTTCTCTCTTTAGATGCATTCGGATTTGGTTCTCTTAAAGTAACATACCCTGCTTGCAATAAGGTGGGTAGCAATTGAGATTGAGACATTGGTATAAGGGTAAAAACCCTATTCCTCCTCGATGCCATCCAGGCATCCCTTTCCTCCTTATTAAAAACTCTTTTTTGGTTTGACTGTGCTGCTGGAACATTAACCCTTACGGGGGCCTACTGGGTAGATGGGGTTGATTGTACTTGAGTATGAAAAGGAGTGGACACATTGATTTATATGGGCTTGTTAGGAATAGATGGTTGCTGCACCATGTTCACCTCCCCTTCTTTCTTGTTCTCATTCTTCTTTATCCCATTTCCTTTCTTCAGATTGGAGTCCTGCTGACTGACCATGGCAGAATGATCAATTATCTTGCCGGATTTGATCCCATCTTCAATCCGGTTAGCCACTTGTACCAAGGCAGCAAAATTGGTGGTAATCTGACCCACCAAATGACTGTAGAATGGTTGCCCCAGTGTGCTGATGAATGTGGAAATCATTTCTGGTTCCAACATGGGTGGCCTAACCTGAGAGGTAGTTTCCCTCCATCTCTTGGCATATTGCCTCACAGATTCATCCTTACCTTTACTTATCCTCATCACGTCATACCTATCTGGCACGATTTCCAAGTTGAATTTGTATTGAGCCAGAAATGCATCTACCAAGTCCTTCCACCTTCTAATCCTTCCATTATCCAATGTGGCAAACCACCTCAAAGCAGCTCCAGTCAAGCTCCTTTTGGAAGAGCTAAATCAGTATGCCATCATTCCGACTGAATTGGCATAAAGCCCCACAATAAAGCTTCAGATGACTCATGGGGCATCCAGTACTATCATACTTGTCAAAGTCTATGTAAAACCCAGGTTAAGAATTAATTTAGGCATTGGAGGAATAACAATATAATCCAAGAGATATTAGTAATTAAATGAATAAATAATAATTTTGAGTAATTAGGAAATTAAATATAAATGATTGGAGAAGATAGGTATTAATCCAAGTGCATTATATGGTTAAGATGGATGTGAGCAATAAAGAGGAGAATTTTTGGAAAAAGATCCAAAGGTTAAATATGGAATTACAAGGAAAGGGTATTTTAGTCATTTCCAACTAGCCAAATTAATATATTGAGTAATTAAATAATTATTAGACTTGAAATATTTAACTAGACTTAATTTGGGTTAGGTTTGAATTTAAATAACAAATTATGGCTTAAAAGTAGGAAAAATGGTACATTGGTGATTATGGTTGATGAGGAGCCTTAAATTTGGGGATAAAAGGAACTTTGGGGTGTTTTAGTGATATTTTAAAATAAGGAATTAATTATGCATGAAAAGTAGCTGGAAAGAAGAGTTTAAATAGTGAGGGATTTAATTGGTATAGTACTAGTAGAGAATTAGAAGGTGGAGAAAAAGTAGGAATTTATTTAGAAGGTCTCCTAAACCTATTAGGACTTCTAATTCAGCGAGCTTATAAAAGGGAAGGTCTAGGGAAGGTTTAGGGTTTTTAGCAAGTCAAAAATAAGGGGAAAGAAGAGGGGAATTCGTGCTTGGGCTTGGAGAAAAATAAGAGAAAGAAGAGAGAAGAGAAAAGGAGATTTAGAAAGAAAAAGGAGTTGCAGAGATGGCCGACCAGCCAACTTTGAACAACGAGCTAGGAAGATCCAACCGTTGGAATGGGCTAAAATTTTAGTCTTTTGATCTACTCATGAGGGACTTCAATCTGCACGGTGGAGATTGGATTTGAAGGAGTCTAAGGTGGTACGATAAAGCTCAGAAGATGGCTAGGCAAGCAGATTTTCTGGACAGACTTAGTTCATGTATTGAGGCAAGTAGCAAACACTTAGAAAACTAGAGGAATTGCATGATTTTCGTGTTTTATTATTTAGATATATATTATGAGATGATTTAGAAATAAACCATGTTCGTTTAGACAAGGATTTTCGTAAGTGTTTTGTGTTTGTTTGGGGTTTTCTTAGAAACTGTTAAAGCATGGTTATATGATTTGTTTGGATACGATTTGATTCATAATCGAAGTTTATTTTGTTTAACTTGCTCTAACATATTTATAAAGTGTTTTAGAATGGATTTAATGCATTGGATATTGAGTTGTGGAATTTTTATTGAATTTCGTAAACTTTCGGATTTTATTCGTATCGGGCCGCCTGAGCAGTCGCTCGAGCGGCCTTGGTATATTTGTCAAAACTAGAGAGCAATTTCCCAGATTTATCTGTCGCC
This sequence comes from Buxus sempervirens, assembly GCA_947561395.2. Classification (NCBI taxonomy): domain Eukaryota; kingdom Viridiplantae; phylum Streptophyta; class Magnoliopsida; order Buxales; family Buxaceae; genus Buxus; species Buxus sempervirens. The sequence goes on from OX387182.1 coordinate 18,987,874, forward strand.
TGAACAGTCGCTCGAGAGATTTATCGAGCGGCTCACCCCTGAAACAACCAAAGTATAAAGTCGTTCGAGCACCCTTTGCTGCTCCAGCGCCCTGTCTGTCAGATTTTTGAAAAGTTGTCTTTCAACCTAGTTTTTCACTACGGAATTGTTTTTATCCATTTTTAACCTATGTACCATCAAGTTTAGGGTATTTAGAGATAGTTTGCCTTGGCGGATGTTTAAAATTCATTTTTATAATAAATTTGGGTAGATTTTACCGAAGAGGCTTTTCAACTTAATACCTTTATTCCAAACGATTCTATTCTTAACCAAACTTGATTTTAAGAGTTCCTACACCTGTATTTGGACTATCTGGACATGTTTTGAGTGCCGAATGATTTTATATACACCCGGATTATTTTGCCTATTGAAACCATGATTTTGAGATATGTGTTGAACTCCAATTGTGTGGGTTTTTGGGTCACAGTTGTGACAAGGCAGGTGCCTGGTTTATTGTTTCCGCAAGGCGGATTTGGTTATTGGTATTTATTTATCCTCAGTCCATGTACTCAGCGGGATATTTCCTCAATCCGTGTACTCGGTGGGAAGCTGGTTACTTTTGGTTATCCTCAGTCCGTGTACTCGGCGGGATACTTCCTCAATCCGTGTACTCGGTGGGAAGCTGGTTACTTTTGGTTATCCTCAGTCCGTGTACTCGGCGGAATATTTCCTCAATCCGTGTACTTGGTGGGAAGCTGGTTACTTTTAGTTATCCTCAGTCCGTGTACTCGGCGGGATACTTCCTCAATCCGTGTACTCGGTGGGAAGTTGGTTACTTTTGGTTATCCTCAGTCCGTGTACTAGGCGGGATACTTCCTCAATCCTTGTACTCGGTGGGAAGCTGGTTACTTTTGGTTATCCTCAGTCCGTGTAATCGGCGGGATACTTCCTCAATCCGTGTACTCGGTGGGAAGCTGGTTATTTTTATTTATCCTTAGTCCGTGTACTCGGTGGGATACTTCCTCAATCCGTGTACTCGGTGGGAAGCTGGTTACTTTTGGTTATCCTCAGTCCATGTACTCAGTGGAAAGCTGGTTACTTGTTATTTGGTTTACTTCCTCAGTCCATGTACTCGGCGGGAAGCTTGTTGTTTTGTGGCTGGTGCCTTTTATCCTCAGTCCGTGTACTCGGCAGGATACTTCTCGGTGGTTGTAATTATTTCTCATTATGTGATGTTACATGGTGGTATGTTATTTGTCGTGATTTCTGTATTATCGGTTTTTGGTTGTTGTTGTTGTTCGGTTTAATCGCATACCTGATGACTTATTTTATATAAACATGGACTGATTTCATGCATGCACCTTGCTACTTGTTGAGATTTATTCTCACTCCAGTTTTCCCCAATTTTTCAGGTAATCTTTGCGAGGACGACCAGCTTTGGGCTAGTATTTAAAAGGGGTAGCCAGTTTAGTTGTAGATTAGTTTCATGAGCTTAAGGAAATTGTAAAGGTTAAAGATTAATTGTTAGTGAATATTATTTTATGTTTCCGCATATAACTCTAATGATGTAATTAATAAAGGTTTTAATTTGATATGGATTTTAGTTGCTTTTGTTACTTCTCATAATACCTCGGGTTCGAAAATTTTGACTCGGAACCGGGGCGTTACAGTCTGGGCACTTGAATTTGGCCGGTAAGCATACATCGGGGTATAGGTACAAGTCTTCGAAATTGGTGCCTCCAAAATTATTTACCCCTTTTACTTCCTTCAGTTCCTTTTGGATCATCTCCAGCCTATGCATGAACTTCTTTTCCATCTCATCCCTTATTCTATCTTTTTCCTTCTCTTTCTCAGATTCGACTGTCTCCTCCTTGGTCAGTATAGGTTCAGGGATAGGTTGAGTTGGAGGTGGAATGTTGGTTTGAGGTGGAGATGCTTGGTGAGAAGTGGAGGCTTGGTTTTGGGCCTGGGCTTGCTAGGCCTGAACTGCCAGTAAGTTTTCCAGCATTTGGGCGAGTCTCGCCACTTGCTCTTGCAGTTGGGCAAAGTCTTGAGTAGGAACATTGACTTGATTCTCAGTGGGATTCATTGTACGGGCTCTTGATCTGGTCACAGGAGCTATGGTTGTAAGTATACTGGTACCTGGAAAAAGAAAAATAAAGAAATATATCAGCACCGATTTACATCTTATTCACACACGTATGAATGCATGTATGCAGGTTAGGTGAACATGAGTTTGGATTTTATTATTATTTTTATTCATATTTTCCTTGAGTTAAAAGAATTGTTGGAATATTTTAGGGCTTTCAACATGTCCCGTAAGATATGAAATGCCTAAAATAAAAGCTTTTAGACAAATCAAAGGGTGTCTTGGAATTACTCAAGCTTCTAAGGGCTTATGAATTGGTTGGTACGAAAAAGACCATCCAGAGAGTTGGAATATTCTAGGGCTTCCAACATGTCCCACAAAATATAAATTGGAATTAAGGCTTCCAAAGCCTCCCAAAATTACACAGGCTTTCAGGAGCCTATGAAGGGTTAAATGGAATTGCTCAAGCTTCCAAGGGCCTATGAAGTTAAAAATTTGAAATTCAAAGGCTTTCAAAGGCCCATGGAAATTTTGAAGAAAGTTTGAAATTCAAAGGCTTTTAGAAGCCCATGGAAATTTTGAAGAAAATCTGAAATTCAAAGGCTTTTAGAGGCCCATGGAGATGTTGAAGAGAATCTAAAATTCAAAGGCTTTCAGAGGCCCATGGTGTAGACACCCCAAATTGCACTACAAAATGAGAAAATAATGAAAACATTAATGGGAATTTAAAACAGGCCAAAAATGCATGAAATTCAATAATCCAAGCTTTGCCCGTATTGTCACTACGGGCTGAGCGTGCCCGAATTTCGAATACGGGCACGCGGCGCCCGTAATACATATACGGACACCACTGGACCGTAAATCATTTACGGGCGCATTAGATACGTGCGAGTTTTATTCTTCTCTCGATTTCTGAACCTTATCTTTAGTCCAATATCCCTTTAAATGAGCGAATTATCTCTTTTATTCGTTCGAAATATCTTTGTTGATAAAGGATTGGCATTATCTTGTGTTTAACTCAAACTGAAACTCTATCTTGCCAAACCTTGGACCAACCATACCCCTGTGTTTGCCTATAAATAGAGGGCCTTTCCTCAAGCAAAAGACCACGAAAATTTGAAGTCCAAGGAGCTCCAAGAGAAGAGAGGAATCCCTGTTGCTCTGTCTGCTCAATCCAGGTAAGTCCCTTTTCCTTTTTATTTTCTGTCTTCAATTCTAGAAGTCATAGGATTTTTTCCATTGCTGTAGAATAAGGCCATCTTTTGTTCTGTATTCCTAAACTTGTCTCTAAGTACCTCAAGAGTCTCTCTAGCCGTAAAAGGTGAAGAGAGAGCTAGGGGAAAAGAGAACAGGTGGATCCCTAGAATAGGACCCCATATTTGTTTTTTTTAGAATAAGGCCTTTGGTTGTGTTTGTATCACCAAACCTATCTCTAAGTACCTCAAGAATCCTCTCTAGCCGTAAAACGTGAAGAGAGAGCTAGGGGAAAAGAGAACAGGTGGATTCGTAGGGTAGACCCCCGTGTGCTCTAATTTGTGAGATATGGCTGTTTTGATGTCCTGATCATGTTTTAATGATTTTATGATTGAATCTGGATTAATCCTATGAGTCCATGATGTTTATAGCATGAGATCCCCACTTTTGGCCAAAATTTGGATTTTCACCACTTTTGCACCTACAGCACTGTTTTCGTGATTTTTGTGATATTAGGCTAAGATCCTGGATCCATCATGATCAATATGATAGATCTGGATTCAGAAGCCTGAAAATAAATTCTAGGGTTTCATGAGATGGTTTTTGAGTCCTTTTTCATCTTTGAGAGAAGACCCTACGGTCTAAGTTCTCCCCTTTTGATATTCTTCATCAACGTGGGTATTTTTGTTTTGTTTTTTTGATTTAATGTGAAATTTGGACTGTTTCTATGTCCTAGACTATTCGAGTTCAATTCTGAAATATTTTATAAAAATCATATTTTTCTAGATTTCTAGAATTTAACTTGAAGCCAGATTTTTGGATTTTTCACTTTAGATTGATTTTATTTGATTTTATCTCAATTTTGTTTTAATCATGAAACCCTAGGAATGGTATGATCATATTTGAAAGTTCTGGATCAATCAGGCTATTCGTATGAAAAAACCATACATCTTTTGTCTTTTTTGTGATTTTTTGTGATTTTTATAGCAAGCTCTTTTTCCTTTATTTTAACATGAACAATACCTGGCAACCACCTTGTGTGGATGAATAGGGGTGCCTAACACCTTCCCCTGTTCATAACCTAATCCCCTTACCTATCTTTGGTTTGTTTTTTTAGAGGGTTATTTTACCCTAAATTTGCCTTTTGAGCTTTTTGATATTTTGGTGTCCATTCACACCTAAACCGAATGGTGGTGACTCTGTGTTTTTAACCAATCTCGTGTGCTGATTAGGAAATCATTGAATACGATTTTTTCCCATGTCTCATACATGGAAATTTTGAAGAAAGTCTAAAATTCAAAGGCTTTCAGAAGCCCATGGAAATTTTGAAGAAAATCTGAAATTCAAAGCCTTTCAGGATTTTGTTCACAGAACTGGGTTGACAGACCTAGGTTTCTTTGGTGATAAGTTTACTTGGTGTAATGAGCAAGCGGGTCAGAGAAGGCTTTGGGCTAGATTGGACAGATTTTTTATTAATCATTTGGGGTTAAGTTCAGCAGCTTCTTTAAGGGTTAATCATCTTGCCAGAGTTTGTTCGGATCATTCTCCAATTTGTCTCTCCTTTGAGCCAAGCTTGAGAAATTCTGCTCCTTCTATTTTTAAGTTTCAGAAAATGTGGATTTCGCATACTCATTTCTTAGATGTGGTAAAAAATTCATGGAATGATCATAGTGATGGCTCCCCGTTGATTACATTCTCTAGAAAGCTTAAGCAACTGAGATCTATTTTTTGAAAATGGAATTGGGAAGTCTTTGGGAATGTTCATAGAAGAATTGGGAATCTATCTTCAAAGGTGTTGGAATTGGAGAACATATTATCTCTTCAATGGAGTCAAAATGTCTCGGATAAGCTTCATCATTGTAAAAGATAGCTTATACAAAGTATTGGACAGCAAGAGACCCTTTATAGACAGCAATCAAGAGTGAAATGGCTTAAAGATGGAGATAAGAATACAAGTTTTTTTCATGCTTCCTTGCAAGTTCGGAAACATAAGCTCACGTTACAAAGTTGTGATTGGGTTCCAGATAACTCAAGCATTTAGGATGAAGCTACCTCTTTCTTCTCTAACTGTTTCACTTCAGCTTCTCATAATTTTAACCATTGTATTGACGTGATTCCCAGAATTCTTGATAGCAGTGCTGATGTCTCTCTTTCTTCTTTACCTTTCTTAGAAGAAGTTAAGAAAGCTGTTTGGGATCTTGACCCTGACAGTGCCCCGGGTCCTGATGGCTTTACAGGTTGGTTCTTCCAGAGTTGTTGGGATATTATAGCTGAAGATTTGTATGCTGCTATTCTTGAGTTTTTTAACAGACCTCTCGTCCAGCCTCCTTTACTGCTTCACATATTGCCTTAATTCCCAAAGTGAGTAAGCCTCGATCTTTTGCGGATTTTCATCCTATAAGCCTTTGCAATATTTCTTACAAGATCATCGCAAATATTTTAGCTTCCAAGTTATCCATTGTTCTCCCATCTATTATTAGTAAGGAGCAGAGTGCTTTTGTAAAAGGAAGGAACATCTCTGATAACATTTCTCTCGCACATGAGCTATGCCAAGACATAAATAGAAAATGTTTGGGAAGTAACATCATGCTCAAGATTGACATGGCCAAAGCTTTTGATAGAATGGAATGGGATTTCGTTATTGAAGTCTATAAAAGTTTTGGTTTTTCTGATTCTTGGTGTAATCTTATAAGAAGATGTCTGGAGAACTGTTGGTTTAGCATTCTCATAAATGGTGCAACTTGTGGATTTTTCAAATCATCTAGAGGTCTTCGTCAAGGGGATCCCTTGTCCCCGTTGCTCTTCATTATTGTTGAAGAGGTGATGAGTAGGGGTATTTCAGCTATGCTTCAAGAAGGATCTATGGGTCATTACCACACAGGAAGAACTGTAGTCAGAGTTTCTCACTTGCTTTTTGCGGATGATATTCTTATATTCTCTAATGGAAGATGGTCCTCCCTGCTTAAGCTCTTGAATTTTCTCAGGTTATATGAAAATGCTTCTGGGCAATTAATTAATGTTGATAAGAGTTGCCTTCTTGCTTCATCCAAAATTTCAGCACCAAGGCTTGAAATGTTGCTTGCCCTTTCAGGATTTAAAAAGGCTTCTTTTCCAATTAAATATCTGGGGGTTCCTCTTTTTCATGGACGAACCACAATATCTATGTTTGCGGAGTTGATAGAGAAGATTCAAAAGAAAATCAGTGGATGGAAGTCAAAGTTTCTATCGCATGGAGGTAAAGTTACTCTTCTTCAAAGTGTGTTCTTAAGCATTCCTATTCATTCCTTATCAGCTATTCCTTTTCCAAAGGAAATTCTCAAAAGAATTGAACGAATGTTTGCAAATTTTTTTTGGGGGAAAGTTCTGATCATGGTCATAAAAAGCATTTGATGGGCTGGAACAAAATTGCTAAGCCTAAAGCAGAATGTGGTCTGGGGATAAAAGCTGTGATGGACGTAATGGAGAGTCTTCAAATCAAGATGGGTTGGAAGGTTTTTCCTGATGATAGCTTATGGTCTACTTTCATGAGAGCTAAGTATTTTTCATCTAGTCATTTTCAGAACATTCAAGACAAAAGTGGTAGTTCAAAGCTCTTGAAAGCTATATTAAGAATTAAAGATACTATTCTTGCAAATACGGCTTGGATGTTAGAATAAGGAAGAGTGAATTTTTGGCTGGATCAATGGTCTCATCTTGGTAAGTTATTTGATTATGTTCATATGGAAAACATCCACAATAAAGAGTTGAAAGTGGCCAATGTTATCAGTGCTGATGGGGTTTGGAACACTAACTTTCTCTCTCAACTTCTTCCTCAAGATATTGTTTCAGAAATTATTGATATTCACTATAGGCTGACCAGATTGAAGGATAAACCAATTTGGATGGCTTCTTCTATAGGTAATTTCTCAACTAATACCACTTGGAATTTAATTAGAAGAAGAGGGAGTCCATACACTTGGGAGAAAAATCTGTGGGTCAGCTTCATGCCTTCAAAGATAAGTGTTTTTAATTGGAGGCTCTTGAAGGGTGCTGTAGCAACTGATGATAGAATTCAAGATTGTGGTATTAGCATTTGCTCTCAATGTAGCTGTTGTATAGAAAAACAAAGGGAGTCGGTGAACCATCTGTTCGTTTTTGGAGATATAGCCAAATCTGTTTGGTCTCATTTTTTTGAATTGTTTCAATGCCATTATCACCCTCTGCATGATCTTGTAACTAGAATCTCTTTCTGGTTTTCACGTCCTTATGCTAATGATCAATTGGGACTCCTTTTGAAAGCTGATCCTCTTTTTATAGGTTGGGAAATCTGGAAAGCTAGATGCAAAAATCGTTTTGAGGGGGAACAATTGGATGCTAGTTCGATCATAACCAAGGTTAAAAAAATGGTTTCAGGAGATTTCTTATTACACTAAACCATCTAAACCTTGCGGTTACTGCCAAGCTACTATAATAGAGAAGTTGAATGCTTTTTCTTCTTTACTATGTTCTCCTAAGATTAAATTTGTGAGATGGAAAAGGCACAAAGATTATTCTTTCATTCTGAATGTGGATGGAGCTTCAAAAGGAAATCCAGGAATGAGCGGAGGAGGTGGGGTTATCAAAAGTTCTTCAGGGAATTTTATTGTAGCTTTTTCGGCCTTTTATGGCTACAGCTCTAATGTTGTAGTAGAGATATTGGCGCTGAGAGACGGTCTTCGTATGACAGAAAATTATGGCATTCAGGATCTCTACATTAAGTCTGATTCAAACCTTATTGTGGACTCTATTGAGGGTGCGGCTTCTATTCCTTGGAAGTACCTCCTTTGGTGGAGAGAAATAAAAGACAGGCTTCAAGTGTTTAGCAGAGAGGTTCATCATGTCTTCAGGGAAGCTAATTCGGATGCAGACAGCTTGGCTAATGAGAGTTGTTCTCATCTCTCTAAATGTGTTTATGAATCTTACTCTGATTTGCCTTCTATTGTCAGAAATTGTTTGTTTCATGATAGAACAGGGTTATTTTCCATTAGATATTAGTTGGGTTTTCTTGTTCTTTGCCAGGGGTAAGGTTTTATGTCCCCCCCATTTAGTTGTACCTTTCGATTGCATTAATCCACAGGTCAAGGTTTGCCTCAACCCTCCTCCTTCCGATGGAGCGCTACTAAGGCTCTTCTTGCCTTAGTTGGTTTTTAAAAATAAAAAAAAAGGCTTTCAGAGGCCCATAGAAATTTTGAAGAAAGTCTGAAATTCCAAGGCTTTAAGAGGCCCATGGAGATTTTGAAGAGAATCTGAAATTTAAAGGCTTTCAGAGGCCCATGGAAATTTTGAATCTTCTTTAAGACTTTTGAGTTGAAAAGAAACTCAAGTTGCATTAAGGAAGTTGATTTTAAAAAAAATTTTTTGCTTGGAAGTTAATGGCTTCCAAGTGTCCCATTTGAGATTCCAAGGTTCCCAAGATACCCATGGTTTGACAATCACATTGTTATTTCAAGAAAAGTTTTTTTTTTATATATTTAGAAATTTCTTGTTAAAGAACAGATTTTTAAATTGGATTGTTCTTATCAAACCTTGGAGATTAAGATGATTTGAAATTTTGTTTCCTCATTCTCTCATTAGATTGCACTTCAAGAATATGTTTTGCAACATTGATGTGGTTTTAGGTTCAATTGAAGTGTATTTTGATTCAAACTTATTTCTCTTTTGTCACTTTCATTCCTTGAGTTAAGTTAAATGTTCAAATTAGGTAAAAATTTCCTAAATTTAGAAGAATTTGGATGCTCTTTACTCTTATTGAAGTGTTTATTATCTGCTTATATCACTTAAAAGGTGAAAGCAACCAAATTTGTTTGCAAAAGTTGTTGGAATTGACTTAAATCTGTAAACTGCATACTCAATGCGGTTTAGCCGTGACAGCATATACACTGCGGTCAGGCTTTGTCCGCAGATAAAATGTGGTCAGGCTACGTCCGCATATTAAGTGCGGATTACGGACAGATTTTTTTGTTTTCCAATTGATTTGATTAACTTGATTGCTCATCCAAACATACAATTTACCATTGAAAGGCTTCTAAATTGTCCCAAAGTGGACTTTGACACTATATTTACAAAAGTGCATGAATGCTCATGAGGGTACATGTTCCCTCCAAAATTAGACACCATATTCATGGATTTTGTACTTTTGGTTGCTTCCTATATGGATTTTGGGTACGATGACTTCCAAGAAGAGTTAAAAAATATTCCTATATGTCAGCACCCCATTTTTGCACCATAAAATTGTCCAATAAGCATATCTTAAACCGGCATATATGTGGGCACGTAAATCGAGGTTTTTATAATGGATCCGTCTTTTTGAAATAACAAGCCCATAATAAAGAGAACTCTGAGCTGAATCCAATGCACAAACCATGCTCAAATCAGATCTCAAACGACTAAGTTATGAATAAAAGAAATAAAGGGTAGTTTGGGGATTTTTACAAAACCGAAATTAGATGCCACATGGCAGCCACGTGTAGACCATGGTGGCTGCCATGTAACCAATGATAAATTAAAATTTTGTGGGGTTGTTTTAGTAAATAAGTAAGTTTCCTAATGGGGTTTCTTATGCAAATAAATAACAAAGTTAATAAAAGTTTAAAATTAAAAAGTAATAATAATGAAAAATAAACAAAGAGAAATGAGTTGGACGAATTTGTCCAACTCATATTCTCTTGAGATATTGAGACAAAACTTAAAAATATATATATAAGCTTAATAAAAATGTGGGACAAAATAGACTTTGACCAAAACTAAATAAATGAGGGTGTTTAAGAGAGGAAGAGAAGATTTAAGGGTTTAAGAGAGTAAGAGGAAGGGTTACGTGTTTAAGAGAGGAAGATGAGGAGTTAGGAGTTTAGTTGTTTAAGAGAGGAAGAGTTAAGGGTTTAAGAGAGTAAGAGGAAGGGTTAGGTGTTTAAGAGAGGAAGATGAGGAGTTAGGAGTTTAAGTGTTTAAGAGAGGAAGTTAGGGAGAGGAGAAGTTTAGGAGAGGAAGAGGAAAGGTTAGGGGTTAAGAATTTGAAGGGGTGGGAATTCTCTATAAAAGGGCTTGAAGTTGGGAGCAAAAGGAGGAGGAGAAAAAGTAAGAGAGTTCTTTGAAAAAAAAGAGAGCAAGTAAGAGAGTTCTTTGAAAGAAAAAGCAGCAAATAGGAAGAAGTGGAGAAAAGAAGAGGGACGTCTACTAGCAAGGAGGAAGAAAGGAAAACTGCTGTTCACGACACACCAAGGTTCCAAGACCTGATTTGAAGTGTCAATCCATAACAGGTGAGTCATTTGTTTAATACATTGTATGAGACCTCTCTTTCATTACAATTTTTGAGATAAGATTACATGATTGGTGAGAGACATGTATATATGTTTGATGGCTTTGGGTAATTTTATCATGTAAAAAAAAAAGACAAAGATGTAAAGTTTTGAATTATTTTTTTCCTGCATTAGGTTTGCACCTGTTTTCCAGATAAACCAATTTTTTTCACCTAGTTCTAGTTTGATTCAAGTCTGGAGTCTTTTATGAGATTTGTGGTATTTTTATTTTAGTTTAATATAAAAATATGCTCGAGACCCTACACTATGAGTAGGTATTTTATTTTTAATTTTCTTTGGTTCCAATTTTCAATTGGAAATGTCTAACAGTAAATTTTGGAGCTTCATATCTCTTAAATGAAAATGAATTTTTTAAAACTGCTATAGTTTATTTTATTGTTTAAAGTCATGATTCTAAGGAATCAAATTTCGCACAATTTGGTTAAGAATTGAGGGAGATAGGAATCTTTGAATGTGGATAGCACAGTAATTCAAGTTGTTTCATTTTTTTGTTTCCTTTGTAAATTAGTAATTAGGCCATGGTTAAAAGTAGTTTAGGTGGTCTCATTTTCTTGCCTTGTAAATTAGTAATTAGTTAATCTTGCATGATAAAAACAATAGAAAACAAAACAAAACAAAAATAATAAATAATAATAAAGGGAAAAAGCAAATGAAACAAGCATTGAAGCAATGATTCTTTCTTGTGGTTGAAAATTGTTTTAGCATGGTTTCGTTTTATTCATATTGCTTTACTTTCAATGTAATTTTGTGGAGGCCTTGTACATATAGATTAATATTTGTTGTACACTTAAAATGATAAAAAATTAGAAAAGAAATTAAAAAAATAATAATAAATAAGAGAGCCCATTAAATATCCAACTAATTTAAGGGAACCCATTTCGGTGGGGCAACCCAGGGTATTCAAGGACTTCCTGGGTTGTAATCAGGTCACTTATTCGGAATCATTGGTGCAGACCAAAAATCAACAAGGTGTCTACCTGCACCATTTCAGATAGTGGCGACTCCATAAAACATGTAACCCGATTTTTTCAGTGCTCCCGAAGTGCGCACACTATAGGCTACACCAATCTTAGGATATAGACCTCATTGGGAACAATTCCATCCCAAACATATGGATACCATAGAACTTATTTTACATGATATGAAGGTAATTCTAAAAAAGTGATATTACCTTGTTACCTTGTGTTTATCTTCAATATGGTATCCATATCATACTTTGGCTTGTGAACCATGCAAACGGCCTTCCCTCAATTACAAACCCATCGTAATTGTTTTCTTTGGCTGAAAAGTGCTTCTCTACCTTCAAACGTAGGGGTTTTGGTTTAATGGCAACTTAGATCTCAAGCCTAGTGATGACCTGAATCAAAGATCCACATTGTCATCACATCATTAGCTCAAAGTTTAAGGTGAATGTTTTCACTTTCGCCTTCCGAAGTAATGACCTCATTGCGCCAAGCTACACACATTCGCGTTCAACTTCCTATAGGTAATGGGTAGGCTGTGTAAAAAATAAAAAAAAGTGCATAGTGCATTCAACACAATGTCCCAGCCCCTTGCCACTCCTTTTCGTAGCCATGCATATATACATTCAACAAGGCATATATGGAGATCATATTGAAACAAGCAAGAATAAGTAACCAAACAATCCTAAAGTACCTAAGCATGCTGACGTTAATCCTATATTCATACAAAACATCAAACAAACTATGTGATCATGTTATACAAAGAAAGCAATCCATCATTCATTCAACCTTCAAATCACATGCTCATCATTCATTTGATCAAAACATAGTTAAATTAAAGCATGCTATCATGAAAATACAGCAAGCAAGCATGGTTTAGCAAAATTAGATAGAAACAACCCCATAAATCAGATTTAAACATGTTTCTATCCCCATGAGTTTTTAACCAATAATTCAGATTTAAAACACATCAAACATGCCCAATAAAACAAAACAGCAAGCAATGATAAAAGAATAGCATGAACAAATACACAAGTCATGGCTTAAATCCACTAAGTCCCCAGTGGAGTTACCAGTTGTAAGACTTGGAAAATCAATTCAATGATTCCATATCATCACACAGGATCAATAAAAGTAAGGAGTCGCCACCATTCCTTTTTAGGTGTGAATGGACACCAAAAAGATCAAATAAAACAAAAAGAAGTAAATTTAGAGTTAAAAGTAACTTTATTTCAAAATAATAACCAGAGATGGGTAAGGGGATTGGATTATGAATAGGGGAAAGTGTTAGGCACCCCTATCATCCACACATGGTGGTTGCCAAATGCTGCTCATGTTTTGAAAAAGGCTTGCTAAAGAAAATCAAATCAAAAGTATGAAAAAGAACAAAAAATGGATGTATGGTTTTTCCATATGAATGATCCAATTAATTCTGGATCCTTCATATGAATACACCATCTCTAAGGTTTCATGATTGAGTAAAAAATCAAGATAAAAATCAAAGAAAGCAAATCTAAAGTAAAACCTAAAAAACTAGCTTTAGGTTAAATCATTGAAATCTTGAAACCATGATACCAGTTAAAAATCCTTTGAAAGAAAAATTGAAGAATAAACCTGAACTATTTAGAGTACAGATCTAGACCAGATATCTGATTAGTTGAGAGATCTAAACCCGATACACCCATGTTGATGAAAAACATAAAAAATGGAGAGTTTAGACCATATGATTCTCTCTCAAAGATTAAAACAACTTAAAAATCACCTCATGAAAACCTAGAGGTTACTTTAAGGCTTATGATTTCAGATCTACCATATTGATCATGGTAGATCCAGAATCCTAGCCTATGATAACAAAAAGGAAAGAGAAAAATTGTGATGTGGGTGTAGTTGTGTAGAAAACCAAAATCTCTAGGATGAAAAAGAGATCTAATGCTATGAACAATATAGATGCATGATATTCTTCCATATTCAAAGAAACAATCACATAATATAAACAGAGTATTAAAAGACACATAACAAATATTATAACACGTAGGGGTCTATCCTACGGATCCATTCCTGTCCTCCTTTCCCCTAGCTCTCTCTTCACGTTTTACGGCTAGAGAAGATGCTTGAGGTACTTGGAGTTAGGTTTGGGGTTACAACCATACACAGGCCTTATTCTACAGAAAGGGAGAAGATTCAGACTAAACCTAGAATTAAAAACAGAAAAGAAAAAGGGAGAGAAGCTTACCTAGATTTGAGAAAGCAGAGAGGCAGGGGTTCCCTTCTTCTCTTGGAGCTCTTCTAGCTTCAATTCTCAGCCATTTGCTTGAGGTGAGGCCCTCTATTTATAGGCAAACCCAAGGGCATGGTTGGTCACAGGGGTATGCCAAAAAAGGGATGTAAAACCCCGAATTTTTATTAATAATTAAAAATTGGATTTTTGAGATCATTAATTTATTTAAGTGATGGAAAGTTCAGAAAAAAGAGATTAAGTGGTTAAACCGGAATTCTCGGGTGAATCCGAGTAGAAATTCTAATTATAAAAATAAGAAGCAAATATTTATATTGTAAATTATTGGTTTAGGGTGGAGTGTTGCAAGGGCATTTCGGGAATTTCAGCAAATCGGAGATTATGATAATACGAAAGAAAATGATGGTCATATTATATTATAATAATAATTAAATAAATAATGTAAGGAAATTCTAAATAGTGCAATTAAATAATAATATATATGTGAGCAGTTGGATAGGGTGGCGAATCAGTGAAACGAAGACTGGTAGGGTGATGGTGTAGGATTTTATGGCAGAGGAGCACTGCAGCGGAACATGAAGAAGATGAAGAGTTTTGTGAACGTAAAATTAAATAGTCTGTTCACGCGCTCGGAACAGTTTCGACCGTTCATTTTCGAAGAAACCTAAACAGCAGAAGTTTAGATCTGAATTTGGGTGTTTGGAATCATCAGAGGTGAGCGGAGGCATTGAGTTGGAGGAAAGAAGAGATTTCTATTTATTTGAACAAAGGGCATCTGATTCTGGTGGGTTTCATTTTCGTCCTAATCTCTGTTCAGATCAGGTAAGGTGATTTAAGTGTTAGATCTAGGTTAGGTTAGTTCATTTCATTAAGTTTTTGGTGGAGAATTGAATCAGATATTGAAGATTTGAAATCTGGAAACTCTCTGCAGAAAATTCTGTTCGTCGAAGAATTTTTGAGTGTTGGAAAATTCTGATCAACCTTTGTTTCTGTGGGGATTGGATTAGCATCACATTTCAGGCAAGTAGCACCTTCGATTTGTCGTGTTTTTGCATGGTTTTGTGATCATCTAATGAATTAGAAATGAAGTAATGAAAAATCTGAATTCGTGTTCATGAAACGGGCGTTTAATCTGTGATTCAATTTTAGTCTAGTTAAATTAATTCCGAGTTGGCGTAGTTGTGTTATGAGGATTTTTTCAATGAGTTAGAATTGTTTTGATTGAATGAAACCAGTTCAGTCTATGAGATTTTGAGTTTGCCGCAATTGAAAATCACCGAAGAAAAAAATAGACCTAGTGCTAACCGGTGCTAACCTCAAAGAGGTTAGTGCCAGTTCAATTTTTTGGGTGTGCTAACCTGGCGCCAACCTCTCCGGGTCAGCACCAGCCTCAAATTCCCTAATTTGGTGCGGCTGTTTTGCTGCACCTACTAATGTTGTTTCAAAGTTTAAAAAGACTACTCTAAGGGCTTGTTTCAGTGCTGGTGGTGTTACTAAGGGGGTTATTAGGGGAAGCCTTGGTGTAAGTCAAGGAGGTCAGCACCAGTTCAAACATAAACATGAAGGTGCGGCTGTTTTAACTATTGTGTATAAAAATAGTTATAGCTTCTAAAACCTGTTCAATTAGCTTCATCTAAGTTCTATTTAGTATCCCAGGCAACTAGAATTTTTATGGAGGACAAAATAATATTAAGAATTAAACGAATTGTTGGGAGTCACAATTCCAAACGTATTATAAATTTCTGCATTTATAGTATATATTTTATGGAAGATAAATCGTCATGGGAATTAAAATGAATATGATGACATGCTCATGATTTTAATCCTGCAGCAAATAGGGGAGACTCCTTTGAGCTCATTTTGGTGTCAAACCTATGTTAGGGATTAATCTAAGAGTTTTGGTTATTCGGGAAGTTCTTTAACTAACTTTAGTCTCATTGAAATAGTTGGAATTATGTCATAACCTGAATATTGTTAAATTTATATTTTCTTAACTGGTTATGGTTTGAGTTGTAAAATGAAGGTAAAAATGATGAGATAGGAGCTGTTTTCTGTGTTGTGTTTAATCGAAATTCTAATGCTGGAATTGTTTGCTGAATAAAGGTTTAACCTCTGAAATTCCAGAATTGAAATGATATCTATTTTATCAGAATTATGGTGTTGAGACAGATTTAAAGACTCTTAGTGTTTTCCGATTGATTAATTTAATTACTGTATTTTTAATTGAAAGTTGGTATCAGAACTGCATGTATTTTATTCTTGAAAATCGTTGCTTGAGAAAGTACTTTGGAAACTCCATGAGGGAGTAGGCTTTGGTCCTGAATGGCCCATGTTATGTTTGATTGCATTCAACTATACGTTGTTTTACACATTGGAATATTTCTCAGTTTGAATTGAAGTCTTTATTTTCACTTGTGGGTTTACCCTTAAGCTATTTAGGGCTTAGCTGTTATGGATCCATAATTTAGCTAGTAAGTGAAGTGTGTCTAATTTTTTTGGTTAAAGTCTAGCTTCCTTCATGCGTTTCCTTTATGTGGAGAGGCCTTTCATGAGGGAAGTGCTGCGAACTAGGAGGGATTTATTTTACGCGTTTCCTCCATATAAAGAGGCCTTCCATGAGGTAAGTGCTGCAGCAGCTCCGTTTCCACTCCATGAGGGGTGAGGTCTATTATTGGTAGCAGTTTCAGCAGTGGTTCTTAGACTAGATTGATATCCGTTTCCACCCTTGGAGAGGGTGAGGTCTTGTGATTTCCAGCAAGAGACGTTGATATCAGAATTAGTTATGGCAGAGGCATCAAATCATGCAGAGGCATCAGTTTTGGCAGAGGTTCCCGGACTGGACTGCTTGGAGCTAGAACTTAACCTTACAAAGTGGTCAAATTTCACGAGTCCCACCATACTATGTGGTTTGATATTGCTTTGTCGGATTAGTCGGATTACCCGTGGTTAATTGTCGAGTTATATTTTAATCGTGCATGTTTTAGAAATTAAATAAAATTTATTTGTGCATGCATGTGCTACTTGCTGAGATAGTCGTATCTCACCCATTTTGTTTTGTTTTGTTTTTAGATCTCAGAGATAACAATACAGGCGGGTATATGCTTAATTTAGGTGAGTTGGGGATTTTTAGTTGACTCTGATTATATTATTGTTTATTTCATCTTATCCTTCACTTTGATATAGCGATCCTGTGTATGAAAGTAACCCTTTGGGAACAAGTTATGGTTTTACTACGTAACCCGGTTCCGGGGCGTTACAAGGGTTCTAGAATGTTCCAACTCAGTTTCAAAACATGAGTTGGAGTAAATCTGAAAACCAATGGAGGGTAAAAAAAGGAACTCGAATCTCCTAGAGAGAGGTAAAAGTGCAAATAAGGCTAAGAAATCAAGTGTTTGCAAATTCGCACAAAATTGCATGTGACCACATATATATTATGGTCATGCATTGACCGCATACTCTATGTGGTCAAGTATAAACCGCAGATTAAATGCGGTCAAGGCAAATCAGCATATTTAATGCGGTCAGGACAGGTTTGACCAGTTTTTCAACTTTTTGACATGTTTCAAATCTCAATTAAATATTTTCCTTTATTTTCTCATATTGTAGTGCAATTTGGGGTGTCTACAACTAGACTTGGTCATTATTTTATTTTTGGATGGTTTGACTTTATTGGAGACCACGATTATGGCTATTTGATTAATTGAATTTTATTTCCACACTCTGATATTAAATGGAATTGTTTTAATCTAATTATTTGGTATTTAGTTGCTTTGGGCCACAGCAGTACTTCGGGTACAGGTTTGGTGTGTGGTTTCACATAGACCCAGATTCGGGGCGTTACAATAAATATGATTTGGATCTTAGTTTGGTTTAGTTTAAATACTATTATTATCGTTTGGATTTCAATTCGGTTTGGTTTAATTGATGATTCAACCCAAAACCGAACCAAAGTAATTCGAGTTGGAAAATTTATAACCAAATTATACTAAATATGGAAACAACCTGAATCGAACAGACCAAAAGTTGGTTTGGATTGGTTCGGTTATGGGGTTACACGACTCAAGTTGCATGTTTAGCTACAAGTCTCTTAATTAACAAGGTTTACAAGTCTATAAATTGATTATTACATGTCTTCTAATCGGCTGTTACAAGTCTTTGAACAAGGAATTTTTTTTTTTGTGTAAATATTTTGTTGAAAGATGCTTGCAAGTTGTTTAATAAGGTTTAAGAGTCCATGGATGGCTTGTTACAAGTCTTTTTAACAAGGTTTACAAGTCCATAAATCGTTACAAGTTTTCTAATAAGCTCTTACAAGTTTTGGAATGAGCTTTACAATTAATTTATGATGCGAAGGGCATTTTGGTTCTTGAACTGTAAAAAAATCATTTGTTCTCAAAATGTCTTAAAGAAGTATCGCTATTTTTAAGTTATAAAGGATTTCATTAGGGGTATAATTCGGTTGGTTTGGTTTGGTTTTTGTGCCAACCTAAACCGAACTGAATTATGCCGATCAAAACCAAAAACTGAACCAATTGGTTCGGTTTTTAATAGGAATTTTCTACATTGCCACCTCTTGAAGTAATAGTGAAGACATTTCTCATTCTCATACCTTGCATGTCAATCACACAGCCTAAACGAAGATGGCCTAGATGTAAAATAGCTCAGAGAGCAGTGTTGAATATGATAAAACTGTGGGATACCAAAGAAAGATTACAAACAAATTTACATGGATATAGGCAAATTCCACTATTATTTTCTGGGTAGGGTGGGGAATTTAAGACAGCCTGACGTAGCAGCCATAATATCCTTTGCCCACAAAATTTTGACTGCAGTCCAATCACATGAGAGTTACCTAACTGATGACAGGATGGAAGGGTGAGATCAGCTTGGGAGGATCCGTCCAAATATTAATTTCTTATCTAGAAAACTGATGAAGCAAATAGAGCCTTGAGATATATTTCTCTTTCACATATGCAATGCAGCAATGGTTCCAGTTTCTGGTATATGTTGGGTGGTTGGGTGTGTGGTATACCTTCCACCTGTTCCATTCGATTTGTTTATACGAGTGTCAATTTATTCCCAATTTTTTTTTTCTTTTTGCCTCCTTCGTTATAAAGAAACGAAAGAACAAAGAGGAACAGACAGTCGAAACCGTTCTATAGCTTCATTAATCGTTCTGTTGTGGCTGCCTATTTTTTTCCTTGTAACACCCAATCAATCCCATAAGACTTTTGAGCCCAGAGTTGGCAATTTGGAACCTGTCTCTTGACTTTTGAATAAATAATTCTGAGTTTGGTGTGAATGAACATGGGCATTATTCAATATTATAATTCAAGAGGTGGCAAAGATTAAATTTGGAAATCAGTAGATACTTGTTATAAGGGAATCCGCATAAATCATGCTCATGCGAGATTCTTTCTCAATGCGTGATTTCCTCTCTGTCAATATCTCTGTATAGCAAGTCTGGATTTGTATGTATCTTCCTTAAATAGCCGTAGCTCTATTTATGGTTGTACATTCCTTATACAGCAGTAGTCTTGTATTATATAAAGACAAGTTGTAATACAAAATATAATTGAGAGATTTTACCAATTGCTTGTGTAATCCTTTAATGGTATCAGAGCTTTCTTCTCCCACGAGACCTGCCTCCATGTCGTCCAGTGTTAACTCTCCTCCTCCTCCAGAGGCCACTAGCTCAAACTCTGCGTCTCCACTTCCTCTCATTACTATCAACATTTCTAGCCACTTGCCTTACAAACTCACATCTTCAAATTATCCTTCTTGGTGTGCAACTTTCCTCACCATTCTCATTGGATATGATCTAATGAAATATTTGGACGGCACTCTTAGGTGTCCTCCTACACCTGTTGCGGATTCTTCCTCTTTTGATGTGGCAATCTATGCACACTAGTACCGACAGGATCAGTTACTGCTGAATGCCATCTTTGCTTCTGTTTCTGAAGCAGTCATGCCTCTCATTGCTATGACCACTACAAGCCGTAATGCCTGGCAACATCTCGCCCGCTTGTTTGCTAGCAAATCTCGGGCTCGGATTATGCAGTTGAAGGAAGATCTCACCCTTATTCAACGGGGTTCTCGCACGGTGTCTGAGTTTCTTCATGCAGTTAAGGTAATTGCTGATGAACTCTCATTGATTGATGCACCTCTTTCAGATGATGATTTGACGCTATATGTGCTGAATGGCCTTGGTTCTGAGTTTCGAGATATGGTGGCTCCCATACGCACAAGAGAAACTGCCTTATCTTTTGCAGAGTTGCATGATCTGTTAATTGGTCATGAACACTATCTCAAACGCATGGATGCAAACTCTTCGACCTTGGTTGTCACAGCCAATTCCTCCCAACGGAAGCCGTCGAATCCTCGGTTCAAAAATAACAAGAATCGTCCAAAACAAAATTGGAACAACAAAGGTCCTTCAAAGAAGAACTCTGTTGTGTGTCAAATCTGTGATCAATCCGGTCACACTGCAAAGAATTGTTTCAAACTGCAGTCTCCTCCTGTTGCCAATTGCACTACTTCTTCGGCTTCATCAAATGGAAAATGGCTTCTTGATTCTGCTGCTTCTCATAATATTACATCTGATTTGGCTAATCTCTCCATTCATTCTGAATATGATGGACAAGATGAGGTTGTCCTTGGAGATGGCACAGGTTTGAAAGTTGCTAACATTGGTTCCACTACTATTTCCTCTCCTTCACGTTCTCTTACTTTAAAAGAAACCCTGCATGTGCCTCTTATCCACAGAAATTTGATCTCTGTTCACAAGTTCACTCATGATAACAATGTTATTGTTGAATTTCATCCATTATTTTATCTTGTGAAGGATTGGATGACTGGCGCAGTGCTCAATCGCGGTAGGTGTGAAGGTGGTGTTTATCCTATGGAACTATGTTTTTCCTCTCCTCAAGCTCATGCTGTCACCTTGGGTAGATCCCGTGCTTCGGTTGATCGTTGGCATCATCGACTAGGTCATCCTGCTCCAAAACTTTTATCAACTCTTCTTCGTAGTTGCAACTTACCTGTGTCCTCCTCTAAGTCCTTATCATCATGTATTTCGTGTCATTGCAATAAGTCACATAAACTGCCTTTTACTGTCACTTCTCTCAGGAGTCATGCTCCTCTTGAATATTTGTATGCCGATGTATGGGGACCCTCCCCGGTTCCCTCTCTTGATGGCTTCAAATATCATGTTCTTCTTGTCGATCATTTCACAAAGTACTGCTAGTTCTATCCTATACGAAATAAATCAGATGTGTTCTCTATTTTTGTTCAATTTATCACTATGGTTGAAAACCAATTCTCCGGAAAAATTAAAAATTTTTATTCTGACAATGGTGGTGAATTTATCAAACTTCGACCATCTAAGACCCCAGTTTTGAGTAGAAAAAAAATAATAATAATAAACAATATAAAATAGTAGATAAAATAAAATATATGCAAAAGTATGAACACATGGATTTATGGACAGGCTTGATCAAAATTTATTAGCTGGAGATTTGTGGTCATTAGTTGTCAAAGAGAATAACCTAAGTGGCCGGAACATGTAGGGTTTCCAGTGGGCGAGCGCGCATAGGATCAAGGGTTTAAGGAGTTATCGAGCGGCGTATGTAGCGCAAGGTAAATATACCAAAAGGGGAAATTAGGGTTTGGGTTTAAACGAATACTCGTATCGTACTTATGGAAAATATTTTTCGTTAGTCTTGTTATCTGGAGAACTGGGCGACTTGGCGATTGCGGCTGTTAATGGCGATTAGGGTTATTCCCGTGAAGAACAAGAATTGGAAGAAATACTAGGAGGTTATTGGAGTCGGATTTCTGCGGGTTATTTCTCTCGTGAGCAGAGGATTCGTGCGGCTACCATTTCATCTTCGCGCGCAGCCGGAGTCGTGCTCGGCCGGTTGTGGAAGATGCTGTTGTTCTGGGATTAAGCGCATACGGTGAGTAGCACTGATTTACAACTGGGTTTTGCGTTTGAGGTTTTCGTGAGCTTATTTCGATGCATGTTTTGTATCTCAAATGATGTATGAGTTTCTGGTTTTCTGGTTTTCTGGAAATGACATGAACAGAGTTCGGAGATTGAATTTTATCTTTAAAATAAAAGTGTTTAGATTAAATCCAAATATGGTTGGGAAGTCTTCTGGGAGTATTAGGAGTGTCGTGGAACAATTACAGAGGTAAACAAACCGGCCAGTCATGTAGATCTTGGAATAACAGAGAAATGAAAATCACAGGGGGTATCCGCCCACCTCGCGCTCACCGGCGCTCACCTAAGAGGTAGGCGCCCAGTTAAACACTACCCACCGCCGAGCTCACGCCCGTCTGGCGCTCAGCTCGCGCTCAATAGAAAACCCTGCGCTCATCTCGCGCGAATCTCGCGCCCACCTCACGCCCGTCTGGCGCTCAGCTCGCGCTCACCTAGCGTCGAGTGAGCGGTAGGTCGATTTTACCCCATTTCCTTACCGCTGACCGGCACTCACCTCGCGCCCACCTCAGGAAGTGAGCGGTAGACCCTATTTTGCTTACTGAATTGGAGATTTGATTTAACTAAGAGTATTTGGGTTACTTGAGGATTAAACCACTTCACTATTCACTTGTTTGGGAACCCTGGGAATCTATTTTGCCTAGGAAACTATTAGAGGAAAATTTAGTGAACTACTTAAAAGCTTTCAAGTTGAGTTTAGGTTATTTATGAGTGTTGTGCCGGATGCCAAACCACTAAGAGTTACTAGTTACATTTCCTCTGTTTTATACACTGTTTTGATTGAGGAGTTATTCTATTCTGGTTTCACTTGTTTGGAAACTTTAAATGTATTGTAAAGATTTCCTTGATATGAATGAATTGAGTTTTACTTTCAAATGACATGTGTTACGGAAATGAGAAAATACTGAAAGTACTTGAGGTACTGCTTGGTCCAGAGGGACAGGTGATGAATTGTGATGAGTTTTACATGATGTGAAATGAATGGTTTTTCTTTGATATTGGTATTGAGATTATACGATGTTTTACTGTTTTGGTCTAGCTTGTCCTGGATCCAGAGTCTAAGCTTAGTAATGTAATGTTATTTGTTAGTTGTTGGAATTGCATGGCCTTGTGTGTTGCCACAACCGGTGTAGAGCAGCCAGAAACCCTGAGTAGGCCTGGTTGTCAATGCAGAAACCCTGAGTAGGCCTGCATTGGATGACGAAACCCTGAGTAGGCCGTCATTTCAGAGTTTCCGAAACCCTGAGTAGGCCGGAACTGTGTACATGGAGGTGTGGAGTGTCTACTTGGCATGTTTAATTTATCAACTAAACAATAGTCATGACATTGACCAATGTTGGTATTTGATTTTTGTTTGACGTGATATGTTTTATTCGCTGGTTTGTTGGTATTTATAGTTCATGGAATATTGTTTACCGATTATTGAGTATTGTACCTCCCGCCAGTGTAGAGCAGCCAGAAACCCTGAGTAGGCCTGGTTGTCAATGCAGAAACCCGGGGAGTAGGCCTGCATTGGATGACGCAGTCATTTCAATATCCGAAACCCTGAGTAGGCCGGATATACATTTGGAGGCGTGGGCATGGTTATGAGAAGACTTTGTGTTATATGATATTGGTATATCTGGAATTATATCTTGAGATACGAAATTATGGTTAATTGCTATGTTGTTGTCAGTTAATCATTATTTTATCGATGGTTTCGGGATTGAAAACGGATTGTTATTGCTTGATTTACCTGATGGTTTTCCGCACTGATATGAATTGGATTATTGAAGTTTAGTCAGATTATTCGGAATATGTGTGTTATCATCATTGTATATGGTTTATAACCGTGGCATGTTTTAGAACTGAAATAAATGTATTTGTGCATGCATGTGCTGCTCACTGGGATATTCATATCTCATTCCGTATTGTTTTGTTTTGTTTTCAGCTGCTCCTGGAGATGACGATAGTTGCGGGTAGTTACTTGGTCATGTGAGTTTATTTTCGTTTGGGATTATTTTAGCGCACTCTGTTATATAGTTATTGTTGTATTCATGTTTTTCCTTCACTCTGATATTGCGATCCTGTGTTTTATAATAACCTCTGGAGACGAGTTACGGGTTTTTCATGTGGCTCGGATCCGGGGCATTACAGACCACTTCTGGTTGCTCGTGGCATCAGACATTTTACTACTGCACCGCATACTCCCCTGCAAAATGGCATGGTTGAACGTCGCCATCGTCATATTGTCGAAACCGGTATGACTCTCTTACATCATGCCTCCGCTCCTTCTCCTTATTGGTCCTATGCTTTGGCCACGGCAGTTTATCTTATTAATCGTCTTCCTACTCCGTTACACTCACATAAAAAGTCCCTTTGAAGTGTTATTTGGACGGGTTCCTGATTATCATAAATTGCGAATTTTTGGTTGTCAATGCTATCCTTGGCTTGTTCCTTATCGTGCAAATAAATTTCAACCCAAGTCTCAACCTTGTGTTTTTCTTGGTTATTCCCTGACTCAACATGCATTTCAATGTTTGGATCTTCACACAGGTAAGCTTTATCTTTCTCGCCATGTCACCTTTGATGAAACTGTTTTTCCTTTCACAGAAGGCCATTTCCTCTGCTACTCCAACTGCTGCTACACTTTGTCCAGCTCCTTCCCTTCCTTCTCCAGTTTCCCCAATTTGCATGGTTCCATCGGATGCTCTTCCTGCCACACCTACAGTGCCTGATGCTACAGCAACCTTGCCTCCATCTCCTACACAAGGTATGGTTTCTCCTTCTCCTACTAGTACTTCATCTTCCTTTGAGTTGCCTCTGCCCATAGCACCTGCACCTCCCATCCGTACTCATCCCATGGTCCCTCGGGCTTAGAATAATATTTTCTGTCCCAAGCAGCTCTCGGTTACTACCAAGCATCCTCTTGCACCACCATTGGAACCAACCTGTGTTTCACAGGCTCTCAAGGACCCCAAGTGGCGTAAAGCCATGGCATATGAATTTACTGCCTTAGTTTCACATGGCACTTGGAATCTGGTTCCTAAGTCCTCTGCTTCCAATGTAATTGGCTGTAAATGGGTGTTTCGGATTAAGCGTCATCCAGATGGTACAGTGGATCGGTTCAAGGCACGTCTTGTTGCTAAGGGATTCAATCAGCGCCCTGGTGTTGATTATACAGAGACTTTCAGTCCTGTTATAAAACCAACCACCATTCGGCTTATTCTCTCCCTGGCTTTGTCAAACAATTGGCCTCTCAAGCAAATTGATGTCAATAATGCGTTTCTGCATGGTCAATTAATTGAGCAAGTGTTTATGCAACAACCTGCAAGCTTCATTGATCAATCTCATCCTCATCATGTTTGTTCTCTTCAGAAATCCATCTATGGCCTCAAGCAGGAGCCTAGAGCCTGGTACAATGCATTGCGCTCAGGCTTGCTTGCATTGGGTTTCTTTAATTTGAAGTCCGACAGCTCCCTCTTCATCTTCAATCGGGATGGCATTCTCCTATATGTGTTGGTGTATGTTGATGATTTAATCCTCACTGGCAATAACAATCAGTTTTTGCAGCATGTTATCAAGTCCTTAGGTGAAAGTATTTCACTCAAGGAACTCAACGATCTACATTATTTTCTTGGGGTGGAAGTGATTCCCGTTCAGCAAGGGTTGTTTCTTTCTCAGAACAGGTATGTTCATGATCTTCTTACCAGGTTGAACATGGCTGGTGCTAAGGAAGTTCAAACACCCATGTCTGTGTCGGCTAAAATTATGCTGGATGATGGTTCTGCTAGCTGTGATGCTACTAAGTACAGACGCACCATTGGCTCTCTTCAATACCTCTTGCTCACTTGTCCTGACCTTGGATTTGCAGTCAATCGCCTAGCTCAGTTCATGCACAAACCAATGGTCCTGCATTGGCAACATGTTAAACGTCTCTTGCGCTATGTCAAACAGACCATCCATTTTGGTCTCTTACTGAGGCGTCAATCCAATCCAGTGCTTAGGGGCTTCTCTGATGCTGACTGGGGTGATGACCTTAATGATCGAAAGTCTACCACGGCTTATATCATTTTTTTGGGCAATAATCCTATCAGCTGGCGCACTCGGAAGCAAAAGGTTGTCGCTCGCTCCTCTACGGAAGCTGAATATCGGGCACTGGCCACTGCTGCTGCAGACATTGCTTGGATCAAGTCTCTTCTTGATGAGCTTGGTCTCACGTTACGTGACCCACCGCTCCTCCTGTGTGACAACGTTGGTGCAACCCAGATAAGTCTCAATCCTGTTATACATTCCAGGATGAAACATATAGCTATTGATCTTCACTTTGTTCGTGACTTTGTTCATCGTGGCAAATTGTGTGTTGCTCACATTCACACAGATGACCAGCTTGCTGATTTATTGACAAAGCCTCTCGCTCGGTCTCGCTTCACTTTGTTACGTGGCAAAATCAACGTTGCTGATGGCATGTCCATTTTGAGGGGTCGTATAAGGGAATCCGCATAATCATGCTCATGCGAGATTCTTTCTCAATGCGTGATTTCCTCTCTGTCAATATCTCTGTATAGCAAGTCTGGATTTTTATGTATCTTCCTTAAATAGCGGTAGCTCTATTTATGGTTGTACATTCATTATACAGCAGTAGTCTTGTATTATATAAAGACAAGTTGTAATACAAAATATAATTGAGAGATTTTACCAATTGCTTGTGTAATCCTTTTACTTGTAACATTATTCAATATTATAATTTTCTCCTTCCATTATCTAAGCACATTTTTAATAGGATGTTTTGTTTAACACCACTCACTTCAAGACACGTTACTTTCAAAACCAAATGTCTAAATTGTCAAATAAACGATGACTATTCCAAGAGTATCAACAAAGTCATCTTTTTAATATAAAACGAAGGATCACCTGTTCTGAATGAGTAATCAATAGTTGTGCTATTGTTCTAGATACACTAGAAATCATGTGGCCGGACAAAAGATTTTGTTTCACAACCAAGTCATAAGGTCCCTTAAGCTAAACTCCCTCAATGTAATGGAATGTGAACATGGATAATGACACTCAGTAAAGTTATGATTCTTTTATCATGGATAATGACACTCAGTAAAATAGAAACATGTAAGTGAAAGAAGATCGAACTTACAGGCAAGAGAGTTCCTTAAAATTAAAAACAGAGCATGAACCATAAGAGAAGAAGGCTACTGTTACCATGCAGCAGATTTCCCAACATGACTACAATTACAGATAAGTCCTGTTTAGAAGGATAAAATGTAAATCCTATTTCATATTTAAAGCATCCAGAGCTAAGAATAAATGGGAAAAATTGCGGCAAATGAACTCAAGATGGATATGCTTGTTTCAATTGCAGAAAATGAACTCAAGATGGATATGCTTGTTTCATGAACAAGATGTAAACACAACAGAAAATCAAAATAGTGAAGAGTGTAATTCACTCAATCTTCACCAAGGTCTAATCCAACTTCATCATCAAGATTATCGGTAGGAGCATATTCCCCGGATAGCATATGAGAAGGCACATCAATAGTTGTTCCAGCAACATTTTCTCACACCCAATTGACACCATCATCCCTATGAATTCCCATGTCATTTAAGTGTTGATCACTGAAGGGCTCATTCTCCAAAAGTTCATAATCATACTCAATATATTCCTCCTTCATATCAAATAAGTCCCTCGGTTTGGTTTTAATGACAACATGCCAATTCTGTTCGGTTGGATCTTGTACGTAAAACACTTGCTTTGCTTGAGTTTCCAAAACATAAGGTTCATCACTCACTTGTTGAGAAGAAAATAACAATCGCGTAAAGTTTACAAGCGTGAAACCGAACTCATTAGTCTTAATTCCCCTACCATGTGCTCTCACATCAACCCAATCACACTTGAACAAAACAAATTGGAGGTGCTCAGAATATGTTAGCTCTATTATATCTGTTAAGCGACCATGGAAGGCTAAGCCGCTTGCAATAGGCCTTCTATCTCTAGCACTTGCATATATAACTTCTAATTTTTGCAGTAACTACAACACCACTATTTTGACTTTTACTTTCCTTCTCCTTTTCAATGGTGTGAAACCTATATCCATTTATTATATATCCCTTAAGTCGTTTTGCCATTGAAAGTGGACCTTGGGCAAGCTATGTAATCTCATCCAACACCTCTATATTTGATTGTTTCAATGTTGGAACCTATTTTTGGCATATAAGTAAAAAAAAAAAAAAGATTATAAATTTGTCAAAATATAAATTTAGTTGTCCACTAGAATCAAGTAATCATTACTTACATGGTGCATGAACCAACTGATAAACTTCTCATTATGCATTTTATCAATTTCATGTGGACGTGCTCTTGGATTCTTCATCTTAAGTAACCGAACATGTTGACTGAAAAGATAAATAGTAAATTTATAAAGCATTCAAAATCAAAATTTTATCAAATAAAACATTTAGTAATTACATGCCTAAATATCTTACTCTAAGTACTCCGTGGCCTTCTCACAGTTGAACAATATATAAAGATGAGCTTGCACCCATTCTAACTCACTAAGCTGAAACGTTTCAATGCTTCCTAATTCCTATTGCATTTTCATCATAACTCCTAATTGGCTGATTGAACCTTGTTTCAACATTTCGCAAGTATCTCGAACAGAATGTTAAACATTCTTTTGCCAAGTAGCCTTCAGCAATGGATCCTTCCGTCTGAGCTTTATTACGCACATAGGACTTTAGTGTGAACAGATACCTATGGGAATACGATTGTGCCACAAATTATTTATTGCAATAAAAATTATAATATTAAATCTTGTAAGTCTAAAAACACTATGCATACCTCTCAATGGGATACATCCAACGATATTGGACGAGTCCACCTAACCTTGCCTCTGAAACCAAATGAACAGGCAAGTGCACCATGATATCGAAGAAAGCTGGAGGGAAAATCATCTCCAAGTGACAAAGAGTTAGCACAATACGTTCCTCTAACCGTCTCAACTCATGCTCTCGATAAACTTTGGAACAGATTTCCCGAAAGAAGTTGCTCAATTCTATTAAGACAGAACTGACATTCTTGGGTAATGGTTTCCTTATAGCAAGCAGTAGAAACTGTTGCATTATTATATGAGAGTCATGACTCTTCGAGCCAAGTATTTTATGTTCTCTAATATTGACATGCCTTGCAATATTTGAAGCATACCCATCAGGAACCTTAATACTTTTAAGCACTTTGCAAAATAATTTGTTTTCATTCTTGTCCATGCAAAAGCATGCCGTGGGTAAATATACTTTGTTTGTAGCATGCAACAGATGTGGGTGAAGCGCGTGTCTCATGCCCATATCAACTAAGTCCAAACACACCTTTAAAGTATCTTTTGACTTTCCATCAATATTGAACAATGTCCCGAGCACACTATCGCATACATTCTTCTCAATGTGCATAGCATCTAAATTATATCTCAAGATATTGTGTGCTCAATGTAGATGTGCGCACCCGATTTCGGTCGCACGACGAGGCGCACGCAAAACGATGCGTGCCTCAGGATTTGTTTGGAGTCACCATTGCCTGATGGGGTGCAGGCAGACACCTGGGTGCCTAAGTTCTTCTACTAAGGCTTGGTCTGCGGCTCGAGATTCTAAGTATGTTCTCGGTTGTGGTCTGGGGAAGTCCGTAGACACCCCAGTCCACCCCGTCAAGTGACAGGTCCCATAAGTTTCCCTGGTTTGAGTCAACTCAGTTGGTCTCTCACTCACCCGTTTCCTAATCCAGCATTCAATTTTGGTTTAAGTCTGGCGGGACCGCCAAAGTGGTGTGGGTCCCTTTACTTGATTTTATCTTTTTAATTAAAGTGATGTGAGTATGATTGGGCGGGCCCCGTTGGAAGGCCCACGGATCCCTTGGTGGGCTTGGTTGAGCCCACATGTCCCTTGGTGGGCCTCAGTCTAGCCTAAGAGGCCCTTTGGGCTTTGGTTCAAGTGAATTGATTTTACTTTAAAGTTTAAGTTTGTTTATTTAAGTGGATTTCATGCAAAGGTGGGCCGGGTTGCTTCGTGGGCCCCTTGAGTGGGCCACACAGTTGGTTTCCAAGTAGTTTTGATCATCTTTCTTATCTGTGCCAAAAGGGGCCAAGCATTGGGCTTGGGGCCTTTTACCTGGGCTCGGGCTTGAAAGCCCAAGACTTTCTGAGATAGGGTTTGGAAACCCTACACTTGTTTGGTTTAATGGGCTTAGTGGGCCCGACAGGCTCTGCCCATGGTCTCGGCCAAACCATGCCTAAGTCTAGATCAGCATGCTTCAAAATTGGGCTTGGGTGGGCCTCCAATGGTGTGGTCCACTCAAATGGATTGATTTTATCTTTATTTAATAAAAGGAGTTTGTCGGGCTTGGTGGGCCCCGTTGGAAGGCCCACCGGGAATCAATTTGGACCGGGTGTCCAAGGCCCATCTTGGGTTTCCGGGTGACCCGGAAACCCTACTGGTTCGCCCGGATTTGATCAAACAAACCAAAAACATAGCATCAGATCAGAAAATGGCTCAAAATAGTATTCTGGCGGTGTAGCCGGCCTGAGATGCCAGTTACACACAGGCCTCAGTGTATCCGGCATCTATTGCCGGCTACACATAGAGCTCAGTGTATCCGGCATCTGATGCCGGCTACAAGTGGGCTTCTGTTGATCTGGCCTGAGTTGCCGGATCAACCTACAAAAGCCAAATTTTCGGATTTTTGCCTTGGGGTTGGATTCTTAGGCCTCTTGGGGAGTTCGGCAATGGGACAGGGACTCAAGTGTCCCTGTCTTGGCTCTTCACATTCCACATAATAACAAACAATCAGGGCATAGGGGAACCTGGAACCAAATCAAAATGTATACTTTTGGAACCATGAAGCACATGCATGCATTTCTACAGATTATGCTCATGAACAGTAGAGTATATGCGAGTGCTCCTACGCATGAAGATCAAGTGACACGTGAACATAGGGATAGCTTAGCATGATTCTAATGATGATATGCCAGCATGAGGATGTATTTGAGGCATGTGTACCCATACATGTAAAAAGATGAGCATGCTTATTACACATGGCAGCAATTATAAGGCATTAAGATGGGGGACATGGAGGGATCAAACACTCAAAGAGACTATGCATGCAATCTAACATATACGAACCAACCAACTCCATCATCAATCTTCATGCTCAAAACAACCATAAATTCACCTAAAAGATATCCATTCAATGAAGGGGAAGAGGGGGTTAAAAATGGGATACAAAAGATGGCATGCGCAAGAGGAACATGCTCCTCTTTTTTATGAAAATGGAACAAAAATAAAGAAAACCAGCAAATTAGTGGCCGGATGGGGGGTACATGACCACCTTCAAGCCGTCAAAATACCTCCCATTCTCTCTTTATACTACCAACACCTCACCTCTCTTGCCATGTGGGAGTAACCATTCTCAAAGGGGCTTACAAGAGACTAGTGGGGGAAGGAGACATGCAATATCCCATAACAAAACATCATATATGCAAACATACTTCAAATCACTCTATATTCATATATGTTAAACAAAAGTCATGGGGAAACCATACCTTAGGGTTGGAATCTTCCTTAGAGATGTGCTTGAGTCCTCTTGTGGCACAACAATCCTTGGGCAGCACCTCCTCCTCTCCAAATGATCTCCAGGACCTCCTTCTTCTCACTTGAATGTGGTGGTGGAAAGTGGTGGTGGGGGGTTTAGGAAGCCATGAAGAGAGCTTGGGAGAGATGGGAGAGCTTGGGAAAGATGGGAGAGAAGCACAATGGGCTAACCAAAATGTGCTCCACCCCTTAATGCATCCCACCCCCTTTCCTTTTATAGGAGAGGTTGCTTAAGGGTTAAGAAAGATCAAATTTTACATATTTTATCAAAAGTGACTTTTTTGTTGTTATTTCTTATTTGTGACTTATTACTTTTGCTTAATGGTTAAGAAAGACTTTTTTGTTAATATTTTTTACTTAGGGGTTAAGCAAGACTCTTTTTGTTAATATTTTTGTTTACTTAAGGGTTAAGCAAGAGGGACGCAGTTTGCCACGTGGACAGTTTATTTTTGACCAAAGATTGCCCATAACTCTCTCATTTGAGCTCCGATTTTGGCAAACTCAGTTGCGTTGGAACCGGGTTGACATCCTCTATCCACTGAGCTAGAGTTTAGCAACAAATTCGGGGTTTAGCAGAAAGTCAACTTTCGGCTCCCCCTCAAGTTTTGACCAGTCCATAACTTCTTCATTTGGACTCCGATTTGAGCAAACTCTATTCCGTTAGAACCGTATCGGAATCCTCTTTACAATGGTGGGAAGTATGGTGACTGATTTGCACCAGATAAAAAAGTCAACTTTTTGACTTTCTCAAGTTTGACTTTCTCAAGTTTGACTTTTCAATTAAAATTTCATTTTCTGCATTTTGGAAGGTACAAAAATGAGGTGCTTACAGTAGACACCCCAAAATTGCACGATTTTTGATAAATCTTGAAGGAGAGAAATATTTTATTGGAATTTTCAGTTCTTTGCCTTGGGTTTGAGATACTTAACCCATTTGAATCCAAAACGGAAAAGGAAAAGGCCCGAATTCAATCTTTTGTGCAAAGTCAAACTTTTTCCGGTTGAATTTTGTTGACTTTTGACCCCAGAAAATGAAATATTTTTTAAAGCCAGATTTCAAGATAATTTTTCCCCGTAATCAGGTTTTTAGCCATGTTATTGCATAAAAGAATTTTTTGAGATTTTAAATCTTGACGAATACCATGGTTTTAACATATTGAACCTTTTTTCCAGACCTGAAAAATTGGAATTTTGCCTAGAACTGGAAAGTTTACTTTTTATTCACTTGGAATTTGGGTCTGGAACTATTTTTAATGGATTCAAATGGGGGGGTGTTTGCTTATTTACATGTAATATCTTAAGTAAATGGAGATTAAAAAATACGAGGACATTTACTTAAACGATATTACATGTAAATAAGTATTGCCTGTGTTAAAATTCGAAAAAAATGCTTTTTTCCTTGTATCCGGCAACTCAGGCTGGATACAAGTGTCCTTCTTTGTATCCGGTGGAAAATGCCGGATATAAGTAGACCTCAGTGTATACGGCATCATAGACCGGATACATTAAGGTACTTGTGTATCCGGCCTGACATGCCGGATACGCTAGTTTTGCTCAAAATTAGGGTTTTCCGAGAGCTTTTCACTTTTACCATCATATCCCTCATTAAATGAGGGGAAATCTCGGAAATAGCCCTAGGGTTAAGGTTGGTGGGCTATAGACCTTATGTTGTATCTACCATTCTCACCAACCCTAACCTTAGCCTTTGCCTATAAATAGGAGGCTCCTCCTTAAGCAAATGGCAATTAACTCTTGTTTTGAATTCTCGCAAAGAAGAACTCCAAGAGAAGAAGAAAATCGCTGCGGAAGTGCTTCCAGAATCCAGGTAAGCCTCAAACTTTTCTTTTATTTTCTGTCTTTACATTCCTAGATCTAGATCTCTTCTTCTACCTTTCTGTAGAATAAGGCCTTCTTTGTATGTGGAAATCCTTCCCTGGCTCAAAGTATCTCGAGACTCCCCCTAGCCGTAAAACGTGGAGGCGGGATCTAGGAGAAACGAGACTGGGGATTGACCCTAGTGCTAGAACCTATGTAGCATAAGGCCTTTTGATTTATTGTAAACCGTTTCATATTCAAAGTACCCTTGATTATCTTGAAGAACCGTGTTTAACGGGGAGAGAGAACAGAGGGAAACGATAATGGAACGGAACCCTAGGCTGTTTTAGAACCTTATTTTGATGAATATGTATGCATGCCATGATGTTCTATTGATCTTGTATGGTTTTTTTTACACTTGCACATACATAGCACTATTTTGGTGGGATAGGCTGATATTTGGGGTTTATTGCATTTATTGTGATAAATCTCAAATAAATGGCTTCAATCAATTCTGAAATGTTTTCAAATGATTTTTCAAAGATTTATGTTCATCTTGCACGAATGGCACACACTTTATCACTATTTTGCATTGGTTTTACTCAAAAAAGGGCCTAACTGGACAGCACCTGTACCCTTACTTCGGATGCTCATAACTTCATCGTCCGGATGAATTTTGGAGCGCTTCTAGAACCATGAGAAAGGTGAGGCTGTCTAGTTTATGTCCACCAAATTTCATAAATTTCTATCGAACGGATTTTTGACACCTCTCTGTCGAAGTTGATTGGACAGTTCAGGTTCAAATACAGAACTTGTCACTTCGACGGAGCGCCATGTGTTCGTTTTAAGTCCGATTCAAATGATTTTTGTTTCTGGGCACTCCTTTATGAGTCTATTTTCAAATCCAGTTCGTTTCGTAATTTTTTGATTCCATTTGAATTATTGGTAGCCGATTTACTCAGAACTGCTCAATGGCATTTTTCTGGGTAAATCTGTGATCTTCGGGGCCTGTTCGGGAGACCACCCAAGGCACATCCGAAGGGATTTTTGTATGAGGCTAGTTTCTTTTGAAATATGGCCATACAGACTTCAATCACACCAAATTTCGTGGATTTTTATGAAGTGGATTTTTCTAGACAATTTTCCAAAGTTTCCCACTTATCACTTTTTGATTATCCCCAACAGCAACTTTAAAGGAGCATAACTCCAAGGATTTTTATCGGAATGAAGTGAAATTTTGCATGAGACCCTTATTTACTATAATCTTTCAAATGGATTTGGTTTGATTTTATTTAAAATTGTATTTGAATGATTTCAAGACAAATGGCATTACTTTTCACTGAATTTTCCGGATTTGATTCAACTTGGTTTTTGAATAACTTATGCTTTGATTTACATCTTTTTGAGATATTCCAGAAATGATATTGACATAAGAGAGGATCTAGAATCCATTTAGATCTTCATGTGGAAATATCATACATTGGTCCTTTTTCAAGGTTTTCTATGATTTTAGCAAGCTTTCTTATTTTTGCACGAACATACACTTGGTTACCACTTCGTGTGGATGAATGGGGGTGCCTAACACCTTCCCCCGTTCATAATCTAATCCCCTTACCCATCTCTGGATTTGATTTTCAAGTAGGGTTATTTTTATCCTAGAATGTTTCTTTTGTCTCTTTTTTTGCTTATTTTTGATCCTTTGGTGTCCATTCTCACCTCAAAATTCTGAATGGTGGCGACTCTCCCATTTTTGCGTTGAGCCCGCGTGTTGACGGATGGATGATCATTCCGGTGATTTTTTCCCGTGTCTCACACTCAATATGGCAACTCGAAAAATATGCTCTTTTTCTTCCAACTGTAAGGCATGCTTACACTGCTTGTATGTTTTGATTTTTTTCTCCTATCAAACTCTATATTTTTCTTTCCAAGTGTAAAAGCAGTTCCCTCCAATTGATTCAACACATCAACGCCTGACATTTGAATAGGAGGAAATCTCTCTTCTATAGTACCATCAAAAGATTGTTTGTTCCGTTGAAACCTATGATTGAGTGGCAAGAATCAACGATGACCCATGTAAGCATGTTTCCTTCCGTTACAAAGGTACGGGCTACAAGTGTCCTTGTTACAAGAAGGACACGCAAACCTCCCCTTAGTGCTCCATCCTGCCAGCATGGCATACCCAGGAAAATCACTAATAGTCCATAGCAAAGCTGCATGCATCTGGAATGTTGCATTCATTGAAGCATCAAAAGTCACCACTCCTGATTCCCATAATTCCTTAAGTTCTTCAATTAATGGCCTTAAGTATGTATCAATATCATTTCCAGGTCCAAAAGGACCAGGAATAAGCAATGAGAGAATCATGTTAGGCTTTTTCATGCACTTCCACGGTGGCAAATTGTATGGAATTATAACAACTGGCCATGTGCTGTGAGCAATACTCATTGGCGTAAAATGATTAAACCCATCACTCACCAACCCAAGCCTGATATTATGAGGTTCTGATGCAAAAGACGGGTCATAATTGTCCAAATGTTTCCATGCTAGAGAGTCAGCAGGATTTCTTAGCAACCCATCTTTAGTGCACCCCTCATCATGCCATCTCATGTTAGAAGTAGTTTTTGATGACATGAACAATCTTTGTAACCGTGGCTTCAATGGGAAATGACGCAAAATTTTAGCTGAAATTTTCTTCTTCTTCCTTCTAGTTGGACTTTCTTCTGTCTTCCACCTCGAGACACCACACACATCGCATGCCTGTTTGTCGGCAATCTCTTTCCAATAGAGCATACAATCATTTGGGCATGCGTCAATTTTATTATAATTAAGACCCAGATCTGAAATCATCTTCTTTGACTGGGTAAAATTTTCTGGCAACATTGATCCTTCTGGGAATGCATCATTTAACACATTAAGCAACATGGTAAATCCCTTGTTGCTCCACCCACAAAGAGTCTTGATGTGAAATATTGTCACTACAAATGACAACTTGGTGTATTTCTTACACCCCGGATACAACTCTTGCTCTGCATCTTTTACCAATTTGAAGAACTTATCACCCTCAAGATCAGGGATGTTACATGTTTCATGTAACAAATCCTCCATATCACCACTATGACAATGTGCATCAAATACATCATATCCCAGATTTGCACTCGTAGATGCACGATTTAATATATCCTCCCCATGAAATATCCATTCCATATAATTCTTATTGAATCCATCACAAATCATGTGATCGTATGCTGTCTCTTCGTCTTGATGCAGTACATTGTTACAATTTTGACATGGCACTTCAACTTTCCTTCAACTGTTACTCCATTAGCCGATGCAAAATTAATGAACTTCTTTACCCCTTCAATATATTCCGGACTCACCCTATTTATCAAAGAAATAACTAAGTAAGGAAGGAAAAAACCTAATATGTGTGTGTATGTACGTATATATGGCCCTAAATATATAAGGCCATATAAACATAACATACTTAAATTTGTTAATCAAGTTACCTTGACTTTAGAATCCAACTCTTATCCATGAGGAAGGAAACTGAATTTGGATATTCAAAATAGTTTTGTCGAATATCCTGTGAAAGACAATAATTAAAAAAATAAAAAAAGTTTAGACAATTTTTTGAGGAGCTGAATATGATCTAATTTCAGCATATTGACAAGATATGATATTTCATATATTGTCAATAACAAAAACCTCAACATAAACAAGCTCTATTCACCCACAAAGAAATAACAGTCCATAAAAAAAATATCTGATGGTTTCTTCTTTATTTTTTTAACTTTTTCCTTCATTTTCTAAGGGAAAATTCTTATTCTTTAGTACAGAAAAATGATTACCCTTGATGCTTCTGAAATTACACTAATCAAACCTACTTAGTCAATGTCTACTTAACATGCCACCATGAAAAGCTACTGATTATTATCCAATTTTATACTTCTCATATTCCCATACCCACATAGATCTTTCTCTATGATCTCTCTCTCCCCCTTCTTTCGTCCATGCATGTCACAGCTAGGAATTTTCTTTTATATTCTTTCCTTGGTTTTCGAGCAATTCCACAATAGGATTGTTTGCTTGGATTGTTAGAAAAATAAGAGATTTAATTATAATTTTCTGTGTTTCCAAACGGAAGAGACAAAAAGCAACACATTAAAGCATCAAACAGTTTTACAAGGACTGGCCAGCAAAGCCACTGACTCTAAGCAGTACATTTGCACCTAATAATCAACAAAATTGCAAAGAACTCTAAGCAAACTTAAAAACAATTGAGCCGAATAACATGAAGGGTGATTTGTGACGATTCAAACTCTATCATGGATATATAAGATATTAGACATCGATATATAACCACATCACATGAAAGGCAAGTACTAATTACAGTATTGATATCAAGTTATTGACTCAAATAATGAAAATGTTATTATTGTCAAAAAATAATAACATTCGAGAAAAAGCAATTACTGAAAATGTAACTTTGAAGATCCCAACACAGTTCAGGTTGTTTGGTGACTCACCTGTTGGTTTTCAGTCTAGCAGCTCCAATCCAGGTTAGGTAGAATCAATCGTTGATCTCTGGTTGCAAGCAAAGCACACTGGAATAAACATTCTATCATTCACAAACATTTACAAAGCAAAATCTCTACATGCCTAGTGTAGGTAAGTAGCTGTTTAATGCCTTTTTATATAAATTTCAAGTAGCTGCAGAATTCCTTGTATAGGTAAGGAACACGGTTGCAACTAAAGTCAACAAAAATGACAGAAATCAAATTGTCAGAAATCGAGCAGAAGAAATTTGGGGATGTTGTTAGCCCTAGTGATCATCTGAGGTTGACCCTTCACACACTTTCCAAGATTTGAGTTCGAATTTTAGAAATCCGACCAAAAAACAGTCCTATCATTATATTCCATTAATTCTTGGCCTTCAATCTATATTACAACAATTCAAGACAAGGCAAGGATCTGGCATTAACTTGATTTAAATTGCTCCAGATAAGACTTGTAAATGAGTTCGAATCTATCTCAGTTTCCCGAGATAGATATTAGAACTCGAGATTTCACGGTTTGTTCTTTCAAAAAATTCTTGGAGTTTCTACTGATCTTCAAGAAGGAAAGGAAAGGATGGTATTTAATGGGACTCTACAGAAATGCAAGGCTTGTGATAAGACTATTTATGTTGTTGATTTGTTGTCTGCTGATGGAATTGCCTATCACAAGACCTGTTTCAAAGCTTGAAAAATATGCGAAATCCCTCAATAGCCCTAAGGGCACAACAGTCGTTCAACATCCCTAATCTTGGGTTTTCTAAAAACGATGGTGATGGTAAATCGAAAAGGTAAAAAATAGAAATCCTTGAACAGAGAATTAGAAAACAATTGAAAAGGTAGAGGAGATCTCTTACCGTCACCAAAGAAGACGTTCAACACCGATAAAGAATAGTCGTCGGAGAAGAAGCACAATACTTATGAAGAAGATGATCGTCGTTCAGCGCAACCTAACACCGACGAAGAGGACAACTGCAGTTAGGGTTGAGTGATATCTTGATATTGCAGAAGTCGTTGGAGAACAAAAACACCAGCGGAGATTGATCATATCCGGATCTTCTAACTGCAATCTTCGACGAGGAGGAGCCGAGTTTGGAGGAGGTGAAGGAAGCTTTCGATGTGTTTGATGAAAACAGAATTAGGGTAGAGCCAAACGAGATGAAGAGCAGTAGGGCGGAGTCGCATGGGAGACTCATTAGGGCGAAGCGAGTCGAAAATAGGATTACTTTTAGCGGCGGTCTTTTTAAAGACCGTTGCTAAAGGTGTCCTAATCTCCGCCGCTAGAACCCCTTTTTTTGGTAGTGCAAATCAAATTTTAACTAAAAATTATAAACTGAAAACTGAACTAAAATAAAGTGAATAAACTGAAAATCAAATCGAAAAATCAAAATTATAATATTTTTAAAGTTTAAAACATATTGTTTTTTTTTTGGGAACTCAGGGTATCCGGGCCGCTTACGCTCAACTAACTAATCCTTGAGGGCCCATGTAAGGCCCTGCAACCCACATGGCCTAGGTAAGTCTAAGGCCCATAAACCTTATGTAGGTAGTGTGAGACATGGAAAAAATCAATTTATTGACTTCCTGATCATCACGCGGGATTCATTAAAAACAAAGAGTCGCCACCATTCTGTTTTGGTGTGAATGCAGACCAAAATATCAAAATAAGCACAAAAAGGAAAATTTAGGGTAAAAATAATCCTATAAAAAAAAACAACCAGAGATGGGTAAGGGGATTAGGTTATGAATAGGGGAAGGTGTTAGGCACCCCTATTCATCCACACAAGGTGGTTGCCAGGCATTGTTCATGTTAAAATAAAGGAAAAAGGGCTTGCTATAAAAATCATGAAAAATCATAAAAAAGACAAAAATGTATCGTTTTTTCATATGAATAGCCTGATTGATTTAGAACTTTCAAATATGATCAAACCATTCCTAGGGTTTCATGATCAAAATAAAATTGAGATAAAATCAAATAAAACCAATCTAAAGTGAAAAACTTCAAAAATCTGGCTTCAAGTTAAATTCTGGAAATCTAGAAAAATATGATTTTTATAAAATATTTCAGAATTGAACTTGAACAGCCCAGGACATAGATATAGCCCAAATTTCATATTAGATCAAAAAATCAAAACAAAAAATACCCACGTTGATGAAGAACATCAAAAGGGGAGAACTTAGACCGTAGGGTCTTCTCTCAAAAGTGAAAAAGGATTCAAAAACCACCTCATGAAACCCTAGAAATTACTTTCAGGCTTTTGAATCCAGATCTATCATACTGATCATGATAGATCCAGGATCTTAGCCTAAAATCACAAAATTCACGAAAACAGTGTTGTAGGTGCAAAAGTGGTGAAAATCTCAATTTTAGAAGAAAAAGAGGATTTCATGCTATAAACATCATGGATTCATAGGATTCATTCAGATTCAAAATAAAACCATTAAAACATGATCAGGATATTCAAAGCAGCCATATCTCACAAATTAGAGCACATGGGGGTCTACCTTACGGATCCACCTGTTCTCTTTTCCCCTAGCTCTCTCTTCACGTTTTACGGCTAGAGAGGATTCTTGAGGTACTTAGAGATAGGTTTGGGTATACAAACACAATCAAAGGCCTTATTCTAGAAAAAAAGGAGAAAAACAGATTATGGGGTTCTATTCTAGTGATCCACATATTCCCCTTTCCCCTAGCTCTCTCTTCACGTTTTACGGCTAGTGAGACTCTTGAGGTACTTAGAGACAAGTTTAGGAATACAAGTATAAACCAGGCCTTATTCTACAGCAATGGAGAAGATCCTATTACTTCTAGAATTGAAGACATAAAATAAAAGGTAAAAGAGACTTACCTGGATTGAGCAAGCAGAGTAGTAGGGGTTCCTCTCTTCTCTTGGAGCTCCTTGGACTTCAAATTTTTGTGGCCATTTGCTTAAGGATCTCACCTCTATTTATAAGCAAACCCAGAGGCATGGCTGGTCTAGAAGGATATACTAGGATCTCCCCAAATTGGGTTAAAAATAAGGATAATGCCCATCCATGGCCAACAAAGATATTTCGAACGAATAAAAGAGATAATTCGTTCATTTAAAGAGATATTAGACTGAATATAAGGCTCAAAAATCGAGAAAGGATAAAATTCGCACAAAAACATCGCGCCAGTATTTACATTGCGGGCAAGTGGTGTCCGCATTTGCATTACGGGCGCTGCGTGCTCGTATAAAATTTCGGCCGTGGTCAGCCCGTAGATACAATACGGGCAATGCTTAAATAATTAAATTTTGTGCATTTTTGACCTGTTTTAAGCCCCAATTACATGTTTTCAATTATTTTCTCATTTTGTAGTGCAATTTGGGGTGTCTATAGGTAGCCCCAAAGAATTGATAGCACCTAAAAGGTTTTGAAAGACCATGGAGGGAGCATACCCCTTGGCCCCAAGCCTTGACCACTAGGCCAACCCTTGGTTAGAACATAAATGTGAACAACGTTGTTTACTAGAAAATAGAAATGGTATTGCTATAATCTTTCATTGATAAAAAAAATTAAGTCACATATATAACAAAAACTTATCTCCTTGTAGTAAGTAACATCTATATGAAATAACCTCCTTCAATAGGAAGGTTCCTACAAGGAGAAATAGTAGGTTTTGACAAAAAAAGTGTGGTAAAAGGTTTTGAGATCGATTTTGTATATATAATATAGTTCGGTTTTCTGCTTGGTTTGGTTTCTCAACCACCTAAACCATAAACAAGACCAAACTAATTCGGTTTGTATTTTTTCAAACCAAAACCGAATCAAATTAATAAGAATAAAACCAAATCAAATCGAAACATTTTTGGTTTGATTCAATCGGATTTCAGTTTACAACAAACTAATTATTGACACCTCTACATCTCATGTCTGAATCTAAATTATTTTTTCAAACCAAAACCGAATCGAACTAAGTTTCAAGTTTGATGCATGGTATCGAAGGAATCAATCTCGTTCCTTGGAATATTCTTGAATAGATCCCTAAAAATTATGCTATTTGGAATACGAATAACTCTGAAACCGAAGTCCACGATGTCAACAAAATATAGACTTAATTTTGGACGTACAAAATAACTACTACCAATACACATGGGGAAAAGTGAAACTTTATAATATGATTTTAGAAGTGGAAATGTCAACTTAAGCTTTTATATATATATATATATATATATATATATATATATATATATTATTTGTGGCAACTTGAAAATAAATAGTTGTTATTGGACCTGCAAGCACTGTTATCGACATCGTTGGTCAATGCCCCAACGATGTCGACATGATTCTTTCACGTTGCGTTCATACAGGCATCCTCTATCTAATGACGACAAAATTTTTGGGAAATTTATATTATAACAAAATTCCTCCTTTGCCCTTTGTTTCTGATGGTTCAGGATTATATATCATTTTTTGTGCAAAATTAGTGCGCTTATTTATATATATGGATATTGTCGAGCCAATCTGGATGCAAGTACAAGTGCTTAGTACGTGACAGTAATGGCGATCTTGTGCATGAATTTAGCTATTCATATGGTGAGGCCACAAGCATGATTGCTGAAGCGAGAGCAATGTTGGATGACATCAAGGTTATGCAAGGATTTGGCTAGTATGACAACATAATTGAATGCGTTTCTCAAGTTCTGGTAGATGTTATAACTGACACATTTCTCTTGCTCCTTAAGCATGCACCCATCCTTTTTTCTTCTTTTGGTAAGTGAAAAGGGAGGAGGGGCCTACCAGCGTGGCCAACCCCCTGATATGACAATAATAGTTTCCTCCCACTGTGAAATGTTCGAATTGAGTCATAACTCACAACAGCACTGTGAAAGTTCAATGAATCTTGAAGGTAGGGGATCCAATCTTTCAGACTAACCCCTTCATATAGGGGCATTTGATCCTAAGACCTCCAGCCCTCCTAACC
Organism: Buxus sempervirens; assembly: GCA_947561395.2. Lineage (NCBI taxonomy): Eukaryota > Viridiplantae > Streptophyta > Magnoliopsida > Buxales > Buxaceae > Buxus > Buxus sempervirens. The sequence goes on from OX387182.1 coordinate 19,030,610, forward strand.
AAGTGGGAGTAACCCGCAAGACCATTAGGCCACCACTTCTATATATGGTCAAGATAGAATCTATTTACAAGTTGGGGCCCTGGCCTTATGTAAAACCTTGGTTTTTCATAAAATATAATAAATAATTAATTGATAATATAAAGGGAATTAGAAGCATAAATAAATTTAGATAAGGAAGAAAATTTTAAAATTTTAAAATTTAGAATAATAAAATTAATAAGGTTTAAAATAAAATAGAAAGAATAATTAAAAGGGGTATTAAGAGAATAAAATAATGATTTGAAGAGATCAAGAGTAATTCTTGGAGCATAATACAAAGGGAATTAGAAGCATAAATAAATTTAGATGAGGTAGAAAAATTTAAAATTTAAGAATTTAGAATAATAAAATGAATAAGGTTTAAAATAAAATAGAAGGATTAATTAAAGGGGGAATTAGAAGCATAAATAAATTTAGATAAGGAAGAAAATTTTAAAATTTAAGAATTTAGAGTAATAAAATGAATAAGGTTTAAAATAAAATAGAAAGAATAATTAAAGTGGGAATTAAGAGATTAAAATAATGATTTGAAGAGATCAAGGGTAATTCTTGGAGTAGGAAAAAGGGATTAGGAATTTGGGAAGTTGGGGGATAATAGAAGTGTTTAGTATATAAAGGTTTTAAGCGTATAGAAGGAGAGAGAGAGATTCCTTAAATTTCTATTGGATAAAAAAGTGCATGAGTTGATGGATTGGCACACCATGGGATTATATGTTCTTAAATTAGAATTTGGGGGTAAAATATTAGGAATTATTTATAGGGAGGAATTGAGATATAATTAAAGGATGAGAACTAAAATAGGAATTTAATATAATAATAATATAAGTGGGCGTCTGATTTAGGGAGAATAGTAGGAAGTTTCCTAGATATAATAGGACACCTTAAATTGATTATTAAACGTCTTCTAATCTGCTGTTACAAGTCTTTGAACAAGGCTCTTTTTATGTAAATAGATTGTTGAAAGATGTTTACGAGTTGTTTAATAAGGTTAAGAGTCCATTGATGGCTTATTACAAGTCTTTTAATGAGGTTTAAAAGTCCATAAATCAATTGTTACAAGTTTTTGAATGAGATTAACAATTAATTTATGATGCGAAGGGCATGGTGGTTCAAAGGAATCAATCTCGTTCCTTTGTTGGGAATCCTTCTTGGAAAGATTCCTGAAAAATTATGCTATTTGGAATACAAGGGTGATATCGATGTCCACGAGGTCAACAAAATACAGACCTAGTTTTGATAGTATAAAACAACTGATACCAATACACATGGAGAAAAGTGGAACTTTTATAATATGATTTTTAGAACAGAAAATGTAACTTAAAACGTTATAAGTGCGAAATCGAAGTCCACGAGGTCAACAAAATATAGAATTAATTTTGATAGTCTAAAACAATTGATACCAATAAACATGGGGAATAGATTCCTTAAGAGAATGCAAGTTGATGAAAAGTAGTTGTTATTGGGACCTGCAAACACTTTTACAGATCGCATAGAATAAAAACCGCTTCGATCGGCCTTCATTTCAGTCTGCAGTCTTTCACTTCCTCTCTTGCTTTGGGATCTGACGGAGGCTTTCTTCATTTCTAACGGCCTACTACATTAGCTTCTTTTCATCCTTCCAGGTAAATCATTTCTCAGTTCTGAATCCCTTCAATCAGAGTAGATTTGACAGTTTGTAGTTTCCAAGTGCCCCAGATTGGGTTTTGTCTTACGTTTGCTGTGCTCTTTCTATGCTATAGATGCGGATATGGAATTTTTGCTTATTAGTAATTTATATGTTCTATTTAAAAATACTAATGGTGGCAGCTGCATATTGTACGTCATCACCCTTAACTGTAGCATATAAGTAGAGGTTTAAATTGGAATGTGAAAAGAGTAATGGGGTGGTTATAGTTTTGGGGATTCAATTCATCTACAGTTGAGCCCACAACTGTAGATGAATTGAATCCTAGTTTCAGATTGTTTTCGTTGGGGAGTATATTAGGTTTTGGTAATGGTTAAATCCTTATAGGTCGGGTTCTGGTTTACCAAAAGCCACTCCATTGCCATCGCTGGTTAGTCACCTCATTAACTCCTATGTATTGTTAGGTGGTGCACCATTGATTAAAAAAATGGATCACTGATCCCATCATGTCTCACATGATGAGATCGGAAGGGATGTGAACGATAATATATTTTACTCTTGTGCTCCAAGTAATGTCCTCGAAATAAAATATTTTATGATATTCTTTAGCAAAATATAAGAAATGAATTTAATTTAAATGGTTCAACAGAAAATTTTAAATCAATCCTTCACCATTATATATGTGTTTCCACTTTTTGGTAAAAATTAAAATGGGGCTGTTTCGGAAACAAATTTATTTTAACAAAAACAAATAATAAAATTAAAACTGGTTTTCGGTTTTTAATTATGAAAATCGAGTATTATGTTTAGTAGAAATTGTTTTCACATTAATTTTGAGAAAAACAAATAGAAATTTACACCTATATACCTTCCAGCTTTTGACAATAGCAAATACCTCCCATGACATATCTGATATGACACTAATCTCCTTTCTGGTTATGTTATTTGTTGCATGCTTGTTCCCTTGTTCTCCAAGGAGGGTTACCACATGAAAATTTGTCTTATATTATTTGATCTGTTCTAATCTTTTTTGTTCTTGAGTATTGAGTATTACATTGCTTTAATTTCTAACACTACAGTATTGCAAAATTGCAATTAAGTAATAAAGAAAGATTATTGCAGAAGAATGGAGATGGGAAAGCAATGCAAGGCCACTTCAAGCATTGAACAAGTGGGACAAAATACTTGTGAAGCTGGTCGTGTTCTAAAAATTCTTAAAGAAAAGATGGAATATAAAGAATTGAGCCGTGCAGAAACAATACGGGAAAGCTCGCGTTCCATCTTTCGTTTCCCCAAAACACTCAAAGATATAAGCCCGATCGCATGGCAACCTGAGATTGCTAGTATAGGCCCTTACCACAACGGCAACAAGTCGCTCAACAAGATGATTGAAAGACAAAAGGTGCGATATCTACGGTCAATGGTTGATCGTGGATGTGTACTCGATACATTTGTGGATGCCATCAAAGAATTAGTTGAACCGGCTAGACTTTGTTACTCTGAGCATCAAAAGTCTATGGATGACGTTGCTTTCACAGAAATGCTTATACTTGACGGTTATTTCATCATTGAGCTCTTTTTCAGATCTCATAAACCTGATGAAATCAAGAAAGGAGTTGACCCAATCTTCGAAAGGCCATACGTTATGCCAGTTCTTTTAAGGGACCTCCTTAAGCTCGAGAATCAAATACCCTTCTTTATCCTTCAACGTTTATTTCAGCTTTCTGGGCTTCACTTTTATGTGGAAATTTCCCTGAAAGAGCTTACGATCGAATTTTTCAACAAAGCATTGAAAGATTCGAACTATAAACTTCCAGATTTCCAGAAGAATGACTTCCAGCATTTGCTTGACCTATTCCTTTCTTGTTTCACTTCACAATTTTGTGCACAAAAGAATCAACATTCCGTGGACGTGCAAGGCCCACCACCAATACACATGCAAGGCCCACCACCAATACAGATGATTCAATGCGTGAGAAAACTTCGACACTCCAAAGTCAAGTTCAAGCCAAGAAAAACAAGTACCTTCTTGGACATTACTTTCAAGCGTTGTTTTCTCCATGCTGTGCTAGAGATCCCTCCTTTGGTTATTGATGAATTCACCAGTTGTGTTTTCATTAACGCCATCGCCTACGAACAATGTTGCGGATCAAGCTCTCGTCACATTACTAGTTATGCTGCCTTCATTGATTGTCTCATCGATGCTCCAGCTGATGTTCATTTTCTTTATGAAGATAAAATTATCACCAGAATTAATGGGAACGAGCAAACTGTGGCTGCCTTCTTCAATGCCCTTGGCAAGGCCATTGTGCTTGATCCTACCAATTGCTACCTCTCTAAGCAATTCCATATGGTTGACGAATATTACAGGAGCGGATGGGCAACCTTGATGCGTACCTATTTTCGTACCCCTTGGTCATTTCTCTCGGCCTTATCTGCTGTTATTCTCCTCCTCCTGACAGTGGCCCAGACCATTTTCTCCATTCCTTCCTATAAACACCACTAGTGGCTTCTAATAAGATCAACGTATTATGTTTCACCCTTAATTCCTGTATTTCTATTAGGATCAGTGGTTTTAATTTGTTTTAAAGTAATATCTGTTTAGTTTCTGTTTGTGTTTGCATGTTTTTTTAACTTAAGAGATATGATTGTTAGTATATAAACATCGACTTGCTATGAGTTGTACCGGCTGCAAAGGAAGCCATAGGAATATCCGTAGCAAGTTATTCCTCTCAGATAGCAAGGTAAGCTCATACTCTTTTAGTTGTGATCCTTCTTAATGATAAAATCAGGTATTTCAATATATCACTGTTTTCTTGTTCATCAAGTCAACTTAATTTCAAGAAAGGGAACTTGCTATCTATATCCTATAATCGATCAGACCACTTGGCATATCCAGAAAAGCTTGGCAGCGCCTACACCAGCCGTGAAAGCTGTTTCTCGGGAAAAAATAAACTTCCAAAAAAAGAAGGAAAAGATCACTGAAGAGATATGAGATGTGTGCGTCTGAGTTAAATTCACAGAATAAACTCTTTTATGCCTTTAACTCAGAAATGCACAAAGTAATTTCTGTTGTGCTGTGTCTTTTCCTTTACACCCATTGCATAGAAATCGGATTATAGTCTGAAAATGGGCTCAAATTGTTTAAAAAATTTTAAAAATTGAATTAGTGGACTGAACGTGGACCTATCCGCCTAACGAGTCCCACGCAAGGCCCATAATGAGACATGCTCTAGAACATAGATGAGTCAACTCAAGACAGTTCAACCAAAACTAGCATCAGCTTGATTCAATGTGTGAGAATGCTCCGTAACTCCAAAGTAAAGTTCCAGCCAAAAAAACACTGATAAAACTAACTTCCTGGACATCACATTCAAGAGTTGTTGCTTTAATGGTGTGTTAGAGATCCCTCCTTTGGTTATCGACGACTTCACCAGGCTTTGTTTTCCTAAACGCCATTGCCTTAGAATAGTGTCACAGATTTGGCTCTCGTCACATCATTAGCTATGCTGCCTTCATTGATTGTCTCATGGACACTCCAGCAGATGAAGGTTTTCTTTATGAAGATAAAATTATTACTAGAATTGGGAATGAGCAAAATGTGGCCGACTTCTTCAATACTATTGGTAAGGCAGTTGTGCTTGATCCTAACAACTACTACCTCTCTGAACAGTTTCGAATGGTTGATAAATATCATAGGAGTCGATGGCCGACCATGGTGCGTACCTATTTTCGCACTCCTTGGTCATTTTTGTCTGACTCGTTAGCTGTTATTCTCCTCCTCACGGTGGTTCAAACCATTTTCTCCATTCTATCTTACCTTCAATACTAGACGACGATACTTGTCATGACAATCGTGATGTTAGTGTTAAATAAGCTGTTTATTTCATGTCTGTAGTAAGATTAATTGCAATAATGCTCAAGCCTCAAGCAACAAGTGCTCCTTGATAGCTATACTAGTTCACAATTAATTTTTATATTTCTATTAATGCTGGTGGTATTTACTATTGGTTCTAAAAATTATTTGATGTTTGAATGGTAGTATATATACTGCATTTTATATAGCTTGTAATTATTTGTGAAAAAAAAAAAAAACAAAATTCAAGCATATATACTTGAATGAAAATACTATTATTAAGCTGCTAAAAGTTTTTTCACCTAATATATGTAATAAATATTCTCATTGTATAAAAAATGTGAAGATAATTTGTCACGTCCCTTTACCCCATCAAAAAATAAGGGAAGGATATAATAGTCATCACTCGAGCTAATTGAGAAATCTCTTCCCAATTAAATGGGCTGGAACTTAATACACATCATAATCATATATTGAGCAGTGGAATTCCAAAACATTGATCAGTTGTGCATTCAAAACTGAAAGCCTAATATTTACAATCATTTACAACAGAGTTTTAGTTACCAGAATGTTTACAATATCAGCAAATTAACTAAGCATCTAGCCTAAGTATCCCAAACGAATCATATAAATTTCAGTGCTCTAGGTGCAAGACCTTCTCCCAAACCCAAACCTACATATACAAAACACATGCAGTGACCTATAAAGCCCAATAAGGAATAATAAATTCAAAGCATTAAATGTCTTAAGTGGATAAAACCATTAATTTTATCAGTATTTAGAAATGGAACCTGACTAATTAATTTATCACAATAAGCATCTCTTTGAATTTCAATTGTTTTCTCATATATCTTAATTAATTTCCATTAGTGTTTTACATTTCTATAAATGCCACTCAAGAATGCAGCGACTCCAGACATGCAATCACAAACATACAATGCTACCATATAGAGTATCGTATAATTAGTGTTTTTCCAATGGGTCCCATGTGAAACAATTACAATAAGAAAAAAAAAAACAATAAATGTGAATTTGTATTATCTGATGCCAACAGTATCAACAGTATAAACCAATTCATGGAAAAATTGCAGGTGATTTCAAGCCCTTTTACCTCTCTTTGGAAATTCTTGGAAGCGAGGATTTCGTTGGGAACGCATTATTGTTTGGGTAATTAAATTGATTTTTAGTAATACTTGATAAAAATATTTCAGATTGTGTCTGAGTTCTTGAATAATTCCAAATTGGTGATACTTTTTAAAATGTTTGAAAACAAGTATCACTTTGCTATTAATGGAACCACAATTCCCTTTTAGCCACATAAATTACGAGTCATTTAACATAGTTTATAAGTCAGTAAATAGTTTAGTTTGTTGTAAGTCATTTAACGAGTTTAACAAGGTTTACAAGTCAATGACATTCTACTACTAGTTTTGCAACTTGGTTAAATCGATTTGGTATGGATTAGCCACAATCCAAGACCGAAGTTTCTAAATGGTCTCAATAGTGAACCTGACTTATCTAAACCGAAAACTAAACTGAATTTGTAATGAAAAATCGCAACCCAAACTGAACTAACCAAAATCCTGAATTCGATTCAGATGTTTCAGGTTGGGCCAACTTCAAAAGAATTTCTTTCAAAATTTCATACTAAAACGAAATCCCAACTTCAACCCATAAGCAAATAATTTCTGTACATTTAAAAATTATAAACTGTGTTTTACATACATGCAATGTCCAACAGACAAGATTTTAAACTAAAACAAAAGTTAAGAGTAAACGTATATAGTCTATAAGTAATTATTAGGTATTCACGTATAAAATTATGTACGTATGTATATATATATATATAAACATTTCAGTTTAGAAGTATTATAATTATGATTTGGGTTCAATTCAGTTCAGTTTAAATGTTATGACTATGGGTAAGATTTTAATTCGGTTCGGTTTAACCGATGATTCAACCCAAAACCGAACCGAACTAATTTAGGTTGTAAAATTTATAACTAAAATTGAACTGAATAGGGACACAACCTGAACTGAACAGACCCATGCAAAGTCGGTTTATGTTAGTTTGGTTTCGGTTTACCCAACTCAAGTTGCATCCCTAGCTACTTAACGAGGTTTACAAGACTATGGATTGATTATTACATGTCATCTAATTGGCTGTCACAAGTATTTGAACAAGGTGCTTTTTATGTGAATAGATTGTTGAAAGATGTTTACAAGTTAATTAATAAGGTTTAAGGGTATATGATGGCTTCTTAAAAGTCTTTTAACGAGGTCTAATTACAAGTCCATAAATCTAATCTTACAAATTTTCTATATGAATTGTTACAAGTTTTTGAATAAGGTTTATGATTAACTTATGATGCAAAGGGCGTTGTGGTTCATGAATTGTAAAACGAGGTCTAATTACAAGTCCATAAATCTATTCTTAATTACAAGTTTTCTATATCAATTGTTACAAGTTTTTGAATAAGGTTTATGATTAACTTATGGTGCAAAGGGCGTTGTGGTTCATGAATTGTAAAAATAGGCATGGGAAATTGGTTTTAAGTGATGCATTTTCAAAATAATTCAGATCTAAGCTGGGCAATTCTTGATAATTGATTTTTAGTGATACTTTTTTAACATAATTGGGAATCGGTGTCATTGTTCATTAAGAGTTTCTCTAGAAAATACCCTCGAAAAAACTTGCAAACTTAGCTTGTAACAAAATTAGTGAAAATGTTTCCAAAGTCTTTTGAGGGCATGTTCAAAAAAAAAAAATGTTTCCAAAGTCTTTTGAGGGCATGTTCAAAAAAAACTCTTAATGAATAGTAAAATGACACCGATTCTCAATTATATTTAAAAAGTATCATTAAAAACCAATTAACAAGAATTGACCAACTGAATCTGAATTATTTTAAAAAACATTACTAAAAAAAATTGGGAATGAATCTAAATTATTTTTAAAAAATACTACTAAAAATTACGTTTCCCTCCGTTGAGTGTATGCCCTATTACCACGGTTCATGTGCTCACGTTTCATGATGGTATCTAAAAGAATCAATCTCGTTCCTTTGTTGAGGAATATTCTTGAAAAGATTCCTAAAAAATTATGCTATTTGGAATAGGAAGTGTGAAATCGAAGTCCCCGAGGTCAACAAAATATAGACTTAATTTTGATAGTATAAAAAGTTACAATAGAAACGTGAATAATATGATATTACAATAGAAAATGTGAACTTAAGACCGGTTTACTTGAACCCGGGTCAACGAGATTGAGATGCGGACGGGGCTTTGACTTTTATATATATATATATGTGAAATAGTAAAATATGAAACATTTATTAACTTTAACCAAGTAAGTCGAGCCTGAGTGCGCCCAACAAATTCTTCTAATACAAATTTTGTTAATTCTCTCGGGTACTTTCTTTACCCGGAATTAGGTGAACTCGTGGTCTAGAGCATAGTTTGCCAACTGATCAGCGACCTTGTTAGCCTGTTTGAAAATCTTTCGGATCGGTACATTCAGAAATAAACCGCCCATATGAATTGCTTACTCAATCAAGTGCTCTATATATTCCCCACAGTGTGCAGTTTTTGTTCAACAAATAGTCCATGATAATTGCTAAATCACTCATGATACTCAATTGTTTACAGTCCAATGCCAACGCTAGTTTAAGTCCCTCCACGACACCCGACGTTACCGCATTTGTATTGCCAACCTTTTGGGAAATTGCACCAAGCAAATTCCCATCATCATCTCTAATTACTGCACCAATTATAGCATCACCCGGACTTCCTCTCACCGCTCCATCCACGTTGAGCTTGCTCCATCCTGCTCTCATTCTCTCCCATTTGATAAATTGCTCTTCATTCTTCTTTTTTCCTGCACCTCTTTCCTTTTCCATGATCGTAGCTGAATCTCTCTGCAGTGAAAAGAAGACAAAAGAAGACAGACCTAGTAAGTGCAATGGTGGGTGCTTTCAAAAATTGCCTTAGTTCTAACATTCCACACTGTCCAGCATATATTGGCCCATGCCGCAGTCGATCTTCCTTCATGATTCTCTTCTTTATCCATTTTCATAAACTCAAAGTCTTGTTGTTTAGAGTTGTGAAATTGATTTGGCTTGGGCAATCTTCCACCGATCACTACAAAAAAAGTCTTTTTATTACAGCACTTCAAAAGTGCCCTTATAATATGAAAAAATGCCGTCTCAAGTGGTGTTGCATTATGTTATAGCGACAACTTATAACAACACTTTGAGATATGCCGCTATAAAGTGACTTTTTACGGCATTTAAAAATGCTGTAAAAATATAAGCTATTACGAAATTTTTTTAAAGTGTCGTAATAAAGTTTACTAGCACTTGAAGGCTTTAGCGGCAGCCACCAAGTGCCGCTAAAAGACAATTACTCAAAATACTTAATTGAGACAGTTTAATTGCACCCATTTTACATGCAAATTCCACAGCAATATCACAAAAGTATTTTCCCATACATACACCACATTTAACACAAACTTGCTGCACCTGGATTTAGCAGCAGTGGGAGGAAAAAAAATGCGTGCTATGAATAATCAATATTGCAATGCCTAGTGATGCAGTGGTTGTATTGGCTGGGTTTGGTCGTGGCAGCACCTCAACGTGTAACTTGAGATTGTTTTTGCAGTTGTGTGGCTTGCTGCTGGTGAAGTAGCGAGTGCCTTGTCCATCGTTATATGGTCGCTAAAGCCTGGATGATACCTGTCTTTAAGTCGTCGAAGTCTTCAACACCAAAGCTGAAACGAACCAAGTTGTCCTTAATGCCATACTTCTCTCTCTCAGATCGGCTAAGATCCCTGTTTCAAAGTATATGAAAGTAGTATAAATCCTTATTAAATTGCTGTGCCAATAAAGTGCATTCAAGTTCTATGTATATGAAAGTAATATAAATCATCAGTAAATTGCTATGCCAGTAAAGTGCATTTAAGTTGTGTGTTAAAACATACTCCAGAGGCACTCTACAGTTGCCGATTCTAATGCAAGGGGCTGTGTGAAAGAGAATACCCCAAAGACAAAATAAATAAAACAACATTATTCAAGGCAATATTTGGAAAGGATTTATGAATACCAATAGGACATGATGATAGGCTGATCTACAATGCTCTCAAGCCTCCAAAGGACGGAGCAATATAGGTGATCTTCAGAGCATCAACAAAGTTTGCAGTGGTCATCAAGTCTCCATCAACCTATAGAGGCAACAAAATGCTAATAATAATTTGAAGTAGAACCCCAGAGGCAAAAAGAAACAATCCATGCATTCAAGGAACAGAAAATCTCACCTCGAAACTAACCACAGCACCAAAACCAGTCATCTGTCGCTTGGCAATGTCATGCTCTGGATGACTTTGTAGGCCTGGATAATAGACACATACCACCTGCCAAATGATGTCATATCAGAATTTTACCACATCATGGAATCTTGATGCTCTGGATGACTTTGCAGGCCTGGTTATCATTTCTCTATGTGATTAAGCAACTTCAGATCAATCTGTTAATTTGGCAGTGAACTAATTCTTATGTAAAACCAAAAACCTACAGTCCCTAGTTCAAGGTAGTGCATATAGAGCCAAAGCACGCAACCAGGACAATCCAAAAGAGATAGCAAATAATAATTGATAAACATATATAGGATTCGCCAAGGTCAGCAGTAAAGTGATGAATTATCACAAACCTGGGACTATACCACTGGTTTTAGGAGATTCTGGTGGAGCATGAACTACAAGATTTTGAATGTGAACATTTCTGCAATATGAGAAGGCATAAAGATGAAATCAACTCCTTGTATTCTACTTAACTTTTATTCACCTTTGTTGAATAGGTTACATATAAATGACATGAGACAGAGTAGTCCATTTAACAGAATATAACCCGCATACCTGCAATAGACTGGATGAATGGTCCAAGCTGGAGAGTTCAAAAATGTTAGATTTGAAATTACAACATTATTGGATTTGATAAAGTCCACAAGATTAGGACAGCTGTAGTTTAAGGTGTGAGAGCTGAACAAATCCCACCAAACAGAACCTTGACCATCGATAGTTCCATTATCACCTGATAAAACAAATGAATGTAAGCATGAGACAGTAAAGAACAGAAGATTCCTACAAACAAAACCCATTGACATTGGGATGCTAAATGTTCATTAATGTCATACCTGTTATCACCACATCATTTAACATATACCCACTGATCAAACTGCCATATCTTCCACCTGGAAGTTCAATTCCTCGACCATATGAGGGCAATGGCTCAACAATAACCCAATTAGATGGATCTTGCAAAAGTAAGTAAAATAAGAGTCAACATTTAATAAATTCAGAATTAAATGATATACGTCATCAAAGACCAAGCCTTTGGAAAGTAAACAAGAAAAGGAGAGATGGATCTTCCTTAGGAAAACATACAAAAAACAAAAAATTTGAGAGAGATTTTCATCAAGTTCTTCACAGGTGCTCTTAAATGCAGCTTTAAGCTAGCAAGTTTGACACTTGAATATATATGTACAGCATGTAAAAGCTGGTTATTTAACCTTTAAAAAGATAGTTCCAAGACTAACAAGAGAAAAACAAATACTCCATTAAGGAACAGGGGTATTATAAGCCCAGCCCAAAGTGTTCAAGCATCCAATGGAGATCAAGGAAAAAAATATAGAAATTACTCTAGGGAATGAAGGATAAACAAGTTGACAGAATAGATATTGAGGCCTGTATTTGAGTTCACTAATATTCAGTCATTTCAGGGGTTTAAAATAATTGTAACTGACAATATGCCTCAAAAGAACACTATAAATCTTTTAATCACGGAATATAATTTTCTTATACTAGAACTTTCTAAATTACAACTAAGTGGGACCATCATACTGTTTGGCACCTTCTTGAAACCCCATCAAGAAGGTGCAAAATAGTATGAAGAGGAAGACTTCCAAACAGAATACAAGTGAGAATTGCACACTGAAGTCACCAAAGAGTACAAGTTTATGGCAGCCAAGGAAGACGCCAGAGATTGGAAACATAAAATGTAATAATACAGGTAAACGGAGTAGTGCAACAAATTGCAGGAGACTGGAAACTGTCTGCGGTTACAATGATCACTACCAATTTGTCCACTAATATCTCAGATCAACCGAACTAATACGACAACCACTGCCTATTTGCCAATTGCTGGAATTAAAATACAAGCACAAAAATACATATGAATTAATAAGATGAAACTAATTAAATCACAGATGTAATACGAGATCATTAGCCATGAAAGATGTAAATGTATGAAAAATCGAAATCCAACATGTCTCTTAAAATTTAGCCAAAATAAAAGAAAATTGAGCATATCACTGCGTTAAATTAGGTTTCAACGTTCCGTACATGTTCACGCATGGGAACGAGGATTTGATCAAGCGGCTCGCTTCTCTCGATAGCATCCTTAACATACTTCTGAAGAAACCAAAGTGATTCTTCCAAAGAAACTGCAAAATTCAATCAAACAAAGCTATCATTATCGGATCAACGACCATAAATACCTGCGCACAGAAACTATGATGGAATTTAGATCACTGTCAAATATTAACAGAAACGAACCACCAGAGCCTCTTTGCGAGCCCAAACCAAGACGAGAAATAGCGTCTTCGAGTTTTTTGGAACGAGATCTAAGCAAAGTATTCATCGTTCGACCAACAGTCGAAGTAAGCATCGGATTTGCATCAGATTTACATAGAAGTTCTTCCATAGCTGAAAATCAATGATCTCGATCCGGTAACCCTAGCAACATCAGAATAACTAGGTTAAACAAGAGATTCATGAGGAAACAATGGAACCGTCGGAATGTATAAGATGAAAACCTAACATAAGAGAAAACGCTACCTCGGCACTCTTGAGGCTTCCCGCTCTCACCAGAGAATGAATTTGTTTTCCGCCTGAGAGATTCATTCGCTGAGTGCAAATCGACAACAAAAAAATGAAAAATCGGTTTTTAGGGTTATTTTTTAAAATAATTCATATTCAATCATCCAATTCTTTCTGATTGGTAATTAATTATGTTTTCTTTACATAATTAAGAACTAGTCTTCTTTCAAATAATTGCATGACTAAATCTGAATTATTTTCATAATACATCAATTAAATAAATTTACCCAAAAAAAATTACTTTATTTTCAATAATTATTTTATATTTATAGCGGCATTTCATAGTAAAGTGCCGTAACAAATTGTTTTATAGGGGCATTCAGTTAAAGAATGCCGTAATAAATCGTTTTATAATGGCATTTTTTAGGAAATGCGGTAATAAATAGTTTTATAATCGCATTTTTAGAAAAATGTTGTAATAAATTGTTTTATAACGGCATCTGCATATAAAATGCCGTATTTAGGCACATATAACGGCACTTTTTTATAAGTGCCCTTATATTAGTGTCGTTATGTCACTTTTTTTTTTGTAGTGCATGCATCCAAACCACAATGCTCTTGTGAAATCACACCTACCAAAAAGATGCATGTTATTCTCTTGCTCTTGATTGCATAATACGCACATCTCAATAGGAGTTCCTATTCTACTATGCAATAAATCATTTGTAACATTACTACCTTGCAAGTATTTCGTTAAGAAAAATCTGAACTTCTGCAAGCATGGGATTTTATAGATTTTTAGCCACAGTTTTTCTTCCAATCTGTTCCCTCCCAGCTCAGTTAACATTCTATAGAAGGATGCAACAGTGAATTTACCTGAAGATGTACCCTTCCATATTACCTTGTCCTTGTTTGCAAACTTACAAACGGAGAAGCTCACAATCTAATCAGCAACTTGATGTGGACAAATTCCTCTTACTGTCTCCTCATTCTAGCTCTTGCCTTGATGGTTTATTAGCCACCCTCGTGCAACTTCCATACTGGATGTCATCAGTTTCCCCTTATGTAATGCTCTCCAACCATGTGCTATCTTTTATATCAATGTTGTCCCCATTTGCTATGGTCCACTTCTTTCCCACTTGGATGGCCTCTCTACCTGGACACAGCTGCTTCCATAACCAAGATGACCTCCTTCTGCATTTTGCTTGAGAGAAATCTTCACTTGGGAAGTATTTAGCCTTTATAATTCTCGTCCACAATTATTTTCATCAGTTTCAAGTGACCAAGTGACCTTTGCAAACATTGCTTTGTTGAAATTTGAACTATTTTGGACGGGGCTTTGACGCGTCCTATACAGGCATCATGCGCTAATAAGCATAGTAAATGTTGCCGTACGTACAAGACGATGTAGACTCTCCCCAAGCTCGCATAAAAACTGCTTTTGCCTTCATTTCAGTCTGCAGTCTCTCACTTCCTCTCTTAATTTGGGGTCTTGGGGAGGCTTTCTTCCCAGTTTTGAGCAAAAATTTCTAAAGATCTATTATATCTTCTTTCATCCTTCCAGGTAAATCATTTCTTGCTTTTGAATCTCTTCAGTCACAGTTTTGGTAGTTTGTTTGTAGTTAGTTGTTAAGTGCTCCAGATTGGGTTTTGTCTCATGTTTGCTATGCTTTTTCAATGCTATAGGTGCATTTATGCAATTTTTGCTTATTATGAATTTATATGTTTTGTTTAAAAACATATTTTTATGTATTTTATAGCATAATCGGGTGAGACCCAGCTCACCACATTACCAACCCAATAAGAGCAAATTAGGGTTTGGTATTGGCTAAAGGTGTAGTGCCCTTGTAAAATCCCAGATTTTAGTAACTTGACTAATTGGTTAATAATATGCAGGAGATGACATCTTGGTTCAACCCGGAGGAGTTCAAGTGAACCGGAGATGATAGGAGAGCCTATATAAGGTGAACACCTGATTATTGACCAAATATAATTTTAATATAATAATTATTGTGCTATTATATTATTGGTAGGACTTAATTGTATTATAACCAAGGAGAATAAATAAGGAGTTGGTCGAACCCAAGGAGAGTGGGTTGACCTAAGGGTTTAGTTGGTTTAAAGATTTAAGGTTTATTTGTAATTTGGTTTAATGAAAAGAGGGCAATTAAGTAAAAGTCATTAAATATTAAACTAAACCTAGTAGTGCATGGAATTGCTATTTACGTGGAGTTTATAAACTCAATTTAGAATCAGCCGTGAGATTTCCTTGCTTGTTTCCTATTTCCTGCTCCTAGTTGCCTTGTGATCAAACCTAAACCCTGAACAACTGTTGGAGCCATCTTAGAGAAGGAGGAGTATTTTGGTGCATAGAAAACTCAAGTAAGAGCCATATAGAGATAAGTTCTGTTCTGGAGATTTTCGTATGTTATAGAGTCTTAAAAGTGTGATTTTTGAACCCAGATGTGATCGGACTTGTTGGGATCATTTGACAAACTTTGGGGTGATATTTCATGGCTTTTAGAAAAGATTTAAGTCCCTTGACGCTTGCATAAAATCTAAATTCGTGTTTACACGATATTCATGGTTATTCGATATTTGATGTGTTGATTTCATTAATTATGATGTTTTATGTGTTGGGAATCGTTCTAGCATATATATAAAGTATTTTAGAATGATTTAAAATGGTTTTAAGGCATTGAATATTGAGTTGTGGAATTTTCATTGAATTTCGTAAAGTTACGGATTTTTCACGTATTGTGTCGCCTGAGTAGTCGCTCGAGCGCCCTATGTAATTATTCAAAACCCGAGAACAATTTTACCCAGATTGAACTACCGCTAGAACAGTCGCTCGAGCGACCTATTGAGCGACTTACACTGAATTAACCTATTTTGTAAGGCCGATCGAGCGCCCTTGGCCGCTCGAGCGACCAGTCTGTCAGATTTTGGAAAACTTGACTTTTCAACCTAATTTTCACTAAGTGGTTTTATTCAATTTTAACCTATGTACCATCAAGATTGGGGTATTTGGGAAGTGTTTACACTGGCGTATGTTTAAAATTCCATTTTATAAAGATTTTGGATAGATGTTTCTAAAGAGGCACTTTTAATTGATTCTATTGCTCCAAAAGAATTTACTTTTAACCAAGGTTGGTTTTGTTAGTTTATACACCTGTATTTGGGTGATATGAAGGTATTGTGTGCATCGATGGAGTCAATACACATTCGGGACATATTAGCCCGTTGAAACCTGGAGTTTTGGACATATGACTTGGTGCATTCTGTTTTGGTTTTGGGTCAGTGGTGTGACACGGCTGATGCTTGATTTATTGTATCCCACATGGGCGGATTTGGTTACAGATATGGTTCTGTATTTTTGTGGGTGTTATTAAGAAGTATGTCCATTACCCTAGTTGGTTTTCTCACTGTTAAGTGGGCTTAGCAGTTATATGGATCCATAGAATAGCTAGTAAGTGAAATGTATATTAGAGGGGTTTGAATTCTGTGTCTGAGGCATTCCATCATCTCGAGGATGGTACCGCTCCTGGATTGGTCGGTCGCTACGTTACCCACTCCTGGATTGGTTGGGCCGTACATGCTAACTCATGGTTGGGTTCTTCCGTTGGTGTTGAATAGCCAGACTGCAGGGTGGCTGGTCCATCGTAATTCGATTAGGTAGCATACTGGCACATGTCTACTCTTTTTATCTAGTATACTATTTCATGAGTCCCATGAGGTGGAAAAATTGTATTTCTTTGTTGTCTTGAATTCTTATTGTGATTATTCGGATTAAGCGTTGCATATTTTATTGTAGTCAACTATTTGCATGACTGCTTACTGAGATGCTGTTTCTCACATTATTGTTTTATCGGTTTTGTTTTCAGATATTCTTGGAGAAGACATTGCTGGAGTAGAGACACCGGGGAATTACTGTGATTACTAGGAAGAAGATTATTTCATTCTTGTGTAGGTCCAGAGGGACATGGAGAACCATTTAGATTTACTTTTCTTAGGGATTATTTAGTATTTTGATTGAGGAGTTTGATGTTATTTTAAAGATGATTGGTATATTTATTCCATACTCTTTGTGGATGTTATTTAGTTGAACCTTTTCTAGACTTCATAGATGAAATAAAAAAGGATTATTTTGGTAGTTTAATTCCGCGCTTTCTGAAAGATGTTCTTATTTCCGCACTTTGATATAATAAATGAAGTTGTTTAAGTCTGAAATAGTGTTTTGGGCCATTTTCCCTAACGAACCAAATTTGGGTTTATGTGTTTAAATAAACCTGGATCCGGGGCGTTACAGCCCCGGATCCGAATTGTTTATTAAAGATATAACTCGTCTCACGGTAACACAATGCTTGAGCCCATAGCAAGCCAAAGCCATAATATAATTCAACAATTATATCAATATCAGAGTGTGGAAAAAAGGGAAATAAAACCAACTAAACTAAAACTTTATTACTTCATAAAATCTGATCAAGTCTTCAAATAGAATAATAAAACTCCTACTATAAAAATCTGAACACGAATGTTCCCTAAATCACTCACTCTCATCTCTCCAATTTATAAAATAAACTTCCTAAGACTGAAAATAAACTCGCTAAGGCATAAATCAAAATCCTACATAAGACAATAGTAATCGTCTTCCACATAGTCGTCAGATAGATACTACTCACTAATACTGTAGACACCTCAAATTGCACTACAAAAAGAGAAAGCAATAAAAACATGTAATTAGAGCTTAAAACAGGTCAAAATGCATAAAAATCTGACCAAACAGGCTTTGCCCGTATTTCATTCACGGGCCGGTCGCGCCCGTAACAGCTCTACGGTCAGGCACGCCTGTATTAGAAATACGGGCACCATTGGACCGTAAATCATTTACGGTCACTAAAGACTCGTGCGAGTTTTATTCTTCTCTCGATTTCCGAGCTTTATCTTTAGTCCAATATCCCTTTAAATGAGCGAATTATGTCTTTTATTCGCTGAAGTCACCTTGGTTGGCTATGGATGGGCATTATCTCCAATTTTCACTCTATCCTGAGGATCAGGATATATCCTTCGGGACCAGCTTGCCCCTGTGCTTGCCTATAAATAGAGGTGAGATTCTCAAGCTAAGGGCCACGAAATTTTGAAGAATCAAGAGCTCTAAGAGAAGAAAGGAATCCCTGCTGCTCTGCTTGCTGAATCCAGGTAAGTCCCTTTCCCTTTTTATTTCATATTTTCAATTCTAGAAGTAATAGGATCATCTCTATTGCTGTAGAATAAGGCCATCTTCTATATTCTGTATTCCTAAACTTATCTCTAAGTACCTCAAGAGTCTCTCTAGCCGTAAAACGTGAAGAGAGAGCTAGGGGAAAGGGGAACAGGTGGATCCCTAGAATAGGACCCCATAATCTGTTTTTCTATTTTTTTTATAGAATAAGGTCTTTGATTGTGTTTGTGTACCCAAACCTATCTCTAAGTACCTCAAGAGTCTCTCTAGCCGTAAAACGTGAAGAGAGAGCTAGGGGAAAAGAGAACAATTGGATCCGTAGGGTAGGCCCCCATGTGCTCTAATTTGTGAGATGTGGCTGTTTTTGATATCCTGATCATGTTTTAATGATTATATTTTATATTTGGATTGATCCTATGAGTTCATGGTGATTATAGCATGAAATCCTATTTTTCTCCTAAAATTTTGATTTTTCACCCTTTTGCACCTACAGCACTGTTTTCGTGATTTTTGTGATATTAGGCTAAGATTCTGGATTCATCATGATCAATATGATAGATCTGGATTCACAGGCCTGAAAGTAAATTCTAGGGTTTCATGATGTGGTTTTGAATCGTTTTTCTTTTGAGATAAGACCCTACGGTCTAAGTTCTCTCCTTTTGATGTTTTTCATAAACTTGGGTATTTTTGGTTTTTATTTCTGGATTTAATGTGAAATTTGGGCTTTATATATGTCCTGGATTATTCAAGTTCAATTTTGAAAAAGTTCATAAAAATCATATTTTTCTAGATTTCTAGAATTTGACTTGAAGCAGATTTTTGGATTTTTCACTTTATTTGATTTTATCTCAATTTTATTTTAATCATGAAACCCTAGGAGTGGTATGATCATATTTGAAAGTTCTGGATCAATCAGACTATTCGTATGAGAAAACCATACATGTTTGTCTTTTTTGTGATTTTTTGTGATTTTCATAGCAAGCCTTTTTCCTTTATTTTAACATGAACAATACCTGGCAACCGCCTTGTGTGGATGAATAGGGGTGCCTAACACCATCCCCTGTTCATAACCTAATTCCCTTACCTATCTCTGGTTGTTTTTTTTAGGAGGGTTATTTTTACCCTAAATTTGCCTTTTGTGCTTATTTGATATTTTGGTGTCCATTCACACCTAGATTGAATGGTGGCGACTCTGTGTTTTTAATGAATCCCGCGTGATGATCAGGGAAGTCATTAGACTGATTTTTTCCCATGTCTCACAACTGGCGACTCTGCTGGGGATTTATGGATTTGAGCCTTTTGGTGTTTGTTCATGATTTTGATGTTTTGGATTTGCTTGCTATTTTGTATTTTTAGCATGTCTTTCTTTTGCTTGCTGTTTGGTGTTCTTAAGCATGTGGGGTATGTTTTAAATCTGATTTATTGCTTAAGAGTTCATGGGGGTAGAAACATGCTTAATTTTGATTTATAGGATTGTTTCTAGAAACATGCGTAGGGGAGGTTTATTTTGATAAACCATGCTTATTCCTTGCTGTATTTTAATATGCATGTTTTAATTTCCAGCATGTTTTCTATGATGTATTTTGGATATATAATATAAGCACATGTTGGCATGATTTGGATGATTTTTGTGAGCATGATTAGGTGCTATAGGGTTGCTTGTTTACTTACGTTTACTTGCTTTAATATGCTCCCTATATGTCTTGGTTTGTTTATGCATGGCTGCGAAAAGAGTAGCAAGGGTTGGGACGTTGTGAATGCACCCTATTTTTACAATGCACTGTGCACATTTTATTTTTTTACACAGCCTACCTATAACCTATAGGAAGTTGAACCCGAATGTGTATAGCTTGGCGCACCGAGGTTGTTACTTCGGAAAGTGAAAGTGAAAACATTCACCTTAGAACTTTGGGCTAATGATGTGATGATAATGTGGATCTGGGATTTTGGTCATCACTAGGCTTGAGTTCTAAGTTGCCATTAAGCCAAAACCCAAAACCCCTATGCTTGAAGGTGGAGATACACGTTTTTGGCTAAAGTAAACAATTACGTGGGAATATGGGTTTGTAATTGAGGGAAGGCCATTTGCATGGCTGACAAACCAGGGCATAATGTGGATGCCATATTGAAGGTAAACAAGGTAACAAGGTAGCCTTAATTTTTGCATTATTTTCATGTCATAGGGGTGTCATGGTGCCCATTGGTTTGGGGACAAAATTGGTCCCAGATATGCATGGTTCTTAAGCATGGTGTAGCCCATTGGAAGAGTCTCTAACTCTATTTAGAATCAATCCTACCCAATGTTTGTACAAGAGGCAACAAAACGGTACCAAAGTATGAGTATGGTGTCTATTTGGAGGGAACATGTGCCCTCCTAAGCATGTATTTTTGCAAATATGTCAAAGTCCACTGTAGGACAGCTTAGAGGCCTAGCATGGGTGAACCGTATGTTTGGATGAGCAATCAAAGGGATCAAACCATGAAAAAACTGAAGAAACATAAAGCAGCTCCGTAAAACCGTAGTTTTAACAAGGACTGGGCTCGCCCGTAGTAACTATACGGTCTGGGCTCACCCGTATTAATCATACGGTCACGGCTTGCTCGTAATTTAAATACGGGCATAGCCGAACCGTACTGTGTATACGGTCTCAGCGGAGAATTCAATTTTAATCAATTTTTCTCAACCAAAATCCTGTTCCTTTAACCTTTAAATGATGAAAAGAAGATGATTTTGAATAAAATGCTTCAAAAAAAAAAGAAAGAGTGTAAAAAAAAAAAAAAAACCTGTTAGGCCCCTGAAAGCCTTTGAATTTCAGAGCTTTTTTCAAAAACTCCTTGGGCCTCTGAAATCCTTTGAATTTCAGACTTTTTCTCAAAACACCCCTGGGCCTCTGAAAGCCTTTGAATTTCAGACTTTTCTCAAAAACTCCTTGGGCATCTGAAAGCCTTTGAATTTCAGATCTTTTTCCTTTGGGCCTCTGAAAGCCTTTGAATTTCAGATCTTTTTCCTTTGGGCCACTGAAAGCCTTTGAATTTCAGATCTTTTGGGCCTCTGAAAGCCTTTGAATTTCAGATCTTTTTTCTTTGGGCCTCTGAAAGCCTTTGAATTTCAGATCTTTTGGGCCTCTGAAAGCCTTTGAATTTCAGATCTTTTGGGCCCCTGAAAGCCTTTGAATTTCAGATCTTTGGGCCTCTGAAAGCCTTTGAATTTCAGACTTTTTCTCAAAAACTCCTTGGGCCTATGAAAGCCTTTGAATTTCAGACTTTTTCTCAAAAACTCCTTGGGCCTCTGAAAGCCTTTGAATTTCAGATTTTTGTCAAAAAACTCCTTGGGCCTCTGAAAGCCTTTCAATTTCAGACCTTTGCCAAAAAATCCCTGGGCCTCTGAAAGCCTTTGAATTTCAGACTTTTTCTCAAAAACTCCTTGGGCCTCTGAAAGCCTTTGAATTTCAGACTTTTTCTCAAAAACTCCTTGGGCCTCTGAAAGCCTTTGAATTTCAGATTTTTGTCAAAAAAACTCCTTGGGCCTTTGAAAGCCTTTGAATTTCAGACCTTTGCCAAAAAATCCCTGGGCCTCTGAAAGCCTTTGAATTTCAGACCTTTTTCAAAAATCCCCTGGGCCTCTGAAAGCCTTTGAATTTCAGATCATTTTCTCTTTTTTGGGATCTGTTGGAAGCCCTAGAATATTCCAACAATTCAATTCAATTCAAAAAAAAAAAAACAAACAAAAACACAAAAAAAAATGAGCAAATAAAAAACAAATCCAAACTCGTGTTCACCCAGCTTGCACATAGGCATTCCTAGGTAGGTGAAGGAGATTAAATGGGTATTAATATATTCTGTTTATTTTTGCCAGGTACCAAGTACACTTGCAATCATAGCTCCTGTAACCAGATCAAGAGCTCGCGCCATGAATCCCATTGAGAATGAAGCTAATGCTCCTCATCCAGATGTTGCCCTGCTCCAAGAGCAAGTAGCAGGACTAGCCCGAATGCTAGAGAACATACTGTCCGTGCAGGACCAACAAGTGTAGGCCCAAAATCAAGCATCCACTTCCAACCCTGCACCTCCACCACAAATCAATATTCCGCCTCCAGTTCAACCAATTCCTGAACCAGTCTATGAACCCACCCCTGAACCTATACTGATTAGGGATGAGACAGTTGAGTCAGACAAAGCTAAGGAAAAGGAAAGGATGAGGGAAGAAGTTGAAAGGAAGTTCCTACACAAGCTAGAAATGATCCAAGATGAACTTAGAGAAGTAAAAGGGGTGAGCAACTTTGGGCGCACCAATTTTGAGGACTTATGCCTATACCCCAATGTTAACCTACCAGCTAAGTTCAAGTGCCCAGACCTAGACAAGTATGATGGCACTGGTTGCCCCATGAGCCATCTGAAGTTGTACTGTGGGGCCTTATGCCAGTTTGGTCGAGATGAAGGTGTTCTAATTCAGCTCTTCCAAAGGAGCCTGACTGGAACCGCTTTAAGGTGGTTCGCCACTTTGGACCATGGAAAGATTAGAAGATGGAAGGACCTAGCAGATGCCTTCCTAGCTCAATACCGGTTCAATTCAGAGATCGTGCCAGACAGGTACGACGTAATGAGAATGAGCAAAGGAAGGGATGAGACTGTAAGACAGTATGCTAAGAGATGGAGGGAGACAGCCTCTCAGGTAAGGCCACCTATGCTAGAACAGGAGATGATTTATGTATTCATCAGTACCTTGGGTCAACCATTCTACAGCCATTTGGTGGGTCAGACCACCACGAATTTTGCTGCCTTGGTTCAAGTGGCTGACCGAATTGAAGACGGGATCAGGACAGGTAAAATAATTGACCACTCTCCCATGGTTAATCAGTAGGATCCTAACCTGAAGAAAGGAAATGGGATGAAGAGGAATGGGAACAAGAAAGAAGGGGAGGTGAACATGGTACAGCCACCATCTGGCCCTAACAAACCCATACAAATCAACATACCTGCTCATTTTCCTACTCCATCTGTTCCACCTACCCAGGCCCCTATGAGGGTTAATGTTCCAACAACACCTTCAGACCAAAAAAGGGTTTTTACTAAGGAGGAAAAGGATGCCTACTTCGCAGCAAGGAGAAATAGGGTTTTTACCACTATTCCAATGACTCCTTCTCAGTTGCTGCCCACTTTATTGCAGGCAGGGTATATCACCTTAAGAGAGCCCAATCCGAATGCGTCAAAGGGGAGAAATTATGACCCCTCCACCACTTGTGATTTCCATATGGGTGCACCTGGGCACCCTACTGACAAGTGCTGGCCTTTGAAACATGCTATTCAGGATTTACTAGACTAGAATACCCTGTCTTTCAATACAGGGGCTCCTAATCCTCCAAGAACTGATATTGGACAAAACCCGCTGCCCCAGCATCATGGGGCAGGCCCGTCTAATGTCATAAGGGTCATCTCCTCTGACAAAATAACCTTTGACCCATCTCAATTAATTGCTCCTATAGGGACAACGGTCAAAGTGTATTTTGACAGAAGAAATGAAGGCAAGGAAATAAATGTGAATTCAAAAGGGAATGATAGTGCTGCAAAGAACATTAGCTCATCTTTGGACCGGGTCTCATCTCTCATGGCCCAAATGAACATTGCAAAACCACCTTTGGTCATCAATTGCAGTCCATCTACCTTTACTCCACCCATTCAGTCTAAGCCACCATTGGTCATAAATTGTGACCCTCTTAGTGCATCAGTCACTTCTGCAACCCCTCAATCAAAACAACTTACACCATTGGTTGTTAAAGTTCCTCTTACTCAGACTCCCATAGCCAAGTCCAAACTTCCCCCATTAGTGGTAAATGTCCCTAAGCTTTCCTACTTTGAATCGGCTGTACCATGGAACTACAGTGAAGCATTTACCACTACATTCCCTGCAATTGAAAGCAAAGAAGAAGTGAACCTCATGACAAGGTCAGGAAAAGGTATGGGGGAGGAAGAAAAACAGAAAGAAATGGGAAAAGAAAAGAAAGAAGAGGAGAAAAATAAAGGAAAGGCCAAGGTAGGGAAAGATGCCCCTCAGGTAGTTGACAGTGATGCTGCTGAACTCATTAAGATCATAAAAAAGAGTGAATTCAATGTTGTTGAGCAGTTAAATAAAGTCCCTGCCCAGATCTCAATACTGGGTTTATTGTTGAATTCTGAAAAACATAGGGAATCTCTGTTAAGGGTACTTCAGGGGGCCTATGTGCCTAAAAATATTGAACCAGACCAACTAAGCCGGATGGTTGGGCAAATTTTATCCCATAATGTTATAACCTTTTCTGAGACTGAAATCAGCCCATCAGGGTACCATCATGTTGATCCTTTGCACATAGCTGTGCTCAGTAAGGGTTGCATGATAGCTCGGGTCTTGATTGATAATGGGTCGGCTCTGAATGTCTGCCCATTAATAACCTTTGTTAAGCTCGGTCTGGAGCAAAATAAAATCAAACAGAATAAAAGAATCATAAGAGCCTTTGATAGCTCTAAAACACACTCCCTAGGGGAGGTTGAACTGTCGGTTACAATTGGACCGTATATTTTTAACATCACATTTGAGGTGATGGATATACCTGCAGCCTTCAACCTACTCCTAGTGTAACGCCCTGGATCCGAGTTACATGAAAAACCCGTAACTCGTACCCAGAGGTTATTGTATTTTATAGGATCGCACTACCAGAGTAAAGAAAACATGAAACTAAATAATTCTATGCAATAGAGTGCGCTAAACAATCCCAAAGTAAAACTCACATGACCAAATTTCACTACCCGCAATTATCGGCTCTCCATGCGTATCTGAAAAACAAACAGAAATAAAAGAGTGAGATACGAATATCTCAGCGAGTAGCACATGCATGCAGAAATACACATCTTCAAATTTAAAACTTCTATGATCGAATAATCAGACGAGAAAACAAGGAATAACCGGTGAAGTCTGTGTACCCTTTTCTTTTATATTGTTGACCCCAGAGTATAGGAAACCATTTAAACTATAAGCAATTAACATCGGTAATACCTTGGTCAACAAAAACCCAGATCAGTTCCAGAAAACATTATCATTATAATCCATGCTTCAACAAGACAAATTCCACTAAGTATCCCATGGTATTCCAACTGATAAGTAAACAACAAGTCCACATGGTCAATGTCATACAAATATTTGATTGGTTAATCAACATGCCAGAGCGACCTCCACACCTCCATGTACACAGTTCCGGCCTACTCAGGGTTTCGGATACTCTGAAATGACGGCCTACTCAGGGTTTCGTCATCCAATGCCGGCCTACTCAGGGTTTCGACATTGACAACCAGGCCTACTCAGGGTTTCTGGCTGCTCTACACCAGTCGTGGCAACACTCCATGGCCATGCCATTACTCCAATAAAATAAAAGTATCACATTACTAAGCTTAGACATCTGGATCCAGGACAAGCTAGACCAAAACAGTAAAACATCGTATAATCTCAATTCCAATATCAAAGTAAAACCATTCATTTCACATCATGTAAAACCCATCACAGTTCATCACCTGTCCCTCTGGACCAAGCAGTACCTCAAGTACTTTCAGCATTTTCTCATTTCCGTAACACATGCCATTTAGAAACAAAACTCAATTCATTCATACCAAGGGAATCTTTACAATACATTTAAAGTTTCCAAACAAGTGAAACCAGAATAGAATAACTCCTCAATCAAAACAGTGTAGAAAACAGAGTAAATGTAACTGGTAACTCTTAGTGGTTTGGTATCCGGCACAACACTCATAATTAACCTAAACTCAACTTGGAAGCTTTTAAGAAGTTCACTAAATTTTCCTCTAATAATTTTCATAGGCAAGTAGATTCCAAGGTTCCCAAACAAGTGAATAGTGAAGTGGTTTAACCCTTAAGACACCCAATTACTCTTGGTTAAATCAGATTTCCATTTCAGTAAGTATAATAGGGTATGTGCTCACTTCCTGAAGTGGGCGCCAGGTGAGTCGGCGGTAAGAAAAACAGGGTAAAATGTAGCTTGCGCTCACTCGACGCTAAGTGAGCGCGAGATAGGAGCCAGCTGAGCGCCGGGTTCGTGCGAGCTCGGCGGTAAGAATAATCTTAACTAGGCGCCTACCTCCTAGGTGAACGCAAGTGGGCGCCAGGTTCGCGGATACCCACTGCGATTTTCAGTTCTCTGTATATTCGAGATCTCCAATTCTGGCTGGTTTGTTTAGGTTTGTTATTGCTCCAATACCCTCCTAATACTCCCAGAAGACTTCCCAATCACTTTTGGATTTAATCTGAATACATTTAATTTCAAGATAAATCTCAGTCTCCGACTCTGTTTCATGTCGTTCCAGAAAACTAAAAAAACTCAGAGATCATTTAAACTACAACCATGCATCCGAATAATCTCGCGAAAACATAAAACACAAAACCCCAGTTGTAAATCAGTGCTACTCACCTTAGTATTGAAAGCCTTCTTCAAACTTCCGGCCATCCTGGGGATTTGACTGCGAGACCTAACCCGCTGGACTGCCGCCCTAACTTTCTCCCGAGCAGCAACTTTTCCCAAATCCCCGAAAACTTATAGGAGCTTCCAATTTATAGACATCGCAAAGATTTGACCTAATTTCCCTTTTATTCCTCGAATCCCTGTTCTACCCTTTATTAATGTAGGGTTTTCCCCGGATCTTAACTATTTAACCAATTTTTTATTTATTTCAGGGTCCGAATGTAACCTATTTATAGTTCCACTTAAATTTCTTTAACACTAATGAACCACAAATTTCCTAGCAATAAATTTTTTTTTGACTGTTAATTTATTTTATTCTATTATTTTTATTATTATTATTTTTTCTCAAAACTGGGGTTTTACACCTAGGAAGGCCGTGGATTCATACAGCTAGGGCTATACCATCTACCCTCCACTAGAGAGTTAAGTATATAAGAGGGCAAAAGGTGATTACTGTCCTAGCTGAGAGCTTAGTTCCTCCCATGTGGTCCCCTGATGTACCCTTTATAAACATGGAAATGACTGCAGACAAGTTGACATTTCACTCTTTTCAATTTGAAACTGTCAATTTTATACTTGGAGGGCATCAGGAAAAAGAAGGAAAGATGACCTGTGCTGAGAAGATGGTCAAGAAAATGATGGGAAGGTACAATTTCCACCCTGGAAAAGGTCTAGCGGTTAACCAGCAAGAAAGAATAGAATCGGTAAAGGCTAAGAAGCTGGTCCACAGAGCAGGATTGGGGTCCAGATCAAGAGTTTGGAAAGGACAGAAGCAGGAGAAAGGCATGAAATTCCCTCACTTTAGGGAAACTTTTCCAAAGCTTTCTCATATGATTCAGCTGTCTCCTCTTCAGGATCAGTTCAAACCACCATACTATAATGTCAACCCTTTTCAAAAGCCTTATGTCCCTACCTTGCAACCATATGTTCCACCTCCACCTACCCAAGCATTGGTTGAGCCTGAACCACAGGCAAAATAGGAGCAAGACTTTTTTGAGGACATTGGAGCCTTTTTTGCCATGACTGAAGGCAACAAAGAAGGAGCAGAGGAGCTACCTTTTATTGATTGGGCTGCAGTACAGGTTCCATCTGGGACCAGCCCTACAGAAGAAGCAGGCGATGCAACTCATCCAGTACTGGTGATTTCTGATGCGGATCCCGAGCTTGGGGAGCAGGCTTGTATCCCTGCCCCAGATTCTTTTATTCTGAATAATTGGGAGGAAACTCCCCTTACTTTTGAAGCCGCATTTGTTTGGCAAACAGACATGGCTTCCAAAAAAAAAACTCCATTAGTGGAAGGCCCTTTTCCTGAAGGTTTTAATGAGCCTTCGTCTTCAGGAAAAGATTTTTTAGAAGGCTCTCAAAAAACACAAAAAGATTTTTCAATTTTTTATAGAAAAGATAAAGTTTTCAAAAAGGTCCAAACCATTTATGAACCATATAAGCAAACAGAATTGGATCAGGTTGAGTATGACTTCGACCTCGAGCTCGACTTTGACCTAATGGGGGTTGAAGAAGAGACCGAGGACGAAGAAGACGACCCTCCAAAAGAAATCACATATCAATTAGAGCGTCATGAAAAGGGGGTCCAACCCAATATTGAAGAGACCATATCTGTAAACCTAGGGACTGAAGAGGACCCAAAAGTAATGAAAATTGGGGTATGCCTATCTAAGGTACAGCGGGATGAAATGATACGGTTCTTAGCTGACTACAAAGATGTGTTTGCATGGTCCTATCGAGATATGCCTGGATTAGACACGGACATGGTTGTACATAGGCTACCGATTTTACCAGATGTTAAGCCAGTTAAGCAGAAACTAAGAAGGTTGAAACCTGAATGGACATTGAAGGTCAAAGATGAAGTGGCTAAGCAATTCCAGGCTGGATTCTTGGCGGTCTCCATATACCCTGAATGGCTTGCAAATATAGTACCAGTGCCAAAGAAGGATGGAAAGGTCAGGATGTGTGTAGACTATAGAGATTTGAATAAGGCAAGCCCAAAGGATGATTTTCCACTTCCACACATAGACATATTAGTAGACAACACTGCAGTACATAGCCTGTTCTCATTCATGGACGGCTTCTCAGGGTACAATCAGATTAAGATGGCTAAGGAAGATCAAGAGAAGACAGCCTTCATTACACCTTGGGGTACCTTCCACTACACTGTCATGCCATTTGGGCTTAAGAATGCAGGGGCAACCTACCAGCGGGCCATGACAGCCTTATTCCATGATATGATCCATAAGGAGATGGAGGTTTATGTGGATGATATGATAGCCAAATCATGTAAAGAAGAAGACCATTTGATCAACTTGAAGAAGGTATTTGACAGACTTAGGAAATACAGTCTAAGGCTTAACCCTGCAAAGTGTGTCTTTGGGGCTACATCAGGAAAATTGTTGGGATTTATTGTAAGCAGAAAGGGAATTGAGATTGACCCAGCCAAAGCTAAAGCAATCATTGAAATGCCATCACCTAGAACGGAGAAGGAAGTTCGTGGTTTTCTTGGAAGGATTCAATACATAAGCCGGTTCATAGCACAGCTCACTGCTATCTGTGAACCAATTTTCAAACTTCTAAGAAAGAATAACCCGACGGTCTGGAATGACGATTGCCAAGAAGCCTTTGACACAATCAAGGAGTATCTATTGAACCCACTTGTGCTAGTGCCACCAACCCCAGGAAGACCGTTGATCTTATACTTGTCAGTTTTGGAGATGTCAATGGGATGTGTTTTAGGGCAGCATGACGAGACAGGCAGAAAGGAAAGGGCGATTTACTACCTAAGCAAGAAGTTCACAGAATATGAAGCAAAGTATTCCCCTTTGGAAAAGACTTGTTGTGCTTTAGTATGGGCAACTCAAAGACTGAGACACTATTTCCTTAGTCATTCCACCTTTTTGATATCCCGAATGGATCCTTTGAAGTACTTGTTTGAAAAACCGGCTTTAACTGGCAGAACAGCAAAGTGGCAGTTGTTACTCTCTGAATTTGACCTCACCTATATCACACAGAAAGCCATTAAGGGTCAAGCCATTGCTGATCACTTAGCTGCACATCCTCTACCAGAATACTAACCTTTGAAGACCAATTTTCCTGATAAAGAAATACTGTTCACAGAAGAGGAGGAAAATGAAAGCTCATGGCAAATGTTCTTCGATGGGGCCGCCAATATGAATGGAAATGGAATAGGGGCTGTTTTGGTCAAGCCAGATGGGTCGCATATCCCAATCGCAGTAAAATTGAGATTCCAGTGTACAAACAATATAGTAGAATATGAAGCATGTATAATTGGGTTACAAGCAGCCTTAGATCATGAAGTAGAGGAACTTGACGTATATGGAGATTCGAGTCTTATCATCTTCCAAACAATTGGTGAATGAAAGACTAAGGATCACAAGTTGATCCCCTATCACCAGTATTTGGAAGAA
This sequence comes from Buxus sempervirens, assembly GCA_947561395.2. Lineage (NCBI taxonomy): Eukaryota > Viridiplantae > Streptophyta > Magnoliopsida > Buxales > Buxaceae > Buxus > Buxus sempervirens. Next base: position 19,061,155 of record OX387182.1, read on the forward strand.
ATAACCACCAAGTTCACTCGAATTTCCTTTAATTATATGCCAAGGACCAAGAACCAATTCGCAGATGCTTTAGCAACATTGGGTTCAATGGTTAGTATGCCAGAAGGTGTTGATATTAAACCACTAGAAATTGAAGTCAGGGATGAACCTGCTTATTGCCTTGTTCTAGAAGGGGCACCAGAGGAAGAAGAACCATGGTTCCAAAACATCAAAAATTTCCTAAGTGATCGGAGTTTGCCTGAAAATGTTACTTCTACAGAAAAAAGAACAATACAGAGGTTGGCAGGACAGTTCTTACTAAGTGGGGGACAGTTATACAAGAGATCACACAATGATATCCTACTTAGATGTGTTGCCAAGACTGAATCAGAAAGGATAATTGATACGGTACATCAAGGAGTTTGTGGACCCCATATGAACGGGCACATGCTTGCTAAGAAGATTCTGCGATTGGGATATTATTGGTCGACTATGGAACACGATTGCTATATACATGTCAAAAGGTGTCATTTATGCCAAGTATACGCTGATAATAAGAATGCACCTCCAAGTGCATTACATAATATGACATCTTCATGGCCCTTCTCTATGTGGGGTATAGATGTCATTGGAATGATCTCTCCAAAGGCATCAAATGGACACAGATTTATACTTGTAGCAATCGATTATTTTACCAAGTGGGTAGAAGCAGCCTCGTATGCAAACATCACAAGTAATCACGTTCTTAAGTTTGTAAAGCACAACATCATTTGTCGCTATGGTTTGCCATGTGCCATAATATCAGACAATGCTTCGAACCTTAAGAACAAGGATATGAGGAAAATGTGTGAACAGTTCCAGATTACCCATCATAAGTCAGTTCCTTATAAACCAAAGATGAATGGGGCAGTGGAAGCAGCAAATAAGAACATAAAGAAGATTATTCAAAAGATGGTAGTGAGTTTCAAAGATTGGCATGAAATGTTGCCACTTGCCTTACATGCCTACAGAACCTCAATTCGAACTTCTACAGGGGCAACCCCATATTCCCTAGTCTATGGAATGGAAGCAGTATTACCAGTGGAAGTGGAAATACCTTCACTAAGAGTGTTAATGGAAGTTGAATTAGAAGAAGCTGAATGGATCCAGTCAAGACATGATCAACTCAATTTAATAGAAGAAAATCGTTTGAAGGCGCTTTCTCATGGCCAATTGTATCAGAAGAGGATGGCCAGGGCTTACAATAAGAAGGTGAAGCCCAGAACTTTCCAAGAAGGCAATTTGGTATTAAAGAAGATTTTACCCTTTTTGGAAGACTCTCGTGGAAAATTCTAACCAAATTGGGAAGGGCCTTACGTTGTCAAGAAGGTCCTATCAGGAGGTGCTCTCATCTTAACAGAAATGGATGGGAAGGATTTTCCTGAGCCAATAAACTCTGATGTAGTAAAGAGATATTTTCCATGAATGAATATTACTAGGAAATGATCTGAGGCCATCTTTCTTTATTTCCAAAAATTTTTATCCCTAGTCAAGCCAATTTGAGCCTGTTCGTTTTCTTTGATAAACCTAAGCTGGACTTACAGTTTTATACTGGGGCAAAGCCAAATAGAGGCAAAGCCAATAGGGGCAAAAAGAGAAAAAATAAAGAAAAGAAAAATAATGGCAAATGAAAGCCAAATACAAGGAAAAAAGGGAAATGGGATTGAAATCATCATGACTGTAAGTCCGGTTGACCTATTTTCACACTTAGAAAATTTTGAGCCTCTAATACCTTTTATTTCATAGACCGAGCTTAGCCTTTGTTTCGTCCTATTCTTAAGCCCTCGGTGATTTTAGTATATTCATTCAAATATCAGAGTAATATTGGTGATGACGAAATACAGAAGCCAGCCCTAGTGAAAACCATAATTGGCGCTAGGGGCAATAGAGGCATTAAAAAAAATCAAAATTAAAGGATTGAGTTGATCGTGTGGTCCAAGGTGAAGACAGCATGAGCATAGGCAATTGAGCAGATTAGCAGGATTAGCCATGGAGGAACAGCCATTAGGGGATGATTCTAAAGGTCGTAGGATAGACAGATTTGGTCTCTCCCTATTGATTGGGCCACCCTTTTCATTATGCAACCTGATTTTAATTCCTTTGATTATATGTGATTAAGTGCTTTGGATTAGTTTTTAAAAAAAAAATGGAAAAACTATACTTTTGGCCAGTGATGAGAAATCAAGTACTTTTTACAAAACTTTTGTTTTTACAAGCATCTGAGAATTCTGAGGCCAATAATATAAAACCTACTTTTGTATTAAATCCTTTGTCTTTCCACTATTGGAGTTTACTTTTGTACAAAGGTATGAAAAAAGAAAAAAAATGAATGATAAAAGAATCTAATCCCTATGCTTTAGCTGCTCCTCAAGTTCACGAATCCGTGCTGCCTGTGTTGCAATGATCCCTGAAGCTCCTTGTGCACCTGGATTGCCCAGAAAGGAGATAACCTCATCTGAAAGTGACAGCTTGAGCTTTAAAGTCCTAAGGTCAGTCAAAGTATCCTAATATTTCCTGCGAATCGAGCGGACTTCAAAGCAACGAGCCTGCCTTTGTTCTTCAAGCTTCTTTTCCATGGCAATGCGGCGAGATGTCTGCTCTTCAAGCTGCCTCTCCATATCAATACCCTTTATCCTGAGTTCCTCGGCTTCTCGTACCCATATTTTTTGAAGCCGTTTGTGGGTTGCTCCTTCAGACTCTAGAATATCTTCATAGGTAGGGGAAGAACTGCAGGAGGATCCTCTGGTACTGGGGCATGACTCTGCACCTGCTCTTTGATCCAAAAGAGATAATCTTTTACATGAGACTCAGAAAAGACTGGACCCCACAGAAAACAGACATAAGACCACTCATTCATTAATCGAGCATTGAACCCCATGGTGGCTGGTGTAAGTGGTCCAAGAAAGTCCTCATATCCATATGGGATCGTAATCCCCTGTGTTGCTCCAAACTATCGAAGAACTCTCAAAGGGAGATAAAGTACAGCAGATTTCAAGCCCGCTAGGACCAGAAAATTTCTATCTCTGAAGTTGATCACTGTCTCTGGATTAGGCTGATAAGTGCCACGCCATCTCACCTGATCATCCTGGAGAGTACCTAAGAAAGTGAACCAACCTTGCTTACCACCATGGATGTTAGGACAACCCCTGTTGCTCATCAAAACAGGAACTTTCAATCTTGGAAAGAAGCGGCGAGTTATTTCTTCAACCTGACTCAAGTGGTCCAATAACCAAAGCTGCAGGAAAAGGGATGTATCTTGATTCAGTTCAAAAAAAAAAAGAAAAAAAAAAGAAGAGAAGAAAAAAAAGAGAAAGAAAAAGAAAGAAAAAGAAAAAAGAGAAGAAAGAGGAAAAAGAAAAGAAGAAAAGAAAAAAAAGAGAGAAACATTTTCTATGTTGTTTTTCTTACCTGTAGGATAGGGGCACATGCAAGGAAGCGCTTCTTCTTCCTAAAATAGCAGTCAGTTAGAGCTTGATACATCTCTGCCAAAATCATAGGAGCTAGTCTCTCACCTTCCCTAACCTGGCAGATAATCGAGATAAGAGCCAAGTCAACCTGGTCGTCACCCCGTGGAAAAAACAATTGATTAACCACTATCAGGGTCAATGCATTGAACCTGGCATCCTTGTCCTCTCCCCTTAGAAGCTTTTCAGTCAGAAAGGTCTTAGACAAGGTCAGAAGTGTGTCAGAATCCCCTAAGTCTTTCTTCCCTATACCTAAGAAGGTGGAAGCTTCCTTTTTGTAGTTAGGTTTTAGGGGTGGGTTTACAATTTTTTCAGAAAATCTTAAGCCAAGGATGGTTTCAATCTCTTCTATAGTAGGAGTCAACTCTTTATCATCAAAACGGAAGAGATTGAGTTCAGGTACCCAATGCCCAATAAGAGCTTCAATGATCTCCCACTTAAAGGGAATTTTAGGGATGTGTAGGATATGGCCTAAGTGGATGGAATCCCAACGACTTTCTTCAGCAAGAGTCATGGAGTTAACCCATCTGTCATAGAAAGAATCTACAACGCTATACCTGGTGAGATTAGGAGGTTTGGATCTAACATGTTGTCTTGCAGGAGGAGATTCAACGGCAGAAGAGAGCAGGGCAAGGGAAGCCATGGAAGCGCCAAAGAAGCCTAGGAAAGCGAGAAACGACGTGCTAAGGGAGTTTTCAAACTGTTAAAAGTGTCACAATGACGTTCCCCATGAGTTTATATAGAAAAAATCGTTAAGGCAGTAAAATCCGTAATTGTAATACGGGCATAGCGCGCCCGTATAAAGAATACGGACACACTGTGACCGTGAAACATTTACGAGCAGAGTGTGCCAGTGTTAATATTACGGGCACGGCTTGCTCGTAGTCTAAGTACGGTTCCTTCCGGAAAAATGCAAAAAATGGGCAATTTTAATTTCTTTGTTTCCCTAAGCTTCACCTGTCCCTGTTTTAACATTCATCATGTAATAATACTGAAAAGAAAGAAGAACACAAATGAACATAAATCAAACTTCTTTTATATATATATGAATGTTTACATCACTTTTGCCAAAAAAAAATACAAATGTACATGAAAGATCCTAATCTACTGTCTATGCAGGTCCGCCCCTACGGCCACGGCCTCGTCCTCTGCCCCGACCATAGCCTAAAGATCGCTTGTGCTCAAAGACATGCCGCACAATATTGCGGGCTGTGCTACGAGTCATCCTACTCAAAACAGACTGAATATCATGCCACATATATAAAGGCACAAGGCCAGCAGTGGGATGATCAGGAGGAACGTACCCTGAAGTATCTACATATCCGGTAGACTCAGTATCCGAATTAGTACGGGATGAATCGACCGAAGGATCAGCAGCAGCAGGCGTCTCCTCTATAGCCTCCATGGCAGGACCAGCAGAAGCAGATGTCCCAGGTATATCAGCATCCACCTCAGGCACAGGATCAACTGTAGCCTCCTCCATCACCACGGCCTCCACAGCAGGCTCTACCACAGCAGCATCCATAGTCGACTCCATATCCACATCCGCAGATGCCACAGGAGCAGTCTCAGGTACTGGGGCAGACTTTGGCACATCCTCAGCAGCAGGTGCAATATCAGCCTCGATCTCAGGCTCTGCTGCAGGTGCCTCCACCCGACTGGGAGAAGTCACAAACTCCACCCGTGCCACAGAAAATACCTCACCTCGAAGATGCATGGGCACAGGTGAAGCAGGTGAAGAAGGGCCGGCTGTGTCCTCCTGAAAATAAGAGAAGAAGCTTCAGTCAGAACAAGATAAACTAAATACAAGAGCAGGAATGGAAAAAGAAAATAACCTGAGTATGAGATGGACCCGCTTGGTCCTGTGCATCAGATGGACCCTCCGCTGGAGGTCTGAGATCGTGATATAGAGGGCGTCCCGCTTAGTAATCGTAGCATCACGCTGGCGCTCTAGATCAGCATATCGAGACCGGATCTCTGCCAACTGAGCCTCCTGAAATAGAAAAGAAAGAAGTCAGAAAAATGCTAAGTTCAAATGAAATGGAAATAGAAGATCACAAAGAGAGAAGGCACACCGTCGTATCATAAGCCCTGATCACTACCCCTCCTATCTCCGTGACTCCACCATGGACAGGCATGGGTGGCATGAGGCACCCAACTGAAGCTCGCCTGAAAAGGCATCATAGTCACCCTCCTCTAATAGTGTCTTTGCCTCAGTCCAATCTAGGAACTGGGCAGGATCTACAGGCATAGGAGGAAAGGAGGGGGCAGTATCTGGAGGGATGGCAGGAATCTGCGGCTCTCCCACATGCTGAAAGAAGAAGCGCTCGCCGCAGTACCAGATGCTGCCCATCTGACCAATAAAGAACTGGTATCTCTGTCGTCTCTGGTCAGGGACAAAGGCATCATCTCTGGCTGCATGCAGGGCCAGCACCTCATGAATGTCCTCCATCCTGGGGACAAATAGCTGAAAAACAGAGCGGGATATTAGATATGTGATTCAGGAAGAGAAAGAAAGAAAAAAGGAAGAGGAATTAATGTAGATTACCTCAGACCGGTATAGCCTGTCCAAGTGGGCCCGGGCGGACCTAAGACGACTCTTTTCAGAGTCGTGCTCTACATGACACCATCTACGTGCCATGGGATACGTCTCCTCAGACATCGTAGAGGTAGGACGGAAATAGGGTATATAAACCCTAGCAAAAAAACTGCAGAAAGAAGAAAATAGTCAGAGGAATAGAAAAAGAGAGATAGAAAGAAAGAGAGAGAGAAAAAGAAGAGAAATAAGATTCACCTGCAAAAAGGGCCAGAAGAACCTGCACCCAACTCCAGCCCCTCTGGAAGTAGAGAGGCTGCTCACTGATCGGCGCAGACCGGCCAAAATAGTACCAAAAATGAGCGGGCCCCATGCATACCTCCTCGCTCGCTGCAAGTCTCCCAATAAACTCAAAAAGTGAGGACTAACCGAAGTCGTGTCCTCTGGGAAGAAAAAGGAGCCCATCATGTATAAGAAGATAAATCGGAAGGCGAAGGGGAAAACGGGATCACCAACAACCAGCTGTCCGAGCCGCCTCCTCAGGAAAGTCTCTCTCAGCCATGTCAGAGACAATCTCGCTCTCCCTCTATCCCAGGCCTCAGGAGGCAAGACTATATATCCAAGATAAGAGGCGACCTCCTCGGCGTCTGGCATCACTATCTCAGGAATAATATCACCGGTCATCCTAATCCCGGTGATAAGGGTGAAGTCAGAAGGCCGGATCCCGATCTCAATATCTGGGAAGTGGAAGCTCAATGTCTCCGGGAAAAATCTCTCGAGCAGTGCAGCAATGAGGGCCCGATCCAGGCGCACATCCGGAATGGTAATGAATAGGCCAAAGCCATATAAGCCTAGCTCCCGGCGGTAGGCTGAACTGCAGGCTCCCAAGAATCTAATGAAGCTGACCCAACTCCATCTGAAATTGACATAGGATACTCCAAAGGGATATCCGCCCTAATGCACGCTGAGGGATGAGTCCTCAAGCCATGCAAGAGGTCGGTATCCCTAATCTGGGCAGCCACCTCCTCAGAAACCTCCACTCTGGTCCTGACCTCATCTCTGCCACGGCCACCTCTACGGCCCTCATCATGGCCTCCATCTCTGCCTCCAGCTCGGCGTCTGCTACGGCTCCTATCTCGGCCTGAAGACTCAACTGCCGGCTAAGGAAATAATTGAAAAAAGGAAAGGATCAAGGGGATGTTTTTGTAAAAGAATATTAAATTCAAAAGAGTTAGAGTATACCTCTGGGGTCGCCTCACGCGAATCCCCAAAAAGGAGATCTGGGATATCAGAATCCGAATCCCTCTCGGCCCTCGAAGACGAGGCCATATCAGTAGGATCTAGCCTAACCCTCGAGGAGGAAGGCTCATCTGCAGGATCCCTGGAAGCTGATCTAAGGCGGGCCATCTACGGTTCAAATCAGGGAGTTGGTTAATTATTCTTGTTAAAATTTTATTGTTTGATCTTCCATTCTAACCAAGTCTAATTGATTTGCAGGAAAAAGAAAGATGAAGGATGGAAGAAAAGGCTTCGGGAACTTTCAATCAAATCAAGAATTAAACTGAAGGAGCTTATTTTTTTGTCTTGAGATATTTTATGTGTCTTTGCTTTAACCAAGGAAGTATATAGAGAAATTATATAAGAAATGCATGCTTCTTGTGTGTTTGCTTTACATGACAAGAAAAAAATGTGTATGGATTATTCTATTCTTTTCTTTTGGAAAAAACCTAACCATTTAAATTTACTTGGTTTCAGGATAGAAGTTCAAGCCTACTGGGATGACAGAGTCATAAAGCTATTGGTCGTATCAAGATAATGGACTAGCCATTCAAGGACAAGAACCTCAGATTTTCAATAATCAGAAAAATTGCAAGCAATATTTCAAAGGTGTCATTAACAAGGAAAATGCAAAGAGCAGTAGGCAAGCCGATTGTCAGCTCAAGAACAAAAAATTGCATGAAGGGATTGAAAGGCATTCAAAGTCATGCAATTATACAGGAAACAAGCCTCAGGTAAATCATGGTCAGAGCAATTGGGCATTAAACCACGAAGCAAATACAATAATTCAAAATTTTTCTTCAATCAAAACAGGGATTCCCCATAATCAGCAAGTCAGCAATTCAAATAGCTCAAGTATGGATCAAATATGCATTGGGGATTAGGCAAGAGTCATGCAAATAGTCATGAGAATTTTCAAAAGAAATATTGGATTGGCATAAGAATCAGATGTGAACCATGAAACAGATCAGAATTTCTACAATTAGGAAATTGAATAGCTCATTGATGAACAGAAAAATCTAAAAAGAGACATACCTGTTTATCTGAATTGAAATTTTGCAAGAAAAGTGTGAACTTGGTCTCACCCGAGCTTTCAGAGTAAGAGGTCGACTTACTCACAGAAACAGTCCAAGATTAATTGTAGCTTCGAATGGAATCCTTGGAGGCGAAGATGAATAATGGTAAGGCAATTAAAAGAGATTAATCGCCAAAAGGCACTGGTATAACAGAGATTAGAAGGCCTGATATTCGTCGGAAAAACCAACCTTTGCCAAATGAAAAGGGAGTTGTTGGAGAGAAGGTCTTCACCGAGGAACAATGGTCGCTGAAGAACAGAGGTCGTCGGAGATTTGAGTCACCGGAAATAGCAGAATGGCCGGAAATAGTTGGTATCACCGGAGAACAGTGGTCGTCGGAGATAGAAGTCAGACTGTTGGAGAAGAAGCAGGGACCGGAGAGAATAGTGCGGGCGCAAGAGAATTAGGGCCAAATGCGAGCAATGGAGAAGAAGTCGCGGTCGCGGTATTAAGAAGAGAGTAAAATCCGTAAAATCAGTACAGGCTTCAGACGACCATGAAGCTAATACGGTCCCGTTCGCCCGTGATCAATATACGGGCAGCATCGGTCCATAATGAAAATACGGGCAAAGCCAAAAAGTTGCATATTTTATTATTTTCTCTACATTTTTCAAGAGGTCAATGTCTATATTAGTTGTAAGTTGCAAGGATTGCCACCATACCCACTTTTGTTTAAAAATATTTTGACTCAAATCTCACTTCATAGCCACGAGTGCTCAGTGAGAGGAGAGAGGAGGATTTGGCCCTTAAGCTGAGGGAATTTTTAGCAGATCTTCCAAAAATAAATTCTTTTTATAAAATCATCCATTTAATCCTTGCAAAGTGCAATTGGTTAAACAAAAATCTCAGAAAGTGCAATTGGTGGGTCTTTTTGCTCTCTGCTTGTAATTGGTTCCAATTACTAGCAAAGAGGGGGCAGCTGTAGACACCCCAAATTGCACTACAAAAAGAGAAAGCAATAAAAACATGTAATTAGAGCTTAAAACAGGTAAAAAATGCATAAAAATTTGACCAAACAGCCTTTGCCCGTATTTCATTCACGGACCGATCGCGCCCGTAACAGCTCTACGGTCAGGCACGCCCGTATTAGAAATACGGGCACCATTGGACCGTAAATCATTTACGGTCACTAAAGACTCATACGAGTTTTATTCTTCTCTCGATTTCCGAGCTTTATCTTTAGTCCAATATCCCTTTAAATGAACGAATTATGTCTTTTATTCGCTGAAGTCACCTTGGTTGGCTATGGATGGGCATTATCTCCAACTTTCACTCTATCCTGAGGATCAGGATATATCCTTCGGGACCAGCTTGCCCCTGTGCTTGCCTATAAATAGAGGTGAGATTCTCAAGCTAAGGGCCACGAAATTTTGAAGAATCAAGAGCTCTAAGAGAAGAAAGGAATCCCTGCTGCTCTGCTTGCTGAATCCAGGTAAGTCCCTTTCCCTTTTTATTTCATATTTTCAATTCTAGAAGTAATAGGATCATCTCTATTGCTATAGAATAAGGCCATCTTCTATATTCTGTATTCCTAAACTTGTCTCTAAGTACCTCAAGAGTCTCTCTAGCCGTAAAACGTGAAGAGAGAGCTAGGGGAAAGGGGAACAGGTGGATCCCTAGAATAGGACCCCATAATCTGTTTTTCTATTTTTTTATAGAATAAGGCCTTTGATTGTGTTTGTGTACCCAAACCTATCTCTAAGTACCTCAAGAGTCTCTCTAGCCGTAAAACGTGAAGAGAGAGCTAGGGGAAAAGAGAACAGGTGGATCCGTAGGGTAGGCCCCCATGTGCTCTAATTTGTGAGATGTGACTGTTTTTGATATCCTGCTCATGTTTTAATGATTATATTTTATATCTGGATTGATCCTATGAGTTCATGGTGATTATAGCATGAAATCCTATTTTTCTCCTAAAATTTTGATTTTTCACCCTTTTGCACCTACAGCACTGTTTTCGTGATTTTTGTGATATTAGGCTAAATTCTGGATTCATCATGATCAATATGATAGATCTGGATCCACAAGCCTGAAAGTAAATTCTAGGGTTTCATGATGTGGTTTTGAATCGTTTTTCTTTTGAGATAAGACCCTACGGTCTAAGTTCTCCCCTTTTGATGTTTTTCATAAACTTGGGTATTTTTGGTTTTTATTTCTGGATTTAATGTGAAATTTGGGCTTTATCTATGTCCTGGATTATTCAAGTTCAATTTTGAAAAAGTTCATAAAAATCATATTTTTCTAGATTTCTAGAATTTGACTTGAAGCCAGATTTTTGGATTTTTCACTTTATTTGATTTTATCTCAATTTTATTTTAATCATGAAACCCTAGGAGTGGTATGATCATATTTGAAAGTTCTAGATCAATCAGACTATTCGTATGAGAAAACCATACATGTTTGTCTTTTTTGTGATTTTCATAGCAAGCCTTTTTCCTTTATTTTAACATGAACAATACCTGGCAACCACCTTGTGTGGATGAATAGGGGTGCCTAACACCTTCCCCTGTTTTTAATGAATCCCGCGTGATGATCAGGGAAGTCATTAGATTGATTTTTTCCCATGTCTCACAAGTACCCTGTGGCTCTACCCTTGCAGAATCGTCCTCTCCAGGATAGAAGCCTGAAAACAAAACAGAACAAGCAAGAATGAGATATAAATCCCAGCAAGTAACACATGCTTGAATAAAACAATTTAGCATATAATTTTTAAGATAGCATGTGTTTCAAATACATAACAGTGACGATAATTCAATTGCAATTCATTTCCAAAATCACCATCAAATACAGTTGTAATCAACAAACCAAATCCTCATGATGATGTGACATCACAGGACTCATGAAAATAATACATCCTTGAAAAGCTAAATGCCTGAGTCAAGGGGTTGCCACCTCATGGCTTAGGTGCGAAGCTGAGATACACAGTCATCGACTAATTGCGGATCACCTGTAACGCCCCGGATCTGAGTTATGTAGAGAACCCATAACTCATTTCCGAAGGTTAATATAAACACAGGATCGCAATATCAGAGTAAAGGAAAAACATGAATACCACAATATCTAAATAATCAAAGTACGCTAAACAAATCCCAAATTGAAATAAACTCACATTGACCGAGCAACTACCTGCAGTATCGTCCTCTCCAAGAGCAGCTGAAAACAAAACAAAACAATACGGAATGAGATACGAATATCACAGTGAGTAGCACATGCATGCACAAATACATTTAGTTCAGTGCTATTACATGCCACGGTAAAAGCATACCCGGTGATGATAACATGCATAGTCCGAATAATCCGACTAAACTTCAACAATCCAATTTACATCAATGAAAAAGTCCATCATGTAAATCAAACAATAACATCCGTCTCAAATCACGAAGATAGCGATAAAATCATGAGTAACTAACAACATCATAGCGAATAATCATAATTTCACATCCCTGGATATACTTCCAGATATACCAATGTCACATAAAACAAAGTCATCTCATAACCAAGTCCACGCCTCCAAATGTATATCCGGCCTACTCAGGGTTTCGGATATTGAAATGACAGCATCATCCAATGCCGGCCTACTCATCGGGTTTCGGCATTGACAACACCGAACCACTCAGGGTCACGATGCTGCTTTACATCGGCGGAAGATAAAAATACCCAAAAACCGGTGAACAATATTCACTGAACCATAAATACCAGCAAACCAGCGAATAAAACATATCACGTCAACAAAATCAAATACCAACATTGGTCAATGTCATGTGGTTGCTTACATTGGTTAATTGACATGCCAAAGCGACATCCACCCCTCCTTGTACACAGTTCCGGCCTATTCAGGTTTTCGGACACTCTAAAATGATGACCTACTCAGGGTTTCGTCATCCAATGCTGGCCTACTCATCGGGTTTCGGCATTGACAACTAGGCCTACTCAGGGTTTCTGGCTGCTCTACACCGGCAGTGGCAACACTCAAGGCCATGCAATTACACCAACGAAGCAATAACATTACATTACTAAGCTTAGACTCCGGATCCAGGACAAGCTAAACCAGTAACATTCTCAAAATCATCATTCTAAACTTAACCAATCAAAAAGCATGAAACTCCAACATAGAATGTAATAACGATTAACCACGATTGCTATTTTTCATGGGTCACTCAGGACCAAAAAGAATCCTCCCTGTAACCCGACATGCATATTCAAAACCCAAGAACCATATTCAAACAAATCGGTGTAAACAAGCAACTCATGGAAAACTCTTTTGTAAATTCTGCCCAGCATATTATAATTTCGATAAAACTCTGGTTAAACAACATCACAACTTGGAAAATAATAGTAAAACATGGATATAAACAGAACCACTAACTCATGGTATCAATGACAACAATTTGACTATCAACCAACCCTTCGAACCTGACTTTTAGAACTCATAAGTCTTACTAAAATTTTATGGAACAATCTCAGGAGGTTTCGACCACTTTATAATACTTCTAGCATCCTAATCTAGCTTCTAGCTAAGAAGTTTAAGCATGAAAGTACCAAAAATGGGCTCAAAATGGTTAGCCGCACCTAATGTGAAAATTTGGTGGGTGCGTTGACCTCGGGGGTAGTCGGCGCCAACTCGGCGGACCCAACTCGTTTGATGCGCCAAGCTGCCGCCAAGGTAAAATAGTGGGCGACAGCCCAGCGTATGCTCCCTGAATTTCCTGATACATGTTTTGTTCACTGCTATTTCAATCTAACCAAGACTGGCCTAAAATCAAAAGTCTACAACCACTCTCTTATGCTCATAACACCTATAACAACCATTTAGAATCAAATCGAACTTAATCCTACCAAGATCATGCTCTGTATTAAAAAATCTATGCGTAATATCAATTTCAGTCGCTGATAACACATATAGCATATAATCTCAATTAAACTCATGCATTCGGTTTCAATACACGAAAGAAAAGTGATGCTACCCACTTGCTGTGGAATCCCTCTAGCTCAGCAACTCAAATCTTCTACTGAGCACAACCAGCGGCAATTTCAACCTCCAAATCCTCTTACCGTTCACTTCTGATTTCTGACTCCTCCGATCTCTTCTAATCGTAAAACCAGGTTGGGTCAATCGCAGCAACCTTCGTCAAAAAGATTTCTTACTTCTGAATAGCTTCCAAACAGATCCAGCACCCCAATCCACCTTGCCCTAGTTTCTTGATCAAGATGAGCAACAGCCGCAATCTCCTCCTCCGAACAAAACGAGTTAAACCTAAACTCCCCAAAATTGTTGCTACTTATAGTGGTCGCCTTTAGCAAATTAAATCAGGATCCCCTACTACGGCACTCCACCAATATCCCTATACCAGCCCTCATATTTGCTTATTATGACATGCATGCCTCATTATCCAGCCATCTTAAATCACCCAATCCAAATTAAATAATTCTTCTTACCTTCATAAATAATATTTTCCAAGTTAATTCACTTGAAATCTCTTACTGAACCCCTTTTATCTCCTTTTCTGCAAAATTTTGCCAATTAACATTATTCTATTTACTAAAATAAATAATTTTAATTACATTAAAGTTAGGGATTTTACATTCTCCCCTCCTTCAAAAAATTTCGTCATCGAAATTTCACATCATGAAATGATAACCAAATCTGAGTATATCCTAGGCATCTCCTTCACTCCCTTGCATGATTCTACCACAAAACATTCACTCTAGGGCTGATGATAGTAGATCTATGGCATGTTGCCTCTGTCCTGCTCTCTGCTGTGTACCGTTCCGGTTTCCTTTGCCATTACCCCTCACATTACTGTTGGCCCTTACATTTCCTCCAATAGAAGGTCCTGCTCTGCCTTGTGGCCTCAATGGTGCCTGATCACCCTGTTGTGGTGGTCGAGGTCTCATAAATCTAGGTGGAGGCATAGTAGTAGTAGTAGTAGTAGTAGTAGGTGCCTCTGGCTGTGGTGCCGACCTAGTCTGCAACGGCTGATAGGATTTGGATATGAGCACTCCGAAATCCTGTGTCCAAATTGCCCACATCGGAAACATGATCCAAATGGTGCTATACAACGTCCGGGAACAAGGGTCGTCCACAACTCGAACATCCTCTAGGAATCATCCTAGAACCCTAGCCTCCTAGGCCTCTTCTCCCATCTGAAATCTCAAATCTCTGCCTCTTGTCCTCAGATGGAACTATCCTCTACTAAATAGGCCTAGATCGAGCTCTACCTTTCATAAATTGAGCTCTCCTCAATGCATTAGCTCTCTCATAAGTCAAAGCTCTACGAACTGACTCATAGTAGCTAGAACTCATAAATGGCATGACTTTTTCTTTGATGTCCACCTTGAGTCCTCTCTAAAAGTGCCTTGACTTCTTACTATCGGTGTCCACCAGATGTGGAGCAAAATGAGACAACTTGTTAAATCTAGCCTCATACTGGGCTACAGTCTGACTACCCTGAGTGTACGCACATTGATCCGTGGTGCAAATGGGAATGCGAGGGAAGAGGGGGTTTAGGAGTCGCCACTGCCTGATGGGGTGCAGGCAGACACTTGGATACCTAAAGGATGTCTATTAGGTGGTCTGCGCATTGAGAATCTGGGAAAGGGACCCGTTACGGTTCGGGGAAGTTCGTAGACACCCCGGTTCCCCCCGTCAAAGGACGGGTCCCACGAGTCATCCTTGTTAGCCTTTTAAGCGAGTCAACTTATTTATCTCACCCGTCCTAAGCAAGCATGCACATTCAATTTGGCTTTGGTGGGGGACCACGTGTGGTGTAGGTCCCATTTATTTGCTTTTGATTTTATCTTCTTTAGTTTAAATGACCTGGGTCTGAAAGGTGAGCCTCTTTGGAAGGCTCATAGAATGCCAAGTTTGGGCTAGGGTAAGCCCATGTTCCATTTGGGGGTTACGTTGGATAACCCCCTTTTGGCTATGGTTTATTTGGTTAGGGTGTGATTTAAGAATGCAAAACAATTAAATTGATTGGTTCAAGCTTTTAAGTGGGGGTCCATTGGGTTTGGAAGAGGCCTATGGGAGGCCCAAGTTACTTGGATCCACCTCTAGAATGGATTTGGGTTGAGCACGGTGGATGTGGGCCCCGTTGGAAGGTCCACATGGAGACCTTATTGGGCCTTGGTTGGGCCCAAATCCTGCGATAGGGTCTCTAATTAATCAGAGACCATGTTGGAATAAAGGCAGTTGAATTAGGTTAGATTGAACTTGATTTAAACTCAAAAATCAGAATCTGGAGCCTTGTGTGTGCTGCCCGTATACTAAGTCCGGATTGGCCTTGTCTGCATGACATATGCGGACAGGGCCAATCTGCCCTGTGTATACGGGCAGGACCCAAGAAACTCAAGAAACCACTTTTTCGGGGGGAGCAAGGGCTCCCTCATCCTTTGTGGGTCTGGTGCAAGGTGGGGGTGATTCGACCAACCCACAGAAGCTTCCAAATCTAATTTTAAACACTTAAACGCAATTAAACCTATCCTAAACCCAAGGAAAAAGGGGGTTGAGGCTTGGGGCTTGTCTCCCTTCACCTAAGCTTGTAAGCTAAGGATTTTCAAGGTGGGGGTGAGATCCTCCACCGCTGTTGTAGCATCCAAACTCGTCCCCTTTGACAAGGAGACGGGTTGTATGGCCCAGAAGGCCTCACGCTCAAGTCCACGGCCAAATGACAATCATGATACAGAATCAGCAGACAAACATAATGTAAGAGAGTTGAATGCAACATGCAGAACATGCATGAAACCAGTGGTGTGTGTGCATGGCATGCAAGTGCGTATCGATTGAAATCATGCTGGAGAATGACATGAGACAAGAATCAAACATATCCAAACAGCAAGCAAGCAACCATGATATTAATAAGAAAACTAAGACATTCACACACATGCATGCAGATTCAGTGTCATACGTAAACTTCCTACTAAACTCATGGAATTAAAATACACAATGCAAGGAAACTAGTACTTGTATCAAGGGAATGAGGCAAGCTAAATAAAGAAAAGAAGTGGAAGGATTAAAGGGGTACAGTGATCCAAACGTGGGGGGAAAGAATAAAACTAAATAAAGATTAAGTAGCCTTAAAAGGACTTGAAAGACCACACAGACCTCTCATTCCCTTACCTGATCACCTCTGTCCATCTTACCTTTCGTGTGTCCTCTCCTTGAGGATGGATGCCATCATACCAGGGAGAAAAATGGAGGAGGAGAAACTCAAGGACATAGAGATTAAAGCATGCTTCACAATTAGCTAAAATTATATATATTACATTAGAATCATAACCGGAGACTCACCTTGCTATGGGAAGACCTTTGGTGATGCTTTTAACTCCCTTGAGGCCTTTGACAGCAAGTTGAGATCCTTCCTCCCTTCTCCGAGAGAAGACTTGGGGGTGTTCTAGGTGAGGATGATGAGGGGGAGAGAGCTTATGAGGTTTTGGGGATAATTGTAAGTGGTTTTGAGATGTTTAATGACTTGGAGATGGAGAAGAGGGTGGTTCGGAGGTTGAGGATGCTGAGAAGATGGAGAAAGAACAGTAAGAAAATGACCAACCCATGTCCTGTGTTCGGGTTTTCTATTTATAGAGCATAGGTAGAAATCCGCACATATTATGGGGTTTGGTCAAAACTGCATAGTATGTGCAGTTTTGCCATGCCCGCATACATTATGCGGACGAGACGCTTCTTTTCAACATTAATTAGGGGACAACTCTAATGCGCACAACGCGTCGATTAGAGTGTAAAAAGCGTTTGCAAATACAGTGCGGACACTTTTCGTCCCACCGCCTGTCGCGATTGGCCGCTTGAACGGCGCGCCACAAAAATCAACTGCATACTATATGCGGTAGCAAATTTCTCTCCCCTTTTGGTTTGAGTTGATGGCTGAGGTGACTCAGCCGTCCATTCAGGACGAATCAGACTCTTTCGATTTATATATTTTTTATTTATTTTAATTTATTTAATTAAGACATTTTAAGCTTTGATTGATATGCCCTTTGTTCTGTTTTTTCCCCATTTCTGCCTTTTAGCCCTTAAATTTTCCATATATCAGGCGAGGCCCGCACACTTGCCAAGCGACGGGTCCTTCTATGCTTAGTTACCATTTTGCCCTTGGTGTTGTTTTACTCATATCTTCTCCATCCGGACTCCGATTCGTGCAAAATTAATTGCATTAGAATCATGTTCAGATTCTCTATCCATTGGGATAGGGTATGGCAATCAATTTAAGCTAAGGCAAAAAGTCACCTTCTGCTCCTTAGGGTTTTGGCCTGTCTTTTAGGGTTTTGCTTTCTGGCTTTTTAGAGGGATGCAAAAATGAGGTGCTTACACTG
Organism: Buxus sempervirens; assembly: GCA_947561395.2. NCBI lineage: Eukaryota > Viridiplantae > Streptophyta > Magnoliopsida > Buxales > Buxaceae > Buxus > Buxus sempervirens. The sequence goes on from OX387182.1 coordinate 19,078,851, forward strand.
AGCTATCACAAGGAATTCCGCCTCCTTCTACATCCTTACTTCCTTTGGGAAGTACTGCCTATAGAACCTCTCAATGAAAAGATTCCATGTGATATCCAATCCAATATCGATAACTTCCCTGCGAGTAGATTTCCACAAAAAATCTACCTCTCCCTCCAGAACAAAAGTAGCAAGTCTGACCTTGTTGTCTTCTAGGCAATCAATAGCCTCGAAGATCTTTTCTATTCTCATTAGCCATCTCTTAGCCTCCATAGGGTCAGGTTGTCCATGGAATGGTGGGGGAAACATCTTCCTAAACTGCTCCATAGCATCCCTAGGATGATATCCCTGATTCCTCCTGTTATTTCCATTACTGTTCTCCTCACCATATCAGTTTCCATTTCCATTGTTGTTCAATGTTGTTTGCTGCTGCAAACAAGTGGAAACAGTGCCCAATACTCTCCAAATCCCACCAAGTTACTCCATTGTAGCTGGGGCTGGTGCTGGAACATAGTCTGTCTGTGCTGGAACCTCCTTAGCTTGTACTTGTTCAGCCTCCCCAATAGGAACCTGCTCAGTCTCATCTACATATGCTTGCTCAGCCACCGGCTGTCTCCTGGGTCTATCACGTGCAGAACGTGCCACCACCATGATTCAACAGCAAAACAACATTATTAAGTTAGTTAGGATCTTTCTTTCTAATAAAATCAACTATGGGTACTAACTAGCGCATCACACATCCCCAAAACAACTCTAAGGCTTGATACCTAATTAGGTCACTAATTATTGCTCTAATACCACCTCTGTAGCACCCTGGATCCGAGTTGTTCATTAAAGATATAACTCGTCCCATGGTAACACTATGCTTGAGCCCATAGCAAGCCAAAGCCATAATACAATTCAACAATTATATCAATATCAGAGTGCGGAAACAAAAGGGAAATAAAACAAACTAAACTAAAAATTTATTACTTCATAAAATCTGATCAAGTCTTCAAATAGAATAACAAAACTCCTACTATAAAAATCTGAACACGAATGTTCACTACATCACTCACTCTCATCTCTCCAATTTATAAAACAAACTTCCTAAGATTGAAAATAAACTCCCTAAGACATAAATCAAAATCCTACATAAGACAATAGTAATCGTCTTCCACGTAGTCGTCAGATAGATACTGCTCACTAGTACCTTGTGGCTCTACCCCTGCAGAATCATCCTCTCTAGGATAGAAGTCTGAAAACAAAACAAAACAAGCAAGAATGAGATATAAATCCCAGAAAGTAACACATGCATTATGAGACATAGAAAATCAACTACGTGATCTCCGAATCATCACACGAGGTTTACAAGTTAAGGAGTCGCCACCATTCAAGTTAAGGTGTGAATGGACACCAAAGTATGCATAAAAAGAACAAAATAAAGCTAAATTAGCTCTAATTCACGGTCTTGTCCAGAGATTGGATAAGGAGATTAGGTTATGAGTAGGGGAAGGTTTTAGGCACTCCTACTCATCCATACAAGATAGTTGCCATATGCTATCCATGCTTTAAAAATGCTTGCTAACAAAAATTATTCAAAAAGTGCTTGAAAAGAGACAAACATATGTGTGATTTTCCATATGAGTAGCCCAATATATCTTGGACTCTCTCTATGGATATATCACCTCTTAGACATCATGATTAAGTTAAAATCAAGGTAAAACTTGAAGAAAATCAAACTAAAGCAAATTTGAAAAATCAACTCAATATTACGCCATTTAAGCTTGGAAAACTCAACCATCCATAAATCATTCAATTCCAATTCAAATTGAATGAAACGAAAGCCATTTGAAAGCTTATATAAAGTAGAAGAGTCAGTAAACATTTCAATTAAATCCGATTAAAATCAGAAGAGATATGCTTGTTTTAAATCTGTTGTTATAAATCAGTAAAAGCGGTGAGTAGCCAACTTTGAAAGCCTATTCGTGGAGATTGACTTCATATAAATCCTTAAAAATTGGTATGAATGAAGTATGAGGTGTCATATTTTGAGTGGAATAGGTCTCACTTAAAACTTCATCCATTTGTGGCTTATGTGCTCTCTCAAACATGCTTAGAGGACCACAAATTATCTCTGTTATCTGCTACTGAGTAGTACAAAGTCAATCAAGCACACAGAGCTCAAAACAAAGTGAAAACTCATGAGATCACTTGGATTTGAAAAAGATTCACAAAGGAAGACTTAGAAATTGAAATCACTCAAATCAAAGTTGAGATGAGCCCTTGGTATTCAATCAAAGTGATAAGTTCAGCAATCTGATCTAATCTAAACTATCAACTTTAATCAAATGGTATAAAAAATTGGCTCCATATAAATTGCTCAAATTTTACAAGATTGTACTAGACATCCTCAGCTATCATATGTCTCTGGAATTATTCCAAAAATTCATCCGAATGATGAAGTTATGAATGGTCCAAGACAGGGTACAGGTTCTGTCCAGATCTGTAAAATTTGAATAAAAGTGAGCCAAAATAATGTGTGTGTGTATTTGATCCAATTGATTTGGATTGAAAACACTTGCAATGAGTTGAAAAACACTCAAAAAAAGATTTAGGGCAAGGATTTGGCTTAGATCTGTCATTAATTGGAGAGGATGAACCAAATCTACCCAAGTTGAGGCAAAATGCCCAAAATAGACAGATTAGACCATAAGGTCATCTCTAGGAGATAAAACCACTTGAAATCAATTCAAAAACTCCTGACAGATTGCTGTAAGGCCTCTAATCTCAAATCTACCATATTGAGCATGGTAAATCTTAGACCTAAGCCTATTTTCACAAAAACCAAGTGATATGTGTGTGATTGTGTAGGAAATCAAAATTTAGGAGACAATTGGGATCTAATGCTATAGAGAGCATAGATCTATATAATTTCTCCAAATTCAAAACAAATTCAAACACAAACATCAATCATGCATGAATTTAAACCAAACATGCAATTATCTATCAAAAAGTGGGTCTAAGCGTAAGGATCCATTCCAATACTTGTTTCCCTTAGCTTTCTCTCACGTTTTATGGCTAGAGAGGATGTTTAAGGTACTTTGAGTGTGGTTTGGGGCTACAATAACATTCAAGGCCTTACACTACAGAAAGGTAGAAGGTGAGATTGCTTGAATTTAAGTAAAAGGAAGAAAGAAGGCTTTGGAGCTCACCTTGGTAGCTTGGGAGACTTGAGTGTAGAATTGGGTAGGGGTTCCCATCTTCTTCAAGAGCTCTTCAACTTAAAAATTCTCAGCCCTTTGCTAGAGGAGAGGCCCTCTATTTATAGGCAAGACCAAGGGTAGAAAAGACCCAAGGGTAGACACAAAAATGTGTCTAGAATCCTCCAACTCAAGTCTAAGGCATGAATTGGATGAATTAGACAAATTTTGGAGGTTAATTTGGGGAATTACCACCTTCCAGACAGAGGTATGGAAGTAAATAAAAGAGATCTCGTGGGGTTTATCAAATTAGAACAAAATCAGTATAACCGAAAACACAGTTCGGTTATACACCAAAGCACTTATAATCGAAATATGATTTCGGTTATAAGTATATTATGTTTAACCGAAATTATATTTCAGTTCAAATTCTGTTAAGCCCATGTGCAAAAAATGATGAAGCCTAACAAACAAATATTCACCAGATCTTCTTAGAGCGAACCGAAATTTAACTTCGGTTAAAAACACATTATTCATGCTTGAAATAAAACCTCGGTCATTCATATAAACCTTTTAACCGAGATAATATTTCGGTTATAAACACTTGCCTTTCTAGCCGAAATATAATTTCGATCAAAACATGGAAAAGTCCTTTTTGCACTTTTTTAAAAATTTCACTTGCGCAATTTGAGGTGTCTACAACTACCCCTCTTTTTCGAAATTGCAGCAAAATGAGCGGCAAAGACTAGACCAACGTCAAATTGCACTTTTATGGCATACCTACTCAAACATGATTTGCTTGTTGGACAAAATTTTTAGAAAAACAATTTTCTGAAGATTTACCAAAAGGCCATAACTTTAAGGGGGGTATTTCTTCAATCATCCTGAATTTCATGGAGCTTTCATGGCTATGAGGTGAAAGTCACGACAAAATGTAAAAATAAATAAGAAAATTTTGATCTTAGCAAATCATGCTCAAAATTGATTTACCGAAGTAAAATCTAAAAATGTAAATGAAAATTCCAAGATTTGGCTGAAATTTGGTTTTGGCATTTTGGAAAAATAATGTAACTGAAATATTATTTCGGTTACAAAACTTTTATATGTAATCAAGGAAAATTTTCGGGCATGAGTTGTGCGTGCGTCATAACTGCAGGGCCACACATCTCTGACTCGAGGCGCACGCGGGTGCGGTGCCTTTCTTTAAAGGGAAATCGGGATTTCGGAGTCACCACCGCCTGATGGGGTGCAGGCAAACACTTGGGTGCCTAGGTTTGTCTATTTAGGCGGTCTACAGCTTGAGATTCGAGGTAGGGTTGTAAGACCCCGAATTTTCCTAAACATAAAAGTAAATTAATAATTAATATTCTTGAGGATTATTATTAATAGAAATATTTTATTAATGTAGGTCATATCATAATTAGTGGATATGTGAAACCCCGTTCCAATTATCCCTAACATACCCTAATTCATGAGCTTGATGTGTAGGTGAAGCTAGAGCAGCTCAAGCCTAAAGCCAGCCAAAGTGGCTAAGCTCCGGGCTGTCAGCAGCCTATGAAGGTGAGCAACCTTTATTTGGTAAAATAGGATCTCTTATGGAGAGAAAATATGCTAAGTGTTGGTGTTATGTGCAATGTAGCATGTGAGTGGCAAACTTGTAATAATTAGTGGCTGTGGAAGTCACTTAAGTGAGCAAAAACCAAAGGGGGGAAGTGCCATTCACGATCAACACCCTTGCCAAAACCCTTTCCCTCTTCCCTCCTCTCCCACTCTCTCATTCTCTTCATCTCCTTCCCATAAACCCTTCCCCATTTTCGTCCCCATTCCTTCCCAACTCATTGGAGGAGTTTGCTTGTGAGGAAAGAAAAAAAGAACCCAAGAGAACCCATTCTCGTTTGGGGTTTTTGGTGGAGATTTCCGGAGGAATCATCCAAGAGGCAAGCAAAGTGCTATTCGTGGCTTGCAAAGGGATGTAGGAAGCTTGATAAAGCATTTGCAAGAGGTAAGCAACACCACCCTAACCCATATTTCAAATTTCGGCCATTTTTGAATGTGGAATGTGAATGTTAGGGTTGAGATGTGAAAATGAGTTCTAGGGCCAATAGGAGAGATTTCTTTGAGGGGTTTTGTAGGTAGCAAGTTTCTACACATGCTAGGAGTGATTTCAAGCCCAAAAACACCTAGAACAAGTGAGATTTGAGAAAAACCCTAAGTCCCCGAAAATCAGATTTTGCGAGCTGTTGAGAAAACCCAGCTGCTCGAGCAGGCATCAGGCGACAGTTGGAGATAGTTTCAAGTATAGTTTTAGGGAATGGCCGCCCGAGCGATGCTTGAGCGACTGTTCTAGCGCCCTGTTTTAATAGAGAACTCGAGAGCAAAACTTTCTAGCCGCTCGAAGTCGGTTCGAGCGACCCATCTAGCGCCCTTACCAAAATTTCCATAAATTGCACTTTTAGCCCAGATCAAACTAGCATTTGATTTTATATAAATCCAACCTATGTATAAGTGAGAGTTAAATGTCTAGGAGGTGCTCCAACTGGAAGTAACTAAAAGTTCCAAATAATAAAGAATTTGGGTACGTTTTGCCCAAGAAGGTCTTAGAAAGGTTTTTTGTCCCAGATTACTACAAAAATGGGATAACGTGATTCCACCACTCCAAACACCTTCTAAATAACCCTTAGAATTATAAATCAAGAACCTAGACCGAGAGATACAAGTATCAAAAGAGTTGAGGCATAGGTTGCCCCAAAGAGCCTTGAGATGTAGAATTGTAAAGAACCTAACCTGTACCATTGACCACTAACAAGGGTACAACACCTATGATCAAATGGGTTTCGACCCAGTAATTGGCACATGAGATGAGGGCATAGGCCCGTATGACATTGTACTACCTCAAGGGCATTGGCCCATTATCTGAAACATGAGACAGGAAGGGCAGTGGCCCAGGAACATTGAGGATTTTTTAGCAGCGGGCTTCGGCCCTACCCACATGACATAAATTGCATAGGAGGCAGTAGCCTAGAAATACACAAGATATTCAGGGCATTGGCCCATAGGTAGCATTCTAAATATGAGCAGTTCACCTCAATTGTGGGGGTAGTGAACTGGCTCCTCTCCAACATGACATTGGCAAGTAACTTATGTGGTTCATCTCAATTGTGAGGGTAGTGAACTAGCTTCTTCACAAGGGTTGATATTGGTTGGCAATAGATGCAGTTCACCTCAATTGGGGGTAGTGAACGAGTGTTCACCTCAATCTGAGGAAAGTGAACTGACCCCATCACAACAGCGAATATCGGTAAACAGTATATGCCATTCACCTTAATTGGGGGTAGTGAACGAGTGTTCACCTCAATTTGAGGGTAGTGAACTGGCTTCATCATGACAGAGAATATTGGTTGGCAGTATATGCAGTTCACCTCAATTGGGGGTAGTGAACTAGTGTTCACCTCAATCTGAGGGTAATGAACTCGCTTCTTCACCATGGTTGGTAATTTTATGCAGTTCACCTCAATCTGATGGTAGTGAACTGGCCCTATCACAAAAGTGAATATTGGTAGATATGTATGCTATTCACCTCAATCTGAAGGTAGTGAATTGGCCCTATCACAAAAGTGAATATTGGCAGATATGTATGCTGTTCACCTCAAATTGGAGGGTAGTGAACTAGATTCTACTATAATAGTAAATATGGAATGCTAGAGTGAGAGGTACACCCTAGTTGGGGATAGTGAACTTTTGTTCATCTTGACTTGGAGATAGAGGTCCCGTAACCTCTACGCGAACTTGGAATCTGATACATCTACTATATAATGTTCATTGATTGCAATTGATACAGTGATGAACTGTACACTGAAGCACATGCATGCACCATTGTATGACACATGAGATGCCGTGGATTTTGAAGTATTACAATTACCCACATGTCATGGTTTCATCGAGATATATTTGCATGAACTGTGTTTTATCGAATCATGCATGTGTTGCTTACTGAGACATTCGTCTCACAGTTGCTTTCTATCTTATTTTTCAGATCCATCGACATCCAGTGTGAAGGACTGGGTTGGGGATAAAGGAAAGGAAAAGGCTATAGGGTACAAAGAGGAAGACTTCTATAGGCCTTAGGCTTTTCTTCGTTTATACATATATAGTTTTGATTTGTAAAACCTTTACATTGAGAGGAGTGACTAGTCACCCAAATCATTTTGTAACTGAACTCGTGTGTCTTATGTCATTCCAAATATACATATATGAACACTTTTGATATGCACATGTATAAACTGTTGCACTCACACTTGTATAAAAGAAAATTTTAAATTCCTCAGTGTTTAGTTAAGAGAAATGGCCCACTTGCCATGGTCTGGAACAGGTTGTGCCTTGGAGGGGCAGGCTTGGTTCCGAGGCGTGACAGGAGATCCAGAGTTGGGCGCAGATCCAACCGTCTAATCACAAGATATCAAGGTATGATCAATAGGTTAATTCTGATGAGTTGTGATTGGGCAAGGTATATTGAGTTTTATGTAAGTGTGTTGCGTGGGATAGGAGTTATATAAATACATTAAAATAATCTAGAGGAATATGAGTGGTATTCTAAGCGTATTGCTCGTATTCGTCAGCCGCAAGAGAGAAAGAGAGAGAGACCGAGAACGACCGGAGAAGAAGAAGAGAAGAAGAAGGAAGAAGAAGGGAGGACGTTTGTCTTGTGTTCTTCATCATCTAGAGAGTGCCTTGCATTTGCAAGCACTGCGGTTTAGAGAAGGAAGAGGAGAACGCACGATAGAGGTAGACAGCACTGTGTTTTATCGTTCGTTTGTATTCACGATTGGTTTAATCCCCATTGCATATTTTTGTATTGTATAATCATGTATTTAGCTTGATAACAACCTTATAAGTATGTTAGAATGAACTTGGACATGAAAAATCAAGTTTTAAAACACTGTCTGTTCGTTTTTGGGAGACCGCCGAGCTTACTGTGCTCAGCAATCCTCGGCGCTCGTTGAAAAAAATTGACCGCCCGAGACCGCCTACTGACTTATCGTTGGCGATCGAATTTGAACAACTGCCTACCCTAGATCGCCTGAGCGATCCTAGGCGACCCTGAGTGCTCAGTGGAGAAAATGCAGGTTTTCTTATTTTGAACCCTTGATTCAATTCTAAACTATTTTTAATCAATTTTAACCTTTAAATAAGATGTTTTAAGACCAAAATAAATTACCAATTTCCTGTTTTACAAAAGAATAAAATAGGAAGGTACTTAAGGTAATTAGTGGCCAAGTTTTGTAAATAGCAAGAAACCTAAGTTTTGGAAGAACTGAATTTGTAAACTTGAGTTAATTAATTAAGTGACATGTAAATTTTATACTGTCAATCAGAATATGTTATACAGGATTTCCAAATCAGATTTTGAACACAGTTAACTCAATAAGGAAAGAAATTACAAATATAACCATTATATGCCGCTAGGTACTATTACTTACATAAATATTAGTCCTTAGGGATTGTTGGTGTCTAGTGGGCATAGCTGGTTATAGATCCATAGTTTTGTCTAGATAGCTAAAGGATATTTCATTTGGGTTGAGTTACTCTCTGTTGCGAACGCGCTTCCTTTGCAAGTTGGTTTGCCCTGGAGGATCCTATGTCTGGAGGGACACCCCGGTGCTTCGCTGGTGATTCCCTGTACATGTGGATAAGCGACTATCTCCATGTATTGATTCTGGTGTTGCATGCTGGTGGTACTTGCCAACTCGGTTGAGTTAGAGTGCAATAAGTCGATGACTACGACTCTTATCTAAGGTGATCTTAACGGGTTTGAGTATCATTAGTAGCGTCGCCCATAAGCCGCACGGTGGTATAGCATATGGTTGAGAGCCATCTCAAATGTGTATCTTTCTTTGTGAGTTCTATACTGAGATCACAAACATTTATTTCTGATGTTGTTCACATGCAGGATGCATGTATTGGATGTTATGATTGGATGTGACTGTTTAGTACATCCCGGATTTATATTGGATTCTATTATTGATTTCTGAATCATGATCTTGATATACTTTATCTGTTCACAAATACTAAACTGTTTTACATGATGATTTGTGTTCCATGATCGATATGAATGTTTATACGAGCTTGTTTACTCGAGACTGCTTATAGGTGCATGAAAATCTACTTTATTGATTATGAACTGTTTATAGCATGCATGTGTTGTCTACTGAGATATTCGTATCTCATCCTACTTCTTTATGTTATTTTTCAGCTGATACGCGAGAGGGGGATCATAGTGGTGTTTACCCGAGGGATCTTGTGGGCTATACTCTAAAGGATTATTTCTACCTAGATTTGATTTGAGGTTGAGGATAGATGGTATTTTTATGGAGTTAGTCGATAGTTGATCCTTTTATATTTGGTTTTGATGTATTTGAGAGATTGAGAGTTTAGTACCTTTTTATACCAGACTTGAACCTATTGACTTGGATTGGATTATTTATTTTATGATGATGTTAGGCTACACTTCCGCACAATAATGTTTTCCACACTCTGATAGATATTGAATAAAGGATTATTTAACTTTTCAGTCTGGTTATTTATTGATTATTATTTGATACGGGCCAGTAGCATCTCGAATTCGGTTGTTGGGCTGAATTTGGGTTGTTACAGTGACGAACCGGATTCGGGTCAAGGTCGGTTTTTCATTGACCCGGGTTTAGGGCATTTCAAGGGTCAGTTACGGTCTAGGGAAGTCCGTAGACATCCCGGTCCGCCCCGTCGGGTGACAGTGTAACGACCCAACCCAACGAGTATTGTCTGCTTTCGGCCTAAGCTCACAAGGTTTTGTCCTCAAAAGGAGCCTCGCTAAGTTAAGTGTTCTCCTTGACTCTTATACCATACCAGGTATTCATCCGTTTCCAATGTGGGATCAGGATATCACAATATCCCCCTCGCAGGGCTACACGTTCCCGTGTAGTGGCCACCTAGAAGCCTGCCAGCCCTTCATGGGCCCGCCCTCATCGGTCCAACCACCTCCTACGGGAAACGCCAGGACCCACACCAGCCACGGACTACTGGACCCGGATCCAGCTTTGATATCATTTGTAACGACCCAACCCAGCAAGGTATTGTCTGCTTTGGGCCTAAGCCCGCACGGTTTTGTCCTCAAAAGGAGCCTCGCTAAGTTAAGTGTTCTCCTTGACTCTTATACCATACCAAGTATTCATCCGTTTCCAATGTGGGATCGGGATATCACAGACAGGTCCCACAGGTTTTCTTGGTTTAGAGTCAACTTTTGGTTCTATCTCACCCATTCCTAATCCAATATGCACTCTTTTTGGTTAAGTTTATGAGGACCACCTAAATGGTGTGGGTCCCCTTTACTTGATTTTATCTTCTTCATTTAGGTGATCTCTATCTGATTGGGCGGGCCCCGTTGGAAGGCCCGCGGACTCCTTCATGGGCTAAGCCTAGCCCACATGTCCTTCTGATGAGTTTTGATCTAACCCTGAAAAGCCCTTTCGAGTTTGGATAATTTACTTGATTTTATTTAGGGTTTAACTGAAGGGTAAGGTTAAGATTTATTTTGGCGGGCCTGGATGCTCTGTGGTCCCATTGCGTGGCCACAAAAAGGTTGCCTTAAGACTTGTTATCTTGGTTAAATTCATCTCCCAACGGGCTAGGAATGGGCTTGGGGCCCATAACCTAGGCTTGGCTTGAAAACCCAAGGTTTGACGGGTTTAGGGTCTTGGATCCCTTCCCTCTCTTTGGGTAAGTAGGCCTTCCTGGAAGAAGGAAGTTGGGCCCGATAGGCCCAAGCCCGTGGTCATGGCCAAACCAAATCCTATTATAAGCCAGCATGCTTTGATTTGAGCTTTGTTGTGCCTCATGAGGTTTGGCCCCTTTAATTGGGTTATTTTTTTGATTTGGATTAAAGCATGTCAGGTTGGACTGGGTGGGTCTCATTGGAAGGCCCACGGTTACTCAAGTTGGACCCAATGGGTCCAAGGCCCATGTCGGGTTTCTAGTTGACCCAGAAACCCTATTGGATTGAATGGTTTATTGGAAAGGGTGCTAAAAGGAACAAAGGGATTGAAACTGGGTTTTTGGTATTTCCAGGGTGTAATTGAAATTATATTTCGGTTACACAACAACATAGCATGACCGAAATTAATTTTCGGTCATGCTATGTTTCATACATAACCGAAATCTTATTTCGGTTATGTATGAAATCATGTTTGCCTGAACTGTGTTTTCGGGCAAACATAGAAAACACATTTTCTTGATTTTTTTAAGGGGGATTGATTCTCTAAGTTGCTGGGGGTTGTGTGGGCCCACAGTGGTTCATGTTAATGGGGGGGGGGGGGGGGGAGGAGGCCTCCTTAAGCCACTTTTTGTTTCTTAAACCAAGAAGGAGAGGGAGAGAAGGCTAGGGGCCTTCCTCCCTCACCTTGAACAGAAGCTCAAGGGCTGGAACAGGGACCTTAGGTGTCCCTGTTCATGTATGGGGGAAGAAAATTCCCTCTCCTCCATGGGAAGGGAAGAGGGGTGGCCCAAGTGGCCTTTGTCTTGGTCTCTTCCGCCAAACCACCACCCTAATGTATAAACAACTCAACCCTATGTTACACAAAAGATAAGGCATGCAATGAATGGTGGCTAAAAGGGTATGTCGGATGTTCATGTTTGCATGCTAATGAGATGAAACAAACAAGAGAAGAGGGACCCTAACATGCTTTCTAGGCAAGGCATGCATGTGCATGTGAACTGTATATGGGAATGGAGGGAGGGGAGAATGCAAGACTACATTAAACAATATCTAAGGTGGATGATCATGATGATGAAAGTGGGAGGCATGCTATTCAAGGGGCATATAAAAAAACTAACACTAAACAAGCATGTATCATGGCACCAAATATACATAAAAGAAGCAAACATGGCACTAGATGGAAAACATTTAAAGAAAGGATAAAGGGGGGTTATAAGGATACATTGGATGAGGTGAGGAGGGGAACATGCTCCCCTTCAAATAAACACACAAGGAACTATCCATAAGGGAACTCAAAGGGTGACTTTAAAGGGTGTTACTAGGACCCCTCCTCCTCCCTTATTTCGTGCATGAACCCTCCCCTTACCATGGGAGGTTCTTTCACATGAAGATGATGAAGAAAAGATAGTGAAAAGAAGGTGAAACTATCATGTTAAGGTAACCAAAGACATCCCATACAACATGCTCACAAACACCTCATTTTCATATGTGTTAAATAAAATGTGGTGGGGATGCTTACCTTGGGGTTTAAAGTTCCTTTAGAGATGTACTTGAACTCCCTTGAAGCTCCATTGGAAGCTAGAGTACTCCTTCTCCAAGCAACCAACACCTTCAATCTCCTCCTTTGATTTTCAAGTGAGGAAGAAGAAGATGTGAAGGGTTTAGAGAGGGATTGGGTGTGTTTGGGAAGGGTTTAGGAAGTTGGGAGGGAGTTAGGAGGGTATGAGGGGAGAGTGGGGGAGAAAGGTTGAAAAGTCCAACCTTGAGCAAGGGGGCTGCTGCCCCCTTTTATAGGCAGAAAAAGTGTAACCGAAATTGTATTTCGATTACACCATTTTTCAGGTATAACTGAAATACAATTTCGGTTATACTATATTTATGTGTAACCAAAAATTAACCTCGGTTACACCTATGTCAAATAAAAAATCATAAAAATGCAGGGATAATGTCAGAAAATCCAAAACCTTATCCTAAAAACCGAAATTTAATTTTGGTTATTTTAATAAAAAAAATATTTTTTTCCAAATTTGCCCTTGATTTGACTGATTTGATGGGATTCTCTTTTAATGAGAGATTCCAGATTTTTCTGATTTTTTATTTAATTTAATTCATAAAATCAAGATATTTTATAAAAATTAATATTTTATTTAAGATATTTTTATTTGATGTCCTTTTTCCGCCTATGAGACATGGGAAAAAATCAATTCAATGACTTCCTGATCATCACGTGGGATTGGTTAAAAACAAAGAGTCGCCACCATTCTGTTTAGGTGTGAATGGACACCAAAATATCAAATAATCTCAAAAAGGCAAATTTAGGATAAAAATAACCCTCTAAAAAAACAACCAAAGATGGGTAAGGGGATTAGGTTATGAACAAGGGAAGGTGTTAGGCATCCCTATTCATCCACACAAGGTGGTTGCCAGGCATTGTTCATGTTAAAATAAAGGGAAAAAAGGGCTTGCTATAAAAACCATAAAAAATCACAAAAAAGACAAAAATGTATGGTTTTTTCATACAAATAGCCTGATTGATTTAGAACTTTCAAATATGATCATACCATTCCTAGGGTTTCATGATTAAAATAAAATTGAGATAAAATCAAATAAAATCAATCTAAAGTGAAAACTTAAAAAATTTGGCTTCAAGTTAAATTCTAGAAATCTAGAAAAATATGATTTTTATGAAATATTGTAGAATTGAACTTGAATAGTTCAGGACATAGATATAGCCCAAATATCACATTAAATCAAGAAATCAAAACCAAAAATACACACATTGATGAAGAACATCAAAATGGGAGAACTTAGACCGTAGGGTCTTCTCTCAATAATGAAAAAGAATTCAAAAACCATCTCATGAAACCCTAGAAATTACTTTTAGGCTTCTGAATCTAGATCTCTCATATTGATCATGATAGATCTAGGATCTTATCCTAAAATCACGAAAACAGTGCTGTAGGTGAAAAAGTGGTGAACATCCAAATTTTAGGAGAAAAAGAGGATTTCATGCTATAAACATCATAATCATCATAGATTCATAGGATTCATTCAGATTCAACATAAAAACAATTAAAACATGATCAGGATATTCAAAGCAACCATATCTCACAGATTAGAGCACATGGGGGGTCTACCCTACGGATTCACCTGTTCTCTTTTCCCCTAGCTCTCTCTTCACGTTTTACGGCTAGAGAGGATTCTTGAGGTACTTAGAGATAGGTTTGGTGATACAAACACAATCAAAGGCTTTATTCTAAAAAAAATAGAAAAACAGATTATGGGGTTCTATTCTAGGGATCCACCTGTTTCTCTTTCCCCTAGCTCTCTCTTCACGTTTTACGGCTAGAGAGACTCTTGAGATACTTAGAGACAAGTTTAGGAATATAGAATAAAATATGGCCTTATTCTATAGCAATGGAGAAGATACTATTACTTCTAGAATTGAAGACATAAAATAAAAGGGAAAAGGGACTTACCTGGATTGAGCAAGCAAAGCAACAGGGATTCCTCTCTTCTCTTGGAGCTCCTTAGACTTCAAATTTTCGTGGCCTTTTGCTTGAGGAGAGCTCCTCTATTTATAGGCAAACACAGGGGTATGGCTGGTCCAGAGGGATATACCAGGATCCCACCAGATTTGGTTAAAAATAGGGATAATGCCCATCCATGGCCAACAAGGATATTTCGAACGAATAAATAAATAAATTCGCTCATCTAAAGATATATTGGAATGAAGATAAGGCTCAGAAATCGAGCAAGGATAAAATTCGTACAAATCTAATGCGCTCGTAAATGTATTACGGGCAAGTGGTGTTCGTATTTGATTTACGGGCGCTGCTTGCCCGTATAAATTTTTCGGGTGCGGCCAGCCCACAGATATAATACGGGCACTGCCTAAAGTATTGAATTTTATGCATTTTTGGCATGTTTTAAATTCCTATTACATGTTTTCATTATTTTCTCATTTTGTAGTACAATTTGGGGTGTCTACACCGCCACGTGGCCAATTTCTGCGTATCTACACGTGGACAGCTTTCTGCAATTTTGCCCTAGATTTTGAACTGCTCATAACTTTCTCATCCAAGCTCCGATTCTAGCAAACTCAGTTGCGCTGGAACTGTGTCAGAAATCTCTATCCACTGGGATGAAGTATTGTAGCCAATTCAAGTTTTGAACAGAAAGCCGAAACTGCGCGTAGAATTTTAATCTGCTCATAACTTCCTAATCCGGATCCCGATTTTAGCAAATTCAATTGCATCGGAATCATGTCTGAAATTCCTTTCTTTCAGGACAAAGATAACAGTTAATCTGGGTTTGAGGAGAAAGTCAATTTCTGCTCCCCAGGGTTTGTTCTGCCCATAAGTTCCTTATCTAGACTCCGATTCCGGCAAATTCAATTGCATTGGAACCGTGTTGGAATTTCCCATTCATTGGGATAGGTTATGACAGTCAGCTTGAATTTGAACAGAAAGTCAACTTCTGCTCCTTAGGGTCTTGAGCTGGCTATTAGGGTTTGCACTTCCAGCACTCCCAGGATGCGCAAAAATGATGTGCTTACAGTAAAAAACTTTGGACCGAAATTTTATTTCAGTTCCCTCCAACCCGATATTACTTGCGCGCTCGAGAGACATTAGGTTATTGTTGCCTTTGTCTTCACCGATAGCAACATCTCATTTGAAAGTTCATCTTCTCCGGTGACCGCCATCTATTTCCGGCGACTTTCCTACAACTTCCGGAGACTATTCTTGATCTCCGGTAACAATTCATTCGCCCTTGCGAGAATCCCTAATACTTCCCCCTTTTGACGTCTTTGCTTGGATAACAGACATCAGCAACCATCATCCTCTCCAGTGGTCTTCATCTCTCGATAACAGACATGAGTAGGGGTGCCTAAAGATGAAGGCAAAATCAGCATGATCCTCCATCACTATGGTGTGCATCCTCCATCACTCTGCCCAACTCTCTACTCAACTCTCTCAAGCTACCAAGGTAAATTCCTACACTTGTCTCTTCATTCATACTTCAGTTAAAGCACTCTCTCCTTTTACCTTTTGTAGATAAGGTCATGTTTGTGTTTGGAACCCCAAATCTTGCTTAAAGTACCTCAAGCACCCTCTCTAGCCGTGAAACGTGAAGAGAGAGCTAGGGGAAACAAGTTTTCGAATTGAACCTTAGGCTTAGAACCACTTTGGATGAAGTAATTGATTTATTTGCTTAAATTGGTATGTGAGTACTGTTTGTGCTTATTTTGAGTTTAATGCTGGAGGAATTAAATAGATCTATACTCTCTATAGCATAGATCTCAATTATCTCCTCCAAAAATCTGATTTCTTACACAATCAAATGCACACATCACTTGTTTTTGTCAAGATAGGCTGAGATCTAAGATCTACTATGCTCAATATAGTAGATCTAGGATCATCGGCCTGAGAGCAATTTCTTAGGATTTTGTGAGGTAATTTCAAGTGATTTTATCTTCTAAAGAGGATCCCATGGTCTAATCTTTCTTATTTGGGCATTTTGTTCTAATTTGGGTAGATTTGGCTCCTCCTCTCTAATCAATGAGAGATTTGAGCCAAATCCTTATCCTAAATCTTTTTGAGTGTTTTTCAATTCATTTCAAGTGTTTGCAATCCAGATCAATTGAATCAAATGCACACATCCACTGTTTTGGCTTACTTTTATTTGAATTTTTCAAATCTAGATAGAACCTGTACCCTATCTTGGATCATTCATAACTTCATCATTCGGATGAATTTTGAATGATTCCAAAGTCATGTGGTAGGTGAAGATGTCTAGTTTAATCCTGTAAAATTTGAGCAATTTATATGAATCCGATTTTTCAAACCATTTGATTAAATTTGATGAGTTATATCATATCAGATTACTATACTTGTCACTTTGATTGAGCACCAAAGGCTTATTTTAACTCCGATTTGAGTAATTTCAACTTCTGAGTCTTCCTTTATGAGTCCTCTTTCAAATCCAAGGAATTTCATGAGTTTTCATTTTGATTTGAGTTCTGTGTGTTTGATTGACTCTGAACTGCTCAGTAGCAGATTATAGAGTCAATCTATGACCCTCTAAGTAGGGCTGCAATTCGGTGCGGTTTGATTCGGGTTGGTCTCAACCCAGGACGAAACCAAAGTTACTGATGGTCGGTCCAGAACTGAACTGAATCGACCTCAGAACCAAAATACCCAAACCGAAACCAAACCAATTATTTATATAAAACCCAAAACCCAAACCGAACCGAACCGAATTTTGCAATTCAGTTCGGTTTGGGTTGGGTTTAGGGTTTTAACTTTGTATTAAATTTAACTTTGCTCACTAAAACACAAATCCATGTGTGACCACAAAATCCCCGGCATCATCTCATATATTTGCACCATTGAAACATTCCTTCCCCTCATGAACATGGCTGGAGTGACTACAAGCAGATAATACACTCAGGAACAAAATTTCATCGAGCAGAAAATCCCTCTTTCTTCATCTGCTCAAAAAATTCAGGTGCTTTCGAATTCAAGTGCTTTCATACTCAAGCAAATTCTTGATCTTACTTTCTGGAATCCTTGACTGCCAAGCAAGGTTTTGTACATCCTAACAACTTCAGCACCCTAAAAACCAAATCCACAAGAATTTATCATCAAACTTTCATCAAAAAGGAAAATAAATAAGACATAGACTAAAATCATGGTAAGAAATGCCAAACCTTCTCATACACCTATAATCAAGAAAAAGTATCAAAGCAGAGAAAGAAATGTTAGACAGCAATATCAAAAGAAATAAGGAAAAAAACTGCATCTAAAATGCATTGAAACACAACACTAACTTACTGTTACTGCAAGATGGCAGCTCCAAATCAAAACAAATCATGATTGTAAACAACCAAAAATTCAAACGATTCAGAAAGAGATGCAACAAGATTCAGAAACGAAAAACCCAGAAAAAAAGGGGGAAAAATACCTGTTTGGGATCTCCTTGAAGATCGCAAGTCGCCAAGTACCGATCCTCCATTGCTGCCCTCCTCCCTCTTTTGCAATAAATTCATCTCTCTCGAACTCCATATCCCTTTGATCCTTCGCTTGAGAGGGCGTCGAAGCAGAAAGACTCAAAGAAGCAACCGGGATATCGATCCTCGCCGGTCTCTTCCTACCCAAAAGCGTAGACAAACTAGAAGAAGAAGAAGAAGAAGAAGAAGCGACGTCTTTTTTACAAGCCCTAAAACCACTGAAGGGTTTATGAAGCCAAAGCCTCAAAGGCGAAGACGGGTGAGAAGAAGAAGACGACGAAGAGTCAGACACAGTATAAGACGACAATGACGATAATCCATGGTGATTCAGACTTACGTTTTCAGGCGATGATGCAGATGCTTTACAGAAAAGTGAAGAAACTCTAGAAGGCGAGAACACCAGAGAGCTCGCAACTGCAACTGCACAAGTCATGTTTGCTCGATCTGATTTCGCTTGTCTTGTGTTCTTTCTCGATTGAAACCTGCAACAGTAAAGGGAATCATATCGAGGTACTTAAATAACCCCCTGTAAAACCCCAAATTTTCACATAATAAATAAATAAAAGAAAATATGAGTTTAAGTCCTAGTTAAAATAAAAGTGAGGAATTAGAGGATAAGTAATTCAAATAAATAGTAAATTGTAAATAAAGAAGGAATTTTAAGGAAATTAGCCGAAAAGGGTAAAAGGGTATTTTGGTAATTTTCAGAAAAGGGTAATTAATAAATAGATCATTAAATAATAACTAGGATTAGAAAATAGAAGAAAATAATTTATTTAGGCAAGTTAGAAATTAAAAGGAATTAATAAAAGCCCAAATGAGGAAAAAGGGTAATTAGGAGATTTCAATGTCTTAACTCGGAGAAAAAGTAACATAATAAGGTTTTAGAAGATATTTAGAGTTTAAGTAAGTATTATCTATGAAATTAGGCTGTAAGGAGTGTTTAGATAATAGGAGATTTGATTAGTAATGTTTAAGTTGAAAAATAGAAGGTGGAGAAAAAGTAGGAATTAATTAGAAGGAGTTAGACTTTAATTAGACCTTCATTGGGTTAGCCCAAATTAAAGAAACCTATTAGGGTTGGTTTAGAACTTCTAAAGCCAAGTATAAATAGGAGAGTAAGGTGAGACAAAAGAGAATTTTCGTGGGTTTTATAATGAGAGAAAAGAGGGAGAGAAAGGAAGAAGGCTGTTAATGGAACTGTCCGACCAGCCATCATCAAATCATGATGGGGAAAAATCCGTACGGTGGATCGACTTCAAATTTGGAGAGTTTGATCTTCACGGATGGAACTACAATGTTAATGGTGGAGATGTGAATTGGGGAACTCTAGGTTGGTGTGTTTGGGAGCAGAAGTTGGGTCCAGAATTAGAAACTTGAATGGAAGATGGATTTTACTGTATGAGGCAAGTAGTAACCCTTGAAAACTAGAGGAACTGCATGATTTCGTTTTCTGTGATTTAATATGGTTTGAATGGATTAGTCGGAACTGTATTTACATGGAATCAAAGTGTTTATATTTTAGTGATTGGTATTCTTGAAGGATTTGTCAAAGTAAAGAAGAAAACTTGGTTTGATCATGCAAATAATCATAGGATGGTATTTAATTGATAAGAATTAATCTAAAGGGCTTTAGGTATGTTTTAGAATGTTAGTAGATTAATTTAGACCAAAGAAACATATAGCAAAAGCCTAAAAATCCGAAATTTGTAAATCTGGAAATTATTGTTGAAAATTTGAATGAGCACCTAGGACTGCCTAGCCTGCAAAGGTAGGCGCTCTCTTTAGAAAATTCAGAATTTGGGATTTTTGTCATACAATTAAATACCTAGTAATTTTTCTTGTAAGGTAATCATTCTATCAACTTTATAAAGATCTAATTAAGGTATAAAAATGTAACGCCCCGGATCCGGGTTACGTAAAATAACCGTAACTCGTACCCGAAGGTTAATTAAAAATCCACAGGATCAACAGAGTAAGGGAAAACATGAAATAAAATAATATAAAGATTCAAATGCATGAAATCAAGGTTCACTAATTTCCCAAAACACTATTCAAAAGTAATACAATGTTCATAATAAAACTCACTAGAGTAAGTAAAACCAACTACTAAGATCTACTCAATAAAATAATCCTCCTCACGATACTCCGGATAGTCCACCGGAATATCAACCCCCACGGTATCGTCCTCGCTGAAATCTGAAAACAAAACAAAGCAGTGAGATACGACTATCTCAGCAAGTAGCAATGCATGCACAAAAATACAGTTATAACAATTCTAAACATGCACAAGTTATAATCAATTAAGTTACGATTAATCTCGGTTAATCCGACTAATCTCGGAAATACATCGACAATTACAATTTCGGAAAAACATTATATATTGGGACTCATGAAGTTTGTCTATTTTGTGTGGCTAAGCACTAGAGTTCCAGACAATCCAGTCTAACACTGCAACAGCTCGAACATCCAATATCGTCGCTCTCATGGCGGAAAAACTCAAGTGACCTCACCATCATGGTGGAAACGGAGTTGCTGCAGCGCTTCCCTCATGGAAGGCCTCTCCATCATGGAGGAAACGCATGAAGGAACTCCAGACTTAAATCCAGACAAAATTTACAATGTTCAATTATAACTCGACTGTGGATCCACACTAAGTCTTGCCCTTATTACTTAAACATTTTCTCAAATTATTTGCTAATTCATCATAAAGTCATGCTCAATGAAAAACAAAGTCATGTATATATGTTTAAACCAAATTTAATTAAAAAAAACACTACAGCCATTCCACAATAAAATTTACGGCAACTTGCATCTACCATAAAAGTACTCACACTTTAATCACTGTGATAACCAAAGGTCATACGAAAAGTCCATAATCGAATACATTTTCAAATAATAATAAGAATTAAGAAATTTTTCAATGTGATCTTAAATCAGTTCAATAGTTGTTCAAATGACCAATCCCTCTAATGTTCAAGAATTCAGATTTATGTTAACTTCTTCTAAATGGTCCCCATATCAATTACTCCCTAAACTTTGTTGTCCAAAACTACTTACCATAGGTTACTATTAATTCTAAAGTATTTGCACTTTAATCATAACTATCCATAAGAAGTCAAACCTAAATTCTCGGCTCATAACAGTATTTAGAAAAATTTCAGAAGTGGGAAAAGAATTTAAATCTCTTAATATCAGCCCTATATTCTTAGAATAAAAAAAATCTGTTCAGCACTCTTCCCTCTTGCTGGACTGAAAACCCACCAGAAATTTTTTTTTTACTTGTCCTAATGGACCAACAGCAACCTTGGATTTCTCAAAAACTAGAATTTGCCTCTTCTCTTAAAGAATAACCCTACTGCTGCTGTATATAATGAGAATAAGATGAGCTTGCCACTAGATTTGCACCACTGTGCACACTTCTAACAACAACTACTTCTACTTTATCACAGGTTCTAAAGCCTCACAAGAAAGTTTCCTCTACTGTTCAGATCGTGTCTCAGCACCTGAAAGTTTCCTCTACTGTTCTAAGGCCTCACAAGAAAGTTTCCTCACAAGAAGTTTAAAACCCAGAATATACAACCTTCAGATTGTGTCTCAGCACCTGAACAGGATTAATAGGCTTGGAACAAGATAAATAGAAGCTAGAACAAAGCTCTAAGAACCTTCAGTTCGTGTCTCAAATTCTGAACTAACTTACTAAGCTGAAACAATAATCCCAACCTGAACTAACTTAATAACCTGAACTAACTTAAGAACCTGAAATGGTATGAAAATTTTCCTAAAAGTTCTTTGTGAACATTTGCATATCCTCTTCAATTTAATTCTCTAAAACAGAAAGTCAGAAGATGCTACCTGTAACATTGCAATAGAAATGAAATCAACTCACTTCAACTAAATAGATCAGACGCCCATATACTTTCTAACATGATAATAAATCTGAACTGGCAGAAAAGGAAGAATGTATTCTAACACATCTAACATGATTAACACCCTCTAAATAACATCTCTAAACTATCATATTCATCCAATTAATAACAGAAACTAAGCTTACTATTATAGATGTCCAAACATGAACCAAATATATCAGATTCGTTCCATTCAGAACTAAGCATTTAGATGCTCACAATTCACACGAAAATCATGCTATTTTGAAAGGCTACTTGCCTCTTGATTGCTGGAGTTCGACTTCTGCAAAAACCAGCAATGAAACCCAATGTTTCCACGCCCAGAAGTCCTCACAAACTGGATTAAAATCTGGGTTTTTCTTTTGAACGATTTGCACTTTCTAACTGAACAATATGTCTTCTTCTTTCTTCTCCAACAGCAGTGGGCGACCACCTCTTTCTTCTCCAACAACTCTCTCTAGATTCTCAGATCTGAGTTGCATCCATTTGTTTTGCCTTCTCCAAAGCTGTAACTGTTGGTAACGCCCGGAGATAAAGCATATGCTACGTTTAGCAAACAGCAAAACAAAACCATACGTTTTTAAAAAAACTGTTTGCATGCTATTTTTGATCAAGTGTGGTGCCTTACCACCATATCACCTACACCAACAACCTATTCTCTTTTAATACTTTGATTTATCAAATTTTAAATGAAATATTAGTACCACTACTAGTTAACAAAATTATTACATATTACTTATTGAATATTAAAAATTGTATCCTAACTTGACTTACCTTAGTTTAGCTAAATCCAACCTTTAAGAAATTTACCAACTTGCCCTTGTGCATTGTTCACCTGAAAGTCCAGCACATAAAGAAATAATTTATATTAATTATTTCTCAAAATAAATACCAAAAATTTCGGGGTTTTACAAAAAATTTATAAAATTAAATTGGAAAAATTAACCAATTAATTGAAGGTTATAATGTAAGGTTGGTGCATGAAAGGGTCTAAATGGTAAGGGATATTGATAGGAATAATACTACTGGAATTTATAGGGTAAAAACATCTTCTAAACTTTATTTTAGGTCTGTAGGATATGCTAGAGAATAAAAATACAGAAAACCTAAATATAAACTATCTTAGGTGTTAAGATGGGAAATTAGATTCTAATAAAGGGATTAATAAGGAAAACTCTAAGCAAGACTTGAATTACTTCTGGTTTGTACTTTAAACATGAATATTGGTTTCTGGAATTGCATAAACTCATATTTTATCGGATTTATGAAACATGAGTTTTATTTCGAATATAATTGGGAAATTGCATATGTTATTCTGAAAAAGGCTTTATTTGGATTATTAAGGATTATATCATGGTTTCCTCTTGGAATTGAATACTTTGATATGGATTGGTATGTGGTAGGATGTTATTCGCTTTTCTTTTACGATTGGGTGATATGGCTTCTGTCATTGAGTTGATACTAGCTTTTACGGCAGAGATGGATAATCCTCTGCGTAGAGATGTGTAATCCTTTATAGGTAAAAGTGTGTATGCCTCCTACAGTAGCGTGTCCTCCCGTATGTGGCTTTATCGTGGTTTGTGTCAGTGGGCTTAGCTCTATATGGATCCATAGTTTTGGCTGGTTAGTTAAGTAGTATTTAGTTTGGGTTGAGTTACTCCTATGTGCGAGCGCGCTTCCCTTGTAAGTTAGTTTGCTCTGGAAGGTCTTTTGTCTAGAGAGACACTCCGGTGTTCCGTTGGTGATTCCTTGTACATGTGGATAAGCGGCCATCTCCATGTTCATGTTCCAGTGTTGTATGCTAGTGGTACATTCCAACTCTGTTGAGTTCATGCGCAATAAGTCGGTGACTACGACTCTTGTCTAAGCTGATCTTCATGGGGCTTGAGTATCATTAGTAGCACTGCCCCTAAGCCACACGGTGGGATAGCATTTAGTTGAGTGTCATCTCAAATACTTATCATCTTTGTGAGTCCTGCAATGGCACGAGTTTTATGGCTTTTGTTGGTTTTACCTAGATAACATCTTTTTGCTGGTATATACGAAAGAATACATGTTTTATCGCTTTATTTGGACTGTCATCAATAACTTGAATTTCTCGCCTTATCGTTGATTAATCGCATACCTCATGACTATTTGCTTACATTAGACTGTTTCTAATTCCATGCACCTACTACTTGCTGAGATGTAAATCTCACTCCGTTTTCCCCTATTTTTCAGGTTTGCTTGGAGAGATCGCGAAGATAAGGTTTTATTTGATGGATAGAATTGTAAATGTTATTATTGATCATATTTTGATTAGACAAATATTATCGTAAACTGAATTGATTAAATTGAATAAAGAATTGTTTTATTTTCCACCAGAACTCTGATGTAACTAATTAGTTTTAAAAATTATTGTGATTCTTAGTTTGTATCTAACCCCAGCTTCATGATAACACCTTGGGTTTGGTTGTTGAACCAGACTTAGGTTGTTACAGTAGCGAACCGGGTTCGGGTTGGGTGCCGGTTTGCACTGACTCGGGTTCGGGGCGTTACACCCCCTCCCTCCATCGCTCTAGTTATATACAGCAGCTGACACTCTACATGGCGTTTTCTAGACACGCGGGTTTGGAAGAGGATTTACTTGATTTAAAGGTAAGTTGAAGCGAGGAGGAAGAGGATTAAACATAGAGTAAATCGAAGCCAGAGCTCTTAGCATCTAACGCAACGACCGGCGGCGGAGAGAAGGGAGGCAAACATTGAGGTCGGGTTTAGGGTTTGGGAGAGGATTTAGTCGATTTAAGAGAAAAAGGTTAGTTTGTAATATGTTAAAAAGTTAAGGGTAAAGTTATATATATATATATATGTATTTTCGGTTCAACCGATCATACAATGTAACGCCCCGGATCCTTGTTGTTCAATAAAGATATAACACGTCTCACGGAGGTTAGGCAAGGATCGTTAATCAATTTATGATCGCTGGATAATCATATAGCTATAACCTGACAGAGTGCACATTTCCATTTATGAGAAATTGTGACATTTAAACTGAACTAGATTCGTATGGTTCAACCCCAATTAAACTTTAATACATCTCAATTTATTCAAAGTTCTCAAGTTCAGAACAGATAACCTACAGGTCTAAGGAAGGTAATAGTAATCATCTTCCCTATAAGCCTCAGCAGGATCTACCCCAGAAATCGCCTCACCACGAGTATCTGAAAAACAAACAAGACAAACAACGGAGTGAGATACGAATATCTCAGCGAGTAGCACATGCATGCAGAAATAGTTGATCGCAATTTAAACTATGCATCGACAAAACACTGAATACGGTTAAACAATCAACATCAATTCTCAAATCGAAATTCAAGACTAGTTCCAATCAAACAAATCACATCTCAGTTAAGTACGGTAACACATCGATTGGTCAATGTCAGGACTATCGTTTAGTTGATAAATTAAACATGCCAAGTAGACACTCCACACCTCCATGTACACAGTTCCGGCCTACTCAGGGTTTCGGAACTCTGAAATGACGGCCTACTCAGGGTTTCGTCATCCAATGCAGGCCTACTCCCCGGGTTTCTGCATTGACAACCAGGCCTACTCAGGGTTTCTGGCTGGTCTACACCGGTCGTGGCAACACACAAGGCCATGCAATTCCAACAACCAACAATAACATCACATTACTAAGCTTAAACATCTGGATCCCGGACAAGCTAGACCAAAACAGTAAAACATCGTATAATCTCAATTTCAATATCAAAATACAACCATTCATTCCACAGCATGTAAAACCCATCACCAGTCAGCACCTGTCCCTCTGGACCAAGCAATACCTCAAGTACTTTCAGTATTTTCTCATTTCCGTAACACAAGTCATTTGAAAGTAAAACTCAATTCATTCGTACCAAGGAAATCTTTACAATACATTTAAAGTTTCCAAACCAGTGAAACCAGAATAGAATAACTCCTCAATCAAAACAGTGTATAAAACAGAGGAAATGTAACTAGTAACTCTTAGTAGTTTGGTATCCGGCATAACATTCATGAATAACCTAATCTCAACTTGAAAGCTTTTAAGAAATTCACTCAATTTTCCTCTAATAGTTTCCTAGGCAAAATAGATTCCCAGGGTTCCCAAACAAGTGAATAGTGAAGTGGTTTAATCCTCAAGTAACCCAAATACCCTTAGTTAATTCAAATCTCCAATTCAATAAGCAAAATAGGGTCTGCCGCTCACCTCCTGAGGTGGGCGCGAGGTGAGCGCCGGTCGGCGGTGAAGAATTGGGGTAAAATCGACCTACCGCTCACTCGACGCTAGGTGAGCGTGAGCTGAGCGCGAGATGGGCGTGAGGTGGGCGAGAGATTCGCGCGAGATGAGCGCAAAGTTTTCTGCTGAGCGCGAGCTGAGCGGCAGCCGGGCGTGAGCTCGGTGGTGGGTCGTGTTTAACGGGGCGCCTACCTCTTAGGTGAGCGCCGGTGAGCGCGAGGTGGGCGGATACCCCCTGTGATTTTTGTTTCTCTGTTATTCTAAGATCTACAAGACTGGCCGGTTTGTTTACCTCTGTAATTGTTCTACTACACTCCTAATACTCCCAGAAGACTTCCCAACCATATTTGGAATTAATCTAAACACTTTTATTTTTAAAGATAAAATTCAGTCCGGAGACTCTGTTCATGTCATTTCCCGAAAACCAGAAAAACCAAGAAAACTCATACTATCACTTAATATACAAACCATGCATCAGAATAAGCTCACGAAAACATCAAATACAAAACCCAGTTGTAAAACAGTGCTACTCACCTGAAATCGCTTATTCCGGAATACCCAAAAACCTCGGCCGATCACCACTTCGGCCACGCACGCGAACCCAGAAACTACCCAACCAATTCGTCTCGAACAGGGAGAAAGAACCCACTAAACTTCAACTCCGAAGCCCTTCTCTTGCCCCTCGCGACACTTGTTCTTCACAAGCACAGAACCCTAGTCGCCACTCCAGCCGATTCTCCCGAGCTCCAAGTATCAGACTAACAAATAATGTTTCCGTAAGTATGATAAGCGTATTCTCATAAACCCCAAAACCCTACTTACCATTTTTAGTATATTTACCTTGATACATACGCCGCTCATCCTTCTCCCATTTCCTTGATCCCATGCACGCCGGCCCACTGAAAACATCCTACATGTTTCCGACCACTTAAGTTAACAAGTGCCCAAGCTATATCTATATATATATTTTAATACTAATCATAATCTAATTTTTCAGAAAAATGGCTATATAACGCCTGTACATACGAGTATGGGCTAAGCCCTCAAACCACAAAATAACCTGATAAACACAGTTTATACATCAGACTAAATAACTAAATAATAAATAAATAAATCACAAAAATCAGGGTCTTAGATACAACCCAAAACCAAACCAATTTAATTCGGTTTAGATATTTTAAAACCAAAACCGAACCAAAGTCGGTTTGGATCGGTTCGGGTTCGGTTTTACCCGGACCGAGTTGCAGCCCTACCTCGAAGCATGTTAGAGAGAGTACACAAGTCACAACTGGATGAAGTTTTGTGTGAAGCTTATTTCATTAGAAAGATAGCACCTCATACTTCATTCATACAAATTTTCAAGGATTTATATGGAGCCAATCTCCATGAATAGGCTTTCAAAGTTGGCTACTTACTGCCTTGACCTTTTTACAATAGCAGATTTCAAACAAGTATATCTCTTTTGATTTTAATCGGATTTAATGGGAATTTTTCCTGAGTCTTCTACTTAACATAAGCTTTCAAATGGCTTTGGTTTCTTTCAATTTGAGTTTGAATCAAACGATTTATGATTGATTGAAGTTTTCAAGCTCAAATAGCTTCATCTTCTACTGATTTTTCCAGATTTGTTTTAGCTTGCTTTTATTTAAGCTTTACATTGATTTTTACTTGATCATGAAGTCCTAGAAGTGATACATCCATAGAAAGAGTCTAAGATCAATTGGACTACTCATATGAAAAATTCACACATATGTTTGTCTCTTTTCAAGCACTTTTTGAATGACTTTGTTAGCAAACAATTTTTAGGCATGAATAGCATATGGCAACTGTCATGTATGGATGAGTAGGGGTGCCTAACACCTTCTTCTACTCATAACCTAATCCCCTTACCTAATCTCTAGATAAGACCATGAATTAGAGCTACTTTAGCTCTATTTTGTTCTTTTTATGATCACTTTGGTGTTCATTCACACCTTAACTTGAATGGTGGCGACTCCAACATTTAGTTGAACCCTGTGTGATGATAAGAAAGTCATTTAGGTGATTTTCCATGTCTCACAACTTACGACTCCACTGGGGATAGTGGATTTGAGGCATGACTTGATTGCTTATTCATGTTTTTGTTGATTTTTATTGATTGCTTGCTGTTTTATTTGTTTATAATAAGCATGTTTGATGTGTTTAGATTTGTTTTTAGAAAATATGAGATCCACGAGTGTAACGCCCCGGATCCGGGTTATGTAATGGAACCGTAACTCGTACCCGAGGGTTAGATAACAAAACCGCATGATCTATATCAGAGTGCAAGAAACATGACATTCAATTTATTATTAACAAAATATCAGAGTTCGCTAAAATATCCCAATCACCCAATCACCATGAATTGAAAGAATTACAATTCAAAAGTTACTCACTATCTCCAATGGAAATTTACAACTAAAATGTATCTCAGAAATCACTCGACAAAATAATCCTCTCCCCTATACTCGGGGTAAGCTGCGTTTGGCTCAATCCCAGGTATATCGTCCTCACCAGGATCTGAAAACAAAACAAATCAAAACGGAATGAGATACGAATATCTCAGCAAGTAGCATATGCGTGCACAAAACATTTATATTAGTTCTAAAACATGCTTCAATAGTAAAACATGCATTCGAGACGATAACCAACCTTTAAGCGTAATCCGAGTAATCCAAATACAACATATATAATGATAAAGATCAATAGCAACAGTCAACGCATAATAACGATTCATAAGTGCAATCATAAAAACTTCACCACGGTGGACTCATGAAATAAACCACCTTTTACTAGTGTAAAACCAAGCTCACTATGCCACCCTCCGGCTTATGTGCGAAGCCGAGATACACGGACATCGACTTATTGCAGAAGAACCCATTCAGATACAGAAATGGGTTGGCATGTACTATCCTAACATAGCCGCAGCCAACCAGATACAGAGAAGGCCTCATCGAGCTACACGATGGAACGTGTGCGCGAACAAGGTATTACTACTTGTAACGCCCCGGATCCGTGTTGTTCATTAAAGATATAACATGTCTCACGGAGGTTAGGCAAGGATCGTTAATCAATTTATGATCGCTGGATAATCATACATCTATAACCTGACAGAGTGCACATTTCCATTTATGCAAAATTGTAACATTTAAACTAAACTGGAATCATATGGTTCATCCCCAATTTACTTTAATACATCTCAATTAATTCAAAGTTCTCAAATTCAGAACAGATAACCTACAAGTCTAAGGAAGGTAATAGTAGTCTTCCTCCCTATATGTCTCAGCAGGATCTACCCCAGTAATCGCCTCACCACGAGTATCTGAAAAAAACAGAACAACAACAGAGTGAGATACGAATATCTCAGCGAGTAGCACATGCATGCAGAAATAGTTGATCACATTTTAAAACTATGCATCGACAACACTACAATACGTTTAAACAACCAACATCAATTTTCCCAAGTTCAAATCAAACAAATCACATCTCAGTTAAGTACAATAACACATCGATTGGTCAATGTCATGACTATCGTTTAGTTGATAAATTAAACATGCCAAGTAGACACTCCACACCTCCATGTACACAGTTCCGGCCTACTCAGGGTTTCGGATACTCTGAAATGACGGCCTACTCAGGGTTTCGTCATCCAATGCAGGCCTACTCCCCGGGTTTCTGCATTGACAACCAGGCCTACTCAGGGTTTCTGGCTGCTCTACACCGGTCGTGGCAACACACAAGGCCATGCAATTCCAACAACCAACAATAACATCACATTACTAAGCTTAAACATCTGGATCCAGGACAAGCTAGACCAAAACAGTAAAACATCGTACAATCTCAATACCAATATCAAAGAAAAACCATTCATTTCATATCATGTAAAACTCATCACAATTCGTCACCTGTCCCTCTGGACCAAGCAGTACCTCAAGTACATTCAGTATTTTCTCATTTCCGTAACACAAGTCATATGAAAATAAAACTCAATTCATTCATACCAAGGAAATCTTTACAATACATTTAAAGTTTCCAAACCAATGAAACCAGAATAGAATAACTCCTCAATCAAAACAATGTATAAAACAGAGGAAGTGTAATTAGTGACTCTTAGTGGTTTGGTATCCGGCATAATATTCATGAATAACCTAAACTCAACTTGAAAGCTTTTAAGAAATTCACTCAATTTTCCTCTAATAGTTTCCTAGGCAAAATAGATTCCCAGGGTTCCCAAACAAGTGAATAGTGAAGTGGTTTAATCCTCAAGTAACCCAAATACCCTTAGTTAATTCAAATCTCCAATTCAATAAGCAAAATAGGGTCTGCCGCTCACCTCCTGAGGTGGGCGCGAGGTGAGCGCCGGTCGGCGGTGAAGAATTGTGGTAAAATCGACCTACCGCTCACTCGACGCTAGGTGAGCGTGAGCTGAGCGCGAGATGGGCGTGAGGTGGGCGCGAGATTCGCACGAGATGGGCGCATAGTTTTCCGCTGAGCGCGAGCTTAGCGGCAGCCGGGCGCGAGCTCGGCGGTGGGTCGTTTTTAACGGGGCGCCTACCTCTGAGGTGAGCGCCGGTGAGCGCGAGGTGAGCGGATACCCCCTGTGATTTTCATTTCTCTGTTATTTCGAGATCTACATGACTGGCCGGTTTGTGAACCTCTGTAATTGTTCTACTACACTCCTAATACTCCCAGAAGACTTCTCAACCATATTTGGAATTAATCTAAACACTTTCATTTTCAAATATAAAATTGAATCCGGAGACTCTGTTCATGTAATTTCCCGAAAACCAGAAAAACCAGAAAACTTACACTATCACTTTATATATAACCCATGCATCAGAATAATCTCGAGAGAAACATAAAACACAAAACCCCAGTTGTAAATCAGTGCTACTCACCTGAGTGCGCTTATTCCCGAATGGTAAAACCTCGGCCGATCTCTACTCCGGCCACGCACGCGAAGGAAAATCTCTCCAAACCAAACTTCTCGAGCAGCTAGAGTTAAGCCACTGAACTTCAACTCCGAACTCCTTCTTTCAGCACTTGCGATTTCTGGTTCTTCACGAACAGAAACCCTAGTCGCCACTCCAGCCGAAATCGCTAGTTCTCCTGATGACCAGACTTAACGAAAATGTTTCCGAAATTATGATAAGCGTATTCTCATAAACCCGAACCCTACTTTCCACTTTTAGTACACTTACTTGATACATACGCCGCTCGAATACTCTCCCACTTCCTTGATCCTATGCATGCTCGCCCACCGGAGATACTACATGTTCCGCATCCATTTACGTTAATAATCACATAACTATACTTTAATAGTAACAATGATAATACTACGATTTTTCGGAAAAATGGCTGTATAACGCCTGTACATACGAGTATGGGCTAAGCCCTCAAACCACAAAATAACCTGATAAACATAGTTTATACATCAGAATAAATAACTAAATAAATAAATAAATAACTCACAAAATTCAGGGTCTTACATCCTCCCCTCCTACAAGAAATTTCGTCCTCGAAATTTACCTCAAGGAGGAACAAACAATTCCGGATACTTCTTCTTCATCTCTTCCTCACCTTCCCAAGTGCATTCTTCCACAGTATGATTCTGCCATAGCACTTTCACTAAGGGAACAACCTTGGTGCGAAGAATCTGCTCACGACGGTCTAGAATCTGAACTGGCCTCTCTTCGTATGTCAGATCTTCTTGGATCACTAAAGGTTCAGGATTTATCACGTGACTAGGATCCGCTATGTACTGCCGCAACATGGATATATGGAATACATCATGGACTCCTGCTAAATGGTTTGGCAAAGCTAGCTTATAATCTACCGGGTTAATCACCTTCACAATCTCAAACGGCCCAATAAAGCGTGGAGACAACTTCCCTTTCTTCCCGAATCTCAGGATTCCTTTGGAAGGCGATATCTTCAAGAACACTTGGTCTCCCACTTCAAATTTCAGCTCACGTCGTCGGGTATCTGAATAACTTTTCTGACGACTCTGCGCAGTCAACAACCGCTGTCTAATCAATTTCACCTTTTCCATACTATCTTGTATAATCTCAGGCCCAAAGTACTGTTTCTCTCCTACCTCCACCCAACACACAGGAGATCTACAGATCCTGCCATAAAGTGCCTCGTAGGGTGCCATCTGTATACTAGCCTGATAGCTATTATTGTAAGCGAATTCGGCTAAGTGTAAATACTTACTCCAATTGCCACCCCAATCCAGGATACAACATATCAACATGTCTTCCAGAGTCTGAATAGTTCTCTCAGACTGGCCGTCGGTCTGTGGGTGGAAACTAGTACTGAAGCTTAACTTAGTTCCCATGGCCTCCTGGAAACACTGCCAAAAATGCGAGGTAAACCGAGAATCCCTATCTGATACAATGGACACTGGAACCCCATGCAACCGGACTATCTCTCGAGTATACAGCTCTACCAATGATGCCAAAGTCTGCGTGGTCTGGTAAGGCAAAAAGTGAGCTGATTTGGTTAGTCTATCCACAATCACCCATACGCCGTTGTGATTCTTAGCTGTAGGCGGTAGCCCACTCACAAAATCCATCGATATATGTTCCCATTTCCACTCAGGAACCGGCAAGGGTCGCATCAAACCTGGAGGTCTCCTATGCTCTGCCTTTACCTGTTGACAAGTGAGGCACTTGGCTACATACTCCGCAATGTCTTTCTTCATTCCTGACCACCAATATACTGATTTTAGGTTCTTGTACATCTTGGTGCTCCCAGGGTGAATTGCATATTTGGACATGTGACTCTCGTCTAGGATCAATCCCTTGACTTCAGCATTATTTGGAACACAAGTCCGCCCTTGAAATCTCACCAATCCATCCCGAACATCAAAATCTTTCGTGGCCTCATCACCCTTCTCTACTAACCCCTTGATGCGTAATAAATCGGGATCTACCAACTGACCCTCCCGAATGCTCTGAATCAACTCTGGCTCTGCTTGAACTCGTGCCATGATCAATCCATGCCCATGAGTGCTGAACTCCCCAGGCCATTCTACAACAGTATCTACAAGAGTGCACTGACTAGCCATGAAAGCAGCTAGTGTGGCTACCTCATCTTGGGAAACAACTCTACGACTCAGTGCATCTGCTACCACATTAGCCTTGCCCGGGTGATAATGTAGTGTGAAATCATAATCTTTTAGAAGATCCATCCATCTCCTTTGCCTCATATTCAACTCTCTCTGGGAAAATATATATCTTAAGCTCTTGTGATCTGAGAATATCTCGAATTTGGCTCCCATCAAATAGTGCCTCCACAACTTAAGTGCAAACACGATCGCTGCCAACTCTAGATCGTGCGTAGGGTAATTCTTCTCATGAGTGCGTAGCAACCTTGAAGCATAGGCTACCACATGTCTCTGCTGCATCAGAACACAGCCCAACCCTACTCGAGAAGCATCACAATAGATCGAAAATCCCTCACTCACTGATGGCACAATCAAGACTGGAGCTGAAGACAGTTTACCTTTCAACTCCTGAAAACTGTTCTCACACTTCTCACTCCATTCAAACTTCACTGCCTTTTTAGTGAGATTGGATAGAGGTGCGGCTACTCGTGAGAAATTCTCTATGAATCTCCTGTAATATCCAGCCATCCCCAAGAAGCTCCGAATCTCTGTCACAGATGAAGGTCTAGGCCATTCTGCAACAGCCTGCACTTTAGTGGGATCCACTGCTATACCATTTCCAGAAATCACGTGCCCCAAGAAACTCACCTCTCTCAACCAGAACTGACACTTGCTGAACTTGGCATACAATCTGTGCTCTCTCAATGTCTGCAATACAGTTCGGAGGTGCTTTACATGATCCTCTCTACTTCGAGAATACACTAGGATATCATCGATGAACACAACCACAAAGCTGTCCAAGTGTGTGTGAAACACCCGATTCATCAGGTTCATGAAAACAGCTGGGGCATTAGTCAGTCCAAAAGGCATAACCCGAAACTCGTAGTGCCCATATCGAGTACGGAAAGCCGTCTTCTCTACATCCTCTGGGGCTACTCTCAACTGGTGGTATCCAGATCTCAAGTCGATCTTAGAAAACCAAGACGCTCCCCTCAACTGGTCGAACAAGTCATCAATCCGAGGCAATGGATACTTATTCTTGATAGTGACTTGATTCAACTGGCGGTAATCTATACACATCCTCATCGTCCCGTCCTTCTTCTGGACAAACAGGACTGGTGCACCCCATGGTGACACACTGGGCCTAATAAAGCCCTTTGCTTCCAGTTCATCCAACTGTTTCTTCATCTCATGGTTTTCAAGTTGTGACATCCTGTATGGTGGTTTGGATACAGGTGCCGTACCAGGTAAGAGTCGTATACTAAACTCAACCTCTCTAGGTGGCGGTAATCCCGGTAGATCGTCTGGGAATATGTCATCAAACTCTGCTACTACAGGCACACTAGAAAGACTAAGTACCGTAGCCTCTGCCTCCTCAACCTCAATGGATGCTACCAAACTGATCCGTGTTCTCAACCCTTCACATCGGAAACAGTGCACTGGCTGGTCTGGCTGACATACCATAATGGTACCCCTATAGCAATCTATGCTTACATGATGCCGAAAAAGCCAATCGATGCCTAAGATCACATCAAATTCCCCGAATTCCAGTTCTACCAAGTCCCCTGGCAACTCCAAAGAACTCAATCTGATCATGCAATCCCTAAATACGGTCTGTACTCTAGTGGTTTCCCCCAATGGTGTGTGTACAAGTAACTCGGACTCGAGTGTGGAAGGAACCAAACCAATACGGCATGCACATAAAGGAGTAATGAAAGATCTAGAAGCACCCGAATCGAATAAGCATACGGCTGATCTACCATGAATGAAAAGAATACCTCCAACCAACTGTGGCGCCTCTGGCTCCTCCTCACGAGCCTCCTCGACATGCCCTCCCTCAGGCTCATCCTCCTGAGCTGCTACTGCATATACTCTAGTCTGCTGGGGGCGTGGGGGTGGTGCCTGCCGTCTCTGAGGTGCCTGCTGCCTCTGCGGTAACTGCTGCCTCTGATATCCCCCACTGCCCTGACCCAGAAATCTCGGCGGTGCTGGAAGTGCTGGCACGGGTCTAGAGTACTGAAATCTCGAAGCCTCGGCCGGTCGGGTGTCCATAGGTGCAGTAAGGGCTGGCTTGAGTAACTGGTAAGTGTTCGGGTGGGGACAGTCAGCAACCCGATGCCCATGCTGGCCACATCTAAAACACGCGCCTGGAGGTGACATGCACGGACCTGGGATGTGAAATCGGCCGCAACTGAAACAACCTCCTGAGCCTCTCCTATCTCTCTGTCCATAGTCGAACCTCGGCCTCTTGTCCCTATCCGGGACCCTCCGTGTCTCTGTGCCACTCGGCTGTGCTCTAACTCTGCTCTGCTCAGTCCCTGAATCTCTAATCTCTCTCTCAACCCGCAGAGCTCTCCCCACTAAATCAGAGTATCTGGTGCACATCAGCACCGAGACCATGCGCCTGATGTCTGCCCTCAGTCCTCTCTCGAAATGCTGGGTGCGCCTCTGCTCATCATGCACTATATGGTGAGCAAATCGAGAAAGAACCGCAAACCGAGCCTCGTACTGTGCTACGGTCAAGGATCCCTGAGAGATATCCATGAACTCTCTCTCCTTCTGCAACCTCACCTCTGCAGAGAAATACTGCTCATAAAAGACCTACCTAAACTGGTCCCAAGTCATCTGGATCCCATCTACCGCCTGCCTCCGTAATGACTGCCACCAATACTGTGCCTCGCCCTCAAGGATGAAGGTAGCCAATCTCACCCTCCGGTCCTCTGGACAGTCCATCGTATCAAACATGCGCTCCACTCTAGCTACCCAGCTCTCCGCCTCCAACGGATCTGGAACTCCATAAAACGGCGGGGCAGTCAGCTTTCTGAACTGATCGATGTCCCTCAAGGACAACTCCTCTCTCACCCGCTGCTGATCCACCGCAGCTCCATGACCATTTCGCTGGCCATTTCCATTCCCAGTCTGACTCATCCTTTCCTCCCTCTCCATCGCAAGGAGGTGGGCAAGCGAGCCAACCACAGCCCAAATGTCCTCTACTGGGGGTGGGGCTCCCCGTGGTGGTGCAGGTGGCTGCTCCTGTGGTACATCCCTCTCTGGACAATCCACAGTCCTCGCACGTCTGCCTCTACCGGCCATGTATACCTGTAAGCACAAAATACCACATTAGTTAAGAACTCTCTTCTAATCCTCATGGTTCTATCTAACGTACGCACAACATTTCCCCAAGGTTTTCTATGGTAATACTACCTAAACCTCAAATTTTTCCAGCTTGAGTCTCTGATACCATCTCTGTAACGCCTCGGATCCGTGTTGTTCATTAAAGATATAACACGTCTCACGGAGGTTAGGCAAGGATCGTTAATCAATTTATGATCGCTGGATAATCATACATCTATAACCTGACAGAGTGCACATTTCCATTTATGCAAAATTGTAACATTTAAACTGAACTGGAATCATATGGTTCATCCCCAATTTACTTTAATACATCTCAATTAATTCAAAGTTCTCAAATTCAGAACAGATAACCTACAAGTCTAAGGAAGGTAATAGTAGTCTTCCTCCCTATATGCCTCAGCAGGATCTACCCCAGTAATCGCCTCACCACGAGTATCTGAAAAAAACAGAACAACAACAGAGTGAAATACGAATATCTCAGCGAGTAGCACATGCATGCAGAAATAGTTGATCACATTTTAAAACTATGCATCGACAACACTACAATACGTTTAAACAACCAACATCAATTTTCCCAAGTTCAAATCAAACAAATCACATCTCAGTTAAGTACAATAACACATCGATTGGTCAATGTCATGACTATCGTTTAGTTGATAAATTAAACATGCCAAGTAGACACTCCACACCTCCATGTACACAGTTCCGGCCTACTCAGGGTTTCGGATACTCTGAAATGACGGCCTACTCAGGGTTTCGTCATCCAATGCAGGCCTACTCAGGGTTTCTGGCTGCTCTACACCGGTCGTGGCAACACACAAGGCCATGCAATTCCAACAACCAACAATAACATCACATTACTAAGCTTAAACATCTGGATCCAGGACAAGCTAGACCAAAACAGTAAAACATCGTATAATCTCAATACCAATATCAAAGATAAACCATTCATTTCATATCATGTAAAACTCATCACAATTCGTCACATGTCCCTCTGGACCAAGCAGTACCTCAAGTACATTCAGTATTTTCTCATTTCCGTAACACAAGTCATATGAAAGTAAAACTCAATTCATTCATACCAAGGAAATCTTTACAATACATTTAAAGTTTCCAAACCAATGAAACCAGAATAGAATAACTCCTCAATCAAAACAGTGTATAAAACAGAGGAAGTGTAATTAGTGACTCTTAGTGGTTTGGTATCCGGCATACTATTCATGAATAACCTAAACTCAACTTGAAAGCTTTTAAGAAATTCACTCAATTTTCCTCTAATAGTTTCCTAGGCAAAATAGATTCCCAGGGTTACTAAACAAGTGAATAGTGAAGTGGTTTAATCCTCAGGTAACCCAAATACCCTTAGTTAATTCAAATCTCCAATTTAATAAGCAAAATAGGTCTGCCGCTCACTTACTGAGGTGGGCGCGAGGTGAGCGCCGGTCGGCGGTGAAGAAAAAGGGTAAAATCGACCTGCCGCTCACTCGACGCTAGGTGAGCGTGAGCTGAGCGCGAGATGGGCGTGAGGTTGGCGCGAGATTCGCGCGAGATGGGCGCATAGTTTTCCGCTGAGCGCGAGCTGAGCGGCAGCCGGGCGCGAGCTCGGCGGTGGGTCGTTTTTAACGGGGCGCCTACCTCTGAGGTGAGCGCCAGTGAGCGCGAGGTGAGCGGATACCCCCTGTGATTTTCATTTCTCTGTTATTTCGAGATCTACATGACTGGCCGGTTTGTGAACCTCTGTAATTGTTCTACTACACTCCTAATAGTCCCAGAAGACTTCTCAACCATATTTGGAATTAATCTAAACACTTTCATTTTCAAATATAAAATTGAATCCGGAGACTCTGTTCATGTAATTTCCCGAAAACCAGAAAAACCAGAAAACTTACACTATCACTTTATATATAACCCATGCATCAGAATAATCTCGAGAGAAACATAAAACACAAAACCCCAGTTGTAAATCAGTGCTACTCACCTGAGTGCGCTTATTCCCGAATGGTAAAACCTCGGCCGATCTCTACTCCGGCCACGCACGCGAAGGAAAATCTCTCCAAACCAAACTTCTCGAGCAGCTAGAGTTAACCCACTGAACTTCAACTCCGAACTCCTTCTTTGATCCTATGCATGCTCTCCCACTTCCTTGATCCTATGCATGCTCGCCCACCGGAGATACTACATGTTCCGCATCCATTTACGTTAATAATCACATAACTATACTTTAATAGTAACAATGATAATACTACGATTTTTCGGAAAAATGGCTATATAACGCCTGTACATACGAGTATGGGCTAAGCCCTCAAACCACAAAATAACCTGATAAACACAGTTTATACATCAGAATAAATAACTAAATAAATAAATAAATAACTCACAAAATTCAGGGTCTTACACTACTAGCAAAGATCAATCCATTTCACTACCTAGCTCCTAATTTTGACAAATGTGGATCCACACTGAGCTATGCCATCTAGACTGAACTCAACAATAAAATAACTGACATATTTCAGTAGTGCTAATCAATCATCCTGACCCTCCAAGATACATGGAAGAACACAAATTCTCAATTCAAGATTCCTGGATAGGTCCCATCTCATTCTGAGATACACAGAATTTAAGTAACATCTTCTCATTGAAATGATAGACCAATAAACAGATTTATTTCCAAAACGATTTGTTTTAAAGTTTTCCTTTTTCAGAAATATTTCATAAAGTTCCTTGGTTGTCAAAAATTTATAAAACGGTTCAATCTCGGTTAAACCGACAAAAAATGAGTGTCTAAACCTGAATTTAGTTGTTATTATTGAACAAACTATTCTTAATTTCTTTTAGTTCAAAACAGAAATTCACATGCCAAAATGTAAACTATTATTCTTTAGTTAACAAAAATCTGGTTCAGCAGTGACAATTCCTGATAGGCATCTAAATTATGCTCTTTGCTACACTCCACTTCCTATAATTATTATTATTTACTACTGCCAGCAAGTTCCTATGTATTCTACAGATTCCAAGTATAAAGGTTAATCATAATTCAGTTTTCCTAACATCATTCCCAAAACCATGATTCAATAGCCTTTCCTACTTACATACTTACCCACATAAACCTCAGCTCCAGCACATATGATTAGCTCCAACTCACCTAGTTTACCCCCTTTTTAGTGCTTAACCAATTTCCTAAGTTTCCTTTCTTTATAGTCACTACATTTTCTGATTTAAGGTAGCAAAAGGGCAGCTGGCTGCCAACTCCTATCAAGGTGGCAGCACTCCACGCAAGAGAACATTTCCCACTTAAGATGTCCTACCAATTTCTGCACCAAAACCACAAGGACCACTTTATGTTATTAAAATACCATGGATTTAACTAAAATACTAACCACCTTGACTGTAGATCAGTGGCTGTTGGCTTACTCAACAGCTGCCAACATCTATGGTTATGCTGCTGGAAATAATCTCTGAGAAGGTTGGCTCCAGCTCATAATTTAGCCTCAAACCAACCCCCTTAGACTAGGATTGAACCTTTAATTTCCACCTGGTTTTTCTGTATTGATCAATCTACTTCAATACTAAACAGGTCGCACAACCAAAATTTATTAGTTATACGTAACAGCACCTAGGAGATTCCCTATTGTCTTACTCTAACAGTTTCAGCTTTTACAACTTGGAATTCACTCAGATTTCTCCACATTTATATGCTCTTCAAGACTCCTTACCTACTTATAGTTGAGTTATCTAAGAGTTAAATCTTTAAAGAAATTCTTAACCATCACATAATTTTAATTAATATGCTGCTGGTGCTGACCCAGGTGAAGTAGGCGTCAACTACCCATTAACCTTCAGCTGTCATGATTTTCCAGCACCTTGGCATCCAAAGCAACACTTGCTCACTTGATTTTTTTATCACTAATTTCATTCTAATTAGAACCCCTACTAGCTCAACATAATTCCCAGCACCTTTGCATTCAAAGTAATCCATGCTCAACAAAATCTTAAGATAGTGGTAATGTAATATCAGTAAATTCAGCAATTCCCAGCTCCTTGGCATTCA
This sequence comes from Buxus sempervirens, assembly GCA_947561395.2. NCBI lineage: Eukaryota > Viridiplantae > Streptophyta > Magnoliopsida > Buxales > Buxaceae > Buxus > Buxus sempervirens. The sequence goes on from OX387182.1 coordinate 19,119,249, forward strand.
AGAAATACATGCTCAACATAGTCTTAAGATGGTGATAATGTAATAACAGTAACTCAGCAATTTCCAGCACCTATGCATTCAAGTAATACATGCTCAACCAATCTTAAGATGGTGATAATGTAATAACAGTAACTCAGAAATTTCCAGCACCTATGCATTCAAGTAATACATGCTCAACCAATCTTAAGATGGTGATAATGTAATAACAGTAACTCAGAAATTTCTAGCACCTATGCATTCAAGATCAGTATTTTGTACTCAGTTCCAGATCTTCCTTTCTCCAATACAATCACCACTAGTAAAACTCAGCAATATTAAAATAGATTTGCCACTCAAATTTAACCTAGAACCTTCTTAAATACCTATGCATTTTAGACCTCTCAAACGAAATTAACCTAGCCACTAATCAAACCACCTACGATAGAAATTTATGCCAAGTTTTTCCAAACCAAAAATCCTGTTACAGCTACATAAATTCTTACTCCAAATATGCCATACGTGATAACTTTTGCTAGAGTTCATCTTTAGCACAAACATAGAATTTCTACCACTACAGATCTGCCATGAAAATCTGATCACAGCAACCATCATATCTAAATAAACATGATTGCCTACAACAGCAGAAAACAGAGTTCGGATTTTCTTTTGCATGTTCATTATCATATCACAATTCATTTTCCTTCTATTTTACACATTCAAATTCAAAATGAGGATAGCTACTTACCTCTGAATTTTGTCTTCCAATTTCTGGAATCTTAACGCATGATTAAATCACTAATTCCTCATTCCCAATCGAATGATCTCACTGGAATTCACAGTTTAGTTACAAATAAGATCCACTCCGATTTGCATTTCTACTCCAAATAGCAAGAGCATTCCAGGAATTAAAAACCTCATTTAGATAACCTTACCTGGAATTCATTTATCCACAACTTGAATCTCTAAATCAGAATTGGTATCTACCGAATCTGATAGGAGCTTTTCTCTAACAGAAATCCAATCGGCCACAGCACCATCCTTTGATCTCCATACAACCTTCCACCTCAGAACCAGCACCTGCAGCTCCGCCTCTTCTTCTTGCCGAGAGCTCCAAAGTTCCCTTCGTTCAAATGCCCAAAAAAAAAACAGCGACTGAACTCTCTTATGCTTATATAGTTTTAAAACATGATGCCATGCTTTGGCACTCCACATTTTTCCCTATACCAGCAGCTCAAACAAAGATTGCATCTCTTATATTTTGACACCTCATCCAAGAAAAATCCACTAAATACAAATTCTGAAAACTTCTCATACCTTATGACTTAAATAGCCCGACCCGCACAAGACACTTTTCCGACTTAAACCAATAACCTCCTTTCTCTGCAAAATTAATTAATTACCATTAATTTAATCACTACAATATAAATATTTAAATTTTCCAGAAATTTGGGATTTTATAACGAGGATAGGGCATGTATGTGTATATGTGTGTTTGTGTTTAGAACCATGTTTAGGAGGTTTGTCATGTCAAATCATGCTTGATTGCCATGTTTTCATCATAACATGTTTGATTTGGATTTTAAATGCCATATGTTGATTATGAGTATGATGAGCATAAGATCTGAATGTTTGGTAGATGATTTGAATATTTCAAGCATGTTCTCCATGATTGATTGCCTTTTTGTATAACATGATAACATGCTGAGGTATTTATTTTTGCTTTGTTTACTTGTGTATATGCTTCAAATGTGATCTCTACATCATGTCTTGGTGAATGTGAATGTGTATATGCATGGCTACAAAAAAGAGTGGAAAGGGTGGGATGTTGTGATGAATGTATCCTTTCTTTTCAAATGCACATATGTACTTTTTTTATTTTTTTTACATAGCCTACCTATCACCTATAGGAAGTTGAACCCGAATGTGTGTAGCTTGGCGCACCGAGGTCGTTACTTTGGAAAGCGAAAGTGAAAACATTCACCTTAGAGCTTTGAGCTAATGATGTGATGATATTGTGGATCTTTGATTCTAGTCATACACTAGGCTTGAGATCTAAGTTGCCACTAAGCCAAAACCCAAAACCCAAAACCCCTACACTTGAAGGTGGAGAAACATGTTTTTGGCCAAAGTAAACCAATTACGATGGGAATTGGGTTTGTAATTGAGGGAAGTCCGTTTTGCATGGTTCACAAGGCCCAGGTATGATATAGATACCATATTGAAGATAACACAAGGTAACAAGGTAATCTTATTTTCTTTTTAGAATTGCCTTTATACTTTGTAAAATATGATTCATCGTGTCCATATGTTTGGGATTGTATTTTTTCCCAAGGAGGTATTGTACCCTCCTTGGTGTAGCCTATAGGAAGAGTTTTAACTCTTTTTAGAAGTCAATCTATCCAAATCTCAATAGGAGGCAACCTAATGTCCAAAATCCATGCATGTGGTGTCCTATTTTGGAAGAAGCATGTGCCTTCCTTTGTATAAATGGTACTAATCCACTTTTTGCAGAAATTTGAAAGAAAAAGACGTCAAAGAGGTGCTAGTACAAAAGGCATTATCTATATTTAGTCTAGGAATTTTGTTTTCCTTTGAAAGCCCAAGAAGGCAAATGTGTAATTTTAATTCAGCCCTTAAAGGCACACTTGTATTTTATTTCTTGTTTTCACAAGTTTATATCTCCATTGAAGGCATAGAGATTCATGTGTACATGTTTTATTGTATACTTCTTTATCAATTTCATAAGGTTCATTGGTATTCATGCATTTTTGCAATAATTCAAGTGTCAAAAGTCCAATTTAGGACAATTCAGAAGCCACTCAATGGTGAACAGTGAGTTTGGACAAGTAACCAAACTAATAAAATCAATTGGGAAAGCAAAAAGTTAAAAATCTGTTTTTAAGCATGAATCCGCCCTGAGTATACGGATTTAACCTGACCGTAATCATCATACGAACATAACCTGTCCGCAACGTATATACAGGCAAGACTAATCCAGACTGAGTATACGGACTTAGGCTTGAAATGAGTTTTAGCCAATTTTTACAAACAGATTTGTCTTCTCTTAATCTGTAAATGATATAAATAGATAACAAGCACTTCAATAAGGATAAATAGCATTCAAATCTTTCTAAACTCATCCAAATCAAGGGGTTAAGCACATTTTAGGTAATTTTCACCTAATTTGAGCATTCAATCCAATTCAAAAGTGCAAGTACTGAAGAGAAATGTTATTTGAATCAAATCTAATCAAAGCACTTGAAGTTTAAGAGTTTGAACATGAGATCACACCAAGATTTAAAGCAACTTGAATTTCTTTTTTCAACTCAAAAGTTATAAAGAAGATTCAAAAATACCATTAGGCATCTTAAGCCTTTGAAAACTGAGTGAAACCAAAACAATTTGAAAGCTTATATGAAGCAGAAAACTGAGTGAAAATTTCAATTGAATCCGATAAGAATCAAAGAAGATATGCTTGTTTGAATCTGCTGTTGTAAAATAGTAAAAGCAATGAGTGGCCAATTTTGAAAGCCTATTCGTGGAAATTGGCTCCATATAAATCCTTAAAAAATAGTGTGAATGAAGTATGAGGTGCCATCGTTCGAATGAAATAGGCCTCACACAAAACTTCATCCATTTGTGGCTTGTGTGCTCTTCCAAACATGCTTAGAGGATCACAAATTGACTCTGTAATCTGCTGCTGAGCAGTACAGGGTCAATCAAGCACATAGAGTTTAAATTAAAATGAAAGCTCTTGAAACCAATTGGATTTGAAAGTAGACTCATAAAAGAAGACTCAGAGATTAAAATCACTCAAATCAAAGTTAAAATGAGCCTTTGATGCTCAATCAAAGTGACAAGTTCAGTAATTTGATCTGATCTGACTTATCAACTTTAATCAAATGGTTTGAAAAGTTATCTTCATATAAATTGCTCAAATTTTACAAGATTAAACGAGACATCTTTACCTATCACATGTCTCTAGAATCATTCAAACATATATCCATATGATGAAGTTATGAATGATTCAAAACAGGGTACAGGTTCTGTCCAGATCTGTAGAATTGAGTGAAAATCAAGCCAAAATATTGTGTGTGTGTGTGTGTGTGCTTGATCCATATGATCTGATTTGAAATCACTTGAAATGGGTTAAAAAATATCAAAAAACACTTAGGCCATGGATTTGGCTTAAATCTCTCATTAATTGGAGAGAAAGAGCCAAATCTACCCAAATTGGTCCAAAAAGCCCAAATAAGAGAGATTAGACCATGGGGTATTCTCTAGAAGATTAAAACCACTTGAAATCAACTCACAATGTCCTGAGAAGTTGTTCTAAGGCCTTGGATCTCAGATCTACCATATTGAGCATAGTAGATCTAAAATCTATGCCTATTTTGACAAAAATCAAGTGATGTATGTATGATTGTGTAGGAAATTAGATTTTTAGGAGAGAATTGAGATCTAATGCTCTAGAGATTATAGATCCATGCAATTCCTCTAGATTTAAAACAATATTAAGTACAAACAGCAACCACACACAAATCAACATGAATCATATAAGAATATCATGAAAATTGGTTCTACACCTAAAGGATCCATTCCAACACTTGTTTCTTCTAGCTCTCACTTCACGTTTTACAGCTAGAGAGGGTGCTTAAGGTACTTTAAGCATGGTTTTTTCAATCACAAAAATAGGTCTTATCTACAAAAAGGTAGAAGAAGAGAGAGTAAGCTTGAATTAAAATAAAAGAGGAGAGGAGTGTAGGAACTCACCTTGGTTGTAAGACCCCAAATTTTCCCAAATATTAAAATAAAATAATAATTAATATTCTTGAGGATTATTATTGATGGAAATAATTTATTATTGTAGGGGATATCGTTATTAGTGGAAATCAAGAATTTGGCGCAGATCAGACCGTCTGATCCTGAGTTATTGCGGTAAGATTAATATTTTAAAGCTAATGTATTTTAATTGGGCGAGTGTGTGGTGTTTAATGCGTGTGATCGTATGTATATAAATAGGTATAGTATTAACCCTAGCACATACGGTGGTCATACCTATTCGTGTATTACTTTGTATTCATCAGCCGCAAGAGAGAACCCACGACCGAGAACGACCAAGGGAGAAGAAGAGAAGAAGAAGAAGAAGGAGGGAGGGAGAACAAGGTTTCTCCTTGTTCTAAGGCCTGTCCTGCAACCGTGAAGAGGTGTGAGTGTTGCTGTATAGAGAAGGAAGAGGAGAACGCACGATTAGAGGTAGGTAGCACTGTTTTCACGATCGGTTTTGTGTTATCGTCTTGTTTAATCTCTATGCATGTTTTTGTATTGTATATACATGTATTTAGCTTGATATCAATCTTATAAGTATTCTAGTATTGATTAGAACATGAAAAATCAAGTTTTTAAACACTGTATGTTCGTTTTTGGGAGACCGCCGACTTCTCGACGCTCGGCGATCCTCAGCATTCCTAGGCGCTAGTACAATATCGTAGATCGCCCAAGAGTGCTAACTGACGAGAGCTTGGCACTGATTTTTGAACTACCGCTGAGCTAGACCGCCGGAGCGATCCTTAGCGCTCTAAACAGAAAATACCAATTTTACATATTTTAACCCCTGATTCAATTTCAAACCATTTTTAACCAATTTTAACAATTGAATAAGATGTTTTTAAGTCAAATTAAATTATCAAATACCCTGTTTTGGTAGAAAATAAATAGGGAATTATTTATTGTAATTAGTTGCCTAAACTTGATCTTAAATAAGAAATTCTAAGTTTAATGCGGATAAACCTTTATAAATTAGATTAATTAATTAAGAGACATTAATTTATATATCAACAACCAAATTTCTACAAATAGAGACTTTATATCAGAAACCCAACCTTGTTGAACTACCTTTGATAACTTTTAAGTACCAGGACTAATAAGCTTCACTGGTAAAACTTTAAACCAAAAACTACCTTATAGACATTGGAGAAAGGACCCTATATACCTTTAGGTCTCATTAGTTAATTAAATTGGTTTACTCTCAGTTTCTCTACTAAAATAACACATACCTTATTATATTATGTCACCACCCCTAAATTTTACCTGAACTACTTTATAAATATCAAGAACCATATTATCCCTAAACATAAGTAAATAGCAAATATCTTATTACCCCTAAACTTTACCTCTACATTATTTTATAACTTTACATAACCTTAAAGTTACTTCAATTGACCCCACCACTACCTCTAATCACTTGAGTCATCTAATACTTTAATTATCCCATAATTAGACCCAGTTATTGTGACTACAGACTAATGAAATAATTTTTGAATAAGATTTGGATTATAGATTGATTGGGATCAAGTCATTATGAATACTCAAAATATAATTTGGACAGTGGATTGGATGCCATGATGACTATAAGAGATTCGTACCATTTGCGGATGAGATTTGACACCTCTTGCTGGAGAGATGAGACCTCCTGTTGGGGGAGATGTATGTAACGCCCAAGATCTGAGTCACGTAGAAAACTCGTAACTCGTCTCCAGAGGTTATTATGTGAAGCAGGATTGCACTATCAGAGTGAAGGAAATAACACGAATATAATAAAAGCTATGAAACAGAGTGCGCTAATATAACCCCAAAGTAATAACTCACATGACCACGTACACTACCCGCAAGTATCGAGCTCTCCATGCGTATCTGAAAACAAACAAAAGCAAAGGAATGAGATACGAATATCTCAGCGAGCAGTACATGCATGCACAAATACAATTTACTAGTTGAAAAAAAAATATGGATCGAATAATTTCATGAGTAACGAAGGCAATAACTCGATAGATCCGACTAAACTCCCAGTAATTCATTTGACACAAAGATATAGTTAATAAAAATCAAGACGTATTTAAATCTGAATACGTTTGTCAACAAATCCGAATGATCACAAAAGAAACAATATCATTATAACCACGTCTCGAGAAAACCAAATTTCTACAACAATCCAATAATATGTCTCATGCTAGATAAAACAAAACCTAACATTGGTCAATGTCATGTAATTATTTTGATTGGTTAATTAACACGCCAGAGCGACCTCCACACCTCCATGTACACAGTTCCAGCCTACTCAGGGTTTTGGATATTTTGAAATGACGGCCTACTCAGGGTTTCGTCATCCAATGCTGGCCTACTCAGGGTTTCGGCATTGACAACCAGGCCTACTCAGGGTTTCTGGCTGCTCTAAACCGGTCGTGGCAACACTCCATGGCCATGCCATTACTCCAATAAAACAAAGGCATCACATTACTAAGCTTAGACTCTGGATCTAGGACAAGCTAAAACAAAACAGCAAACCATCATAAAATCTCAACTCTAACATCACAATAAAACAATACGTTCAACATCATGTATAACTCAACACAGCCCACCACATGTCCCTCTGGACCAGAATAGTACCTCATGTACTTTCAATTTTTAATCAAAGCTCATAACACAAGACCAGTTGATATAATCCATTTACTCACACCAAGAGAATCATTGTAAATACATTTAAGAACTTTTAATCAAGGAAAACCAGGTCAATCAATTCTCAATCAAGTACAAGTGTATGACAAAAGAAATAATTCATGAACTCCTAGTGTTAGGTACAATATCATCACCTACCGACAGCCCTAAAATTCACCTTGGAAGCTCCTAAGAATTACCAGAAATTTCCCTTAATATTCTCAGAGTAATTGAACAGGTGATGGTAATTATAAAATCCTAAACAAGTCATTAGTTAAGTGATTGAACCCTCAAATCATCAAAATCTAGCTTCGTTTGGTCAAAACTCCATTTCGGCAAAATATTGGGGCTTACGCTGACCTCTGGCGCTAGGCGCGAGGTCGGCAATAGGTCATTAGTTAAACTACACGTCACGCTCAGTCCAATTACACTAGGCGAGAGCTAGGCGCGAGATAGGCGCTAAGGAAAATAGGTCTCGCGCTTAAGCAAAACGCTCGACGCGAGATAGGCGTGCGATGAGCGCGAGATAGGCGCGCGATGAGCGCGAGCTCGGCAGTAAGGGAATTTAGTTCTCGCGCCGACTAAAACCGGTTGGCGCTAGGTAGGCGCCAACTTGGCGGATTCTACCTCCAATTTTCAAGTCTCTGTTAATTCCAGATCTCCACGACTGACTGAAATTTTTCGATCTGTAACAATTTTCTTAGTCACCTACTATCCCCAGAAGATGTTTAAACACGTTTCGAAATTATTCTAAACACATTAATATTTATCTCTAACAATCCTTAAAAAAACTCACGCTCGAATTGTATTTTCCAGAATCATATGCAACTCGACCAAACTCACGGATCAAATCCCAAACCCAGTTTTAAAACGATGCTACTCACCTGTACTGAGGATTTTCTTCTAGCTTCCAACCCTTTTGATAGACTCCTCCAGAGATCAAAGCTTGTCGTCTGACGCCCTAAGTACCAGGCAGCGACTTTTCCCCAACCCCCGAAGTTTTTTAGGTTAGCAATCTATTTATAGACTTCGCAAACCCTTAACCTAATTTATCTCTGGCATTAACTTAAACCTCGGGATTCCATATCTACCCCTCCTTAAAGTTGAGGTTACCTGAATTATTTATTTGCTAAGTTCCTAATCACTACAAAATTTTAATTTCGCACTTAATTACTTAATAACATTCTACTTATTTCTTTGCTAACTAATGACCCCAAATCTCCAGATTTAATTAATTTTGATTAAATCTACTAATTAATCCCAGTTTTTAATTCCTACTAAAAACTGGGGTTTTACAATGTAATCTGGTTTGGATTGCATCCCACAGGGGAGATATGTGACCACCTGCGGGTGAGATGAAACCTCCTGTTGGGGGAGGTGTAATCCGGTTTGGATTGCATCGCACATGTGAGATATATGACCACCTGCGGGTGAGATGAGACCTCTTGTGGGGGAGATGTAATCACGATGTGACTGCATCCCACAAGGGAGAGATATGTGATTACCACATGCGGGTGAGATGTAACGCCCCGAACCCGGGTCAGTGCAAATTAGCACCCGACCCGAACCCGGTTCGCTACTGTAACAACCCAAGTCCGATTCAACAACCAAACTCGAGGTGTTACCACGAAACTGGGGTCAGATACAAACCAAGATTCACAATAATTTTAAACTTTACTAATTAATTATATCAGAGTTATGGTGGCCAATAAAAACAATTCTTTATTCGATAATATCAATTCAGTTTACAATAAAGTTTATCTAATCAACATGTGCCATTAATACCAATTATAATTCTACCCATCAAATCAAAACTCCATTTTCGCGATCTCTCCAAGCAACCTGAAAAATAGGGGAAAACAGAGTGAGATTTACATATCAGCAAGTAGTAGGTGCATGCAAGTAAACAGTCTCATTTATGCAAATAGTCATGAGGTATACAATTAATCAATGATAAGGCGATAAATTCAAATCAACATGGCCAATTCCAAATAAAGCAATAGGATATGCAATCATTCGTAAATACCAATAAAAAGATGTTATTGATAGTTAAATCCGAAGATTAGCGATAAAACATGTATTCATAATTAATGGCCCATCTCACAAATCCGATAGTAACATTCTCCCATGTAGGATGCAAACACGTAGTATTCACATCTCCCCTACATGAGGTTCCTCCCGCAGGAGCTAACACATTTCACCCGCAAATGGTAACACACACATCTCCCTTGTGGGATGCAATCACATCGTGATTACATCTCCCCCACAAGAGGTCTTTCCCGCAGGAGTTACACATCTCACTCGCAGGTGGTCTCATATCTCCCTTGTAGGATGCAATCACATCGTGACTACATCTCCCCCACAAGAGGTCACATCTCTCCCGCAGGAGGTCACATATCTCCCCTGTCTGATGCAATCCAATAAGGATCACATCTCCCTCAACAGGAGGTCTCATCTCACACGCAGGTGGTCACACATCTCCCCTATGGGATGCAATCCAATCAGGATTACATCTCCCCCAACAGGAGGTCTCATCTCACCTACAGGTGGTCACATACATATCTCCCTTGTGGGATGCAATCACATCGTGACTACATCTCCCCCACAAGAGGTCTCTCCCTCAGGAGTTACACTTCTCACCCGCAGATGGTCATATATCTCATCCGTAGATAGTACAAATCTCTTATTGCCATCATGGCATTTAATCCACAGTTCAAAATAAAGCTGTTGAACATAAATTCCATTGAAATCAGAATTAAAGTAATTTCCAGAAAATCAGTATTCATATTTAAAGCACAAACCGAATAAATTCAAGTCTTGCTTAGAGTTTTCCTTATTAATCCCTTTATTATAATCCAAGTTCCCATATTAACACCTAAGATACTATTTATTTCAATTTTCTGTATTTATAATTTCCAGCATATTCTACAGACCTAAATTATAGTTTAGAAGATGATTTTAATTCATAATTACCAGTTAGTATTCGTCCTATCATTATTCCCCATCATTTAGTCCTTTACATACACTATCCTACCATTAAGACTTTAATTATTTGGATGTTTATCAAATTTAATTTTTATAATTTTCATACCTCAATTAGGCCTTTATAAAGATGTAGGAATAGTTAAGATACTAGAAAATTATTAGAAATTTATTTGGATTACAAAAATACCATAAATCTGAATTTATTGCATAGAGCGCCTACCTCTACAGGGCTAGGCGATCCTAGGCGCTTATGCAAATTTTAACATAAATTTCCAGATTTACAAAGTTCGGATTTTTATGCTTTTGCCATATGTTTCTTTGGTCTAAATTAATCTAATAACATTCTAAAACATTCCTAAAGCCTTTTAGATTAATTCTTGTTAGAAAATACCCTCCTACCTTTATTTACATAATCAAACTAAGATTTATTCATTATTTTAGCAAATCTTTCAAGAACACAAAACTCTAAAATATAAACCATACGATTCCATGTAAAATCCTTTCCGGCTAATCAAAATAAACCATAATAAATCACAGAAATCAAAATCATGCAGTTCCTCACGTTTTCCAAGGTTACTACTTGCCTTATACGCTAAAATCCTTCTTCCATTGAAGCTTCTAATTCTGGACCTGACTTTTGCTTTCAAACGCACCAAGCTAGAGTTCTCCAATTCAAATCTCCACCATTCACATTGTAGTTCCATCAGTCATGAACAAAACCTCCAAATTTGAAGGCGAGCCACCGTACGGATTTTCCCCAATCATGTTTTGATGATGGCTGGTCAGACATGTTCATGAGCAGCCTTCTTCCTTTCTTTCCCTCTTTTCTCTCAATATGAAACCCACGAAAATTCTCTCTTGTCTAACCTTGATCTCCTATTTATACTAGGCTTTAGAAGTCCTAAACCAACCCTAATAGGTCTCTTTTATTTGGGCTAAACTAACCAAGGTCTAGTTAAAGTCTAACACCTTCTAATTTAATTCCTACTTTTTCTCCACCTTCTATTTTTCAATTTAAACATTACTAATCAAATCTCTTTTTATTTAAACTCCTCCTTACACCTATTTTCGTGCATAACATTCACTTAAATATTAAATATTACCAAAAACCCAAATTAAGTTACTTTTCTCCCAATTAAGACTTGAAATCTCCTAACTACCCTTTTTTCTCATTTAGGCTTTTATTACTTTCTTTTAATTTCTAAGTTGTCTAAATAAATTATTTTCTTCTATTTTAAAATTCTTTTTATTATTTAATGATCTATTTATTAATTACTTTTTTCTAAAAATTACCAAAATACCCTTTTTATTCTTTTAGGCTAATTTCATTAAAATTCTTTCTTTATTTACAAGTTATGACTTATTCGAATTAATTATCCTCTAAATCTTCACTTTTTATTTTAATTAGGACTTAACTCATATTTTCTTTTATTTATTATTTATTTATTTATTAGGTGAAAATTCGGGGTTTTACATGAGATGTGACCACCTACGGGTGAGATGTGTTGACTCCGGTGGGAGAGACCTCATGTAGGGTAGATGTGATTACTACGTGATTGCATCCTACATGAGAGAATGTTGTTATCGGATTGTGAGATTCACTATTAATTATGAATGACATGATTTACATTTGAATAAGAAGAGTTTGATTAAACGGTTTAACTGTAACTTGATTTGAATGACTCTAAATTAGAATATAAATGAGACATGAATAAAATATAGAATTATTTTAGGAAAACCCTTTTGATGTGGTTTATATTACATTGCCTTGCTAATTGAAAGGAAGTTTACATAATAAACTCTCTTTATTTCAAGCACTGAATAAATGTTGGTTTTGTATGGTGATTACTCGTTCTTATTATCGACCGTGACTGCCCGATTGTTTTATCGTGCATGAATGATTACTTTTATATATAAACTGTATCTAGCATGCATGTATTACCTATTGAGATATTCATATCTCACCCTACTTCTTTATCTTATTTTTTAGCTGTTTCACGTGAGAGCGCCCTTGGGGTTGACACGAGGGGGGGTTGCAGATTACTAAGCTGAGAATCTTTCTTATGTCGTTTAGATATTTCTTTTAGAGGTTGATATAGATGTATCTTGATGGATATTTTATGATTTAATTGAATATGAGAGAAAGTGTGTTAGAAAACCCATTTACCGGATTTATAAATTTATATTGATAAGTTAGTTTGATGGTTATATTTAGCCACACATATTGATGAAATTAATGTTTTAATTCTCCACACTCTGATAACAAAATGGAATTAGTTGAATTTAAATGTCTAGTAATTAGTAGTTTTGGGCCCAGTATCACTTCGGATTCGGGTTTGGTGCTTGTTTTGCATAGACCCGGGTTCAGGGCGTTACATTTGTTACTTGGGAGACTTGAGTGGATAATTTGGTAGAGGTTCCCTTCTTCTTCAAGAGCTCTCAATCTTTAAAATTCCAGCCATTTGCTAGAGAAGAGGCCTTCTATTTTAGGCAAGACCAAGGGCAATAAAGTCCCAAGGGTAGACAGTAAAGTGTGTAGAACCTTCCAACTCAAGTCTAAGGCATGAATTGGGGGAATTATACAAATTTCGGAGGCCAATTTGGGAAATTTAGACTCCTAGAGAGAGGTATGGATGCAAATAAATGAAAGCTTGTGGGGTTTTTAAATCTGGAATAAAACACTTGTATCCAAGAACTCAAGTCGGATACAAATAAATTCTTTCTATCCGAAATATAATTTTGGCCACAAAGAATATCTGTGTATCCAAAATATTATTTCGGATATACATAAAAACTTCATGACCGAAATTTAAATTCAGTTACACATGAAATTGAGTTTGACCGAATTGAGTTTTCGGTTCAGGGCAAGAAAACACTGTCTGCACAGCTTCTACATAGCCTTGACCCTTACCTGCACAGGCAATACTTATTTATATGTAATATTATTTAAGTAAATGTCCTCGTATTTTTTAATCTCCATTTACTTAAGATATTACATGTAAATAAGCAAACACCCCCCCCCCCCCCCCCCCATTTGAATCCATTAAAAATAGTTCCAAACCCAAATTCCAAGTGAATAAAAAGTCAAGTTTCTAGTTCAAGGCTAAATTTCAGTTTTTCAGGTCCGATAAAAAAATTCAACATGTTAATACTAAGGTAGTTTTCAAGATTTAAAAGGCTCAAAAAATTCATTAATGCAATAACATTGCTAAAAACCTGATTACCAGGAAAAATTATCTTGACATCTTGTTGTCAGCACTCCATTTTTGCATCATAGAATTGCCCAAGATGCATATCTTGAACTAGCGCATATGAGGACACGTAAATCAAGGTTTTTATAGTGGACCCATCTTTCTGAAATAACAAGCCTATATAATAAAGAGAATTCTGAGCCGATTCTAATGCACCAAACCATACTCAAATCGAATCTCGAACAGCTAAGTTATAGGTAAAATAAATAAAGGGTAGTTTGGGGATTTATGATAAAACCAAAATTGGGTGCTCCATGGCAGCCACGTGTACGCCATGGTGGCTGCCATGTGACCAATGTTGATTAAAAATTTTGGGTTTCTTTTAGTAAGTAAGACAGGTTTCCAAATGGGGTTTGTTAGGCAAATAAATAAAAATTTAATAACAAAGTTAATAAAATCCTTGAACTTTAAAGAAAATAAAAAAGTAATAATAAACAAAGAGAAATGAGTTGGACAAATTGGTCCAACTCATGTTCTCTTAAGATTTTGAGACCAAGCCTAAAATAAATAATAAACAAAAAAATAAATTTGAGTTGGACAAATTGGTCCAACTCATGGGACTTTGAGACCAAGCCTAAAAATAGGTAGTGGTTTTTAAGAGAGGAAGAGGAGAGGTTAGGGAGATGAGGGGTCTAGGAGTTTAAGAGAGGAAGAGGATAGGTTAAGGAGATACGAAGTTGAAGGGGTGGAACTTTCTTATAAAAAGGATAGGAGTTTAGAAGTTGGGGGAGGGGGTGGGGTGGGGAGAGCAAGTAAGAGAGTTCTCTAAAAAAAGAGAGAGAAAGCAAGTAGGAAGAAGTGGAGAAAAGAAGAGGGACATCCACTAGCAAGGGGGGAGAAAGGAAAACTGTTGTTTACGACACCAAGGTTTCTAGACCTGATTTAAAGTGTTAATCCATAACATGTGAGTCACTTGTTTAATACATTGTATGAGACCTCTCTTTCATTACAATTTTTGAGATGAGATTACATGATTGGTGAGAGACATGTATACATGTTTGAGGGCTTTGGGTAATTTTATCTTGAATAAGTTTGTTTAAAAGCAATCATCATGGGGCCTGTTCCTTTTCTTTAGTTTCTTGTAAAATGAAGAATGATGTTTCAAAAGGGAATTGTTGGGGTTGGAAACAAATTATAAAATTAAAAGATCAATGTATTCATTGTACATAGTCAAACCATGCAATCGATTTCCAAATTTTTACTGATTAGATGAATGTGGGAATACTGTAGATGGTGGTTGGCTTCTTAGGTTAAAGAAATGAAAGATCTAAAGAAATGAGTGAGGGATTAAATATAGCAACATGAGGTTGAAATCGTGTTCAACAAAGGGCCTAGAATCACAACATTCATCCACTGTTGAAACTAGAAATTTGTACAAATTTATTATATTTTATTGCTGGACTTGGAATTTTTCTTTGATAATATAGATGCAAGCATGAAATAAGAACAAAAATAAAAGAAAAGTTCACTACTTGTGCACAGTCCATCTCATAAGTTGGATTCCTCTCTACAGTTCTTGATCAAATTAATAAATGAGACAACCATCATCAATAGTTGTTTCAGATTTGAGAATTGAGTGGACACAGTAAGATGACAATTGTGAATAGCAAGAGGGAAAAGAAGGAAAAATATAAATATAAAAAGGAGAGTCATGTCTTTAGCCATGTAAAACCCCGTTTACTTTCAGGTTTTATGAAAAAAAAAATATAATAATATAATAGATAAAAAAATTATAGAGTTATTTCAATAATAACTATCTACTAAATAGGGTGTGGATGTAGGAGTTTTTGGTGGTCACGCGTGCACTACATCAGAATAAAAGGTTTCGTCGAGCAACCAAGCGTATTGCGGAAGGTATAAATAGTTTAGGAAAATTAGGTTTTTGTTTTGCCCTGAATACGCGTATTTCATATTGAAAGGTTGCGGCTGCGTTTTCGTTTAGGGCTCTTCGAGAGAAGGAGAAGGAGAAGTGCTGTGGGAGAGTCGAGATGGAGAACATTTACTGCCAGTAAGTTTCACGGATCAGAAGTCGGAAGAGTCTTTCCCTCGCGAGCAGAACCTCTGTTCGACTGGAGCAGGCCGACGGCCGAAAGGGATTGGGGTTTTCTGGGTTGCTCGTTTCCAGGACTTGGTAGCATCGAAAGGTGAGTGGCACTGTTTTACAACCGAGTTTTGGGTTTATTCGTGTATTTGGTTTGGAATGAATGCATTGTTTATTGATTGAAGTATTCTCGGTGTTTTCTGGGCAAAAACAGTTCCGGAGGGTTTGTACAGTGGAATTGGGGATAACTGAGAAGCATGTTAGATTAAATCCAAATTAGGTCTGGAAGTGTTCTGGGGGTATTAGGAGACTAGAGAAGTAGTTACAGACCGAAACAAAACGGCCAGACATACAGATCTCGAAATAACAGAGACTTAAAAATCGCAGTGGGTATCCGCCCACTTGGCGCCCACTTGCGCCCACCTCGGGAAGTAGGCGCCTAAGAAATCTGACCCGGCGCCGAGCTCGCGCCCACTTGGCGCTCAGCTCGCGCTCACTTAATTTAGATGCGCCTATCTCGCGCCCTTCTCGCACCTATCTCGCGCCGAGCTCGCGCCCACTTACCATCGAGTGAGCGCATACCCTAGTTTTTACTTAAAACGCACCGCTCACTCGGCGCTCACTGGCGCTCACCTCAGGAAGTGAGCGCATAGTTCACTGTTCTTGCTGAAGTTCGAATTTGAGCAAACCAATGGGGATTTTGATGCTAAAAGGTCTCCAATCACTTAGCGAAGTACGTGTTTAGGACATTAGAGACAAAATTACTTATGAGAACAGTGAAGATAGATCCTGGAATTTCGTAAGAGTTTCTAAGGTAGATGTAGAGCAATATTTAGGTGATGTTCGGGATACCCAATACTGGGGCTCTTATTTTAGTCCTTTTGGGTTATACACTGTACTGTACTTGATTGAAATTATTAAACCATGTTTTCTTGATGGCGAGTTCTGAATTATATTGCAAAGATTATTTACTTGTTTACTTGTGAGTAATTATTGTTCTGGGTGGAACACTTGTGTGAGTTGAAGTTCTGGCTGGAACAACTTGTGATGTATGTACTAAATGCGGAGTTTTATCGGTTATTTATCGGCTTTGGGTTTAGCTTCCCATGGATCCTTGTTAAGCTTAGTAATGTGATGGTATGTGTTTATTGGTGTAATTGCATGGCCTTGTGTGTTTCCACGACCAGTGTAGAGCAGCCAGATACCCTAAGTAGGCCTGGTTGTCAGTGCCGATACCCGGAGTAGGCCGGCATTGGATGACGATACCCTGAGTAGGCCGTCATTTCAGAGTGTCCGATACCCTGAGTAGGCCGGAACTGTGTACATGGAGGTGTGGAGTGTCTATTTGGCATGTAGATTAACCAATGTAACTATATGCATGACATTGACCTCGTTTGTATTGTTATCGGAGTATGGTGGTTTAAATTGTTGATTATTATCGAAGCATGTCTTATAACTGTGATAACTATTTCTGCATGCATGTGTCACTCGCTGAGATATTCGTATCTCATTCCCTCGTTGTTGTTTTATTTTCCAGATATTCGTGGTGAGGTGCCTACGGGGGTAGATTCGGCTGATACATATAGAGAGGAGGATTATTACTACCGTCCTTAGTCCAGCAGATTATTTGGCCTTAAACTTGTTAAGTTGAATTTGTGAGAATTGTAATAAGGTAGTAACTTGGACCCATTTGACGTATTGGATGATGTCTTAACTTGCCTGGATAGGAACTTTTAATTGTGCACTCTCATGTGATATAAAAATGTGGGTGATTATCCAGCGATCACCACTATTTGAGATCCTTAACTAACCCTCTAGGAGACGTGTTATATCTTTAATGAAGAACACGGATCCGGGGCGTTACAAGCCATTGCTGAACAAATCATAGATAGTGCTTTCTAGTTTTATTTCTTATTTTCTCTAGTTTGTAAATATAGCATAAAAAATGATAATAATATATTATGTTTTTGTTGTTCGGTTTCTTTCACTTTCCCACTCAGATTTATTTCATTTAGATCTCACCCTTTTCAAGATTTTTATTTGAATACGTGTCCAGCTTGTAGATTTCTTTTGTGAGATATAATGTAGTGGCCTTGCATCTTGTAACCCTTGTATATATATGTAAATAAAAAATAAAAAATGAAAAAAAAGATAGGAAATGATTGCTTGCATCATGTTCGGCCAACCATGGCTGAACTCATTTGCTTTTGATATTTTATTTGTTGCTATTTCTTATTGCTTATTAGTTATGAGTTCAGTTTATTGCTCATTTAGATTAAGTGGTTTCAATTTCAATTGTTTTAGCATTGCTTCGTTTTGTCTATATTGTTTTTCTTCAAATGTAATTTTGTGTAGACCTTGTACATATAGATTAATATTTGCTGTACACATAAAATGATAAAAATTAGAAAGAAATAGAAAAAAATAAAATAAATTAAAAGAGCCCATTAAATTTCCAACCAGATCAAAAGATGGGAACCCACTTCGGTGGGGCAACCCGGGGTGTTCAAGGACTTCCTTGGGTTATAATCGGGTCACTTATCCGAAATCATTGGTGTAGACCAAAAATCAATAGGTGTCTACCTGCACCATTTCAAGTAGTGGCGACTCCATAAATCACACGTATATCACTTTTTCCGTGCGCCCGAGGTGCGCACACTTGCCTTAAAAAATATTTCAATTTTTGGGTCAAAAGTCAACAAAATTCAACCGGAAAAATTTGACTGTGTTAAAGATTGAATTTGGGCATTTTCTTTTGTGGTTTTGGATTTAAATGGGTTAAGGATCTCAAACCCAATGCTAAGAATTGAAAATTTCAATAAGATATTTCTCTCCTTTAAGGTTTATCAAAAATCGTGCAATTTTGGGGTGTCTACACTTATATTATTATATTTATTGTATATATACGACATAAGTCATTGATATTAACTTCCTCAATTAATAATTTTTCATTAGAATTCCACTAGCCACATAGTCATTTGGCTATTTAATATATTTTTTATCTTATAGAAGGTTAATTTAGTCATTTAATAAAAATAAATTACAAAACTTAATGGAATTTAATATTAGGGGTACAACTATAACAATTATGCTAAATAGAGGGATATAAATACAAATATTAAAAATAAGAGGATATGAAGCAAATATGTCATAATGTATGTGTATGAATGCAAAAAGCCCTTCTTTTTTTCCTTATCGGTTGTTGCAAGTTTTTGAGTGTTTATGAACACTAAAAGAGATACTTCTTTTAAAATATTCTAAAAATACAACTATTTTAAATTATCAAGAATTTAATGACTGAACCTGAATTATTTTTTCAAAAGTATCACTAAAAGTATTTTTCCCTCGTTTGTCTGTGTTGAGGAATATTCCAGAAAATATTCAAAAAAATTATGCTTTATGAAATACGAAGACCGTATTCGAAGTTAACAAAGTCAACTAAAAATATATTGAATTTAATCATATAGATCTGAATTATCTAATTGTGAAAATAAATTGAGTCATTGGTGATACAATAACTAGGGACGGTTCAGTTTTGAGAAAAATCGAAACCAAACTTATTGTATATTCTACAAACCAAAGCCGAGCCAAACAGACTCTATTCTTTTTAGCATATATATAAAACCAAAAGCAAACCGAAACTAGTTAATACAAGCCCAAAACCTATTTAATAGATTCAGTTTGATTGAGTTTATCGGTCTTAACCTATAAACCAAACCATCTCAAGTTGGTGATCTGGCTTAGACATGTGTATATGTAATTGGTTTAGTTTGATTCGGTTTGACCTTAAACCGACCCAAAACCATATGAATTTTATCTAGACTCTTATATAAAGCCAACTCCCTATTTTATGCCAAACATTCTACACCCAAAATGCCTTTTATATTTTTCCAAATTTAGTCCAACACAGAAGTTTATTAAGCTACGTGTATTAGTAACTAATTGCCCATGTAACGTTCTTTATTTCTAACTCTTCTACTATACGCATAATGCATGCATTCCCCAAAATACACTAAAAATAGAACTATAATCGATTAAGGACAATCCAAAACCAACCCTAATAAGTTTGGTTTGATCTATACTGGCGTGATCCCCAAAAATAACTGACACTATACACTTGGGGAGACGTGAAACTTTATAATATATATATATATATATTTTAAGCTAACATGATAGCGTATTATTAATTCAAACTGTTCAGACGTACACAGCGAGACTGGATTCTCCCCAAATAATCATCAAACACAAATTGTTTAATAGAATCAGGTACAGCTCCAACCCAGAAGCGCGCAAGCGAGCAAAATTGGCGAGTCCATCGGCTACCTTGTTTGCCTCTTTGTAGATTTTCTCCATTTTGATATGAAGGAATAAATTGCTAAGATTCCAGGCTTCCTCCAATAAGACTTCAGTGTTCCTTGACCGGCAAGATCGCTTAAGGAAACCTGACAAAATCGTTTGAGTCACTTTCGATTTGTATATTCCTGCACTTGGAGCCGGTACCATCTTCAACAAAAATTTTTATTTCTTTTTTTATTTTTTTAGAAGCCATCTTAAAAAATATGTGAACTTTTTAGCTGGAATGCATTAATTGTTGGTGGTATCGTGACACGTGTGCCAATAGAATCGTTAAAGATTGCAACTTTGTTGAAAAGAAATAGCTGACGGATAGTAATACAATTATTGACTTGCAAAGACCATTGTCGCAAATGGTTGGTCAATGGCTCAGCTCGCATAGAACGCCTTTGGGTAAATTATAATTAAAAATCTCCTTCACTTGCTCACTTGATTTTGCGTCTGAGTGAGGCTCTCTTCTCGGTTTTGAGCTGCAATTTCTGAAGTCCTGCTACTTCATCTTCTTTTAATCCTTTCAGCAGGTAAATTATTTATCTGTTTTGAGTCTCTTCAATCAGAGTTTTGGTAGTTTGTTTGTAATTGTTAAGTGCTTCTGCAGAATGGGTTTTGTCTCATGTTTGCTGTGCTCTTTCTGTTCTAGCTGCAGATTTGCAATTCAAAGTAGGTGTCCTAAAAATAAATTATTTTATGATATTCTTCTATATGAGGGATGAATCTAATTCTGTCCAATAAATGGTTATACAGAAAATTTTAAATTGAAACTTTCACCATTATATTGTGTTTCCACATTTTGTTAAAAGCTAAAAGGGGCTGTTTGGAAATTTTTTTTCTCATAAACTGTTTTTTGGTTTTTGACTATAAAAATTGATGCTTGTGTTTTGTAAAAACAGTTTTCACATTAATTTAAAAAATGAAAAAAAAAAAAACCAAGAGAAAATTGCACTTATACCTCCATTCTAGCTTCTAACAATTGCAGTTAATCTCCCCCAACATTTCTAATATGATACCAACCTCTTTTCTAGTTATTTATTTATTTATTTATTTGTTTCATGCCTCTCCCATGTGCTCTACTGCTACTAAATTTTGAATGTTCGTTAATGAGAATTCAACCTTCTTTAAGTACCAAAAGGGTTAAGATTTTGAGATTTTTAAAAATAAAAAAGGATTATTTTTTAAAATTTAAAGATAGTAATAATCAATCTAAAAAAGAATGTGTGATTTAATCATATGAATTTTTATTACTTTAGATTAAAATGATAAGTGGTAAACTTGTCAAATTGCTACTTTTCTTTATTTTAAAATAGGGTCACCACATAAAACTCTATCATTATTTGATTTGTTCTAATCTTTTTTTGTTCTTGATTATTGAATTGTTCCAACTTCTAACACTATAATTCTGCAATATTGCCATAAAGTCAAAAAAAAAAAAAAAAAGAAGAAATATTATTGCAGAAGAAAGGAGATGGGAGAACAGTTCAAGGTCACTTATGAACAAGGGAGACAGAATACTTATAAAGCCGATAATGTTCTAGAAATTCTCGAAAAAAAGATGGAACGTATCAAATTGAATCGTGCAGAATCAATAGGGGAAAGATTGTGGTCCATCTTCCGTTTCCCCAAAGCACTCAAAGATATAAGCATGATGGCATGGCAACCTGAGATTGCAATTATAGGCCCTTACCACAGAGGCGACAACTTGCTAAGCAACAAGATGATTGAAGGACAAAAGGTGCAGTATCTGAGGTCGATGGTTGATCGTACAAAGAAGAAAGAAGGATTTGGATTAGATAAATATGTGGATGCCATCAAAGAAGTAGTTGAAGATGCTAGACTTTGTTACTCCGAGCCTCACAGGGAGATGGAAGATGATGCCTTCATAGAAATGCTTATACTTGATGGTTGTTTCCTCATTGAGCTCTTTCTCAGAACTGAAAAACTCGAGGAAAGAGAGACGGACATCGACCCAATCTTCAAAATGCCATTTGTTATGCCAGTTCTTTTAAGAGACCTCCTCAAGCTTGAGAATCAAATACCTTTCCTTGTCCTCAAATGCATATTTGATCTTTCTGGGCTTCAAAGTTATGTTGGTGTTTCCCTAAACCAGCTTGCAATCAAATTTTTCAACCAAGCATTGGAAACTTCAAAGTATGACCTTTCAGAGTGCCGGAAGGGGGAATTCCAGCATTTGCTTGATCTGTTCCTTTCTTGTTTCACTTCACAATTTCATTCACCCAAGTGTGAACATGTACTGGACCTGCAAACCCCACCACCAGTACAGATGATCCAAGGTGTGAGAAAGCTTCGTGACTCCAAAGTCAAGTTCAAGCCAAAAAAAGGTATTAAAAGTAACTTCTTGGACATCACTTTCAAGCGGCATTGTTTCCATGCTGTGTTAGAGATCCCTCCTTTGGTTATTGATGACTTCACCAGTTGCGTTTTCATAAACGCTATTGCCTATGAACAATGTCGCGGATTTGGCTCTCGTCACATCACTAGTTATGCTGCCTTCATTGATTGTCTAATCGATACTCCGGTTGATGTTCGTTTTCTTTTTGAAGATAAAATTATCACCAGAATTTCCGGGAATGAGAAAAATGTGGCTGGCTTCTTCAATGCTCTTGGTAAGGCTATTGTGCTTGATCCTAACAACTGCTATCTCTCTGATCAATTCAGTATGGTTGACGAATATTACAGGAGCCGGTGGGCAACCATGATGCGTACCTACTTTCGCACTCCTTGGTCATTTCTCTCGGCCTCATCTGCTGTTATTCTCCTCCTCCTCACAATGGCTCAGACCCTTTTCTCCATTCTCTCTTATATAGGTCTCTAATTTGTTTCTGATAAGATTAACATATTATGTTTCACCCTTAGTTTCAATATTTCTATTAGGATTAGAGGTTTTAATTTGTTCTAAAGTATAGGTGCTCAGTTTATATGCATATACATATACACAATATATATGTATATGCATATATATGTATGTATGTATTTCTGTATGTATGTATGTATGGATGCATGTTTTCGTAGCTTTGCAGATATAATTGTTAGTAGCACAAAGTGCAACATGGCTGCATACATTACATGTTTATTCCGAGGATTTTAGCTTGAAATTTTGGATGAAGCAGGCAGGCTTTGGAGCTTATACAAAGCCACTCAAACCTTCAAAGAATGGCTGTGTTCCACTATATACAATACACTTAAGACACTTGTTAGTAATTGAGATGAACATGCACGAAGCTATAGAGGCATCAAAGTGACCATTTGAGGGTAAATTAAGGAGGACAGCAAGGGAACTTGCTATCTATATCCTATTCTCCACCAGTGTCCAAATGCGTAAGCCAGCCCCCAAGTAGCACTCTGGTAGCTCCTAGAAGCTTCCCTTTGGCTACTTGTCATGTAACTAGTGGTGGCACGTGCATACCACAGTATGTCCTCGCCCTTAACTGTAACATAAAGGTAAGGGTTTAAATTCGAATGTAGAAAGAGTAGTGGGGTGGTTATAATTTCAGATTGTTTTATTTGGGGGTGGGGAAGGAAAAAAAAAGGGAGGCCAGAATCTTGGGGTAATATTTCCCAGTTGTTCCTCCGAAATTGGGTCGGTATGGACACGTGGCAATGTTGATGATGTATCTCTGAGCGGGCGTACCAGTATCGATTGATACAAAGATTTCGGGTCTGTGAGACATGGGAAAAAATCGATCTAATGATTTCCTCAATCATCACACGGGATTATATAAAACAAAGAGTCGCCACCATTCAATCTAGGTGTGAATGGACACCAAAATATCATATAAGCACAAAAGGCAAATTTTAGGACAAAATATCCCTCCTAAGAAAAACAACCAGAGATGGGTAAGGGGATTAAGTTATGAACAGGGGAAGGTGTTAGGCACCCCTATTCATCCACACAAGGTGGTTGCCAGGTATTTGTTCATGTTAAAATAAAGGAAAAAGCTTGCTATAAAAATCACACAAAATCACACAAAATCACAAAAAAGGCAAAAATATATGGTTTTTTCATATGAATAGTCTGATTGATCCAGAACTATCAAACATGATCATACCATTCCTAGGGTTTCATGATCAAAACAAAATTGAGATAAAATCCAATAAAATCAATTTAAAGTGAAAAATCCAAAGATCTGGCTTCAAGCTAAATTCTAGAAATCTAGAAAAATATGATTTTTATAAAATATTTCAAAATTGAACTTAAATAGTCCAGGACATAGATAAAGCCCAAATTTCACATTAAATCAGAAAATAAAAGCCAAAAATACCCACGTTGATGAAAACACCAAAAGGGGAGAATTTAGACCGTACGGTCTTCTCTCAATAATGAAAAACAATTTAAAAATCATCTCATGAAACCCTAGAATTTATTTTCAGGCTTCTGGATTCAGATCTACCATATTGATCATGATAAATCCAAGATCTTAGCCTAAAACCACAAAAATCACGAAAACAGTGCTGTAGGTGCAAAAGTGGCAAAAATCCAAATTTTGGCAAAAAGAGAGGATCTCATGCTATAAACATCATAGATTCATGTTATTCATTCAGATATATCATAAAAGGCATTAAAACATGATCAGGATATTCAAAATAGCCACATCTCACAAATTAGAGCACATGGGGGTCTACCCTACGGATCCACCTGTTCCCCTTTTCCCCTAGTTCTCTCTTCACGTTTTACGGCTAGAGAGACTCTTGAGGTACTTAGAGATTGGTTTGGTTACACAAACACAATCAAAGGCCTTATTCTATGAAAAAAGGAAAAAAAACAGATATGGGGTTCTATTCTAGGGATCCACCTGTTCCCCTTTCCCCTAGTTCTCTCTTCACGTTTTACGGCTAGAGAGACCCTTGAGGTACTTAGAGACAAGTTTAGGGATACAAAAACAGATATGGCCTTATTCTACAGCAATAGAGATGATCCTATTACTTCTAGAATTGAAGACAAAAAATAAAAAGGATAGGGGACTTACCTGGATTGAGCAGGCAGAGCAGCAGGGCTTCCTTTCCTTCTCTTGGAGCTTTTGATTCTTCAAAATTTCGTGGCCTTTAGCTAGAGGAATGAGCCTCTATTTATAGACACACCCAGGGGCATGGTTGGTCCAGAAGGATATAGCCTGGTCTTTAAGATAGAGTGAAATACAGAGATAATGCACATCCATAGCCAACCAAGGTGACTTGAGCGAATAAAAGACATAATTCGCTCGTTTAAAGATATATTGGACTTCAAATAAAGCTCGGAAATCGAGAGAAGGACAAAACTCGCACGTGTCTTTAATGCCCGTAAATACACTACGGTCCAATAGGGACCGTATAGCTACTACGGACGCGCCTGTCCGTAGATAATTTGCGGGCGCGATGGGCCCGTGAAGGAAATACGGGCAAAGCCTGTTTATTCAATTTTTATTCTTTTTTGACCTGTTTTAAGCTCTAATTACATGTTTTTATTATTTTCTCATTTGGCAGTGCAATTTGGGGTGTCTACAGCTGCCCCCTCTTTGCTGGTAATTGAAACCAATTACAAGCAGAGAGCAAAAAGACCCACCAATTGCACCTTCTGAGATTTTTGTATAATCAATTGCACTTTGCAAGGATTAGATGGATGATTTTTGAAAAAAAGAATTGATTGTGGAAGATTTGCTAAGAAGTCCCTCAATTTAAGGGCCAAATCCTCCTCTCTCCTCTCACTGAGCACTCGTAGCTATGAAGTGAGATTTGAGACAAAAATTTTAAACAAAAGTGGGTAAGATGGCAATCCTTGCAACTTACAACTAATATAATCATTGATCTCCTGAAAAGTGTGGAGAAAATTATGAAAAAGAAAATTTTTTCTGGGTGGCCTGCAGTTGTAGCACAATGAATAGCAAAGAACAGACACAACTCAAAATTACCCATTTGAAAAACATCTCATTAATTGAACTTGCTTTGGTCAAACAAAGAAATGATAAAAACATGGATTCGAAGATAGCCAATGAAACCCCTGCTTGAAGTCTGATGGGGTGGCGTCTCTTCCTTATCTCATATTTCTTGAAGCTCTCGTGGCTATGAAAAGAAATCTGAGACAAGTAATTTTTGAAAAGAGTGTGGATTTAAAATTGACCACTGCAAACTCAATTGATTTTGATGTTTTTCACTTTTTGAATTTTCCTGATTGATTTTCTTATTTGATATACCTGGGTGCCATTTGATGCCCGAATCTGTGCTTGAATATTCTGTAACTTGCTTTTGCTTCTTTATTTTGTTGCTCTCTTAATAACGATGTATGTGCCCTTGCTGCCCATAACCCGTCTTCATGCTTTTTAATTGCCCAAGTGAATGCCCTCATCTTGATTGATGGATCATGATCTGTTGATATAACCTCATGCCTTTACAACCCATGATCTGTCTTTCATGCCTTTTTGCTGCCCCAGTAAAATCCTTCTTCATGATTGTAGAATTGGGAACCCTTGTTTAATGAAGAAAACATGCCATTGCTTCGAAGCCTTTTTTTTTTTTTTTCTTTCAAATTCGAAGACTAAAGCTTGATTGCTTCTGCTAGATGTTGGAATCCATTCCAATGAAAACCCAGAAGGAAAGACATTGAGCATGCCCTGGTTTTGATTGTTTGAAGAAGTATTTGCCCCTCAGTAGAGATGATCCTCTTTTTTCCTTTTTCTCTTTTTTTTTCTTTTTCTCTTTTTTTCTCTCTCTCTTTTTCTTTTTTTTTTTTTTTAACCTTTGCCAAAAAGAAACCCTAATAAAAGAATACAAATGCAAAAATAAGAAAATAGGTTTTATACTAGTGGCCTCAGAATTCTCTAATGCTTGCAAAACCAATGTTTTATGAAAAGATATAGATTCTCATCATAGGCCAAAAATATATTTTTTTGCTTTTTTGTGTTTTTATATTTTTTTGGAAAAATGATCCAATCACTTATATAGTTCAAAAGAATTAAAATCAAGTTGAATAATGAGAAGATTATTTCAGAAAATGCAGAAAGACCAAAATCAACCTTTGGAACCTTTAGAATCATTCCCATGACCATCGGCTTGTCAATTAATGCTCCTGATATGACAACTCTTTCAATCTGACTATTTTGCCCCAGTCTAGAAAGACATCTTCCTTCATCCAATTGAAGAACAATTGTTTCTCCATTGTATCCATGGTATGAGAATTTATGACTTCAACTTCAGTAACAATTTCCTAATGGCAATTTTGATGGCTATCAACTTGTTCACAGATGCTTCATATCATAGTTCTGATTATGTTGCTTCAGTCTTGAAAAGGGAATTTTCCTCAATCACTTGAAGAGTGACTGTATCTCAAAATAACCACCAACATGAGGACTTCACCTGGATCTATACCAATTCTGGACTTTCCTCTATGACGATTTCCTTCTTGTAGATAGCTGATTATTTGCCCTGTAGTGCCCTTCCGGGTTTTCACTACATTTCCTTCATTTTTCCTTTTTTTTCTCTTTTTTTTTCTCTTTTTTTTTTAATCCTTCATCACCAGCAACCATGTAGTCAAAACTGCCTTAATTCAAAATTTCTTAATCAAAGAGGACTTATGAATAGGACGAAACGAAGGCTTGGTGTTAGTTTAGAAAGAAAAGGAATAAAAGGCTCAAATACCCTATAATCAAATGGGTTAACTGAAATTGTAATTTTTAAGGCATTTTTTCTTTTGGAATGAATACAAAATTGCCCTTAGTAATGAAGTTCTTCCATTAATTTGATTTCTTCATTTGAAACTTTTTCTCCAGTATTGAACTTCTTTTTTCCATTTTTTTCTTCACAATTTTGAAGACATTCTCTAAATATCCCATAGCATTTGATGAACTCTTTTTCTTCTCTCTTCCTTTTTCTTTTTCCCTTTTTTTTTTTTCATTTCTTTGCCCCCTTTTCTGAAAACATATTCAAAATCCCTTTTGAACTTCAATACTTGTCCCTTCATTCCTTTTTTTTTTTTTTATGCCTTAATAAATTTGCCCCAGTGTGGGGTTACAATTCTCAGTTTAGGTTACTTGGAAAAATGTATCAAGCTCAAAGGGTCTAACTAGGGATTTCAAAATTTTTGGGGATATAAGAAAGAAAGGCCTCTTATCATTTTAAGAAAAATTTGAATTTTAGACTTGGTAGAGTTGCACTACATGACTGGCTCAGGATTTTTTTTCTTTTTTTTTTTTCTTAATCACCTTCTGTCAAGATAAAAGCATCTTCAAATAGAATTTCTGTTATGAACAAGTTCTTCACCTTTTGATCAATCTTATGAATTTGGATGATGCCCAATTCTATTTCCAACGAAAAGGTCAGATTCTCCCATATTTTCAAGTGCAAAGCCCCAAAATTTCTTCAAACAATATTCTCAACTTCCCTTTGCATTTGAGCTGCCTGCCCCATTGTTATCAGTAGGTGGGATGGGAGTGGCTGAATTGAATGATAAAGAGTTATTATCCAACAAATCCTGGATTGCATGCTTTAGGGCCAAGCAATGATCAGTGGTATGCCCTGGAGTGCTCATATGATAATCACATATTGCAGATGAATCATAACCCTTCCCTTTGCTTGCATGAGGATTTGGCAACCTCAAAGTCACGTAACCCTTTTCAAGTAAAGTAGGCAAAAGTTCAGCTGGTCTCATAGGCAGTTTAGAAAATTCTCTTCTCTTCCTTACTTCTGTTTCCTCCTTCACAGGCTGTGCAAAAGGGACATTAATTTGGATAGGCAGCAAAGGAACTTGATGGGTTGGCTGGATAGGAGGTGGATGGGCATTGATTTGAAAGGGTTCCCTGGGAAGTTGCACCATATTCACTTCTGCTTCTCTCCCTTCTTTATTCTTTATTCTTCCATTACCATTCTCCTTTTTCTGTGTAGAGAAAGTGGTGGAAGCTTCCTGGTTCAACACTGCAGAATAATCAGCTATTTTCCCTGACTTGATCCCATCTTCAATTCTGTTTGCCACTTGCACTAGGGCAGCAAAGTTGGTGGTAGTTTGACCCACCAAGTGACCGTAAAACGGTTGCCCCAGTGTACTGATGAAAGTGGAGATCATTTCTGGCTCCAGCATAGGTGGCCTGACTTGAGAGGCAGTCTCCTTCCATCTCTTGGCATACTGTCTCACAGATTCATCCCTTCCCTTGCTCATTCTCATTACATCATACCTGTCTGGTACGATCTCTGAATTGAACCGGTATTGAGCTAGGAAGGCATCTGCTAGGTCCTTCCATCTTCTAATCTTTCCATGATCCAAAGTGGCAAACCACCTCAAAGCAGCTCCAGTTAAACTCCTCTGGAAAAGCTGAATTAGTATGCCATCATCTCGACCAAACTGGCATAAAGCCCCGCAGTATAACTTTAAATGGCTCATTGGGCAGCCAGTGCCATCATATTTGTCAAAGTCCGGACACTTGAATTTGGCCGGTAAGCATACATTGGGGTATAGACACAAATCTTCGAAATTGGTGCCTCCAAAGTTATTCACCCCTTTTACCTCCTTTAGTTCATTTTGGATCATCTCCAGTCTGTGCATGAATTTCTTTTCCATTTCTTCCCTCATTTTTTCCTTTTCCCTTGCTTCTTCCGATTCCATTGTCTCATCCCTAATCAGTATAGGTTCAGGGGTGGGTTCATAAATGGGTTCAGGAATAGGTTGAACCGGAGGTGGAATATTGATTTGGGGTGGAGGTGTTGGGTTGAAAGTGGATGCTTGGTTTTGGGCTTGCACTTGTTGGGCCTGCACTGACAGTATGTTTTCTAGCATTCGGGCTAGTCCTGCCACTTGCTCCTGAAGCAAGACAATATCTGGATGAGGAGCATCAACTTCAGTCTCAATGGGATTCATGGCGCGAGCTCTTGATCTGGTTACAGGAGCTATGATTGCAAGTGTATTAGTACCTGGAAATAAAGGAAAGAAATATCAGTGCCAATTTAATCTCATTCACATACCTACGTATGCCTATGTGCAAGCTGGGTGAACACGAGTTTGGATTTGTTTCTTTCTTTATTTGCTTCTTTTTTTTTTTTTTTTTTTTGAATTGAATTGTTGGAATATTCTAGGGCTTCCAACAGGTCCCACAAAAAGAGAAAAAGATCTGAAATTCAAAGGCTTTCAGAGGCCCAGGGATATTTTTGGAAAAAGTCTGAAATTCAAAGGCTTTCAGAGGCCCAGGGATATTTTTGAAAAAAAAATAAAAATCTGAAATTCAAAGGCTTTCAGAGGCCCAAGGATATTTTTGAAAAAAGTCTGAAATTCAAAGGCTTTCAGAGGCCCAAAGGATATGTGTCTATAATTCAGAGGCTTATAGACGGCCCAAAGAAATCATTTGTCTAAAACTCAGAGGCTTTTAGATGGCCCAAAGAAATGATTTGTCTAAAACTCAGAGGCTTTTAGACAGCCCAGGGATATTTTTGAAAAAAGTCTGAAATTCAAAGGCTTTCAGAGGCCCAGAGATTTTTGAGAAAAGTCTGAAATTCAAAGGCTTTTAGAGGCCCGAGGAAAAAGATCTGAAATTCAAAGGCTTTCAGAGGCCCAAAGGATATGTGTCTATAATTCAGAGGCTTATAGACGGCCCAAAGGAATGATTGTCTAAAATTCAGAGGCTTTTAAACGGCCCAAAGAAATGATTTGTCTAAAATTCAGAGGCTTTTAGACGGCCCAAAAGATATGTGTCTATAATTCAGAGGCTTATAGACGGCCCAAAGAAAATGTTTGTCTAAAATTCAGAGGCTTTTAAACGGCCCAAAAAGGATATGTGTCTATAATTCAGAGGCTTATAGACGGCCCAAAAAAAATGATTGTCTAAAATTCAGAGGCTTTTAGACGGCCCAAAAGAAAAAGGTCTGAAATTCAAAGGCTTTCAGAGGCCCAAAAGTTCTGAAATTCAAAGGCTTTCAGAGGCCCAAAAGAAAAAGGTCTGAAATTCAAAGGCTTTTAGAGGCCCAGGATTTTTGAAAAATCTGAAATTCAAAGGCTTTCAGAGGCCCAGGAGTTTTTTTTTTTTTTTTTTTTGAAAAATCTGAAATTCAAAGGCTTTCAGAGGCCCAGGATTTTTTGAAAAATCTGAAATTCAAAGGCTTTCAGAAGCCCAAGAGTTTTGAAAAAGTCTGAAATCCAAAGGGTTTCAGAAGCCCAAGGAACCTTTCTCTCACATTTTTTTTCAATGATTATTTTTATTTATTTATTTATTTATTTTTGAAGCATTTTATTCAAACTTGTTTCCCTTTATCATTATTTAAAGGTTAAAGGAAAATTTTAGTGGGAAAAACTGATTAAAGTTGAATATTCCGAGAAAACCGTATACACAGTACGGTCCAGCCCTGCCCGTATTCAAATTACGAGCAAGCCGTGTCTGTATGGAAAACACGGGCGAGCCTAGCCCGTATAACTAATACGGGCAAGCCCAGCCCGTGTACTAAATACGGTTTTACGGAACCCTGTTATATTTTTCCAGTTTTTACATGGTTTGATCACTTTCATTGTTCATCCAAACGTACGGTTCACCCATTGCAGAGCTTCTAAACTGTCCCAAAGTGGACCTTGGCCTTTTTGCTAAAACACATGTTTAGGAAGGCACATGTACCCTCCAAATTGACACCATACTCAAGAATTTGGTACCCTTTTGTTGCCCCTTGTATGAACATAGGGTAGGATTGATTCTAAACAGAGTTGGAAACTCTTCCTATGGGCTACACCATGTTTAAGAACAAACATATTTGGGACCAATTTTGTCCCCAACCAATGGGCACCATGACACCCCTATGACATGATAATAATGCAAAGCAATAGGATTACCTTGTTACCTTGTTTACCTTCAATATGGCTTCCGCATTATGCCCTGGTTGTAAGCCATGCAAACGGCCTTCCCACAATTTACAAACCCATATCCCCACGTAATTGTATACTTTAGCCAAAAACGTGTAACTCCACCTTCAAGCGTAGGGATTTTGGGTTTTGGCTTAATGGCAACTTAGCACTCAAGCCTAGTGATGACCAGAATCCCAGATCCACATTATCATCACATCATTAGCTCAAAGTTCTAAGGTGAATGTTTTCACTTTCGCTTTCCGAAGTATCGACCTCGTTGCGCCAAGCTACACACATTCGGGTTCAACTTCCTATAGGTTAAGGGTAGGCTGTGTAAAAATAAATAAATGTGCACTGTGCATTGTAAAAATAGGGTGCATTCACAACGTCCCAAACCCTTGCCACTCTTTTCGTAGCCATGCATAAACAAACCAAGGCATAATAGGAAATCATATTTAAAATAAACAAGTGAATAAGGCAATCCTATAGCACCCAAAACATGCTCATAAAAAAATCATCTATCATGCAAACATATGATCATGTTATACACCCAAAATCATCATGGAGATCATGCTGAAAATTAAAACATGCTATCATAAAAATATAGCAAAAAATAAGCATAGTTCATCAAAACGGACCTCCCCTACGCATGTTTGTAGAAACAATCCTATAAATCAAAATTAAGCATGTTTCTACCCCCATGAATTCTTAAGCAATAATTCAGATTTAAAACATACTCAACATGCTTAAGAACACAAAATAGCAAGCAACTCAAAAAATCAAAAACATGAACAAACACCAAAAGGCTCAAATCCACAAGTCCCCAGCAGAGTCGCCAGTTGTGAGACATGGGAAAAAATCGATCTAATGATTTCCTCAATCATCACACGGGATTATATGAAACAAAGAGTCGCCACCATTCAATCTAGGTGTGAATGGACACCAAAATATCAGATAAGCACAAAAGGCAAATTTTAGGGCAAAATATCCCTCCTAAGAAAAACAACCAGAGATGGGTAAGGGGATTAAGTTATGAACAGGGGAAGGTGTTAGGCACCCCTATTCATCCACACAAGGTGGTTGCCACGTATTTGTTCATGTTAAAATAAAGGAAAAAGCTTGCTATAAAAATCACACAAAATCACAAAAAAGGCAAAAATATATGGTTTTTTCATATGAATAGTCTGATTGATCCAGAACTATCAAACATGATCATACCATTCCTAGGGTTTCATGATCAAAACAAAATTGAGATAAAATCCAATAAAATCAATTTAAAGTGAAAAATCCAAAGATCTGGCTTCAAGCTAAATTCTAGAAATCTAGAAAAATATGATTTTTATAAAATATTTCAAAATTGAACTTGAATAGTCCAGGACATAGATAAAGCCCAAATTTCACATTAAATCAGAAAATAAAAGCCAAAAATACCCACGTTGATGAAAACACCAAAAGGGGAGAATTTAGACCGTAGGATCTTCTCTCAATAATGAAAAACAATTTAAAAATCATCTCATGAAACCCTAGAATTTATTTTCAGGCTTCTGGATTCAGATCTACCATATTGATCATGATAAATCCAAGATCTTAGCCTAAAACCACAAAAATCACGAAAACAGTGCTGTAGGTGCAAAAGTGGCAAAAATCCAAATTTTGGCAAAAAGAGAGGATCTCATGCTATAAACATCATAGATTCATGTTATTCATTCAGATATATCATAAAAGGCATTAAAACATGATCAGGATATTCAAAATAGCCACATCTCACAAATTAGAGCACATGGGGGTCTACCCTACGGATCCACCTGTTCCCCTTTTCCCCTAGTTATCTCTTCACGTTTTACGGCTAGAGAGACTCTTGAGGTACTTAGAGATTGGTTTGGTTACACAAACACAATCAAAGGCCTTATTCTATGAAAAAAGGAAAAAAAAAACAGATATGGGGTTCTATTCTAGGGATCCACCTGTTCCCCTTTCCCCTAGTTCTCTCTTCACGTTTTACGGCTAGAGAGACCCTTGAGGTACTTAGAGACAAGTTTAGGGATACAAAAACAGATATGGCTTTATTCTACAGCAATAGAAATGATCCTATTACTTCTAGAATTGAAGACAGAAAATAAAAAGGATAGGGGACTTACCTGGATTGAGCAGGCAGAGCAGCAGGGCTTCCTTTCCTTCTCTTGGAGCTTTTGATTCTTCAAAATTTCATGGCCTTTAGCTAGAGGAATGAGCCTCTATTTATAGACACACCCAGGGGCATGGTTGGTCCAGAAGGATATAGCCTGGTCTTTAAGATAGAGTGAAATACAGAGATAATGCACATCCATAGCCAACCAAGGTGACTTGAGCGAATAAAAGACATAATTCGCTCGTTCAAAGATATATTGGACTTCAAATAAAGCTCGGAAATCGAGAGAAGGACAAAACTCGCACGTGTCTTTAATGCCCGTAAATACACTACGATCCAATAGGGACTGTATAGCTACTACGGACGCGCCTGTCCGTAGATAATTTGCGGGCGCGATGGGCCCGTGAAGGAAATACGGGCAAAGCCTGTTTATTCAATTTTTATTCTTTTTTGACCTGTTTTAAGCTCTAATTACATGTTTTTATTATTTTCTCATTTGGCAGTGCAATTTGGGGTGTCTACAGGGTCGGGTCCTGACCCCGGGCACCTGTTCTGAATCTAAACTGGAGTTGGTTTAGCCGTATTGCAAGTCACCTGTAATAAAACCGGCCAGGCAATAGAATGAAGACTAGGGGTTCAGTCTTCGTTTGGGTTCTTATATGTGTTTGAAAGTCAAAACAGTTGATGGCATGTCACTTTATTATAAAATCGGCCGGTGGCCGTAAGTTACAACAGATAATCCCCAAAAGGAAATAAAAATAAGAGGGAAACTGACAAGCCTTGCAGGACCGGCCTATCCTGGTCTTATAGCCGTACTTAGAGTATAAGAACAGGAGGAAGGGGGCGACTGCTAACAAAGCCAATTCGAGGGTTCTCCTAGGATTGCTATTTAACCGAAAGTACGCAAGTCACCTGGCTTGATCAGAGTCAGTCTCGGGACCGGCTGCTTGGGATTCTGCAGCCGTAATCAGGGTACAAAATTGCTAGTCAAGGGCGGCCTCAACTTACTTGCCGGTGACAGGGTTCTGGCTTCAATCGGAGTAAACAGGAGTTTAAGGTGTCACTGCGACTGGAAGCAGTGAGAGAAGTCCTAATTTATCCTTCTAGCTATAGTTTGTGGTGTAGGAGAGGGGATAAAAATCACGGATGATCAAATTAACATTATGATAACCGGTTGCAGTTTTTTGGTGGAGGTTGTCCTCGAGCTCTTCGAGTTTGTGCCTTTTATAGCCAACTATTGACGGTTGCTCAACATCCCACTCTTGCACGATCTTCATAGAGGTTGGTCATCCTCAGTCTTCTATTCATGAAAGATAACTGTCCGACCACGATCTCAAAGTAGTTGTTTATTCTCTACCAACTGGTGATATGATCCTTTGAACAAGATGGTTTGTCGTATGTGCTTGCGTGGCTTTAACTAAAATCTTGGCCTACATGTATGCCAATATGGCCTATCTGAATGAATAAGGCCACGTGTGTTTGTGACATGGCCTTTCTGATTGAAGTAGGCCATGTGGATACCACATGACCTTCTCTTATTCGTCGATCTGTACAGGGTGTAAACACCAGTATAGATTATTAATTAGGAAGACTTCAAGACTTCAAGAAAGCCTAAACCAAGTGGATTAGGCCACTTGGCCTATTCAGAAAAGATTGGTAGGGCCTACGACAGCGTAAAAAGTTGTTTAGAATGAGCACACTTGGGGAAGACCGAAAAATACCAAAAAATGATCATTGAAGAAAAATTAGATGAGTGTGTCTGAGTTAAATGCACAGATTAAAATAAACTGTTTATGGCTTCAAACTATTGAACAGAGTTTAATTACTTGTAAATTACAAGGTTTGATATGTTATTGGGCTTAAATTTGAGCCTATAATGATAAGAACTGATTAAACCAAACTAAAGAGCAGTTGGTTCGGTTGGGTTTACGAAAACATAAACTAACCAATTTGGTTTTTAAGTTACTAAACCGTAACAATGCTAGTTTGATTTTGGTTTCTATTATAAACTTCACGATTGCTGTTTGGTAACATTTTTTTTAAACCGTTTGAAAACTAAAAACGTTTACGCCTGTTTTTTGGGTTTTTGAAAACAGGCGATAAGAAACGTAACAATAAATAAAAAAAACCATTAGAATTTTCAAAATCAAAAAACGTGCGTTTGGTAAGTCATAATTAAAACTGATTTTTGCAATTTTTTCAAATAACTGATCGAGGCATTTTTACGAACACGTTCATCGTATTTCTCTTCATAAACCTGGCATGAACTCAGCTGTCCTGGAGATTAAAAACAATGCCCCAAAAATATGTTTAAATCAAATTGAATCATTCTCCTTTGTCGATTCAATTCATGAATTTTTATACAACGATAGAAAGCCACAGAAAGGAATCCGGGAATCCGATACCGAGTAGTGTGTTTATTGTCCCAAATCAAAATTTCATGTCGCAGACCGTATGATTTTCTGCTTAGATTTCATGGAATTAGAAGCACTTGGACTCACCAACACAGTAAGCAGTGTGGGATTTACGGAGGATTGTAGCAAGGCCGAGATCGCCGATCTTCACCTCTCCCTAATGACCATTGACAAATATGTTGTCACACTTGAGTTCTCTGTGGATCACAGGGGGTTCATAGCTGTGAAAATAATTCCTTTCAAGATCTGTTGCACCAATGCTTCACGCTAATGTTAACGCTTTTGTCATATCTACCAAACGAATAAAAAGGATAAATAAACACCAAATCAAAAGTCTGAAGTTTCAGAGATCCACATACTTAAATCATAGTGGTGAGGAAGAACAGAGAAGTGTGACATAGACATATTTGTATTCACCAAGAACAAGGTTTTTCAACTCAAAAAACAACGAACCCACATCTCTGAAGGATACGAAGCATCCATGGCAAACCATGACAATATCACACTGAGAGAGAGAGAGAGAGGCTCTCTCTGTGGACCTGTAATCGTTGTCGAACATGAAGAAGCTATGCAAGGGTTTCCCAAGGTATCTTTCTCAGAAACTTCTGAGGATGATGAACATTTGTTATTACAGAAAATCAAGATGCTATTATCTCAACTCAAATTCTAGTTCGTCTTCTTCGACTTTGCCCAACAATGGCTCCCTTCCCTCGCTTGTGAGCTCGATATCAAATCCCTCTAATTCAGAGTCTTCAGTACTGTTTTACCGCTTGATGGGATTGAATAAGAAGACCACCGGTATCGAGAGAGCATGGATTTACAGTGACTGGCTTGGATTTAACCTAGATTTCTACTGATTTGTTATCGTCGTGCTTAGAATTTTAAGATTTTAAAAACGAGGCTGTTTTGGAACCGTTTTTCTGGAAAACAGTTTAAAAAATTGTAATACCAAACATATTTCTTGTTTTTGTTTTTAAAAACAAAAAAAAAACGGTATTGAGAAACGTTACCAAACACTAGGTTTTAGTTTCCTTAAAATTGAACCAAAACCGAACCATTGCCATCCTAGTCAACCCATAGCACAGAAATGGAATTATAGTCTAAAAGTGGACTCATAATTCATTAAAAATTGATTCAATGGTCCAAAAGAGGTTCCAAGCCTATCCAGACTAGGAATGTCAATGGATTAGGTTCAGGGCAGGTTTTGGTGAACTAGAACCTACCCATATAGGATTGTAGCCAATACGAAACCCTAATCCACCCTATCGAGTTGGTAATGGCGGGGCGTGGTCTGCCCTGGTTGGTGTATAAATGCAAAAATATTGTTTTTTTAAATATATATATTAATAATATATTTATTAATAAATATGTATATCTTATATATACTATATACGAAAATGATATTAAAAATAATATTTTAATATATGAAGATTTGGTTCGGGGCGGTTAGGCTAAAACCCGAACCCACTAACCCGATTTTAGGCATAC
The DNA here is from genome assembly GCA_947561395.2 of Buxus sempervirens. NCBI lineage: Eukaryota > Viridiplantae > Streptophyta > Magnoliopsida > Buxales > Buxaceae > Buxus > Buxus sempervirens. The sequence continues at coordinate 19,157,176 of OX387182.1, forward strand.
TAAACCCTAACCATTATGAGCAGGGACAGGGCGAGTTAAACGGGTAACATACCCTATTGCCATTCCTAATCCAAACCTTTTTCATGAGTTTGGGACTTGGTCCACAAACTAAAGGACCATGGACCTTCCAATGTCGCTCTCACTTTCAAATCATCTAAATAAGATTTAAAAAAGGAATGACACAATCTGGACCAAACCCAATGAGGCCCATCCAAGTCCCACAAAGGTACATGCTAGCCTAGAACATAGATGAGTCAAATCTAGACAATCCAACCAAAACGAAATCTAAAGGAATCCGCTTAACGGCGGGATGATCTATAACACCCCGAACCCGATTCAATGCAAAACCGATATCACAACAAAAAAATAGGGATTCACCGGCGGACGCTTAGGTGCCCTTTAGTAGCCGTCCTTTTGTGACCCCCGCTGAAAGTGATAATTTCTATTTTTTTAACATTTATTTCCAACTCTTTCCCCCAGTTCTAAGTCTCACGGCTTCTTGTTCTCTCTCTTCCTCTCCCCTTTCTTTTGCGATTCCGTTTCTGATGTTCGTTCTCTCCGTCTTTGTCTTTCTCGGTCGAATCCTTTTTTCTTTTGCGTTGCCTATTGTGATCTTGATCTTGAAATTTTGGCTTCATTTAAACTAATTTTTTTCCGATCTGAACATCTCTGTTTTTGCTTGATAGACGGTCAAGTCTCCCTCTAGCACGCCGCCCTTCCAAAAGTCTTTAAAGGCCAGGCAAGCTTACCTCTCGCTTGGATGTCTCGGTGTCTGTCGCAGAGAAGAGAATAAGGAACAATCACAAAGGTTGACGTCAATGGAATACGAAGAAATTCATCGGAACGAAAAAGCTTCAGATTTGAGGTATTTATACGCAAGCATTAAAGCGTTTTTTATTCCGACAAGTTTCTGTAAATACTTTGCTTTGCTGGGTGTGGCTCTTGCTTTGAACGAGAGCTCTCTTCATCTATTCACTAAGTTTCATTTTCAGTGAAAAGAACTGAAACCCTAACCTACACAGTCCGAGCGAGGGAGAAGAAAAGTTGAATTCGATCTCTTTTGCTTCGCCGAGCAATCGATCTATCAAAAACTGATATCCGAAGCGTCAAATCCGTAAGGAATTAAATATGAAGAGAAGAGATTCGACATCTGCTGTTATCGGTGTCTTCTTCATCGCGTTTCTCTGCTCTTATCAAATCACTCTCTCCTCCGTCTCCAGATCTTCTTCTCTCACTGGTTCAACGGCGACGACCGTCGAAGGTAAGTCCCGGAGTTCTGAAAATATCTTTTTTTGGTAATAGTTGTGAAAATATCTTAATTTAGTTTCCTTATTAGCATCTCATTAATTCATTGAGTCTGATGTTCTTCTGTAGCGTTTGAAATTTCCATTTTGTTTTTTTCTTTTTATATCATTCTTTCTTACAAAGCCTGAATATCTCACCCGATATTGTTGTGTAGCTGCAAGTTCTGTTGATCTTTAAAAACTTTTATTTCTTATTGTGTAATTATACTTCTGATCAGCCATCTTCAACTTGAAATAAATCATGTTTATTGTGCAGGTTATTATAGTTACTTGTATGCCAAGTGTTTTACGGCAATCATATGGCAGGAGTTGTGCTTGGAAGATCCACTTTCATTGACAATAGGATCCGCTCTGAGAACTAAATTCTTGCAGTATGGGGGAGCAAAAGACCCAGCTGAATTATTGAAGGATTTAGTTGGGGATAGAGTTTTAAAATATCACAAAGGAGGGGTAATTCCTGATGTTACAAGCCTTTGTAAGGAGATGAATCTTCAAGAGGATTTGTAACTGTTAATTGGCAACTGTGCTTGGGGCGGTTAAACATGGAATCAAGGTTTGGGCCAGTGCATGCAGGATCTTGATCGATGTCGAATAAACATGGAAGTAATTCAATGGAAGGATATGTGAGATCATAGCTGCTACATGTTGTCGAAGATTCCGTTTATTTTTCCGGTGATGTTGAGCATCTATAAGCTTCGGTCATGCATCACATATTGAGAAAGGGAAAGGGAAAGGGAAGCACGGGCAAGGGGCAAGGGGCAGGGGCAGGGGCAGGCTGGGGAAAGAGGAAAGGGGACGCATCGGTAAATTTTTTTTCTGAAACATGCGGTTTTAGTGGCGGTCAAAAACCGCCGCTAAAGGCTAAAAGATGACCACCGCTAAACGATTTAGTGACAGTACATTTAGGGACGGGCTATTGTTGGGTCATAGGATTTTTAGTGGCAGTTTTTGAGGTTCTAGCGGCAGTCTTGGCCCGCCACTAAAGGCCTTAATTTTTGTAGTGATATATCCAACCCGAATTCGAAGTACTATGGACCCAAAGCTTCTAAATATCAGACAATTAAATTCAATTTGATTAACAATTAATATCAAAGTGCAGAAGTCTTATCATCAATAAAACCAATAATAATAATAAGCATGGATTAAAGTCATCCAAACCATCTCATCAAAATATAACTCAAGTATGGTAAAACAGGTTTTATCACTCTCACTCTCATAAACATCAATTCTTAAATTAACAAATAACTAATCAATGTCTCAAATAACAATATAATCCTCAAAACCTAACTACTCTGGATAATAGTAGTCCTCTGGAAGAAAATTAGCAAACTCGTCCCCAGAAACACCCCACTTATTTCTCACGCGTATCAGCTGAAAACAAAACAAAACAGAACAAATAAGAATGAGATACAAATATCTCAGTAGATGACAGCATGCATGAATAAACAGTTTATATATATAGAAGATAGTTACTTTCACGCTCGGTAAAAATAAACGAGATAAGCAAGATATGATACAATCTCAATCGATTAAACAGTACTCAAATTAAAACAGTTCACAAGTATAATCATATCTATCAACATATATTCCTATCACAATAGTGTAAGAAGCAAGATCACAACTAATACATCACAATCCATCATACAACATCATAAGACTCATGAAGACAAGCAGGTCTTTGAAAAGAAACTCTCCATTTACTATGCCACCATGCGACTTATAAGCGAAGCTATTATGACCCTTAAACCTGTATATCCACTAAGACAAGAGGGGTAGTCATCGACTTATTGCCCACAAAACTTACGAAATTCTACACGTACCACCAGCATGCAGCACCTAGATCAATACATGGAGATTGCCGCTTATTCACACATACATGCAGACCCTCCAAAGCAAATTAACTTGCCAAGGAAGCGCGAGTGCAAACTAGGAGTACCCAAACAAAGAAAAACCTCTTCACTCTCAACCTTAACCGTAAGAATCCACATGCAGCTATGCCCACTAGACACCAATAATAACAATTTCCTCAAACGAACATGGTTTAATAATAGTGCCTAACGGCATATAAGGATTTTCGAAGCTTAAACTCTTTCCAAATATAATTTTACAAAATAGTTCTGATGTGAAAATTTTTCTAAAGTTGTGAAACCAAGATACTTTAAAATATATTTTTGCTCAGTAATAATTTTTCCAATCAAATCAAATCAGATAGTGAAATAACCCAAAAATCCTTTCTATTTTCAAAGTAAAACAACTCTTTTTGCAAATACCCTAAATCACTCATCAATTTGTTTAAATACACAAAATCATTGAAAACAGTTGTAACACACAGTATTTGTTGGTTCAAGTATTTAAAATTCATTTAAATTTATTTTGGAATTGAATAACTCTTTAAAATAGGAAAAATCAAGGTTCTATTATGGTCGCTCATCCCTGTCACTTAGGCAACGTAGTTGGGCGGCCATGCTTTTTAAAACGAAATTTTATAACAATGGGCACTCAAGGTGGGCACCTAGGCGATCCTCTTTGGCGACCTACCCAAAATCGAACTTTTAACAGTTGCTCAACCCATCGCTTAGGCGACCTGGTTGGGCGACCTATCCAAAAACAATTCTTTTAATAGTCACATAACCCATCCCTCAGGCGGCCTGGTTGGGTGACCCATCTAAATTATTTCTAAAATAAACTGGCGAAACGCTCGTCCAGATTGCCCAAGCGATCATGCCAAGCGCTTGACCAACAGCGGCTAATCCAACTTCCAAAAACTAATTTTTATGCATCAAAACGACGATCTACATATTCAAATCAACTCTAATAACTTCCAAACATATATATCATACTTCCAAATCATGTAGAAACGTGAATACAATACTTTCAGATCATGTAAAAAGATCAAACTATAAGAAAACTAAGTATCGACTAAACAGGTGTGCTACCTACCTCTGTTCAATTAAGTTTCCTTCTTCTTCCTCAAGTGTAGATGATGATCTCTCTCTACAACAACACAGAACTCCTGCTAGGATGAAGAACGCTTCAAGATCAATGAAAGCTCCTTCTCTTCTCTCTCGGTCTCTCGTTTCCCGTCAGAGAATACAAGTCCAAAATATTATTAGTATTCTGAGAAGTATTCTCTTAAGTATTAGCCCTATTTTAATCCCATGATTCCACGTATTTCACTTCCATCAAGTCCTATACTACTAACCAATCAGATTAAAAGATAACCTTAAATTAATACTTACTTCAATATCCATGATCCAACGGTCAGATTTGCATCAAACTCCTGATCTCCTCTATCAGTGTGATCACCTATATTTATAATTACAATCCATCAGTAAAATACTGATTATTATTTTTTTAAAAATTTATGCAAATTTTTGGGGTCTTACATGATCCAAGGTGTTTATAGACTTCCTTGAATAATAAATAGGTTACTTATCTGGATCCCTCTAAAAGGACCACTCTTAAGGGTGAATATCCACAACCCAGAATATCTCAATACAGTGGCAACTTCTAAAATTGGCTATGAGACCTAACAATCCAATAAACTAAGCGTGAGAAAAGCATGAGTCGAGCCAGGCATACCTACCTAGGTGCCCCAAAGCCAAAGAAGGTGTAAGAAAGTCACACAGTATTCAAGCATATCTAATGGACTTAGGCAAGTCCAAAAATCGAAGGAAAACTCAAGCAACGAGTTTTAGTAATAAAACTAGTAATAATAGCATTATTATTATTAATAACATCCACATAATATTAACATAACCTTATTAATAATATTGACATAACAATAAAAATATTAAAAATAAAATGAACATTAACAATTTAACATATTATTTACATTTCCCTTTATTACACATTTTTATTATTTATTATATATTATATCAATCATTTATAATTTGTACCACGTTTTTTTTATGAATTTTCTCGATTTCGTCTAATTTTTTCACATTTTTTTTCTGAATTTTTAGAGTTGGACCGAACTGGACCATATCACCCGATCCACGCTTACAACCTCCCTTTTTTTAATTTTTGCCTTTTTTGGACTGCTTGGGATTGGCCGGTCCAGCTGGTCCAATCCAATTTGTATGGAGACTGACCCAGACCTATTCGGTAGTTGGTCTCGGTACTGGCAACCATACTGCCATGTGGAAAATATGACAAAAATGTTATTGCCACATATTGGCCATGTGGCAAACTACAGTAAAAAAACAAAAAGTAAGGAATGACTAAAGCATTAAAAGAAATATCTTAATAAAATAATCATAATCATAAAATATAATAAATTTTAATAAAACAAATAAAAACCAAATAAAATGTCAAAAAAATCAGAAAAGTCAAAAAGGGGAAAAATATAAGACAATATCAAAAGGGAATTCGTGCAAATCAATTAAAGGTGATTGAGTTTTTTTGTTCCACTCAGAAACGCACAACTCAAAATATAAACTTGAACACATTTCATCTAGTCCCAAAATCTGGTAGGACCATGATACCACCGGCTGGGATGTGTTTTGGGGTGTGGGCCCCCTATTGAAATAAGGGTATCCATCCATCCATTTCACGCTAGTATCACCAAGTTCTAGGGGAAACAGTCTCTAAAAATTGTGCTGAAAATAGCAACTGAGGGACTTTTGGCTGATCGATCTCAGTTTATTCCATTGAAAGCCCTTCGACCTAGAGAGAATTCTTAAAAGCACCTCAAGCCTTTCCAAACTCCCTAAAACCCTTCTTACCTCTCCAAATTCTCTACCACCTTAAGCAAACCTGCTTTTCTTGGAGCAACTCATTGGAAATAAAACTTGAGGTCACCTATCTGCTGCCAAGGGCTTGATGGAGACTTCCACACAAATCTCTGGCACTCTAACAAGATAAGCACATCCTGATGTTTAATTTTTGAGAGAGATGCTAATTCATGCTTTTTAATAGTCTAAGGCTGTGTTTGGTAACACTTTTGCTTTTTTGCTTCTAAAAGCAAGAAAGCAAAAAAGCAATTTTATGCTTTTTGAAAGATCTTTTCTTGAAGCAAATGCGTTTGGTAAACTTTTGCTTTGCTTCTAAGAAGCAAAAAAGCATGTTTGTTAATTGCAGTAACATAGAAATTGCTTTTTGCTTCCATAAAAGTATTGTACACAATTTATGTATTGTACTTAGAAATATAACCAAAAATATAAGTCCAATATTATAAAAGATTCATAAAATAGTCATTTAATTACATTCAAATAACTAAACAAGTATCTAATATCACCATTGTGCTAATCCATATGCACTAGCTAGTCTACATGCAATTGAGTCACTCAATTCTGACATCTCTCGTTGAGATCTAGCCGTCACATCAATCTCTATGGGTTGTTCTGAACTTGAACCTGCTAGCTCATCTTCGACCACCATTTCCTCATCTTCAAATTCTATGAATAAATTATCTTCATGTGCTTGCATTCTGATAAAATGATGTAATGCACAACAAGCAATAACAATACGTTGTTGCTTCTTAAGTGAGTATGGAGGCATCATCTTTAATATAGGAAAACGTTTTTTCAAAACTCCAAAACAATGTTCTATGACATTACGCAAAGATAAATGCCTTTGATTAAATAACTCTCTTGCTTTTGATGGTTGACGATTATTTCCTCTATACTCTTGAAGGTGATATCGCTCTCCAAGAAATGGTGTCAAATAACCTTGCATGTTACAATAACCAGAGTTGACCACATAATACTTACCTAATAAATGAATAAAAATTCATCAGAAGATTATATTGCTCCAATACAATCCTATAAAAATTCATCAGAAGATTATCAAATGGTACACTGGCACTAATATGAGTCCCATCAATTGCTTCAATACAATTCTATAAAAAAAAATATAACTTTTATTTATAATTAATAAAAAAATTACAATAAAATAGTGATGCAAAAAGATAATCGAACTTACCTTAAACCATGGGTAATATTTGGGATTGTGTTGAATTTCAAGAGGAGTTTGTGTAAAAGAAGGTGGAACTATAATTTCTTTCCCAAACTGAACCATTGCCTTCAAAACCTTACCAAAAAAACAAGAAATAGTCTCTCCTGAATGTTGAAATCGATCTGCAATCTTTCGATTTGAAGAATTATGTGCTAATGTCAATAAAAATATTGCAACTTGCTCTTCCACTGATGTATACCATGTATCACGAAGGAAGCCTCTCTCTTTTAGTGCAGTGCATAAATTAAGAAATACATGTGATTTCATCCTAAACATATCAAGACATCTTTCTGGATTCCCATACACCACATTATGAACATATTCAGACCCAGTTAACACATCATCTCTGTATGGTATCTTACAAATGTATCTATTATGATATTCAACAACAGCTACTGCTGCTGCTGCTACCATCTCATTTCTCAAAAATTCTTCATCATCTGAATCTCTATCTGTATCCATGTTCTAACAATAAATGTCGACCTAAATAACAAGACCAAAACAAATTTAAGATAGCAATAGAAGATTATAATAATTACTAATGACAAAGTAATTAACCGTAACACTATTGAACATCATAAAAAACATTCAACATAAAAAAGTTAGCAATGGAAGCTTTCATCACAAAAACAAATATTAATCCCATAACAAAGTCTGATCTTCACAAAAATAAAAATACCAATCCTAAAGTCTAGCCAACCACCCTTTCTTATGCTCATCAGACATTTCAATGAATGCCTCCCGCCATATCTTGTTTTCCATTTTCTCAATTGCTTTATAATAAGTTTCTATCTCCAATCCCTCCATGCTTTCAAGAATTGAAATGCACTTAGCCATTGAGTATGGTTCAGCACTAGAAGGCGAACTTGATGATGACCTTTGAGCACGTGATTCCATTCGTTCACTACTTTATCGGCCATATAATGAATAGCATCAGACATCTCCAATCCCATTGAACGACTCCTCGACCGATGTTGGCTACCTTGGGTTCAAGATCGTGAGCGTTGTCTTTCATGACTTGAAGGGCAATGCTCATTATGGGTATCAAACTGACTTGGAAATGGGATAGGAGAGAAAGGTGTGCCAAGCTCTTCAATTTTCAACTCCTGTCCATGATCAGAATCATCATTGCTGTCTGATACATCTTGATTATTTGCACCAGCCATTTTCCCAGAAGCAGATGTGTTGCCATATATGATAACAAATTGATCATACATGGGACAACCTGCCTTTCGAAATCTTCTTGCTTTTGGATGAACCTATATTAAAATAATAACCTATTATTAACATATTGTATAATTAATTATTAATATTCAAAAAACTATTAAATAAAAATAAAATGTTTACCTTTAAATAAGATTCCCATACTGAATCAGGTGCTGTTATAGTTTGAGCATTTGGATGCCTGTAGGTATTTCCCTTAGTTGTGTGAACTCTCTATATCTTTCTCTCAAGTTATTATAATTGTTCTGGAATTGTTTCATCCCGTATTTTTTCCCAGTCTTTCTATAAAATTCCTCTCTAATCTTTTTCCATCCACATTTCTTAAATGTTATCATTAATCTATTTCCCTTCTTCACTTCGTCCACCATCAATTCAATGAATATTGCCTCTTGATCCTTGTTCCAATTTCCAACCGACTCTTCGGCATCTTCAAAAGATATATTTGTAGTAGGAATGGAAGACATCTAATTGACAACGTTCTAAGGATTAGAACAATAATTTATATATGCAAATAATTACAAAGATAAGTAATAAAAATGTAGCAAAAGAAATTCAGCACGCAGAATTGTGTTCGGATCATATTGTGCTTAAGTAAAACCATAAGAGAATGCGATAACATAACTTATAAATTTTAAAGACGCAGATAAACTATTTGAGTAAATAGAGAAGCAAATTTGATATTAGATGAACTTGATCACTATGCCATAGCATAACTTATAAATTTTTGTGAGCGTAGCGAACAAATCTTTATCATGAGTTCTCGATGTATTCCTTAAGAATTTGGAGCACGTAATAGGCTTTGCACTAGTAAGGCCCCAAAGTCCATGGGTTCATCTCTAGAGAAGCCTAAATTTCAGGTTTCACATTTCATCAGCCACAAACAATACATAGTATTATATTGTTGTCCAGCCTATCAAAGTTCCATTTCTTTGTTCAAAACTGTGTCTCTATCCATGTCATCAACCCATGGGAACATGTAAGTTTCAACAAGTTTTCAATAGCAATCTAAGGAAAGAATAATTTCACAAGCAATGCTGTTCTCACCTGTTTGATAAAGTCCACCATCAATGTTAACCAGAAACTCAAGTTTTCCATCATATAATTCATTTGCAATTACAACCATAAATTATGCAATCCCAGTTTGTGGACTATCCAAAAAACAACAGCAGCAAAAACTTTGAGTGAAAAGTTCCATAGTCTTGGAGGGTAAGGCTTTTGAAGGAAACACAGTAGTGTAAAGGATGAAAGCTTACTGAGTTTATGGGTGAGTTTATTGTTGAACAGTAGTGTAAAGGATGAAATCTTATCTCCCTCATTCAGAACCCCATTAACCCATAAATAGGAAACTACTTCATTAACTTTAATCCACCATTTCTTTACACCCTTTCTCTCTCTGTTTTGCCTTCGAGTTTTCTGGGTTAAAGATAGAATTCACTTGTATAGATAGGAACAAACTCTCTCTGTTTTTTGCCTTCGAGTTCTCTGTTTTGTTGCTCTTTATTAATTGCTCAGAAGAACAAATGGGTGGCTTTATGAGACCAGATTGGGTGACGAGCAGTAATAATCATGGGACGGAGGCTTTATGAGACCAGATTTGTCCTTTTTTATCAATGTTGCAGTGGGATAGGCAGAAGGACGGTGAAGCTTTTTTTCTTTTCATGTTGAGACTCATGGGTAAAGGAGTTGACCAATAAGGTTAACAGTGCACTACCAGCCAGACATTGACGAGGAAGATAGAGACGTGGGATAATCAGAAGGACATCTGGCTCTTTTGTTTTTCATGTTGAGACTATGGGTAAAGGAATTGAATAGTAAGGTTTGTGTAACAGTGCACTGCCGACCAGACATTGATGACATTGATGGGGAAGATAGAGACAGAAGCAAGGGAGGATTTCCATTATTGAAGAAAGCATATCCGAGGGATTATGTCCTGGTCACATCTTCAACCTTTTTCTCATTTTGTTTAAGCATGTATTGTTCTCCAAATCGATGGAACAGAGAATCATGAAGGAAAAAAACGAAGATGTCTCTTGAACAGAGGAGAAGAAGAAAGGGCTTACCTTCACTGGAGAAGACAACGTTGTCTCAAAGGAATCACCGGAGAAGAGGCTCGGCGCTGGAGAAGATGATGATCGGGTTGATGGCAGCCGACTTCCGTGAAGAAGATGGCTGTACTGTTGAGGGATATTGAGGAGGCTGTTAGGGAAAAAGACAACCACGCTACTATCGAGGGGTTTTGGAAGCAATAAATCAATTTTGTCGAAAAATTAAGAAGCAACATTTTATTGCTTCCCGGGAAAAGCAATAAAATTGTTTTTTTGCTTTCAATAAATTGCTTCTTGTGTGCAGAACCCAACAGTACTTTTGCTTTGAAAATCAATTTTTTTCTTTCAAAAGCAAAAAAGTACTTCCGAAAAGCATTACCAAACACAACTTAAAAGTAATGGAGAGACTAATTCATTGAGCTAAGGCTCCGTTTGTTTTGATATAAAATCAAATGCAGAAAATGTTTTCAGCAGAAAATAGGGTTTTCCACGTGTTTGTTTACATGTAAAATATAATATAGTGTAAATGATTTTCCTAAAAGATAGCTATTTTCCGGAAAATGACTTACCATTGAAAATCCCGTATGTCATTTTCCAGAAAATCACATACCATTTTAAATGGAGGGGTGCAACTCAGGTTAGTTTGGTTTAGCTTGGGTTGAGGCCAACCCAATACCAAACCAAAAATATTTATAGTTGAACTGAACCGAACTGAAAACCGAACCGAAAATAAATAAGAAAACCAAAACTGAACCGAACCGAACCGAATTCCATGAAATCAATTCTGTTCGGTTTGGTTCAAATTAGTCCAACACTTACTTGTACTTGAACGGAACCGGATTGAAAACCGAACCGAAAATAAATAAGAAAACCAAAACCCAAACTGAACTGAACCGAATTCCACGAAATCAATTCTATTTGGTTTGGTTCAAGTTAAACCAGCACATGCTTGTGCTCAAACAAGGGTATTGTTTGTAATATCCTCAAAGTTTAAAGGTAAACTTTCAAATTTAATATATATTCTATTATATATATAATATTAGGTATTATATATATATATATATTAGGTTGGTTCGGTTCGTTTTAGGTAAATATATGAATTCGGTTCGGTTTTGGTTTGGTTCTGTTTAATCGAGTATCCAACCCAAAACCGAACTGACTTGGTTTGGTTTAGAATTTTTGGACCGAAATTGGAACTGAACAATTATCCATGCCGAACCAAAGTCGATTTGGGTTGGTTTGAACAGGACAGAGTTGCACCCCTATTTAAATGTATATATTTTTTGTTAAGTTTTCCTTTATTATTTTCATTTTTTCCAAACATAAGAAAATGAAAATTTCTCATTTTCAACTTTATTTTCCAATGTCCGTCCAAACAGTTGAAAAACTTTGATTTTCCTGAAAATATTTTCCGATGCCAAAACAAATGGAGCCTAAGACTTAGCTCATGCTTCATTTTGTTTCTATTTGTGAGTTCATTCACATGCTATAAAAGTACTTTTGAATTCTTTATTTTTGGTACCTGACATGTCATATACGTAAGGATTTGAGAGAATATAACCTCATGATTTGAGTCTCCCTTTTGAGATATTTTGAGAAAATCTTGGATAATTGGCTCTTGGGAGATCATGGAGGATCCAAACAGTAAATGAAGATGGAGGAATACATTGAGATTACTGTACAATGCTACCCTCTTGTCTTATTAAAATATGCTTTCTTTGTTTTTAACATTTAGATTATTGTGTAAGCAAATAATATCAATAACAATTGGTATAAACCATTACATGTACCTCTAACCAATATGATTAAGAGTATTTGCAGCGGAATCTATAGAAAATTTAATTTGTATAAGCCAAGTACTCCATGTTCAAGCCTCAACATCTAAAGAGAGTCACCAATATTGCTCCCAACATTACGGAGAAGAAGGGGAAAAGAAAGGATCGCTTCTGATTTATTGTTTTATTGGATGAGCCAGATTGATACGATCTAAGCTTCTACTTATACTAAATAGCAATTAATCCCATTACAATTAGAATCCCTAATTTTTTTATCCTTCCACCAATAAGATTATACTTTAATTAGGATAAGCCACTTAACCCACTTTAGGCGAATCCACCATAGCTCACTTACCAATGAAACCAAAAGATATATGTCCACATGGCATTGTGCCACTTTAACTCTCCTATAGGAGACATGCACAACATATTGCGGTAATTATCCTTTTATTTTTCCTTGTGGATGGACACATACACACACAAAATCACAACTTGGATATGACTTAACATTGTAGACTCCAGCACACGCACTACTTCATTTCGTTTAAATGCTTGTAGGGTTTGGCCTTAGATTAAGACTTGGTCAGCTGAGCCTAGGACTTTTACCTTTTCATCAGAAAGGAAAGATGAAGTCTCAAACCAAAGATTGAGAATCTTTGCTCAGGTCTTGAAATTGTCGTCATGCTCTTGAATTTGCTTAGAAAACAGCTTGAGAGATTCCATAGAGCACATTATTGGTCTTTCATTCACTAAAAACTGTTCCCAATAATATTTGTTAAAGACTAGAATAATTTAGGTCTAGTCAAGATCCTTAAATTCATGGAGAATTGATGTTCATGACCCATATTAATCCCCTTTGCTTCAGATTTTGATTATGACCTCGAAATGCATGATCTTGGCCCTAATTAATGTTTATATAAAAGTTAAAGGAGGTTATTATAATCTCCACCAAGACATGGTGGTTTTTGGACTAAAATGGGAGCATTTGACCTTGATGAAACACAAATGAGACAATGCCAACACTTCTTTCTTGAGTTAAATATATTTGGGTTTATTAAGATAAAAAAAAAATACTAATAAGGCCCCCAAATCTCATTTATAGCCATCAGTAAAGCCCACACAGGCCTTACAACTCAAATGATCAACCAAACCAAAAGGAAAGCTGAAAAATCCAGATAAAATTAAGTTTTGACGCTATCGGCATTGTGTGTTTCAGCACAAATCAAAACAGTATGTGCGTTTCACACAAGAATTCAAACGTAGAAATGACCTGTGAACCGACCTGATAGACCCACAGAGGCTTTGAAATAATGAAATTCAATTAAAATAAAAATCTGGGCTTTGCGTTTAGGGTTAAATTTAACTACGCATTCTAAAAATTACTAAATGGAATTGTTGCCATTGTGAACTAGCCACAAATTGGACTGAATGAACCAGAGAAGGGCTTGAGCTGAACAAGACTTCTCAAACTGATTTTGGCTTAAATCCTGGAAGCCTAAAAGAAGTGGGCCTTCCAACGGGCCCAAATTTGCAAACTCAACTCACTTGGGCTTTTAAGGAGGATTTAAAAAATGAGATAAGAAGGAGAGTGGGCTAGACCCCGAAGTGGTCCATACAAACACATGTTGAATATATTATATAATAGAGTTATATAATCAATCCAACTTAGGTAAATTAGAAAGAACCTGCCTTCTGGTGGGATGACTTAGGGTGTTTACGGACTTCTTCGGGTCATAGTCGGACTATTTAGCTAGTGAAAGTAAACCATTAATCCAGGAGTCTGTTTACACACCTCCCCTTCTTTTGGAAATTTAGACAGTGGTGAATCCAAAATGGTTTACTAGGTCCTAACGCTAAAGAAAAATTGGAAACTCAACACATGGCTGAGCCATCCTTGTCACCTTGACATACAAATGGCTAGATTAAGGGTGGTGATGGGTCAAGCTCGGAGAGGCTTGGACCGGGCCAAGGCATTAGCATAACACAACTTCTGTATGCCCAGGCTTGGCACAACACTACATCTAGCCTAACATTGGTTGTCCAACCCCGGCCCTATAAATTCTTATTAAACCCAAGCTTGACTCTTTACTTTATTTTTAATAACAAAAATATATGTTGCTTAATAATAATTGTTTACTTTTCTAATTTTAATAAACTTAATAAATCATGTGAATATATACACACATACACTAATTTAATAAATTGTAAACAGTACAAACTACACTTATTATTACATTAACCTTATTATACAATCATAAAAAATATTAAAACATTATTGCAACAACCTTTTATATGGAATATCTATCTAGAAATTTATATAAATAGTGTAAAAATATTCCCAAACAAGTAACTAGATCTTTAGAGTGGGCTAGGCAGGGTTGGGCCGGGCCATACATGTCTTAAACCAAGCCCGCTTCCGTAAATATGAGGCCCGGCCCGGCCCTATAGGCTCAAAAACCTTGCCCAAGCCCAATCAAATATTGGGCTAGGCCATGAGGGCAAGGCAGGTCACCCGGCCCACTGCCACTCTTAAGCTAGATTTTTCAAAGTTGTTTTCCTTTTCCCAATATCCAACCAAATGGTTGTTGCATATGGGAATCATAAACTTCTTGAAATTTCCCAAAATTAGATAATGCTTGACCCTTCTCAAGATGGGTTCACAACCATTTAGATCATTGGAGTGGAGATCTCCATAATGGGTGAGAGGTTACTTAAGGGGTTCCTGGCAATTCATAAGGTGTGGCAGACATTGATATGGGAATCGTTGACATATGATCACGAGTTTTAGCATGTCAACATAAAGTGTTGTGAACATTAAGTAATCTATAGTTTCATATATGAACATATGGAACCCAACTTGTACCAATCAGAGAGCTCTATTTTTTTTTAAATCACATTTATCTTTCAAATTGTTATATCCTATCTAGCCTTTATCATACACATAGATAACTGTGATGCCAAATGCAGGACGAAAATGATACTATCTTTCAAGCTCTAGATTGTGACAAGTGTCACAATCCTAGAGGCTTTACACATTCTATAAATATGAGAATACTCACCTGTTGGGAGGATCTTCTCTCTTCTCTTTCTAAAAAGACTTCTTGCTTATTTCTCTTAGCCTTCTTCATCTCCTTGTTGGCAAATTGTGGATCGGCACTTCTTAGCCTAGTTTATTTCTACTTGTCTTTTTCATCATTCTTCAAATACTTAAAGGAGTTCTTTGGCTTGGTATACGTTATAATCACCTGAGTATTATCTATCACCCACTCTACCCACTATTTACCTATCACAACCTACTGACTCGACTCTTCCCTTGTTTAGTAATAGCGTTAGAACTACCGCAATTAAGTAGTTTAGGCCATTGTTGAATATATTTCTCCTACTCAAATTTGAAATTTGAAGATACATTATCAACCTTTAATTTGATACTATGAATGCAACATTAGACACATGGACATTGTTTCAAAAAATAGCAACTATAGTTGGGTCAACAAGCCCTACCTAGCTATTAACCCAATAAGGTTAGGAATTTGTTTGGTATCTGTGAGACATGGAAAATCACCTATGTGACCTTTTAATCATCATATGGAAATTTGTAAAATAAGGAGTCGTCACCATTCAAGTTAAGGTGTGCATGGACACCAAAGTGAGGACAAAAAGAACAATATAGAGCTTAAGTAGCTTTAATTCATGGTCTAGTTCAGAGATTGAGTAAGGGGGTTAGGTTATAAATAGGGGAAGATGTTAGGCACCCCATATTCATCCACACAAGGTAGTTGCCATATGCTGCTACTCATGGTTAATAATTGCTTGCAAACAAGGATTATTCAAAAAAACATGTAAAGTAAACAAATAGATGTGTGATTCCTCCATATGAGTAGTCTAATAGATCCTAGACTCTCTTTATGGATATATCAATTCTTGGATTTCATAATTAAGTAAAACTTGAAGAAAAACAAACTAAAACAAATCCGGAAAAATCGACTAAAGTTAAGCTATTTAAACTTGGAAAACTTCAATCAATCATAAGTCATTCAATTCTAACTCAAATTGAGTGAAACCAAAGCCATTTGAAAGCCTATTTGAATTAGAAGATTTAGTAAAAATTTCAATTAAATCCAATTGAAATCAAAGGAAATACACTTGTTCAAAGTTGCTGTTGTAAAACAGTAAAAGTGGTGAGTAATCAACTTTGAAAGCCTATTTGTGGAGATTGGCTTCATATAAATCTTTGAAAATTGGCATGAATGAAGTATGAGGTGCCATCTTTCGAATGGAATAGGTATCACTCAAAAGATCATTCATTTGTAGCTTGTGTGTTCTCTAAAACATCCTTAGAGAATTACAGATTGACTCTGTAATCTGCTACTGAGCAGTATAGGGTCAATCAAGCATATAAAACTCAAATTAAAGTGAAAACTCATGAAACCAATTGGATTTGAAAGTAGACTCATAAAGGAGGACTTGGGAATTGAAATCACTCAAATCAGAGTTAAAATGAGCTTTTGGTGCTCAATCAAAATGACAAGTTAAATAATCTGATCTGATCTGACTTATCAATTTTAATCAAATGGTTTGAAACATCGGCTCCATATAAATTGCTCAAATTTTATAGGATTAAACTAGAATTCTTTAATTTCATATGACTCTGGAATCAGTCAAAAATCCATCTGTGTGCATGGTCGCACGCGAGGCGCACGTGCCTCGGGAGATTTCGGGAGTTGCCACTGCCTGATGGGGTGCAGGCAGACACCTGGGTTCCTAGATTTGCCTATTGGTCTACGGTTCGAGATTCCAGCTAAGTTCTCGGTTACGGTACGGGGAAGTCCAAAAACACCCCAGTTCACCCCGTTGGTCTGACGGGTCCCTTGGATTTTCCTGGTTCGAGTCAACTCAGTCTCACCCTAATCCTAACCCAGCATGTATCGGATTAAGTCTGGTAGGGACCTCTGCCGGTGTAAGTCCCTTTTATTCATTTTTATCTTTTTAGCCATTTAAATGAAGTGGGTAGGATGTGGGCCTCGTTGGAAAGCCCATTGGTTGCCAAGTTGGGCTTTAAGTCAAGCCCATGGCCCATTAGGGTTATTGGGTAACCCTTATTGGATTAGGTTATTGGATTTTGGATTTACATTTATTTACAAGAATTAATGGATTCAAGCTTTTAAAGGCCCAATGGGCTTGGAGTTGGCCCACAGGCAATTAACCAAACGGCATTAAACCCGTATACAGAAATGGGCTTTGTTTTGAGCTGGACTGGATGCGGGCCCCGTTGGAAGGCCCACAATGCATCAAATTGGGCTTGGAAAGCCCAAGGCGTATTTTAGGGTTTCCGGTTGACCCGAGAACCCTGCTGGTTCATCCAATTCATTAAAGCAAACCAACAAGATAAACAAGAATGAGAAAATTGATTTTTTGAAAATTTTTACACGTAGCCGAAATTATATGTCGGCTAAACTGAAATTTAGTATTACCGAAAATTAATTTCGATCATACTATAATTCAAGTTTAGCCGAAATAAAATTTCAGTTACTAATGAAAACACTGTTTGCCGACCTGAGTTTTCGGTAAAGCATAAAAAAAACAACATTTACAATTTTTCATAGCAACCAAATTCCAAGGGCTTTCAAGCTTATCCAGGGTTTGTGTGGGCCCCTGTGTGGGCCCACAGTGGTTCAAACAAAGGCGAAATGGGCTTATTTTGTGGGTTTGCAATCAAGAAAATAGGAGAAAGCTAGAGATTGCCTCCTCCTTCTGAACCAAAATCAGCAAAGGGACAGGGACTAAGTGTCCCTGTTTTAGGTTTCCTTAGTTGCAAAGTTCATTAACTAACACACAAACAAATAGGAATTGATCAAAAGAAACTAATAAATAAATTTCACCTCAAAGTGTATGCATGTTCCCTACATTTAAGTGCTGAAAAATACTTTTATGAACACAAAAATTTCGATATATAAGATGAGTAAAACATGACCTAACTGTACTTCTAATGATCAAGCATGTGAGCATATATATGAAATTCCTAAGGAAAGGTGATGTAGCTGATCTCATATGGACAAAATAGTAACTAAAATGAGATAAAGTCATGGTATGAATGTACAAAACAGCAACAAGAAAGTCATGATTTCATTCATACACAAAATTGTAAGAAAAACATGATTTTCTTCATAAGCATGCTTCAAGTGACTAGTGAAGATATTACATACATACTCAAAGGAAAAACAATAGCTAAGCCATGTATTAAATAAACAAAATTAGTCCTAACTTATAACATCCATGATTCACAAAACAAGATAAGGAAGTATAAACCACTCATAAAAAAACAACTAGAGAAAGGATAAGTGGGGTTATTCAAAGGGTACAAGAGATAAAAATAAAGGGGAACACCCTCCCCTATCAAATGAAAGAAGAATAACAATAATATTAGAAATAAATAGTAGCTTTAGGATGCTCAAAGTCAACCAATAAACCTCTCATCATCTCTTTGGGTTCATCCGTACCCTTCCATTTACCTTTAAAACATGATAACCCTCATATAGCCATGAAAGAAGGATGAGAAGAAGAGAATAATACTAAGAGCAAACTAAACAGAAGTAATACATCATGTATATCATATTAAATATCCCTAAATCCACTCATATTTACATATGTGAAATAAAAAGGCACCAAGAGCCTCACCGTGGGCCTGAACACTTGTTTGAAGTGTTCTAAGCTTTCCTTTAGGCCAAGACAACAACTGGACAAGGCCTTCCTCCCTTCTAGAGCTCCTCCAAAACTTCTTTTGGTGTTGAAAATGGAGAAGACAAGGTAAAGGAGAAATTGAATAAGGTTTGATGGGGTTTGGAGGCCTTAAAGTAAAGTTGGAATAGGGAAAGGGAGTGGTCGGATGGAGTGGGGAATGGAGGAATTAAAGGGGTGTAGTTGGCTGGAGAAGCTGGAGAGAGTGAGAGAATGGAGAGGTGAGAAAGATGGAGGAGAAATGAGCCGACCCCCCTGTTTATAGTAAAAGAATCGAACCAAAAAGTAAATATTTGTTATATCATGTTTTTTTTTAAAGAAAACAATGATGACCTTTTTTCTTATCCTCTAAGTGTTGGACGAATTCTCCACATGGGAGAATTCGTCCATTCTTATCTCCTTACCCCCTTTTTTTGGGATTTTATTATTATTTTATTCACTTGATTATTTTTTATTTAGACGCACATGCTTCTTTAATTTTCTTTTATTTTTTATTTAATTTAATTACTTAGATATTTATATTATATTATTATTTTATCATTAGATTTTTATTCTTTTGTCCTTTCTTTAATTCTTGCCACATGTGCAGATTTATTGAAATTTTGACTGCTCACAACTCTTTCATCTGATATCCGACTTCAACAAACTTAGTGGCATTGGAATCAGGTTTAGATTCTTTATCAATTGAGCCAAAGTTTGGCAGCAAATTCGGGTTTTTAGCAGAAGTGCCAAGTCGCGTCCCGGAGCCAGTTTTGCTCATATCTCTCTATCCGGGACCCCAATTCCGGCAAAATTAGTTGCGTCAGGATCGTGTAGAAATGCTCTTTCTACTAGTATTTATTTGGGTAGTTGATCTGGGGTTTAGCAGAAAGTCGATTTCTGCTTTTCTCAGATTTGACCAGTTCATAACTTCTTCATCCGATCTCTGATTTGAGCGAACTCAGTGTGATTAGAACTGTATCGGAATCCTCTGTTCAATGGTATGAAGTTTGGTGGCCAACTTGCACCCGATAAAAAAGTCAACTTTTTGACCCCTTGGGTTTTGACTTTTTCAATTAGGATATTATTCTTTATTTTTCGGGGTGCAAAAATGAGGTGTTGACAGCATCCATACGATGAAGTTATGAATAATCCAAAACAGGGTACAGGTTCTATCAAGATCTGTAAAATTTACGTAAAATCAAGCCGAAACAATGTGTGTGTATTTGATCCATATAATCTGATTTGAAATCACTTGAAATGAGTTGAAAATCAGTTAAAAAGATTTAGGACTAGGATTTGGGTCAAATCTCTCATTATTTGGAGAGGAAGAGTCAAATATACCTAAATTAATGAAAATTTGCTCAACTAAGATAGATTAGACCAAGAGGTCTTCTTTACAACATTAAAACAAATTAAAACCAACTCAAAAAGTCTTGAGAAATTACTCTAAGACCTTTGATTTCAAATCTATTATATTGAGCATTGCAGATTTAAGATCTATGCCTATTTTGACAAAATCTAGTGGATGTGTGAATTAAAGTGTGTTGAAAACTCAATGAGGCGGAGAATTGAGATCTAATACTATAGAGAGCATATCTCTATATAATTTCTCTAGATTTGAAACAAAATCAAATACAAACAGCAAACACACACGAATTTTCACAAATCATGCAATTATATCATCACAAATGGTTCTAAACCTAAAGGATCCATTCCAAAACTTGTTTCCCCTAGCTCTCTTTTCACGTTTTACGGCTAGAGAGGATACTTAAGATACTTTAAGCATGGTTTGGGATTGCAAACACACACACAGGCTTTACACAATAGAAAGGTAGAAGATGAGAGTGTGCTTGAATTGAAATAAAAGGAAAAGAAGAGTATAGGAGCTCACCTTGGTTGCTTGAGTACATGAGTATGGAGAATTGGGCAGAGGTTCTCTTCTTCTTCAAGACCTCTCAATCTTCAGATTATCAGTCATTTGCTAGAGGTGAGGCCTTCAATTTATAGGCAAGACCAAGGGTAGGAAAGTCCTACGAGTCTAGATTCTTCTAATTAAAGCATAAGGCATGAATTGAAGTAAATCTACAAGTTTCAAATAGCAAATTGTAACACCCTAGAACCGGGTCTGCCCTATAATGACATCGACCCATCCCCGAGACCTACTTATGGGCCCAAAAGAACCTAATTAATACAATTAACCTGAGCAATTACAAAGTAATCATCAAAGTGCATATGCAATAAGAAGCATGGAATAACATTTTCCATCTAACAAAAGGGTCAACTATATAACAACTCCAAAAGATAATATCTGTGGATACAAAAGGCAACTAAGATGCTTACCATCTATCTTTTCCATATATACAGACATATACAAAAATCAACTCCCATGTGTATAAGTCCAAAAAGAATATTTACAATCCCACTTATAGTTTCCAAAAGGTAAATATAATAATACAAGGAGAACCCTGCTATGGGTGGTAGTAATCCTTTGGCCTATACTCAAGCTTACCCTCAATATCTCCCTCAATGCGTGGCTCGCCAAGAGGATTTGAAAACAAATCCAATAAAACAAAACACGCATGAGATGAAAGTCTCAGTAAGCAGCAAACATGCATGTATAGAAACAGTTTATACAGTTTTACAACATCATGATAACATTCACAAGTATAAAGTGTAAATCTCAACTCAAAGTATCTTAATTAGATAACACTTGAAATCAGATCAATAAAAGCAATCAAATACTACAAGCATGTCTCCTTAGGACTCGTGTGTTAGTGTGTCTCTAAATTAGATTAATGACCACTATTTGTCTATTTGCCACCTACACGACTAACAGAGAGAAGCCTAGCTAGGGAAATCTCAACAAGCGGAGCACCCATGTATGGGCTGGCAAGTGACAACCAAACCAATAATCAAGGCCAAGTGGAATATCCCATCCATTGTCGAATCACAACATATGAATCACAAGAACTCTGATAAAGTGCTGAAAATTTATAATTAGACACTTTAAATGAAGTGAAAAATAAGTGAAAATATCTTAAATGTGCCTAATTATGCATTGGGTTGTAAGTGAAAGCTGAAGTTTCGAATTGGTATAAATTTGGGATTAATAGAATTAAATAAGCATAATGTTGATTAAAAACAAATCAGATGGCATAAGATTCATGTGGCATCGTACCTTGCCAACACAAGATATCAATTTTAACTGGGCATTTACTTTATTACCCCTCACTAACATTGATATGGTTTATTTGTTACAGGGTTAAATTGGGCACTAAGAGGAAACCAACGTGGATTGGGTTGTTGATGTGGCTAACGGTTTGGGAGGCCATTGGAGCTCAACCAATGGAGCTGAGTTTGTTGGAGATCAGCGATTGAGAGAGGAGCGCTTGAGGAGGAAGAGCTGGAGGAGATTGAAGAGGGCAAGAGTCGTACAAGAGAGGGGATTTTTTTCAACTTGAGGAGGGCGGCTGGAATAGAGGAGAAGGAGTTAAGTTTTCTTCTTCACTTTTCTCTGCATACAATGTATTTTCTATTGTCTATCGACTCTTGAAATTTCTGGGTTGGACAATCATTGCAAATGCCTCATCACTCAAGTTGGAGAATGATCTAGATGGTTCAAGCACAGGAAGCAGGAGTTTGGTTTGATCGTATACCTGCTGCAATTTTGTTTTAATTTCTGTTCATTAAATTTTCTTTTCAACAGATAGTACAAGTTCTATGTTGATCGATTTTGCTTAATCCTGATTCAAAACAATTTGAGGATTCAGAGAATTTATGATCTATTTGGTTGGTTTAAGTATAGTTCTTCTTTTCCAAATCTGAATCTCTGTTTTTTGTTTAATTTCTTGTTGTTTATGAAGTTGGTAACGGCTGTTTGTAGTAGGTCCTATATCATGTGTGAGTAAGTGTACTCTTGAGCTCAGGTGGAGCTCTAAATTGGGTTTGTATCTTCTTTTTTAATTATCCTCACATTGGTTTTGTGTTGAAGGCTTTAGAAGTTGCAGAGCATGTCCTTATTTAAATTTTAAAGGAAATCTCCAACTAACCTTGATCCACTGTTGACATTAGGCATAGCGGATGCTTGAGTTATGAATTGGGTTTTTTCTATCTGAAAGTTCATTCCAGATCTGTCTTGCAATTTCCTTAAGCAAATTTATCTTAATCACAGTTTGGGTTGCATTGTTTAAGCATCTGATTATCAATCTCATAACTGAGTTGGTAATCGAAGAAGAGAGGGTTTAAGAGGAAGAGAGATACAATCCATGTTTAAGCAAAACTTGTAGCTTAGGTGTTTGATTAACTTGTCCTTAGAACTTTTTACCTTCATCTAGGTTACTCCTTGCAATTTAGTATATATTTCTTTTATTTCTTGTTAATTGACTTTGCTGTTTTTGTTTTACTCTTTTGCTATCTCTAAAATCTGATTTGGAGTTTAGTTTACCTTGATTAATTTTACTTTTAGAATTAGGACTAGTTTAGTTTAATTTCAAAGTATAGGCAACAATTTGTCACTTATCCCATATAGGTTCAGTCTTGTTTTATTCTTTGATTCTCTAGCATCTTCAATCGTTAATTTCTGATTTACTTCTAATAACTGTTGTCCCTGTGGAAATCGACCTTGGGGCTTACCCAAGTATTTCAACTTGACACTCCTGCACTTGGAAGCAGCACTTTTGCCAACACATCAAACTCCCACTGATACCCCACGGTGGGTGGTTGCCGCAGCACCTCTATGCCCCAAGAGGGCCTCATTGATACCCCACAGTGGAAAGCTATATGGACAAGGATACTAAAACTAACGAGCCAACACTAACACATTGACTAGATTCACTATGGATCCACACTAAGAACAACGTCCAATTAGACAACTCACAATTCAAAACCAATTGTTCTAATCAATGAGTAAAACCAATGCTCAAACCAAGGCCAAGTGGAATTCCCTATCCACTGCCCAATCACATCATATGCCAAGTGGAATTCCCCATCCACTACTAATCAACTATGGCCTAGTGGAATTCCCCATCCACCGCAAATAAAACCATAGGCCAAGACCCTTTTCAAATCGCATAAGAGTTTTTCAACTTCATTTTCATAAATCCAAATCAAGCAAAACAAATGCCATAAAATCCTCAAAATACATATTCAATGAGTGGGATAGTCTTAGGATTCCCAATAAAGTCATAATACCAAAAATCAATGGATTCCGAGACAAAAAGTTGTGACTTTGAAAAATATTCTAAGACTGGTTAAAAACGATGACTTCTGGGGTATATGATTTTTTAACACAAATCTACACCGAGTTTTGGGCTCAAATTTGGATTATAGTCTAATGAAGGGTAGTCAAATTTTCTGGAATTTTATGGGCTTCTGAATCATTCATTTGGGTATCAAACTCAAAATATGGTTTTTGGTGAAAATCGAACAAAACTGGAATTTTAGGCATGAACTAGAAAGTGGACATTTTATTGGTAAGGAATTAGGTCTTTGGAGTATTTTTAATGGTTCCAAATGAGGGGTAAGACCTTATTTACATGTAAAGACTTAAGTAACTGGAAACATAAAATGTCTTTCATGTAAACATGACATGTACTTAAATGTCTTTTATGTACTAAGGGTAGGTTTAGGCTGTTTGGGAAAGGGTTGGAGAAGAAAAGGGTAAAGAACTATAAAAAATAGGGCTCACGATTAGCCCCACGATTAATTGACCAGGTGCGATTAGCTCCCACTATTAGGTTCGCGATTAGTCGCTGACCTAATCCTGATTTGTGATTAGCCTCGCAATTAATCACCAAGACAAATCCATTGCTAACAGAGACTGATTTTGGGGGATTTTGGTCAGGATTAAAAGCTAATTTTCAGGATTAATCACCACCTCGGCTTTTCAAATATTTTTGGCTATTTTCAACACAAAACTCTTACAAATCATTTCTAACATTTCCAACACCAAATAGGATGATCATAAAACATCCCAACATGCTTAACAATACCTTCCAAAACAGGAATCCATCCAAAATACGTATAAATACAAGTCCAACCACATGAAACCTCATTCAACCCACTAAACTCAAACCCTAATCTGAAATATGATCAATGTAAGTTGGAAATCCATGGTAAATCAATAGAAAACTAAAAAAGATTGTTATACAACCAAAACTCTACAAATTTTAGAAGCAAAAACCAACATGCAAGATCATTTTTACAAATATTCCAAACCCTAGAGAGAGCATGCGAATTTTTACAATACATTTTGGTTTGAAGGGTTTGCTACTTACATGTTTAATGGATAAGTTTACTTCTCTTCAATCTCTCCTTTTCTTCTCCTTCTTTTCCTTCTTCTTCAAGTTTTCAAGCAAGCTCACAACTTCTTCTCTTGTTCTATACGTTCAATACAAGAGAAAGGGAGTTCAAAACACTTAATATTTTAGTTAGGGCATCCTTTTATATGCCCAACTTTTGGTCTTTCAAATTTGCCCCTAAACAAAGTCTTTATTCCACTAAGTCCTTAGGGGGTACCTAAGGCATACTAGGGGGGTACCTTAGTGTTAAGTGGTGGGGGGGGGGGGGGGTTACCTTGGTTACCTTAGTGTTATTTGACAGGGTACCTTGGTGTTTCAAATGGGTTTATTTTAGTTACTCAAGGGGGTTTACTTTAGGTAAGCTTGGGGATGTACCTTAGTTAAAACAAAGGGATACCTTACTTATATAAAAGAGTACTTTAGTTATATAAGGGGGGTACTTTAGTTATACAAAGGGGGGTACCTTCATTATATAAAGGGTTGTACCTTAGGTAAAACAGGGGATACTTTAGGCAATACAAGTGGGGTAACTTAGGTATACAAGTAGGGTATCTTAGGCAATACAAGTGAGGTACCTTAGGTATACAAGTGGGGTTCTTTAGGAAATACAAGTAGGTACCTTATGTATATAGGTGGAGTACCTTAGGCAATACCAATGGGTACCTTTGGTATACAAGTGGGGTACCTTAGGTAATACAAGGGGTTTTCTTTAGGTATACTTGGGTGGTACCTTGGGTAATACTTAGGGGTACTTTGGGTAATGCATGGGTGTACCCTAGGTATACTTAGTTAGTACCTTGGGTAATACTTGAGAGGTTCTTTGGGTATTCTTAGGAGATACTTTAGGTACACTTGAGAGGTACCTTGGGTATACTTGGGAGGTTCTTTGAGTATTCTTAGAAGATACTTTAGGTATACTTAAGAGGTACCTTGGGCATACTTGGGAGGTTCTTTGGGTATTCTTAGGAGATATTTTAGATACACTTAAGAGGTACTTATGGTATACTTGGGAGGTACATTGGGGTATACATAAGAGGGTGTACATTAGATTTAATTGGGGGTGTGCTCTAGGTGTACTTGACCCAAATTGGTGTTAATGAGGGTTCAAGAATGATCTAGAAGTGTTGCAATTTGAGTTTGGGCTCAAAACAAAAAATCTGGAAATTTTGTATTGAATGCACGAACGTTAAAGTTGAATGTTCAGGCGTTAAACCTTTATCAAATGGTTTCTACAAGATTTAGCTCAACACGCAATTAACGCGCGATTCAAGGTTCGCATGTCAAGGCTAATTTTCACACTTAACTCTAATTTTTCCTGAATTTGATTTCTAATTCACTAGAACTATTTGGAGGGTATCTTAGCCAATTGAAATTGAGAAATAACATTAACTAAGCTTACCTTAATAACCTTCAATAAATTCATTTTGATTTCCCCAAATCCTTATGCGTGATCCACATCCACCTCACCTTCATAACACAAGTACTTAATTAGTCTAATAATCCCACTTTAGATAATTAACTTAATAATTAAGGTAAAATCGGGGTCAGGGTTTTACATCTACCCTCCTACAAAATAAATTTCGTCCTAGAAATTTTACCTTTTGGTTCTCAAAATAAAGTAGGATGCTTCTTTCTCATTTCTGCCTCGGTCTCACATGTAGCTTCTTCAACTGTGTGATGTTGCCATAAGCCCTTTACTAGAGGAATGGTCTTGGTACGGAGTACTTGCTTGCACCTGTCCAAGATCTGAACTAGATGCTCTTTAAATGATGCATCCTTACGTACCTCGAAAGGCTCTATCTCAATGATGTGGTTAGGGTCAGGTGTATATATATAACGACGAAGCATGGATACGTGAAACATGTCATGTACTCGAGCAAGTAGAGATGGTAAAACCAATCAATAATCCTTTCGAGGTACGTAAGGATGATTCAATAAGCCGCGGGCCCGATCTTGGAACACTCATAACTTCATCATCCGGATGAATTTTGGAGTGATTCTAAAGACATGTGAAAGGTGGGATTGTCTAGTTTGTGTCTATAAAAATTCATTAATTTTTATGGAGAGTATTTTTGACACCATTCGATCAAAGTTGATAGGTCAGTTCAGGCCAGATTGCTGAACCTGTCACTTTGACTTAGCACCATTTGCTCGTTTTAAGTCCGATTTGAGTGATTTTGATTTCTGTGTTTTCCTTTATGAGTATACTTTCAAATCCAATCAGTTTCAAAATTTTTACATTTCATTTGTGTCTTGTGTGTCTAATTTACTCAAAACTGCCCTATAGCACAATTCTGTGCTGATCTATGATCCTCTGGGCATGTTCGTGAGGTCACACAAGTCACATCCGAATGAAGTTTCGTGTGAGGCTTATTTCATTCGAAAGATGGCACCATGTACTTCATTCTTGCAAATTTTTAAAGATTTATATAGAGCTAATCTTCACAAATAGGTTTTCAAAATTGCCCACTTACCACTTTTATCAACTCATAACAGTGAATTTCAAACAAGCATAACTCTGAGGATTTTAATTGGATCTACTTGAAAATTTTCCTGAGTCTTTAATTTATCATAATCTTTCAAATGGATTTGGTTTGATTCAATTTGAATTTGATTTGAATGATTTATGGTGAAATGGCTTCATCTTTTATCGAGTGCTTCGGATTTGCCTCAACTTGCTTGTATTCAAATTTTATTTTGATTTGCAATTAATGGTGATGTTCTAGAAGTGATATTTCCATAAAGAGGGTCTAAAATTCATTGGACTTCTCATATGGAAGAACCATACATGTGGTTAATTCTTTTCAAGCCTTTTTTATTAGCAAGCTTCCTTTATTTTGAGCATGAACAATACTTGGCAACTACTTTGTGTGGATGAATGGGGGTGCCTAACACCTTCCCCTATTCATAATCTAATCCCCTTAACCATCTCTGGATTTTTTATTTTAAAGTAGAATTAATTTTGATCTAGATTTGCCTTTTGTGCTTATTTTGATGATTTGGGTGTCCATTCACACCTAAAAAGAATGGTGGCGACTCTTCCCTTTTTTGAATCCCGTGTGATGACCGGAAAGTCACGAGATTAATTTTTTCCATGTCTCACAACAACTCAAAACATTTTATCAAACCAAATCATTAATGAATAAAGGTAAAGAATAATTTTATAAACCACTTCTTGAACACAAATTAGAAGTAAAGCAATTTCATGTTTGTAGAAAACCGATACAAAATATCCATGGTTGGTTTGCAATCGCTGTTTACTCTGTAGATCTAATTTTAACTAGTTAATTGAATGTTAAACCTGATCTAATCTATAAGGAAATGGTATGCATACTATATATCATTGGAAAGCTTTACGAGTTTAGTTTCCAGCGCAACAAACGGTTCGTAATTCGAAGTTTCCTACAGGAAGTTATGGCCATTTTATTACAGGTGGTTAAAACTGCCGTGAAATCTAATGGACGTAAACCACCAACTTTTCTTGATTTTTCTTGCATTAACCGGAGTTTCAATTTGTTCTAAACTGCTTCCATTCAACTACAAATACCCTAAACTAAATTCTAGACTACTAATATGAATTTTTATGCAAAGATTACCAGCCTTCGCAAGCCATCAAAAACTTTACAAATTTAAGACAATGTAACAAACGGCTGCTATGTGTTAACTTCCATGATTTCTCTTGGAGGATTCCCTACAATCTGATGAAGCTTAACTTGTTAGAGAGGATTCCTTGCAAAGAATTATACCAGGTGAATATAATGCCTAACTACCTCCACAATCTTGTGCTTACAATAAGCACAAGTTTAGGATAACTTCCACCATCACAATAACGACATTCAAGCCCATCAAAATCTAAATTTTAAAGCAACTAAATCAGTATGCCTAAACTAGGATACTTCAACTCCAAAACCATATTGTAAGGTTGAGCACTTAGTTATTTTAAAGCAACTCAATCACAACACTTCAAACAACTCCCATCAGAACCTAAGCATACTTCAACACCAAACCAGAATACTTATTTTAATTGATCAATCAACATCTAAATTTTAAAACAACTCAATCACAACTCCAAAACCAAATTGCTTCATGTTTAACCCCAATCCAATCAATCATAGATAATTTCAACCATCATTTTCTTCAATTTTCTCTAACAAAAGGTAGCATAGACAAGTTCACTTTCTTAGCCCAGATTAGAACCTAAAGTCAGTATTTTTCTTATGCCAAATCAAAGCCTAAAATCCAAACCTAACAAATTTGAACTACAAAAATTCTGAAAAATAACAAATCTAAACCTAACATCCATAGAAACCATAGAAAATTTGAATCTAACAAGTCTGAAATTCTGAACCTAACATCTATAGAAACCATAGAAAATCTGAACCTAACATCCATAGAAACCATAGAAAATCTGAACCTAACAAATCTGAAAATCTGAACATAAACCAGATGTTTCAAACAAAACCCCAAAGCAGAACTTAAATCAAAATTTTCTGGTGGTGTTCCTTTGGAGCTTATGCCTAATGACCTCTTGTGAAAAATTTGATTAGCTACAATCACCAAACTAAAATAAACCTAAGTTGGTAACAAACAGAAATCAGAACAGTAATCAACAGGAATCGTTCAACAGGAATTGATCAAAACAATAATCGATCGAAACCCAATAGTGATCATTCAAACAAACAAAAATCTGAAAGAAGAAAAAAACCCAAACAGTAATCAATTGAATGCCAAAAATATGCTACTTACCTGCGTTTTTCCTCCCTTTTCCTCTTCTTTTTCTCCTCTCTTTTCCTCTTCTTCCTTTCTTCTTCTTTCCCTCTTCTTCTTCTCCCATTCTCTGCATTTTTCCCTTTCTCAAACCCTTGACGAGCATACCTCCAAATAAAAGAACCTACGGTTCTTTCACTTTGTGTAAGCTACTTAATTGGTTTGGTTCAATGAGATTGAACCGACCCACCCATTCAACCGAAATAAACTTAACCATTTAACCCATTAAACCACTAAACCCCTAAACCTCTAAATTAATTACTCAATTAAAGCATCCAACCCATAAATCACTTTAATAAGCTAAACCCAATTGGATTTATTTATTTTTTCTCTCGTAAATAATCCAACTAAACCGAACCATTTGTTTTCTTTAATTATTTTTTCCAAATAATCTAATTAATTTCTTAAATCTTTATTTACTCTCATTTAAAAATTCTTAAAATTCTAGGGTCTTACACGGCCTCATCTCCTCCACTCGCTTCATAATAGAGCCCTCTATAATAGAGGCCCTACGCACTAACTCATAAAAATTGGCACCCATAAAGGCCTCCACTCTCTCTCTAATGTTGGGACAAAGTCCTTTCTCAAAGTGTTTGGTCTTTGAGAAACACCTGAAATCAATTCAATAAAAGCAATCAAATACTACAAGTGTCTTGTTAGGACTTGTGGGTTAGTGTGTCTCTAAATTAAAGTAATGATCACTTTCTATTTGCCACCTACATGACTTATAGAGAGAAGCCTAGCTAGGGACATCTCAGCAAGTGGAGCACCAACATATGGGCTGGCAAGTGACAACCAAACCAATAATCAAATCCAAGTGGAATACCCCATTCATTGCCGAATCACAACATATGAATCACAAGAACTTCCGCCGATACCTCACGGCGGGTGGTTATCGCAGCACCTCTATGCCCGAAAAGGGCCTCACATAAATAGGGTAGATCGAGTCTCCCAGAGAGAGGTTCAAAGAGTAAATAAGGCTCAAATCTCGAGCCTTTACGAATTTGATTAAAATGGCCTTGCCCGTATATATCATATGGTTTTGTCCAAACCGTATGATACATACGGACAGAGCAAAAATGTGAAATCCGCAAACAGTTGAAATTTAGTTATGCTTCCATGTGAGTTGCCAATGTGGCATAACGGCTGAAGATTCTGGTTGACATGTGGCAGCCACTTGCACTCACAAATAAAGCATCAATCTCATCCGTACGGCTAATACGAATGCGTCCGTATTATATATACAGACAGAACAAGCGTAGTAAAATTCGTATGCTAAATACAGATAGCACATTTTTTACAAATTTTGAGGTTTTAAAACATGTTAAACCTTAAGTAATATATTTTGAACATATTTTTATTATTTCCTCATATTTTGGTGCAATTTGGAATGTCTACAACTGCCCCCTCTTTGCTAGAATTGGAACCAATTAACAACAAACAGCAAAAAGACCGCACAAATTGCACTTTTTGAGATTTGTCAAATTAATCATAATTTGCAAGGATCAAGGGTACTTTTGGAAAAGAAATTGTTTTGAGGGTTTGTTGAAAAATCCCTAACTTTAAGGGGCAAATCCTCTTCCTAAATCTTACAGAGCTCTTAGGGCTATGGAGTGAGATTTGAGCGATTTTAAAACAAAAATGGGTAAAATGGGAATCCTTGCATTTTATAATTAATATGGACATTGATTTATAAAAACGTGAACATGAAAATGCCTTCACTCACCTGTGTTCGCATTCAAGCTTCTGAACCTTAGTTTTTCTCTCATCTGCACCTCTTCTACGGTCTTTGTCTCTCCTTCTCCGTCGACTGTCCCTCTCTCGGGCGAAGTTGACCTCCTTTGGCATCTTCTAATCATTCTCCAATAACCCCAATGACTGTGTTTCCGACAAACCTCTGTTATTTCTGTCACCCTACTTCCATTGTCGAGACGGTATTCCTCTTTGCATTTGGGACACATCCAAGCATTGCCGGAGAGTGTGAGTACTTTCTAACCTCATTTATCTTCAATAATTTCTTGTTGAAGCTCCGATGAAGTAAGGTTTGATTTTTACACATCTTCACTCAGTCGCATACAGGTACACCCTCTCTTTATTTTCAAGCTTGTTTTTTTCTTTTTCAACAATCCACCTTACAATTCCTCTCATGTATTGGATAGGAGATTTACCTGAATTTGTATGTTCACTTTGATCAGTCGACATTTGATCTGAACATCACATTTTGCTGTAATATGATTTATTCAGATCTTTGACATGCCTAGGAATGCCTGCTGATATGATACCATGCATCTTGTTTATTTTGCTCTGCTTTCCTGATTTTTGTTTTGAATGTAAGCCTTGATTCATGATTAACCCTCTTTTCATCTTGCTCTTGAATACTGGGATGTTCTTACTTTCCTTGACTTGGATTATTGCCTGATTGAATCTGAAAATCCATGTTCCTATCTCTCTTGACTGCAAACAATCTCCTTTTGAATGCTTTAATTCTTCTTTAATACTTGTGTTATCTCAAATTCTTTGTGCTCAAAGGTACATGTTTGCTTCTACACTTATTTGGTCATTTCTAAAAATCCCCTTGAGGAGCCCAACACTTTTGATTCTATTAATGTTTCAAGCTTGCTAATTTGCCTTTGCCCTGAAAACCTGATTTGACCTTAACACTTGTAGGACTTGGTATTAGATTACTCTTGTCTCATCTATCATGTCCCTTATTTTTGCATTGAGCATGATAGGTCTCCAATTCATCTTGCTTTCTTGCCAGGTAAATTGATTGTCTTAGCTTGGCACTGTTCTTTTCTTGACTGATTGCTGCAATTTCAAATCTGAATTTTGCTTGGCAATGTTATTTTCTTTACTAGTTACTTTGCTATCCCTGCTTTGTGCTATTCTCCATGCTCTGATGGCATTGTGTAGCATGTGGGTTACATCTCTCAAGGATGGGAAAATTCCAAACCTTTTGCTAGCTCCCTTTGTAAACCTAAGATAAAACAAATTTATTAGTTAGGGAATTTAGACACTCTGCAAACAAATTAGAGTTCCAACAATTAGAAATAAACCAAGAACTCATATGAATTAGAAAATTCACTTCATTTTTTTTAGCATAAGAAAAATATATAAGAAGTTTGTTTCCTATATATGATTCTTATGCGTAAAAATTTTCTTTTCTTCTTTTTTTTTTTTTATAAAAAATGAAAATAAGCTTCTCTAAAAATTTTTACTAAGAATAGGAGAAATCCTCCAATGAAAATTCTTGATTTCGTTGGAAACTTCTCAGATGTTTCCTTCCATTCTCATTTTTTTCCCTGCAATAAACACAATAGAATTTCCTCATTCTTATAAGTGTATATGGATGCACTTATAAATTCTAGCTATGTTTCCTAAATAGGTGTATGCATATACATTTATACGTTTCAACTTTTCTTTGCTCCCCTCTTTCCTGCAACAAAATAAACTTGATTAAAATAGATAAACAAAAAAACAAAAATTAAAGGTCATCATTTTTTATATCTAATGAAAAATACACAAAATAAATACCTCCCTAATTTTGGGCTCGTAGATGGTTCCCATTTGTTCAGCTTCCAGAGATTCCTCAGATGAGCCCTCGTCTTCTAGGGTTCAGAGGGATCCGGCCGAGGTAGCCTCTTCTTCCAGGATCAGGCGAGACCTTGATTATTCTTCCCCCTCCAGCTCTTCAGGTTATGGTCCTTCTGGGAGTTCACGCGAGGTGACTCCAGAGGTACATCCTCATCCTTCTAGAAAACAAGTTACTTCTTTATTTCATTTACCCTGACCCTTTTCAACTTATCTTCTTAGATCGTGGTTGAGGGTCGCAGCCGAGGTAGGGGTCGAGACAAAGGCCGAGGTAAAGAGAGGGCAGAGCTTCAGAGCCGGATCACCAGTCCCTAGGTGATTGTTGAGCAGATTAAGGACACATCCCTCTTACATGGTTTGAGGACTCATCCCTCTGCATGTATTCGAGCAAATGTCCCCTTGCCCTACCAGCAGTCCCATTTTCATGGGAGTTGGGCCAACTTCACTGATGTGGTCGCGAGATGTTTTGGAGCATTGAGCCAAGAGTTAAGCTAGTTTGGATTTGGGTACTTTATCTCTATTATTGGAGTTTGTTTAGATCGACCCCTGATTACAGCAATGATGGAGAGATTCTTCCCAGAGACTGTGAGCTTCCATCTTTCTGACATTGAGATTGGGATCCGACCATCTGACTTTGCTATCATTACCGGGATTAGGATGGTTGGAGAGGTTATCCCAAAGCTAGTCAGGCCTTTTGATGCTGATATTGCTGATCTTTTGGGATACGAGGAGGTGCCTGTTGTGCGCGCGTCGGAAACGCCGCATCGCGGGGCGCACGGATTCATGCATGCCTCCAGATGGGTAATAATGGGAAGGTTAGAGTTGCCACCGCCTGATGGGGTGTAGGCGGACACCAAGGTACCTAAGTTTGTCTAAGAGGCTGGTTTGCAGCTTGAGATTCTAAGTAGGGTCTCGATTGCGGTCCGGGGAAGTCCGTAGATACCCCGGTTCGCCCCGTCGAATGACGGGTCCCATAGGCTTCTCCTGGTTTGAGTCAACTCATTTTTGAACTCACCTGATTTCTAATACTTCATGCAATTTGGTTAAGTCTGGTGGGACCACCCGAGTGGTGTGGGTCCCTTTAATTGATTTTTTCTTGCTTATTTAAGTGGTCTGAGTCTAATTGGATGGGCCTTGTTGGAAGGCCCAGGGCTCCTTGGTGGGCTAAGTCTAGCCCGCGTGTCCCCTGGTGGGCCTCAATCTAAGCCTACGAGGCCCTTTGGGCTTTGGTTAATCTCCTTTGTTTTATTTAGGCTTTAGATTTGAAGATTTAAATTAAATTTTATTTCTGGTGGGTCGGATTGGTTTGTGGGCCCATTGGGTGGGCCACACAAGTGTTGCCAAGTATTTTAATTTATCTTTGATTTAGTTTCCATAAGTGAGCTGGACACTGGGTTTGGGGCCCTAGTCCGAACTTGGGCTTGAAAGCCCAAGGTTTCTTGAAGTTAGGGTTTGCACCCTTACTCGTTTGGTTAGTGGGTTTGGCGGGCCCGATAGGCCCTAACCCATGGTCTTGGCCAAACCATGCTAGGTTACACATCATGCTACGAATCAGGTTTTTTGGGTGGGCAGCATTAGGCTTGACCCACCCGGTTTGATTTAACTTGCTTAAGTTACATGCTTATACTCCATTTCGTTGGTCGGGCTTGGTGGGCCCCGTTGGAAGGCCCACAAGTGTTCCTGGTTGGACCGGCGGTCCATGTCCCATGTTTGGTTTCCGGGTCACTCGAAAACCCTATTGGCATGTCTGGTTTGGTTAAAAATGCTATTGAAATAACATGAAGGTAATCAAAACAGCAAATTACATTTGCAACAGTGTAGCTGATTTGAGTTGTCGGCTACACACAAACAGGTGCTGATCCGACCAAAGTTGTCGGATTAGCCTAAAAGTGCTAGTTTTTGGGATTTTTCACATGGACCACATTCTTAATTCCCAAGAATGTTCTAAAAATTGTGTGGGCCCCTGAGAGGGCCCACATTGATTCAGGTCATGGAAGAGTACCCCATTTGATCTCTTTCGGGATTTTCAACAAGGAAAGGGGGAAGGGAGGCAGGTTGTTGCCTTTCCCATTTTGGATTATGGACCACACTTGGTAGGGACCATGGAGTCCCTGTCTTGGTTTCTCAACACACCAAGTAGCAAGCCCCATATTGGTAAGAGGCACAACCAAGCAAAGACTTAAAACATGCTAGAACTCAAGAGCTTAACATGAATACTTCTATACACCATACATAGGGACAGCAGGGGTTTTGGCTTGAATTCATCCAAAAGGAGCTGGTAGCATGTGATTAGGTGACCTAGCATGCCACTAGGGTGGGGGGTTCACACATGCAATTCAAAGGGCACACAAGAGAGCATATCTCATGTAAACACAAATGACAAGTAAGCAAAAAAACCTGTTGTAGAAGTGGGGAGACAGCAGCTGTTGTGAGGGAGTCTCATGTACTAGTGAGGGTGGGGGGTGCATGGGGATTAGGTGAGGGGCTGCATACATACTTAGTACTTAATAGGTTGGGTTTGGGGTGCGAGTGAGGGGAGAACCTACTGGAACAGCAACCACAAAACCTGCTGGAACAACAATCATAAAGTGAGGTGTGAGCATACTTAAGAGGGCTGGAAATCACCTGGGAAGGGGGCGAGGGGGGGGGGGGGGGAGCTTTCATGCATGATTAGTGGGTTGGATTTGGAGAGGGTGTGGGGCCTTAAATATGCTAGGACAGCAAAGGGGATCAGGGGGATAGGGGTCATTTTAATGGCATGCAACAGTAGCAAAGTGGTGTGAAAGAAGAAGAGGACTGCTGCAGTCTCCAGCAGCAGCCCCTATAGGTCACAAACATGGGGGTCATGGGGTGAGGGTAGCATGCTTTACTAACACAAAACAATGGCACACCACAGGGTATTGCAGCAACCAAGCGTGGGGTAGGAGAGCATGCTTGAAACCCAAAAACAGTGAGCTAAAGGGGAAGGGGGAGCATGCTAGTGGGATTTTCATATATGCATACATGCCTTTTTCATATGCTTTAAGACATGCTAAAGAAAAGAAAACCAACCCGCATGAAGACAAGAAAAAGAAAGATGAGAACACAAGAAGAGAAAGAGCAAGAGAAGGGAGTAGGGGGATTATATAAAAGGGTACATGGGATTAGCAAACAAAGGGGGGAACATGCTCCCCCCATTCGAATGAGCATAACATTGGCAAAACAGAAATTTAAATACCCTTAGAAGTGTATAAAAAAGGCACTCTCATTCTCTCTAAAGCCCATACGCATGCTCCCCTTACCAATGGGAGTTGCCTCATTCAAGATGAAAAAGAAGAAAGTGAGAAAAAGAACACTTGCATGCTATAAATGGGGAGAATAACATGCTAAGAATGAAAGATGCTTCAACATGCTTGTAATACCCTCACCTTTACATATATGAAGTAACAACTAAGGAGGAACCTTACCTAGGGGTTTAAGAACCCTGAAGTGGTGTATTTGAGCTCCTTTTGAGCAAAGACAATGGTTGGAGCTGCACTTCCAAGCACCTACAGCAACTTCTTCTCCTCCTTCTTGGGTGGAAATCAAGGGAGCAAGAAGATAGGAGGGGCAAAGTGGTCTTGGGAAGGTGTTTGGGGAGTGTAGGGAGCAAGGAAGTTGAGAGGAAGGGGTTTCTTCAATGGGAGAAATGGGAGATGTGGGAGAGATGAGCCAAGAGAGATGGGTGAGAGGTTGGAGAAGAAAGATGGAGAGCCAAAAAATGAGCTCCTTCCATACGTATGGTTCCATATGGGGGGGGGAGGGGAGGGGAGGGAGGAGGGGTTTATAATGAAGATGATGCATGGGTAAATGCATATGATGCATGCATGGGAAAAAAGTGTTTGGAGAGAGAGAGAGAGAGAGAGAGAGAGAGAGAGAGATGCATGAGGTGTTGCATGCATGGATGATGCACATGCATGCACATGGGAAACATCAATCATGAGAGAGAGATGCATGCATGGATGTTCATGAGGGGGAGAGAGAGAGAGAGAGGTGCATGCATGATGCATGTATGGATGCTCATGAGGAGGAGAGAGAGAGAGAGAGAGAGAGAGGTGTTTGCATGCATGATGCATAAGGAATGCATATAGGGAACACTAATCATGAGAGTGAGATAGCAAATCTTGATATCTGCAGATTGGCTCCTGAGCTATTTTCTCATCAATTTGATATTCACAGATTAATCCCCAGATAATTACAGATTCATCCCTGAGATATTTTAGAACTTTTGATATTTACAGATTCAGCCCTGAGATATTTTTAGCATTTTGGATATTTACAGACTCATCCTTAAGCAATTATAGATATGCCCTCAGATATTTTTGAATGTTCTAATTATTTACGGATTTTCCCCCAGACACCTTTTTCTGCTTTTTTTCCACATGGGCAGTTTTTAGGGTTTCTTGTTTTGCTCATAACTTATTATCTAGGACTCCGATTCGAGCAAACTCAGTTGCATTGGAATCATGTCAGGATGACCAGTCCACTGGGACAAGTTTGGGCAGCTGTTCTGGGGTTTAGCAAAAAGTTAATTTCTGCTCCCCTTCAAGTTTGTCCCTCCTGTAAATCCTTCATCCGGACTTTGATTTTAGCAAGCTCGGTTGCGTTGGAACCGCGTCGGGATACTCTATCTATTGAGATAAAGCAAGGTGGTCAATTATCATTCGATCAAAAAGTCAAATTTTGCCCCCTTAGGGTTTGACTTTTCAGCTAGGGTTTGCATTTCCGGCACTTCCGGCGGCACCTGTGGATGCTTGGGATGCACGCCTAGTTTCTAGGTTCTCTTTGACTTGGTTGAGGGGCATCCAAAACGGATGGTTGGTCTTCTTCTGCCACCTTTATTTTCATCCTTTTTTTTAATCTTCTCCTATTGTCTATCACACGGTATTTGATTTCTTCATATTCCTCTCACAGAACCTTCAATTCGAGATAAATATCATTGTATTTCATCTGTTACTATTCGTTAGGGTTCTTCTCTTGGTGGTGCAGGGAAGCTCAAAACGGCAGAAAATGTAAAATATATACAATGGTGGTTGGTCTTCAATCACCCACAAAGTGTTCGATTTCAGGTAAGTATCATTGTTTTTCATCTTTTCTATACGTCTGGGTTCTCCTATTTGTGGTGGTATTATTCTTCTCGCAATCTCATCAATGACGGACATTGTGACAACATCTTGAGAAGACTCAAGGCTTTTTGTTTTTTGTTTTACCTTGGAGACTCTACCTCCTACGCTCTGTCTCTATAATGGTGGTATCTATTGGTTTTCTTTTCTTCTTCTTTTTTATTATATGTGGAGATTGCTTTCGGTTTTTGTCTATGTTATGGCAGATATACTCTTGGACCACTCTTTCTAAAAGTTTCAACCTTGAGAAGTGGTGACGCCACATACCGTTGGCATTAATGTGACATGTGCAATGATATATGGTTGTTTGAAGCTCCATCCTATTCGCTGACTTACAATATTTGAATGCCAATGCACATATCAAGCTGGTTTCTATGAAGTTGGCAAGGAAATAGATAAGGGCCTGCATAGCTTGAAGCCATCAATGATGGTCCTGAACAATAGGCTCTGATTCTTCAAGGTGCAAGGTTCGCCCTTTTGGTAAACCAGGTACTGTGTGTTCTCTATTGTGTTTCTATAAGCCCCAACAATGACTTTTATCCAACTTTAATATTTATACAAATTATTTCCAGTTTGCTGTAATCCCCAGTTCTTCTTTTTGGTTTTCGATGTAGAAACGATGAATGCTTTTAAAGAGTTGAGAGAAAAAGCTAGATCATGTCATTTCCAGTGTCCAAACCAGCAGCAACAGAAGTTTATTCACAGAAGTATATCATGATGTCTTATTAGAATACGGGGGACACATAAGACGAAATCATCCCCCAATGGCCACATTTGTTCAATTTTATTATTTTATTTACATATATCAGTGGTGGTAGAGATGAACGTCTTTTCAAATTTCAAACACATTTTCTATCACCGAAGCAACAAAAATGCTAGGCATGCATGGACAAACACTAAGGCTCCATTTGTTTTGATGTAAAATCTAATGCAAAAAATGTTTTCGGTGGAAAATGGGGTTTTCCACGTGTTTGTTTCCATGTAAAATATAATATAGTGTAAAATGATTTTCCTGAAAGATAGCTATTTTCCGGAAAATGACTTACCATTGAAAATCCCATATGTCATTTTCCGGAAAATGACATACCATTTAAATGTAAGGGTGCAATTTGGGTCAGTTCGGTTTAGTTCGGGTTGAGGCCAACCCAATACTAAACCAAAAATATTTATAGTCAAACCAAACCGAACCAAATTGGAAAATAAATAAGAAAACCAGAACCAAAACCGAACCGAACTGAATTCCATGAAATCAATTTTGTTTGGTTTGATTCAAGTTAGTTCAACACATGCTTGTTCCCAAACGGAACCAGATTGAAAACCAAATGGAAAAAAAAAGAGAAAACCAAAACCCAAACTGAATCGAATTGAATTCCATAAAATCAATTCTATTTGGTTTGGTTCAGCTTAAACCGACACATGCTTGTGCTCAAACAAGGGTATTGTTTGCAATATCCTCAAAGTTTAAAGGTAAACTTTCAAATTTAATATATATTCTATTATATCTATATATATAATATATTAGGTTGGTTCAGTTCGGATTAGGCAAATATATGAATTTGGTTCGGTTTCGGTTTGGTTCTGTTTAATCGAGCATCCAACCCAAAACCGACCAACTTGGTTCGGTTTTAGAATTTTTGGACCGAAACTAAACCAAACAACTATCCACACCGAACCAAAGTCGGTTTGGGTCGGTTTTTGGGTTCGGTTTGGATCGGATAGAGTTGAACCCTTATTTAAATGTGTGTGTGTGTGTGTATATATATATATATAGTAAGTTTTTCTTTATTATTTTCATTTATTCCAAACATAAGAAAATGAAAAGTTCACATTTTCAACTCTATTTTCCAATGTCTGTCCAAACAATTGAAAAACTTTGATTTTCGTGAAAATATTTTCCAACGTAACTGTTTTCCAAAAGAAAACGTTTTACATCAAAACGAACGGAGCCTAACTATAGCCAAACTAAATGGTTTTCACCTCCAAATTCCACTTTTACCTCCATTCACGCACTGGTTGTTTGCTAGTACCTAATTAAGGAAATTATCGATTGGTTTGTCATTATGTAATAGCCCACTATCTACCTAAATAACTTGTGTCAATTCAAATACTAATAATGAAACCTCGAACCCTCTTGAAACAATATATGCCTATGGAAATTATCTGTTGGTCTGTCAATTCAGATCCTAATGAAACCTCCAATAGTCTTGAAATTGTAAGTCACATTTTGGCTTTCAATTGGGGCACACATTTCAAGACTTGGAATGAGTTACAGGGCTTGGAATGATTTCCAAGGGGTTGGAAAGCAATGGTTTGGTGAGTTAGAAAATTACTCACACTCTTAGGGGCTTTCGTGGGCATTATAGAATCTTGATTCTATTCGAATCTGATTCTATAATCAAGAAAGGGCATTTGATTGGGATTTTAAGGCTGAATTCTACAATCTAATGTTATAATCCAGCTGTTGTAGACACCCCAAATTGCACTAAAATATGAGAAAATAATAAAAATATATTCCAAGTTTAGTCCATGAAGTCTAACATTTATTTAAACTTCAAATTCTCAAGAAGCAATGGTGCATTGTACTGAATGTACAGTTTATTTCACTTATGTGTCCATCGTATTGGAAATACAGTTGCACTTCACATGTCGCATGTGAAGAACAGTTGGCATCCAGGTGGCATCTTGAAACTTCAACCG
This sequence comes from Buxus sempervirens, assembly GCA_947561395.2. Lineage (NCBI taxonomy): Eukaryota > Viridiplantae > Streptophyta > Magnoliopsida > Buxales > Buxaceae > Buxus > Buxus sempervirens. Next base: position 19,198,694 of record OX387182.1, read on the forward strand.
TTGTGCCACGTCAATAGCACACATGAGATGCTAACTGAATTGTTATAGTAGCATGTATACGATTTATTTTCATTAATTTGTTCTAACTGTATGTAGCATACAGTTTTGGCTAAACCGTATATAATATATGATTGCACCTTGTTCATGCATTTCCAGAAAAGCTCGAGATTCGAGCTCAATTTATCCTATATACCTCTCTAGGAGGCCTGATTTACTTTATTTGCCCTCCTAAATTCCTTAAATTCCTTCAATTCATGCTTTTGGCTTAAATATGAAGAATCTAGAATTTCTATTGTGCATGCCCTTAGGACTCTTTTGTCACTCATATCCTTTACAAATAGGGGGTCTCTCCTCAAGCAAAAGGCTAGAAAAATTGTGTTTAAGAGTTCATGAAGAAGAAGGGAAAATATAGCCAATTCCCCTCTCAAGCTTCCGAGACACTCGAGGTAAACCTCTAACTTTTCTCTTTACATTTCCTTTTTATGCTGGCATTATAATACCGCACTGTGGGGCGCATGGGAGTGCAAGCCTCCATTCGAGAAAATCGGGGGTTTTGGAGTCGCCACTGCCTGATGGGGTGCAGGCAGACACCTGGGTGCCTAGGTTTGTCTATTAGGCTAGTCTGCGGCTTGAGATTCTGTGTAGGGTCTCGGTTACGATCCGGGGAAGTCCGTAGGCACCCCAGTCTACCCCGTTGGATGACGGGTCCCACGGGTTTCCCTAGTTTGAGTCAACTTTTGTCCCTCTACTCACCCAATTCCTAAGTCCAAAACATGCACATTTTTGTTGGGTCTGGTGGGGACCACCAAAGTAGTGTGGGTCTTTTTTATTTGGTTTTATCTTGTTTTATTTAAGTGATCTGGGTCAGATAGGGTGGACCCCGTTCGAAGGCCCACTGATCCCCTGGTGGGTCAAGTATGGCCCACCTATCCCCTTGTTGGGCTTGAGTCTAACCCTAAAAAGCCCTTTGGGTTTTGGTCAATTTTGCTTGCTTTTATCTAGGGCTTAGATTAAGGATTAACTTAAGTCTTACTCTGATAGGCCGAGATGGTTTGTGGGCCCATTGGGTGGGCCACACAGTGGTTGCCTTATGCTTTGATTATCTTGATTAAATTATTCTCCAATTGGGCTAGGCATGGGATTGGGGCCCATGTCCTAGGCTTAGGCTTAAAGCCCAAGACTTCTTGGGTTAGGGCTTTGAATCCCTTCCCTTGCTTGGTTAAATGGGCTAAGTGGGTCCGATAGGGCCAAGCATGCAATCACGGCCAAACCACACTTAAACTATCCTACAAGTTCCAGATTGGGCTTGTATTGGGCCTCGGATGGTGTCGCCCGTTTCCATTAGGTTATTTGTCTTCTTTAGAGCCAAGTGTGTTAATTAGGCTTGGTGGGCCCCATTGGAAAGCCCACGAAAAATCAAGTTGGACCCGGGAGATCCAAGGCTTGTATTGGGTTTCCGGTCGACCCGGAAACCTTACTGGTTTTGTATGGTTCAATTAAAATATCTGGGGTAGGCTATGCTAGGACGCTCCTCCACCAATCTTCAACTCATCCGTCGGCAGCTTCAGTGCCTTAAAATTAGGCTAGCAGTACTCAGACGTTCCGCAGCCAATATCCGACTCATTTGTCGGTGGCTTTGGTGTCGCTATCTGGGGTAGGCTATGCCAGGACGCTCCTCCACTAATCTCCAACTCATCCGTCGGCGGCTTCGGTGCCCTACAGGTTGGACCAAATGATCTTGAAAAGATACAGATGGGTCTAATCTGAGCTCAAAGCCTTGGGTGTTCTTAGGTTTTGAACACTTGCTGGGTTTCACAATCTCAATGAGAAAGACGCAAACAAAGGACTTGGGGGGTCGCAGCAACCGGGAATTCTGCAATTTAGAGAGAAGAGATGCTCTGTCGAAGACCGAGTTGCCCGATTTGGGGACTTTAATTCAGTTCATTCATTTTAGATTAACTTCTTGTATTGTTAAGTTCAAAGCAGAGTATATGATTTAAAAGGAAATTCATGCTCAAATACATAATCAAAAGGAAGAGCCTGTCGGGGCTCACAGTACATCAATATGTTTATCAATTACAACAAAGCCAAAGTCTAGCCTACTCTCCCGTTCCGAATCCACATAAGCTGAATAGATATTGGAGTTGGCTTCCTACAGTTTGGCCACCCTATCCCTATATGTGTCAGGGGGTGGAACTGGAATGTCACTAGGAGTGACGGGTTGAAGAGGCGGAGGGCCGCCGTGGCCGAATTCCTGAGCCATCCACTATTCGTACTCTCGAAAGTGGGATTTGGAGAATATGTCCTCCTGGTGCACATGCAAAATCTTCCATTTTGCTAGCAGCCGCTGCCTCAACTCCTTCGTGAGTGGGCCAGTCAAATCGTCCATGTAATCCCTGAGCGAGATGGGGGTGTAGGTAAAGTTGAAGGTATCTCCAACTACATAGCATAGGTTAGGTCCATTAGGGCAAGGCACCTCCTATTCTTGAAGGCTAAGATGGGGGTGTAGGTAAAGTTGAAGGTACCCCACCATTTGATGTCTGTCTCTCCATTCAGTTGGAGAAAGTGGTTGAACCAGTCCTCACGAGTTGGTAGGTCTGTGTGGATCTTTCTTTGGGCCATTCATGTGATATTGTCACGGACTACCCCATAATGCGCACTGATGGGTTTTGTAACCATCAGGTGGCCTTGCAACCAAATGTGGAGAAGGGGAGTGCACCCTTGAAACCTTTTGGTTCCATTTTTAGACAAGGTTAGGTAATGAAACAATTGAGCAAGGATCTGTGGCATGATTCAGTGCCGTACCAAGAGTTGGTTTACAATTTCCATGATGGCCAAATTAATGGTGTTTCCCTCATCTCCCCCAGTTGGAAAGAAGATTTGCGACAGTACCATGAGGGTGAAGGTGATGTACCATACACGGGGTCTAACCTGCTTTTTGTTCCTTATCTTGTCAGCAAGGAAGGCTTTGGAGACCCTCGTGAATGACTTGTCACCTCCTAAGGTATGGAATTCTCCCCTCGGAAGGCCAAAGAAAATACAAGCTTCATTCTTGTAGCCATCTTTGAGATTTGGCTGGCCGGGTTCTCCACGGTCGCTAAATTAGAGGAATACGTCAAATTCCTCAATTGTGGGAGTCAACTCATTGGTCCCGAATCGAAACACTAATAACTGGGGATCCAAGAAAAGTAAAACTGCTTGTATTATATCCCAATTTATTGGCAAGTTTAGCAAGGATAAAGTTTGCCCCATATGGTATCGTGTTTCCCACTCAATTTTCTCATCCCCTTGGAGCTGTCTTGTTCAAGAGCAGATCCAGGGGGTATCCTAGGTGCACCTTTCTATCCTATGGAATCGGGTTCTCTCAGATGAGGACGAAGATGCCATGCTGACTATTCAACCGGAATTCCAAATCAATTTAAAGTTCCACACCAGAGCTCTTAATCAGTCTAAGGCATGTATAAAAGAGGGCAGAAATTAAATAAAAGGGATGAACATCACCATTGTTTCGCAATTTTCTTCAGAATTTGGCAAAGCAGTAAATAAATTAAAGACTAAGCATAATTTAAATCCAAGCACACAAGGTGTATGGTCCTAAAGGTTAGTGCCAATCAAGGCGCGACTCCTAGACATACTTGTGTAGGGAAGCACGTCTAAGTCCTGATCAGCCTTTTGTCTTTTATCTGTTTTTTCATCTGCTTTTGGTGTCGGACCACAGTAGAACTTACAACTTGTGAGCGAGGGCGCAATTTACATGATATTTATAAAAATCTGCAAGGAATTCATCTTTGGGCTGTTGAGAGCCCAAAAGAACGATACAAATTGCTTCCAAGGCAGGCAAGCTGAATTCCTAAGTCTAGGGTTTCATGCCCTTGTTTTGATCTAGCCTGCGTTCATCTGATCGTCTAATCTAGCCGGCTTTCATCTGCCCAAAAAGACCAATCTGGACTTAGAATGCTCCAAGTGGATTCAATGGGTCAAGGACAACGGCTCAAAGGACTCGATGCATGGATCTGGGGTGGTTCCCATGATCAAAGTTAAGTTTGATTCCTAAATTAGGGCTGAGGTAGCCCATAATCTAGGCTTTACTCAATTTGATGCAAAAGAAGCAAGGGTTGCTACCCCTAATGGACTCTTGGATTTTAAATTGATTTTAATCCTCTTGTATCATCATTCAAATCATATTCACTGAATCCTGGTGTATTCAGAAACAATAGGTGGGGAAGGATACCCAGCTCGAGACATTCGCCTATAGGGGTCTGGACTAGTACTAGACCCTCGCGTACCACGGCAAGAAACCAGTGGCGCTATAGGAATCCAGAAACCTGGGAAGATGGGTTTACCTTACTTTCCCCGGTAAGCCATGGGAGCGTAAGGCTAATACCATCCCAAAAGTCAGTTCATAAGAATCAGAAGGGTGGCTACTAGAGAGATCTAAGTTTTGGTAAAGAAGTGCAATATCTGAGTTCCATTCAAATAGGATCGGATCATTCACGCAGCCTCCCTCGTGCGTGTCACCCCCCGCAGTTTGTATTTAAAGCAATTTAAACCATCCACGGTGTGGAGGGTGCCCGTGTGTGCGTTTGGGCTGAGTGATGTGTCTAGCTGGGTGAGTTTGATCTGGATATTGACTAATAAAAGGGCTTCTTACTATCCCTATATAGTAAAGTGAAGAATTGGCATGCCAAACGATGCTCTGGAAGAGTCCTTAGGTAATTAGATGGGTCACAATGGTCTTGCTTAAAACCCAATTACCTTAGGCCATTATCTCGTCCTTTATGACAGAACTCCCTAGAATACGTTTCACGTGGATTCTACACTTTATTGAAGCAGGACAAAAGAGGCTCCCTAAATCAATCCATAACCCACTTAAGTTGACTTATTCTAACCATGGCTCAACTAGGCTGAGGAGTCCCCAGTGGAGTTGCCAAGCTGTGCGTACGTCATAACGTCGCACCGCGGGGCGCATGGGTGTGCGTGCCTCCATTCATGAAAATCAGGGTTTTGGAGTTGCCATTACCTGATGGGTTGCAGGCAGACACCTGGGTGCCTAGGTTTATATATTAGGCTGGTCTACGGCTTGAGATTCTGTGTAGGGTCTTGGTGTAACGCCCCGAACCCAGGTCAGTGCAAACCGGCACCCGACCCGAACCCGGTTCGCTACTGTAACATCCCGAATTCAGTTTAACAACCAAATCCGAGGTGTTACTGGCCCATATCAAATATACATCAAGAATATACCAGACTAAAGAATTAAATAATCCATTCAATTAATTAACTATCAAATTGCGCAACAAATATGTGCGGAAGTGTAGTCTAAAATCCTCAAAACAACATTTAGTTAATCATCAATATTAATATCAAAGTCTGGTAAAATAAAAGGATCACTATCTCTCTCATCTCTCTAATACATCAAACCAAATGAATAATAGTCTAATAAAAAATAACTAAGTCTATATCAATCCTCCACCTCAGACAATATTCGGGTAAAAGTAATCCTCCGATGAATACTCAGCTACCTCTCCCTGGAAATCACTATGATCCCCCTCTCGCATATCAGCTGAAAAATGAAATAGAAGTAAGGTGAGATATGAATATCCCAGTAGGTAACACATGCATGATTAAACAGTTAATACAAGTAAAATAACAGTTCATGCACAATTAAGCAATCTCGATTAAGCAGGCTCGTATAATCATTCGTATCATTCATGAATACAAAACAGTATGATCAACAGTTCTAAAGATGAATTTCAGCAAGTTCTATTATAAGAATACAATATCAGGATCAATATCATAATTCATACTTTGCTAGGATGCACTAAACAGTTACATCCGATCAATAGCTCAATCACATGCTTTCAGCATGTATACAATATTAATAACAAGTATTTATGATTTTAGTGTCATTGTAGGACTCACAAAGATAGATAAACCTTTTGAGATGACTCTCGACCAATCGCTATACCACCGTGCGGCTTAGGAGCAATGCTACTAATGATACTCAAGTCCCATGCAGCGCAGCTTAGACAAGAGCCGTAGTCACTGACTTATTGCACACGTACCCATCAGAGTTGGCATGTACCACCAGCATGCAGCACCAAAATCAATGCATGGAGATGGTCGCTTATCCACATTTACAGGGAATCCCCAGCGGCTCACTAGGGTGTCCCTTTAGACATAGGACCTTCCTAGAAAAACTAACTTGCAAAGGAAGTGCGTCGCACAAGGGAGAAATTCAACCCAAATGACATATCCCTCAGCTATCTAGCAACAACTATGGATCCATAACCAACTATGCCCACTAAACTCCAAAATTCCTTAAAATATAATATTTCTATAAGGGTTGGTGCTTAGTGGCATATAAAGGTTAAATTTTACATTTACTTCAATATTTGGGTCATTTGAGTTCTGAATTCTCTTTATGTAATTTTTCTGGTTTATAGTGTAATTTAAAAGATGTTCTAGTAATTAAATGATAGTTAGGTTTTCAAAAAACTAGATTTCTCAATTACTTTCAAAGTTTTGCAACTAATGTCCTAAATATCTTCCTAATTTATTTTTCTGTAAAACAGGGAATTAGATAATTTATTTTGGTCTTAAAACATCTTAATTAATCATTAAAATTTACTAAAAAATAGTTTGGAATTGAATCAGGTTCGAAATTACGAAAATTGGGAATTTCTGCATAAAGCGCCTAGGATCGCCTTGGCGGTCAAAGGTTGGTGGTAGTGCAATTTCGATCGCCGATGATAAGTCGTCTCGAGATCTTCAGTAGTCTAAGAATTTTAACTAGTGCCTAAGAGCGCCAAGGACCGCCGAGCACAGTAGAGGTTGGCAGTCCCCCAAAAACGAACAGAAACACTTTAAAAACGTGATTTTTCTCCTCCAATATCATTCTATCATACATATAACATTGTTATCAAACTAAATACATCAATATATCATGTAAAAACATGCTTTGGCAATTAAACGAACGTAAATACAAAAACAAACGAAAACAGTGTCACCTACCTCTTTTCCACTATTGTTTCTCCTTCTCTCTCTAAGCAGCAATACTCACAGACGTGAGATACTACCTGGACGATGAAGAACACAAACTAAGCGTCCTCCCTTCTTCCTCTTCTTCTCTTCTTCCTTAGTTGTTCTCGGCCGAGCGACTGTCGCTTGCAGCTGACAATACCAATGAGAATACAAACGTATATGTTTAGGTTATTAAACTATTATATATATTCCTTGATCCTACGTAGCTCACTTACACACTTTCCTATACACACTGCCCAATCAGAACACATCAACTTAAAATATGAATCATACCTCGATATCTCATGATTTGACGGTCGGATCTGCGTCCAACTCTGGATCTCCACTAATTATATCATCCCCTACATTAATAAAATATTTCCATCAATTAAAATTCCCAAAGATATTATTTATTAATTTATTTTATTATTTAAGGAAAATTCAGGGTTTTACACTCGGTTACGATCCGGGCAAGTCCGTATACACCCCGGTCCGCCTCGTCGGATGACGTGTCCAACGGATTTCCCTAATTTGAGTCAACTTTGGTCTATCTACTCACCTAATTCCTAAGTCCAAAACATGCACATTTTTGTTGGGTCTGGTGGGGACCACCAAAGTTGTGTGGGTCTTTTTTATTTGGTTTTATCTTGCTTTATTTAAGTGATCTGGGTTTGATTGGCCCACCTGTCCCCTTGTTGGGCATTAGTCTAACCCCAAAAAGCCCTTTGGGTTTTGGCCAATTTTGCTTGCTTTTATCTAGGGTTTAGATTAAGGATTAACTTAAGTTTTATTCTGGTGGGCGGGGATGGTTTGTGGGCCCATTGAGTGGGTCACACAGTAGTTGCCTTATGCTTTGATTATCTTGATTAAATTATTCTCCAATTGGGCTTGGGGCCCATGTCCTAGGCTCAGGCATAAAGCCCAAGACTTCTTGGGTTGGGGCTTTGGATCCCTTCCCTTGCTTGGTTAAATGGGCTAAGTGGGCCCGATAGGCCCAAGCTTGCAGTCACGACCAAACAACACTTAAACTATCCTGCAAGTTTCAGATTGGGCTTCAGATGGTGTGGCCTGTTCCCATTAGGTTATTTGTCTTCTTTAGAGCCAAGTGTGTTAATTGGGCTTGGTGGGCCTCGTTGGAAAGCCCACAGGAAATCAAATTGGACTTGGGGGATCCAAGGCCCATATTGGGTTTCTGGTTGACTCGGAAACCTTACTTGTTTTGTATTGTAACGCCCCGAATCCGGGTCATTTTTTTTTCTCATTTTGACTCGGATCAAGGCATTAACTTGTGGTACATTACAATCAGTTCAAATATAAGGAAATAAAGAACTAAGATTTATCAAAGTACTAGGAAGCTTAAATCATTTATTACGATTCCACTAAAATAAATATAGCTATATAGAATCACCCTACTCTTTTCATATGGAATTTCTAGACTTCAACCCACTATCTGTCTAACCCGTGGCGTCCTCTCCAAGATAACCTGAAAAGTAGAATATGAAGTAGGGTGAGATACAACTATCTCAGTAGGTAACACATGCATGCTAGAAACAGTTTATCTATAAAAGTAATCATTCATGCACGATAAAATAATCAGGTAGTCACGGTCGATAATAAGAACGATTAATCACCATATGAAACCAAAATCTAATCAGTGTTCGGAATAAAGAGAGTTTATTATGTAACTTTCGTTTCAATTAGAAAGGCAATGTAATATAAATCAAACTTTTTTGATTCAAATGTAGATCATGTCATTCATAATTAATAGTAAGTCTCAATCTGATAACAACATTCTCCCATGTAGGATACAATCACGTAACAATCACATCTACCCTACATGAGGTCTCTCCCGCAGGAGTCATCATATCTCACCCGCAGGTGGTCACATCTCACCCGCAGGTGGTCATATCTCACCCGCAGGTGGTAATCACATATATCTCCCTTGTGGGATGCAATCACATCGTGGTTACATCTCCCCCACAAGAGGTCACATCTCTCCCGCAGGAGGTCACATATCACCCCTATGGGATGCAATCCTATCAGGATCACATCTCCCCCAACAGGAGGTCTCATCTCACCCGCAGGTGGTCATATATCTCCCCTGTGGGATGCAATCCAATTAGGATCACATCTCCCCCAACAGGAGGTCTCATCTCACCCGCAGGTGGTCATATATCTCCCCTGTGGGATGCAATCCAATCAGGATCACATCTTCCCCAACAGGAGGTCTCTCCCGCAGGAGTTACACATCTCACCCGCAGGTGGTCACATATCTCATCCGCAGATGGTACAATCTCTTATAGCCATCATGGCATTCAGTCCACAGTCCAATTATATTTTCAGAAGGAAATTACCTATATAGAATCCTTGTAACCATTTCAAGTGAATTTGATCCTCTTTAAACCCCAAATTGTACTAAATCATAAAACAAGGTGGATAAATATCTAATATGAACCTTTTAGTGTAAATGGCCTTCAGGGACACATTAAGAATAATCTTAGAGAAGTGTTACAAGGGGTGGAAATCCAAATACCATATTTTATAATGATTTAGGGACTATGAATGTCATAAAGTTCTCAAAATACATTTTGGATGAGTGGAATGGTCTTAGGATCCCTAATAAGGTCACCATACCAATAATCAATCAATTCTAAGACAAAAAGTTTCGGACCCCAAAAATATTCCAAGTCTAGTTAAAAACGTTGACTTTTGGTATATAATTTTTCTAAACAAATCTACAAGGAGTTTCGAGCTCAAATTTTGGTTGTAGTCTATTGAAGGGTAAACACATCTCCTAGAATTTTATGGGCTCCTGAATCACTCATCTGGGTATTAAACCCAAACCGGGCTTTTTGATAAAAACCGGGATTTAGGCATGAACTGGAAAGTTGACTTTTTATTGGTTGGGAATTAGACCTTGGAAGTATTTTTATTGGTTCCAAATGGGGGGTAAAACCTTATTTACATGTAAAGATTTAAGTAAATAGAGCAATAAATACACAGGACATTTACTTAAATATCTTTCATGTAATAAGGGTGCTATGCGAGAGGCTTGGGTTGTCTGGGAAAGGGTTGGAGAAGAAAAGGGAATCTCAAAATTGCATTTTTTTGCTAGAGCGCCTAGGATCGCCTACGCGGTCAAAGGTCAGCGGTAGTACAAAATAGGTCGCCCGCAGTCCGTCTTCAAGCGGTCTCTGGCGTCGTAAATTTTATAACTAGCGCCGAGGATCGCTGAGGATCGCCGAGCGCAGAGAGGTAGGCGGTCTCCCAAAAACGAACATACGATGTTTAGAAATCTGATTTTTCATGTCCAGGATGATTCTAACATAATTATATGATTGATATCAAGCTAAATACATGTATATATAACACTAAAACATGCAATACAATCGATTAACCTCCAGAACACAAAACAAAACGAAAATCGGTGCTACCTACCTCCGTCCACTCAGATCCTTTCTTCTTCCAACCAGAGACTTCCTCTCCTCTTCGCAGGCAAGAGACGTTCTAGGAATGGTGAGAAACCAGAGATATTCCCTCTTCCTCCTTCTTCTCGGTCTCCCTTTCCCTCTCTCATTCTTCTTCTCTTCCGCCGCAACCTCCAAACTTCAACGCCCCAGACGCCCTACGAATGCAACTAAAATATTAAACCCTATTTTATTCTTCCCTGATCCCACGCATCTCCCTAGGGTCAGGTTCCATACTTATCCATCCATTAGACTTAATAAGGACCGTTAATCCACTCTTTCCTTGATATCTCACGATCCAACGGTCAGATCTGGGTCAAACTCCGGATCTCCTCTATCAGTGTGATCATCTATAATTATAATTAATATCCTTCAACAAAATTCTCCTCTCCTCGACTTCAGGTTTCAAATCAAGTATAACTACCAATACGCCATTATTACAATTACTAAGCTTTAAATATCATGGTTAATAGACAATCTAAACCCCAATTTAAATCTATTATTATTTCTCAAGTCTAATAACAAATTTTAATTAATGTATTTAATTATTTACCGATAATTAATGTGAATTGACCGAAATACCCTTCTCTTAATATTTTCACATCTACCCATTCAATTTCTTCCGAAATTTCCATGTTTATTCTCTTTGTCATTATTAGTCTGTTATACATCCCGAACGAATTATAAGTACCGCAAATCATTCCTTTATATTAAATCCCCAATTTATTTTGACAAATTCATTGACACTCCAAATATTCGTATTAAATTTTTATTTATTTATTTAGTGAAAATTCTGGGTTTTACATGTATGGTTCAATTAAAACAAGTGGGAAAATGAATTAGGGTTAAAAAAACTGGTTTTTTGAAATCATTGGGTGTATCCGAAATACATTTTCGGATATCAGCCGTATAGAGCTTATCCAACATGAGTTGTCGGATAAGCCCTAAAAACCTAATTTTTGGCTTTTTTTCCAGGGGGAATTGGTTTCTGGGCTTCTTGGGGCATTCCAGAGACTGTATGGGCCCCTGTGTGGGCCCACAGGAGTTCAAATGCAAGGGGAAGGCCCTATTTTTGCTATTTTTGGTTCCTTTGGAAACCAAAGAAGGAGGAAAGGCTAGGGGCCTCCCCCTTTTATGAGACAAGCTCAGTGAAGAAACAGGGACCTAAAGTCTCCCTGTTTCAGTGCTTGAAGGTTGCCACCCTCTCTTTATGGAGGGAAGAGAGGGAGAGACCCGGCAGGTCTTACCTCGGGCTTTTGGCCAAACCAAACATGCGTTTGAGTAGCATCCCCATCAACCCAGCAATATAAGACAAGTTAAATAGGTATTGGGACATGCTCAACATCAGTGGTGATAGGTAGGCTTGCTCATGCTTTTGTAAAAATGAAGTGAACCTAAAGAGGGAAGCTAAAATACTTTTCAAATGGAACATGCATGTGCACGTGTGTGTTCGTGAGGGGAAGAGGGGAACATGCAAAGCAAGGTAAGACAGCAACTAAAATGGGGAGGGGGAGGGGGCATGCTATTCATGTGTGGGAAGACCGACAATGACATGCAAGCCTATGACACGGAGCATATTGACAAGCATGAAAACATCATAAAATAACCTAAGGAGAAACTCCAAGAAGGGATAGGGGGGCTTAAAATGGGATACATTGGATGAGCAAGGAAGAGGGAACATGCTCCCCCCTATTTGAACAAAAATAGTAGCTAAGAAGAAAATAAAAAAGAAGAAGAAGAAAATGCATGCTTAAAGTGCTTCTTTATAGCCCATGATTGGTCCCTCCTCCCATTTCCGTGCGTGGTGGTTCCCTCTCACCATAGGGTCCCATTTTCGTAGCAAAATAAAGAAGCAAGTGGAGGGGAAATGAAGAGAGACATGCTAAGAGTGAAACAAGACAATACACTAATATTTCATGCTCACAACCCATTGATATTCACATATGTTAAACAAAACATGATGGGAAGACATACCTTGGGGGTTTGAGGTCTCCTTGAAGTGAGCCGAGATCCCTTGAAGCTTCAAAAGTTGCTGGAACACCTCCACTTCAAGCACCAAGCACTTCTTCAAGCTCCTTTTCCAAGTAAAAGTGAAGGAGAAGGGAAGGAGAGGGGGTTAAGGAGGGTTTGGGGGTGATTTAGGGGTTCAAGGAGGCAATGGGGTGGTAGGGGAGAGGATTTCGAGCAAAGGGGCAAGGGGGACAAAGGCCAAGAACTAGCAACCCTCGGCCAATGGGGGCTACTGCCCCTTTTATAGGCAAAAATTTGTATCCGACAACACAGGTTGGATACAATAAGTATTATGTATATCCAAAAATATATTTCGGATATATAACTTTGTTTGTATCCCAAATACAATTTCGGACACAAATAGGTCCCATCAAAATCATTTTTTCGTAGAAAATCTGTCAAAAAATCCTGACAAAATATCGGAAAAACTTTTTGTATCATACACAGAAATATGTATCCAAAATATTTTTTCGGATCATTTTAGTAAATTACAAATTTGCCCCTGATTTGACGTTGATTTGATTGATTGGACTGGATTTGCTTTTGATGAGCAAATTAGGATTTTCCGATTTTTTTAATTATTTTAAGTCATAAAATCCAGATATTTTGAGAAAAATATTATTTTATTCGAGATATTTTTATTGGCTGTCCTTCTGTTCTTTTTCCGCTACGTAGTAGGTTTCTGCCCATTTGCCACGTGGGCAACTTCTGGCAATTCTGCCCTAGAGCCTGAACTGCTCATAACTCTCTCATCCGGTCTCCGATTCTAGCATACTCAGTGGCGCCGGAACCGAGTCAAGATCTTCTATCCACTAGGATAGTGTATTGCAGCAAATTCAAGTTTTTAGCAAAAAGCCGAAGCTGCATACGGAATCTTAATTTGCTCATATCTCCTTGGTCCGGACCCCGATTCTAGAAAATTCAATTGTGTCGGAATCGTGTCAGCATTTCATTTCTTTTGGAACAGAAGTAGCAGTTAATCTAGGTTTGAGCATAAAGTCAGTTTCTGTTCCCCCTGGACTTGCTTTGCCCATAAATCCTTCATTTGGACTCTGATTCCAGCAAACTTAGTTGCGTTGGAATCGTGTCGGAATTTTCTATCTATCGGGATGAGGCAAGGTAGCCAACTAGCACTTGATCAAAAAGTCAACTTTTTTCCCCTAAGGGCTTGACTTTTCAGTTAAGGTTTTCATTTTCAGCACTTCTGAGAGGTGCAAAAATGAGGTAATTACACTTTCAATTCAAGTACCCTCTCGTCTTCTACTTTTCTGTAGTGTAAGGCTTGGGTGTGTCTGAAACTCCAAACCATGCATGGTTTAAAGTACCTTAAGCCACCTCTCTAGCCATAAAATGTGAAGAGACTGCTAGGGTATGGGATGGAACCTTAGGCTTAGAACCTATTTGCTATATTTCTTCTTGATTGATTGTTGTTTGTGTGTGTTTTTGCTTCAAAGTGTGAAAATTCATAGATCTATGCTGTTCATAGCATTTTATCTCAATTCTCTCCATAAAATTTTATTTCCTACATACTTTTGTGCACACAATCACAAATTTTCTTTAATCTAGGCATGGATTTTGGATCTACCATGCTCAATATGGTAGATCTGAGATTTGAGCCTTATATCAACATCTCAGGACTTTTTTTTATCTTGATTTTAATGGTTTTAATGTTTTAGAGAGGACCTCATGGTCTAATCACTCTCAATTTGAGCTAATCTCATGCAAATGTGGGTTGATTTGGCTTTCATTCTCCACATAATGAGAAATCTGAGCCAAATCCATGCCCTAAATGTTTTTTGAATCATCCCTATGATATTTCAAGTATTTTCAAATTAGATTTACAAAAGTATGTGCACTTGTGCACGATTTTTGATTTAATTTCATTCTATGTTCTCAAATCTGGACAGAACCTGTGCCCTATCTTGTACCAATCATAACTTCATCATATGGATGAACTTTTAAATGATTCTAGTGATATATGAAAGGTGAGGAAGTCTAGTATAATCCTGTAAATTTTGAGCAATTTATATGAAGCTGATTGTTCACATCATTTAATTGAAATTGGTGAGTCAGATTTACCTAGTTTGCTGTACTTGTCACTTTAATTGAGCACCAAAGGCTCATATTAATTTCGATTTGAGTGATATTTAATTTTTGAATTTTCCTTTATAAGTCTACTTTCAAATCCAATTAATTTCATAATTTTCAACTAGAATTGAGGTCTATGTGCTTGATTGACTTTATACTGCTCATTAGCAGTTAACAAGGTCAATCTGTGGTTGAGTTGGTATGTTTTCAAGGACATATAGGTTTCATAGAGATCAATTAAAGGCTGAGGCCTATGCCACTTGAAAGATGGTGTTTCATACTTTATTCCTACAAATTTTCAAGGATTTATATGGAGCCGAACTCTACGAATAGACTTGTGAAGTAGGCCTGATCACCATTGTTACTATGGCAGATCAGCAATTTGTAGCAAGCATATCTCTTGTTTTTAATCAGATTTGAGTGAAACTTTTGTTGAGTCTTTTAAAATTTCAAATGAACTTGATTTTGCTCAATTTGAGTTTGAATTGAATGAGTTATGGTTGATCAAACGTATACAGTTCAAATAGCTCATAGTTCATTGGTTTTCTCCAGATTTGATCTGATTTTCTTTTCCTCCATTTTTGTTTTGATTTTTGCTTTGATCATGAAGTCCTGAAAGTAATATATCCACAGAGCAAGTCTAGAATCAATTGGACAACTCATGTGGAGAATCACACATGTATGTGCTCACTTTTACTTATTTTTGAGTGATTTTGTTATGCAAGCAGAAGTTCCCCGGTGGAGTGGGATCAGAAAGATCAGACTCGATTCAATCGATTTGGTCTTGGTTGGCCTTAATCCAAGACCAAACTGAAATTTCTGAATAGCAACCCAAAACTAAACCAAACCAATCTTAAACCTAACTTACCTAACCCGAAAACTAAACCAAATTTGAAATGAAAAACCGCAACTCAAACTGAACTGACCAAGACCTTGAATTTGGTTTGGATGGTTTGGGTTAAGCCAATTTCTTTCAAAATTTCAAATTAAAATGAAATCTCAACTTCAAGCCATAAGCAAATAATTTTTGTACATTTCAAAATTACAAATTGGGTTTTAAATATCTGCAATGTCAAGTCTATCAATTGATTATTAGATGTCTTCTGATCAATAGTTACAAGTCTTTGAACAAGGCTCTTTAAGCAAATATTTTCTGTTTAATAATGTTTACAATTTAATAAGGTTTAAGAGTCCATAGATGGCTTGTTACAAGTCTTTTAACGAGGTTTACAAGTCTTGTAACTATTTAACTATTAAATCAATTCTTACAAGTTTTCTAATCAACTGTTACGAGTTTTCGAACAACGTTTACAATAAGATGCGAAGGGCATTGTGGTTCATGAATTGTAAGAAAGATATTTGTTTGTAAAATTTTCTAAAAAAGCATCTCTATTCTTAAATTATAAAGGATTTTGCAACTGAAACTAAATTATTCTTGAAAAAGTATCATTAAAAATTGGTTTTCCCCCTAGTTGTTCGAGTGTAGCCCTTTAGGGAACAACTTGGATCAATTAAAACCAAAACTGAATCGGTCCAACCCGACTTTGGGTTTGTTTGGTTTGGGTTATATAGTCTTTAGGTAGGTTTTGGTTTTAAAAATAGAGAACCGAATTTGTTTGGTTTAGTTTTGGGTTGAAGGCTTGGGTTAACCGAACCGAACCGAATCAGACCAAAATATAATAATATATATAAAATATACAATGATAAAGTTGTAATAATAAAATATAACTTATAAATTATAAGTTATAAAATAATGAATAAGATTATTATTTTATAAATCTTTGTAGTTAATTATTAAATTGATTCATGAGCTCAAAAGTGTGATCCAAAACAATTAACATATGACTTGGGATTCTAAGTTCTTTGCTCTATCTTATGTATGCATGTGAACTACTTAAGGGATTTGACCGCATGTAAGTGATGATTGTTTAAATTTGTTGTATATTCTTTAAATTTTTTTTGTTTTTTGGGTAAAAGTGGGAATCTCTTTCTTGATAATAGGTTTTAAGTATGGGAAAATGACCCAAACCGAACCGAATTTTGCAATGCGCTTTAGTTTGAGTTGGGTTACGGGTTTTCTTTAAATAATCGATTCAGTTTTCGGTTTGCGTATTTCGGTTTTGAAATCGGTTTGGTTCGGTTTTGGGCCGACCATCAGTAACCTTGGTTTGGTCTTAGGTTGAGACCAACCCGAACCAAACCGCATTGAATTGCAGCCCTAGCCCCTATTACCATGGCTTATGTCTTTATCAAAGGAATCAATCTCTTTTTTTTTTCTTGAGGAATATTCTTGAAAAGATCCCTAAAAAATTATGCTATTTGGAGTACGAAGTGTGAAATCGTATTCTACGAGGTCAACAAAATATAGACTTAACTTCGATAGAATAAAATAACTAATACCAATACACTTGGGAAAACGTGAAATTTTTTAATATGAACTTAAGCTGGTATACATTGTTTGTGGCATCTTGACGTGTGCCAATAGAATGCTTAAGTGAATGCAACTTAATGAAAACAAAATAGCTCTTATTGGGACCTGCAAACACTTATCGAAATCGTTGGTGAATGCCCTAGATCGTATAAAAACCGCTTAGGATTTCATTTCAGTCTGCAGTCCTTCATTTCCTCTTGATTTGGGGTCTGAGGGAGGTTTTCTTCTCAGTTTTGAGTTGCAATTTCTAAAGGCCTACTTCTTTAGCTTCTTTTCATCCTTCCAGGTAAATCATTTCTCACTTCTGAATCTCTTCACTCAGAGTTTTGGTAGTTTGTAGTTCTCAACTGCTCCTCGTTTGGGTTTAATTTGTCTCATGTTTGCTGTGCTCTTTCTATGCTATATCTAGGTGCTGATATGCAATTATTGATCATTATTAATTTATATGTTCTATTTAAAAACACATTTTTATGCATTTTATAGCAAAACCGGATCAAACCCGACCGTCCTGTTACCAGCCCAATAGGGGCAGATTATGGTTTGGTATTGGCTAAACCTTTATAGGTCGGGTTCGGGTTTTACCAAAATCATTTCCAGATGCCAGCTTTTCCCATGTAACGATAATTTCTTTTACTATTTTGTTCCAAGTAATGTCCTCAAAATAAAATATTTTATGATATTCTTCAGCAAAATATAAGGGATGAATTGCAATCCAAAAAAATAATTGACTGATCTTATATGCGAGCCTCCCCATACAATCGGGAAAGGTGGATGAAAAATCAGGAGGCCGATTGACAGAAACACAAGAATAAGAACTTAAAGCAAAGTTTGCCAAAGAGTCTGCCACAAAATTAATTAATTAGATGCCCTGAATATGTGTTGTTGGAATGAAAAAAACTCAAAAAGATGGCTTAATATATACTTTGGCTTCTGCAATGATATCTGAAACTGTCCAAGGGATCTCAGTTGAGTCTTCATTCATGAATCTGGAGGTACATACATTGAGTACTTATTGGCCTCAAGTTTTTAAGAAATGATTCTTCTGTTAAAAGAATTCTCCCACGCGTAAGGAAAAGTTTGGCAATCTGGCTTAAAATGAAACTGGATGGACCTTCAGCTTCAAGCTTTAGGAGTTCTGACACTAGAATGACAATGGTGAAAACCCATTACCTCCCTTCTAGCTTCTGAAAATAGAAAATACCTCCCCTGACATATCTGATATGACACTAAAATCCTTTCTGGTTTTGTTATCTGTTGCATGCTTGTTGCATGCGTCTCCCTTGTGCTCTAGTGCAATGAAATTTTGGATATTCGTTGATGAGAATTCACCATTCTTTAAGTTCAAAAATTTTAAGATCATGACATTTTTTAAAATAAAAAAGAAGTTAAAGATTTAAAGATAGTAATAATCAATCTAAAAAATCATGAATGATGAGTTTTTTTTTCTCCCTTTTTTTTACTTTAAATTAAAATAATGAGTGATAAAATGATCAAATTGCTACTTTTATTGATTTTACACTAAACAGAGGAGGTGCATGCACTCTTGTATGTATTCAGTAGTTAATGTGAGACTTTTGGATTATTGTTTTTTATTAATAGTTATTGATAAGATAGGAGGTACGTAGTTTTTTTTAGTAGGGATAAAGGAGGCTACTGTCATTTTAAAATTCTTAGGGGTGGAATTGCTAATTGTCAATAACGAAAAAAGAGGTATGTGCAATTTGTTCAAATCTAATAACGGCCATCAGCAAACTTTAGAATCTGAAAATTTCAAATATAGAAAACAAAAATGTTGTTTTTCAATTTTTCGTTTAACATGACTTCATAATTTCTCCCTTGTCACTCTGCTTGCTTCTTTTATTGCCTTATAGTTTATATGGTAGAATTTGTCTTCTATTATTTGATTTCTCCCTTGTCTGAAGAGGGTTACCACATAAAAATTTGTCTTCTATTATTTGATTTGTTCTAGTCTTTTTTTTTTTGTTCTTGACTATTTCATTGCTCTAATTGATAACCCTACAGTACTACAACATTGCCATAAAGTAATTAAGAAATATTATTGCAGAAGAAAGAGAATATGGGAGAACAATTCAGGGCCACTTCAAGCGTTGAACAAGGGAGACAAAATACTTGTAAAGCTGGTCATGTTCTAGAAATACTTGAAGAAAAGATGGAACGTATCAAATTGAACCGTGCAGAATCAATAGGGGAAAGCTCGTGGACCATCTTCCGTTTCCCCAAACCACTCAAAGATATAAGTATGATGGCTTGGCAACCTGAGATGGCAATTATAGGTCCTTACCACAGGGGCGACAACTTGCTAAGCAACAGGATGATTGAAAGACAAAAGGTGCGATATTTAAGGTCAATGGTAGATCGTGGATGTGGACTCAGTACATTTGTGGATGCCATCAAAGAATTAGTTGAAGAGGCTAGACTTTGTTACTCGGAGCCTCACAGGGAGATGGAAGACGATGCTTTCACAGAAATTCTTATACTTGATGGTTGTTTCCTCATTGAGCTTTTTATTAGAACCGAGAAACTTGAGGAAAGAGATACAGAAGTCGACCCAATCTTCGAAATGCCATTTGTTATGCCAGTTCTTTTAAGGGACCTCCTTAAGCTCGAGAATCAATTGCCGTTCTTTGTCCTCCAACGCTTATTTGATCTTTCCGGGCTTCAATGTTATGTGGGTTTTTCCTTGAACCAGCTTGCAATCAAATTTTTCAACAAAGCATTGGAAACTTCGAAGTATGAACTTCCGGAGTGCCAAAAGGGGGAATTCCAGCATTTACTCGACCTATTCCTTTCTTGTTTCACTTCACAATTTCAAGCACGAGAGTATGAACATGTTGTGGACGTGCAAGCCCCACCACCAGTACAAATGATTCAATGCGTGAGAAAGCTTCGTGACTCCAAAGTCAAGTTCAAGCCAAAGAAAAATATTAGAAGTAACTTCTTGGACATTACTTTCAAGAGTTGTTGTTTCCATGGTGTGTTAGAGATCCCTCCTTTGGTTATTGATGACTTCACCAGTTGCGTCTTCATAAACGCCATCGCCTACGAACAATGTCGTGGATTTAGCTCTCGTCACATCACTAGTTATGCTGCCTTCATTGATTGTCTCATTGACACTCCGGCTGACGTTCATTTTCTTTTTGAAGATAAAATTATCACCAGAATTTCTGGGAACGAGCAAAATGTGGCGGGCTTCTTCAATGCTCTTGGCAAGGCCATTGTGCTCGATCCTACCAATTGCTATCTCTCTGATCAATTCAATATGGTTGACGAATATTACAGGAGCTGGTGGGCAAGCCTGATGCGTACTTATTTTCGTACCCCTTGGTCGTTTCTCTCAGCCTCATCTGCTGTTATTCTCCTCCTCCTCACAGTGGCCCAGACCCTTTTCTCCATTCTTTCTTATATATACCATTAATTGGTCTCTGATAAGATTAATATATTTTGTTTCACCCTTAATTTCTATATTTCTGTTGGGATTAGTTGTTTTAATTTGTTTTAAAGTAATAGCTGCTCAGTTTACATATGTGCGTGTCTCTGTATGTTTTTGTTGTGGTGAAGTCCCACCACTTGTGAATGATTTACCTAATACTTTGATGTTCAAACAAACCAACAAAGTAATGATAATACACCAAAGCACACAAACAAAGTGTAAACTAGCCACTAAGTGTGTAAGAAACTGAAATAGAAGCACAACCACAAACAAGAGAAGAGATTTAACGTGGTTCGGCACTAAAGCCTACGTCCACGGGCAATCCGGCAAGATGGAACTCCACTATCAATGCAAAAGATTACAACAAGAGAGGATTTAGAAGACTTACCTCTCTACAAGCTTGACATATAAAACATTCACCCAGTCCCCCAATATGTAACCTTCCACAATATGTTTGTAACCCCAAACAATTATGAAAGAACCCCCAAATAACTTGGAACAAACCTTGCAAGAGATGGGATGATGAAAACCCTTGTCTCTTCTTTTTCTCTCTCCTCTTTTTCTCACACTCTCTCTTAATAGAACCCCATCTAGTGTCTTATAACCCACATGAGAGAGCCCCTCTCATGTACCACACTAATGGTATATAAACTTTATTGCTACTATTTACATGAATACCCTCATATAAAGTAACAAGTCCCAAGAAAACAAATAGGCATACAGAGAAGTGATTTTATATCACCTCTCAACAATCTCCACCTTGATAGAAAATCACCTTGCCATTGCCAAATCCACCAACTCACCTTGGCATGATGCTTAGAGAAGTTAAGCTCCACTCCAACTTCTCTAGGGTCACTATTTTAGTCAACATGTCGGCTAAGTTCTCCTTGGTTCCAACCTTTAAGACTTGAATCTTCCCATCTTCAATAACTTCCCGCACATAGTGATATTGGACACTAATGTGCTTAGTTCTTCTATGATATACCGGATTCTTAGCCAAACAAATAGCACTCATGTTG
Source organism: Buxus sempervirens (assembly GCA_947561395.2). Taxonomy (NCBI): domain Eukaryota; kingdom Viridiplantae; phylum Streptophyta; class Magnoliopsida; order Buxales; family Buxaceae; genus Buxus; species Buxus sempervirens. Next base: position 19,220,180 of record OX387182.1, read on the forward strand.
TCGTAAAACAACTCCATGGGTTTTGGACTTAAACCAATCTCACCCATAAGATCTTGAAGCCACACTGCTTCTTTGCAAGCCTCCGTTAATGCCATGTATTCGGCTTCGGTACTAGACAATGCCACCGTTGCTTGTAACTTTGACATCCAATTAATCGAACCATTTCCCAAGCAAAATACATACCCGGTAGTAGACCTTCCTTTGTCAATGTCATTAGCATAGCTTGCATCAACATGTCCATGCATTTGTCTTAAATCCTTACCATATGTGATGGCATAGTTACTAGTGCCTCTCAAGTAACGAAGCACCCACTTAGCGGCTTCCCAATGTGCCTTACCCGGATTAGCCATGAACCGACTCAAAACTCCAACCGTATAGGAAATATTCGGCCTTGTACATATCATAGCAAACATTAAGCTCCCTACAAGACTAGCATAAGGAACTTGGCTCATTTTTTTCTTTTCTTCTTCGGTCTTTGGACATTGTTCCAAAGATAACTTGAAATGAGGTGTTAGTGATGTCTTCACAGGCTTAGGCTTGTCCATGCTAAACCTTCCAAAAACCTTCTCAATGAACCGCTCTTGTGAGAGTGACAAAGTCCCATTCTTTCTATCCCTTGTAATTTCTATCCCAAGGATATGTGTAGCCGGCCCGAGATCTTTCATCTCAAATGCCTCACTCAATTGTGCCTTTAGCTCTTGAATCTTAGACTTATCCTTACCTACAAGCAACATGTCATCAACATACAAGACCAACATCAAGTAAGTGCCATCTTCAAGTACCTTCATATAAACACAATGATCATATTGACTTCTTTCATAACCAAGGCCCAACATGAAGGAGTCAAACTTCTTGTACCATTGTCTTGAAGCTTGCTTCAACCCATACAAAGACTTGTTAAGTTTACACACCAATTCTTCCTTGCTTTCTTCAATGAACCCTTGAGGTTGCTTCATGTAAACCTCCTCCTCAAGGTCACCATGCAAAAATGCGGTTTTCACATCCATTTGTTCAAGCTCTAAATTAAACATAGTAACTAAAGCAAGAACCAAACGAATAGAAACAAGTTTAACAACCGGTGCAAAGACTTCAAAAAAGTCAATACCTTCCTTTTGAGAAAATCCTTTTGCAACTAACCTTGCACGGTACTTTGTAATCTCTCCATCCTTGCCTTTCTTGAATTTATAGACCCATTTGCACCCAACCGCTATTCGCCCCTTTGGTAGTTCCACCAACTCCCAAGTTTTGTTCTTGTGAAGTGCAGTCATCTCTTCACCCATAGCTTGCTTCCAACTTGTAGAGTCACTACCATTAATGGCCTCTTCAAATGTGCATGGTTCACCATCTTCCGTGATTAAAGCCCTCATTGTAATAGGATCAACACAATCTTGAAGTCTTGATGGTAAATGCCTTTCACGTCTTGGACGTTCTTGAGATAGTGGTGGTTGTAGTTGTTCATGTTGCCCATTATCTTCTTGAGCTTCAACATCTCCATCAACCACTTCTTCATTAGGAGTTACATTTTCCGGAATAAAACCACCCGGAATAACTTCAAATTGCTCTACCTCATTTTGACCTTCTTCCTTGGTAGGCTCCAAAGTCTTGTTTAGCATTCTCGATTCATCAAAATGAACATCACGGCTATGAATTATTTTACGAGAAACCGGATCCCATAAACGGTATCCTTTAACATTCTTTCCATATCCAACAAAGATGCACTTTCTAGACTTTGGATCTAATTTATCCCTTTGACAACTAGGAATCAATGTATATGCATCACATCCAAATATTTTAAAATAGGAATAATCACTAGGAGTTCCATGCCATACCTCTTGAGGTGTTTTCTCTCCCAACGCCGCCAAAGGTGATCTATTCACAAGGTAGCAAGCCGTGTTGATAGCTTCCGCCCAAAACTCCTTATCAAGAGCCGCATTGCTTAACATACACCTTGCACGTTCCACCAAAGTTCTATTCATACGCTCCGCCACCCCATTTTGTTGAGGGGTTCTAACAACGGTATTATGCATGACAATTCCTTCATCTTTGCAAAAATTGAGGAAAGTATTGTTCACAAATTCTAAACCATTGTCAGTTCTAATCACCTTGATGCTTCTTCCACTTTGTTTCTCCACCTCGGCTTTGAAATGCTTGAATGCAATGAAAGCTTCATCCTTTGTCTTCAAGAATGTCACCCATACCCTCCTTGAATAATCATCAATGAAAGATATGAAATAAGATGCACCACCACGTGATTTAGTGCGAGATGGACCCCACAAATCCGAGTGAACATAATCAAGTATGTCTTTGCTAGTATGACTCCCAGCCTTGAAGCTTCTCCTATGATGCTTGCCATAGACACAATGCTCACAAAATTCTTTATCACCAAAGCACATCTTAGGAATAAGTTCCTTTTTCATCAAGATGTCCAAACCTTTTTCACTCATGTGACCCAACCTTCATGCCAAAGCCGAACCGGATATTCATCATGGTCAACCGCCACTTGTGCACCATCTACAATTGTGCTTCCAAGCAATTTATACAAGTTTCCAACCCGGATGCCTTTCATAACAATCAAAGCACCCTTAGAAACTTTAATCACTCCACCTTGTCCGGTGTACTTGTAGCCACAAGAATCAAGTTCCGATAGTGAAATCAAGCTTTTTTTCAAATCCGGTACATGCCTTACATTTTCAAGTGTTCTAACATTGCCATCAAACATCTTGAGTTGTACCACACCAACACCCACAATATGACTAGTTGAGTTGTTCCCCATCAAGACATATCCACCATCACATGGCTCATATGAGCTAAACCATGACCGATGTGGACACATATGATGAGTAGTAGCTGTGCGCACCTGATTTCAGTCGCACGACGAGGCGCACGCAAAACGATGCATGCCTCGGGATTTGTTTGGAGTCGCCACTGCCTGATGAGGTGCAGGCAGACACCTGGGTGCCTAAGTTCTACTAAGGCTTGGTCTGCGGCTTGAGATTCTAAGTAGGTTCTCGGTTGCGGTCTGGGGAAGTCCGTAGACACCCTAGTCCACCCCGTCAAGTGACGGGTCCCATAAGTTTCCTTGGTTTGAGTCAACTTTGGTCTCTCACCTGATTCCTATTCCAGCATTCAAATTTGGTTAAGTCTGACGGGGCCGCCAAAGTGGTGTGGGTCCCTTTACTTGATTTTATCTTTTTATCTTTAAAGTGAGACGAGTCTGAGTGGGCGGGCCCCGTTGGAAGGCCCCTGGATTCCTTGGTGGGCTTTGTTGAGCCCACGTGTCCCTTGTGGGCCTCAGTCTAGCCTGAGAGGCCCTTTGGGCTTTGGTTCAAATGAATTGATTTTACTTTAATGTTTTAAGTTCGATTATTTAAATGGATTTCATGCCAAAAGTGGGCCGGGATTGCTTTGTGGGCTCTTGAGTGGGCCCCACGATTGGTTGCCAAGTGATTTTAATTATTTTGCTTAATCAAACCAAAATGAGCCAGGTATTGGGCTTGGGGCCCTTTACCTAGGCTTGGGTTTGAAAGCCCAAGACTTCCTGAGTTAGGGTTCTAAAACCCTAAGTTGGTTGGGTTCATGGGCTTAGTGGGCCCGATAGGCCCTACCCGTGGTCTCGGCCAAAACACAACCTACTTTAAGCATGCATGGCCCCAAATAGGGCTTGGGTGGGCCTCAAGTGGTCCGGCCCACTCAAATTTCTTATTTATCTTAGTTAAGCATGAATAAATTGGTCGGGCTTGGTGGGCCCCGTTGGAAGGCCCACCGGGAATCAATTTGGACCGGGTCGGTCCATGGCCCATCTTGGGTTTCCGGGTGACCCAGAAACCCTACTGGTTCACCCGGATTTGATCAAACAATTCAAAATATTGTACAAAATCATAAAAATGGCAAAAACACATTCTGGCAGTGTAGCCGGCCTGAGATGCCGGTTACACATGGGTCTCTGTGTATCCGGCATCTCTTGCCGGCTACACACAAGCTTATGTTGATCCGGCCTGAGTTGCCGGATCAACCTGCAGAAACCAAATTTTCGGATCTCTGCAAGGGGGTCGGGTTTTTTAGCCTCCCAGGGTGTCCCAGAGGTTGCGTGGGCTCCTGTGTGAGCCCACATTGGTTCGGGTGGTGAGGAATCACCTCATCTTGGTCACTCTTCGGGGTTCCTTAACAAGGACAAAGGGGAAAATGGAGGGGGCTTCCCCCTTTGATCATTCCCTTGGGTGGAAACCAGCAGGGGAACAGAGGTCATGTGCCTCTGTTCCGGTTGTTCACGGTCACAAACGGCAACCCAACATGCATGGTCACAACAATGCTCATGTGCACGAAAGTAAAAAAAAGAGACAAATACATCACATGCTGCTCAAACCACAGCCATGCAAGACCGAATCACGCCTAGCTAAAAAGGTGTCTACAGAAGGGAGTAGGGGGGTTACATAGGGGTTACATGGGATCATAACATGAGGAAACATGCTTCCTCTTAAGATACCAAGCACATGTCAAAACAGTGGCAAGAAGAGAACAACACATGCTAACATACCATGAAGACAAATTTATGCTAAGGAAGAAAGCAAGCTGGGCAAACTCTTTAGAATATGCTCATTTTAATATATGTACAATAAAATGTGAGGAGGGATCTTACCTGGGGGTTCTTGAACCCCGGAGTTGTGTAGAGAACTTCCTTGAAGCCGGAGTAGTTGCTGGAGCAGCACCTCCACCCACCAACCGTGGCTTCTTCTCCTTCTTCAAGCTCTTGAGTGAGGATGAGAAGGGGGTGGGGGAAGGGTAAAATGGTCTTTAGTGAAGTGGTTAGCTTTGGGGAGCAAGGAGGGGCCAAGGGAGGAGGTCTCGAACCAGTGGAGGTGGAGAAGAAAGGGGTGGAAACCAGAAAAAATCAGCCAACCCCGGAAATGGGGCTAATATTGCCTTTTTATAGAAAACTTAATGTATCCGGCATTTAATGCCGGATACACTAAGGCCTCCCTTTATCCGGACTTCAAGTCCGGATACACTAAGGCTCCTTTGTATCCGGACTTGGATTCCGGATACAAAACATAATCATTTGAAAATTAAATGCCGCCGCGAATTTGTCGGGCGATCGGCGCGGATCTCGCGTGAAAATCTTCTTGTATCCGGCCTTCAAGTCCGGATATACACAAGGGTATGTGTATCCGGTATATTTGACCGGATACAAATCAAAAAATTATGGATTTGCCCTTCGACTTGACCGATTCGACCGATTTGACACTTTTGGATATCTACGGATTGCCCCCTGCGAATTTTGGTTTAGTCCCTGAGATATTTGATGATTTTTGGATATTTGAGATTTAGTTCCTGAGATATTTTGCTGCATTGGCTGCCACGTGGGCAGTTCCTGCGCCACGTGTGCAGTTTCTGGTTTTGCTGCTCGGAAACTTCGACAGCTCATATCTCCTTCATCTGAACTCCGATTTGAGCAAACTCAATTGCGTTGAACTCGTATCGGAGCCCTCTATTTAATGACATAGGGCTAAGCACTTGGCACGGGGTTCGAGGAAAAGTCAACTTTTGGCCTTCCCTCAAGTTTGACCACCCACAGAACCTTCATCCGGACTCCGATTCCAGCAAACTCAGTTGCGTTGGACTCGTGTCAGGATTCCCTATCCAATGGTATAGGGCAAGGTAGTCAAATTTCACTTGATCAAAAAGTCAACTTCTTGTCCCCTTGGGGTTTGACTTTTTGCCAGGGTTTTTATTTTCAGCACTTCCAAGGGTGCAAAAATAAGGTGCTTACAGGCGGTACCAAGAACCCAATTTTGATGATAAATAGGACTACTACTAGCCATAAATACCTCATCTTCAATGGACCCGGATATTGATTCTTCCACTTGATTGGCTTTACTTTTGGTCTCGCCTTCATTCTTCTCTTTTTCATATTCTTTACTTGAGTTGGAACCCTTGCCTTTTCTAAAGTAGCAATCTTTCTTCAAATGCCCTTTCTTACCGCAATTCCAACAAGTACCTTTTTCAAACCGGCCTCTTGACTTTGAATGGTGACTAGATTTCCCCCTTGAAATGCTTCTAAATGATCAACTACGCTCATTAGGACGTCCTCTTATAGTAAGAGCCTCCATTCCTACCTCCAATGATGCATGCCTTCTAGATTCATCGGCAAACAAGGCACTAGTCACATCATCAAAAGTGAGTTTATCATCCTTTGAACAACTTAGAGTTGTAACCAAGTTATCATAACTATCCGGCAAAGTACATAACATGGTCACCGCTTTATCTCGATCCTTCATAGGTTCATCAATGCTTTCAAGTTGACCAACAATGTCATTAAAAGTGCTCAAGTGCTCGGAGATCTTGGTGCCTTCTTTCATCTTCAAAGAATATAACTTCTTCTTTAGAAGAATTTTGTTGAGTAGAGATTTGATTTGATACAAGCTCTCAAGCTTTGCCCACAACTCGGATGCCGTCTTCTCACCTTTTATATTAAAGATCACATTATTCGCCAAACACAAGCGAATAGTAGAGACCGCCTTCATATCCATTTTTAACTAATCCTCTTTGCTCATAGTGGATGGCTTTTCACTTATACCAAGTAAAGCTTCCTCTTGCCCATTTTGCACCAATACATCATACATCTTAATCTTCCATAGCTCAAAGTTATTTCTTCCATTAAACTTCTCCACCTCAAATCGGTTGCTTCCCATTTTATTACACTTTTACTCACTTAGGCAATTTCACAAACACCTTGTTCACACTTTCTTCACATAACCCGGAAGCTCTGATACCACTTGTTGTGGTGAAGTCCCACCACTTGTGAATGATTTACCTAATACTTTGATGTTCAAACAAACCAACAAAGTAATGATAATACACCAAAGCACACAAACAAAATGTAAACTAGCCACTAAGTGTGTAAGAAAATGAAATAGAAGCACAACCACAAACAAGAGAAGAGATTTAACGTGGTTCGGCACTAAAGCCTACGTCCACGGGCAATCCGGCAAGATGGAACTCCACTATCAATGCAAAAGATTACAACAAGAGAGGATTTAGAAGACTTACCTCTCTACAAGCTTGACACATAAAACATTCACCCAATCCCCCAATATGCAACCTTCCACAATATGTTTGTAACCCCAAACAATCATGAAAGAACCCCCAAATAACTTGGAACAAACCTTGCAAGAGATGGGATGGTGAAAACCCTTGTAGAGAAAACCCTTGTCTCTTCTCTTTCTCTCTCCTCTTCTTCTTACTCTCTCTCTTAATAGAACCTCATCTAGTGTCTTATAACCCACATGAGAGAGCCCCTCTCATGTATCACACTAATGTTATATAAACTTTATTGCTACTATTTACATAAATACCCTCATATAAAGTAACAAGTCCCAAGAGAACAAATAGACACAAGGAGAAGTGATTTTATATCACCTCTCAACAGTTTTTGTAGCTTAGGAGATATAATTATTAGTATATAAACATCGGCTCATTTGGAGTTGCACCTGCTATCAAGAAAGCTGAAGGAGTATCAGCAGCAAGTTTCAAACCTTTCTTATAGCAAGGTAAGTCCATCCTCCTCTTGTAGCTGAGTTCACTTGGTGTACATGTTTCTTTTCGTGACCCACCCTTAATGATAAAATTGGGCATTTCAATCACTATTTTCTTGTCCATGATGACAACTTTCACTCTTCGATTATATGATACATTTTAAAAGTGCTATTAATCCTCCAATTTAATTTTCTATGATCATCCTATGTATATAGAAAATGGGGGAACGTTGCTAGAGGACTAGCTATAGTGAGTTCACCAAAGTCTCTTTAAGGGTATGGAGGGGCTATGTTCTTGGCAGCCATGTGGTCAATATGGGACCATGATTATATGCAAGACATGTTTATTCCAAGGATTTAGCTTGTCATTTTGGATGAAGGATGTAGGCATTTTGGGTTTACAGCCACCTAAACCTTCAAAGAATAGCTGTGTTCCACGATAGATATACACTAAGACACGCACTTCTTGCTAGTAATCGAGAGAAAAACAGCAAGCTATAGAGCCCTCAAAGTGACTATTTGAGGGTTAACTAAGGATGAGGGCAGCAAGAAGAACTTGCTATAAATCATATTCTCCAGCAGTGTTCAAATGTGTAAACTAATTCCCAAGCAGCACTCTGATTGCTCTTAGGTGCTTCCCTTTGGCTGTTTGTAATCTAATTCTTAGTTGGGATGAGTTGAAGACTTCAAGAAAGCCTAAACCAAGTTGCTCAAGCCACTTTGCCTATTTAGAAAAGCTTGGCAGGGCGTACACCAGCCGTGAAAGTTTTTTAGAATGACCACACTGGGGAAAGGCCAAAAAATCAGAAAAAAAAAAGGATGATCATTGAAGAAAATGAAATATGTGTGTCTGAGTTAAATGCATAAAATAAAACCGTTTATGCCTTTAACTTAGAAATACACAGTAATTTCTGTTGTGCCATGTTTTTCCTTAAACCCATTGCACAGAAATCGGATTATAGTCTAAAAATGGGCTCTAATTGGTTAAAAATTTAATTACTGAACCAAATGACCGTGGGCCTATCCATGACTTTAGGATTTGGGCCATAAATCGAAGGATTGTGGGTCTTCCAATAGGGCTCACACTTTCAAACCCGATTCAATTCGACCTAAATTAGATTTGGGAAAAGCAATGTGGGCTGAATCTAATGAGTCCCATGCAAGGTACGAACATTCACTGCAGTTGCAGGCCCCACCACGAGTGTAGATGATTCAATGTGTGAGGAAGCTCCCTGACTCCAAAGTAAAATTCAAGCCAAAAAACATTGATAAAGGTAACTTCTTGGACATCACATTTAAGACTCGTTGCTTTTATGGTGTGTTAGAGATCCCTCTTTTGGTTATCGACGACTTCACCAGCTATATTTTCTTAAACGCCATTGCCTTCGAACAATTTCACAGATTTGGCTCTCTTTACATTACTAGCTATGCTGCCTTCATTGATTGCCTCATCGATACTCCAACAGATATTGGATTTCTTTATGAAGACAAAATTATCACCAGAATTTCTTGGAATCGAGCAAAATGTGGCTGACTTCTTTAATGTTCTTGGCAAGGCTGTTGTGCTCGATCCTAACAATTGCTACCTCTTTGAACACAAATGGGATCCTATACAACCTCTATCTGCAAACTTAAATAAAGCCCCCACAGGATGCTTCCACGCGTCCCACACTCTCTCTCCTCTCATTCCCCTAAACTAAAGTAACGCTTCCTCTTAATAGACGATAACGTGATGTTAACGTTAACGTCGCCAAGAGAAGCCGTCACCTTTTCAAATTTTGAATCTCACGTTCCAACAAAAATGCGCTGGCTTTTTCATTTTCGTTGCGGCAGCAAGCCTTTCATTTTTGTCTTCTCCGAGTTTTTCATTTCGTCTTCCCTAATGTTGAAAAGCCAAGCATCCTTCCCATCGCCGGTGACATCAATGTTTTTAACAAAATAGAGTGAATCCTCCTATTTGCGACATCAACTTTTTCGACAGCAATGGTCGCCGGTTCATGTAGTCTTGCACGAATCCAAGACACTTACCGGATTCTGCTTCACTCACAAGATTTACATGAAGGAAATACTTCAGAGACTTCGGATTAGGATTCTTTGAGGAGGCGGAACCTCTCTGGATGTCTTTCCATTTTTATCTCGGAATCCCAATCATCTCCAAGTCATTGACTCTGCCATCCCTTCATCAAAATGAGCTGGTGGTGGTCAGGCGCCATCGGAGCTGCAAGGGTAATTACTGCCTATCTCCCAGTTTATCTTCTTGCTTCTTCTTTTTTCCTTCCTGTGTTCTCTTTCTTTTTTGATTAACATCGTCTTCTTTATCACGGTTTGTTTTTGCAGAAGAAATTCAACGAAGACGATGCCCCACCTAAATACTAGAGTGTCGGCCTGGTTATTGGTGTAACCGGGATTGTTGGCAACAGCTTGGCCGAAATCCTCCCTCTATCCGACACCCCCGGCGGTCCCTGGAAAGTCAATGGCATCGCCCGCCGGCCTCGTCCTTCCTGGAATGCCGATCACCCCGTGGAGTACATCCAGTGTGACGTTTCCAATGCCGACGATACCCAAACCAAGCTTTCCCCTATCACCGATGTCACCCATATCTTCTACGTCACCTGGGCCTGTCAACTCACCGAGGCCGAGAACTGCGAGGTGAATGGTGCCATGTTCCAGAACGTCCTCCGTGCCGTGCTCCCAAACACCCCAAATCTCCAGCACATCTGCCTCCAGACCGGCGCCAAACACTATGTCGGCCCTTTGAAGCCCTGGGCAAGATGCAACTGAACAATCCCCATTTCACGAGGACCTTCCCCGATTAGACTTTCCGAATTTCTACTACATTCAAGAAGATATCCTGTTCGAAGAGGTGAAGAAGGAGGGTCTGACTTGGTTGATACATCGCCCACAAACTGAAGAAGGAGGGTTTGACTTGGTCGATACATCGCCCACAAACCATCTTCGGATTCTCTCCTTACAGCATGATGAACCTGGTTGGGACGTTGTGTGTGTATGCAGCAATTTGTAGGCATGAGGGAGTACCCCTGAGATTCCCGGGGAATCAGGTGACCTGGAATGGTTTCTTCAACGTATCGGATGCTGATCTGATCGCGGAGGATCAGATATGGGTAGCGGTTGACCCGTATGTGAAGAACGAAGCGTTCAATTGCAATAATGGAGATGTGTTCAAGTGGAAGCATCTGTGGAAGGTGTTGGGGGAGCAATTCGAGGTGGCATGTGCGGAATTCGGAGAAAAAGATGAGGGGTTCAGCTTGGAGGAGAAGATGAAGGACAAGGGAGCCGTGTGGGATGAGATTGTGAGGGAAGAGGTTGGGGTTTGGTGGTTCGCAGACGATATGCTGGGACTGAGGGTGCCTGTATTAGACGGTATGAACAAGAGCAAGGAGCATGGCTTCTTGGGTTTCAGGAATACAAATACCTCCTTCGTCTCGTGGATTGACAAGATGAAGGCTTACAAGATTGTTCGTGTTCCTTAGTGTTTGCTTCGAAGCCGATATATCACTTAAATTTTGAACCTTGTAAAAGAAGCAACCTACCATTTGGTTACTCAGTTTTAATGTGCTCTTGTTGGTTAATTTAAACACTAATTAAAAATTTGCCCTCTACAATGGGATCAACCACATGTTATTTAATTGCAGGCTGTGCAGTTAGATTGCAAAATAGCCATGTTGGTTGCACCAATCAAGTGATCAGCTCGGTTATTATGCGGAATTTCCTGCAGACATAGCCAGTTTAGTTGGTTTAAAGATAACTGAGACCTGTGAGGATCTGAATCTTACTTTTCATGTCTACTACAGCAACATTTAGAATAATAGATGCATTTTTAGGGGCAGTCCTTGGCAGTCATGCTTGAAAGCCATTAGATTGTGTTAGTGGAGAAACATTAAATGTGAATGTATCTTCTATCAATGAATTGTGAGATCGGATATGTTTTGAGTTCATATGAAATACTCAAATGAAGATCAAAACAAGCAAACCAAAATAATCATGACAAGGAGATCTGACCATGTGCATTCAGCTACGTCAATAGCCAAACCAATGGTTCAGTTCGTCCACCCCTTTTTATAGGTTTTGGGTTGAAGTCTTCAGAAACAAATTTCTTTTATTTCATCCTTATTTTCATCAACAATTCCACAAACCTACAACCAACGAAATGATGAGACATTACCAAAAGAAAAAAAAAAAAACGAAATGATGAGACACCTATATATATAAAAAAAAAATTTAACAGAAAGAAAGAAGCAGTTTGGCGTTCAAAACAAAGGACTGGAATTCTTTTTTTTTTTTTCAATGAATTATGCTTCTTCTCTCGTATAATTAAAATTTTCTCTCAAGAAAACTCGGGGAAGTGTTCAGATACGCAATAATCTCAGGTGAGTTTGGGTCTAAAAAAATCTGTAAACTTGTGTTAAAAGAGAAACAATGATCGATCAAAAATCTAAAAAAGGATGCAGGGGATTCTAAGTTCAGACTCAAAGATCCGGTCACAATGCTTCCTGCGCATGAGCTCTTTCACTGATGAAAAGCTCGTTCCGCTTCAGGTTTCTGTTCTCCGGCCAATCATAGATTTGGCGCCAGTCTGGAGGCAGATGTGCTGGAGATTTGGGGTGTTTGGGATCATGGCACGGAGGACGTTCTGGAACATGGCACCATTCACCTCGCAGTTCTCGGCCTCAGTGGGTCTACTGGCCCAGGTGATGTAGAAGATGTGGGTGACATCTGTGAGAGGGGAAAGCTTGGTTTGGGTATTGTCGACATTGGAAACGTCACACTGGATGTAGTCCACGGGGTGATCGGCATTCCAGGAAGGACGAGGCCGACGGGCGATGCCATTGACTTTCCAGGGACCACCGAGGGTGTCGGATAGAGGGAGGATTTCGCCAAGCTGTTACCGACAATCCCGGTTACACCAATAACCAGGCCGACACTCTAGTATTTAGGTGGGGCATCGTCTTCGTCGAATTTCTTCTGCAAAAACAAACTGTGATAAAGAAGACGATGTTAATCAAAAAAGAAAGAGAACACAGGAAGGAAAGAAGAAGCAAGAAGATAAACTGGGAGATAGGCAGTAATTACCCTTGCAGCTCCGATGGCACCTGACCACCACCAGCTCATTTTGATGAAGGGATGGCAGAGTAAATGACTTGGAGATGATTGGGATTCCGAGATAAAAATGGAAAGACATCCTGAGAGGTTCCGCCTCCTCAAAGAATCCTAATCCGAAGTCTCTGAAGTATTTCCTTCATGGAAATCTTGTGAGTGAAGCAGAATCCGGTAAGTGTCTTGGATTCGTGCAAGACTACATGAACCGGCGACCATTGCTGTCGAAAAAGTTGATGTCGCAAATAGGAGGATTCACTCTATTTCGTTGAAAACATTGATGTCACCGGCGATGGGAAGGATGCTTGGCTTTTTGACATTAGGGAAGACGAAATGAAAAACTCGGAGAAGACGAAAATGAAAGGCTTGCTGCCGCGACGAAAATGAAAAAACCAGCGCCTTTCGGTTGAAACTTGAAACGTGAGATTCAAAATTTGAAAAGGTGACGGCTTCTCTTGGCGACGTTAACGTTAACATCACGTTATCGTCTATTAAGAGGAAGCGTTACTTTAGTTTAGGGGAATGAGAGGAGAGAGAGTTTGGGACGCGTGGAAGCATCCGGTGGGGGCTTTATTTAAGTTTGCAAATAGAGGCTGTATAGGATCCCAGTTGCTTTGAACAGCTTCGAATGGCTGATAAATATTATAGGAGTCAATGGGCAACCATTATGTGTACCTACTTTCGCACTCCTTGGTCATTTTTGTCAGCCTCGACAACTGTTATTTTCCTCCTCATCATGGTGGCTCAGACCATTTTCTCCATTCTATCTTACCTTCAATATTAGATGATGATACTTGTAATGACAGTTGTAATATTAGCATTATGAGAAGCTGTTTAATTTGTGTCTCTAGTAAGATTAATTGCATTATTGTTCAAGCCTCAAGCAACAAGTGCTCCCTGATAGCTATAGTAGTTCACTATTAGTTTTTATGTTTCTATTAAAATTGATAGTATTAATATTGGTTTTGAAGGTTAATATGGGAGTGCACACGATATGTGATGTAGGACGAGTCCTGAGACTTATGTGGCCATACATTGTTTTCCGTGCCAGGGGTATTTTGGCAAATTTTAATCACGTTGTCAGAATGGGTTAAAAATTGGTAATCTGATTGGAAACGGCCTAAAAAGTTGGACTCGGAGCAATAGACCCGAGGTCTCATGATTTTAGACATATTCCATCGTTTAGACCTTCAAATAGGAAATTTTACTATTTTTGGAAACGAGTTGATCGATTGTTTCCATTTAAGGTTAAGGAAAGTCCGTTTTGAATCATTCTTTTGGGGAAACCCTTATTTTCGGATTTATTTTAGGAATTTGAGTCTTTCTCGAATTTTACTATTTTTAGTAAAATTCATTTTTTCTACTTTTGGTAAGTTTTGGGTTTTCTGAGTTTAGGGTTTTCTTGTAACGCCTATATAAAGGTCTTTTAGAGAGAGTTTGTTTTTTTAATGAATATTTTGATTTGAACCCCAGAATTTGTCTTGTTCTTGAACTTTTCTCGTCTTCTAGAACGATATCTAAACCAACTCGTCAATCAGAATGATATCTGATCTGTTCTTCCATCTTCCCTGCGTCAATATGCACATAGAAAATTAAAAAACTATGAAAAGACGGTGTTTTGGGCATATAATGTTAGGAAATTAATAAGTCATACGTGATGTTAACAAACGGGTGTAAGAGTTAATTTGAAAAAAATGGAGGGCTTTTTGGGTATGAAATGTCTGCGAGAAAAGAGGGTCTTGGCTTTATATAATTGCATAGATTTGATTTTTGAATGGTAATAGACTACATGGTGTATATCTAGTAATTATTTGTTAAAAAAATTCAAGCATATATGCTTGAATGAAAATACTATTTTTAAACTATTAAAAGTTTTGCAACTAATATATGTAGTGTATATTTTTGTTAATTTAAAAAGAGTGTAAAAGATAATTTGTCACATTCCTCTACACAACCATAAAATATATAAGGGAAGGATATAATAGTCATCAGTCAAGCTAATTGAGAAATCTCTTCCCAATTAAATGGGTTGGAACCTAATACACATCTTAATCATCTATTAAGTAGCGGAATTCAGTGCGTCAGTTGTGTGTTTGAAAACGAAAGCCTACTATCTGCAATCATTTGCAACAGATTTTGAGTTACAAAATTATTTATAATATTAGCAAAGTAGGCATCTAATCTACGTATTTCTACATAGCTATTCAGGCATATTTTAGATTAAAATTATCTAATTTCGTATAAGCATAAGTTCACAATTTTATTATCATGATAATACCATGAATTATAATCATGTTGTGTTTTTAATGAAAATATTCTTTTTGTCTATAATTAAAATGTGATATAGATAGGATACAAATTAAATTGATAATAAATAGCTCATGTATCATATCTTAGATGAACTTTTAGTATTTAAAAAGAATAGAATATGTTAGACCAGACAGAACGAACTAAATCGAAAGTGAGTTAACCCGTTGGAACACGTGTGGCAGCGATGTGGTGTGCACATGCCTGCCACGTGTGCACACATGGCGTGCATGTGGGCACAGCATGACAAACTCCTAAATGACCAAGATGCCCTTGATGTTGTATTGGCTATAACTTTCTCATTTGACTTCTAATTTGGACTTGGTTTTTTTTAGGTTGTGTTAATCTCGAAGTACTCTATCTAATGATGGGAATATTTTTGGGAAATTTCGAGTTCTGTCAAAATTCTCACTTTGCTCTTGATTTCTGTCAATTCAAGATTTGTACCAGTGCCATTTTTTGTGCAAAATTAAGGCACATATATATGAATCTTGTTAAGGCAATCTGGGTGTAAGTGCAAGTGGGGGCAATCTTATATAAGTCAATCTAGGTGTAAGTGCAAGTGGGGGCAATCTGGGTTAAGGCAATTTGGGTGTAAGTGCAAGTGGGTGTAAGGCAATCTCATGGATATCCAGGGGCAAATTGAGAATAATCACAATAGAGATCTTGAGAGAAAAGAACAAATAATCAGGAGCAAATATTTCAAAACTTTAAAACAACAAGAGATATTATGGGCCCAAAAATCTAGGATTAACTGGCTTCAAGAAGGGGACTTAAATACTAAATTTTTTCATGTGTCTACTATTTCTAAGAGACAGAAATAGGATTACCCAACTTAAGGATGAAAAAAATGAAGTGATCACTGATCAAGAGGAAATTGAAAAATGTTTCACTGATTATTTTGAAAGATTGTTTCATGATAACTGCACCATTGATTTATCTCACGATATGCTTAATCTTGAATCTGTTATTGATGATGATGATAACTGTGAATTGATGAAACTTGTTAGTGATGAAGAAATATTAAGAACGATGAATGAAATGGGTTGAGGAATTGAAGAGTCCTGGGCCTGATGGCTATCAGCGTCTCTTCTACCAAAATTCTGGGATATTGTTGGGGAAAGGGTCACTTTCATTACCCTTATCCCAGAGGTTGACCACCTTAATAAGACTAGTGAATTCAAACCTATAAGCCTATGCAATTTCAGTTACAAAATAATTACTAGGCTTATGGTCAATAGAATGAGACCTTTAATGCAAAAACTAGTCTCTCCCAACCATGGTGCATTCCTTGCTAAAAGATCTATTCACCCTAAAATCATCTTATCTCAGGAAATTTTTCACCACATAAGGGGTAGAAAGAAAGGTAAATCTGGTGGCTTTGTTCTGAAAATTATCTCTCCAAGGCATATGATAGGATTAAATCAGCCCTCATCCAAAAGGCTTTAACAGCATTAGGCTTCAACCACCGTTGGGTTTTCCTCATCATGAAGTATGTTACTACGGTAATATATTATATTTTAGTCAATGGCAGCCCCACAGGCCACATCAAACCTTCAAGAAGGATCAGGCAGGGAGACCCCCTCTCCTCCTACCTCTTCATAATCACCCAAAAAGTTCTTCCCAAAGCTCTCCACAAGGCGGAAGAAAATGGAACTCTCAAAGGGTTAAAAATCAGCAGAAGAAATCCCACTATCACTCATTTGATGTTTGCCGATGACTTATTGTTATTTGGTAAAGCAAACACCAAAAAAGGCAAGAATATTACTAAGATATTACTTGACTTCTACAATCTTGCTGGGCATGAGCTTAATCTAGCTAAAACTGAATTAGTTGTCAACGCTTGTATCAAGGGCAGAGCTAGAGGGGATTTGGGGAGTACTTTTGGTGTTAAAGCTGGATCTAAATTATCAAAATATCTTGGTATCCCTTTTAGAAGGTAGAATAACCAAGTCCCTTTTTGCCAATATCACCAACAGAATTTCAAAAAGATTGGCAAATTGAAAAGCTAGGTTGTTAACTCAAGCTGGGAGGTCTACTCTTATTAACTCAATCATTACGGGGATGCCCATCCATCTAATGTCCTACTTAAAGATTCCAAAAAATACATTGGATTGGATAGAAAAAGAAGCTAGAACCTTTTTATGGGCTCAGCCACAAAAAGAAAGAACCCTTCACTCAATTGGTAGGGAAAAGTTATGTGTGCCTAAGGATGTTGGTGGTTTGAATGTCAAAAGATAAAAGGAATTCAATGAAGCCCTTCTTGCCAAAAATGCTTAGGAACTTCAACAGAAAATGAAAGCTATTGGGCTAAAATTTTCAAAGCTAAATACTTTGCTAACAAAAGCTTCTTGAGGTTACGAGAAAAAGTACAGATTCCCTAATATGGAGGCATATCCAAAGTGTAAAGAATCTACTGATAGGAGGCCGTGGATGGGAGATTGCAAATGGTGCATCCATTACAATTTCAGATTCCAGCTAGATTCCATATATACCAATCAACTCAAGAAAGCCAGCCTGATCTTAGGGAGATGAACCAATTGAGAACAGTAACAGATCTCTTCCTCTCTGGTACAAAACAGTGGAATATGATCACTCTACGAAAGCTGTGGCCTGAAGAAACAATGAAGGTAATTCAAGCTGTGCACATGAACAAAGGTAAACCCAGGGATACCCCAATATGGAAGCTAGGTAAGGCAAGTAAATTTTCTGTTTCCTCTGCTTATGATTTAGCAACTGAAAGAGCTGATCAAATTACCAATAATTTGTGAAAAAACGTATGGAAGATCCCATGCCCTAAAAAACTAAGGTTTTTCATATGGAAGGGTATGCAAAATGGTCTTATCACAAATGATCTTATTAATAGAAGATTAAACATTCCCACACAAAACTGTATGCTATAGAACAATGCCCCAGAAACTGGTCTCCATTTATTTACAAATTGCTCTTTCACGAGAACTCTATGTTTTGCAACCATGGGAGGCAAATTGGATGCAGTGAACAACCGGGATTCGCTCAAAAAATGGTGGTTCCAGAAGTTCAAGGACAAAGATTTGGAACCTAGTCTATTGACAGCTTGGGCGAACCTATGCTAGGTTGTATGGAAAACAAGAAATGAGGTACTCTTTGAAGGTGATAAATGTTGGGTGTCCCTCCTCATTTGGAGGTGGGACCCATGTGGAACCATTTGGTGGTTGGGTCAACATGGCAGTGGTTACATGGAAATGGCAATATCTCATTCAAAATTGTGGTTACATGGAAATGGTTAGACATGTGTGGGAGAGTTGGTGTGTGCATCGATTGGCACCTTTGACCACACTTGAAGCCTCTCTTTGGGGAGAAGTAAAAGACTTGGTCTTTGAAGGTGTGTTGCTGGTTTTTCTCTGCAGAAAAAATACAGCAACTTGAAAGCTTCTTGAAGCCTCTTTTGATCCACTATTTCAAGCTTCTCCTCTATGTGGATTGAGCTGAAATCGTGAAGGCTGTTTGCTGAGCTTGTGGTGATTCTCTTCACGGGTTTAAAGTGTTATCCGGTAAGTCCGAAGACGTTGTTTTTGAGGTACTTTTCTATGGTCCTCATTGATGTAGTTTCATGTAAACCAAGAGGGTTTGTCTCTTGATGTTGTTGGTACTCTCTAGTGTAATCTAGAGACAACTTGTGTAACCCCATTATTCTACATAGTGGAAGTTTCTTGCTAGACTAGGTCCCGTGGTTTTTCCCTTCACATTGAAGGGTTTTCCACGTAAAAATCTGGTGTGTTCTTTGTGGTTTGGATTGCTTCATTTTGCTATTTATAATTCCGCATTGTTATCTCTACTTGGAGTGTATATCTATTGACTTGCAAACAGAGGGAAAGGGTGAGTGTTTTCCCATCAATAAACCCAGCATTAACCTGAAAATGTCTATGTTCAATGCTTTGTAGGAAGACCCAGTGAAGATATTAAAGGAAACCAAGATTAGCAAAGCAACCCAGGATGAACTCATTCAATGGAAGAAGCTCCATGGTCCATTGTTGGATCATCACTGAGGCGTTGAATCTTACCAATGAACTGGAATTTTTCACTATCAACCACATCTACAGGGAGGCCAACTCAGTAGCAGACTCTCTAGCCAATTTTGCCATTGACTCATATGATTGTATTTGGGTTAAAAGACGACCCCCTGTAAAATCCTGAATTTTTAATTTTATTAAAAATTGGATTTTATTATGTATATATATATAATTGTGTGGTATAATTTTTTCAAAAAACTTTAAAATAGTAAGTGATTGGGGGATTTTCAAATTAAGTTAAAATGGATGGAAGAAGTGTGTGAGCAAGGTAGATATTAATTAAAGTAAATTTATTGAGTATTTATTTCTGGTGGTGTGGCAAGCATGGGATCATGTTGATCTAATTTTGTGCTCATATATGAGGCTTGAGTGGAGTTGAAAACACCAAATGAGGTTCAAATTTAAGGAAGGGCGGCAGCTATAAAAAGAGAGTTAGTTGTTAGTTCAATTGGTTATTAGTTAGTTGGGGGATTTTCTAGAGAGTTCTGGAGAATCTGAGAGATGGAGAGTGAGCTAGAGTTTGATGAGGAGAAAGGAGGAGGGGAACCAAATCTGGAGAAGTCAAGGAGATCATAACTGCTGGCCGATTGCTGTCAAAGAGGAATTGGAAGAGAATTTGTAACAGCAAAGCTAATTTCATCTGAGATCAGTAAGGAATTCGTCCAATTCAGATTAATCAAGTGAGATCTGGTATTTAATAACTACAATTCGTCTAAAGTTAATGAGGTTATAAACCAGAGATCAGATCTGGGAAAGATCTGAACAATTTCAATCGATTTCTATAGAAAATAGTGAGATTAAAGAAGAGAAAGGAAATCTGAAGTCAAATTTATGGATTCGTGGATTGTAGAAGCTCGAAATTGTACTTAACAGCTAAGTAGCACATTTCCAAACTAATTCGTGCTAGTTTTCGAGGTTTATTTGCATTGAATTAGAGTTTGAGTGTTGAAAATACAGATTTTGGTGTTTTTGATGCATTCGAAGAAGAATCATAGATCTGATTTTCAAACCATGATTAATTGTTGTTGATTCATTTAGAAAGTCTATTAATGATTTAGAAGATGTTTGCATGGTTTTAGAATGATTAAATTAGGTTTTGGTAGTTTAATTTTCGAAAACCTCCGAAAAATTCATATTTTTGTTCGTGACCTGGAATTTGGCCTGGCGCCTACAATAGGGCTCGAGCGCCCACTTGAGCGCCCAGCTTGTGTTTTCTTAAATTCTCAAAACCCAAAAGCTCAACATTCTAGACAAGCCGAGCGCCCAACAGGAGGCTCCAGAGCCCTATTGAGCACCCATGTCAAAAAATTCCAGATTTTCCAAATTAGGGAGAATTTCACTATAAAATTGTTTTTAATTAAATCCAACCTATGTACAAATAAGATTTAAGTATTTAGGAAGTGTTTGCACAGGTTTTATCTTAAAATTCAACTTTATAAAGATTTTGTGCACAGTCTACTAAAATGAGTTTTTGAGATACTTTTGGTTCCAAACTATTGTAAAATGAATTTAGTTTGATTCCGATACTTGTAACACTTCATTGAGTTCATTCCTAAGATGTTTCCGAAAGCCAAAAATACAAAATGATTCTTATTAAATATTTGACTACTTATTTCCTCAAATTAGACTATTTGATGGTTTTAAAAGATATTTTTGAGGTTTTCGCATACAAAGGGGAAGCATATCATTATTTTCTTACACAAGGTCTCATATAAATCAATTTCTGGATAAACAATTGTTTGAGATTATCTTTCTGATCAGATTTGTGTAAAATTAGTATTTGAACCCTCTTTGGAGTACTTTTATGATTGACTTGATTTGAAAGAAGGATTTGCATTGTTACCTTACTATGAGATTTTCCGAGCTTGGGAGTTTATTATTATTCTGAGAATGAGGTTTGATTTTTGATTTGGTTTCTTCCATGTACTCAGGGATGCCCCATGTACTTGGAAGGTTGATGCCTCTGTGTACTCAGAGATGCCTTTGTGTACTCAAAGATGCCCCGTGTAACATCCCAGATCCGGGTTACGTAATAAAACCGTAACTCGTCTCCGAAAGTTAATTTTTCGCACATGATCCATATATCAGAGTGAAGAAAAACATGAATGAAAAAATAACTAGATAATCAGAGTGCACTATAATCCCAAACTGAAGTATAAAATTACAATAATACAACTTTAAACTCACATAAACCAAGCAACTACCCGCCGGTATCGTCCTCTCCAAGAGCAGTTGAAAACAAAACAAAACAAAACGGAATGAGATATGAATATCCTAGTATGCAGCACATGCATGCTCAAATACATTTTTCATAGTTATAAAACATGGATCGGATATAAAGCATGTAACAATGGCAATAACACGATTAATCCAACTAATCCCACAATAATCTAGCTGTTAAATATGATATAACTAGTGAAATCCGGCATGTAAGTCAAATTTGTAGCATCAATGTCAATTCATACAAATAATCACGAAACCCAAGATAATCATGTAACCATGTGTCAGTGAAACCAATTTTCTAAAACAACCCAACGGATATAACTCAAATCAATACAAATGCCAATATTGATAAAGCCACATCATGCTAAAGTCCACACATCCATGTGTATATCCCGTCTACTCAAGATTCGAATACTTAAATGACGTTCTACTCCAAGTTTCGTCATCCAATCCCGGCCTACTCCGGGTTTCGACATTGACAACACTGGACCACTGTAACGCCTCGGTTCCGGGTCCAATTCCTAAACCCGAGGTGTTATGGTAAGTGTGAGACATGGAAATGTCACCTAAGATGACTTCTGATATCATCACGCGGGGATCGATAAAAATAAAGAGTCACCACCATTCAGGTTAAGGTGTGAATGGACACCAAAGGGATCATAAATGCCAAATAGAGCCAAAAGTAGCTCTAATACAAGGGGAAAATCCGGAGATCAGGTAAGGGGAATTAGTTATGAGTGGGGGAAGGTGTTAGGCACCCCCACTCATCCGTACAAGACGGTTTCCACATGCTTGCTCATACTAAAGATTTCTTGCTAATCAAAAATAGACAAAGAGTGCTTGAAAGTAAGCAAAATGTGTGTGATTATTCCATATGAGTAGTCCAATGAATTTGGACTCTCCTCATGGATATACCACTTCTATAACTTCATGAATGAATCCAAATCAAAGTAAAAATGAAGAGAAATCAAGCCAAGGTAAATTTGGAAAAATCAGGTTATAAGAACTTGAAGACTTCGATCAACCATAAATCACTTGATTTAAATCCAAATCAAATGAAACCAAGGCCATTTGATAACTGGTATGAAATAGAATATTCAGTAAGAAAATCATCTCATTCTGATTTAAAACAAGGGAGAAACACTCTACGAAAATCTACTGTTGTTACTCAGAGAAAAGCGGCGAGTGAGCATTTTTGAAACCCTATTCGTGGAGTTTGGCTCCATATAAATTCATAAAAACTTGCATGGATGAAGTATATAGTGCCATATTTCAAACGAAATAGGTCTTTCACCAAACTTCATACATTTGTGACTTGTGTGTCCTCTTGAACATGCCTAGAGGATCACAGATTAACCCAGAACTCTGTTACAGAGCCACTCTGAGTCAATCAAGCACACAAGCCACAAATTAAATCAAAATCTGTTGAAACTAGTTGGAATGGAAAATAGACTCCTCAAGGAAAACACAGAAACTGAAATCACTTAAAACGGATTAAAAATGAGCAAGCGGTGCTCAATCAAAGTCGCAAGTTCAGCAATCCGGACTGAACTGACCTGCCGACTTTGAACAGATGGTGTCAAAAATTGGCTCCATAAAAATGAATGAAAATTTCCAGATACAAAGTAGGCATCCTCATCTATCACATATCTTTGGAATCACTCAAAAATTCATCCGGAAGATGAAGTAATGAGCATTCTAAGATAGGCCACAAATGTTGTAAAACCTAGAATTTTCCTTAAATAATAAAATAAATTAATAAATAATATTCTTGAGAGTTATAATTGATGGAAATATTTTATTGTAGGGGATGATCTAATTAGTGGAGTTCCAGAATTAGACGCAGATCTGACCGTCCGATCATGAGATATCGAGGTATGTGTTCTGATTGGGCAGAGTGTATAGGAAAGTTTGCATGTGAGATACATGGGATCAAGAGGTATATATATATATATATATCAATTAAATAACCTAAAAACGTATTCGTGTATTTTCGCCCGTATTGAATAGCCGCAAGCGACAACCAAGCTGAAGGAGAAGAAGAAGAAGAAGAAGAGGAAGAAGGAAAGGTCTGGTTTTTGGTGTTCTTCATCGTCCAGGGATTACCTCGCGCCTGTGAGAACCCTTGTTTGGAAAAGAGGAAGAGAAACCACACACGAAAGAGGTAGGTGACACCGTTTACATTCGTTTTTGGTATTTTACGTTCGTTTAATCGCAAGAGCATGTTTTTATATGATCTATTGATGTATTTAGTTTAGTAACAATGTTATATGTATGATAGAACGGGGTTAGACGAGAAAAATCATGATTTAGAACTGTTTCTGTTCGATTTTGGATGACCGCCGACCTCGACTGTACTTGGCGATCATCGGCGATCCTCGGCGCTAGTTAAAAATATTAGACCGCTGAAGACCGCTGGAAGACGTATTGTCGGCGATCTAATTTGAACTATCGCTGACCACAGACTGCCAGGGCGATCCTAGGTGCTTTGTTCAGATTTTGTAGATTTTCGTAATTTCAAACCCTGATTCAATTCCAAACTATTTTTAGACAATTTTAATGATTAAATAAGATGTTATAAGACCAAAATAAATTATCTAATTCCCTGTTTTACAGAAAAATAAATTAGGAAGATATTTAGGACATTAGTTGCCAAACTTTGAAAGAGATGGAGAAACCTAGTTTTTGGAAAACCTAACTACTATCTAATTACTAGAACATCTTTTAAATTACACTATAAACCAGAAAATTTTATAAAGAGAATTCAGAACTCAGATGACCAAATATTGAAGTTATTGACAGATTTAATCTTTATATGCCGCTAGGCACCAACCCTTATAGAAATATTATATTTTAGGGAATTTTGGAGTCTAGTGGGCATAGCTGGTTATGGATCCATAGTTGTTGCTAGATAGCTGAGGGATATGTCATTTGGGTTGAGTTTCTCTCTTGTGCGACGCGCTTCCTTTGCAAGTTAGTTTGTCTGGGAAGGTCCTATGTCTGGAGCGACACCCCAGTGAGCCGCTGGTGATTCCCTGTACATGTGGATAAGCGACCATCTTTATGTATTGATTCTGGTGCTGCATGCTGGTGGTACATGCCAACTCTGATGGGTACGTGTGCAATAAGTCAGTGACTACGGCTCTTGTCTAAGCTGCACTACATGGGACTTGAGTATCATTAGTAGCATTTCTCATAAGCCGCACGGTGGTATAACGATTGGTTGAGAATCATCTCAAAGGTTTATCTATCTTTGTGAGTCCTACAATGACACTGAAATTACAAACACTTGTTCTTATTATTGAATACATGCTGGAGGCATGTGATTGATATACTGATCGGATGTGACTGTTTAGTGCATCCTAGCAAAGTATGAATAAGGTTATTGATTTTGATATTGGATTCTTATATTAAAACTTGCTGAAATTCATCTCTAGAATTGTGTTTCATACTGTTTTGTATTCATGAATGATACGAATGATTATAGGAGCCTGCTTAGTCGATATTGCTTAATCGTGCATGAACTGTTATTTTACTTATATGAACTGTTTAATCATGCATGTGTTACCAACTGGGATATTCGTATCTCACGCTACTTTTATTTCATTTTTCAGCTGATACGCAGGAGAATGATCTTAGTGATTTCCAGGGAGAGGTAGCTGAGTATACACCGGAGGATTACTTTTACCCGGATATTATCTGAGGTGGATGATTGATATAGACGTAGTACTTTTGGTTAGACTATTATTCATTTGGATTTGATGTACTAGAGAGATGAGAGAGATAGTAGCCATTTTATTTTACCAGACTTTGATATTAATGATTGATGATTAACTTTAATGTTTAGTTGAGGATTTTAGACTACACTTCCGCACATACTTGTTTCCGCATTCTGATAGTTTAATTAATTGAATGGATTTTTAATTCTTTAGTCTGGTATATTCTTGATGCATATTTGATATGGGCC
Source organism: Buxus sempervirens (assembly GCA_947561395.2). Taxonomy (NCBI): domain Eukaryota; kingdom Viridiplantae; phylum Streptophyta; class Magnoliopsida; order Buxales; family Buxaceae; genus Buxus; species Buxus sempervirens. The sequence continues at coordinate 19,245,376 of OX387182.1, forward strand.
AGTAACACCTTGGATTTGGTTGTTGAACTGAATTCGGGTTGTTACAATAGCGAACTGGGTTCGGGTCGGGTGCCGGTTTGCACTGACCCGGGTTCGGGGCGTTACAGAGATGGTATCAGAGCAATGGTCCTAACCTTAGATAGCCAGCTTTAGGGGAATGGGATTGTGAGTACGCTAGATATAACCCCTAGAATTATTGGATTCTAACAAGTGAAATTTGTATTTTGCAGATGGCTGGTAGAGGGAGACGTGCTAAAGCTGATCCTATTGAGGAGGAGGAGCAGGATATTCCATTAGCTCCACCACCTCTAGGGGGTGATGTGTGGGCTGTTGTTAGCAGCTTGGCAGAGCTTTTTGCCAAGGAAAGGGAAGAGAGACTGAGCCAGCACGGCAATGGTGGAAACGATGGCAATGGTCACGGAGATGAACCTGTACATGAGAGGGCCATACAGACGGCCAAGGATCTAGAATAGTTTCGGAAATTGGATCCACCTATCTTCAGTGGACGTCCAGATCCTATGGAGGCTAAGAGATGACTGATGTGAGTTGAGTGGATTTTTGAGGCTATGGGATGCCCGATGGATCGGAGAGTGCGCTTGGCAACATTCTTGTTTGAGGGAGAGGCAGTGCACTGGTGGACAGCCAGGAAGAGGCAGGACCCACAGGCTACGTATATGACATGGGATAGATTCCGAGAGGTCTTCTATGACCAATACTTTTCTGAGGAGGTCCGACTGAAGAAGGAGCGGGAATTTATGGAAATTACTCAGGGGAGCCAGACAGTGGCCCAGTACGAGGCTAGATTTGCAGCCTTGTCTTGATTTGCACCCCACATGACCCAAGATGAGAGGAGGTTGACTTCACACTTTGAGCGGGGTTTGAAGCCTGAGATTAAGAGTATGCTGACAGTACTCTTGTGCACCGAACTGAAGGATGTGGTATGTAGAGCCACCAGAGCTGAGAGTGACATAGAGGCTAGAGTGAGCCAAAGCAGAGCTAGACCACCTATGAGGCCGGCAGATCAGAGAGGTTTCCTTGGTGGAAACAAAAGTCCTAGAGACTGGACTAGAGCGGAGCCTGCAAGAGGACAGTATAGGCCAGCTCAAAGGGGATGTGCCCATTGTGGCAGATATCATGTACCTAGTCCGTGTGTTGCAGCACCGGGCACTTGTTATCGATGCAGAAAGGAGTGTCATAGGATCACCGACTGTCGATTCTCTCTAAGCTATCAGTCTTTAGCAATGCCACTACCAGCATTACCATAGCCAGAGACCGCGCCTGCTTTCCCATAGAGGCCACAGTTTCAGCAACCAGCTCAGAGAGCACCAGTTGGGCAGAAGCCCCAGGGCAGAGGACCAGTTCAGAGAGGAGGCCAGAGGTAGGTAGTACTTGCTCAGCAGCTGCCGCCAGCGAGGGTATATGCAGTGGAGGAGCATGAGCCTGATCATATGGAGGATATCGAGACTGATCACGAGGCACCTGAGCTAATCGGAGGTATTCTTTTCATCTGTGGTAGATCAGCATGTGTTCTGTTTGATTCTGGTGCTTCCCATTCATTTATATCACCTGCTTGTGCATGACGGATTGGTTTGTCACCCACTGAATTGCATGTTGCATTGTCTGTACACACACCTTTGGGAGAGTCTATTAGAGTTGAACATATGTATAGAGACTGCATGATTAGATTGGGTAGATTGGAGTTGTCTGGCAATTTGGTTGCCTTAGACATTGGAGGTTTTGATGTGATATTGGGGATGGACTAGTTATGTAGACACCATGTGATGTTGGATTGCTATGCGGGGACAGTGATAGTTAGAGGGCCAGATCAAACCACTCATTGTTTCAAATGTGAGGGGTTGAAATCATAGATTGGTCTGGTAGCATCTGTGATAGCAGAGGAGCTTAGGAGTGACACCCTTGTCATCTCCGATGCACATGTAGTGCAAGAGTTTGCGGATGTGTTTCTAGAGGATTTACCTGGATTACCACCTGCTAGAGGAGTAGAGTTTAGGATCCAGTTGATGCCTAGTACGGCTCCAGTTTCAAAGCCACCCTATAGGCTTGCGAAACCAGAACAGGAGGAACTTAAGAAGCAGTTAGATGAGCTTCAGGAGAAAGGATTCATCAAACCAAGTATGTCGCCATGGGGCGCACCAGTTCTGTTTGTACAGAAGAAAGATGGTAGTTTGAGGATGTGCATTGATTATAGGCAACTGAATCAAGTGACAGTGAAGAATAAGTATCCGTTGCCTAGGATTGATGACCTGTTTGACCAGTTAGGAGGTGCATCTTGGTTCTCCAAGATAGACTTGAGGTCAGGATATCATCAGTTGAGAGTGGCAGAGGAGGACATAGAGAAGACAGCTTTCCGAACACGCTATGGGCATTATGAGTTATTGGTTATGCCTTTTGGGCTGACCAATGCCTCAGCTGTTTTCATGGACCTCATGAACAGAATTTTTCATTCATACTTGGATAGTTTTGTAGTAGTGTTCATTGATGACATCCTAGTATATTCTAAGACCCGAGAGGCACATGTTGGGCATTTGAAGGCAGTATTGCACACCTTGAGAGACCACGGATTGTATGGGAAATTCAGCAAGTGTCAGTTTTGGCTAAGGCAAATTTCTTTCTTAGGTCATGTTATCTCAGGAGAGGGTATATCTGTGGACCCTGAGAAGGTTAAGGCAGTGGCGGAATGGCCTAGACTCACTACAGTAACAGAGGTCAGGAGTTTCCTTGGTATGGCAGATTACTATAGGAGATTCATCGCAGGATTTTCTCGTATAGCTGCACCTTTGTCTAATCTAACCAAGAAGGCAGTGAAATTCCAATGGGATGAGAAATGTGAGCAGAGTTTCCAGGAATTGAAGCAGAGATTGACTATTGCACCAGCTTTGATTGTGCCATCCATGGATGAGGCATTTGCAGTATATTGTGATGCTTCTAGGATAGGCTTGGGATGTGTATTGATGCAACAGGGTAGAGTTATAGCATATGCTTCGAGATTGTTGAGGCCGCATGAGAAGAACTACCCTACTCATGATCTAGAGTTAGCAGCCATAGTCTTTGCACTGAAGCTATGGAGGCATTATCTTTATGGGGTAGAGTTTGAGATATTTTCTGATCATAAGAGCTTGAGGTATCTGTTTTCACACAGAGACTTGAATATGAGGTAGCGTCGGTGGATGGATCTACTTAAGGATTTCAAGTTTACTTTGCAATACCACCCTGGTAAAGCAAACGTAGTGGCTGATGCTTTGAGCAGAAAAAGTGCAATTGATGATCAAGTAACCACTTTAGCAGCTTTCATGATGAGCCAGTGTAGATTGGTTGATTCAGTTAGAGATTGGCAGGGAGAGTTTAGCATGCCACAGGATGGAGTGATCCGAGTTGCTCGTGTTCAGATTGAGACAGATTTGGTTCAGTTGATTCGGGAGAGACAGTTGATTGACCCACAATTGATTCAGACTAGGGAGATGATGATTAGAGGATCTGAGGCAGCTGTAGATTTTTCAGATAGAGATGGGCTATTGAGATATAGAGGCCGTATTTGTGTTCCAGCTGATGAGGAGATTAAGGAAAAGATATTAATAGAGGGTCATAGATCGAAGTATGCTGTTCACCCAGGAAGTACCAAGATGTACAATAATTTGAAAGAAATTTATTAGTGGTTAGGAATGAAGAGAGAGATTGCAGAGTATGTGGAAAAGTGCTTGATATGCCAGCAAGTGAAGGCTGAACATCGGAAACCACCTGGTTTACTTCAGTCACTTCCTATTCCAGAATGGAAGTGGGAGCATGTAACCATGGATTTTGTATCTGGGTTACCATTGACAGCAAAGAAAGAAGATGCTATCTGGGTTGTTGTGGATAGACTAACTAAGTCAGCGCATTTCTTGCCTATGAGCACTACACAATCGTTGAAGTCCTTAGCTGAGTTATATGTTAAGGAGATAGTGAGACTTCATGGAGTACCAGTTTCCATAGTGTCTGATAGAGATGCATGATTCACGGTACGCTTTTGGCTTGCATTTCAGGCAGCCTTAGGAACTAAGCTTAATTTCAGCACTAGCTATCATCCTCAGATAGATGGATAGTCTGAGCGTACCATTCAGACGTTGGAAGACATGTGTAAGCACCTTATTTTTGCACTTCTGGAAGTGCTGAAAATAAAAACCCTGGCAGAAATTCAAACCCCGAGTGAGACAAAAAGTTGACCTTTTTTATCAGGTGATATTTGACCACCTCGCTTTATATCATTGGATAGAGAATCCCGACACGAGTCCAACGCAACTAAGTTTGCAGGAATTGGAGCCCGGATGAAGGTTCTGCGGGCGGTCAAACTTGAGGGGAGCTGAAAGTTGACTTTCTGCTAAAACCTGATCCAGATGCTTACCTTTATGTCATTGGATAAAGAATCTCGACACGGTTCCAACATAACTGAGTTTGCAGGAATCGGAGTCCGGATGAAGGTCCTGAGGCCGATCAAACTTGAGGGGGAGCCGAAAGTTGACTTTCTGTTAAACCCCGATCCAGGTGCTTACCCCCATGCCATTGGATAGAGGGTTCCGATATGGTTCTAACGCAATTGAGTTTGCCCAGATCGGAGCCCGGATGAAGAAGATATGAGCTGATGAAGTTTCCAAGCGGCAAAACTGGCAAACTGCACACGTGGCAGAAAGCTACACACGTGGCAAGTTGCACAGGAAAATATATCGGGGATCAAATCCGTGAATATCCAAACATTCAAAAGATCCCAGGGACCAATCTGAAAATGTCTGAAAATATCTAAATAAAATAATATTAAATCAAAATATCCCAGGGACTATATCTTAATTTTCAGATTTTTTAAACAAACCCGCGGCTGCATTAATTGATTTAATCATTTTGTCGCTCGCGCCGAGCGACAGCTACTCAGCGCGAGCTTGGCGCCAAACCCGGCGGATACGCATATTCCCTCCTATAAATACAGCAGCCTTCGTCTTGAAAGGGGTTGGCTGTTCTTGGGTTTGGGATTTTTTGGTGGGGCTTTCTTCTTTCTGGTTCAGCTCTTTCCGTTGGGATCTCTCTTTGCGTCGACCCTTCCGTCGTTGGCTTCCCCTTTGGTCGACGGCAATAACCCTTCTTCTTTACCGTGCCCAAGTCGAAACCCTCCCCTCTCACTGCTCCTTGCTCCCTTTAACCCCAAGCACCTCGCCCTGTTTTGCGACCCTTGCTTTCCCTGCTTCTTCTCCGCTGTCTCATAGCCAAGAGGAGGACAAGCTTGCTGGTGAGGAGAGGTGTTGCTCCGGCAGTCGTTCGTGCTCAAGGAGGCTCAACACATCCTGTCAAGGTTCGTTAACCCAAGGTAATGTTCCCCGCAACTCGCCCTCTAGCATGAATAAAAATAGGCCCGAGCATGGTGTTTTGAGCATGATCTAATTGCTTTAGTTGTTTGCTGTTATTGGTTTTGATTTGGAAGTGGGGAGAATGTTCCCTCTATTTCTCTACATCCGTTGTACCCCTATATAAACCCCCCTTCTCCTTCCCTTCTTTAGAGGCTCTAGTCTTGAGCACGGAGCCCAGGTTCGGCCCAATCGGAGGTTACAGGTGGTGAGTGCAAGACCACTTCGGTGCTAGTTCTGGGTGTGTCTTTTTGTGCGTATGTCTGTTGATTTGCATGGGCAGTTGTCGGTTTTCCTTTTTTAATCGTGATTGGAAGTAGGTTAGATTAATTTAGATGCATGATTAAGTGTCTCTTGAGAGTGCTAGGAGCACTAGGAAGCTCTTACAGAGCTTAAAAACCAGTCAGTAATGGAGTTTGAGAAAAAAAAGAGAGTCGGGTTAATCAGGGGTATGCGCTGAGCTCGCGCGAAGCTCGGGCCTAGCTCACGCGGATCCGCCAAGCTTGCGCTGAGCTCGCGCCTAGCTCACACGGAGCTCGAGCCGAGCGCACGCGCGGATCCTTTTTTCGCCGTTTTCAGTCTTCCCAGCTCGCGCAGACCTCGCGCATAGCGTCTGAGGTCAGCGCACCCTTTTTTTTTACCGAATTGCTTGTATTTTTTAAAAAACCCGAAACTACCCTTATACCGTACCCCCCAACCCCTTTGTTCACCGCACATCCAACTCGTTCCTTGGCGCGGGGAGGGACCTCGCCCCATGGGCTCCGCTTTGCTCCGCCCACAGGGGCCCCAGGTCCCTCCCCTTAGACCCATATATTTAGTGATTTGTAATTTTTGTATATTCTATGATTCTTGTGACTTGTGATTTCGGTGATTGTTGCTAGATGTGGATGGAATTCCCAAATGAACCAATAGGGTTTCCAGGTCACCCGGAAACCCAACATGGGACTCAGACCACCGGTCTAACTTGATTTCCAGTGGACCTTCCAATGGGGCCCACCCAGCCCAAATCATTAAATTGTGCTTAAATAAGATAATTAAAAGAATTGAGCGAGCCAAACCCTTTGAGGCCAACCAATGCCCGATTCATGAAGCATGCTTAGATTTAGACATGGTTTGGCCGAGGCCATGGGTAGGGCCTGTCGGGCCCACTAAGCCCACAAAACCGAGCAATGTTAGGGTTTCAAAACCCTAACCTCGGAAGTCTTGGGCTTTCAAGCCCAAGCCCAGGTAAAGGGCCCCAAGCCCAAAGCCTGGCCCACATTGGCATAACTAATTAAGATAAACTTAAATCATTTTGGCCCACTTTGCATGGAAATCACTTAATAATCCAACTTGAAACTTCAAAATAAAATCAATTCATTTGCACCAAGCCCAAAAGGCCTCGCAGGCTTAGATCGAGGCCCGCCAGACTTAATCAAATTGCATGCTGGAATAGGAATCGAGTGAGTGAGAGACCAAAGTTGACTCAAACCAGGGAAACCTATGGGACCAGTCATTTGACGGGGCGGACTGGGGTGTCTACGGACTTCCCCAAACCGCAACCGAGAACTTACTTAGAATCTCTAAGCCGTAGACTAGTCTAATAGAAAATCTAGGCACCCAGGTGTTCGCCTGCACCCCATTAGGCGGTGGCGACTCCAATTTCCCATTTTTTACCCAGTGTGACACACCAAAGTTAGGTGCGCACAACATACTGAGATGTTGTGTTATGGATTGGGGAGGCAGTTGGAATTAGCACCTACCATTGGTGGAGTTTGCCTATAATAACAGCTACCAGGCGAGTATTCAGATGGCACTATTTGAGGCACTTTGTGGCAGACCGTGTAGATCCCCAGTGTCCTGGGTGGAAGTTGGAGAAATACAACTTATTGGGCCGCAGATTGTACAGGATAACATTGAGAAGGTAAATCAGATTAGGCAGAATATGCTTACAGCCCAGAGTCGTTAGAAGAGCTATGCAGATACCAGAAGAAGAGACTTGCATTTTGAAGTTGGTGATTTGGTATTTTTGAAGATATCACCATCTCGTGGGATTAAGAGATTTGGAAAGAAAGGCAAGTTGGCTCCAAGATATATAGGTCCGTTTGAGATTAAGGGTACCGTGGGACCAGTAGCATACCGATTGGCTTTGCCTACATAGCTGGAAGGAGTTTATGATGTATTCCATGTTTCTATGTTGAGGAAGTACGTGCATGACCCTACTCATATCATTCAGCATGAGTAGATGGTAGTGCGAGGGGACTTGACTTATGAGGAGCATCCAGTTGAGATTCTGGACAGGAAGGAGCAGTTTCTTCGTACTAAAGTGATTCCACTTGTGAAAGTACTTTGGCAGAATCACACAACTGAGGAGGCTACTTGGGAATTGGAATCGGAAATGCAGAGAAAGTATCCTAACCAATTTCCAGAATCACAAGGTAAATTTCAAGGACGAAATATATCTTTTAGGAGGGGAGGATGTAAAACCCCGAATTTTCCTTAAATAATAAAATAAATTAATAAATAATATTCTTGAGAGTTATAATTGATGGAAATATTTTATTATTGTAGGGGATGATCTAATTAGTGGAGTTCTAGAATTAGACGCATATCTGACCATCCGATCATGAGATATCGAGGTATGTGTTCTGATTGGGCAGAGTGTATAGGAGAGTTTGCATGTGAGATACATGGGATCAAGAGGTATATATATATATATATATATATATATATATCACTTAAATAACCTAAAAACGTATTCGTGTATTTTCACTCGTATTGAATAGCCGCAAGCAACAACCAAGGCGAAGGAGAAGAAGAAGAAGAAGAGGAATAAGGAAAGGTTTGGTTTTTGGTGTTCTTCATCGTCCAGGGATTACCTCGCGCCTGTGAGAACCCTTGTTTGGAAAAGAGGAAGAGAAATCATGCACGAAAGAGTTAGGTGACACCGTTTACATTCGTTTTTGGTATTTTACGTTCGTTTAATTGCAAAAGCATGTTTTTATATGATCTATTGGGGTATTTAGTTTAGTAACAATGTTATATGTATGATAGAATGAAGTTAGACGAGAAAAATCATGATTTAGAGCTGTTTTTGTTCGATTTTGGAAGACCGCCGACCTTGATTGTACTCGGCGATCCTTGGCGCTAGTTAAAAATATTAGACCGCCGACGACCACTGGAAGACGTATCGTCGGCGTTCTGATTTGAACTACCACCGACCACAGACCACCGGGGCGATCCTGAGAGATCCTAGGCGCTCTGTTCAGATTTTGCAGATTTTCGTAATTTCAAACCCTGGTTCAATTCCAAACTATTTTTAGACAATTTTAATGATTAAATAAGATGTTATAAGACCAAAATAAATTATCTAATTCCCTGTTATACAGAAAAATAAATTAGGAAGATATTTAAGACAATAGTTGCCAAACTTTGAAAGAAATGGAGAAACCTAATTTTTGGAAAACCTAACTATTATCTAATTACTAGAACATCTTTTAAATTACACTATAAACCAGAAAACTTTATAAAGAGAATTCAAAACTCAGATGACCGAATATTGAAGTAATTCACAGATTTAATCTTTATATGCCGTTAGGCATCAACCCTTATAGAAATATTATATTTTAGGGAATTTTGGAGTCTAGTGGGCATAGCTGGTTATGGATCCATAGTTGTTGCTAGATATCTGAGGGATATGTCATTTGGGTTGAGTTTCTCTCTTGTGCAACGCGCTTCCTTTGCAAGTTAGTTTGTCTTGGAAGGTCCTATGTCTGGAGGGACACCCCAGTGAGCCGCTGGTGATTCCCTGTACATGTGGATCAGCAACCATCTCCATGTATTGATTCTGGTGCTGCATGTTGGTGGTACAAGCCAACTCTTATGGGTACGTGTGCAATAAGTCAGTGACTACAGCTCTTGTCTAAGCTCCGCTGCATGGGACTTGAGTATCATTAGTAGCATTGCTCATAAGCCGCACGGTGGTATAACGATTGGTTGAGAATCATCTCAAAGGTTTATCTATCTTTGTGAGTCCTACAATGACACTGAAATTACAAACACTTGTTCTTATTATTGAATACATGTTGGAGGCATGTGATTGATATACTGATCGGATGTGACTGTTTAGTGCATCCTAGCAAAGTATGAATAAGGTTATTGATTTTGATATTGGATTCTTATATTAAAACTTGCTGAAATTCATCTCTAGAATTGTGTTTCATACTGTTTTGTATTCATGAATGATATGAATGATTATACGAGCCTGCTTAGTCGATATTGCTTAATCGTGCATGAAATGTTATTTTACTTATATGAGCTGTTTAATCATGCATGTGTTACCTACTGGGATATTCGTATCTCACGCTACTTTTATTTCATTTTTCAGCTGATACGCGAGAGAGGTATCTTAGTGATTTCCAGGGAGAGGTAGCTGAGTATACACTAGAGGATTACTTTTACCCGGATATTGTCTTAGGTGGATGATTGATATAGACTTAGTACTTTTGGTTAGACTATTATTCATTTGGATTTGATGTACTAGAGAGATGAGAGAGATAGTAACCATTTTATTTACCAGACTTTGATATTAATGATTGATGATTAACTTTAATGTTTAGTTGAGGATTTTAGACTACACTTCCGCACATACTTGTTTCCGCACTCTGATAGTTTAATTAATTGAATGGATTTTTAATTCTTTAGTCTGGTATATTCTTGATGTATATTTGATATGGGCCAGTAACACCTCGGATTTGATTGTTGAACTGAATTCAGGTTGTTACAGTAGCGAACCGGGTTTGGGTCGGGTGCCGGTTTGCACTGACCCGGGTTCAGGGCGTTACAGATGCTGCCCTATTTTGAAGATTTTTGAATAAAAGGCCAAAATCAGTGCATGTGTGCAAGTGGATTCGACCAAAACAACTGGAAACCATGAAAAACAGCCTCATGAAGTTCTGAACATTCATTCTAAAGCCAATGATCTCAGATTTCCCATATTAAACATGGAAAATCCAAGGTCTAGCTTATCGTTGCAAAAAATAGTGAAAAATGTGTTTGGTGGTGATGGAAATCATATTTCTAGGAGAAGGTTGGAATCCATTACTATTGAGAGCATGGATTCATATATCTTCTCCAGAGACAAATACAAAGAATATCAGAGAAAGCAACCATAGGCTCAAAAAAACCAATAAACATGCTCTTCATCATATGAGGGTTCTAAGCCTAGAGGATTCATTCCACCTTCTTTTTCCCAAGGCTCTCTCTTCACGTTTTACGGCTAGAGAGGATTCCTAGGTACTTTAGATGAGGTTTGGGGCTTGCAAACAATCACAAACAGGCTTTACACTGCAAAAAGGTAGAAGTTGGGAGATTGCTGGAATGTAAAGAGGAAACCCAAAATCTAAAGAGAACTTTACCGTACGTAGCTTGAACTTTGAGTAGACAATCCAGCAGAGTTTCCCTCCTTCTTGCAGAGCTTCAATGCTTCAAATTTCCAGCCATTTGCAAGAGGAGGACCCCTCTATTTATAGGCACAACCAAGGGCATTAAAGTCCCAAGGGTATGCCCTAAAATCCCTCTAGATTGTTCCAAATCAAGTTAAAGCCTTGAATTGTTGTAAATCTAGAAGTTTAGGTGGGTAAAATAGGGAGTTCAAGTCCCCAAGAGAGAGGCACTATGCGTAAATAAGGCTCAGAGATCGAGCCTTTTCGCAAATGCAAGGAACAAGCAAAACTGCATACACAGTGCGGTTTCCACAAAACCGTCACTCTATATGCGGTTTCCATGAAAATTCACCTCAACCGCATATACAGGGCGGTTCAAATTCAGTTACGCTTCTCATGATTGCTGTCGACGTGGCCTAACGGCCTAAGCTTCTAGAAGCCACGTGGCAGCTCACGCAAGAAGCATGAACCTCAATCGTGCTGTGTGTGCGGTCGCAACCGCATACACAGGGCGGTTGATACCAAATTCACAAAAACCGCATATACAGTGCGGTTAGCACCCCTTTTAAGTATTTCTGAATTTTTGACACATGTCAAAGTTCAAATAAAACATTTAAATTCATTTTTATTGTTCTCTCACATTGAAGTGCAATTTGGGGTGTCTACAACTGCCCCCTCTTCACTGGAATTGGAATCAATTAACAGCGGAGAGCAAAAAGACCCGCAAATTGTGCTTCCCAAGATTATGTCCATTTAATCATGACTTGCAAGAACTTCAAAATATGATTTTTGGAAAAAGAATTTGTTTAGAAGATTTGCTAAAAAGTCCCTAACCTTAAGGGGCAAATCCTCTTCCTGCGTCTCATAGAGCGCTTGTGGCTATGAAGTGAGATTTGAGCAAATTTTTAAAACAAAAGTTGATAGGGTGGTGTTTCTTGCAATTCACAACTATCTTGGACACAAATCTCTTGAAAGAGAATGGAAAAAGTTTTGAAAATTCATTTTTTGGTGCTAACCGTACTGTGCATGTGGTTTTTGGCTATTTCAATATCAACCGCTCTGTCTGTGCGGTTCTCTAGGTTGCATATAATCGTGACCGCAACCGCGACTCTTCACTTTACCTTTGCAAAACCCTGGAACTCTTTCCTTTTCCTCTTGCGACCGTAGTTTTCTTCCAGTCTTCGATCTCTTCTTCTCCGGGGCCGACACCTCCTCCGGCGACTTCTGTTTTTCCTGTGATCCTGTTTTTCTTCCGGCAGTCGGCAAGTTCTGTGACTGTGGCTTTCGGCGAGTGATTTGTCATCGCCACTTCTTTCATTCCTTCACTGCGGCTGGGAATCCATCTCAATTCATTGCCGTTGGAGTTCCGGTGAGGTTAAAAAAATTTCTTGCCAAAAAGAACTCAGCCTTCTTCTATCACAGGTAAGTGGCTGCACCCTTGACCTTACTTGCAAACAGTCGGTCCGAAAGTTTTATACCTTGATTTAATGATTGAATGAGTTTGATTCATGCCCGAATTGGATTCTTTGCTCTTGATTGACTGCATTGGTTACTTAGTTGCCAATGGGACAAAATCCCCAATTTTGCATGTGTTCATTGCCTGCCAATTCGATTTTTTCTTTGGCGAACGGCAACCTGTGACTATCTCGAATTTATGCATTATAGATTCTCCAAATCCCATGTTGTGAATCCTAATGATTTGGGTTTGCCTTTCTGTGAACAAACCTCTGCGGAATCTATTGATTTTGCTGTGTTTTGACTTGTTCTAAATTCCAGTCTTGCTTGTTACTGATCATCTTTGATGCAGTGTAGCTAACCACTTCTTCATGTCTATAGCATGCTTTGATTTTTTTCTAGGAGATGTTGTGTATGCACACTTGAATGCATCTCCTTCTCTTTTGAAAGCCTTGACTCTTGCTTATGGCATGCTTGGAACTAACTTTTTCCTTGGACTTACTGGTTTGCCATTATTCCTGCATGGTTGAATAGTTTTATGCTGATTTGAGCATGCCTTGATTACCTTTTGCTGCCTTCCTTCTGTGAATCTAAAAACGGAACAAACTCAGCAGTTTAGAGAGTTTAAACAATTTTGTAGACACATTGGAGTTCTACAACTTTAGGAAATGAAATTAAGGATCCTAAAAACTCCTTTCAAAATTTTTTTTCTTTTTGCATATAAGAAAGATATATAGGAATTCTGTTTCCTGTATATAATTCTTATAATAATAATAAAAATAAAAAATTGATAAAGGCTAAAAGAAATTAAATCCTGGTTCGATCGGGCACTTTTGAAGTGCCTGCAAACCAAGCAAATTTGATTAGTCAAGAGAAAAGTAATATGACAGAAAACTTGAAAGAAAATCTAATGACTTTAAATGTAAACAAAGCCTAAAAAATTTATGACTTTAGATATAAGAAAGTATAATGAATTTCTCCCTGTAATTTGATCCTATAGATGGCCCGCACTCGCCGTGCTTCTAGGGATCCCACAGATGAGCCTTCATCCTCGAGGGTTCGGAGGGATCCGGCCGATGTTGCATCTTCCTCTAGGGCTGAGCAGGACCCTGATCTTTCTTCTCCCAGCAGTCTGGAGGTCTCAGATTCAGATTCCGGAGCATATGGGGGTTTGCGAAAGCCGACCCCTGAGGTATTCTCTTTTCTTTTTACAGACCAGGCCTTTTGTTTACAACCTTCGACCTGACTCCATCCTGTTTGCATTTTTAGCCTGCTGCCGAGGTTCGAGGTCACGGCGGAGCTCGCCGTAGATGTAGGACAGAGCCCCGAGCAACTCGAGTTGCTATTCCAGCTGGGATCGCGGATCAGATCCAAGATACTTCTGTTCTCCACGATCTGAGGACGCACCCTTTGGCGAGCGTTAGAGCTGACATTCCCCTTGTCTATCCGTCTTCTCATTATCGCGGGAGCTGGGCTCTTTTTGCCGAGATAGTGGCGAGATGTTCGACTCCTTTGCGTCAAGAGATGGGCCATTTTGGGTTCGGCCCCTCATCACCATCACCGGCGTTCGTCAGGATCTACCTTTGATAGCGGCTATGATGGAGCGGTTTTTCCCAAAGACCCTGAGCTTCCATTTGCCTGATGTAGAGATTGGGATTTGTCCCTCTGACTTTGCTCTCATTACAGGGATCAGGATGACTGGAGATGTCATCACTGAGTTGGATAGGCCGGCTGATTTGGAGATTGCCGAGCTTTTGGGATATGATGAGATGCCAGTGGCGGCGTGGGACAGGAGTAGTATCACCTGCCTTTCCCGGACTTGGTTGAGGGATACCTTCTTGAAGAGGGGATACGGTACTGTGGCAGTGGAGCATCCCAACTTCCCGGTGGCCTTCCGCTTCCTTTTTCTCTTGATGATGGGGTTGTGCTTCTGCTTGGAGGATAGCACCTCAGTTAGCCCTCATTTCCTGAGTCTTCTCAGGGATTTACCTCGAGCGAGTGACCATGCTTGCCAGCTTGTCTACGGCACCCATTAGCGGGTCTGCGGTGAGTGGTCTCTGGCCTGTCCTCTCCCAGAGGTGCCGAGGTTGGCTGCAGGTTCTTCTGGCCCTTTTTGCAAGTATTCATTTTTCTTTTTCTTCTCTTTTCTTCTTTCTTCTTTTTTCTTTTTCTTTTTTTTTTCAGTTCTTCGCTCGGGTTTATGTGGCCCACTTTTGCCCGACCTCCACACTGCCTGATAGGACATTCCCTGTGGCCTGTAGATGGAGTCAGATTCAGCGCGACCCTGAGAAGAGTCGCCCTAGGTCGGTCAAGGCTCACTTGGACATGACCTTCAAGAGAGAGGTAAATGCTTTCATGGATTCCTCTTATATCAATTCTTATTTTCTCTTTTTTCCTTTTTCAAGAACCTGATATTCATCTTTGTTTATTTTCAGCTGTCTGTCCTCCGTCTAGATGGCCTTCATGATGACTTGGCTTTTCAGTCATTTGTGGATGAGGCGTTCGCTCTAGATCAGTGACATCAGAGGTACCCGTTCTTCATCGGGCAGTTGGGTAGCATTTGGTACCTTGGCGAGCGCTTCTACTTCCAGCACACCGGCGAGCTCCGAATTCCTGTGGCTCCCCTAGATACGACACCCGTCACCCCTCCTAGTCCCTTCGATCCAGTCCATTTTGGCGATTGGGTGGCTGGAGATACACTTTTAGCCTAGGGTGACTACGATGTTTGATTCTGGCAGGTCTCAGTGGGTTGTCTTATGTAGCCCATGCTCGTTCAAGGTGGAGTTATCGAGATTGGAGGGGTGGTGATCCGCCTATATAATACCACGGTATGAATATCGTCTTGCTCTATTCCTTTTAGCTTCTGCCTTGTTTGAAATTGCTAATGTCCTTTTCTTCTCATTTCAGGAGGCACAGTTAGGGGAGATCCGAGCTCGATATGCTGATCTAGATCACCAGCTTTTGCGGAGAGCAACGCTGCTATAGCTGAAAGCGTTGTCATCATCATTGAGCAAGCTGCTCTTATTGCTGATTTGTGGGCTTAGCTAGCTAGGGCCCAGGGCCAAGCAGGGCCTTCAGGAGCTCAAGTCATCCCTCTATCCCTTTCGGTTTCTATTTTTTTAACTTTTATATTCTCTGCTTCTGATCAGAATTTTTCTGTTTTCAGGAGGACGTGGTAGCCTCACCATCCAGCTCCCGTACCCTATCTCTTTCTGTAGAGGCTGCAGAGATCCCGGAGGGAGATCTGGAGATAGTGGCTGAGGTCACTTCTGCTGCCATTTTTGAGCCAGCTGACTTGCCGGAGGTTGCCTCTATACCTGAGAGTGCTCCTGAGCCGGAGACTGTGCCTGCCCCCCTCATCTACTTAGCCAGAGGAGGATCCTGTGGTTGCCACTGAGCCAAAGGAGGGTGGTCTTGAGGTTTCTGAGGTCCCTGAAGCAGTCGAGCCTACAATGGAGGCGAACGTGCATGATGTGCCCGAGCCTGAGGTGGCAGAGGTCCATGAGACAGCAGAGCCCATAGACATTGATTCATCTCCTGCTGCTGAGGATTCTTGGGTTCTGGACTTGGTCCCCTTGGCGACAGATACCTCGGTTTCTCACTTCATGGATCTTACCCATGATGGTTCAGACGATCCAGTTCCAGTCCCTTCAGTCGAGCCGGTGCCTCCAGTCGATCTGCCTCCTCCTGCTAGTCCATCTACTCTTGCTGGCCCATCTTCTCCTGCCAGCCCACGTATCATGGATCAGGTTTTTATTCTACGGCTGAAAGCACCCAAATTTTGATCAAACCAAAAAGAAAAAGAAAAAGGAAAAAATAAAACATAAAATGTGCTAAAAGACAAAAGTCAAACCCTGAGGGGACAAAAGTTGACTTTTTGATTAGGTGCGATTTGGTCACCATACTTCTTCCTAATGATTAGGAAATCCCAACACGATTCTAACGCAAATGAGTTTGCTCAGATCAGGGTCCGAACGAAGAAAATATGAGCCGGTCAAACTTGAGGGGAGCTGAAAGTTGACTTTCTGTTAAACCCCGAACCAGGTGCTTGCCCCCATGCTAGTGGATAGAGGACTCCGATACGGTTCTAATGCAATTGAGTTTGCCCAAATCGGAGTCCAGATGAAGAAGATATGAGCTGTCAAAGTTTCCAAGCAACAAAAATGGCAAACTGCACACGTGGCAAAAAGCTGCACATTTGACGAGTTGCGCAGGAAAATATCCCGGGGATCAAATCCGTAAATATCAAAACATTCAAAATATCCCAGTGTAAGCACCTCCTTTTTGCGCTCCCGGAAGTGCCGGAAATGCAAAACCTGGACAGAAAGTTAAAACCTAAGGGGTGGAAAGTTGACGTTTTAATCAGATAAAATTTGACCACCTTGCTTTATGCCATTGGATAGAGAATCTCGACACGGTTCCAACGCAACTGAGTTTGCTGGAATCAGAGTCCGGATGAGGGTTTTGCGGGCGGTTAAACTTGAGGATGAGCTGAAAGTTGACTTTTTCTCGATTTCCGTGCAAAGTACCTTGCCCTATACCATTGGATTGAGAATCTCGACACGATTCCAATGCAACTGAGTTTGCTGGAATCGGAGTCCGGATGAGGGTTCTGCGGGTAGTCAAACTTGAGAATGAGCCGAAAGTTGACTTTTTGCCGAACCTCGAGCCAGGTGTTTAGCCCAATCCCAATGGATAGAGGACTTCGATACGATTCCAACGCAATTGAGTCTGCTCAAATTGGAGTCCGGATGAAGAAGATATGAGCAGTCAAAGCTAGGGGCATTATTGGAATTTTAGTGATGCCACATGGGATGCCACGTGTGCACAAGGAGTGCTCGCATGGGATGCCACGTGTGCACATGGGGGCTCCACATGGGATGCCACATGGACCCAATGCATGCTTCACATGTGTCATCTCCCACCAACCCTTCATCTTCCCATTAACCCTTCATCTTCCCAACAAAAACCCTTCATCTTCCCATTAACCCTTCATCTTCCCAACAAAAACCCTTCATCTTCCCACTAACTCTTAACTTCCCAACAAAAACCCTTCATCTTCCCATTAACTCTTGACTTCCCCAAGAAGACTCTTAACCTCCCAAGAAGACTTTTGACTTCCCCATAAGACCTTGGCTCTTCCCAAGACAACCATCCATCTTCCAAGGTTTAAAAGGATTTTTTCTCCAAGACTTCCAAGGAGAGCTCCCGTTTTCGAGCTCTCCCACCTCTCTCCCATCTCTCCCACCTCTCTCCAATTTGTCCCCTCCCAAAGAAAAAAAAAAAAACCTCTCCTCTCCTTCATCTCCTACCACCCCATTACCCCCTTTGAATCCCCAAGACAAAAAAGGATCCCTCTCTCAAGTCTCTTCTTTTCCCTTCCTCTCTACTTGGAGACCAAGGAATGCACTTGAAGAGCTTGGTGGAGCAATAAGGTGAGCTCAAGGTGCTGTCCTACTCTCAAGGAGCTTCAACCACACTCAAGGAGGACTTTAGATCACTAAGGTAAGCATTCTTACCATGTATTGTTTAACATAGTCGGAGTTGAAGGGATTATGAGCATATTGAAGTAGTTGGTTTTCCATATGCCTTGTTGTTTCTTTACTTGCTGTTTCCTATCTGTTTTTTTCCTCTCTTCCCCTTCTTCTCCTCTCCATGAGGACGAAATCCTATGGTAAGGGGAGATGACTACGATAGAAAGGTGGGAGGAGAGCCCGACCCGCGGCGTATAAAGAGTCGTTTAAGCACATTTTTCCTCCATTCGGTTACTTTCAGATTATTGAGGAGAGTATGTTCTCCCATTTTTCGCATGTCCAATGTACCCTTAAATCCCCCCTCTCATCATTTCTTTAAAGGTTTCCCATCTAGTGCCATATTTTCTTCTCTTATGTATATTTGGTGCCATGAAGCATGCTTGCCTAGGGTAGAGTTTTTTTTTATGCTTTGGGTAGTATGCTCCCCATATTCCCTCCCATGGTTCCCCTCATAGCTACCGTTTTAAGTCACTTTGCATGCACCCTATCCCTCTTTACAAACACCAATGCACACACATGAGCATGGCACCAATAAAAGGCATGATAGTTCCCCTTTGTTTTATCCAACTTGCGCGTATGAGAGCACACACACACTCATCCTTTTGTCTATTGTTCTAGCATGTTTTGCTACCTCATTTAGTATGTCCTTCATGTTGATTTAGTTGCTTGGTTTAGTATGTCTTTCGGTTCAAAAAATCACCAAGGGTGGCCAAACAAGGCCATTCCCTTAATTTTGTACCACCTAGGGGCCCACACAACTTGTAGAAGCCTCCTAGGAAGCCCAAAAACCACCCCCATTGCAAAGCCCTTAAAAACGCATGTTTGGATGTGATTTTTGGTTTTTGTTAATTTGAATAATCTCACAAGTGAACCAAGCGAACCGATAGGGTTTCCGGGTCATCCGAAAACCCGACATGGGACCTGGACCCTCGGTCCAATTTGGAACATCCGTGGGCCTTCCAACGGGGCCCACTAAGCCTGATGAACCGGTAAGCATGCAAATAAGCAAGATTAAGTGAAATTAACCAATCAAATCGGATGGGCCAAACCTAATGCGGCCCACCTTAACTTTGTTTGTGGAATAATGTTTAAATTGCGTGGTTTGGCCGAGACCAAGGGCAAGGACCTATCGGGCCCGTCAAAGCCCACCAACCAACCAAGTGAGGGTTTAAAACCCTAAACTTCAGGAACATGGGCTTGCAAGCCTAAGATTGGACTACGGGCCCCAAGCCCCAATGACCACAACCCTTTGGTGAATTTAAATAAAATAATTTAAAAATGTTTTTGTAACCATCATGGGGGCCCACCTAGGGGCCCGCAAATCAATGCAAACCCATTTGTTACAGGGAAATCACATAAATGCTCAAATTAAACTTTAAGGAAAAATCAATTCACTTCACAAAAGCCTATAGGGCCTCCTAGGCTTAGACAGAGGCCCACATAGGTACCTGGGCTTACCCCAGCCTACCAAGGACACCGTGGACCTTCCAACGGGGCCCACACCATCAGGCACAGATCACCTAATTTAAGCGAGATAAAATCAACTAAAGGGACCCACACCACTCAGGTGGTCCCGCTGAGACCTAACTAAAATGACATGTTGGATTAGGAACCGGGTGAGAACCAAAATAGACAGCTGACTCAAACCTAGGAAGCTCTTTGGGACCTGTCAACCGACAGAGTGGATCGGGGTGTCTACGGACTTTCCCGAACCACAAATGAGACCTTACTTAGAATCTCACGCCGCAGACCAACCAATTAGACTAACTTAGGCACCCAGGTGTCCGCCTGCACCCCATCAGGCGGTGGCGACTCTGATTTCCCGTTTTCTACCAGTGCGACCGTTTTTCAGGTGCGCACACCAGGGATTAAATCTGTAAAAATCCAAGAGAATCGGATTAAATCAAAAATCTCCAGGGACTATATCTTAAATTCCAGATTTTGAGACAAATCCGCGGCCGCATTAATTGTTTTTCAATGATTGTGTCGTTCGCGCCGAGCGAAAAGCACTCGGCGCTAGCTCGTGCCAGCTTGGCAAATACCCCCATTTCTCCTCTATAAATACCGCCGCCCCCTTCTTGCGAAGGGGTTCAGCTTTTTGGGGCATGCTGGTTCGGCTTTTTCTGGGTTTGCTCTTGGCCTTCGTCTGTTCTCCTTATTCTTGGGGGCTTTCTCTGGTATTGGCTCTTCCCACAGAGGACCCATCTTCCCCCCTTCTCCTTGTTCGAAACCCCCTCCGTATACACCTCCTTGCCTCCACAAACAACCACCCCACATCTCTTGAAGCCCTTTTGACCTGTGGATTCTCTCTTCTTCTTCTACCTCGTCGAACCCGAAGGAGGACTTGCTGTTGGTGCAAGAAGAAGGAGGCTCCGGCGGCTGCTCGTGCACTCCAAGGAGGCCTCACGCAGACTCTACGAAGGTTTAAACCCCAAGGTGAGCTCTCTTTGTCAATTGGTTCAACATATATAAATCGGGGCTTGTTCGAAGAATAACTCCATCGAGCATGCCTCCCATTTCCTTTCTAGCATATTTTCTTTTCTAGTATCTTGTTTACTATTCTTGCTTGTTTGATTCAAAGGTCGCAGATTGTTCCCCCCCATGGTCACCTCCTCTCATGTATCCCAATGTAAACCCCCCATTTTCCTTTCGTCGTAAGTTACAGTCGTTTTGATTTTCGGATTTGGGTGTTTTCGAAGAGATTTTGATTCGGGTTATGAAGTAGGTTAGATTAAATTCAAATCGTGTTTAGAGGTCCTCTGAGAATGGTAGTAGCACAAGAAAGTGGTTACAGAGCTTGAAAATCAAGCCAGACATTGAGTTTCAGAAGAAACAAAAGTTTGAGTTTCATCAAAAGCATGCGCTGAGCTCGGGCGAGGCTCGCATTTAGCTTGCGTGAGGCTTGTGCTTAGCGCGTTTTTGCTCCCGCCTTGTTCGCGCCTTGGGTGCCCTTTTTTTCGGTCCGCCAGGCTCGCGTTGACCTCACGCTAAGCGCCTGAGGTTAGTGCACCCCCTTTTAATGCCAATTTGCTTGTTTTTTTTGAAAAACCCGAAAATACCCTCAGACCGTACCGCGGGGGGCGACCCTTTGTTCGCCGCGGGGGGCCCTAGGTCCATCCCCTTGGACCCAGAGTATGTGATGTTTGTATATTTTGGTGATTTGTGATTTCTGTATATTCTGTGGTTTTGCTGAATATGAGTGACCTTTTCAAACCGAACCAGATGAACTAATAGGGTTTCCGGGTCACCCGGAAACCCAACATGGGACTCAGACCACCCGGTCTAACTTGATTTCCAGTGGGCCTTCCAACGAGGCCTACCAAGCCCGAACCATTCAATTGTGCTTAAATAAGATAATTAAAAGAATTGAGTGGGCCAAACCCACTGGAAGCCCACCAAAGCCCTATGTGGGGCATGCATGTGTAGTTAAAATGGTGGTTTGGCCGAGAACGCGGGTAGGGCCTGTCGGGCCCACTAAGCCCACAAAACCAAGCAAGGTTAGGGTTTCAAAACCCTAACCCAGGAAGTCTTGGGCTTTCAAGCCCAAGCCCAGGTAAAGGGCCCCAAGCCCAAGGCCTGGCCCATTTTGGAAACTTAAGCAAGATAATCCCTAATCATTTGGCAAACAACTGTGGGGCCCACTCAGAGGCCCGCAAAGCCATCCCGGCCAATTTTGGCATGAAAATCAATAAAAATCAAACTTGAACTTCAAAACAAAATCAATTCATCAAACCAAAATCCAAAGGGCCTCTCAGGCTTAGACTGAGGCCCACCGAGGAATATGTGGGCCACACTTGGCCCACCAAGGGATCTGTAGGCCCTCCAACAGGGCCCACCCAATCAAACTCACTTCACTTTAAGCTAAGAAGATAAAATCAAGTAAAGGGACCCACACCACTTTGGCGGTCCCGCCAGACTTAACCTAATTGAATGCTGGAATAGGAATCGGGTGAGTGAGAGACCAAAGTTGACTCAAACCAGGGAAACCTATAGGACCCGTCATTTGACGGGGTGGATTGGGGTGTCTACGAACTTCCCCAGACCGTAACCAAGAACTAGCTTAGAATCACAAGCCGCAGACTAGCCTAATAGAAAATCTAGGCACCCAGGTGTCCGCTTGCACCCCATCAGGCGGTGGCGACTCCAATTTCCCTTTTTTACCCAGTGCGACACCCGGAAACAGGTGCGCACAACGGCGACGGCGAGGCGGAGGCCGTGGGGATTGACCTGCAGGAGATAGATTTAGATTAGGATTCTTTTCTTTCTACATCTGACACTTGTATATAAAAAAATTGATGTATCAATTTGCATATGTATATAAAAGAGAAAATTATTCATTTTTGCTTCTTTTCTTTTATTTTTTTGCTTTTTATTTGTTTCCCTCATGCTATAACTGCTATACAGGTAACAGGTATTTTTGAGAAACATGACTTATTAAAAGAAAGAGGAAAAAACTGTTTTTGTGCAAAAACCGCACATACAGGGTAGTTGTGCAAGAACCGCACTTGTCTAGCGGTTTTTAAACTCTGCAGAAATGTAACCGCACATTGGGCACGGTTCAGGCACGATCACTCTGAATATGCGGTTTTTGCCCTTTTGTGATTTTAAAGCCGTGAATCGGGGGCAGAACGTCATTTTGACGTATTGCTTAGGTCATAAACCCCCTCTTTGGCGATTTTTCTCTCTCCTAGCTGCCTTTAATCCACTTCTGACCATCAATGGCCTCTGATTCAGCTTCCGCGCCTTCTTCATCCTCTGTACCCAAAACATCAGCTCCTAGACCAACCATTAGATCAAAACCCCCAAATTTGACAAGATACGACATTGCAGATACTTGTTACGAGAGATGGGTTGACTCAATGACCCATCAAGACAAGATAGATTGGGACTTCACCAATCTAGGCCACATCCTCTCACTCTCAAAGGTTTCCCTAAAATGGGAAATCATAGAGGCATTGATTGGACATTGAGAACCCCAATTAAACCTTTTCAGGTTCGGGGATAAGGAGATGACCCCTACAGTTAAGGAGGTTGAAACCATCCTCAACACTAGGTTCTCCAAAAAGGTAGTCAACCCACCTCTCAAACCAAGATTCAAAAAGGAAGCCTCCAATTTTTTAGGTATTGGCAAGAAAGAGTTAGGGGATGCTGACCCCCTATTGAACCTATCTAAGTCATTTTTGACCGAAAAGCTATTGAATAGCTCGAACCAACTGGCTCGGTTTAATGCCTTAACCTTGATAGTGGTCAACCAACTTTTATTCCCCCGAGATGATAGCGAGGTTGATTTATCCCTCATTTCAGTCATTTGCTAGGTTAGGGAGCGTGAAAGGCTTGCCCCTATGATCCTGGTTGAAATATACCAAGCCCTAACTGACTGCTATCATCGGAAGAAGAAGAGTTTCCTCGCCTGCGCCCCTATCCTTCAGGTAAAATCTGAATCTCTTTCTTGAATTACAATTTTGTTGTGAATTTGAAATTTTCTTTGCAAATAAATTGAAATGCTTCCCTTTTCTTTGCAGCTTTGGCTTTTGGATCATCTGACTTAGATCGAGGAGATAGACCGATACTTTGCCCGGAACATGGATGTTCTCACTTTGATGAACAATCGGGGATGTCTTTCTATCCCAGGAGACAAGAAGGGGTGGTTTGTCTTCTTAGGGACGCTCTAGGATGACCAGGTGAGATGGCCTGGTACTTATCAGCCTTTTGCCGAGACGGTGATCAGCTTCCCGGATCAAAATTTTGCCGTGCTCATGGGCTTGAGGTCTGCTTTGCTTTATTTGCTTTTGAGGGTCATCTGGCAGTTCAGAGAGGAGGCTCAAGGGATCCTGGTACCTCAGGGCTATGATGAGTTTGTTGGCCCACTCACACCGGCCACCATGGGGCTATGCTTTCGTTTGATGAAGGAGTGGTCCCATGCCTGCTTTTTGAGTGGTCCTGTCTTCTCCAAACTGCATGAGAAGGACTACCTCTTCTGGATTAGGGAGCAAGCGCAGAGTTGTGCTTCTGTACCGGTGGATCCCCCTGCTGTCTTGTGTCCTACCTATGAGGACCTTCTGGAGACTGAGAGGGCTTCTCATAGACGGCTCCAGCATATATGGGTAGAGGAGGCTCGAGTCATGAGACTGGAGAAGGAAGACATGGAGAAACGGCTCGCAGAGCAGATACAGGCCCGTCACTTCGAGGTTAGAGCTGCATGGCGTAGGTATGATGAGACCATGGCCAGGCTCAGAGATATGAGGACCAGACATACCCTCTCAGATGATGTCATTTCCTTCTTCAACGACCCGGATACAGAGGGGGGTGAGAGGCTTGTCGCGGTTCAGGCAGCTCGGATTAGAGAGCTCGAGGAGAGACTAGGGGATAGAGATTAGCCCCTTTATTGTAATTTTTTCTTTTTTTACACTTTTGTACAAAGAGAAGCTCCATTAGTGGAAAGACAAGGAATACAAAAATAGGTTTTTTATACTATTGGTCTCAGAACTCTCATATGCTTGTAAAAACTGATAGTTTAATGAAAAGTCATTGATTTCTCATCATCAACCAAAATATAATTTTCCTTTTTTATGTATTTTTGTTGGAAATTGGTCCATAATGCTTTAATCACATATAGTTTAATGAATTAAAGCAAGTTGGACAAAAAGGGTATTTTAAATAATAGGGAAGAATCCATTCTGTCAACCTTTGGACCTTTAGACTCATCCCCAAACTCCATTCCCATCTCCATGGATCATGCCATCACTTACTGGCTCAGTCCTGTGCTGAAAATCTACCCAACTCAACCCTGCTGTTGAAAACCGTATATTCAAACCGGTTTAGCCGAAACAGCCTTTAACATGCAGTTTTCTGATCATTTTGCCAAAACCGTATAAATAATGCAGCTTGGGCCAATCTGTACCCACAATGCGGTTTTTGGCCTTTTTTTTTTGTTTTTTTCATTTTTCTTTTGCTCTTCTTTTTCTTTTGCCTTTTTTGGCCAATAGTGCCCTTAATGCCTGTTACAGTTTTCACTAGGACCGGCTTATTTAATCCGCCATTGCCAATCCAACACCAAAAGTTGAAGGAATATACCAAGATCACCGAGGGCTTGGCCAATAGGACGAAATGAAGGCTAGGTTAAGTTTATGAAAGAAAAGTCATTATAGGCTCAAAATTTTTGAATTTTTGAAATAGGACAACTGGGCTTACAGTTATGATGGATATAACCCCGATTCCCAAAATTTGCCCTTTCTCTCTCTTTTTGTATTTGGATTTCATTTGCCACCTTATTTTTCTTCTCCTCTTTTTTCTTTATTTTTGCCCCTATTGGTTTTGCCCCAGTTGCAACTGTAAGTCCCAGTTTGGGTTCTTAAAAAACACGAACAGGCTCAACTTGGTTAGGCTAAGGATTTTAAAATTTTTGAGGGATAAAGAAAAATGGCCTTGGATCATTTCCTAGTGATATTCTTTCAAGGGAAATACTGTTTAACCGCGTCAGAGTTGATTGGCTCAGGAAAGTCCTTCCCATCCATTTCTGATAACATGAGAGTGCCTCCTGTAAGCACCTCATTTTTGCATCCCTGGAAGTGCTGAAAATGAAAACTCTGGCGGAAAAGTCAAACCCTGAGGGGACGAAAATTGACTTTTTGATCAAGTGATAATTGGCCAACTTGCTTTGCCTCAATGGATAGAGAATCCCGACATCATCCCAACGCAACTGAGTTTGCTGGAATCGGAGTCCGGATAAAGGTTTTGCAGGCCGTCAAACTTGAGGGGGAGCTGAAAGTTGACTTTCTACTAAACCCCAAACCAGGTGCTTACCCCTATGACATTTGATATAGGGCTCCGATATAGTCCTAACGCAACTGAGTTTGCCCAGATCGGAGTCCGGATGAAGAAGATATGAGCTGTCGAAGTTTCCACGTAGCAAACCCAGAAACTACACACGTGGCAAAAGAACTGCACACGTGGCAGCAAACGCAGCAAAATATCTCGGGGGGCAATCTTTAAAAATCAAAAACCTTGCTAAATATCTCAAGGACTAAACCAAAATTCGTAGGGGGCAATCTGCAGATATCCAAAAGTATAAAATCGGTCGAATCAGTCAAATCGGTCAAGTCGAGGGGCAAATCCGTAATTTTTTCGATTTGTATCTGATCAAATATGTCGGATACACATGCTTTTATTCATATCCGACATATAATGCCAGATACAAGAGATTTACCCGCGAGATTCGCGCGGATTCGCTGACAGATACGCGCAGAAAATTAAAATTTGGAAATGATTGTGTTTGTATCCGATATAATATGCCGGATACAAAGGAAGTGTAGTGTATCCGACATTAAATGCCGGATACAAAAATGTTTCTATAAAAAGGCAACAGCAGCCCCATTTCGGGGGTTGGCTCTTCTTGGCTAGCTTCCACCTCTTCCCCCCCCCCCCCCCCCCCCCCCCTTGTTCCAGGCACAAAAGCCCTTCCTTTTCCCCCACCTTGCTCCCCAAACCCTAAACACTTCTCTTTTGCCTATTCTACCCCCCACTTCCCTTTCTTCTTCTTCTTCATTTTTCACCCAAGCAAGAAGAGAGGGGCTGTTGTTGGTGGCCAAAGGAGGAGCTCCAGCAACCATTTGTGCTTCGAGGAGGTGCTCACTCCCTTCTAGGGTTTCAAAACCCCCAAGGTAATGTTCTCCCTTGTATTTTATACCACATATATAAGAATGGATTCATTTTGCCATGTTTAGAAAGCTAAGCCTCTCCCAGGACCAGATCTGTTTTTTAGTAGCTTGCATGTGTTACTGCCCCACCTCCATGAACATGGAAGTCTCTCAAGGTAAGAACGACTTCATGTGCAACTTCATGGGAGGATGAGGGTCATGTTTGCATACTTTTGTGTCTTCCAAAGTTGCTGTTTCAAGCATACTTTTAGCTACTGCTATGCATGCTTTTATTCCTTCTAAAAGGGAGCTTGTTCCCTCATTCTAGCTTCTCATGTATCCCATATGTAAGCCCCCCCTATTCCCTTCTTTAGACATTTTTTAGCTAGGTATGTGACTTGGTTTTGCATGGTTATGGCATGAGTAGTGTGGGATGCATTTGTTTTACTTATTTGCACATGATTATAGTTGTAGGCGTGCATGTGATTTTACCTTCACGACTATGTGTTCGAAGCATGTATGTGGGCAAAGCTTGGTGGGTGTGTAAGGCAAGTGACAAGCATGTTTTTTTTACTGTTTTAAGTATCTTAGTTAGGATCCCGACTCATGTTGGGTTGCTATTTTGACGATCATAAGAAGTCAACCCCACTTTTTTGTCTTGTATTTCATGAGCATGATCATATTCTTAAAGATGTGAAGGGTAGGTTGGTTCACTTTCTTCAACTCACGAGTTGACCTTTGCATGCATAGAAATGTTTTTCAGCTCCTAAGCATAGAAAGCACACACCACACTTTTTTTCACAATAAATGTGCTGTTTGAGTCCATGAGATGATCTTTATGTTGACTTTTTCATGCTTAGTGGTTGCTGAAGTTTTTTTTTGGTGAGAAGAAACCAAAGCAGGGGCACTTAAGTCCCTGCCTATTTGTTAGTTCTAGCCCAAATGAAGGAGAGGGTGGATCTTCATCCATCTCCCTTGGACTTGATTCAAAACCCTCAATAGGAGGCCCATTTGACTCCATTTGAACCACTGTAGGCCCACACAAGGGCCCACACGATCACTGGAACATCCCAAGAGGCCTTGAAACCCAAGCCCCCTTGAGAAACCTGAAAAAGTCACTTTCTGTGCTGATCCGACAACTCAGGTCGGATCAGCAAGGTCCTGTGTGTAGTCGGCCTAAAATGTCGGCTACAAAGGATTTTGTGTGTAGCCGACACCTCAGGCCGGCTACACTGTTAAAATGCTAATTCAACTATTTTGTGATACTATGCTATTTTTTGATTTGTTTGATAAATGCGGATGAACCAGAAGGGTTCCCGGGTTAACCGGAGACCCGAGATGGCCCATGGACTGACCTGGTCGGATTTGATTGCTAGTGGGCCTTCCAATGGGTCCCACTAAGCCCGGCAAGCTTACTTTTGCTAAATAAAGATAATCAAACTGAATGAATGGGCCACACCATTGGAGGCCCACCCAAGCCCAATTGTGAAAGCATGCTAGCCTAGATTTATGCATGGTTTGGCCAAGACCACGGGTAAAGCCTGTCGGGCCCACTAAGCCCATTGAACCCAACAAAGATTAGGGCACCCAGGCCCTAACTCAGGAAGTCTTGGGCTTTCAAGCCCAAGCCCAAGTAAACGGCCCCAAGCCCAAGGCCTGGCCCATTTTTGCACAAATTAAGCAAGATAAACTTAAATCATTTGGCAACCAACTGTGTGGCCCGCTCAAGGGCACACAAAGCAGTCTCGGCCCACTTGTGCATAGAAATCACTTAAACCTTTCAATTTGAACCATTAAATAAAATCAATTCATTTGAACCAAGCCCAAAGGGCCTCTCAGGCTAAGACCAAGGCCCACCAGGGGACACATGGGCTCAACCAAGCCCACCAAGGAATCCGCGGGCCTTCCAACGGGGCCCGCCCAATTAGACTCATCTCATCTTTAACTAAAAAGATAAAATCAAGCAAAGGGACCCACACCACTTTGGCGGTCCCGCAAGACTTAACCAAATTTGAATGCTGGATTAGGAATCGAGTGAATAGACAAATCGAGTTGACTCAAACCAGGGAATCCAATGGGATCCGCCATTCGATGTGGTGGATTGGGCTGTCTACGGATTTCCCCAGACCGCAACCGAGAACTTGCTTAGAATCTCTAGCCGCAGACCAAGCCTTAATAAACAAAAATAGGCACCCAGGTGTCTGCCTGCACCCCATCAGGCAGTGGCGACTCCAAACAATCCCGAGGCACACATCATTTTGCATGCGCCTCGTTGTGCGACCGAAATCAGGTGCGCATAGCTTGGCGACTCCACTGGGGACGTCTTAGCCCAATAGAACCCCTGGTTAGAATGATTCAACCCAAAAGAGATTAGGTTGGTTTTTAGGGTTTTTACTACCTTTCTTAGTAAGGCGTGGGATACACGCAACTGCGTATTCTGGGGAGTCCTGTCACAAGGACGAGATAATTGCCTAAGGAAAGTGGAATTTAAGCATTCCCCTGTGACCCTCCACTTACCTGGGGACTCTCCCGGAACCTCATATTGTGTGCCAATCCTGCACCTTACTATACGAGACTGTAAGAGTTCCTTTATCAACAAAATCCAGTCAAATCTCACCCGATTAGACACAGCACTCAGCCCAGTTGCACACACGGGCACACCACCACACTGTGGATGGATTTTCATTTCCCATTTTTCTTGTAATAAATTGCATGGGGTGACACGCATGAGGGAGACTGCGTGAATGATCCGACCCTGAATGTATGAGTGCGGATACGTCTCTTCTTTTCCAAGACTTCGACCTCTCTAGTAGCCTACCCTTCTGATTCCTATGAACTAACTCTTGGGATGGTATTAGCACCTACGCTCCCGTGGTTTGCCGGGGAAAGCAGGGTAAACCCATCCCCCCAGTTTTCTGGTGTCTATTAGCACCATAGGTTTCTTGTCGTGGCACGCGAGGATCTAGTACTGGTCCAGACCCTTGTAGGCGTATGTCTCAGGCTGGGTATCCTTCCACACCTAACGCTTCTGAATGAACCGCGTTTTGGGATTGCGAGGTATTGTGAATGATGAAATAAGAAGGGAAAAATAAAATTAAAGCCCAAGAGTCCATCAGGGGTAGCGACTCCTGCTTTTTGCAACAAATGGAGTAAACCCTAGATAATGGGCTGCCTTAGCCCTAATTTAGGAAGCTAACATAAATTTGATTAGGGGAACCACCCCAGGTCCATGCATTGAGTCCTGCAAGCCATGGGCCTCAACCCATTTGTGTCCGCTGGAAGTACCCTGAGTCCGGGTCAGCCTTTTGAGTAGATGAAAGCTGGCCAGATCAGACAACCAGATAAAAGCATATGAGAGCAGAACAGGGGCACCAAACCCTAGATTTAGGAATTTGGCCTACCTGCTCAGAAGCAAATTTGTATCCTTCCTTTTGGCTCCCAACAGCCTTAAGGACGAATTCTTTCCAGAATTTTGTGAATATCATGTAATTTTAGCCCTCGCTGGCAAGTTGTAAATTCTTTTGGCCTGACACCTGAAACCAAAGGCAGATGAAAGAAAATTCGACCAGGACTCAAATGTGCTTCCATACACAAGTGTGTCTAGGAGTCGTACCTGCGAGGCACCAACCTTTTTTAGAGCTGTGCACACACCTTTTTGGTGTAATTTTCGCATTTGTTTTTTGATACTGGATTTTTTAATGGTAATATCATTTAAGCCTTCATTTTAATTTTGTGCCAGCATCTTCATGCATGGAGTGCACACACTTCAAGATCATTTGCACAAGCATTTTCTTTATCAAATCATTTTCAAAAGAAATAATGCAAAAATTACCAAGATCAAAGCTACACCGGGACTAAGAATGGCTCCAATTCCCTGTGCCTCAATCAGCCTCAGCTTAATTAGAAAAATCATTGGCTGTGACTTAGCCCAAAATAACAAGTCAAGGGAAATCAAGGAGAAGCCTGACCCTTGCTGATGGCCATCAGCCAAATCGAAAGGGCAAAGAAAAAATGATGAAAAGAAGAAAGAAGAAATTTCAAATCCAAGTAAAGACCAAATATGGCAAAATGCCAGTTGCTAATCTCAAATCTCAGTCAGGGCCATTTTGTGCTTCTGCAGCCATAGGAAATCATTTGGTGTTTCCAAAAACCAGGACTCCCCAAAAATCAGGGACTCTTCCCAAATAGGGACTCTTCCCAAGCAGGGACTCTTCCCAAACCAGGACTACCCCAAAAATTAGGGACTTTCCCCCTCGCCTCTGAATGGCAAAAACTTAGTAGGAATCATTTCACGTTTCTACTGCTCCGAACCCACTTCGTGTTCCCCAAATTTGAAACCATTTCGTGTTTCCCAATCAGAAGCCATTTCATGCTTCCGCTACTCTGAAACCACTTCGTGTTTCCAAATCTAAAGCCATTTCGTGCTTCCCAATTGAAACCATTTCAAACTTGAAACCATTTCGTGTTTCCCAATTTGAAGCCATTTCGTGCTTCCTCTGCTCTGAAGCCATTTCGTGCTTCCCCAAATTTGAAGCCATTTCATGCTTCCCCCAAATTTGAAGCCATTTCGTGTTTCCCAAAATCTTAGTCGAAGCCATTTCGTGCTTCCTCTACTCTGAAGCCATTTCGTGCTTCCCCTAATCGGAAACCATTTCGTGTTTCCCAAAATCTTAGTCGAAGCCATTTCGGGCTTCCCCGAATCTGAAACCATTTTGTGTCCCCAAATTTGAAGCCATTTCGTGCTTCCCCCAAAATTTGAAGCCATTTCGTGTTGCCCCAAATTTGAAGCCATCTCGTGCTTCCCCTAATCTGAAACCACTTCATGTTTGAAAAAATTAGTTAAAATCACTGTTTCTCAAATGAAAACCGGCTCTTGTAACCACCAATACCTCAAAAAATCAATTCTTGCAGTTCCTAAAATCAAAACCAGGGACTCTCCCCTTACCTCCGAAGTGGCAGTCAATTTCCGAAGTGGCGGTTAAAGAATCTTCTTCCTTTACCTCCGAAGTGGTAGTTAAAAGGAATCCAACCTCCGAAGTGGCGGTTAAAAAGGAGAATAAATAAAGGAAAATCATCACAGTTAATCTGCACAGACATGCATTATATTTCATTATTATATGCATTCTTTATACTGACTTGTGTCTTTTAATTTACTAAGGTACCAAGATTGCGTATCGCAGCCCATACCTCCTACGTTCAAGAAGAAGATTACAGATGGATCCTGCTGAAGGACTTAAGCAAGCGCCACCTCTCCCGCCTCACGGGCAAGAGGACTTGGAAGGCCACCCTGTGATCGCTGGCCTTAATCAACAGATGGCCAACATGATCACCATGATGACTGCCATGATGCGGCAAATGGAGAGAATGCGAGCGCCACAGCAGCTTGTACAACCACCACTGTCGGTACCCTCCGCCACAGCAGCCGGTACCTCAGGTACAACAGCCACAATTAGAGCAGCCACCACCAGTTCTCCCATAGTTGAACCTATAGCCGCCAGAACCACAGATCCCACATCATTTGCCAGTTCAACCGGAGCAGCCCTTACAAATTTCGGCACCCCTGGCCGTACCACCGCGGCAAGTAATACCACAAGGAATAGGGCACGAAAAAGAAGAGTGGTATCGAGCACAGGAAGCAGTAGGTATCTCAGCCCAGATGCGAGCGGATGTGCAAATGCTAAAAGAACAACTGCAGAATGTGAATCAAGGTCCTATGCCAAAGGAAGCTTCACTAGATAGACTGGGATTCTTCCCTAATTTGCAACTTCCGCCCAAGTTCAAATGTCCAGACTTTGTGAAGTTCGATGGAAGTGGCTGCCCATTGTCGCACCTGAGGGCATACTACGGGGATATGTGTCAATACGCCTATGATGAGAGAATTATGATCCAGTTCTTTCAGTGTTCATTGGTAGGCTCAACTCAGAAATGGTTTGCGAATCTGGATAGGAACCAGATCAGGACTTGGGACGACCTGGCTAGCACGTTCCTTGAACACTTCAAGTTCAACACGGAGGTCCTGCCCACTCCGATGGAATTGCAAAAGATGACTAAGAAAAGCACTGAATCCATTCGGGAATATGCAAAGAGATGGCAAGAAATGGCCGGTATGGTTCAACCGCCCATGTTGGAAAAGGAGATGGCTACACCCTTCATCTCGACGCTAGGGCAACCGTACTACACACTTCTACTGGGGCAATTTGCTGCAAGTTTTGTTGACCTTGTTGTGGTAGCGGACAGAATAGAAGATGGGGTGAAGTCTGGTAGAGTGGCTGGCTTTGCGATCGAATAGAGAAGGACCCTTGTCAGTGGAAGGGGCATGGATAGAAAGAGAGAGGACGAGGTCATCAACTACGTCCAGCAAAATAGGCCCTTCCACTTTTCGGCACCCGACATGAGAGAGAATCAGAACGGTGGCCAGGGGGCGCAATCCGTAGGTCGGCCAAGGTGGACCAAAGAGGAATTCCAAGCAAGATTGGACAAGGTGTTCACACCCCTACCTTATCCATTGTCAGAATTGCTGCCAACCCTACTGAAGAAGGGGTATTTACAGAAGAAGCAGCCAACGCAGCAGCCAGCCAATAGCCGATCCTACAACCCCAATGAGTATTGCGACTACAACATGGGAGCCCCGGGACATCATACCAATCGCTGTTGGGAACTGAAGCACGATGTCTAGGATTTGATCGACAACAAGCGAATCTCGGTCGATCCCCCGGTATCAACTCCTCCCGCGGCCATTACCACGAATCCTCTCCCTAACCACAATTAGGTGTCTTCGAGTGGCTCCAGCTAAACAAGTTGGTAAGACTGCAAGGCAGAGAGCAATCCCGAAATCCAAAATCTTCAAGTCTGCCATGACTAGGATAAGTTGAACTTTGCTTTTTGCACCAAGTATCCCTGGTAGGAGTATTTGTTTTGTAAATATTTTAAATGCTTTTTACTTTCATGCAAGCTTTTGTAAAAAACCCTTTTGAAAAACACAAGAAAGAAAAGAAAATACCTTTTGAAAAAGTGCAAGTGTTGATCGATGATGACATTGCTCTGAGACTACACCCTTTTTGGAAATGATCACGATCATGGAAAGAATGCTAAGTTGCTCAAAAGGTGTCTTCAGCTGGGTGCAGTACACTGTCCCATGAGAACCTTGGCTGAGCTAAAGGCAATTCGTTCCTGATCTAGACCATAATTTTCTTCCTAAAAACCTACCTTTGTAATAGGGCAGGGCGATCCTTGAGAGAAAAGAAAGAAAGAAAGTGAAAGTACAAGAACCAGTTAAGGGCCGAGGCCGGCTTCACATCATGTCTCTAAGAAAGGATGAGAGGCCATCCTTCATGCATCCTAAATTTTAAGATCCGCTAGTCAAAACACTTTGGGCTTGATCGTATTATTCAAATACCTGTGTTGTATCTAGCCACCCCCCACTAGGGCAAAACTACAAAAGAAAATAAAAAGGATGAATAAATTCCCGAATGAATTTGCATGAACATTTCGAGTTGTCACAACTTCTGCAAAAGGATGAGAGGCCATCCATGCTTTATTTCCCCAGTTTTCAAAGTCATATCTCTAGTCAAACCATTTGAGCCTAAATTTCTTTCTGCCAACCCAATGAGTCATGCGCCCTAAAATTTGGTGCTGGGTAAAGAGGAGAAGACCTAAATTAACAGAAACAAAGAAAAGAAAAAGAAAGCAGGAAATACACTGGGACTTGCTAATCAAAGCAAAAAGCTAAGATAATCCCAAAGCAAAGGAAAGGAAAAGGCAAAAGGCCAAAGGAAAAAATGAAGGTCACAAAAGACCTCACAAAGAAAAATGAAGGAAAGCAAAAGATATTGGCAAAGCCCAAGCAGTCAAGAAAAATGGTAGAACATGACTCAACCCGTTTACAAAGAAACTTTGAGCCATATTCCCCTTTCTTTCATGAGCTAAAAACCCTAGCCTTTATTTTGTCCCAGTCAAAAGTCCTTTCTGATTGCAGAAAATGTGACAATGGGATTCATGCAGATCTATGATGAAGGAATCTAAAAAGGAGAACAAGCTTTGGCAAGACACAAAGTAAAACCTGAAAATGAAAAGATAAGAATTTGAGCCTTATATTCCTTCATTTCTCAGATTAAAACCAAGCCGATGTTTCATCTTAATGTAAAAACCTCTCGGATCTATGGGACATGATGGACAAGTCGGCCAAAGACCCTCAAGCTGGGCAAGCACTAACCCAAGGGAAAAGAAAAAGGGAAAAACCTTCAATTGCAAAATCCTGAAACCACACTGAAAAATTGGGTCAAGGTGAGAGAAAAACCAAAACTTGGAAAGAGGGAACACTCCTTGAAACACCCCTCATCCTTTAGGCCTCTGTTGGCACAAGTCAAGAATCTCATGGGAATGCATGTCAAGCACACTGTCCCAAAACACTTTGGGTTAACAAGGCAGTTCACCATGGTCAATGGTCCCGCCTCTCTTTTAAAATCACTTGTACAAATTGCAAATTAAAAAAAAAACTTTTGAAAATTGTGTCATTTTAGTCATGTGCACTGACACGCACATTAAAAGCAAGTAAGCCACAGGTGCTTACCCCTGTTCAAATTTCAGATACCTCATTGCTTTGTGAGAATTTTGTAGGCCCAGGCAAGGCGAAAGAACCAGGAAAAGTCAAGAAATGCCTCAAAGCCAAGAGCAAAAGAAAAAAAAAGAAAGCCGGTATGCACTAGCAAAGGAAGTGCAAAGACTTCCTCCATCCCCCAATAGATTCTTTTCCCCGAGCAGAGCCTCCGAGAAACCTGAAGCTGTATGTCAAGACCATGCCCAGTCTGAAGAGGCTGGTCTTGCAAAAGAAGGACCAAAGTAAGAAGGCTTCACGGATCTCCAGCAGGAGCCCCCATAAGTGTGATCAACTCACACCTGACAAGGAGGAACTGAGCTCCCACCAATCTCTGACGGAGTTACCTCAAACTAGAAAGCCCCTACCTTACTGAAAACGGGGACTGGCAGAAACATCCTTCCCCTTGGAAAAGAACACCATGAAAGGAAAGAAATGAGGACACTCTCGTGAAGAAGAGGACAAAAAGAAGAAATCTCCGGGCAAGATGGCCCCGTTTGTAAATTTTTTATTTTTCCCACTTTTGTAAATAGAATAGGACAGGTGTGTGAGCTCCCTTAAGCCACCGAGCAGCGCTGAGAGCACCTCCTCGCCAAGAGCATCTCCTCCTTCTTCGTTCCTTCCAGTCCCTAATCCAAACCCCTAAAAAAAACCAAGTCTAAAATCTAAAATCTGAAATCAAGTCCCAAATCCCATATCTGAAATCAAATCACCAAAAAGCTTTAATGGAACAAATGAGAAAAGAGAAAATCGTTGAGTGCCTCGCATCAACGTCGAAACAGGTTGGTGAGCTTAAGTCCAATCCCATCATTTTAATTTAAATCAAAATCAGGAGTTGCTCCAAGAAGCCTGAAGTGGGTGAGCAGACTTAAAAAATCTAGGTAGAAACCATTTTGTGTTTCTACTAATTCGGAGATCAACGCTTGTCGTCTCCACCAACTTTTATGAAAATCAAGAGGATTTAAGCTCATCAATCACATCGACAGAAATGCTGGGGGCAAAAACAAGGTTCTTCTTTTCTTTTCCGTTCATCCCCAAGGTGACTCCGGCAAAGAGGGACTGTTGTAAGCACCTCATTTTTGCACCCCTGGAAGTGCTTAAAATGAAAACTCTGGCGGAAAAGTCAAACTCTGAGGGGACGAAAATTGACTTTTTGATCAAGTGATAATTGGCCAAATTGCTTTGTCTCAATGGATAGAGAATCCCGACACGGTCCCAACGCAACTGAGTTTGCTGGAATCGGAGTCCGGATAAAGGTTCTGTAGGCTGGTCAACCTTGAGGGGGAGCCGAAAGTTGACTTTCTACTAAACCCCGAACCAGGTGCTTACCCCTATGACATTGGATAGAGGGCTCTGATACAGTCCTAACTCAACTGAGTTTGCCCAGATCGGAGTCCGGATGAAGAAGATATGAGCTGTCGAAGTTTCCACGCAGCAAACCCAGAAACTACACGTGGCAAAAGAACTGCACACGTGGCAGCAAACGCAGCAAAATATCTCGGGGGGGCAATCTTTAAAAATCAAAAACCTTGCTAAATATCTCAGGGACTAAACCAAAATTCGAAGGGGGCAATCTGCAGATATCCAAAAGTGTAAAATCAGTCGAATCAGTTAAATCGGTCAAGTCGAGGGGCAAATCCGTAATTTTTTTGATTTGTATCTGATTAAATATGTCGGATACACATGCTTTTATTCATATCCGACATATAATGCAATTTTGGAAATGATTGTGTTTGTATCCGATATAATATGCCGGATACAAAGGAAGTGCAGTGTATCCGATATAATATGCCGGATACAAAGGAAGTGTAGTGTATCCGACATTAAATGCCGGATACAAAAATGTTTCTATAAAAAGGCAACAGCAGCCCCATTTCGGGGTTTGGCTCTTCTTGGCTAGCTTCCACCTCTTCCCCCCCCCCCCCCCCCCCCCCCCCCCCCCCCCCCCCCCTTGTTCCAGGCACAAAAGCCCTTCCTTTTCCCCCACCTTGCTCCCCAAACCCTAAACACTTCTCTTTTGCCTATTCTACCCCCACTTCCCTTTCTTCTTCTTCTTCATTTTTCACCCAAGCAAGAAGAGAGGGGCTGTTGTTGGTGGCCAAAGGAGGAGCTCCAGCAACCATTTGTGCTTCGAGGAGGTGCTCACTCCCCTCTAGGGTTTCAAAACCCCCAAGGTAATGTTCTCCCTTGTATTTTATACCACATATATAAGAATGGATTCATTTTGCCATGTTTAGAAAGCTAAGCCTCTCCCAGGACCAGATCTGTTTTTTAGTAGCTTGCATGTGTTACTGCCCCACCTCCATGAACATGGAAGTCTCTCAAGGTAAGAACGACTTCATGTGCAACTTCATGGGAGGATGAGGGCCATGTTTGCATACTTTTGTGTCTTCCAAAGTTGCTGTTTCAAGCATACTTTTAGCTATTGTTGTGCATGCTTTTATTCCTTCTAAAAGGGAGCTTGTTCCCTCATTCTAGCTTCTCATGTATCCCATATGTAAGCCCCCCCTATTCCCTTCTTTAGACATTTTTTTAGCTAGGTATGTGACTTGGTTTTGCATGGTTATGGCATGAGTAGTGTGGGATGCATTTGTTTTACTTATTTGCACATGATTATAGTTGTAGGCGTGCATGTGATTTTACCTTCACGACTATGTGTTCGAAGCATGTATGTGGGCAAAGCTTGGTGGGTGTGTAAGGCAAGTGACAAGCATGTTTTTTTTACTGTTTTAAGTATCTTAGTTAGGATCCCGACTCATGTTGGGTTGCTGTTTTGACCATCATAAGAAGTCAGCCCCACTTTTTTTGTCTTGTATTTCATGAGCATGATCATATTCTTAAAGATGTGAAGGGTAGGTTGGTTCACTTTCTTCAACTCACGAGTTGACCTTTGCATGCATAGAAATGTTTTTCAGCTCCTAAGCATAGAAAGCACACACCACACTTTTTTTCACAATAAATGTGCTCTTTGAGTCCATGAGATGATCTTTATGTTGACTTATTCATGCTTAGTGGTTGCTGAAGTTTTTTTTTGGTGAGAAGAAACCAAAGCAGGGGCACTTAAGTCCCTGCCTATTTGTTAGTTCTAGCCCAAATGAAGGAGAGGGTGGATCTTCATCCATCTCCCTTGGACTTGATTCAAAACCCTCAATAGGAGGCCCGTTTGACTCCATTTGAACCATTGTGGGCCCACACAGGGGACCACATGATCACTGGAACATCCCAAGAGGCCTCGAAACCCAAGCCCCCTTGAGAAAGCTGAAAAAGTCACTTTCTGTGCTGATCCGAAAACTCAGGTCGGATCAGCAAGGTCCTGTGTGTAGCCGGCCTAAAATGTCGGCTACAAAGGATTTTGTGTGTAGCCGACACCTCAGGCCGGCTACACTGTTAAAATGCTAATTTAACTATTTTGAGATACTATGCTATTTTTTGATTTGTTTGATAAATGCGGATGAACCCCGGGTTAACTAGAGACCCGAGATGGCCCATGGACCAACCCGGTCCGATTTGATTGCCAGTGGGCCTTCCAACGGAGCCCACTAAGCCCGGCAAGCTTACTTTTGCTAAATAAAGATAATCAAACTGAATGAATGGGCCACACCATTGGAGGCCCGCCCAAGCCCAAATGTGGAAGCATGCTAGCCTAGATTTATGCATGGTTTGGCCGAGACCACGGGTAGGGCCTGTCGGGCCCACTATGCCCATTGAACCCAACAAAGATTAGGG
This sequence comes from Buxus sempervirens, assembly GCA_947561395.2. Classification (NCBI taxonomy): domain Eukaryota; kingdom Viridiplantae; phylum Streptophyta; class Magnoliopsida; order Buxales; family Buxaceae; genus Buxus; species Buxus sempervirens. The sequence goes on from OX387182.1 coordinate 19,284,130, forward strand.
CACTCAGGCCCTAACTCAGGAAGTCTTGGGCTTTCAAGCCCAAGCCCAGGTAAAGGGCCCTAAGCCCAAGGCCTGGCCCATTTTGGCACAAATTAAGCAAGATAAACTTAAATCATTTGGCAACCAACTGTGTGGCCCGCTCAAGGGACCACAAAGCAGTCCCGGCCCACTTGTGCATAGAAATCACTTAAACCTTTCAATTTGAACCATTAAATAAAATCAATTCATTTGAACCAAGCCCAAAGGTCCTCTCAGGCTAAGACCAAGGCCCACCAGGGGACACGTGGGCTCAACTAAGCCCACCAAGGAATCCGCGGCCCTTCCAACGGGGCCCGCCCAATCAGACTCATCTCATCTTTTACTAGAAAGATAAAATCAAGCAAAGGGACCCACACCACTTTGGTGGTCCCGCCAGACTTAACCAAATTTGAATGCTGGATTAGGAATCGAGTGAATAGACAGACCGAGTTGACTCAAACCAGGGAATCCAATGGGACCCGCCATTCGACGGGGTGGACTGGGGTGTCTACGGACTTCCCCAGACCACAACCGAGAACTTGCTTAGAATCTCTAGCCACAGACCAAGCCTTTATAGACAAAAATAGGCACCCAGGTGTCTACCTGCACCCCATCAGGCAGTGGCGACTCCAAACAATCCCGAGGCACGCATCATTTTGCACGCGCCTCGTCATGCGACCGAAATCAGGTGCGCACACCTCCTGATAGAACCTTCTTCACCATATAAGGTCTTTCCCAATTTGGCTTAAACTTTCCACGAGGGTCCTCCAGAAATGGTAATATTTTCTTTAAAACCACATTACCCACTTGGAAAGCTCTGGGCTTCACCTTCTTATTATAGGCCCTAGCCATTCTCTTCTGGTACAATTGGCCGTGACAAAGCGCATTCAGACACTTTTCCTCTATTAGGTTGAGTTGATCATATCTTGACTGAACCCATTCAGCTTCTTTGAGTTTTGCTTCCATAAGCACTCTTAGTGATGGGATTTCCACTTCAACAGGTAAGAGTGCCTCCGTTCCATAAACCAAGGAATACGGCGTTGCCCTAGTAGAAGTTCGGATTGAGGTTCTATAAGCATGTAGAGCAAATGGTAGCATTTTGTGCCAATCTCTATAACTCTCTACCATTTTCTGAATTATCTTCTTTATGTTCTTATTTGCCGCCTTTACTGCCCCATTCATCTGAGTTATCTGAAACTGCTCACACATCTTCTTCATATCCTTGTTCTTAATATTTGAAGCATTGTCTGATACTGTGGCATTTGGCGATCCATAGTGACAAATTATGTTGTGCTTCAAAAACTTAAGAACATGGTTTCCTGTGATATTCGCATATGAAGCAGCTTCAACCCCTTTCGTGAAATAATCGATCGCCACGCGGATGAACCGGTGCCCATTCGATGCCTTTGGAGAAATCATCTAGATGACATCAATACCCCACATAGAAAAAGGCCATGGCGAGGTCATGCTATGCAACTCACTTGGTGGTTCATGCTTATTATCAGCATATATTTGGCACAAATGGCACCTCTTGACATGTACGCAGCAATCATTCTCCATTGCAGACCAATAATATCCAATCGCAGTATTTTCCTCGCGAGCATGTGTCCATTCATATGCGGCCCCACCAACTCCTCCATGTACTGTTTCTATCAATCTTTTTGCTTCAATTTTGGGGACACATCTAAGTAGAACATCATTGTAGGATCTCTTGTATAACTGCCCACCACTTAGAAGGAACTGCCCTGCTAAGCTCTGTATCGTTCTTTTTTCAGTAGAAGTAGCACCTTTTGGGAAACCCCGATTATTCAAGAAATTCTTGATATCTTGAAACCACGGTATTTCTTCTTCTTGCGCTCCTTCTAGAACAAGATAGTAAGCTGGCTCGTCTCTAACTTCGATTTCGAGTGGTTGGATGTCTACCCCCTCTGGAATACTTACCATTGAAGCCAATGTCGCCAAGGCATCTACAAATTGATTCTTAGATCTTGGCATATAGCTAAAATAAATTTGAGTAAATTTGGTACTTATTTCTTCCAAATACTGGTGATACAGGATCAACTTGTGATCTTTGGTTTTCCATTCACTAGTTGTTTGGAAGATGATAAGACTCGAATCTCCATATACGTCAAGTTCTTGAACATCATGATCTAGAGTAGCTTGTAATCTAATTATACATGCTTCATACTCTGCGATGTTGTTTGTACACTGAAACCTCAACTTTACTGCGATCAGGATATGCGAACCATCTGGCTTCACCAAAACTGTGTCAATTCCATTTCCATTCATATTTGCAGCCCCATCAAAGAACATCTGCCAGGAGTCTTCACTTTCTTCTTCTTCAGCAAATAGGATAGCCTCATCAGGGAAATTTGTCTTAAGAGGCTGATAATCTGGTAATGGATGCTCAGCTAGGTGGTCAATGATTGCTTGACCTTTGATTGCTTTCTGAGTGACGTAGGTTAGGTCGAATTCTGAAAGCAAAAGCTGCCATCTCGCCGTTCTACCAGTTAAAGCCGGCTTTTCAAACAAATACTTCAAAGGATCCATCCTTGAAATCAGCAAAGTTGAATAGCTTAAGAAATAGTGCCTAAGCCTCTGAGTTGCCCAGACCAAAGCACAGCAAGTCTTTTCCAAAGGCGAATATCTTGTCTCATAATCTGTGAACTTCTTGCTCAAATAGTAGATCGCCTTTTTTCTGCCTGTTTCATCATGCTGTCCCAATACACATCCCATTGATGTTTCTAAAACCGATAGATAAAGAATCAATGGTTTTCCTGGAGTTGGCGGTACTAGAACAGGTGGATTTAACAGATAATCCTTTATCTTGTCGAATGCTTGCTGGCAATCCTCATTCCATATAGTTGGGTTGTTCATCCTTAGAAGCTTAAAGATCAGTTCGCAAATAGCAGTGAGCTGCGCTATGAACCGGCTAATGTATTGAATTCTTCCAAGAAAACCCGAAACTTCTTTTTCTGTTTTAGGAGGTGGCATCTCAATGATTGCCTTTGCTTTAGACGGGTCTATCTCAATCCCTCTTCTGCTTACAATGAATCCCAATAATTTCCCTGATGTGGCTCCAAAAACACATTTTGCTGGATTAAGCCTTAAGCTGTATTTCCTTAAACGGTCAAATACCTTCTTTAGATTGATCAAGTGGTCATCTTCTTCACAAGACTTGGCGATCATGTCATCCACATAAACCTCCATCTCTTTGTGGATCATGTCATGAAAAAGGGCCATCATGGCTCGCTGATATGTTGCCCCGGCATTCTTCAGTCCAAATGGCATGATTGTGTAGTGAAAGGTTCCCCAAGGCATGATGAAAGCAGTTTTCTCTTGATCTTCCTTAGCCATCTTGATTTGGTTATACCTGGAAAAGCCGTCCATAAATGAGAACAAGCTGGGCATTGTAGTATTATCTACCAATATATCGATGTGCGGTAGAGGAAAGTCATCCTTTGAGCTCGCCGTGTTCAAGTCTCTATAATCTACACACATCCTGACCTTTCCATCTTTCTTTGGAACCGGCACTATATTAGCTAACCAATCAGGGTATGTGGAAACCGCCAAGAATCCAGCTTGAAACTACTTAACCACTTCATCCTTGATTTTCTAAGTCCATTCAGGCTTAACCTTCTCAATTTCTGCTTAATAGGCTTTACTCCTGGCAGGATTGGCAGCCTGTGTACAACTATGTCTGTATCCAACCCTGGCATATCTTGATAAGACCATGCGAACACGTCCTTGTAATCGGCAAAGAATTGGGAAATTTCCTTCTACTGCATATCAGACAAGCATGCACCAATCTTTACAAATTTTGGGTCCTCTTTGGTCCCAAGGTTTATGGAAATGGTTTCTTCAATATTAGGTTGAATACCCTTTTCATTACGTTTCAATTGATATGAGATTTCTCTTGGAAGGTCATCTTCTTCGGCCTCTGTCTCCTCTTCGATCCCCATTAGGTCGAAGTCGAGCTTGAGGTCGAAGTCGTATTCAACTTGCTCTAATTCAGTTTGCATATATGGTTCATAAGCAGATTGAACCATTTTGAAAGATTTAGATTTTCTAGAAAAAGTTGAAAAATCTTTTAGGGTTTTTTGAGAACCTTCTAAAGAAGCTTTTCCTGAAGATGAAGGTTCATTAAAACCTTCAAGAAAAGGGCAATCCACTAATGGAGATTTTTTTTGAGGCCGCAGCTAATTGCCAACCATATGCGGCCTCAAATGTCAAAGGTATTTCTTCCCAATTTTCAAAACAAAGCCCTCTGGAGCAGGTGATATAGTGCAAGCCTGCTCCTCAAGCTCCGGATCCGATACCATCATTACCGGATTGGAAAAACTGCCCTTTTTTGCTTCAGGGCTGATTTTAGATGTGACTCCATCTGGGATCTTGATTGATGCCCAATAGATAAAAGGCATCTTGTTTTCTGCTTCTTCTTTTTCTTCATCCCCTGCCATTGCAAAGAATGCCCCAGCCTCTTCTGTGAAGTCTTGCTGCTCTCATGGCAGTGGCTCAGGTTCACCCGTGGCTTTAGGTGTAGAAGCTGGTAAAAGTGGGATGAAAGGTTGAAGGGTTGAGGTAAAAGGCTTCTTGAAGGGATTATCATTAATGTATGAAGGTTTGGATTGGTCTGCGGGAGTAGAGGATTGAATGGTATGAGAGGGTTTTGGAAAAGTTTCCCTTAGATGAGGGAATTTTTCTTGATTCTTTTCCTTTTCATTGTCATCCTCTTTTTGCTTTCCCCTTTTCCATTTTCTTAGCTTCATTCCTAGTCCTGCTCATGGGACCAGTTTTTGTGCCTTTACAGGCCCCACTCTTCCTTACAGGTTGATTCCTAACCCCTTTCCTAGATAGAAGTCCTAATCTTTTAAAACCTTTTCCACCATTTTCTCAGCGCATGTCAACTTCTCCTTCTTTTTTAAACACCCCCAGGTATGAAGTTGACTGTTTCAAACTGAAAAGAATGAAACACAATTTTGTTGGCCGTTAATTCTACATTAATAAATGGCACATCAGGTGGCACGACTGGAGGGACTAAATTCTCGGCTAGGACCGTTACCACCCTTTGACCCCTTATATATTTCACTCTTTGGTGAAGGGTGGATGGTATTGCCCTAGTTGAATGAATCCACGGCCTTCCTAGGAGTAGGTTGAAGGCAGCAGGAATATCTATCACCTCGAATGTGATATTAAAGATATTCGGTCCAATGGTAATCGGCAATTCAATCTCCCCTAGGGAGTGTGTTTTGGAGCTATCGAAAGCTCTCACTATCCTTCCATTTTGTTTGATTCTAGATTGATCCAGGCCAAGCTTAACAAATGTGACCAAGGGGTAGACATTTAAAGCCGACCCATTGTCTATTAATACTCTTGTTATCATGCTTCCCTTACAAAGCACTGTGATGTGCAAAGGGTCCACATGATAACATTCGCCAGGGCTTATCTCACTTTTAGAAAAGCTTATTACATTATGAGATAAGATCTGGCCGATCATCATTCCAAGCTGGTCTGGATCAATCGTTTTTGGAACATGCGCACTCTGAAGTACCTTCGTTAATGAGTCCTTATGCTTTTCTGAATTAAGCAATAGCCCAAGTATTGATATCTGGGCAGGGACTTGATCAATTTGTCAACAACATTGAATTCACTGTTCTTCAATATTCTTAAGAGGTCTGCTGCCTCGTCCGTGACGACCTGGGGGTGTCTTCTCCTATCTTGGCTTTCCCTTTCTGATTCCTCTCTGCTTCTTTCCTTTCCTTTTCTAATTCTTGCTCCTTTCCTTCAACACACCTTCCTGATCTCATCATGAGATTTACCTCTTCTTGGCTCTGCTCCCTGGCCACTGGAATAGTGGTTGTAAAACCCTCGCTATAGTTCCAAGGTACAGTGGTTTTTGAGTAAGAGCGTTTGGGAACATGGATCACCAAAGGCTGAAGATGAGATCTTGCTATTGGAGTTGATGTAGGAGTAGGGTTGGAAGGAGGCACCTCGATGACCAAAGGCGGGAGTTGCCTTGATTCTTTTAGCTGAGAGGATTTTAAGGTCGATGGAGAAAAAGAGGTAATTGATGCCGTGGTGGGGTCATAATTAATGACCAAAGGTGGTTTAGATGATGGAGTGGGTAGAGAAACAATAGCCTGGTTGCAGTTAATGATCAGAGGGGGTTTGGAAGCATTAAGTTGGGCCATGAGAGAACTGGCCCGGTTCAAAGAGGCATAAATGTCCTCAGCAATCTTGCCATTTCCTTTATTTCCTAAAATGACATTAATCTGTTCCTCTACCTCTTCCTGGTCAAAATAGACCTTAACGGACGTCCCTATAGGCGCAATCAGCTGCGAGGGATCAAATGTCCTAGGTCTTGAAGAGATGGCCCCCACAAAATTTGATGGGCCTGCCCCATTATGCTGGGGTAAAGGATTCTGACCAATGTCAGTCCTGGCGGGAGAGGGAGCAGCCGTGTTAAACATCAGGGTCTTCTGATCGATCAAATCCTGAATGGCGTGCTTTAATGGCCAACACCTATCTGTAGGGTGTCCTGGTGCACCCATATAGTATTTACAGGTGGTGGAGGGATCGAAATTCTTTCCCTTTGAAGCATTCGGATTTGGTTCTTTCAGAGTCACATACCCTACGTTTAACAAGGTTGGCAAAAGCTGGGATGGAGTCACGGGAAGAGGGGAAAAGACCCTGTTCCTCCTAGACGCCATCCAAGCGTCCCTCTCCTCTTTGGAGAATACCCTTTTCTGGTTTGGCATTGTTGTTTGAGGAACATTAATGTTGAGAGGGTTTTGATAGGTCGTTTGTGGTTGTACTGGCATGGATGGGGGTGTAGAAATGTT